>CM036555.1:17546166-18911166 GCA_020745685.1 Tautogolabrus adspersus
CTTCTACACACACACACACACAAAGTCCCAGGAAAGGTTTGTCAGAGTCAGTTATTTAGGACACAAGAAGATTGATTTCAGGAATTAAAGTTATGTAAATACAATCTCAAAGGAGACCGCAGTTTTTGTGTGATCAAAAAATGCAAGGATGATTTCTATAAGGAACCTAAAATGTAGTATTTTGTTTGTAGGAGGAAGGACAGAAGGAGGTGACACCAGATTTCCCTGGTTATTAGCATTTTGTTATTTATTCCTGTTGTTACTCACATGAGGAGCGGTGAGCAGAGGAGAGTTGGAGAGACATGAAGCAGCGCGGGGCGACACCTTCAGGCTGGCCTGCGATGGCGGAGGGCTGGTGGGGGAGGTGGGGCAGGAGAGGCTGGGCGGGGCGTGAACGGGGCTCTGGCTGCCCTCTGAGTCGCTGCCGTGGGAGCTGGGAGGAGTGGGAGGCATCTGCAGAGGCTCCAGACCTGAAACATGAAATGATGTATTGTATCAGGCTCGATGGACGAAGCATTCAGATCCTTTATTTGAACATGCAAATATGACATGCTGGATATTTTACATCTTTTCAAGTAAAAGTAAAGTGAAATAACATCGAAATAATGTAAAGTTCTTAAACTCCATGTTATCCTAACCAGTATTTATTTATTCACATTCTCAACTGGATTACAAGGATTTTATCTACTACAGTCTGAGCCCATTTTGAAGTATTTGCACAAACGACCAGCAGGGGTCCTTGTTGCATCGGACTACTGACATGCAAAGACAGGCACACGCAGACGAAGAGTTTAAATGCAGACCTTTGGGTGAAAGATTGAGAAACTGGTCCACTTCATGAGGTTCCAGTTTAATCTGGGGGATGATGTTCTCCTCCTTAATCTGAAAACAAAAAGAAAGATATTTAACAGTGCACCAAAAAAATATGAAAAAATATCAGTTTTCATTGTTTTCCCCCCTGATCTCTCACCTTGATGCCTTTGCCCTGGTTGTTGCTGCTCACCGTGGGTTGAATTGGGGCAGTCGGAGCTACAACAGCAGGGGCCACAGTGGGGTCCTCGGGTGCTGGGGCCCCCGCTGTGGTCAGAGAGAGGGAGAGGGTGGGGAGGAGGGAGGGGGTCTCACACAGGAGGCTTTCGATGGCCTCGTCCTGCTCCATCGGCCACTCGGATGAATCCCCGTCAGACTCTCCTGCACGGGAGGAAACATGTTGCTGTGTTTGTAGGATTTGCCAATCTCTCTAATGCATCGGATTATGGGTATCCCCATTAGGAATGAATTTATTAAGTTGAATCATATCAACAAGTGCAGACTTGTTGCACTTGTGTCGTATAAACCCTTTGAATAAACACCTTCCTTTGCACGTTAACAGCTGCAGAACAGAGTGTGGTCATTTTCTTGATTTTTCTGATTCAGCCCAGAGCAAATCCTGAAACTGGTTAGATTTTATACAAACCAGTTGAACCAGCATCAGTCTTTATGACACAATCTGGCATGCTATTCCGACTTGTCAAAGATACAATGATCCAAACAATGATCTGTGTCTCACCTGCTTCACTGCCGTGCTCCCCGGTCAGGTGCGACAGCGGCGACTGAGGTCGGCTGTCCCCGCACAGCGAGTAGCTGTGCTCGGCTGTGATGTGAGGGGGCAGAGGAGATGACGGGGACAGGTCTCCCCCGTCCTCCCCCTCCATGGCCTCCACGCCGCCCCTCACTCCGGACAGGAAGGGGTCGCTGAGCAGCTGGCCCAGCAAAGCATCATGGGAGAGGTCGTCTAGGAGCTCGGAGAAGTGCTGCGAAAAGAAAAGAAAAACCATAAACATCTTTGAAATTGAAGAATAAAATATCGATTGGATCGTAGCAGAGAGGAGACAGACAGATAATAACACGGAGCCACAAAGAGTGTACGACAGCCTGCCTGTAATTAGAGGCTGCTGAATCTTTTATTACCACCTTTCCTTGAAGTTTCCTTTCCCCCCCGAGGGAACTCTTAAGGAACAAATTAAAAACCTGTAAAATCGTCATTCATTCCAAACAAATCAGACTGAAATCTCCCCCTTCCAATCACTGTTTCTCTTTCTGTGTGTGATCGTCAGTGTGGTGATACATTTAGCAAACAGCAGCCGAAAGACCCCCACCCCTCTGTACACCCCTAATCTCCTCTGTCATCCCCCCGTCGTCCCACCTCCTCCTCCTCTACATTCCTCCTCCTGCATTCTTCTTTGTCTATATCTATCTTTTTCCAAAATCTCTCAACAAGGTGACTGTGTGCGTTCAGATCTGCCTCCATGCTCAGGTGTTGTGACGAACATAAACAAAAGGCAGCCAAAGCAAACCCCCCCACCGCCGGTGATGTGATGAAAACATACTGACACACATCTCCTTTTTGTGTTTGTGTGGAAGCTGCAGCTGTACGTCTTTGAACATTTTCAACACAGATCTGGTGGAGGCCTTTTATTACTGTACAAAAAAAAAAAGTGCAGATTGTGAACACCAAATAAGCGAGCCCTAATGCTGCGTGTTATAACACAGTCATCTTCAAATATTCTGCAGGACCACGTGCAACTTTTTGGCCATAAATTGTCTTGTTTTGTTTCAGGGTTAGGGTCCAGTCCCCCCCCCCGAAAGAAAAATCTGCAACAATTATTCAAAACGGGAACGCAATCCTTACATGAAGAAGCTAATATCTGAGTTTGGTTGACATTTTTGTTGTGACAGCGTAGATTCGATGCAGAAGCATAAACCAGATTTAACATTTCCCATTACCATTGGTGATCAAATTCATTTTAGTGGCGTTAATTATATTTTTAACACGTTCTCCTACATGATTCAAAATATACCGAATCTGATGCATGCTGTAAAAAACGTTAACCTTTCAAAATATTTATAGATTTTCATTATCCTTAAGGGTATCCTTTGTGGGTCGCCGTTGTGGCTCAATAGCCCAGTGGTTTTGTCCCGTGGCCTATGTATGGAGGCTTTAGTCCTCGTTACAGTAGCCGTGGGTTCAAATCCGACCTCGGCCCTTTGCTGCACGTCATCGCCCACTCTCTCCTCCCACTGTTTTCTGCCGCTCCTCAGCTGTGCTATCCAATAAAGGCAAAAAGACCCCCAAAAAATCACTTAAAAAAAGACTTAATTTTTTAAATTTTTGTCATGAATTGACCTCCATACACTCTATGTGACTAATGAGCTGAATTGAAAATAAACACAAGATATATGAATGGTAATTTTTGTTCCTCATGCTCATCTTCAAGGATACTTTCAGTTCATGTTTCTCTTGTTTCATTGAATTAGCATGACTCAAATACATTTACACACAATGAAGAGCTCGTAGTCTGTCTGCTTTCAAGTAAGTATGTACACCGTAAAGTTATAATATTACGCTAAGTATAATATCGACTTTTTTATTTGTCTCATTCACCAGATGTGTCTATAACAACACTTTTTTTCTCTCACTAGAAATCATCAAAGATCAAATTAATAACACTGAAGTGTGATTTTCGAATCAGAAACACTAAATTAAAACCAGTCCTGTCCTCGCTTGAACTCTCCGCCCCTCGTAAGAGAATGTCAAAATCTTTATGATGTAACTTTAACTGCTCAAATTCTGTTGCCGGGCAGAAAACACTGACTCTGTCCAATGGAATATCAGCATCGTCGGAACATTTCGCAGCTCAGCCAATCAGAGAGAAAAAAAACCCACTTTAAATAAGGCACAAACTGAGACAATCTAAACTGTTGAACGATTAGATGTTGAAAATGTAAAGTTCGGACTGCTAGTCCAAAAAACAAAAACAAGCTGCTGGATGAATGGAGAGTGAAATCAAGATGGACGAAACAGAAGGAGGGTTGAGTGTGCGCCAAGCATGTGGCTTCAATTACGGGCCGAGAGACAGAAAGAGGACTTGACTTTTTACATTTTCTCTCTGACACACACATTCATACAGAGAAGTGACCTCCTCACTCCATAAACACACAGCACACACTCCTGTCGCCGTATGCTGCCCTTAAAAGGCCACTCTGAGTGTTTGTGTGTGTGTGTGTGTGTGTGTGTGTGTGTGTGTGTGTGTGTGTGTGTGTGTGTGTGTGTGTGTGTGTGTGTGTGTGTAATGCAAACACTGACAGGATGCTGTGACTGAATTCATGGGGGAAAGACAAATATTTACACATTTATCCAAGAATGGGTCCATTTCCATCTTTTAGAACCATCAGTGTGAACAAACCATGATATAAATGCGCATGTGTGTGTGTGTGTGTGTGTGTGTGTGTGTGTGTGTGTGTGTGTGTGTGTGTGTGTGTGTGTGTGTGTGCATTAATGTCTTTTGTGGGTGTGTGCACGTGCCCTCACATTATGGGCAAACAGTTAAAGTAGGTTACAACCCCTTACTGCCCCGGCTCCAGCGTCTCTTGGTAACCACATCTTCACCGTGACTAAGAGCCATTTTATACATCAAACTTGCTGCTGATATCATTATTATACCTCTTCACATTTTAGTGCACACACGCTGACAGTAAAGGGTTTCACTGTGATGATGATTGTAATTATAAAGTCAGCACAAATGAATAAAGTACCAGTTATTGCTGAAGTAAGGGATCTAAATATTTCCGAACGTGAAGTGACCTCCATTAATAATACAGCTTTCAAATATCATTTTAAGATATATAGACAATGTTTTGTGAAATATTTATGCTAGTCCAGTGATGGACGACATGGAGCCTTTTTCTACAATTCTGACAAGTTTGAAAGAAAAGTCTGAACATTTGGTCGATTTGCATCAGATTTTAGCTTTGAAAGGAAGAAGAAAAACGACATGTTGGTGGAAGAAAAAGAGGGTGTGGGTTTGGGGAGGAGTAATTGCATAGCCAACTCGTAATTTAGAAGAAACTAAGGCATAGTTAGTGGGTTAAAAATGTGGTTTAGATGACCTTTCACATCGCCCTTTTCTCTCTTTGGCTCATTTGTGCTTCTTTCTACAGCAAAAAAAAGCTCTTAGTCATCTTAGATTTGAGCAGAAATTAAAAAAACGTCCACCCAACATGAGAATGCCGAACGGAAATAAAGTCTCATCTTGTTTTAAAAAAAATGAAGTGGGAGGGGTCCAACTCTGCTTGCATGAAACAGAACCACCATAAAGACGCATAGTGAGGGTTTATACGCCCTGTCATTTTTGCCTTGGGAGTGTTTGGTTGTGGGGAAGTGTGTGTGTGTGTGTGTGTGTGTGTGTGTGTGTGTGTGTGTGTGTGTGTGTGTGTGTGTGTGTGTGTGTGTGTGTGTGTGTGTGTGTGTGTAAGAAGGAAATGTGATGCAGGGCAGTAGACCAGCCTGCAGGATCGGTCACAGGCCTGATGTAACCCATCACACACAACAGCAACCTCTTTGTCTCTGCAGGCCCAACACAGAGGTGTTATTTCGGGCCAACTGTAACTCGACTCCCTCCAGCTGGGACACAGAAACCTGCAGAGTTGAAGCCTTAATGGGAAAACTGGGAGTTTAAACAGGAACTAGGGTGAGAATCAGGAGGTCATTCAGTTCTCTGATGGAGCCTTGGTGATAACAAAGAGGCTGTTCACACATTTTTTCTCAGTTTAGTTTGGTCTGAGACACATCACGACACGCAGAGAGAACATCCCTGAAATGCAGATGTTAATCTTTTAATGAAGAAATGATCAAGTCTCTGGATGAAGGAGAAAATGCCAAGTGATTATATCTCTCGAGGTCGGCTGAAAAATCAGTGCTGCACAAAGAAATCCTGTGTCACACAAAGACAGAGAAAACCCTTTGAAAGGTTTAGCTATACTTTATTTATATATTTGATCTTAATCAAATTAAAGGACGGCTGGTGACAAGAGGATTTCCAACTAGGACGTCAAATCTTTTGAGCTTTAATATGAAGACTTTGACTTGAGAGAAAAAAGTATCAAAACAAGACAGAGAGGCTGCTGCCATGCTAGTAGCATTTAAGAACTGTCCTTACACTTAAGTGTAAATGCAAATGCTAACTTGCTAACGTGCTCAAAATCACATCCCAAACATGTTGATGTTTAGCATGTATAATGCTTATCATACACGCCATCTTTTGGTGCTTACAGATTGCCAGTTGAAGGTGAGATAATTGCACCTTTGTTACAGCTCACGTGCAATGTAACGCATGGAGGCTGCAAAGTTGTTACGCCTATGATTAGCCATCGGAGTTAGTGACAGAGGTGTAACAAAGGCGAGACGGTTGCTATTTGTATGGTCAGAGCCAGTAGTGCAAAAATTCCACTGTGTGTGTGTGCATGCCTGAGTGTGTGTATGTGAAGCTCCCGCTGTGTGCTCACACGCTGTGCCTCTCATACTTCTGCTACAAAGTGCTACTGTTGCAGGTGCAGTTAAAGTACAAAGGTGTTGCTGAATAGCTACCTGTAAGCGACTTTTGACTAGCTTGTTAGGATGCTAACAGTTGCTAATTAGCACAAAATGCTAATCACAGCTGAGGCTATTGGATATGTCATCAGTTTTGATGGTATTTGGTCATGGCTTACCTCTACTATGCTTTAAGGATTTTACTTTTTCAAAAACAAGATGCAATTTCTTCGAATCAGAAGTTTAGATTAAAATGGTTAATAAAGATCATCCTGATAAATACAGAATAATGTCATCAGCATAACGTGAAAGCTCATTAGTTAACATGGAGCATCAACAGGAGACTTTGGGCATATTAAATATATGTACTTATAAACCGGTGAGCAAACTAATCAATAGTCCTGTTCCTTTAAAAACTGTTACCAGGTTGGAAGTGATACAGCCTGACAGTAAACTCCACGACAGCTGTGTTGGTCACTCGTTGGCAGCTAAATTAGTGGGAGTGGGCAAGGGGAGGAAGGAATGTCCCCTCAGCTCTGTAATTGTCCTGTAAAGACGGATATGTGTGTGTCTGTTTTAACCCTTAATGATCAGGGGGGTTCAGCTTCGGAAGGGGGGGAGGGGGAGAGGAAAGTTTGATGATGTAACACCTTCCTCCCCTGAAAAAGATAAAACCAGATGTGAAAGAGTATCCTGGAAAAGGCCAGACACCCACACATGCAGGCCCAAGGGTCATCTCCCTTGTGTGTGTGTGTGTGTGTGTGTGTGTGTGTGTGTGTGTGTGTGTGTGTGTGTGTGTGTGTGTGTGTATTAATGTGTGTGTGTGTACCTTGCCCTGGACTCATCAGCGTGAACTTTAGCTGACGATACAACCTGACATCACAGTTGAACACACAGCCAACCAACACACATACATACACATATTTACACATTAATTTGAGTCAAGATAAACTGGATGACTCATTTCTCTGATTTGGACCTTTGAGGTGTCAACATTACAAACTCTTTTGATATTTTTTGACAGGCGTTTTAAGATCTATCTTTCAAAGCTGGCCTTGAAGCGGAAATTGGATTTCTGTTTTAACCTGAGGCCAAGTAATACGTGGGTTTTTTTTTACTATCTGTCGAACATGTTATTGCTTTAATTGTTGCATTTCTTTAGTCCTGCAAAATTTATTTTTATCACCAATGTTCGTCTTTTTTTTTTAGTCTATTTTTCCAACGTGAAGCACTTTGGGAAACATGTTTGCATAGAGGGTGCTGTATAAACTAATAAAGTTGAGATTACAGACTTTTACCATCTACTGCACTTTTACAAATCACCCACACGTGTCCCATCATTACCAGATAAGCAGTGATAAAGTCTAAAGTGAAACCTGACTGTTTATCTGCCAGTTAATTGCACTGGCTATGCTTTGCAAGCTTGTGTTAATTCATTTATTTTGAAAAGCATAGGAGGTCCTTTTAATTTAAATCATCAGGGCCGACGTCAAAATTAGTCCCCAATGTGTCTAGAAGTAGTCACTAATTGTTCTTCTAATGTTTCATCTTTCCCTAAATGGGATACAAATCTGGAACCATTTAGGAATCAAATCCTTGATGATCACATCAACCAATCAAACACTTCAGGGCTGCCAGGTTGTTGTTATCTGTTCTGATTATATAGTTTATATGAATAAAAGTCAAGAATTACCCCCTTTCTGATTAGAAAAGAAGTACACATATTATCTAGTCATTAGAGGCAGTCAAAGAGAGTTGCTTGGTTCGTTTTCTTCAGTATCATAATAATCCAGACAGCTGGCTGAACATCTATAAGTACGCTGCAAACAGGAGCTGCTATATGCTACTTTGGTTCAGCAGCAGCTCAGTCTGTAGGAATTTGGGCTGGAAACTACAGGGTCACTGGTTCAAGTCCCAAAGTGTGGCACTGGGTTTGGTTGCTGGAGAGGTGCCAGCTAAACTCCAGAGCACTGCCGGGGTGCACGGCACTGAACCCCAAAACTGTTCGGGTGCTTTTTCACTCTGACATTTCTCATTTAGTGCATGTCTGTATGTTCCTGTTGTGCATGTGTGTGTAATCCTGGCCTATGTGTGTGTAGCATGTTTAAAAACTGTGTAAAAACTGAATGGGGATTAATATGACTTCTTCTTCTTCTTCAACATACTTACAGTTTTACTTCTCTTTTGATAAAGTCTGCTCACCAAAGTGTAAACCAATACTGAGTGTTGTAGCCCATGGCTAATCCGCAGACTCCATTACAACATTTAAGGGAAGGAAATTCATTCCTTCTCTAATTTCCTGCTCAGTCAAAAGAGTTTAGTGTTATTTTTGGCACAGAACAAAGAAACCTACTGAATTCTTCTTCTCTTACCCATATTTCCCACCCATTCAAAGACTCTTGTCAAATCCAGTTTTTCTAGCTTATCGGCTATCTCCCCTCTCATTCTGGACCTCTGCTGGTATTCCCAAAACACTTAAAGATAAGGCATGCACAACATTTGCATACTGGAACCTAAATTGTTGTAGTTACAGTGTTAGCATTCATGACTCAAACTGGTGAATCTTTCTCCTTAAGCTGTAAGTGCAACAAGTATCCACTGGAATGCTAACAATGTGTGTGAGCTGTTTGACACTAAGCTGAAGAGCATGTGTAGAAACTCCATCTGCAGAGCGACTGGGAATCCTTTCCCGAGATCTGAATGCTTTATTACTTGTTCTTTATACTTCAAGCGCAAAAAGTTGAGTCCAAATGAGCAAAGAAAATCGCGATTGGGAGTCTACAATGCTAAAAACAACAGCAATATAATGGGGTCATATATGTTAGCAGGTTTTGACCTAAAATATGTTTTAATCCAAGACGTTCAAAGATACAAAGGTTCTGTTGTTATTCCAGCTGTACCGGACTACAAACATCTCGTTGTACCTTTTTACTCTGTATGGTAGCCAGTTTAGTAGCCTATATTCCAGGCTAGGATTTGAAATTTGTGCAGTGCTGTGTGTGTGTGCGTGCCTGAGTGTTTGTGTATGTGAAGCCCCCGGTGTTTGTTTACAGGCTGTGCCGGTCATGCTTTTGCCATGCAGTAAGGCAGTTTAAAACTTAACGTTTGGACGACAATATTTATTCGACATCGTTATGGTTGCAATATGTAATTACAAAGACCTCATGGTGGCGGAACTTCGTGACTGCACTGTTGCGGAATAGCAATGGATATAAGGCTAATGTAAAGTTTAACATTTTAGCTTGTATGTTAGCATTTTACTCAAAATAAGGTAAACAATTGAGTGGAGTTCTTTCAGTTTAACATAAAATCATGCTATAAAACTCAGGTGTTTTAGGCTTTGGTTAAACATATTAGCATGCTACTAGCATAGTTGCATTAATGAAAAATAGTTGCTGAAAATTTTAGACAACATCACAAACAGTGGGAACGAGAAGGACAAAACAGCACAGGTTGCAAGAGGACTTTGATATGAGCTATAGCTATTAGGTGTATATATATTCTTTTAACATGTGAGTTGGAAGGGGGAACATATCGTTAGGTGAGGGAGCTTATGGTTGTATCTTGGTTTTAAGTCGTATTATGAGGGCTATAAAGTCGGGAAGGAAGGCAGTGCCTTCTAGCAGCTACAAGCATTAACGTGGATTAAAAAACTGAACAAGACCCAAAATAGCTGCACCAATGGAGCTGATGCACTTTTTTTTTTAAACATATCAACTGAGCCCAACCATGCATCTGATAACCAATATCATCATGTCTACACATATCACAGTGGAACCACTTATCAGTTGTTGGTATGTTGTCTTTGCAGTGGTATTGATATTGTGCGTGTCAGCAAAACGAGACAGACCACAGGCCTTGGAGGGTTCATTCTATCTGGGTCTTATCTTCAGGGGGGCAGACTGCATGAGGCGAGCCCAGCACCGAGGCCTCATGTCTGGACTGTGTTAGAGCACTCACAGGGTGCAGCTTTATGCGTCACTCCGTCATTTCTAACACACTGCTTACAGTCTGTGAATGCTTGTCTCCACACGCAGACACACACAAACACACATCTGTCTTATTGACATCATTCCTTTCCATAATGTCTGACTTCCCCTAGAGAACTGAAGCTGGGCCAAAGTGACCTCGCTTTGCAGAAATGTCTTCATCGCATGGTTGACTCAGGGTGGTTCTCACACACTCCCTGACCCAGATTCTGGACATCGATAACAGCTTGATTGGGCCTAAAGTTTCTTCTAATCAGCGAGGAAATAAATTCACCAGGAAAAAGCTAAACAGTCACTGAAAGTAGGAAAGCAGCAAAGAATCTCTCGCAAACTTTCAGATAATTTGCAATGATTTTCTGGTTTATAAAGGTTAATGTACAAAAGCCAAAAATATTAGTATTCGTTGTGTATAATGGGAAAAGGGTTTTCTCCAACATTTATCATAAAATCAGATGATAACAAAAGGTTTTGGTGTAGAAAATGTGGGTACTGTGTTTGACTGCATTAACTGTATATATAATAAAGGACCAGGCAACGTCATGGCGATCAGCACTGTGGGGTTCAGTGTTGATTAAGAACCGTTTTTATGTTCTCCTGAAGATTTCTAAATAATTTCCAGAAGACTGCTTCTGAAATCCTCCTGATCTGGTTGGACACACAAGCACCTCTCAGCAGGAGACTATTCCTGTTGGACCGGGGGGGGGGTGGGGGGGTCTCCTGAGGCAAGACATGACGTTTAAAGAACTTGCTCGAGGTGAGTTCTCCTGGTTATATCCTGCTACGTTTTTACATTTTTACATCAGCTCACTCAGACTTTCTGCAGGAAAAATACTAGGGGGGCTGTCAGGAGAGTAAAGTCAGAGGGGCTGTTAGCATTCACATATGCAGCTCACTGCGAATTATTCTGGAGTTTTTCAGGAGCTTTGTGAAAGTGTGAAAGCAATATTTGTCATGCTGCTGTGATTTAACCAGTAGCCCTGTAAATAAAGGACAAACAACTCTGTCCTCCTGAATCACTGACACAGGTAGGAGCAGCTCAACAAATCACCTCACAGTGAACTAAAAGAAAATGTAGAATCTACGAGTTTGCATGTTAAGAACAACATATTATATTTGATGGGTTTAATATATCAAATGTGAAGATTTTCTTCCGACCTCTTCTATAAATCTTGGACTGAATTTTTATAATAATCATTTTTTAAAGGTTTATTTTAGGGGGGCTTTTTTTTTTTTACATGCAGGAGCCACAGGTCAGATATGAACGTGGGCCGCCCGCTTTGAGCACTATAGTCTCTGTACATTGTGCGTACGCATTAAACACTAGGCTACCATGGGGCCTCAGCCCTAGGAAATTCAGACGGCTCGATAATGGAAATAATTTTGTTCATTTTTCGTAGCCGTAAACAATATTCCTGGTGAGGTTGAGACAAACCAACCCAAGATACTTTAGTGTGTCAGAGGAAGGAATTTCTTACAGTGACTCCAACACGCAATATAATTGCTGTCCATGTCTGCTTTTCTTGCATGCAGTGTAACTAATAACAAAGTAATAGATGGAAGGTAAGTTTAGTTTAAGGTCTACATGCAAAAATAGTTAATAAAAAAAGAAAATGGGGGCCATTTTAATGCTCCTGAATATACAAAAAACAGCATCTTCTTTCATAAGATGATTAATTTGAGTGTCTTTACACAGTAATGTGACGGGGGTGGAGTGATGGTGAACGGATGTAAACAACAGGATGTGAGGGAGAATAACAGTAGGCGTGACATCCAGCAGGGCTGTGTTTACTCTCCACCCACAGGCGAACTCCTGAATACACACACACATAAACACACAACATGTGAAAGTGAAAAAAATCACAGCAGATCCATTACCAACCAGTCTGCCTGTTCCTGTTTTAACACTCTGGTTATTGACCTCCTTTCAGTCTCATTAATGCTTCATGCTTGATTAACAGGAGGCAGATTTATGCAGAGCCACGACGGGAAATGTGTTAAAAATAGGAGGCGTCGACTGAGAGTGGAAAACATCCTGAGTCAAAGTTCAAGCTGTGTGTCAGACCTTATCTGAGTACAACAAGCTGATATATGTGTGCACGTGTGAGTGTGTGACTTAGGGACACAGACGCACAGAAGCCTCAAACTGAGCAAGAAAAACAGACGCAGAGGATGACAAATGGAAAAGAGATCTCCTACGAGGTCCCCCTTTCTTGTAAAATCCATTCAATAAGCCCCCGCAACCCCCCTTCTGTCTGCAGACACTTCCCAAAAGTACAGACACACACACACACACACACGCAAACACACACACACACACACACACACACACACACAGAGCAACGCAAACTTTCCAGCTTCGCTCTGTCATACTGACCGATCACTGAGTTCAACCCCCACTGGTTCCACCCACATCCAAACACACACTGACCCTCCAGATGTTGCACAATGACTCCGTTCACAGATATCAGCCTGAAAATACGTGTGTTTTGGCCTCTTAATGTACTTGTTTTTCTAATTAGTTTGAACTAAGTTAATCATAATAAAAGACTAAATATTGGCAAAACATCACAAACGTATGTTTGGTCTTCCTGTCCACAAACACAGCTGTCAGATGCAGAGGGACAGTTTGTGTCAAAAACAAGCACAGATGTCTTCTGATGTCTCTCTCTCTTTCACTCGCTCTCATCCTGCTCTATATGCTCGTTATAAACTGGGTCAACACACACTCACACATGGATAACTTTTTCCATCTCTGACCGGTCATCATGAACCAGTTCACCCAAACATCTCCAGCTGCTGTTCAACTCGTGAACGCTCTCAACCGTTTATGTTTGCCAGCTTTGCTTTGTGTGTGTTTTTTTTATGTTCTCACTCGAAACAAAACTCCTTCTCTCTTGTTTCTTAGTTTAACGCACCAAACATCATTTGACAAAACTTTATTTCTTGAAGTGAGAAGAATTAGTGGGCACTTAAGCTCACCTCAACTCAATTTATCTGGCTCACTTTTGTGTTTGGTTGTGTTTATTCCCGCAGGATTATCCCTCTAAATATTCGTTTCCTTGATCAGATCCTGGGCCCCTCATTTTCTCTGCTTCACCTCCCGGAAAGATGCATGCTGGGTAAAAACTGGGTCAGCACTTGCCTTCCTGAGTAGCTCATAGTGAGGGTTTAAATCCCTGGAAAAGGCAAACACTGCGGGAAACTTGTTTGGGTGCGCCGCTGATCCTAATTCCTCATTTATAACGGAGCGCTCCGAGGCGGATGCTTGCCAAGTAGAAACACGCTTGAATGTCAAGTTAGACACACACACACACACACACACACACACACACACACACACACACACACGCACACACACACACACACACACACACACACACACACACACACACAGTGAACTTTGCATGGATAATGGGCTTGTTCATGTCTCATCAAATGGAAAGGTTAAAAGAAGAGAAAGGTGGGATATGAGACAGGTGTCTGCAGATGCTTCTAATTAGAAACTACAAGTAAAAAAACCCAACATTTTATACCTTTGAATGTTCACAACAGACCACTCAAAGGCGAGATTATTTACTGCGGTAGCTTTCACTCGACTACTTCCACATAAAGTTGCCAAAATACTTTTAGATATCACGTTTTTTAAGACGATACAATCTCCTTTATTTCAATGATTCAATGAAGTACCCAGGCTTTAAACTTCAGATCTTTAGTCAAGGAGTAGCGACTCCTTCGCAGTTGAGGTGGTTTGGGCATCTGATTAGGATGCCTCCTGGACGCCTCCCTTTGGAGGTTTTCAGGGCACGCCCAACTTGGAGGAGACCTCGGGGTAGACCCAGAGTTCGCTGGAGGGATTATATATCCTGTCTGGCCTGGGAACGCTTCGGAAAACGTTGCTGGGGAGAAAGAAGTCTGGGTTGACTTACTGAACTTGCTACCACAGCAGAATAAAATGGATGGATGGATCTTCAGTCAAATTTTCAACCACAAACTGCCGAGAGAGATAGAGAGCAAACACTGTCTACACTGCACAAATATGTTGGCAAAGTTTTGGTTCAGTGTCTCATCTAGCACCAGTACTTTGTGTTTGGACAGCCAAAGAACTGGCTTTGGACCAAAAAACCCGATTTCAGAGTAGCACCAACTTCTTGCTGGTCTACAAGGAAAAGCCGCTTACATCTGGGGCTGGGGGCGGGGTTATCGTGACCAAAATAAAAGCATGCAAAACTTTGTTGTTACTACTTCGGGGAGAGACCGATAAATGTTTTTAAGTATAAACTTCAGAAACTTTGTCATCACAGACCTGATTTTTGAGGTTTACCGTTCTGAAACACTTCCGCAAGTTGCATGCAATTCGTGGCAGGGATGCATCTCTCGGCATAACACCGGTATGCCAGCTGACTGGGCCTTGACCTCTGCAACACCAACGAAGAAGAGCTCCTAATGAGCCGTAACTGGCTTAAGATTTTATGTTTGTAAAGGAAATGGAATGGAAATTTTAAAAAAAATGAAAGGTTCATATTGAAAATTAGTTTCCATGCAAGTTTAAGGGACAACATCAAAACCTGAAATGCAGGTGTAGAGTGAAGGGGAAAAGAGAGAGAGGGACAGAGTGCGAACAAAAGAACTCTTCATTCACAAAAAACAAAGAGTCAGGCAGAAAAACAAAGAGGCTAAGAAGCAGGAGTAATGGAAGGAGTGAAGAAGCGTCTGGTATTTGGACAGGAGCTGACTCGTCCTGCTCACCCTGGAGGAGAGAGGAGAGAGGAGAGAGGAGGAGGAGGAGTGCAGAGAGGTCAAACGTTAACTAGACAGCGGATGGAGAGGCCTCCCTCTTGATTGTACACTTTGAGGCCAAAAGTCAGGATGTGAGCTACAAGGTCTATTATAAAACATCAAAGTTTAGTTGGCCTCACAGCTCGTGCACCTTACTGTTTTACAGGAAGTTTACAGGTTTTTAAACACTTTGATGTGTCTTATAATGAAGCTCGTGCAGAAAAAAAACCCCATGTCTGACTCCAAAAGTCGTATTGCATGGACATTTTTCTGATTTCTACTCCTCAAAAAGCTCCGAGACCATAAAAAGCAGCCGAAAATTCAACTTTCTTATCTTTAAGGGTGGAAATATGTCCCAAAAAATATCCCAAAACTGCTTCCAGGCTTATTTTAGGGCTGGGTGTATAAGCCATGCACATGGATATAAAACCCACACCCTGTTAACCACACACACAAGCTAACACACGACCATTTAAAACCCTTTTATGGTGCCTAAAGCGAAAAGAGAGAGGGGGGCAGGGGAATGAGGACTCAAGAGAAGTGAGTAAGGGAAAAGACAGACAGAAATACAGACGTTCAGACAGACAGGGGGGGATAAATTTAGCTAAGCCTCAAAGAATGAAGGCTCCTGTGGATTTTCCATAATGATCCCTCACACTGATTACTACCTTCACTGTGCTTTCAAATAGCCGCCGCCGCCTGCTTTTAGAAAGAAAACTCGAGTCTGAGTCGACTTTCAGAGTCAGAGGAAGAAGTTGCATCAGATACGGAGAAGAGGAAAGAATGTGTCCTCCGAGTTCATGTGCACACCATCTGTAGACAACTTTCACTTTTGAAAGCCAAAAGAGTTTAAAGCTAGCAAGGTGGCTTTGATTAAAGTTATGCTGAAGTGAGTGAGTTCAGTCGATCAGAAACAGCCAAAAATGTTATCCTGACTGCGCTGGAAAAACCTGAGGAAGCAATTTAGACACAAAGACACCAACTAATGAAAAACTCAAGTTTTAAAGCAAAGTGTCTGTACATTCTTCTCATCTAAAAGCCAGTGTAGTGATTTGTTTTCACAGTTAATGTGTTTTTAAAGCCTGCATGGACAAGATTAAACTTTTAAAACAGTTTGTTAAAGTGTCCATCTTCTCTGGGGCGTCGATAGCCTATGTCGCGCGCTCCATGTAGAGAGGCTATAGTCCTCATCACAGCGGCCGTGGGTTCGAATCGGACCTCCACTCTTTTCTGCATGTCGTGCCCTGCTCTCTCCTCCCAGAATTTGCACAAATTGTTTTCACAGTCCGTCTCAAGGTTGTTATTGTATTTCAGCAAAGACGACTTAACGTCCGACACTACCATCTTTAAAGCTAGCTGCTAGCACGGTTGTAAATTGATTCATATTCATTGATGAAAACTTGCCAGCCATGTGCAGTGTACCGTACAACTTCTTCCATGAGTAAAACATACAACCCGTATTTCGTTTGCAAGTCTGATAAGATATCACATGGTCCAAATGCGCGATAACAAACTTTCACTCATAAGTAACCCAAACCAGGACTCTAAAACAACTTTAATATGTCTCTATGACAAATCCCACTTTGAGTATGTTTTTCTAAAAGCAGCAAAAGTACTAAATCTGTGAATTCTTTGTGTGATGTCACTTCCTGTATATTCAATCTAAGTCTAAAGAGCCCTTAATAAAGTGTAGTCATTTTCACAAAGTCAACTCTTGGACCAACCTGAAGATCCGGCACCACACCTGCGGTAATAACACTGTGTGCTTCTTTATCATAGGTGTGTTCTTATGACGCTCAAACCGTATTACAAATATAGAGGCCGGTCTGATTGTGATATTCAAAACCTGATCGTGAGCCAAAGTAAACGTGTAGAATTTAAAGAGACACTTGAACTTGTAATTTGTTCTGTGTGTGTGTGCGTGCGTGTGCGTGTTTGTGTGCGTGTGTGTGTGTGTGTGCAGACACATGGACCATTCAGAGAGACAGAGCGAGGCCACCAGCGAGCAGGATGCCCTGCCCCAACGGAGAACAGGCTCTGCACTGTGAACACATGTATCAAGCTGTTTACACTCCACTCTGTGTGTGTGTGTGCATGTGTTTAAACTCCTGTGGACTTAACAAAAAAATCTCCATCCAAAGTGTGTGCTGAGCTGTAAAGCATTCACAGATATCAAAAACACTGCTGATTAAGAGCTTGAGTTCAGTGTAGAGACAGAGGAGCGTCTTTATCTGCAGGTATGCTGTATGTTATGTAAGCACACACGTATGGAGAGCCCCGGAGCATGTGCAGAGCAAATATTCTCTTTTTCTCCGCATATCCTCCTCTCCCCGTGAGTACACCATGTGCTGGAAACCGCACCAACATTTTTTGGGAGACAGTATGTGCAAGTGCATGCAATAGCAGTTTAATTTAAAACCACTCGCTTCAGGAAAAAGACAGAGACGGGAACAGTCTGACAGAAACGTGATCTGTGGGTCCTCTGTCGGTCTTCTCTTGTTGTACAGTGCAGACCTCTTTATTTGATTAAAAAACTCATTTGATCACATCATGTCTTCAAGGACAGAGTAAATCGATGGCGAGTTATTCCCCAAATCACATATATGACCCCTGGAGAGTGTGCATGGTAAAACACTAAAAACAAGGCAGGTGAGGTGAAAGAGTTGTAGTTTTACACAAAGCTACATGGTACGTTTTGGAAAAGGTCACAGTTCGGGTTGAAATAAGTGTGTTACGAATTTTGTTGGTCATTTAGTACTGAATGAACGTTATATTACGCACATTAAGTTACGTAAGTCGATGCCGTTTTTTGTTTTTTTACACAGTTGTGAAAAAAGGGTCTTGTGTTTTTCTCATTTCTCTAAACCGAACTGAGCAGAATTTTGGATCTTCAATCTACGTCACCTCACTTCCTCTTCTGCTTCCTTGAGAATTACAACGTCTTATATCAAATGCAAATATTGATCACAATAAACCGCCCGGCATGAATGACGACAGGTGATATCCAGGCTGCAGCTGTACTTTCTGTAAGGACGTTCTCCATGATGTGTTCCTCCTCTGATCTGACACATTTACACTCGTTGTGAAACCGATCTGAACCGTGGCAAGAAAACCGTCTAAGATTTATTTTGGGGATATGTATGCCTTTATTTGATAGGTCAGTGGATAGAGTAAGAAATCAGGAGTAGAGAGAGAGAGTGGGGAATGACATGCGGAAAAGGAGCCACAGGTCTGACTTGAACCCAGACCGCCCACCTGGAGGACTAGAGCCTCCATATATGGGGTGTGACGTCACCTCACCACCAGGCACAAATCTCTGGGGTCTAAAATCATATAGTGTGTAGCCAGCTTAAGAAAGAAGACGGAAGATTGACAAAAACTGTGAGTTTGGGAGGCGCCAGTGCACGCGCCCCATGTACAGAGGCTGAAGTCATCCAAACAGGCGGCCCAGGTTTCGAATCCAACCTGTGGCTCCTTTCCCGCATGTCATTCCCCACACTGATTCTCGACTCTATCCACTTCCTGTCTCTACAACAGAGGCATAAAAAGACCACATATCATATCCTTACGGCAATATTGAACAATGTCGTTGCAGATTGCACAACTTTTTCATATCCTGCTCGTCTAATTCCGAGTTTTCCTGAACATAAAAGCAGATATACGGTACTTAAAAAGCAATGATATATACAGTATCCCTGCTGTGCATCAATACTATTCAAACTTCATAATTTCATCGTTCTAAAGGTTTAATCATGAATCCATCAGAGTCACAGGAGAACAATAAACACCCCACCTTCACTGCTACAACCGGACCAACAAGATCTTCAAGAGAGATAATCGACACCATTTTTAAATTCCTCTTATTTTTAATTTAGTAATTACATTATGTCAAAGATTCATTCAGCCAAACAGGAAACAATCGTTTGGATTTTTTTTGAGATGGTCTTAAGGAAGCTGCAAGATATTATTGATTTTAAGATGACTGATTGATTTCAGCTCGTGTGTTTGGTTTGCGTGTTTGCCTTTCCAGAAATAGATCTGCGTCACGTCACACAAACACGTCTGCTCTTACTCCACAAAAACGTCAAAAGGGATTGTTGAAGCTGGAGATGAGAGAGGACTCCGCCTCCACACTGATGTCTTTATTCTAAAACCTGAAGAACGTGATTATGAATTGACGTTCGCACAGCAGAGGCAGCGAGGACGATGGGAGTGACCTGGAGGATCCCACACGCTCCGACTGAGAGGGTTTACATTGTTGTGAGGAATCCTGCGTCAACAAACCCCTCAGAGAGAGAGAGCGAAAGTGAGACCAGACCCAACAAAGACCCCAGTCTGTTCCTCAGGCTGCCTGAGACGCTGTAACACTGCAGGCCTGTTGGTCCTCACATTCATGCATCCCCCGCCCTCACACACACTCACACACACTATTCATGCTTTACTAAATATAGAAAATTCACCTCGCTTACAAGAGCATCTTAGTCCTGCTTCTTAACACAACTCAGCTATTTTAAAGATGAAAGTTCAGGGTTTTAAGCTTGTCACATTTTGCACATGTTGTTAGATGCATGAACAATAGAAACAAAACGTGAATACACACACCGCTCACACCTTAGCTATTGAGCTATAAATAAAAGCAGAACGTTCAGAGGAATTCACTGTTTGCTTTGAGCCTGATTGTTACTGTTGTTTGCCGAGCTAAATGATTGTGTTGTTATTTCTGCAGCACCCTCTGCATATTCGTAAGAAGCGATTCAACGTGCTCTCTTTCGGCCTCTTTGCTGACACCTCTGGCGATAAACTGTAACTGCAGGTAACACTTGTTTGCCTTTTTATAAAGAGTAAAAGTTCAATAGGTTTGCACTGTGCCTCATTGATGGGTTGTTTTCAGAGCTGAATGATTGTGTTGTCATTTCTGCTGGAGGAACATTTAAAAGTTTAAAGTAGCGAATTGAAGATCGCTGTTTGGTCTCTTTGGTGCCCCCTCTGGCGATAAGATGTAATTGCAGGTAACCATTTTCCCCCCACATTGCACCTTCTCTATTTAACTGTTAATATGAACTTTGAACTTTTTACTTTTTCACGACAATAGAAGGATTTTCCTGTAATGCTAGCACACCAGAAAAACTGTTTGTCATGCATTATATTAACAATTTAAGCAATCGTCTTCCTGGATAATTATCGTTCCAACTTATTGATTTCTTATTTTAGCTTTTTTCAGACTTAGCTCTACACAGTCTTAAGAGATTTATAGTCTGTTTTTTGCCTTTCTTTAGACATTTAGCAAATAAACCTCAGCAGCCCTGTGCATGACTTTTCCATATTTGTTATTATAACTTAAAATTATGTTGACAATCAGCAAAAATCAGCAGATCTCAGGTCGGATTCAGTCTGCTGGAATCTGACAGGAATTATAGCCTGAGGACCGCTTTAGAGGACCTTCATTCACAGCCGGAACGCTTCGACAACACAAGTCTTTACCTGTCTGTAGGTATAGGTACCACTGTGTGTGTGTGTGTGTGTGTGTGTGTGTGTGTGTGTGTGTGTGTGTGTGTGTGTGTGTGTGTGTGTGCTGTCTCAGGCTCAGTAGGCCTCTGTGGTGTCTGATTCCCGTCCTGTGAGCCAGCTGGATTCCTCCCCGTAAACCCAAACGCTCCCCCCGTCTTCTGCACATCCACACACACACACAAACACACACACACACACACATGAACCCACACACTCAGTCTCCTCTTGGACCCACAGAGACACATATGGCTGGAATACTTCAAGTTACATAACTGAAGGCAAAGAACCATTTAAAGGCCCTTTCTATCGAGGAGAAGCTGTTTGTGTTTCTGTGTGTATGAACTTTTGAATAACTTGTAAAGCTCCACCAGTGAAACCAGTATGTTTTAATTACCTCCAAGTGTGTGTGTGTGTGTGTGTGTGTGTGTGTGTGTGTGTGTGTGTGTGTGTGTTTGTGTGTGTGTGTGTAATGCAAAAGGTTTGAGTATTTGAGCTACTGGTGCAGAAAAAGAAGAAGAAGTTTCCAGCCATTTCTTTGCAGGGTTCAAATGATGCACTGAATGATTTCGATGCTTCCTGTCTCTGCACGTGTTGATTTATGTTCACACAAGTTGCATCAGAGTTTTATAGAATAGAAACAACTTGAAGTAAACAGAGTATGTCGAATTGTTTATATCTGGAGGTAATTATTATATATTCTGCTTGAACGTGTTTCATTTTACTAAGAGGCTGATATTCAATGTATAATATAAACTATAAAGGGAAGTGTGCGTTATAGTCATTCATAGGAAGAACTGGGAGCACACTGGCAGCTTTCTTAGAAGCTGGTTTCTATAAAGGCTCTTTAACCAATGCTTGGAGAAAGGAATATGTCACTTTTTAATGTGTGTACGCCCTCCTGAGCTCCAAACCTTCTCTGCTATGACCTGATCTTCATCAGAAATGTTGAATGTTTACATTACAGCTTCATGAAGACGGTTAAAAGCCCTCCAAATAGATGTTTTCTCGACTGGGAATTCCAAATGAGATTAAAGTAGGCGCTTAATTTAAAGTCTAAAATCCTTAAACACAACAATGTTTGGCCTTAATGAAGGAAAAATACAAAATGTGTTCAATTTCTCACTTTTGCAAACGAGAATATGTGCTACTTTATTAAGTTTTACATGCTCACACAAAACTACAATGCAATATATTTGGGGATTTTGGTTTGCTAATTGAACAAAACAATCAATTTGAATACCCCACCCTGGCTTCTGGTCGCTTGTTTTGGTGTTTCTTCCACTATCAATGAAGTCTTAATGGTTGTGCATGAACTTCAGCCGAAGATAACAATCCGGCTACAATCCCATCTCAGGTTTTCAGTGATGAACTCAGACCTATTAATCACATCTCTGACTTTTTCTTTGTTACTTTAATCATGTAGAGACGTAAGGAAAGGAAAATAAACAAAGGCCCTTTGCATGTCAGTATCTTTAAAGTTTGCTTGCTATTTTTTCACCATACTTAGTTGGACCAAAAATAAGTTGAGTATTAGGGTATGAATCTGATGATGTGGTCTTTGACTCCACTTTGTTTTTACTGTCTGTCCATCAATTTAACAGGAAAACGAATAGATGTTGCAGCCCGTGACAATAGACTACAAAAAGATGGATGTCTGCAGATGCCCTTCTCTGCATATCTTGAAATTATTTAATCCTCTTTGTGCTAAAGTGTCTCTCATTTGATAGGCCTAGTATTTTCCACATGTAAAAATGTATTAAAGAAAGTGAGAGTGTGAAAAAAGAAGCTGACAAACTTGCATCCTGGACCCCAAGAGTCAAATTGTGAATGGAGAGCTGGGTACCACACACACCAACACACACAGACACTGCTGATCCTCCTCCCTACTGTCATATAAACCCCTCAAAAAGTGAAATAAAGGTGATTATTTCCCTTTGATGAGCTGCAGAGCCAATCAGCATACTCCGATCGATCACACACCATTCCTACCTCTGATCGATAATTTACACCTCTGAACGATTACTCACATTAGTGTAGAGCACACAGTCGATCTCCCCGGCCTCAGACAGCTCGCTCAGGTTCCTGTCCCAGTGTAGAAACGGTTCACTACTGTCCAGGGTTTCCATAATGTCACACAAACTTGTCTTTTTCTTCGGATGTTTTCGTCGCTGTTTATATATGTTCTGTTATAAAACAGCAGTGAGGCGTTCAGTTGCAGACTGCAGACCCAGCCGAAAAAAAAGTTCCCAACAACTTCAAAAAAGGAAAGACACGTCCAGATGGTAGCCTAAAGACTCGGAGGACAAATGTTTGTTATGTGAAGAAGCTGCAGCAGTCAGATTGAAGCTGAGTCTCGTCTATGTTGTTGTTATTTTTGTTTTTGTTCTTGTTGTTTATCATCCCCTCTCTAGTTCAGGGGTCTACAGGCAGCTCCTAGCAGCCTCTCTTCCCTTTTTCTTTCCTCCTCCCGCTGCTCCTCCTCACGGCCCAGACACACAGGAATGCAGAGAGGCGGAGTCACTGAGAACAAGAGAAAAATAAAGAGTGAAAAAAAACAAAAATAAAATCGAGAAATACAAAAAAATTATAGAAGTTGCAATGCCTGTTGGAAAACACCAAAGATTAGACTTAGGATACAAAACTTATTTTAATAATATCTTCCAAGTGTTTATGACTCAGGGGAAAAATTACCTACAGCGATCATTTTGTTGTTCCGGTCTGCACTTTCAAAATAAAACGCTTGCGTCTGATTTCAGGTCATCCCTATTAATTATATGCAAAATAAACTACTTACTGACAGTATATTAGTATCGTGAATTAAAAATAATAATATTCCTGAGTGGAGTGTGATTAAAGTATCCGTGTACAGCATCTTATGCTAATTCAAAAAAAGAAGCACACTTTATTTTGAAGAAATCTTTCTTTAGCCAAACCAGTATAGTCGCTAATCACAGTTAGCTAACGACTTCGTCCTTTTCTTTACATAATAAATTTAACCTCCGACATTTTGCATCTTAAATTGTTTTATTAGAACTTTTATGCTTTTAATTTTCATCAAATTCAGCTACTCCCGGTCTTTATCTGTGCTCACCTCCGTTAATTTTACGAAGCTGCCCTAAACTGAATCCACAGGTTTCCCCACAATTTAAGCCCCGCCTCTAACCCAACAGATTGACCAATCAGATCACATTTCTCTAAAAACTTTGTTCGAACGTTCGCCCAACGTTTCAAACGGATAGGTGACCAAACCAATCAGAGAAGACTTTGAGAGATCCTGTAACCAATACATTTTGGCCAAGAATATCTTTGGCTTAAGCCCGCCCTGTTATCACAGTCAGCCAATCAACGCCCACTGACTAAAAATGTGTTTAAAAAATAAAAACAAGAGACAATATTTCAAATATATCTTCCTAAAATACATCTTTAAATAACTTCATATATACATATCTCTCAGCAATTTCCTTTTACACTTTTATGATTATTTTTTACTTTTCTCAACTTGTTTCTAATGAATTATTTGCAACTTTTCTTTGATAACTTATATTGTTTATTAGTGAGTTAAGGAGACGGTCAATAACACAAGGGAGGTTGAATCACATGTGCTTTAACAGTATAATATGAGCACAAACGAGTTAAAAAATGGTCTGAGGATTATAGTGTATTACAGGAGCTCTTACAGGACAAAGAACCTGCAGAAGTGAGCTGAAAGTTAACGAGTCACTGCCCAGAGAGGAAATGAAAAACAGATCACAGCGATAACAACTGACAAGAAAGTGACAATGCACTAAACAACTGAAAACATGCAGTAATGTTCTGTTCAGAGATGCAAACACGTAAACACAATGCAGTGGACACAGGGAAAAATGTTTGTTATCAAGCTGAACTAATTTCTTCAGAAAAAAACAAATCTTTAGTCTTTTTTTCGTGAGCTTGCAGCGCTTCAATTCAAAATTCTTTTAAATTCTTTTAAATTCAAAATTCTTTTAAATTGAAGCAACACTTTTGGTATTGGGTTAACCACAGTGAATCAGCATGCTACTGGTGTCGTTGTTGCACACTCATGTGCAGCTATTTCCATATTTTGATGCCCCAATTTCGTGGAGCGCCCTCCAGCAAACTCTAAAGATTAGAGTCCTTCCCTCTCTTGCAGAGTTTAGGAGTTTGATTTCTAGCCACTTTGTTTCGAATTGAAACTGTTTTTAACGGATCTCAGTTGTTTTTGTAATTGATCTTAAGTGTTTGTTGATGTTGTTGACGTGCTTGTTTTCCTGTGCTGGTAATCTCGACGGCAGTGGAAATGAAGGAAACCTCAATGTCCTTTCAAGAATAAATAAAGGTTTGATTGGTTGATATTTTCATGTTGTTAATAAACCATTAATGTCCTTATTTTCATCAGAAGTTATTTTACTGAATGATTTTAAAAGGATAATTTAACTTGAAAAGTGTGTGGGGGGGGGAGGGGGTTTCTACATTTAAAATAAATCAAAACAAAATTTGGAGATGAAGGTTTTTATTGGATGAAATCGATGTAAAACAATGAAGAGCTTTTTCCTTGATTTTGCCTCAATGCTAGAAAATTGAGCTCAACAAAACACACGGAAAAAGTCCTGACATTCAGACTGAAGTAAGCTACAAACTTAAAGCATTAAGCAGGAATTCAGAAACTGTTGTCAGGTCAGATCTGACAACCGGTTCACAGTATGAGACCTGTAAACTGCAGGCCTATGGCAAAGAAACACTTCCTAATGCATTGAGCTAAAAGAGAAAATACATTTACTGAAAGAATGCCTGTTAAAACTTTTGTTTATGATCCTCATCACGGAAAAGACTCACTCTCAACGGAGCTACGACTTCTACCACAGCTTCAAACACAGTGAAACATCTTATTTCACCTCTCCCTTCAAACATTATTTTCACACATAAAACTTGAGTACAAACAAAAAAAGGGTATAAACTTTATGTTTTTAACGGTTATATACATGATCAAATACATGAGTGTAGATGCACTGGGCTTTTTTTTGCTTCTCCTGATGCCTCAGATTCTGCAGGAGTCTCCTCAGGGTGACACAGGATACTCTGTTCCCTTCCTCTTGGGGGAGTCAGTTCCTTTCTTTGGTGGCGTTCAGGTCCTCAGTGTTGTTTTTTTGTGTACAAACAAGAGGACACAAAAAGAAGTTGTCTTGTTGTTGAGGGGCGACTGAGAGGCAAAGTCCCTCACATTTTGTCTCGAACGTTGTCGCTCAGGAAGACGATGTTGTCTGGAGAGCGGAGGGAACAAATGATTTACCAAAACAGCCGAAATATTTAGAATAAAGAGGCACACACGTGTGTTTTGGTGTCTGACCTGCGATGATGGTGGTGGCCTGTCGTCTGACCTGGTTCTTGTCCACGTACTCTCCATAGTCCAGTTTCCCCTCAACTAGAATCCTCGACCTGAAACAGAGAGAGACACAGACTCAGGATCAGTCACATGAGTCACAAAAAGATTACAAACATTTTCAGTCTCTTGTTGGCTCAAGCTGATTTTGTGAGTTTTACATTTGATCTGAAGGCAGGGACCTGAAGCCTTGATGTGATTTTTATCTGGAGGAGGGGTCGACTTTACAGCTGTGTGATGACTGTGATGACACTTTATGTCTGATGTCAACTAATCGCTTACCAGGATAGAAAATGTAAAACTGTGACTCTGACAGTAAGAAGGCAAAAACGTTCTGTTCAGTTGAGCTGTTTGTTTATGTGTTAACTGTCTGCTCTCAGCAGTACATCATTACGTTTTGCAAATGAATTTTTGTGGTTAGTTCCAAAGCATTCCCTTCTCCCGCCTTTAAATTGATAACTTCATCCTAATCTGGAGTTCTGTTTGAAATCATTAAATGTCAAATGTGCCAGAGGACGAAACAAAGCATGCACGGTGCTTTCAAGAACCTTAAAGAGAATCTGTTTTTTACCACAGACTGTATGCACCTGTCCTGTAGGATCTCTGTGCACGTTATGAAACTGCTTCATCATGTTTTCTGTTCACCTCTTATCAGATCTTTAGTTGACACCATGAATATGTTTAACGGCCTGTAGCTCTGATATAAAGGCAAAAAAACTGTCATCATATAGCATCAGACTCTGTTGCTTCTGCGTTGTTCTTTTAACGTCTTGTCTTGCCTCCTGAGCCCCGTTCCTCCTAGTTGACAGGGATAGCCTCTGACTGTGAGGTGCGTGTGTGAACAAGCCACCAGTGAAGATGTCAGAGGCAGCCTGTCTGAAGTTTTCAGGAGTGCATATGTGAAAACAGCTTAACGTGCGTTGAAACACTCCATCACTGCTGTATAGTATCAAAAAAAGGAAAAATGACTTGGGTATGAATAAATGATAAAGCAGTGGAGGTCATACCCTTTCTTGACGTACTGGTACGCCACGTCCCTCAAACCAGGTTTGAACACGGACACACGATGCCATGTCGTCTTCTGACTGATGTCGCCTGTTGTCATGAGAACAAACAGAAATGAATCGGCTTCGTTCACAAAGCTAAACACAACATTAGTGTCATGGTAGTGTTTCAGAAATCACTGCTACAGTTCATATTAAAAAAGAGATGAAAACAGCGTAAATCAAAGTCATCTCCAAGTTGATATTCTGATCATCTATCATGGCTATAAAAGCTTTCTGACATAAAAAGACTACATTGACTAAATAAACCTTCAGTGGCATCATGGTCAATAGTTCTGTGATGCTTTTTGTTGATGTATGAACTTTAAACAGGATGTTAAATAATGCATTAGTGTTGTTGGAGAACACTTCAGGGACAGACGAAGTATTACTGAGCCTCTGCTGTTTGAAATCACCGTCACATGCTGGGTATGATCATTTAAAACCTTGAGATCAAACAACAGTAATCTGTCATGTGTTCACAAGTCAGGGCGTTACACTGACCTCTAGTGGTGAAATGTGAGAACTGCGTTCAATGTGGAGCTCGAGTGAAATGACAGCGTATTAGAGCTCAATGACAGTAGGCGCCTTTTTCTCACAGTAGCAATCAGAATCACCGGTGAGACTTCCCTGTAACCTTCTTATGTCCCCTGTTTTTTTATCCTTTATTGATACTCGAGAGATCATTGAGGAGCAACCCTCATTTACAACGACATCGAGTCAAATCAATTAAAAGGCGGACAACAAATCTTTAAAAGAACCAGACGACAGAGACTTAAAGGCCTCTAAAATCAACAAGCTGTGGGATTTATAAGAAGCTAAGACAATTGAAAGGAAGAAGAAAATACTAGAGTGTGAGAAAATGCCTAACATTTACTAAAATAATTAAGCAAGCTATAAGAGTATAATACAAATAAATACAATAAATAAAACACACTTGTGTGAAACAGTTACAAAGAAGAGGTTCGAAGGTTTAAAATCAGGTTTCTGAAATGTCCAAAAGGTAAAAGTTAAATCCAAGAGTCAGGTGAAGAATCAGAAAAAGCTGATTTTCTGATCTGACTTGAGGAACATTCATCAGTAACTGCTTTGAGGAACGTGTCCAGTAAAGCCGAAAGATGCAAAACTTCTGATAAGTATGATTAATGACTGTAAACATGATAATACGTGCGTCTTTATTTCACTTTTTATGTGCTGTATAATGCTGCACTCGTGGTGTCGGACACTACGCAATTTCAAATGAGTGTCCGAGTATGAAGATGAAGATGTAGGTGACCGCCTGCTCCAGCTGGAACAACTCAAAACATCAGGAAAGAATTTGGTGCCCGATTTGCCGACTAGACGTCATATTCATCATCAACATGGCGGGCACATTGCACGTAAACCTTTTGGCTGAAATATAACTTGTAATATGGTATTACCTGAAAAGTGATTTACTTATATTAATATGATATTTCATTTAAGTTAGATAGAGCAATGTTTTAGTCTTTTTTCAGCATTCAACCTCGATTAAAACGTCAAGTTTGTTGACTTTCCGACTTGAAAACACGTGAACACACAGAGTTAGAAACTGTGACCATCCGAGGAGCGCCTGAATGCAGCACTAACCAAACTGCACTATCATTGAGTCTTCTCTGACATCGTACCTGTTGAGCTCATCTCTCCCTCTCCAGAGCGCCACATCTCGTTGGTTGCGATTGAGAAGATAGTGACGGGGTTCCGACCCTCCACCTGTCTCATCACCGGGTCCTGACCCACTCGGCCTAACAGCTGTACACGGTTTATCGCTGGGATGAAAACACGGAAATGACCATTATTGGAAAATGTAATGGGTAATAATCATCGGACAGATTTGCTAACGACACACACACTGAACGTTTACTCACATCTTTCCAGGATGAGGTTGGTGTCTGTGCTCCCGTATCTCACCGCCTGTCTGAAGATCTGAGCGAAGATGAGATCAGTTATTTACTCCATAAAGTATGCAGAGACAGCGTGGATCTAGCTGCACTAACTTTTATGTTCTTGTTATATTCACATATGTTTCAGTGTTAATCATTTCTTGCTCACCTGCGCAGAGGCACTTCGAAACATCTTGTCGGTGCTGCACGGACGGCTCTGGAGGAAACACTGGGCTACAGCTGAGGGGGGCTGATCTGAAAAACACAAAAAAGGTAGAAAATGTGTGTTAATGGATTTACTTTTTCTTCCCCTTGGGCATTAGGAAGTACGAGGGAAAAAAGCCCTTTTCTGATTTAACAAGAACATTTTGTTTTATTTTCTAAGGTGAATGGATTGCACTTTCATAGAAAAGTAAAGAAGAAACTGCAAAGAAAAGACATCAGTGGGAAGTTTAGATTTCTACAACATATGTGGATAAAATGTGTTTCTCCAGGTTGGTCGATGTGGTCAAACAAACACCTCTGAGCACAGGCAAGTCCTGTTGTGACTTGGGTTGGGAACAGGAGGGTCGCCATTCAAGTCCTGGTACAAACCAAAGAATAGAAAGCTGAAGAGGTGCCAGTTCACTTCCTGAGCACTGCCAAGAAGCCATTAAGCAAGGCAACAAACCCCCCACTGCTCGGGCGCTCTCTCATGTGCAGCTCCCTCACTCTGACATCTCTCCATTACAGCATGTCCATATGATCCTGTTTGTGCATGTTTGTGTATTTCAGCCTGTGTGTGTGTTGCATGTCTCAACAACACAGTGTAAAAGTCATTTCCTCTGGTGGCATTAATAAAGGATTTTTATAGATGTGCTTTTAGGGGATTTGTTGTTTGAGCGTGTTTTAATCAAACAATAATTTTATTCCAAATGAAGGCTCTTATCTCCTTTACCTTTTATCTTTGTATGGTTCCAATCTCTTTCCTCTGATTGTTTTGAATCTTGAATCTTTTTGGTTTTCTTCTGTAAACTTTGTTTTATTCCTTTTCATCTTTGATAGCCTTGGTGGAGTTGTTTTTACATTGTTGTATGTCCTTTTTTATTTCTATCATTTGTGTAACTCGTTTAATTTCCCACTATTTCGATTTTTAATCCTCGTCTTCCTCACATTTCTCTTCTATTTTCTCTTCGTTTCGTAAAGCACTTTGTAACCCTGTTTTGAAAAGTGCTTTGAAAAGTTTTAATAATTATTATTTATTATAAAATATACACAACAGCTTTAAAGTCACAAAAACTAGAACTACAAATACAAATACAGCTACTTCAATGCGGATTTCTTATTTTTTATCAGAAGCTTTAAATTGTTGTTGTTTTTTAAATGACCACATATTAAATATGTCATTAGTTCAATAATCCCTGACAGCCTCTACCCAGCTCTCAGTGTCAGGAGATGTAATGACCTGATTTAATTTGCAGGTAAAACAACAACAACAACCAAACCAGCAGATTTCAGACTGGGATTTGGTGGGACTGTGATGGTTTTAAGGTGCTCAAACGGATTCCTAGGTCTGCAGTGAAACATCATATAAAATCCAAAATGTTACCGTGGACTCAAAGTCACAGAGAGGCTTTCTCTTAGCAGCAATGAGGCTCCTGAGCTCTCCCGCCTTCAGACCTTTACGTGAAATAAACCTTTCAAAGTGACGTTCTCCGTTCAGTATTTGGTTTCCGGTGTGCAGCGGCGGACACAGCAGAGATTCAGCGGAGTGTGTGTTTGGAAAACTGTGACTTTTCTTTAAAGAAACGAGAAAAACGGCATGATGAAAACTTACCAGGTGCAACACTTCTGAAGAGACTTCGGTAACCTCACGCTGCTTCCGGTCCGTCTCCAATACAGATCGGACAATCCACCGAAACACGGAAAGGTTCCGCGCAAAGGTTCCGCCTCACAAACTTTCTTCTTCTTCTTCTTCTTTCGTGTTTTACGGCAGCTTGCGTTCACATTGTTGCATTACTGCCACCTCCAAGGTCCATTGTCCTTTATTAAGTCAACGTCTCAACCATAGACCGTAAAAAATAACTTATAATAATAATAATTAACATGTCAAGTCCGGTCATCCTATTTTTTTTCTGTTGTTATCTTTAAAAAAAAACCTTTCACGTGATGTGATGTCCTCATATAATGATCTCAGATAAATACTCACTACAAACGATTAGACATAACTCATTATTAGACATATCCCCCTCCCTACTTTTTAAGTATTAATTATAAATAATAAATATTTAAAACACAAATATGTCGTATAATGTGATGTGCCAGTGAATAGATGAAACTAAAAACCTGTCTGTCTTACATAAGAATGCAATAATCTTGTTGAGGAACTTTACCCGGCATGCACCTTGACCTTTAGCCCAGAGGATTTATCTGTACTGTGTAGGCTCTTACTGTACTGAAATATACCACTGCCTATACATAGGTTATATATCTGACCTGTAGTGTATTCATTTGTTACCACTGGCTTTACTTAAACATATAACTGCACTCTTTTTGGATCTGCTTTACACATCTATACCGTGAATATTATTTCATATCCATCCCTAACGTATTTATCTATTCTTTACAAATGCATTTCATCAAATAGTAGCATACATGCTGCATTTTACTGACTCAGTACTTCTATACCTTGTGCAATGCCATAAAGTAGAGACAAAAGTCAACCTGCTCTCTGTCAAACATTATCTGACCTCACCTGCGAAAGTGCAGAAAGTGAATTCCACGAGACAGCGAGAGTGCTTTGAAGATTTGATCCGGTTTGCCCTCGTGAACTTGAGAGGACTTTGCGTCAAACGCTGTGAGTCCTTTGATAAAAAACTGTTTTTAGATCTCGTTTCAATGGCAATTTAAGAATTTGGTCCAGCATGAAAATGTCTTTGATTGTTAAAAAGAGATGACTGATCGGTGTGTAATGCTACTGCTACACAGCATCTCAACAGGCTGCATTAAGGTATTTTGCGTATAATTCAACATAATATCCAAACTGTTCACTCCGATTCAGGTATCATATGATGGTAGTCAGTGGCGATTCTGGAGTCTGGTGGGACCCTTAAGGCAAAAGTTCACAGGGGGGCCCCTCCAACCAGCGTTCATCTCTATCATAAATAATCTTTATCTTTCATCGACCATTTTTTTCACAATGATACACACAACGCTTGGTAGTACAACCAGAGTGAGTGCTGTCAGATGGGGCCCCCTTAGGGAGGTTTCCTACTGTTGTTGCAAACTTTGCACATTTTGAGCCACTGCTGTGGTTTAAAAGACCCCCTGGGGGGGGGGGGGGGGGGGGGGGGGGGGTGTCCCTACTGGCCTGGGGTCCCAAGCTGTCTGCCTTGCCTGATGACAAGCAGAACCTCTGATAATAGTAATCTTTATAACAATCATCCAAATAATAGTTTCGAAGGAATGTCTTGTGACTGTTGTATAAAAGCACTCGAGGTCTTGAAATCTTAAATTAATTATTTCATAGTACGAGTATTGTTAATGAAGAACTGATGTATTATTTTTAATAACAACTGTAGTCTCGCTTTTGACGTTCCTCTTGTTTTGGACATGTGTAAAGCTTACATGTGTTTACATTTCTTTACAGACCATAAGGCAAACATGTCCCAGACTATTCCAACAAGTCTCTCTGTTGTCCCGACTCGGGCTCTGGTTGATGAGGCGTTCAAGGTGGTGGTGCAGAATCTGCCCCCAGCATCTCCAGTCACACTTCACGCCCTCCTCTACTCGGAGGACAAGGACTACTGGGAGGCTTATGGACACTACGTCAGTGATCACAGAGGAACAGTGTCCGGTGGGGTTTTGTTCTTTTCCTTAAAATATCCTGATGCCTAAAATCTACCATGTGCAGTGAGGACAATATGCTTTTTATTTTTTTGGTTTTCATGTTATTGACATTTCCATGCTTTTGTAGTTGCAGAGGATATGAGTCTTGGGGGCACGTACACGGGAAAAGAAGCCATGGGTTTGTTGTGGAGCATGCGCCCTGAGCCCGGCAGCCGCACAGGTCTCAGGTAAAATCATAAGTGCTGTCTGTTTTAAACTGCAGACTTGTTACAATGTCTGTTTCCTGACAGACTATCTATGCTTGTCAGGTTGAGAAAGAGGGAAGTCACCAGCCCCATGCTGGTCCACATCAACGTCTACAGTGGACATATAACTGAGGGCTTCAGGAAGCAGTCTCCTCTGGCCTCTGTGCTCACAGAGAGATGGTTCATGGCTCCAGGAGTCCAGAGGATTGAAATCAAAGAAAAAGGAGTGCGAGGGACTTTCTTTATACCTCCAGGTACACCTGCATCATCTGAAAATCTCCTCTGCCTAGCAGAAATAGAGATTTAGATTCAACTAATAATTAGATTATTCTCTCCTCAGGCCCTGGACCCTTCCCTGGGTTGTTGGATATGTGGGGAGGTGGAGGAGGGCTGTTGGAGTATCGTTCGGCCTTGCTTGCATCTCGTGGTTATGCTTCTTTGGCGCTGGAGTACTTCTCCCCCGGTGAGCTGCGGTCAGAAGATCTACAGATACAGTATTTTGAGGTCAGTGTTGTTTTATCTCATCCTGAGTTTTCAGATACAATGTGAAGACAATAATGCGTCAGACTCTTTTACTTTTAGTTCAAACCTTCATGTTGGTTGATACATTTCCCTTTTTTCTGCTGACTACACATTCCTCCTTTACATACCTGATTTCTGTCTGTAGTTCTGTCTGAAGTCTGCCATCTAGAGCAAATAGAACATGAGCTTGCACATTTGTCTGGTTTCTCCGTTAGTAACCACTGACTGTCTGAAATTTTCTGAGTTACTTCAATGTTTTAGAAGTTTCTTCTTCTCACATAGAGTTTTGTTACTAAAAAAATTTACTGGGGATTTTCCGACATGCTCTTCTAGACTCCTATTTAAAAAATCAGTTAATTGGTCTCTAGTACCTGCAATATTTTTCCTTGTTATCTTTTTTTTCGCAGACAGCATTTAATATCATCAAGGACCATCCTCAAGTGATCCCAGACAGCGTTGGAATTTTTGGTCTTTCCCTTGGGACGGTTTTAGCCATTTATTTGGCGGCTGTTAGCACAAAAATCACGGTAAGTAACAAATGTTAAATATGTCAGTCGCTTATTCTTTACCCTTAAACATGTGATTGTTAAACCATATGCAATGAAGGGCTGGCAGGTTTGAGATATGCCTTTCTTTGCTGACTAACCTTCTTTGAATGACTGCAGAAATGTTGGCTTTGAGAGCATATAATCCAGAACAAGGTGAAGATCAAGAGTGTGATGTGTATCACTGGCTACGTTTACATGCACACCATATTCCTGTATTAATCGGAATAATGACAATATTCCGATTGCGTAGGAGTCATGTAAACACCTTATTCCAATTGCCATAACCCGATTAAGCTCATATTCCGATTATTAAAAACCCGAATAAGACCCCTGGCATATGCCTGTATCAACCCGAATATTGGGCCATGTAAACGCCTTAGTCGGAATATGCTCCTGAATACGCTACTTCAAGGATTTTGTTATACAAGTAGCGGATGTCTGTCTGTGAAGGAGCTCAGTGCGCATGTGTGTGGGTGGTGGAGCGAGTGAGGAGAGAGAGAAAACGAGGCGAGTGTGTGTGTTCTGCAGATGTGTGCGAGAGGCGCGTTATGATGCCGGGGACCGGAGCAGAATTAGGCAGAGAAACGTTAAACTCAATGGTACTGTTATACAAGTTATGTGTGTGCGAAATAAACGACCCGACACCTCAACCAGCCGGACTCTCCGTGTCTGTTTTACCCCAGTCAAAGTGACGGGGGTTAGCCCCGAAGTTGAACGATACTTCAGCCCTGGAGCAGACAAATAAGTCTCCCCTGTGCGCTCTGACCACGGTCGGAACGCCGAAGCAGGACAGGTTAACAATTTGTTTACGCCCCTAGATGACGTCTTTTCATGACGCTACTACTACTACTACTACGGTTTATTCGGAATATGCTGATTAACATGTAAACAGGAATATTCCAGTAGCTCAGCACTCTACGGAGCATGTAAACACCTTTTTCGGAATATTGCCTTAACCAGAATATGGACCTTAATCGGAATATGGTGTGCATGTAAACGTAGTCACTGTTTTGTGTTCCAGCCGCGCTGTTGTGTTTGTATCAGCGGCCACCACTTATATCCAGCTGGAACGGCTCTAAAAGAAAACCCCAAAACAGAAAAAAAGTAGGAATTATAATCCTTTTGCAGCATGAATACGGTACACACTGTTGAACTGTTTGAGTGATGTACAACATTTTGTATTCTAGAAGGCTAGTGGCGGTGCGTTATGATGAGAACAACTACCAGATATCACGAGATGTGCGTTTACCAATTCCCACTGACCTCTCAGAGAAAGTTGATGTAAGTACATGCTGACCTTATAACACATAAGTCATCCACATTTGCTATTAGGGATACAATGCACATGTGCTGATTCCTTATGAAGTGTTGGGAATATACCATTTCTTAAACCTGGCATCTAATCTAAATTGGATTGGTTCCATCGTGTAAGAATTACGAAACAATATACTACATATACTTTTGTACATGGTCTGCACAAATGACAATGCAGATAACATAACCACTTAACGATTTATTGAGCAGGGGCAAGTCCGGAGGGGTGGCATGGGCCCCCCTAGAAATGTTATTAGCCACCCCAGGTGCCACCTAAAAACCCTTATCTATGATTGGCTATTTACCTTGTCAGAGTTGGGACTCAAACAATCAACGTTTCAGACTGCGTTGCAACGGGCAGCTCATAGTTTTCCGTTTGTTTGCAATTTTTAAAAAACTTTAAATCGTGTCATTGGGCATACATTTTTTATGAGTCCTTGAAGAATTAAGCTTAGAAGATGTATATGTTGCCATTATCATAAACATCGATGTTATTAGAGCAGACAGAAGGGGTAAATGCTCCTTGTTCATTTGTGTGCACACAAACCCCTGTTCATGTCAGTGCCCCAGTTGGGCCGCCCCAGTCGAAGAAGTTTGGACACGCCCCCTGACTGAGTGAGGAAGGAATGGATGATTTCCTATATATCAATATTTTGTTGTGCATACCCTAGCAAAATATAATAAACAAAGAGTACGTTAGTAATTTTCTCTCTCAGGTGCGGAAAATAAAATGCCACATGCTGTTGGTCAACGGTGATGATGATCAAAACGTTCCCGCTGTTGAGGCTGCTGAGGATGTGAGTCTACACACACACACACACACACACACACACACACACACACACACACACACACACACACACACACACACACACACACACACACACAAACACAAACACAAACACACACCTGACAATAGGGGAAAAGTCTGAATGCACAAGTTTGAGGCAAAACCTGTTTATTTCCAGCACATTTTGACATAATAATGTAAAATGTAATAATCCAAATAACTGCACTGTAGTTGCTCATTCTGTTTGGGCTGTTTTGATTTGACCTCTTTGACCTTTGACCCTCAGATCGCCCAGATGATGCGTTCTGGAGGGAACCTGCACCTGCTGACTACGCTGACATACCCCAACACTGGACATCTGATCGAACCTCCCTACTCACCTCACTTCAGAGCTACCAACTTTATAATTCCCACCACAAAAGAGAAAGGTGGGTTAATTTTCCTTGTCTGACAATAGTTGCAAAACAATCTCAATTCATGGAGTGTTCCCTCATAATATGACCTGGAGGAAGCATATAAGGTTAAAGAATAGGTCCGAGTACAAAACCCTGTGGAACTCCATGACGGACCTTGGTGTGCATAGAGGACTTATAGTTATTGCGTAAAAACTGAGATCGATGTGATCAAATATAGGATAAGGGCAAAATATAATAATGTCCATATATGTCAAGTGAAATAACTGCAAAGTAAGTAATCTAAGAAACTCAACTCTTGCTCGTGCACAATATCTAAAATTGGAGAAAAAAATGTATTTTACAAAAGTGAAATGTTTCTTATTGCTTTAGGTTCTTTTGATTTTTTGTAATTACACACCGACAGTGTAGAATAATCATTAGAAAATGAAATTGTTTTATTTCAGTGATAAATCTGTGGGGAGGACAAACCAAACCTCATGCAGACGCTCAGGAGGACTCCTGGAGGAAGATCTTTGCATATCTACATCATCATCTCTACTCCAGCACAACTCCCAAAGCCAAGATGTAAAGACGGAAGAACAAGGAAACACAGCAAAGTGTGTTGATGTCTTGTTAAACCAAGTTGCATTTTGTATGAAATATTAAACAACACTTGTTAGTTTTTTGAATCCTTTTGTCCACAAAGTCGTCATTCCCTTACAATATGTCTTTGTTTATTACGACTTAAAGGGTATTGGTAGAGTTGAACTATAGCTCTTATTATTCTGAAGTTGTTGGCTTCCAAAGATTCAAACTCCTCAGAAATGACCATGAATGTACTTAATGTCACTCCAATCAAGTGTCTCAGGGACTGTTTTATGAAGCTCATTGTATTTCTGCCAATGTGTTTTTTTCTGTCTGTTAAAATGTTGTAATAATTTGTTTAAAGAAATGTTGGGTTCATTTCACTTTGTCAGTATTTTAAATAAAAATCATCTCAAAGAAAATGCTCTGAGAAGCTTGTTGACAAACTTATCTTTGCAAACGACTTTGGTGACTGTTCACAGACTAGTTTGTTCTTTACCAAGTCAGTGCAAATAGTACCAGCTAGGTACATGGTGAATTAGGCCGTGGCAGATATCATTTCAAGCCATGATGCAGAGACGTTTTTTTCTCTGCAGCATGTAAATGTTTTCAGGAAGGGTCAGGAATTCCTATCTTTGTAACCGAGGCAAAGGTGACTAGAGGAGCGTGTCACCTTTACACAAGGACCATAAATCCCAATGCACTACCCTGATTCACTTATCCTAAGACATATTTTTTCCTGCTAATTCATTATTTAGTTTTTGTTATGTTCCTGACGCCATTGTAAATAATATTGCCCTAAATGATTTCTTAAGATCATTAAATAAACTAACAATCCTTCAAACGGGCGTCTCCTGATCGCTCTCAAATTTTTTGGGAATAATTTTTATGGAAAACAATGACAACACAAATTAACACAACAGAATACTTTGAAAAAGACAAAACAAGCAGGACATGAAGAAAAACAACAAACTATATAAATAAACATTGGAATATCACAGTATTAAAAATCAGAACTAAAGTTACATATTCAGGATTTCACTAATGTACTTGTTTTTTTTAGTGTTTGATCTGCTTTTCTATCGTTCAGTCCATGTAATGATTGGACGTTTAGCTCTATTTCCGTTTTGAATTGTTAATTTTTTATTTTTCTTTATGTTTTGGTTCCAGTTACATTTGCGAATATAGTCATTCCCATGCACGTTTTCAAAATTTCATAATGTTCCTTTAGTATATCATTAAAAAGTGTATTGTGCAATTCGTACTGAGGAGGAGGTCTTATGTATAAGAATGTATAAAAACTGGATTAACTGGATCCATTGCGCACCATTCACCTCGACACTGACGTTTCCTATGGAACGCAAACACACCATTTACGCTTGAGGTGGATCCCAAAAAGAAGGTTACCTCGAATTTATTGAACTCAACTATTTACTCAAGTGCCGCAGGGGTGTTGTGATCTAAATTACATTTCGTAAAAGACTTTGAACATGTTTTTATGGTCTTATCACTGAAAGCGAAAGAAAGAAAGGAAGGGGATAGCTGTATTTCACATGCAGAACGTGAACACAGCACGACCTCACTGAACGCTACGTCATCACGCTGTGTGTTTTGGCTTGACTTCGTTACTTGTTAATTATTAGCTAACTACTGTATATCGTGGTTAAGGAAAACTATGAAGTGCAATGTGGAGAAAGCTAACCCGGTTAAAGAGGCTGCAGTCCAGTCGGTGTCCTGCGGAGACTAAACTAGCACATGTAATCCTCCTCCTCCTCCTGCTCGAGGGTGAATGCATTACGGAAGTAAACTTTGATTTAAGAGTTTCAGCAGAAGCAGCGTCGGGAGAAACTACAGGTATCTCGTCATACCTTACTTTGGAAAGGTTCTGAACGGGGACAGAAAAAAAGTCATAAAAAAGGTAAAGTGATTGCAGCTTAAAATGTTGAAAGTGTTGTCAGTAAAAGCGGTCATTATGTCCTTTAAAAATGCTAAACACTGTTTTATTTTGTCATTAACAAGTGAGCACGTGAGCATGCCTATATGAATATGGTTGGCTGTGGTTATGTAACTGCTTTCATCATTTTAATGCTAATTTAATCTGTAATGAAATAGGATATTTTATGAACTAATACATTGTTGTGTGTGTGAACTTATTATCCAATAAGAAGCTTTGAAATATTAATATTACAGTCTATGTTTAAAATGAATGTTTTGGAGATAAGTTTACTTTTGTTTGTAGTGGATTAAAGAAAAAGAAGAAGATCCTTAATAAATCCCACAAGGGGGGTCCTATGGACGCTTGTTATGAATTGACGCTATACAAATAAAGATTGATTGATTGATTGACTAATAGAGAGATGTCAGAGTGAGGGGGCTGCACATGAAAGAGTTGGGGGTTTGGTGCCTTGCTCGAGGGTAACTCAACAGTGGCCGTTTCCACCAAGTGGTCCAGTTGGCGTTTCCACCATCCCAAGTTGGGAATGGTACCAAAATAAGGGATCCGTACCGTCCTACTTTTTTGGTACCCTTCTGTTGGGGTGCCAAGAGTACCGATCCGACCCTAAAGGGTCCCTTGTTTTCTGTGTCCCTGTTCTTCTTGAATGTTTAACTTAATTAGTAGCTGACTACACTGTCCGGTTCCCAACCCAAGACACAGACACATTAAACATGTTTACATTTTCTTTACAGACCATAAGGCGAACATGTCCATTCCTCCCATTCTCTCTGTTGTCCCGACTCGGGCTCTGGTTGATGAGACGTTCAAGGTGGTGGTGCAGAATCTGCCCCCAGCATCTCCAGTCACCCTTCACGCCCTCCTCTACTCGGAGGACAAGGACTACTGGGAGGCTTATGGACACTACGTCAGTGATCACAGAGGAACAGTGTCCGGTGGGGTTTTGTGCTTATGCTTAAAATATCCTGATGGCTTAAATCTACCATGTGCAGTGAGGACAAGTGTCTGATGTGCTTGTTTTGTTTTCATGTTATTGACATTGCCATGCTTTTGTAGTTGCAGAGGATATGAGTCTTGGGGGCACGTACACGGGAAAAGAAGCCATGGGTTTGTTGTGGAGCATGCGCCCTGAGCCCGGCAGCCGCACAGGTCTCAGGTAAAATGATTAGTGCTGTCTGTTTTAAGCTGCAGACTGGGACTTAGTAACCTAAAAACATTGTTAAAATAACTTTCTTACTTCTGTAATGATTTATTTATTGACATTTCCTCAGATTAACCTTAAAACCTTTCTGTTAGCATATTCAGTTGTTAACCAACCTTTTCAGCAATATCACAAATGGGTTAAATGCCTGTTACAACTTCCCAAAGCCAAAGCTAGATGCTTAAAAGTCCTTTTTTCTTTTGACCGTCTATGCCTGTCAGGTTGAGAAAGAGGGAAGTCACCAGCCCCATGCTGGTCCACATCTCCGTCTACAGTGGACATATAACCGAGGGCTTCAGGAAGCAGTCTCCTCTGGCCTCTGTGCTCACAGAGAGATGGTACATGGCTCCAGGAGTCCAGAGGATTGAAATCAAAGAAAAAGGAGTGCGAGGGACTTTCTTTATACCTCCAGGTACACCTGCATTATCTGAAAATCTCCTCTGCCTAGCAGAAATAGAGATTTAGATTCAACTAATAATCAGATTATTCTCTCCTCAGGCCCTGGACCCTTCCCTGGGTTGTTGGATATGTGGGGAGGAGGAGGAGGGCTGTTGGAGTATCGTTCGGCCTTGCTGGCGTCTCATGGTTATGCTTCTTTGGCGCTGGAGTACTTCTCCCCCGGTGAGCTGGAGTCATCAGATCTACAGATGCAGTATTTTGAGGTCAGTGTTGTTTTATTTAATTCAGAGTTTCCACATGGGCCCTTTCCTACGCATGGCGCAGAGTTCACGATTTGTGACATGTTTGATGATGTTTTCAGTTTCCCTTTGCAAACAATATGACATCTAGTGCTTTTGTATTGAAGGTGGACAAACTGATGTTTGATGCTTCCTATTGAGGAGCTGTTGACTCAAATCTTAACACTCAGAGGGTCGTCAATAAACGGCTCACGGTGAGACGAAAAAAGTTTTTCTCCAGTGTTGTTGACACAAGGCAAAGCTGCACAGTTCAGTCACTGATGTGGATTTAACTTATGCACCGCTATCTCCCCTTTAGTGTCAGTGCCTTTACGAGCCCCCTCCTCCCTCCTTCTTCCGTTAGGACACTCCAATAGAAACAATAGAATCAGGCTGATTTTGTCTGCTGTTAGGACAGGCTGTGAGTTAGTTCACGGTTGAAAACTTTCTGCTTCTCAGAAAAGACTGGTCTGTACTTTTTCCAACAGCATGCTCTTTCCAGGTCCTATTAAAAAAAAAAAGGTTGTTTATAGGTTTTATTATAGTAACTGCAAATACAAAAATAGTTTTTTCTTAATATTCTGATTTCTTCTCCTGCACAGACGGCATTTAATATCATCAAGGACCATCCTCAAGTGATACCTGACAAAGTTGGAATTTTGGGTCTTTCCCTTGGCACGATTTTGGCCTTTTATTTAGCAGCAGAAAGCACAAACATTAAGGCAAGTATCAGATACAACATGTGGGCGTTGGTTCATCTTAACCTGCTGACATGTCATCGTTAACCATGTGCCATAAATTGCAGACAGCCGACAGGTTTGAGATCTGCCTCTCTCTGCTGAATGAGATCCAGAGAGTGAGGTGTATCATTTTCTTGTGTTCCAGCCTCGCTGTTGTGTGTGTATCAGCGGCCACCACTTAGTTCCAACTGGACTGATGATTGATGGATCCATGCCAAATGATCCAAAGTAGGAATCCTGATCTTTTAGCAGAATAAGAACAGTACAATGTTTAAGAGTTGGAGTAATGTGAAAACATACGTGTGCTCTCAGGAAAACTCGTTTTGATGAGAACAACTACCGCATATGGCGAGATGTGGTTTTACCGGTTCCCAGTGACCCCTCAGAGAAAATAGACGTAAGTATCAGCTGCACTAAAAACACACCAGAGACATAACATTTGATTAGGGTTAGGGTAATTTAGTTAGGTTAATTTTAGTTAGGGCTTTTTTGATTTACCAAATAGCAACAATTTACTAGTCCACATTCGCTATTAGGGATACATTTGCTGATTCCTTTTTAGTTTTTAGGCCACACCATTTCTCCATGACCATAGATTGTATTAGCATTTAAAATAAGATACAAGGAACTACAATCTCCAATCAAACTGAACAACTGGTTTTAAAAACACTTGTGAGACAGGTCAGTTTTAAAGTATATTTTTTTAAGCACTTTTAATGTTCAGATTTGGGAGCTTAATTCCTCGCTGTTCTGTCATTTGTTGTGTCTTTATCGTCATGCTTTACTGTGATTGGCCGAGCTGCTGTGACAGGCTGAGAGTGTATTTATCAGTCAATCCTCCTGAATTCTCCTCTCACTGACTTATTCAGACTTATCACACTGAAGTTGTTCCTGTTGGTTTGAATTCTCCCTCTCAGGTGCGGAAAATAAAATGTCCCATCCTGTTGGTCAACGGCGATGATGATCAGAACACTCCCGCAGTGGAGGCTGCTGAGGATGTGAGTAATATTTACAGTCTATGGTCAGCACGCACGTTGTATGATACATTTTAAGAGCGTTTTGTAGTTGTAACTGTTAAAATAGTCATACAGTTGGTTTGACAAACATAAATCGTTCCTTCGTGTTAAGGAAATATTTCCTTTTTTGAGAAATGATGCTTTTAAATATTTGTTTACCTTTTAGACTAAGTGAATAAATCATCATCCTTGAAATGTATAATATTTTGAACTTGTGCAAATAGTTTCCATTTCTACAGGTCAAATTGAAAACAGGTGCTCTGGTTTCAGGTATTAGCGCCTAGCACTGTAGTTGTTCATTTGACCTCTTTGACCCTCAGATCGCCCACATGATGCGTTCTGGAGGGAACATGCACCTGTTGTCCACACTGACGTACCCCGACACTGGACATCTGATCGAGCCGCCCTACTCACCTCACTTCAGAGCTACTAACTTTATAGTCCCCACCACAAAAGAGAAAGGTAAGTTCTACCCAGAGAGCCCCACAACAGTAGTCTAACATTGTTTTGGGACAGGATAGGAATCTGAGGAAAAATCTACATTAATGTGCAAATCTGTCCAACAGCCACAGTCTGGAAGTGATAAAGCTCTACTGAGTAACATTAAAGGCAGGGTTGGTACATTTCTAAAACTAGCATGATTTTGAAAAAGTAGCATTCCCTCAGTGCGACGTCTGCACCCACTCCCTCCCCTCTGTGCTCCCTAAAAAGCCACGCCCCTCACTTACATGCACAAGCGCCGTTGGTCCAGAAGCGGACCTCAGCTCATGCTTTGAGTGTGGACTCGTGCATGCATGAGGTAGAGAACGAGCAGGGAGACAGAGAGGCGTGATTGGTTCATCAGATTGGTACCTCGTGGCAGACATTGGTCGCAGTTTTTACAGGCTTACAACTGCTACAGATGACGGATTTTCTTCGTTCCTTTTTCAGAGCACATGAGTTATTAATTTCTGTCAGGACCTAAAGACAATTTCAACCAACATCTTAAAAAGTGTATCTGGAAAATTACCAACCCTGCCTTTAAAGGTCTAATATGTAAGATATCTACTGAATTAAATCATAAAATGGCCTTACTGTATGATCAGACATTAAGTGCTGGCTTCTCTGACAACAACGCAGCAGCCAGTATGTCCTCCTTTTAAGTTTAGATTCTGGTCCTGAATGGTCTGGATTTGTGGACCAGAGAAGGTAGGCGGTTTTAAGGCACCCCCACACGGCTAAATTAATTTTGTTTTTGATTTTACAAAAGTGAAATGTTTTATCAGTTAAAAATCCGCTCCCTCCCTGTCCAGCTGGGATCATTTTTGGTTTTGGTTCTTTGTAGTCACAGATTGATCATAATAATATGAACAATAATTTGCTCTCAATTAAAACATTTTTTGTGTGTGTTTCAGTGATAGTTCTGTGGGGAGGACAAACCAAACCCCATTCGGACGCTCAGGAGGACTCCTGGAGGAAGATCTTAGCTTTTCTACAGCATCATCTCTACTCCAGCACAATCCCCAAAGCCAGGATGTAAAGATTGCAGAACCAGGAAGCACAGCAAAGTGTGATAGTCTTTTGAATACTTATCTAGGGTTTTGCTTTGGTCATATTGTGCCTCTAGTTTTATCATTTTATATCCATAAGTTGTCACTCCAAACACTTGAGGTGATTCTACATGCAAAGGTAAAATTAATGCAAGTTACTGATTTCAATACAAACATGTCAGAAATTGCATCGAGGATGGGGCGCCGGTGGTCTGGTAGTTAGACCGCGCGCCCCATGTACAGAGACTGTAGTCCTCCAAGCGGACAGCCCGGGTTCAAATCCCACCTGTGGCTCCTTTCCCGCATGTCATTACCCACTCTCTCTCTCACACTGATTTCCGAGTCTAACTCTATCTGCTGTTCCTGTCCATCTAATATAGGCAGGGTTCCATTTAGGTAGTATGCCTAAATGTCAGGAACAACTAGAAAATGCTGCTTTTGACCTAATGTAGCCTATACACCTGTGTCAATATATTTTGATCTGCAAGCTAATCAACACTAAATACACAGGGCCCCTCTAATTAAGACCTGCATTTTATTTGTCAAAACTTGCAGCAACACCAGGCTACCAAATGAGACTGTGCCTTGAATTGGAAGGTGCTTTTATTTGAAGTTTAACGCTAATATAAAGAGAGGAACACGGTCACAGAAAAAGATATCTGCATTCAGTATTCTCTCATGTACAACAATAAAATCAACTTACTGATTTACGAACATCAGCTTATAGATTCAGACTTATGTTAAGACTTATTGAAAGTTGGTTTTATAATACATTTAGTATTGCAAGACCTGCTAAAGGTAGCTAAGTAATAAGCTTAAGATCATACTATACATGTTGCCAGTTAAGACTTTAAAACGCACAAGGCACTGAATGCCAAAGAATCAAGTGGGATACGGTGTTAAAGTGGTGTTTAGTGTATAAAAGCATTATTTATCGATAGAGAGCAACTCATTTTTTTAACTTGTTTATTCTGTCATTAGTTAGTTTGCAAATCAAATCAGGTTTTGGGTAATTTGAGTAAATTTAGACAATTGTTTTAGTATTTGGACCGACATTTGTCATAATGAGTAACGGCTAAGTAACAGCTAAGTAACGGCTAAGTAACGGTAACTGGAACGCAGCACTTAAATTGTGAAGGTTTTTCAGGCTAACTTGTTAACCACCTTTTTTATCGCCCTATTCTTACACCTTTTAGTTTTCATATAAAACAATAGGCTGTATTTCAAACTTCAGTATGAACGAAGGAGAAGTCCAGTATGGAGTTCTCAAAGGAGCTAGTAGCATCGTTAGCTGATTTAGCTAGCCAACGGTTAGCTGACAGTAAATGATAGGAGAGGTGAGTTTGCCGCCAAAAAAGTCAAACTTTTTTTTTGTTTTTTGTGTGATTGTGTCAAACAAGCTGTAAATCCATGCAGTTACTTACGTGACAAAGATGTTAAATATTCTGACTTTTTAAAAATATATTTTCATTCTTCATATCAACGTAAGATAGAGTTACAATGGGAAATGTTATTTACAGAATTAAAGGTCGGCTGAAACTCAATAAGCTCTTATTGTTCTGAGCTTTATACCGCTCAGAAAGGACCATGAAAGTATTTAATATCACTCCAGTCAAGTGTCTCATCAGCTGTATCATGTCGATTATAACTTCTGATAGTACTTCTGCTAATATTTATATTTTTCTGACGGGTGTCCGTGTACAAGATGGTGCAATCACTTTAAAAAATGTTGGATTCTTGTGCATCAATAATTGATTAAGGGTTTTTTTTTTAGGTGTGATAATCGATCATGTAATTCATGTTAAATCAACTCAAAGAAATGTGGCTGACAACTTGTCTCTGCTTAGATGTGACTGTCATAACAACGAGCACATATCCACATTAACTAAGCCGATTATTTTAATCTATAAATATTTTTATAGAGCCAATTCATAACAAATGTTATCTCAAGACAGAGAGTAGGTCTAGGCCGTACTCTTTGTTATATTTTTAGGTATCGTAAAACATTAAAATGATAATGATCATGCTTTCTGTTTTTCTCATTTCTCCTGTTACTTATATGATTTCATTCTTGGTATTTATTTATTTGTTTTGGGGGGAAGGGGTGTAATTGCCCTGCCCACGGAAGGATGGCATGCCCTCAATGATTTCTTAAGATTAATAAAGGTTATTATTATAGGCCTAATTGCATTCCCCTCGACAGTGACGTTTCCTATGGTTCATAAAACGTTAAAAATATAGACTTGTAATAGCCTACACACTTCACCTTTCCACTTATTTAGAATTTAATAAATTCACAATTAAAGTTTAACGGATTATTTCTTAAATTAATGCTTAAAACATGACACAGAGGCAAGAATAGCTAAATGTTTGTGATTGGCTCAGACCTCTCTGGCAGTTATTTTGGGAGTCAGGAACAGCTGAACAGTTTGGAGACTTTGCTTTATTTACCTGAGGCACATTTACAGGTACATAAACATCAGACACAGAGGTGGTTGATACAAGCGTAACATCAAAACACTTGAACAAAAATAATTTAAAGAAAAGAAACACCAGCCAAAACCTAGATTGATTTTCTCATGTTTGCACTGATGACGAAGAAAAAAACAGAGTTCATACCAAACACATTCAGCATACGATCGTGCACACAGGGTTGATCACAGGAGGAGAGTGCTAGAGGGAGAAAACCACAGAAGAAGTGACGGCTTTAAGACTAGATTAGAATGAAACTGTTGACTGAATTTTCAGGATCAGAGAGCAGACATTTCCGCTCTTTCAGATATTTCACTACCATTTTCTGTTAAGACTTTTTTAAAGCTAGAATCACAGAAAACTAAAATATATAAACTAAATGGAAACATATTCAGTAATCAGAATATCAGGCAAAAGGCTGTTACCTCAGCGGCTACTTTAACTTGAATAAATCTTTAGTAATCCGAATATTAAGCAGAAGACCAGCTGCAGTAATATTGAGCAATAACTGGTAATATGTTCTCTACTTATTATTTAATCATGAAAACAGACTGCAGATCCGGACTGGAAACTAACTTAGTCCTTGTGCAAAAAACAACTGAGCCGAACAATAGACCCGAGTCCGACTCTAACACACAAAGCAGCTTAAATTAAAAAGTAAGCCTCGTCTTACAACACAGACCAGCTCCATTTTTATCTTCATAAAGAAATCGAGGATTCATTTTCTTCTATATTTTGTTTTTTGGTGGGAAACAAATAAATGAATGATTTTCTTTCAGCTTGTTGGAAGTTTGGATTTCATTCTGGAGGATCTGAATCGCACTTTTTGTTTAAAAGGCCATGGCAGAGGTGTACACTTTCTGAGTTCCCTTTAAGTTCAGTAAACAACTCGTTTATTGGCAGCTGGGATCGGCTCCAGCCAACTGTGACCCCGAATGAGATAAACTGTATAGATAATGGATGGATGATTTTTCTTTTGCATAATTCAGTTCTTTACAAACGTCACTTTTTGCTCTTTTGCAAAAAAAGACATCATTTGTCATATTGCACGTAGCTCCTCGGATGGCAATGCTGGTTGGTGAGTTGCCAACATTTAATGGTGTAGAAACTAGCAGACGGATTGCCGTGAGTTTTGTACCAACATTCATGATCCTCAGAGGATGAATATTGATGTCTTTTGTGATCTCCTGACCTTTCTTCAGCACCATCATGAGGAGGACGATTGCATGTTTAGTTGAATTTCCCTGCAGAAGTTGGATGGATCGCCTTTATGTCATTTTTGAAACATTTATGTCCTCATTAGGATAAACTGTGATAACTTCAGGTTTCAAATGTAAGACAAAACTCAAGCAACAATCAAGACATCCCATCAGCAACTGCTTTTGTTCATAGTTAGCCCCAAATATCAAACCTGAGAATGTTAACACTAAAGTACATTTGTTATGATTGTAAACATTTACCTGCTTTCACAGCAGCATGTTAGCCCTGTTGGTATGTTAGCATGCTGATGAAAGCAACGAGCTCAAAGCACCACAGAGCTGAGTGCATGGCTGTCGACTCCTGATGTGCTTTCTTGTCCTTTGCAGCTCCACAACAAATGTCACGGCACAAGTTCATGAAGAAAACTGTTCATTCAAACACGCGGGCTCGTTTTAATTACACGCAGAGTTCCCTTCTGTGTTAGAATCAAATCATTAAGATAAGTGGGCCAGTGAACATCTATGAAACCTGAAGATTTGTGCTTTATTTACTTTGTCCCATCTCTGCAATGTAAGGTAACATTTCAAAAACTAAAATAAGCCTTGCAGAGGACAGTTGTGCTTTTATAAAGTTATTAGAATACAGCAGTCATAAGCTCAGAGCACAGTGTCAGTCATTTCAGTGAAGGCACACGCGCTGTCACAATCCTTTTTCAGATGTTAGTGCACGCGTGTTTGTGTGCGGTAATCTGTGCAGAGTCAGGATCTGCTCGACCAGGCGTAGAGTTGGTTGGCTGATCGGGTATTGAAGGGGAAGCTTCTCCCCAGCACATGACAGCTTCACAGAGTACCTGCAGGTAAGAAACGATGATCCCTCAGACCAAATGACCGACTCAGTGTAATTTGTGAGTCTTTATGTTTGTATATAAACAATGACATTAACAATGCTTTTAGGTCTGCCAACTACTCTTTACACGTGGAGGACACGTACAAAACAATAAATCAGCACAAACCTGAACTCCTCCCTGAAGTGAGATCGGAGGTGCTGTGCCAGCTGGCTGTTGTACTGCAGGCAGGCCAGCAGGAGGCGACAGCGCTGGAACAGCAGGACAGACTGAGCAGGACTCAGAAAGGACTCCTGCAGGTCCGACAGAACCAGCACCACGTGCTGAGCCTGGTAGCTGAGAAAATCCAACTGCAGGGAGTGGAGGAGACCAGTTCTTAGGTTCGCTTTGTTTAATGATGAATTTATTTGAAACAAAATGTAGACCAGCTTTGACAAGTTTTGTGGGACAAGATCCAAAAAAGGTCAAAATCAGATACTTAACATTCTTTTAGGGGCTCTTTTTCCCTTCAGTTCAGCAGATATCATGATGTATCGTAATATAAGTCTATCAATATATCAATTATTTCCCTATCCCTGTATCGTGATATAATGGTTATGGTGGGCCATGTATCTCTCATCTTATCGTGAGTTTCTCTGAGATTCCCACCCGTAAAGAGGACAAAAAGACTAAGCTGAAACCCTGATACTTGAGTTTATTTGAAGTCCTACTGAAATGATGCAGTCTTTTACAGATGCACGGAACATTTCTGGTAAAAAGAGGGAAAGTGAGGAAGTTTTACCAGGTGAGGATGAGTCTGTATGACTCTGAGGATCCAACCAACGGACACAAAGTTCTCAGCAGGGGAGCATCTGCTTGCCTAAAATGCAGAAAAGTTGCAAAGAGTTGTGAACTCACAGGCTGCATCCAAAATGTCAGACTAAACCCACAGTTCTTTCTGTCCACTAGGCGCCTGAGGCAAACTTTCTTGGAGTGCCATGACAATATCATACTCACCTCTTGGCCCACAAGCAGCATTTCAAAGAGCAGAGAGCAGGCGGCATCCAGGTAATCAGCTAGTAAGGCCTGAAGCTGACAGACAGAGAAGGACGGTTACATTAAATACTAATTAAAAATATATCTATGAGAGTAAAGAGAGCATCTTACCTCACAGTCAGCCAGAGATCCCTGGTTCTCTGTTTGCAGCTCAGGATCACATATCAAGGCGAGCAGCATCCTGGAGGCCAGGGCACCTCTGCAGGGAGGGGGAACAGACACCTCGTTAAAGGGTGTGTGCGTGTAGCAGAAACTTGATTGGATTAGAGAAACACAAGACAGTTTAGGTTTACTTTTTGGCTGAGAGCAGGATGTGTCTGGCCGCTTCGACCTCTGTCTCTCTGAACATGACGGCGAGAGTCTGGACGATCAGAGTGCTCAGCCTGAAGAGGAGATTTAAGTCTTTGACTCTTTATTGGAAGAAAGTATTGCTCAATACTCTGCAGGAACAAATACTGACACAGGATCTTGTTCACTCGAGTTTAATTGAACCTCTATTTCCCAGAGAATCTGTGAAGATGGTTTCACATTCACTTAAAAGACTAATATAATAGGTAATTAAAGGTAAAAAGCCGCTTAAAGTGTCTGACAGCGACTTCCCTGATTGCATTAAGGTGTAGGATGTGACACGGTGCGTCACACACACAAACACACACACTTCCGCTTACAATAGTTGATCTGCCGTGTAGACTTCACTGAGACTCTGGCAGCCGTGCAGAGATTCCTCCAGAGTCTGAACCAGGAAGACACAAACCTCACTGGACTGAAACACACACACAACAGAGGACAACTTTACCAACTGAGACTACAAAAAAAAACTTTAATAATGTCTGTTCTTAAAGAAATTCACTGATTTTAAAAAAGGGTCTCAGATTCATTTTCTGTCTGTTAACAAACTGACTCATCATTGCAGTTCTAAGGATTAAGGTTGTTAAAAAGTTTCAATACTTCTATACTACTTTTGGATACCAAATGCAAGGTATGTCAATTCTGCCACCAGGGGGCTATTAATCAAAACAATAACAAAAGATGACGTTGAGGCTGTCGGGGAATCATGGGAGTGATGCTCTCTGCTACAGAGGGGAGTAGTGTTGTATCAAGTCATGAAATGTATCATAACAAAAAGTGAAACCACGTGTTTGAACGTCTCACCCTCCAGAAGAGTCTGCGCAGTGCCACGTTACGGTGAGCAGCTGTTCTCAGTTCCTGCAGTAGCATGTACAGACTCTCCACACTGATCTCCTCCTGGAGGAGCTCAGCACTCAGCTGACCGAACAGGTGAGCTGTGCGCTCCAAGCTGCGCACACACACACACACACACACACACACACACACACACACACAGTAGGTCATTAATACAGTTCAGCTTGTGTTACAATCCCGTCCTGTGGTCAAACAGAGTTAAGTTACCTGATGGAAGGAAGTCGCTTATCAGGAGTGGAGTCAGACAAAATGCTGCACCTCCGTCTGTAGAGCGGGTCTAACGACAGAGTGGACCTCTGGAAACACACATTGACACACTGTTAACTAAGGTGTGAGTAACACTAACTATAATGAATCATTTTAATTTAATGAAACTCTTTTATTTTTAGGCGTTTATAAAGTTGTAAATAGGAACAAAAAACGTGTAGCTTTTTAGATCATTGAATTTGTTACCGAGATGTGTGACTCACAATAATGTAGCTGTTCCATGAGCTCTGCAGATGAAGGTAAAGTCTGGATGTCCGTGACACGGCGTAAAGATGAAGCTCAGCCTCCCTCTCCTCTCTGCTGTACGCACCGTCTCTCCTCAACAGGCGAGACAGGACTGACCCCATCCTCCTCGGTACCTAAAACATCATATGGACACATGAAGGGTTACCGTCTTCTACTTTCAAGAAAACTAAGGACCTATATTCCATGAAATGCATGTCATGATGTCTACATTTATATCTATTATGTGGATTTTCATAGAAACAAAAGTGCCTCCTTATTAGATCGGCTGTATTAAAAATGGATGAGGTAAAAAAGGATTTAAATAGAGAAGCTCTCATCCTTTCAAGCTGTTGTTCAGCTTTGTAGATTTTCTTTAAGCTTGAGCTTCATACGTGTTGTTTTGATGCTCGACAGCGGTTTATTTGATCTACGTTTTCATGTAAACGATGAACAGCCTTTAGTGTCTGATGTGTCGGTCATTTAGATCATAGTAGATAAAAGCCTTGATGGCCGCCCATTCATTCATCCACCTGACCGTCTGTACCTGTGCACTCTCGCTGATGTTCAGTCTTTGATCCGAGGGCGACGGAGATACAGAAGGGGAGCTGGAGAGGGAGTAAAGGGAGGGGGGTTTGGAGGGAGGTTGAGTGGGAGGGTGTGGGACCTTCAGGAGGCCCAGACTCTCTGGGTTTGGCCAGGAGGCCGAGCGTGTGGGCGGTAACAAGTGGACCTCATCTGTCCCTCCTTCACTTTGAATCCTGATACAGACAGAAAGAGGGGAAAGAGGATTACAGATAAGTTTCCATGAGGATAATTTTGAAGTTCCCATCCAGCCTAACAATGGAAAGTAAAGTTTTGTAGGTATTCCTCATGGTATTCTGTAAACATAAAGAGTAGCTGTGCATGATTTGCAGCTCAAAAAACTTTATCTATCTTAGACTGGCGTCTGTAAAAACTCTCGTCAGCCTCTACCTGAAAAAGTGTCTCTTTAAGGCCCCCCTCCCCACTTTCTCCTGATTGGCCCTCTCTCTAGAAGCCTTCCTGATGGCAGAACGCTGCAGGGCTGCCAGGGGAGGGTTGCTCTTGTGTGCCTGGTAGAACAGCCAATGAAAACTGCCCCACTATAGAGGCTTAAAGCCATCTCACGAAGGTCTTGGTTTCATATCAGGGAACTCCCGATAGATTTGCAGAACAAACCGTTTAGCGCCCTCTGCAGACTAATCCTGGGATCACTCCAACATACCTCATAAGCTAAAACTTTGCCCACGTTTGGGCATCCAGCATTGTAACACTATATTTGAGTTTTTAAATGGGGATCAGGATAATAGGTCAACGTTAAAACTTAGTTAGGGAACACTGGCCCATCTCATAAATATTTGTGCGTTGTATGTACTCCACCTGACATCATCCGATACACGTCCATCTCTCTCCTGAACCTATCAGTTATCCACCTGGACGTTTCTTCCGTTTCCCTTCATACCCTCCTCCCTTACCCCCACTCTCATCCCTTCATGCCTCATCCATCTTCCCGATCTGGCAATCCTCGCCTCATCCCTCATTTCAAACCCTGCCATTTATTTCTTGCAATAAAATATTCTAAATAAAATACCTCTATTGGAGTTTTACTTTTCCATCCATGCCAGCATGCAAAATATCAGGAACAGTAAACTCGTACTTTAAACTACACAGTTATCAATAACTGCAGACTCTTCTCACCCAGATCAAAGGTCTTAAGATAAGGGGGTCTTACGCATTACAGATTAAAAGCCCTTTGAGGTATATTTGTGAAATTCAGCGACTTCTCTGTTAAAAGTACAGAATGCTACACCCATGAAAAGCACAGTATGTGTTGATTCTACAGCACAGACCATGCACCACACTATTCAACTCGAACATGTCCAACTCTGCAACAACCCTCTTTTGTTGTCCAATGAGCATAGTCTTCTCATGTTGTTGACAGTAAAGGTGCACACTGCTTCGTAACTTCAATGCAATACTTCAAAGATGAATAACTTCTCTCAATGTGTGACAGTGTGTGTTTGTTTAATGACCTCCCCCGGGGCGAGCTACACTCCAGCATGAGACGGTGTTTACATCGCACACACACATCACGTTTTATAGCCGTGTGGCATTTGTTGTCGCCGGGCAACAATTCAGCGTTCGGTGACAGTAAATCTGTTCACGCTTCCTCTCGTCTCTTCACAGTCAACAAAGTGCTTCCTGACTGACGCACAGGGGACGCTCTCCAACACACAACACAGAGGAATTAAAAAAGGACGATAACAATCCCACAAGACCGGACAGATCAAAAACAGGATGCAAGGAACAGAATTTAACTGAATATTTACCGCTATTGCTTCACCCTGTGCCAAAATATCATAAATATAATGGTTAAGCATTTTAAAATAAATTACTCTGGAGGGTTTTTTTAAGTCTTTGTAGTTTCTATCTATAATTATAACCCTTAACATAAACTACATGTTCTGATTTTCATACAAAGGGAAGGGAAAATGTCGTTGGAGCTCTTTTAGAATTTCAAGTCCTTATCTGGAACAAATAAATATTTCTTACTCTCAAACGTAAAGTTTTCTATGTTGTTGATGGTTTTTCTTTCTTTAAGTCGACACACCGATAAAGAGCAGCAGGTAAACTGAGGCAGACATGTCGCTCTCAACTCTGAATAAATCATGAGCTACCAGAGACGCCGCAGACAATCTTTACAGAGCGCCGCAGAGAGAGGCTGCTTTCACTTGTTGCATTATCTAGTTGTTTTTCCAACTGAAAGTGGAAGATGATATTTAACTGTGTGTCTCATGTTCGGACGCTTCAGTGAGGACTGTTGTCTTAAAGCACACACATATAAACGCAGGTATGTACACTTGTAAGCTCATATAGTTTAACCCTCGGTCGGTCCTGTAGTCCTGCAGACAAAAAACAGCTGTAAAGGTTTTATAGCTCAAAGAGTTTGTCTGTCTCCGTGACTCCCAGACTGAAACTCTACAGCCCACACTGGACAAGCAGGTAAAGGAAACAGCAAAAAGGCTCAACACAAAAGACTTCGAGTCGATTAATTCCTTTAGATTGGAATAAAAGTAGAAATTGAGTTGACCGCAGTCAAGTTGAACGGGCGAAACCGACCCGAGGGAGAGAATATGTTTACCGACGAGTTAATGTATCCGAGTATAATTAACATGACGTTTTTATCACAGCAGCACATACAGCAATAGCACGGCAGCTTTCAGTAGCAGCTCACGCTTCCTTATGCAGCGGTCTTTGACGTAACCTTCGGTGTTTCCACGGCAACGATAAACATGTCAGTTTAGTCCCTTTTTCCCCCCCCCAGATATTTTAGTGTAAAATTCTTCATGTTGTACCTTTAAGAAACACAGAATTCAGAATAATTTAGATGGAAAAAACTAAATTTGGGGACAAATTAAAATGGATTTATTTCATTAAATCACATTATTAAAGCCTGCAGGAGATGAATGTTTGATAACATTTTTTTCAGATGGTTAAAAAGTAAGAGCCACCAAAGCCAGTCTCAGCTTACACATATGGGTATCACCTAACAAACCAAAGACCTGTCAGTGTGTGTGTGTGTGTGTGTGTGTATGTGTGTGTGTTATACTCACATGTGTGCAGGATATCCTGTGGGGGGGATCAAAGATACAATGGTTAAAGTTACAGGTAAAGGTATCAAGAGACAACAAAAACATGAGCTCTAATGAGTTGTTACATAGATTCAGTGAAGAAGAATTGAAACTTGATCTGCTGTCATTGATTATTTCTAACAGTTAGACTATTTTCAGCCCATTAACTTCAAACAAAAGTGAAATGTTCTCATCTTTCAGCAAATCTAGGCTTTACTAAATGTGATTTATTTTTCCTTGTCAAGCGATTATTCAGGGGTTTTGTTAATTCTTTCATTAGAAATATGCTTTTCTCTTCTTCTGAAGCAGGTGTACACTCGCCTTTACCTTCTAAAGTGTGTATTATTGTCGGAGAGTGGCTGTTTCTGCGAGAGGGCGGAGCTGCAGGAGGAAGTCCCTCCCTCTTGCCTCTTCTCAGCCAATCGCGGCCCTTCGCAGCACGCTTCTCAGTGAGGTAGGTGATACGAACGTGCTGACAGAGTTCTCTATCTTTCCCACTGAGGAAATCTGGAAGGTCATTCACCTGCATGAAGAAATATAAAAAAACATCTGTGCTCAACATGTTTAATCTGATGTTAAGCATCTTGTCACAGGGAGTGGCTGTGGCTCAGTGGTAGAGTCAGTCGTCTCTTAACTGGAAGGTAAGGGGGTTCAAAACCAAGCTCCTGCAGCCACATTTATAAAAAATGAAAATCATCATCACCGGAGATTGAGTTAAACTTTATCCTCGAATTTGGGAGTAAGAGGTGTGAATCTTCCACATGCAGTTGCCACCAGAAGCATTTGAGGAGGTGTTTTAGTCCCAGATTAGCCCAATTCTTTTCATGGAGCGTTTCCAACCAGACCAGAGGAAAAAATCAAGGAGGTAACACTAATTTGTTGTCTCAATATAAAAACTTAACACCCGCTGAGGCCACATTGAGGGCAGCCCAGAGCAGCCAACATGGCCAATAATCTGACGGTTTAATTTAAACAGGATTAAGTCAGCGTGGAAGAAGCTAAACCTTTAACCTCTTACCGACATGACATAACAAGATAAATGTTACTTACAGGCTCATCCTGCCACACACAGATACTCTTTCAGATGCTGCATGTTATGAAGCTCATGGTAGCTTAGACTGAATCATTCAGTTTATAAACTTGAATCTATGATCTATGGATAAAGGTTTCCCGTCTAGTTAATGCTGTAGTCTGAGAGTTAAAAGAGAGCAAAACATATGACATGAAAAAGTCACAGAACCTACAGAGGCTTTCAGATATTCATATTTTATGTAACTATAGCTATGTTTCAAGGAGATAAATCTGATATTTTCTGCAGGTTTTTATTGTTTATGTTGTCACGCAAACAGGTAGGTAATATCTAAAAGATGTTACCCTCCTGAACGGCCTTTGTTGCTATTTTCACTCTACAAATATTAAATCTAATATCTGACAAAATCATCAACAAACACACGAGTAGTGAATCTTTTTGAAGCCATAACAATCGTCCTTCTTGGATTCAGCACTTTAAGAAAATTGACTAAAAAGCTAGAAATATCTATAACACAGGGAGAATAAAGCAGAGGATGCATCTGTATTTTAAAGTTAATCCAACAGGTCACTGGTTCGTTGTTCATTCATATTATTTAAAAGTGCACTATGTAGACTTGGTAGAAAGTTGTTGAAGTGAAACAATTCTCTGCTCTATTTTCTGAACTAAATACACAAACTTTATTCAAAGGAAAAAATGGGTCCCTGGAACAATGTTTGGAGATAAACAGCTACCAGGAGAGTTACGCTTTCATCTTCAAACAGTGTTACAGGAATCAAATGTTCCTCTGAGGACAGTTTGTGAATAGAGTTATGAACAAGAATCTGTACATTTCTCCAACTTTCACATTTCTCTACCAGAACTCCATAGTGCACCTTTAAATATGTGAAAGTTTAAGCAATTTAATTGAATATGTTATATGTTAGTATTGAGTGATTTCATTTGATGGCAAACAAAGGTGACAAATTGGTTGCCAATTTCTCAAATTGGCTGTTACTGCTGAGCCCTGAGATTACAAAATATCAGAAAATATTTAAAAAATGCCAACTACAATATTTACACACTACATGTAAAGCCAAAAAAGATCTCCAAACCCTAAATATATCCAGTTCACATCAAAGTAGAAAGAAAAAACGTGTTGAGAACATCACACAGAAGTTGAATAGTTGCTACTGATTAGTCGATTAACCGTCACCATGATCGACTTAAAATTAATCGATTCCTTATATGGGGGGTAGGCTAAGGTTTTCATATTTTAAATTAAAGTAAGACAGATATAACTGTTGCTTTGGAAAAAGAAAATATGTTGATGAAAGCTTAAGAATTAAATTAAATTAGGAGATCACAAACCAAATCTGAAAAGTCGCCTTGAACCGTAAAGTAGCCTAGCTAGCCTATTTTGTCGAGGAAACGTTGACTGTTTTGGACAGTTATAGATCAAATTATCTTATTTAAAAGTATATCCAGCTGATTAACGAGTCTCAGCTGCAGTCAGTCGAGTAATCGTTAATTTTGTAGTTCATTGTTCAAGCAGCTTTTAACTGAAACTGTATAAATGTGAATTTAATTTCTAGTTTCTTCGACCGTTAACTTACCAGCTCGATGTCCCGCACGCGCCTGAAACTGAAGGCTGTAGTGAGCGTGCGCGGGGGGTACTCGGTGAGGTACACGCACTCATCACTCAGCACCACGTGCATGTACACCTTGTTGATGGTCTCCGAAATCACCACGCAGGGTTCATAGGTTCGGATCCGCTCGTACACCGCCCGCTCCGTGTTCCGCTTCAGGAAGGAGTCCAGCTTGATGTTTCTGCGGCAGAGTAGGGTACCGGAGCCGGTCCGAGCCATGACGGAACCGGCGGAGCAGTAGCCTAAGTAGAAACTTTTGGACTTTAACCTCCACCTTGGTCTGAGGTAGGGGGTGCGCTGTGGTTGTCCATGAGTAATATTTGTTCTCTCTGAAGTTTAAAACTACACGGCAGGTGATGGTGTCTGCCGGTCCTTTGCCTGAGCACTGAGCAGGTAAACTACAGCTGTCTCGAGCCGTCTCCGCACTCTGTTCTCTGATTGGTCAGCACAGTAAAGAGGGACGCTGCTGATTGGCTGGGAGATAAACAGTTAATTTATAATTTCGACAAAGCTCTGATCACAGATTTAATGAGGTCATTGCACTTTCATTTTAATCTCTAGTCTAAATGATCTTTTTTTAGTAGTTTATCATTTGATTTATAAAATAAGGAAATTAAAATATTGAGGTCTGTTTTTTAACTTTTGTTTTGTCTCTTTAATATTTACAACCTTTGGTAAAAATGTAGATTTTAGAGCAATTTGCAGGTTGAATGAACATTTGTGGAAATAAGCGTTTTGCTTTGCAATACATAAAGACAAAAGAACCATTTATATTTAATATAAACTTTATTTAAACATCATTCAGGAAAATTAACAATTTAACATTCTTGCACTTAGATTTAATAAAAGTAGGGAGATACGTCAAGGTAGTTAATTTGTTTCTGTGGAGTTATTACAATCACGAGAAATTATTAAGATGTAAATAAAGAAAGACTAAACTGAAAAGAATAAATATAAACAATAAGATAACTACGGCAAAGCTGTTAACAGATCCTCAATAAACCACATACTAATATATAAAGGCTTTCAAAATTCCTGGTGTGTTAATAAATGCTGAATCTGGTTAACAGTAGCCTGTTAATTAAATTCAAAGTAGTAATATTATTTTTACATTCAGTGATGACTACTGTGACGCGTTTGTTATATTTATTGAATTTTTATTTATGGATTTCAAATTTAACAAATAGTATTTAAAAGGTTAATTGTCTGTTGTAGATTCTTGTTTTTGTTTTCAAACATTAATATATGTCCTAGTTTGCTTGAATGGAGTCTGATTGGTCTGATTAGTGTTGGTGCAGTTTCTAACATTCACCACTAGATGGAGGTATCTTCTAGATGACATGAAAACAGGTATTTTAATTAACTTTATTTTAGGAAAGTATTTTAATTTATAACTTCTTTACATTCATGTGATGTTGGGGGGTTTATCATCACTGAGTCATTGAATCATCGCCTTGTTTAGTTACAACAAGACACTAGGTCGATTTAAACCTGGAAAAATGGTAAAAATGTGATTCTTCATCCTCCTTCTCAGCCTCATCTCCCTCTTGGTGACCCTTCCCGATATGCACACACAACCAAACATTACACACACACACACACACACACACACACACACACACACACACACACACACACACACACACACACAATCAAACATTACAGACACACAAACACACACAAATAGAGGCGGTGGCTGCAGCTTTGAAGGGGAGCTTTGTAAATGGAATGGGCGAGGAGATGAACGCCAAATTGTTTTGGAGCCCAAAAAACACACACGCGCGCGCACACACACACACACACACACACACACACACACATACACACATACACACACACACATACACATGCACACACACTGATGAAGGCAATGCTGTTTTGTAGAGCAGCACACTCAGTCTTTTATCAAGCTCAGTTAGAGGACTGTGACACTATAAACACATACACCAGATTCCTAATCAGGGCAAGAAGCTGCTGATACTGCCTTTTTTTAAACTCCCAATTACAACCCCTAATTTGGTATTTTACACCCACACACACATTCAAGGTCATTTTTTTTAAATGCAGCTAAAGAAGCTTCATGTTTGGGGTCATAAAGATGTTTACACACAGGATAAACTGCCTTTAAAGAGAAATAACGAGACAAGTAATATGATAAATGATTTAAAAAAAAATACAAAAATATGGGCCTTACAGTAATAGATTTTGGCAGTAACATCAGCCTAATCATGAAGATCAACGCATTTAAGTGTAAAAAAAAAAGCAAAACACAAAATCAGTTATATCACTCCCTGTGGTGCTGGTCAGCTGGATCTCACTGTACTCCTTCATCATCCTCATCCTCATCATCCTCGAGTGTCACTGTGGGCAGCTGCAAACAAAAAGTGGTGGGTCGACCGGTCACACTGTCGTCTTTGTTCTGCAGAAGAAGAAACAAACAGTCACATTTCCACCAGAGAGAGAGAGAGAGACAGAATAGCTCAATGCCACACACACACACACACACACACACACACACACACACACACACACACACACACACACACACTGGTCTGGTTATATTTGTGTTGACCTTTGTGGCATTTTGAAGGATGGTATGAGGTTTAAAGATCACACTCTATAAATGTAAATAAATGTGACAATGCCTTCACTGCCAGTATTCAGGAGTTTTGTAATCTCAAACTTTTTGTCAAGTTGGACAAGCCTTGGAAACATTGCACATTTGTCCCAGTTGTTACTTTTTCTTAGGCACAAAGACATTATCCTTGTTTTTCTTTTAGGATAACATGTATGAGAACATAATTATGATGACTCTTGTCATTGAGTACCATACATCAGCCAGCTTCTTTTTGTCAAACACAAAGTTTATTTCTTCTGTGAATCCTCTGGTGACATTTATTTTTTGGACTTCATCAAACGACTGATAAAGAAAGGTTTTGTTTTTATTACATTTTGTTAAAACCACTGCACTGTCTCATATCCATCATTGTTGAACTCTTTTATCACTTTGACTATTATAAACACAACCTGCTTTAACTTTCCAGATTGTAGGCTTTTGTATTCCTGAGAAAAAGTCCTTTATGAGTCATTTTTATGCACAGGTGACTTTAAATATTGTTCACAGGTGAGACGATTTGTGGGACATTTTTTAAGTTGTTAGTTATCTTAACTGGTTAGTAGAAGTATGCTGTTTTCTGACCTATTGTAATTATGACCCATAAGAAAGTTTACCATGGTCTATTTGGTACCATAGTGAAAGTATTAGTACATGTATCATGGTATTTTTGGCAGTACCATAGTACATGTATTCCTCATAAATACCAGGGTACTGGACCTGGTAAACAACATAGTATGTATTAATGTCTATAGCCAATAAGTACCAGAGTATTAGTCAAAAATTCGATTGAACATTTTCATCAAAATATTTGGATACTGTAACAAAATAAATTTGATATAATACCTTCAAATGTTGGGACTTTAGCTGAATTGGACAACTTCTGACGGATTAACGCCTTTATTTCTGTGGACTTATTCGGGTTAATGTGATTTTGTGATATGCCACCTTTACAGTGTTTGGAGAAGTATAATATGTGGATTTTTATTTCTAGTATTCTGTTTTTGTACCTTCTACCCCAAAATATTTTTTCTTAATCAAATACAGTGTAGCCTCGCTGTAAGAATGACACAGTCTTAAAAGGGAGACAGATATCAATCTTTCTGCTTCTGTCTCTTCCTTTGTGGGTGTTCAGCAGTTGATCGTCTCTGTTTCCTCCCATCACATCGGACGCGTGAACTAAACAGAGCAGCATCTGTTGAGCGCGTGCTCTGTTCGTCCTGCTCCAGCCAGCCCACCGACCACTGACGGAACTTCTCGAACTGGTCCGAACCGAGCCGACAGCACACCTAATAAACGGACCAACTGCGAGACATTACCAGACACTCGACGGTTTAATTACAAGCTAACGCCGTTAAAAGTCACAGCAGGGATGACTGCTCTGAGCAGCTGGGAGCTGTGCGTAAAGTACGCGCTCTTCATCTTTAATTTCGTCTTCTGGGTGAGTTACGGAATTTAAATGAAGGATAATTAATGTTATTGTCACCGTCTTCAATTGTGAATCCTACGACGGAGGATTAGGGCCAGGTTAAAGAAAAACATTTTTTTTACGAGATTAAAGTCGTAATTTTAGTCTATATCAGAAGAGCAGCAGCCTGTTCGAAAATGTCAAACTTTGTGAATCTTGTTGTACTTTAGTAAAGGTTTCACAAATAAGGAAATAGGCTACTTCCTTAAAGCAAACACAGCAGTTAGTTTAAGAGAAGTTTGAACTTCAACTTGCAAGCACTTAAAATGATGTATGAACAGGACACAAACTGCCTCTGCACATAACCTAGACACTTTAACAAGGCAGACAGATAACAGACAAACATATCCGAGTAGTTGTGTTGGGGCTTTACTTATGCAGATATGAAACTATATTATGCTTTTGGCACATCATCATCATCATCACATTATCTTCAAATACCAGGACCCTGAAAATATACTGAAAGAAACTGTGGCTTTTCCGAAGAAAGAACCACACTGACTTGGAGGAAGTTGTGTCTACAGAGGAAAAGGCTTTAAGAGTTCTCCTTTCATCATTTTTGCGCAGGCTGGTCTCGTAAATTTACGAGAATAATCTCGTCTACTTTTTCTTTCTTTAACGTGGCCCTAATCCTCCGTCGTAAAATCCTGAGAGACATTAGCTAAATTACTCCTGTACATATTAAAGGTACAGTATGTAGAATCCATGCTAATGTTTACATTAAAATATCTAACTTAAATTAAAAATGGACTAAACCCATGTTATAAATATTTTTTAGTTGAGTACTTGCATCACCTCAAATATTTCCAAAAGTTATCAAAGCCAGAGAAATCCGTAATTTTATAGTTGTAACGTGCCGTGTCTTGTAGGCGGCCGCCATGATGAGCCGCCACAATAGACAGGAAATGTTAATCGTTGTCAAGGAAACACCGGATGTGACGTCAAAGACCGCTGCATAAGCTAGCGCTAGCTGGTACTGCAAGCTGCCGCTCTGTCGCTGTATGTGCTGCTGTGATATAAAACGTCATGTAAATTATACTTGGATACATCGTCAGCACACATATTGTCTTTCTCAGGTCGGTTTCGCCCGTTCGTATTGATTCGTTCGTTTTTATCCCATAATACACCACAAGCCGCGATGTCATCTTTTGTTATTGTTCTGATTGAGAGCCCCCTAGCGGCGGATTTTACATACTGTACGTTTAAATGCGTTTTTCTCACATGCATTGTGTCTACTAACATGATAGATATCTTTTTTTTTTACTTTAGCCTGCATTAAAGTGATGTATATTTTAATATTTATACGTTGTTATTGCGCATGTGCAGTCAGTGAGATAAACAGCAGTTTAGACCATTTGCAAAATGTTGATCTTCAAACTAACAAGAAGCTTAGCTTGAGGTCAAACTAAAAGTTTTAAAAATACAACATGAAAGGTCATAAAGTGACCATTTAAGCCCAAACAAAATGTTTTAGGACGAGCTCAGTTTGGTTTAACTTAAATTTCAAACTTGAATTGGATGTTAAATCTTATTTTCAAAGCACTTGCCCTAGTCTTATCAGATCTTTGAAAGGGTGGTGTAGCCTCTGGATTTTTATTTCTGAATGATTTACCAATCCAGCATATTCATTTTGGTATTTGCATTGCATTTATTATAGGCCTCGTCTAAATATCAGCTGCCACTTTGAAATGAAATGCTCCTGAAGTTGAAACAGTGATAAAGTGATTAGAAAGTTAGTTTGAAAAGACTCTTAAATTCTAGTGAACTAGTGATAAAGTGGGCTGTGGGACAGGGCGGGCCCAGGTAAGGTTAGAATGGACAGGATTAAGTAAAAGGATCGAAATATTTGTGTCAGCTAATCGTTGATGACGCACGACCAAAGCCCACGATTTATGTGTTCATGCTGAACGAGTGAAATTGGGACGTAGATTTCACAATTGTCTATAGATATATGTGTATTTCAGTTGTCTCAAAAACACACACTCATGCTTTCTCCCTCACACGCACACTCAGCATCACCAATGAACCCAAGCTTACTAGCAGCTAAATCATAACAAGTCTGCAAATATTTCCTGCCAACGTTTCTTTCCTGATAAAAGGGGGGTGAACATTTAAACCAGCGCACCTGTTGTTGCCACGGTGACACTGTCTGCCAGATTGTTCAGGCACAAACAGGAAAATTAGGTCCCCAAGTCGGGGAATCAGCTCTTGGATCTGCTTTCACTGTACAAGTGATTTTAGTCATGACCAAAAATTCAAACATGCCAGAAAATCATCGGACTGGTTGAGAGCAGCTGATCCGGTCATGATCGGCCTTCTTGCCCCCTATACAATGCACAACTAACGACGTGCTATGGGGCCGAATTTTAAATCAAAATCTGTAGTACGACTCAAAAATCGTGTCTTAAAACGTTCAGTGTACGCTGGCTTAACTGAACTTAACAAGGTAAAGTTGTAAGGTTAAGTGCCTTGTACTTGTATCCATCACAGATGTTGACCTTTTTGACCTCGGAGATCACCTTTTTGTCCGACATCAGAGGCTGAGAGCGTCATGTGTTTAATACATCCACTTGTATCCTACTTTTCAATGCAAGTTTTCAGGAACTCCTGGAGATGAATCCTCACATTTGGCACAGCTGTCCACATGGACTTAAGAAAGTGGTGATTATTTTAGCTGTCAGAGTGTAAAGTTACTGTGACACTCAAAAATGTCACTGCCCCTAATAACTCAAGAATCATACGCTTATTAGGACACTTTTTCACACATATCTCCAGAATACAATTTTCACTTTAAATTTCAATATCACCGTGACTTCATAATATCTTGGAAAACACGTTTCTGTCCATTTTACCTGTCCTATTCTTGTAAAAAATATCTAAAGAAAGCCTAGAAGTAATATCTTCTAAATTAAATATTCTCTAATTATCTCTTTGCTCATCTCTATTCTAAACTTCTGGTATTAGTTTTAAACCTTGTTGCAGGTGAAATGTTTCAGGTTGATGTTGCTGAGATCTGGGCTTGTTGCGTTGTTGAATTGTTCTACAGGAAGATGTTCTGACCCTTTTTTTTGGCCCTGCTGATAACATCCAACAGGGGGCGTAACTGAGGCCAATGAAAGACAGACGGGTTGTGCAATCAATGCTTCACTCTCTCTCTCTCTCTCTCTCTCTCTCTCTCTCTCTCTCTCTCTGTTCAATCTCCTCATCCTCTTTTAATCTTAAAAAAAAAGTTTGTTATCACAAAAATCCAGATTGGGCAAGAACACAAATTTAACAGGTTGTTAAGAGGATGTTTGGATAGTAGATTGTTTGTCTAACTAAATATCTTGTCATTCGGCAGAGAGAGAGAGAGAGAGAGAGAGAGAGAGAGAGAGAGAGAGAGATAGAGAGACACACACACAGAGAAGGAAGGGAGGCAGCAGAGAGAGAGACAGATGGGGGAGGCAGCTTGGGAACAAAGCCGGTGTTGTTGGTTTCACTGGGTCTACTGGGAGAAGAGGACAGTTCCAGTTACCTCAGCTAAAAACCCTGACCCCAGTCCCAGTAGGTGTGTGTTTGTGTGTGTTTGAATAACACCACTCATTTACCATTTAACATCAATTTCAGCTTCTTTGTTTGTCCCGTAATATTTACAACATTATTGTTCCTGAAGCAAGTCGTCTGGATTTTTAATCTATTGTGAATATTGATTCAAAGGCACGCACTTTGGTCAAGTTTTCCCCTCTCTGTCTCCTCCTCTGTTTCTATTTCTGCCACGCTCTTAGGATTTCTTCTCTCAGAGTTCCCACAATGTTCCTCATCGTCATCAGTTTAGATAATCTAGTTACTGTTAATGTTGTTTATCGGGCACAGACTCCGTGGACTCGCTGTTTCCTGACTCTAAAAATATCCCACTTTCATGACTTGATTCTGTGTTCCTAAGTTTGAGATATAGTCTGTTCACTTGCTTACATTTGGAGAGGTATTTCTCAAAGGAGAAATATTCCTTTGAGCTATAATGTTGCATTTCTTCAACTTATAAATATATTTTTTACTCTTAAAGATGTATTCCTAACATGTAAAAAATGTATTTCTTAACCTTTATTTTAAAGATTTATTTGGGGGCTTTTTGTGTCTTTATTGGGGTCATAGGCAGTGGATAGAGTCCGAAATCAGAGAGAGTGGGGAATGATACAGGTCAGATTTGTTCCCCCTTGGTACTAATAAACCTTCTTGTTAATTACCTTCACCTGCTCTGATCTACACCTCAGAGTCGTCTAAATCCACTGGAACAGATACAACTCCCCCCTCCCACTCCCTCTCTCCCCCCTCCTCCTTTTCATACTCAGCCCCTCCCCCTCACTTCCTAAATACACCCAGGTGAGCCACACAAGGGTGTGGTCCACAAACAAAACTCCACTCCTTTTCTTTTCACTATTCTTCCCACGGACTCAAAGGAGACGCGTCCACTCGGAACAGAGAAGCTTTCTATTTGGATTTTTCTCCTTAAAAAAACAACTAACGTTCGAGCCATGGGGGCATTACAGTGCATCAAATACCTCGTGTTTGTGTTCAACTTTCTCTTCTGGGTATGTAGAGTCACCTTAACAATGTTAGCTGTGGTTGTTACATGACACTAGTCGGAGCGTTTGAGGGATTTGGTTGCTTTCTTTTGAGGTTTAAAAAGGTTTCACTTATTGTGAAAAGGCTAGACCTTACTGAAAACAAGCTCTGATTGTTTCTGTTTTATTTGAGCAGTTTGTTACCTGAAATACTTTAAAAGGAGAGACAGAATGGATTGATATTAGGAGTTTTTGAAGGATGAATTAACCAAGTAACCCTCAAAGAAGCACTAAGCTACAAGACGGGTTTTCAGCCTTGGTATGAGAGAGAAAGGGTCAAAGAAACATCAATGACTCAAGTCTGAATGTGTTTCCTCCGACTGAAGACTACAGAATGAGGTTATTGGATTCACCTGGGGTGTGTGCTGCCTCTTTGTGCCTTCAGCAGATTGTGAAACTGAAGAGCTGGAGCATGCTCTCACAAAACAGTCCCTGGTATTGAATTAAAGCACATGTGACGTTCATGGTGGAGATACAAAACGTTTTTTTAGAAATGATCAAAGAACCATTGAAATAAAAATGTTGCATGATTCTTTTATCAGTATTCATAACATCTAGTGGCTCTTAGCTGAAACAAATCATTTGTAATTGATTGACTTCATTTATAAACCGAATATGTTGAAGTTCCTGCTTCTTAAACTGGGAAATGTACTGCTTTAGAGTTAAATATCTGTCTTTGTTTGCTGGTCCAGAAAGTACCCTCGAGGCGTAACTTTTTGGCTCTAGGAGTCTTTTTACATTTACAAGAATTAAAGAAGTAAAACTAGTCAATGATTGAAGTTATTATAAATATTACAATTTGATCCTGAGCTTTTATCCTCAAAGTAAGTAAACAAGCATAGAGGAAGAGATTGTATGGCTTCAGTAGCTAGCATTAGCTAACTGGCTGCAGTTCCTTCAATCATGCTTGACCATCACTGGCTTATTCGCTGTTTAGCTACCAACACTCACTAATATTGTCCAATGAAAATGTAAACACAGGAGTGTACGTCGGCAGGTATGGCCATGCTGCTTTCATGTTATAGTCAGTTTTCCCCTCATCTAATTAAAGTTCATGTGTGTTTATTTTGGGGCTTTTTCTGCCTTTACTTTTGAGACAGGACAGTGGATAGTCAGAAATCAGGGAGAGAGAGAGTGGGGAATGACAGGCTGAAACGCAGCCACAGGACGCATTTGAACCCGGGCCGCCCGCTTGGAGCACTATAGCCTACGTACATGGGGTGCGGGCACTAACCACTAGGCTACCGGCGCCCCTGTTCATGTGTATTTCAAGTGGGAATTAGTTCTTGAGTTCCCTTTAATAACAGAGCAAAGCCTTTTAGTACTTCATATAACAGAAACAGAAAACAGAAAAGCTCTAGACAAGATGAACCATGCAAGCCTAACACTCAGATAATCACATGGGAGTAACTTAAAGCAAAACATTTCAGGGTGTGTGCGGGAATTTGTCCCGTGCCAGCTCACTAGTTAAAATACCGCATGAGGTCGGGTTGACCTGGCTTGTGAACGCTGCAGGTAAAGTCAGAAAATAAATCAACCTGATTCAGCAGGCGAGGGGCAGAACATTTATAACATGCAACCAGTAATATACCTGGGATTAGATCAATGTGCTACTAAGCGTACTCTTTTCTGTCTGCAAGTATGTTATCTACCGCTCGTTTGTTCTGTCATCACAACACATTGATATAAAGGCTGAAACTTTCGCGGCAGACTCTGTTGCTTTGTCTGCCATTTCCAGGTCGCCTTTATAACGTCACGTCCTTCCTCCTTGGACCTCCCTCTCGTCTGACGGGGGAAGTCTACCATTGTGAGTTGGATATGTGAACAAGCAGCTCAGGAAGATTTCTGGGGCAGGCTGTCTAGAAATTTTCAGGAGGATGTGTGAAATGGGCACATGATGTAAGCTGCTGTGGTCTGAAATCGGCTCATCTTTTTTGAGAACTAAAAAAGATAAACGAGGGTTTGACATCCAATCTAGAAACAATAACCGAATGTCCACGCTGCCTGCTGTGTTATTACCTTGATTATCTGTTTACGGTGTTAGAAGAACACACTCACTGTCAGCCCGGGTTTAATGACTGTTTTGACTGTTTGAGTCTGCAGTTTCAGGGTGTGATGATGCCACAGAAAGCTAAATGCGGACAAATGAGATGACATTACAGGTACCAGGAACTTATTGGAAAGTCCCATCTCTGAAAACAAAAACATTAGATTAGTTAGGTTTACAGAAGACCGCAAACGGTCCATACCTAAAGTTGTGACCTTTTACGTTTTTTTAACTACAGTACTATCTCTGCTTCCTGTAATAGAGGATCTTAACATTTCCAGAAACTTTACGTTTGTGTTGAAACTTTGAGATGTTTCCCTTTCTTTGTGTTTGAAAACAGTGTGTTTTCTGTGTAAAAGCCTCTCAGCAATAATTAATTTCGATGCTGTTAGTTGCCCTCGCAGTGCTAATGCTTCTGCAGAGTGCCTTTTTGTGGTTAATGAGGGATAATGGGAACCTCAAGGGAAAGGGGCTGTTTCTTCCAGGATGCTGCAGCACAAACACCACATCTCTCCTGAGAGCTTTTACGGTGCATTAACACCAAGCCCATTTAGTATCCAGGACACTCAAGTTCCCCGTTTTCTCTTGTCTGTTTTTATCTTTATTATAGAGGGCACGTTGCGAAATTAAATACTTTTGATTGATGAATTTGATTATATCCCTGTAGGCTGTAGAAATATGTTTGAGCTAAACTAGGTTAAAACAAAATCTTGATCTTATTTCTGTAGTTCAAGCGGAGACTAGATTAGTTTTGAGATTCATACTTGTCTGAGACAAATGTCATTTGCTCTTGAATAGCGCTGTAGGCTGTGATTCTGTGTTCATACGGTTAAATTTAAGTTTAAACTAGAGCCCGACTAATATGGGATGTTTGGGGCCGATACGGTTTTTGATATTGGGAAGAAAAAAATCTTATACTGATATATCAGGCGGTATCTTTCTTCGATCTGTAGAGAAGATGTACACATTTACTGCGTTGATGGAAAAGATATTTAATTTAGACAAGATGGTCACTCAACTGGAAAGTAACTGCACATGTTCGTGCATCACCGCTCGACGCTCTGGAGAGTGATAATGGTTGTTGTAATCCATATAGCGCCCTCTGCTGGTGACAGAGGACTGCTAGTGTAATACAACAATACTCAAATGAAATGCTATTTGACTGGTGAATAAATCCAGTAATATCGGAGCATATCTGCGATAAAATTAGCCGATAGCGATAGTAACTGGGTATGCTAATATTATCGGTTGGTCTATTTATCAGTCGGGCTCTAGTTTAAACACAGCGTGTGTGTTAATGCTGTCACTTGCCAACAAGATAGTTGGCTTACATTTTACAACCTGCAATGAGCAATTGATTTTTTTCATGACAAATGACGTTTGAAAGTTGAGAGAGTTCAATGTTTGAAGACCCACAGGAAACGTTTTGTTTCAATATTTACATTTCTGCAACTGTTGACCTGATAATTGCTTCTGGAAAAACAGAACCGAAACTGGCTTGTAAATATTTTTGCTAGTATATTTTAGAAATGTTTGACACTATATGTTATTTCATGTCATATACACGGGTTCTTGCCTCAGCAAAAAAACAGGAGCCGTTGATTAAAAAAATTCCTTTGAAGATTATAGTCAATGCTGGAAATAAAGAATCCTATGATTCAACACAATCATATATATAGTCTTCATTTCTCTAAAATGTATCACTCAGCATGTTTTAATGTCGTAGTATCTGGAGTATTTTGTTTTCACTGTTTCAGGTTGCAAACCATGTCATTGTAAAAATCAAATAGATAAATACATTTTTAAAAAACTATAATTTCACAACTAAAAAGAGAAAGCTACAAATGATTAATTTCAAGATTTAACACCTGAATTTACAATATGGCAGTGCAACTATTTGCTTGTTTTTTTTGTGGGTAAATGTCTCAGACTATCTTAAATGTACAACACAATGGAATATTTTCAAAAGTACACCAAGTGTAACATGTCATTCAAACTGTTATTAATGTATTATGAGTTCAGCCACGTACAGTTTAAGCTTCAGGCTACATGTGGACGTTATGACGGATGATGAGGTGTGTGTGTGTAATCCCGCTCACTCTGACTCCACTGTTCCACTCATCGGTAATTAATCATTTGATACCAGTATGGATAAACGACAACAACTCCTCAGTGCGAAATCGACACAAATTTTTGAAATGTTTTCAACCAAGCAGATTTATTTATTGAAGAATGGTGCAGTGACACTTCAAAACATGTGAGAACAAAGAGACAGAACAAAACAAGAATGTCTAAACACAACGCTGCATAGACTTTTTGACCACATTTTTTTCCAGGCACACATTCACGACCAACTGAACACATCTCAGCGACCTACTTTTGGACCCACCAGTTGTGAACCAATGACCACATTTAGTTTTGGCTCATACAAAACACCTCTGGTATTCTATTTTATTTTATTTTTTAAAGATTTTTTTGGGGGGCTTTATTGTAGAGACAGGACAGTTGATAGAGTTGGAAATCAGGGAGAGAGAGGGTAATGACATGCGGGAAAGGAGCCACAGGTCGGATTTGAACCTGGGCCGCCTGCTTGGGGGACTACAGCCTCTGTGCATGGGGCGCGTACTAACCACTAAGCTACCTGCGAGCCTTCGCCTGAATACATTTCGTCCTCCTCTCTGAGAGATTTCAGACACCAGACATGAGATCATGTAAGATTCAAAAAACAGTTTAGTAACAATGATTCAGACTCTGCTGTGTCTCTCAAGGTTCCCAGATTTCCCCTCCGTAGGGCGAGGTGAGGACACATTGTTGTGTCCATGTTTTCGTTCCCTGATTCACGGTCAGCAGACTGAAGCAGGCAGGATGGCGAGGACATGTTGGGGCATAATGCTGCCAGTTAGCACGGATGCTTCATGTGTCAGAGTTGTCTTCTGTTGCACAACAACAGACGTCAGAGTTATGCTGTGGGGACATGATGGAAGTTATTTGGGTGGCAACAAAGAGTTGATGTAAACTTGTGTTTTGTGGTTGCTGAGGAGATACTGAGTCACTTGAGTATATCATCACTGTGGTTAAAACCAGGGGAGACTCACTTAAACACACAAATGACAATCCTTTGTCTGCTCTCGTGCTTTTTTTTTGCTATTTACATTTTAAAATGCAGAAATGTGAAAACACTGAAATAGTGAAAAACCAGTTTTCTTTGTTCGACTTGAGGAGCTGGTTGTTGATCAGGTTCTTCTGGTTGGTTTAGTTTCTCAGGGGAACGTGTGGGGAGAGTTAGCAGCATGTTCTAGTTTTCAGACATTAGCATCCAACTGTTTTTATTTAAATCAAGCTGGGCAGCTACTGTAGAAAATAAGTCATCTCTTTGTTACTGACTAAAGTATCTCAAATATGAACAATGACATCAGGGCATTTTGTAAAGAGGAGAAATCATATTAACTTTTACTTTAGTGATAAATGTATTTGTCTAGTAATTTATTCAACTTCATACCTGCTAAACGGACTTCAAATTAGCCTGGGCCTGTTGAATGCTACACATTAAACACAATAAAGTGACGTTTATGTTGAACATGATACTATTTTTCGGGCCTTTTTTTTGGCTTTATTAGAAAGGACAGCTGGAGAGAGACAGGAAATTCTGTGAGGAGAGAGTGGTGGATGATATGCAGCAAAGGGCCGAGGTCGAAATTCGAACCCACATCGACGAGGACTACAGCCTCTGTACATTGGGCGCGCAACATAACCGCTAGGCTATCTGCGCTCTGATACGCATTAGTTTTGTTCCAATTCTATTTAACATCAAAGTTATTTTTAAAGATATTTAAACTCATGTTTGCGTTGTTTCTTTTGGTAAGTGAATACAAAAAAAATCTTCACATTGGGTTTATACCAACAAAAAATTATAACTGCAAGATTTTTCCCTTAAAAACTTCAACAGCTCGTAGAGATATGAGACTGGCTTGTCTCACGTGCTCCTGGATCTGTTTCAACAAAACACAGAATCATTGTTTTTTCCAGCTGTAAGCAGCTGTCTCTTCCCTGTGTGAAATGCATTATAGGAAAATATATCAAGTACCCTTTATTATAAAAGTTTTGGAGCACCGGTACGATAGTGGTTAGTGTGTGTACGGCGGCTGTAATCCTCCAAGCGGGCGGCCCGGGTTCGAATCCGACCTCTGGCTCCTTCCTCGCATGTCTTTCCCCACTCTCTCTCTCCCTGGTTCCTGTCTCTAAATAAAGGCACAGTTTATTCTCAAATACTGCATAAGCTTAGCATGTTAGAAGGGATATAGGGACACAGCTGTGAAGAGTTTATTAACAGTTTCGTTAAAGTGTGACCCTTCGTTTTCTTTCTCTTTCAGCTGGCAGGTACTGCAGTGCTGGCTGTGGGTCTCTGGCTGCGTTTTGACTCCAGGACAGCAGGACTATTTGAAGGAGAGAATGCGCCTACTGTCTTCTTCACTGGTGAGGGTTTTGACAGGACACACTGCTGTTTCAGTTTTCTGAGCTCAGGCTTCATAACATCGGCAGCTTAAAAAGTAGTCCAGTTCCGTCACTGTGGTTTGACGACTTTTTAAAGTAGTCAAACCACAGTCAATCGGACTTGCACCCAGGTCACCTGCTTAGAGGACTATAGCCTCTATACATGGGTAGTGACCTACCCGTTAGGCCACCTGCGCCCCATTTTTGTCCTTTTTAAAACACAGCTCAGTGTGACGTGCAGATCATTCCATTAGCATGGATGTTCACATTTCATGCAGCTCCCTCTGAAGCCACCAAAGGTGTTTTAATCTGTACCAGTTGATAAATCAATTAGTTTGATTATAGATTAAACAACTAATTAAGTGAAAATGATTCAAAGTTACAACCCGAGAGGCTTAATGTCACTCTTTCCTCTCATGCAGTAACACGCCTCGATACTTCTGATGTGTAAATCCACTTACTGTTAGGAGATTCTCCAAACATGTGCATTTGCTGGAGTATAAACATGACTGCTTCATCATTTAACACACTTAGTTAGATGTTGAATTGTGAAGGGCACGTCAACTTTTACAGACTAAACTGTAATACAGAGAGGGATTCATAACAGATCTGCTACAGTACAAACATGATCCCATCTTCTGCTCTGAAAGCCTGCTGCAACCCACCCCCACAGACTCGTATTTTTTCAGATTTGACCGTGTTGATGTTATCAGAGGCATTAGCACGTCAACAGGAGCAACCTAAATTTTAGAGAAACGGTCTGCGGGGCGTTCAGAGGGCAGCTGAGGCCAGAGTCGGTCCACAGCGAGGCGGCTCCTCGGCCTGGCGGAGCCGTCCAAACACAGATCTCATTCTTCACCGCTTCACAGGGCCGCCTTTGTCTCTCCAGTTTGTGTATTCTCGGGGAAAGATGGACTGATCCCCTCCCTCCTCTCTTTGTGTTTCTCTTCCATCAAACTGATAAGTGAAGTGGGCGGCGAGGCGACAGAGGATGGATTTGAAATGACAAACATGTTAATAACAGCCTGGGAGGAAGAAGCTGGAGGAGGAATATTTGTGTGGCTGTTTAACCATACGGTGACATCAGTGCTGCGGTTCTTGTTATCCTACAGTCACAGGGTTATGACTCATTATTATGACAGCCACATCAGAGGACAAAAATGTTGTTTGTAAAGAGGACTGTCAGACAGATCAATAAGTTGTGCGTTTGGAAACTGGTGTTGCAATGTTTCAGTGATTTATGACTTTTTGATGAGATTTTTCCCTTAATACAAATCAAAACAACATCAAGAGGGAATCACAGAAACGCCCAGACTTTTTTGCAGCATGTTTGAGTTTTGTCTTCTTTACAAACTGTACGCAAATCAAAAGTTTCATGTTTGTGGATCAACGACTGTGATCAGAGAAGTTACTAAAGAAGATCATATCCCCTGTCCCTCATGTGTGTTTTTACTTGTTGTTCTGCAGGTGTGTACATCCTGATCGCGGCGGGGGCTCTGATGATGGTCGTCGGCTTCCTGGGATGCTGCGGGGCCATTAAAGAGTCGCCGTGCATGCTGGGATTGGTGAGCAACACTTTGTGTTCTGCACGTGAACCGGAAAATGTCTTAAGACGCCTCCTATCTTGTAACAGAAATGCTGCTTTCAAATGAGATTCGAAGGTTTGTAAGTAACTGACTTTGTTTTCTTTAGTTCTTCCTCTTCCTGCTCCTCATCTTCGCCGTGGAGGTGGCTGCTGGGATCTGGGGACTCTCCAACAAAGAAAAGGTAAGAACAGCAATATTTTTTTTTTTTTTACACAAGATGGCCTATCAGAAATGGGTATCAAGGCAACAGGCTGTGCTATTCGTTTTTCAAACACCTACAGCAATAAAAAGCAACATACATATTATAATACTAAACATTCACAGGGAACATGTGACTGCACTACTTTAAATTCAGGATTTTTATTTGTAGTGGTATTCTTTCTCTGTGTGGTAAGTAGAGAACAATTCTTCTCCTAGGGTATGTTTTAGCTCGAAGGAGTTACAGCTACTGTTAGCTTGTTAAAGCTCGTGATCACGTCAGCGCGTGCTCTCTCTGTCACTCTACTTCACTAACACACACACGCACACACACGCACACACACACACACACGTCAACTTAAAAACGTTTTTGTTATCAAAGATCTTTTTAGCTCATCATCGTCTCATCGTCGTCATGGAATAAGAGTCGTTTACGAACATTTATGCTCAAGTATTTCTTTAAAGAAATGAAAGCTGGGTCGGCATCGAAACAGTAATCTAAACATCATTTGTGTTTGTTTTTCATCTTCAGGTGGTGGAGGACGTTACAGAGTTCTACAAACAGACCTACGACAACTACAAAAACACCAAACAGGAGGCGCTGAAGGAGACCCTGCGGCTCATCCACTTCGGAGTAAGAACACTCACATCTGATTGCATGTTTTTATTTATTTGGGTTTTTTTGTCACTAGCTTCAAACATGACTTCACAATCCAGTGTTGCTGTTGGCGCTCCTTTAGCGTATATCATTCGCCTCTCTCGTTCTCTCTCTCTCTCTCTCCCCCCCCGATTTCTGACTCTATCCACTGCCCTCTCTCCCAAAAAACTCCAAAAAATAAATCTTGTTTATCTGAATTTCAAGCCGTGTTGTTTTTCCTCCTCACAGATGGACTGCTGTGGTCCAACAGGGACGGTGATCGATGCCGCCAAAGACATCTGCCCCAAGAAGGAAGGACTGGAGGTCCTCATTACCACGGTAACAACATACAGTCAGGGTTTCATTCTGACGGACTTTTACAGGGTCTCTAAGTCTCGGCGGTTCTTAAACCTTTTCTGTCATTCATGTTGCTTTTCTTTCAGAGCTGTCCAGCTGCCATTGACGAGATGTTCAACAACAAACTGCACATTATCGGCGGGGTCGGCATCGGTATCGGCGTCATCATGGTGAGTTTGTGATGAAATCACAACTCTGCACAAAACCTGAACAATGAAAACTGTAGACACAAACTAAAGACTCCTTGGGAAACTTGAATCTGTCTTATATAAGATGATTAAACCACATAAATAAAAATAATCATTTTGAGACGACACAGTCAGGCGGTGGCACTTTTGAGACACTTTATAACGTTCTCACCCCCTCTTCCTGTCTCCTCCTCCTCCCCACAGATCTTCGGGATGATCTTCAGCATGATGCTCTGCTGCGCCATCAAGAGGTCCAGAGACTTTGTCTGATCTGCCACAAAAACCACACAAACGCTCCCGTCCTCCATGTTTAACTTATGTGTGCCCACGTTACCGACCTCCGCTTTAGAGTTATCAGTTCAATGATAATAATCGGTTAGTTTTCGCTCCGTTTGGATCCATGCAGGAGGCAACACTGACCTGTGAGCGTGTGGAACCTCAGCAAAGACCTTTTCTTAATCTCTCTGCAGGCTGAACACGGAGGTTTTTTAGTTTGTTATCGATTTGCAATCTCTTTTGAATCACATCAAAAACACAAAGGAGGCTGATCGTCTGCAGGAGACAGAGACATCTGTGACTCTGCTGCCCCCTAGAGGACTCTGCAGGTCACTGCTATAACCCCCTGTAGTCGGCTCTTTAGTTCAGATTCTGTCAAATGTATTAATTTTAGCCCGTGCTGTTATCTAACAGGAGTGTTTCAGCTAACTGGATTTTTACCACGTAACTCGTTTTGGTTTTAATTTTGCTCGTTCCTGATGTTGCACGTTTAAAACCTTTTTTATATATATATAAAAGCAGAACTACAGAGTTTTATGCAAATATTTTGATGAATGCAGCTCAAATGTATCTTTAAATGACAAATAAATGAACTAATGGTACAAACAGATTTGTGATGAATTGAGTTTTCCAAACTTCTTAAAAGAGGAGGGACTGTTGGGACTTTTCAGGACACTGATGGATCATAATAACCAAAATGACGTCTCTTAATGTTTATTAAAGGTGGTAGCTTAATATCCTCTGCAGTACAAGTGAACAACCCCAGGGACATTTTTACAAGTATGCCTTCTACTAAACTATTTCCCAAGTAAAGCTCTAGAAACCTGAACCACCTTGTTTGTTTGAAGCCTGACATTTAAATCAGAAGACCAACTCTTTTGGCATAAAAGCCTAACCCAGTTGGTCTTCTGATTTAAATGTCAGTCTGTCACTTTTTCAAACAATATAAAGTATTTTTATTCCTTCACATAATCAGTCGTTGATCTTCCATAGAAAGCAATCGAATAAGTTGAAAACGATTGAACATGCAAGGAGGCATTCAGGATACACAGTAATTTATTCCATGAAATAAAAACAGAAACATGGCTTTGACAATCCTAAAGTCGTGGTGAGGTTTGACTCCTCCGGTGGAAGGCGGGGGGGGGGGGCTCGTCCCCCCCCCCCCCCCCTCAGTCTCTTTAGCACTTCTGTGTCTTTGTCGCTGCTTGTTGTCAGTTTAACTGTGTTTACTCAAAGTTTGACTGCAGATCATCTGTAAACAAAGACACCGCTGCAGAACACGGAAACAAAATGCAGCACGAGAATTTAACAAACAGAAGAGACGACTTCAGACGTCTGCAGCGAGTTTGAAGCTTTCCTCCATCGACACAGAAATCATTAAAGTATTAAAGCAAAGAGTGGACTCAAGACTCAGAGTTTGAAAAGTGAAAGCACTGCTTTCAAACAAGAAGTCTGATACCGTCCTAACATGATTCGTCACCTCAGTGAACATTTGTCATAGTTTATGATCTCAAGTTTCAAGTCTTCTTCAAACCATTATTTAGTACATTGAGTAAATCACGGCCCCATCAACAGATGCAAGGTTTTCATTTTTAGGACGGCGACCTGTGACTGACAGAAAAGCCTTGGTCAGTGTAAGTTGCAATAAAAACTGTGATGAGCTGTTTAATTTTCAGTAACCATATTCAGTCGCTTGTGGAGAGAGAAAAATCAGATACCGATATATCAGCCGGTATAATTCTTAAATCTGTGTTCGATCTGTCGAGAGAGATAAAGATATACACATTGATTGTTGATCCCTCGGATTAAGTTAGATCAAATTAGCCGATACGATAGTCACTGCATGTGCGTATATCAGCTGATATTATCGGTCGGGCTCTAGTTTTTGATAAGTAATTGTTTGCCAACCCCTCGCTCCTCTCCAGCTGATCCTCTTCTAACTTAAAACAACGTTGCTCTTTCTTTAGGTTTTAGTGGTCTGGTGATCCTGCAAAACTTGAAATCTCACTTTTTGTGACCAAACCTGACACCACGTGGGAGGTATGATCTTAGCATCTTTGTTCAAAAAGTATAAAAGCGTGATGCGATCATCTATTGGTTGATTTACTTTACACTTTATTGACTCAATCATAAAGAGATCAATCAATAATGAAGAAAAGATTCAGTTGCCGCTCTGAACAACGGGCAGAAGATCCGTTTATAAATCGTTAAAGCTACAAAGATAAAGCTCTCTGTTTCCAGCCGCTGTAATGTAAATATTTGCTGCTTTTCTTTGTCTTCTCTTCCAGTAAATTGACATTTTGGGGGTTTTCGACTCGAAATAAACATTTAAAAACATCTCTTTAAGCCCTGGGAGCTTTTTTTCCCACTTCTTCCTGATACCAGAAATGATTTCCTTAAAATCCAAAATTGCTCAGTTGCAGCTTTCAGACTCCAATAGTTTTAAAAACTCATCAAATGTTGGTGCAAAGGTGCATTTGGAAACCAGCTCTTTTTATTCAAATTGCATATTTCGGGGCCTTAAGCAGCGACAAAGACCTACAAGTTATTTTATCTTTAACACACCGATCATTCTGAGCTAAACATTTTCATGATTATTGTTTTCATTAAGGATATAAAAACAAACTTAGAGCTACAGACGCAGAATCATTAGTGCAAAATTTAAATGGCAGACATCATTGTGATATAGAAATATGAAGATAGATGCTTGTGATCTAGAAATATGAAGATAGATGCTTGTGATGTAGAAATATGAAGATAGATGCTTGTGATGTAGAAATGTGAAGATAGATGCTTGTGATCTAGAAATGTGAAGATAGATGCTTGTGATGTAGAAATGTGAAGATAGATGCTTGTGATCTAGAAATGTGAAGATAGATGCTTGTGATCTAGAAATGTGAAGATAGATGCTTGAGATGTAGAAATGTGAAGATAGATGCTTGTGATGTAGAAATGTGAAGATAGATGCTTGAGATGTAGACATATGAAGATAGATGCTTGTGATCTAGAAATGTGAAGATAGATGCTTGTGATCTAGAAATGTGAAGATAGATGCTTGAGATGTAGACATATGAAGATAGATGCTTATGATGTAGAAATGTAAAGATTGGCTGTGCTGTGAAGCCATGTGAATTGTTTCCATTCATTCTCATTGGTGCAGCTGGCCTGAGCGTGTGTGTTTATGTGTGTCAGTGCATGTATGGCTTACACAACAGTGGGTGAATGCTTAGTGAAAGAATTGGCAGTCATTCTCTGAGTCTCTAATAAAAAATTAAAAAAAGAATCCTCTTAGAGAGACTCGGTTTGGAAACTTCATTAATTCAAACCCTGATAATCAGATAAGCTGAAAAAACGCAGAAAAAGAAGCAAAGAAGACGTACAATCTTTTGCATATATGTGTTCCCCCACAGAGCTCTGAAGCTGCCTGTGCTATTGCTGTGTTAGCTCGCTTGTGCTACAGTCTACAGTACTGACAGGACGGGGAGGGTCGGCCATCAAACCCCCTCGTTCTTCATCACTCAGTGTGTTTATGTGCTAACAATCTCCACCCTGGTTAAAGGAAAAATCCACCTCAGTTAAATCTCAACTCTTAAAAAACAAACTATTGGCTTTTCTGTGATGTGTGCAGTAGATGAAATATTCAGTTTGATAACAGGAAAGTGTTTTCAGGTCATTTCGAGGTGTTACAGTTCTAAATGGTCTCAATGTTTACAGCTGTAGATGTTTTAGGATGAGAGTGTCCCCCATTCATCAGAGCATGACAGTGATTTTAAACATCGAGGGAATGTAACGATGCATTCAGGAAGAACTATGAGCTGAATCAAAAAGAGTCATGTTACAGAAAATTAACCTGCGGCTAGTTATCGCTCAAATCAATCATTATTACTCTCACTCTTGGACAGTTTTAGGTTTTATACATTTCAGATGCAGTGCTGGTTTTTCTGTTGTTTTAGGAGACAAAATATTATTTGATTACCGTAAAACTTCCAATAAAAGCTCATCCCATTTTAAGGCCCAGTCCCTTTTACTAGCCTGGTGTTGCCGCATGTTGTGACACATAAAGGCAGCTCTCAATTCGAGGCTTTAGTGTTGATTAGTTTGCAGATCAAAATATTTAAGCAAAAAGAGACAAAACTAAAGATGAACTTCAGCATCTGTCCAACAAAGACAGAATAATGCGAGTATGCGTTCCAGCTGTGCAGCAGGGTTGGCATCCTGTTTCACAAAGTGAAACCAAATCAGTGATTAAATATTCTTTCTGGTGCAAACTAACAATTAGATAGTATTTCCAGTGTTTGTTGTGCATGAGTGTTGTTTGAATATAATCAATGATCCGTCTCGTATGGACGCCTGTCCCAAAAAAGGCGGGGTCATTTCATACACTGAAGTACACTAAAGCTTTAAGGCTTTTAATTAAAGTTTTACGGTAATCCTAAAATATACAAAATATGAATTCTATCCTTCTTCTGCTGTTTTTAAAAATCTCAGGAGATGATTAATCGAGACGAGCAGTAGGTGGTGCTAATTCTCCAGTTATGTGACTTTATAACTTTTTTTTGGGGAAGAGGAGAGCACAGCACGGATGACGGTCAAATTTAAATGAAAAAAAACCCATCTGAAGCCTGATTGAAATCTTGAATTGGTGTGGCTCATTGACCCTGAATGCATCGATAGCAGTCAGCAGATTTTCTGGAGGAATGATCGTGAAGTCATTGTCATGAATTTGGTCTTTGAAAAAATAAATAAAAAACTTTAAAGGATGAAATGAGACACAGCTCATGTCTGCATTATTTGGCATGATTTAGATGTTTATATAGTTTGACAATAAGCGTCTGCAATGAATGAAAGCACCACTTTGGCCCCTTTTTTCCTGGCAGTTATTTCGAGACGAACATAAATTGCTAACAACACAATATTAAACAGTTTAAATAAACGTGATAAAAGGGCAGATTTTTCCTTTAACTGTTGCATAATCGTATCAGACCCATTCTGTTCAGTTTAAGTGCTTGTTTTTGTGGAAAGGAAAAGACTGTGAATGTTTGATGTGCTTCTAAACACACCTGCTTCAACTCAAAGTTCATCCTTCAGCTGTGAGTCTCCTCTTCACTCTTCATGTTTGTGTGCAGAGCATCACGTCTCAGCACCAACAGCTCTCACAGTGTTACTTCCAGCTGAACCAGCAAGTTCCACTGGTTTTCGGTCCTTTTTAGTTTGCTTCATTTTTCTCGTTCACATTTAACGTGTGATGAGTTTCCTTCACTCTTGGTGCGTCTGTCCTTCCACGCAGTCCTTCCATGAATGTGTCTGTGTGTCAAGGCCATGTCTTCCCTACTTCCTTCTCCGTTTCTTCTTCTCCGTCTTTACCTGACGTCGTGGAAGTACAGGTTGGCACATAGACACAGCAGCACGATGGACGCCAGCATGAAGTAGATCAGATTCCTGAATTTAGGCTCCAGATCGCCCTGCCGGTACCAGAAGATCTAAGAGAGGGAAAGACAGAGAATAAAGATCCTTGTTTTTAGTTTTACACAATTTTCTGATCAAAAAGGATTCTCATTTGGTTACTAATTATCCTTTATATTTTAAATAAATAGCTGACTTAAGAACGTCTCAAAACAACAGAAACATTGATTTATGTCTTCACAGCTAAACAGATGCATTAAATCGCCTTTAAAATGCTTTTTTCTGAAATATATTCATTCATTTTTTAAATGTTAGGCAATCTTGTCGCTATAAAACGTTTATTGAAAGCAAATATTGAAAAGCTAAAAGTTATTTTCCTTAAGAAAATTAACTGTTTAATATTAACACTCATGCATTTAACGTCCTAATTGTTCCAACGAGTGTCACTCCTCTCCGTCAAGCTATTTTAAAAATGAAAGCATCTTTTTGTCACTATTACCAGCACTATGGAGGATCCGCAGGCTAACAGGATGCAAATGGCGAAGAAGACATTAAGCGGTCGTGGAGGCAGCGAGGGGAACACAAACGAACTGATAACAGTCACCTGTGAGACAAAGCAGAACAACATTATGGACACGTTCATTTTAAAAACAAAATACAAAATCCTGCAAAACTCCCAAGAAGGTCTTCCTTAGTTCACTACCTCCACGTGTCGTCCTTTTAAAGTCGCTCCTTATCCTCTAACGTGGATGTAGTTCACACTTTCTTCATCACAATAAGCAGGATTAAAGATGACGTAAATAATGATTCTAAATAACCAGGACAAACGTAAAGAACGATCTCAGAGCTTCTTTAAACATGTTTAACCACATTTGTGTATCACGGTTAGAAGGAGCTCATGTGAAGATAAGACGACGATCTCGAGTAGAAATTCAGGAAACAGAGAAAAGCACGAGTGTAGAAAGTCTTTTCACTTTGGAGAAGTTGAAGTAAGAACACATGAGTCATTGTTTTAACCGCAATCCCTGAAGTGTGGATTTATCATGATTTCAAACATGACCGTCTCATGGAGTCACATTTACGCCTTTCACAGACCCTTTAATGTCGACTAATCGATGTTCTGAAGTTATTAAGTTTCATTTGAAATGTAAAAACATCTGAAAAATAATTCTCCGCGGGCCTTGATGTGTTAGAGCAAATATGCTTGTCTCATTTGGCGTGACTCACTGCATGATTTGCAGCGTACAGACTTCTTGCACTGCTCTGTGCCTAAATAAGAAATGTAACATCGGCATGTGAGAGTTTTAATCGCTCTAAAGGCCAAACGTCAGATCAGTTCTGATCAAAGGATCTCTACTCATCCTGACGGATCATGGTTATAGTGGAAACACATTCCAAGTTAAACACATAAACGTCTCCACACAGCGGCATTTTCAAAGTGATCTTACTGCTCAGCACTACTTGTCCTATAACGATATTTACGCTTTATCTGTTGTACCACCGTTTGCTTTAAATGCACCATTATGACCTCATGATGGAGAAATTATGTTAAAACGTGCCGCTGCCAGCCTCTCTATGTTTGTCAGCACAGCTTACAATACACAGAGAATAGGAGTGAACTTTCAATTGTGTCATGGCGTGTGCAGTGTGTGATGGTGATGGCTGCACTCACGGTAATTACGGTGCGTGCCTCAGTATTTTATACTTGAATATTGGTCGCATCAGTATAAAGGACACAGTCAACTTTTCAGAGGTATCAAAAGTGCGTCTTTTTTTTCCGTTTTTTTCTGAGCGCCAGCGTCTTTTTATAATTGTTTTCAATGAGGAGAGAGCGTTCACAGCAGTAGGCGGCCAGCGTTTTTTCCCGAGCGCTCCGTCTTTTTTGTGCAGCCGCACCGAGCGCTCAATCTTTCAACTTTTCAGAAAGGCGCTGTTGACGTCACCGCTCTTTTCCAAACGTATAATATTCCCCGTAGTTTTGCCGCCTACAGATCGTGTCTTGTAACCACATCGTCTTTGCTCCGTGTCTGATCGGGAAATAAACGATTTAAAATATAAAACATGCAGTAAAAAGTAACGGAGCCGTGTCAGTAAAACAACGGCCGTTGTCAACAGACTGTTGTCATGGAGTCAAGAGGGACGTGCAGCGCTTTTCTTCTCAGCGCACAAATGCTTCATGCAAACGCTCCCCAGCGAACAGCTATATGGTCACGGGGCCTTATACACCAGATTTTACGGTACGGTATTTAAGTATTTCCATTTTCTACCAACTTTATTTCTACTGTACGACCTTTCAGCTGTCACTTTGATACAAACTGGAGAAATTGAATAAAAAAGAACTTTGTGGAAAACATTTATGACAGAACAACATGATGTCACCGATTGTTTTTTTTGTTCCTGATTTCACTAATTCAGGAAGTGTCTGGAAAAAGATGACAGTATTTCCTTCAACTTCAGTTTTTTGTGCCACGTCCACTTTTACAATTTCCAGTTAGTAGTAAACGGACGTTATAATGCCTCATTATGAAGTGGCCATCCCAAAAGATCCCAATACATGATGTTTTAGTTTAACAATACCGCTCTGCATTTATGTGCATGTTGAATTTCACTGCTGAAGATTTGTACTTACTAAAACAACCAGAGACGTGAATCCCCCCACTGCCATGTTGATGATTCGATCCTGCAGGAAAGACAATTTAACACATCAGTTCATACAAATCAACATTTCTCCAGAGCAAAATAATAAATGTCTCCTTGCAACATATCTGATGTATTGAATGGATCATATTCCTCTGTGTCTTAAAGTTCTACTGCTGCCTGAAACAAACACTGAGAGCCACAGTCACTTGAAGCAGCAGCCTTGTGCTTTTAGAAATAAAACACACTCGTCAAACGGGTCTTAAACATGAAAATAAAGACGATATAAGGAGGAAATAAATGGACCAATCCAAAGTATTCAAAGTATACGTTGATATTTAAATGTTCGACTTCTATAAAAGTGCCTGAAATGGATGTAAGTACATTCCTTTACCCTTAAAAAGGCAGCAGAGGTTGTTAAATTCACCAAACGTTTCCTGATTTCATTCTTTAAATTATTCATACTAAATCAATGTAAACAACTCAGTGCATTATGATAATTTGAGTCCAGGCACAAAGCACACTTCCTCCAGGCTCCTACCCGTGCCGAGGTCTCCCCGAACAGAGGTCTGTTGTCCATGCCGCTGGTGCCGTACGTCCTGGTGGTGAAGTCATCCATGGCCGAGACAGCAGCTACACTCTCAGCCCCCGTCCGCTCACCTCTCAGCAGCGCCGCCTCTTGGAGACAAAGGGCAACTGCTGCATGCTAGCTGGCTAGGTGGCTGGCTAGCCTCCAGCTGCCTCCCTCTGTCTGCACGGCGCCGGGGAAGCTGTCAGTGTCAACAGGCTGATGGAAACATGATGGAAGGTGACTCTGCAGGCCTGGTGGGTTTGAAAGTTTACCTAAAAGAGAAAAAAATGACAGGTTGTAACTTAAGGAAATGCTCCAAAAGGTGACAAAAATAACAGGCTTATTCAAGCACATTTTTAACCAAAGCTTACTGTTGAAATTGCCAAAAAACATTTCCAACGTATTGCCAATGAGGTTTTCTTGACATTTTTGGTGATAAAAAACAAGGAATTCCCCAACAATTTGTGGCTGTGGTATCAAAACAGATGTCATTTCACTTTTTACTTGCATCATATCAAAGTTGAATTTCTTGTATCGTGACAACCCGACATTGCACAAAAAATTGCACCCTGATAGATGAGAAGTCATTTTTTAAAGCATGTGAATCTAAATAAAAAAAGACATTCCTAGTTATACAAACAGTATTAAAATCATCTTATTGAGATAGCAAACGTATAATAAAAGAGGATTACTGTACTGCTTATATTGTTAATGTGCACTTTCATCATATAAGTACATTTCTAACCCTGTGACTGAGGAAGGGAAGGCTTTATCTCACTGTGTTGGTAAATCGCTGCAGGTCCAAACACATCAGATTAATATAGTATCTCATTCTGCTTCACTTCCTCTTTTATCAGGTGTGATAACAACCACAGAGGCCTGTTCTGTCTTTTAAAAAAGAGCAGCGGTGATGATAAGGATCACTGGTGCAGGAAAGAGGAAGCTAAACTAAATCTGACTTCATTCTGTTAAAGCAACAATGTACAAGTCAATGCACTGGTTGATTGACAAAAATAACAAGTGCTTTCAAGGCCAGCAGGGCTTCCATCAGTTTACACAGCAAAGGCTAAAACTACAGCTGAAACACCACGTCAATGAATGATTGGCTGATGGACAGGAAATTAATAGATCTGAAGTTACTATCTTACGTCCCAATGTCACAAACTTGTAGTCACTTGCATAGATGTTTGGAATAGCCCTGAGGCGTATCAAAGTCAAAACAAATGTCCAAAATGAGAAAACTTTAGGTGATGTTCCCGTTTACTGCAAGATGATGAAGCATACAAGTTACCCTTATGGTGAGGTGAAAAGCTTTCCAGATCTCTAACTGCTGCCGTGTGATTCACCAATGCTGTTACAGTTACGGTAAGAACTGTTTGTTCCCACACCTGCCAGCTAACTTCCTGTTTACCCATGACTTATAAAAACTTGAACAATTAACCCACACAAGCTATTATCACCATCTAGCGTCCAAATTAAATACATAATAATCAAAACTGTTTACAGACATGAGAAACAATGACACACATACAAATCTGGCTCCTACAAGAGCAATAATTTAAGACACTTTTGGGGCAGAAACGACTCTGGCTCCAGCCTCTGAAATGTGACACACGGGTTTGTAAGATTCACATATTTGTGTTTTTTTGACAGTTATTAAAAAAGAGGAGGACATCTGAGATCTTCACCCTGGGCTCAGGGAGCTTATGATGACCATTTTTCTGACATTTTTCGGACAAAAGAGGAGAGGGGAGGATGGGGAGACAAAGTCAGAGGTTTTACAACCGAAGGGGGAGTAAAAAATCATGACTCAAAATGCCAAGAGAATAAGAAGAAATACTTAGTGATTAACTGTGTTGTTATTGTTGTAAGCCGACTTATGTAACAATCTCACCACATGCTCAAGAACAGCTGAGAAATAGATGTTATGGTGGAAATGTTTGTCTTTCTACTTGTAGGATACAAGCTAACATTAGATGTATATGGCATTGAAAAAAGATCCATCCTTATTAAATGATCTTCAAGTTATATGCAGTGTATTTTAGGATGATATTAAGAAAGACATGGTAAAGTATTGTAGCCTAAAAGTACTTAACAGCCTTCAGCTTTGCCTCAAGTTTTCCTCTCATGCTGCTAACATGCTCGACTAATGCGACAGGAAAGAAGACTACTCTATGTGGTCTGACAGTCAAAACCCAGGGTGAAAACACAAGTCAATTTCCAAAGCACTTCACATAATATAAAGGAGATGTGGGCTCATTTATTTCACAAAGCCCAATGTTGAAGAGGCCAAGAGCCAGGGAGAAAACCGAGCTCTGATCTAATGCAATAAATGTGTGAAACAAGCTGTGAAATACATCCTGCTGTGTTTCTTTGGATATTTAATATCCCCAAACCTCCCTGGAGAATTTTCTAATCTTCTCAAAAGTACTTGATATTCCAGAAATGACACAAGCAGATCACAAAAAAAGCATTACTTGCCTCAAGCAGAAAAAGCAGGGGGAGAGTTCAGGCTCAGTTTGTTGTTAAAAGCCAGCACATTTAAGTTTGACGCAAGTTTGAGCAAAACAGAAACAACCTAACTCTCAATCTGAAACTTCTCAGAAAGGATTGTAATTGTAGTGGCAACTTTACAAAGAATACAGAGATTAAAACACACTTTCCTTAAAATGATAGTTTCACGCCCCGTCTTCAAGGTTATGGTAATGATTTTCACAATGACAGCAGCTGTGGACGGTTGCTGCTTCCTTTCTGGGTCAGAAGGCACCAGGAAGGGAAATACAACCCTACACAGCTTTCTCAGCAGAAAACTCACACAGTGGAAAACAAGAGCTTCATTATAAACCGGCATAAAACTGGCCTAAAGCTACATTCCTACACAGCCTTGTGATTCACTAGGCTCCTTAAAAAAACAGAGAGACCCCACGACTTAACTCTGCAGCTGAGAAGAAAAGTTGGTTCATGTATGAGTTGGCGGTAATACCACCCCCAGAGTAGCGTTAAAACTTGATAAAACCTGGAGTGTGACGATAATCAAATCCATGAAACACAGATAGTCATTCTGGCATTTTACAACACGCAGGTGCAGAAGTCAAATACACACGCCCAATATTCAATTGAGTGGAAAGGCATGCTTTGTGTTGGCCATATGTTACACTAAAATAACATTTGAAGAAGTCTAAATTTGTTGCAAAAGGAATCAACTAACTGAGTCTAAGACTGTGCCTAACGATAACTCACATTTTAAGTGAATGTAGTTTCTGGATAATTGATTACAGTTTGACATTTTTAAGACTTCATAAGTGAAAAATGGAAAATGACTAATTCTGAGAAAAGGTCAGATAAGCAGTGCAATCGCTAAGATATCCAATTTACTATTATAGAAGACTAAAATAAACAGAAAGTAAACAGTATGTATTCAATTTCTTATCTTATAAGACTTGGAGAGTCCTCAAATACTCACAACTAAGGAGCAAACATCAGTGACTTCTTGACATTTTAATGGAAAATAAATATTCACACATGTCCCTGATAGTTTGTTGTTGTTCCAGTTATTGTTCTTAATTCTTATTCTTTGTCATCGATCTGCTTGTCTGTGTCTGCTTTACTGTTAGCCTTTGTGCATCTGTGCCGCTGCGTGTCTACTGTAGTTGTACAGTCTTGTATCTTTTATGTCATTTCATAAAAGCCTAACCAAGGACGAGGACTGCAAATCCGCCACGGCTAGAAGTCCTGCATGCATGCATTGCATCTGTTGCACCTTCATTAGATGGAACAATGACTACATATATTTTCCCTGGCGAATAAACTGGTAAATAAATAGATTATCCAAATGTTCTTTATCAACGACAATTATGATGAATAAATAAAAACCACATGAAAAATGTAGGTTGGATATACAATCTTAAATATTGAACATTTCAATAATTGAATGACTTTGTTACTTAGACATGTGTGCACTGCAGAGAAACATTTAAAGGACCTTCATACACCCAGGTTCAATAGACTTTAAGGTATATTTCCTCCACCTGGGTGCAGTATATTTAGTACAGGTCACTGTTAGAGCATTAAACACAAGAATAAGGACTGTCAACATCTTGAAGGGGCAGATATCCATAAGTAATCTTAAGAAATAACATGCCTTATAGATGATTTTGTGCTGCTCGGATATTAACACAAGCTAACCCTGAATGTCAACAGGACAATTAACCAACTGAAACAAACACTTGACATCTATGTGACACATGTCAATACTTCACACCTCACTACAACCTTACTAATTACCACAATTAGTCAGTATTTCGATTACCTGGCTAGCAGTAGCTAAGCAAACACCTTAAACTTTACCCAAACAGCTTGTTAGCCGCTATGCCGGTTCCTGCCAGGGGCTAAACGGTTACTAAGCGACCATATGTTACTGTGAAGTGGAGAGTACGATGAAAACATTACACATTAACATTTAAATACATCTAAACATGTTTAATGACTTACAAATTTATGTTACTTTGAGTACTGTTAGCTAACCTGAGATTTACCCCTTACAAGGCCAGCTGTAAAGCAGGTTGCTAATGAAGCTAAGCTAACCTTAAAGACAGCTCCAGAACTGCAGACAGGAATCGACACATTCACGATGAAAAAAGAAGCTAATAATGGTGTTTTTTACCATCACAAAGCACCCATATTGAAGACTCACTTGCCTTACAGCCTCCGTGTTGCCCTCGGTGGAAACATAACTTCAGAAAAGCCGAGCAGGAGGGTCGACTGTGAGTTAAAGGGAATAAGCCCGGTAGCCTCAGTTCAAGCTGTTAAAGGCGAGTTCAGTTACTTTTGAGCCGACCAGCAGGTTCACCGACGCATGCGCGGCTCGCCGAACCTCCTTTGAAAAACATGCAAAAAAACATGTGATTCCCAAAGTGTGGGTCAGGACACCGCGGATGGTGACGAATCACCAAGAGAGGGGGTCCAGAGATGCCTTTTAGAATCAGAATCAGAATCAGCTTGTCATGCATTTCTTCTTGGTTGAGTTTTTTTGAGTTTTTACTTCTAAATCATGAATGTATCTGACTTAATCTGGAATATGATAGTTGCCTATTGGTTTAAAGAGGACATATTATCACCCTTTCCCACCTTTTCAAACAGTCCCCTGTGGTCTAAATGAAACATCTGTGCTGTGCTTTGGTCAAAATATAACATGAATCAAGCACCAGAGGAGGTTTGTGACCCTGTATAAACCAGCTCTCTCAGAACGCTCCGTTTTGGTGTGTGTGTCTCTTTAAATGCAATGAGCCCCCCGAGTTTTCCCGTTGCTAGCGAGAATAAAAAATGGCGGACCTGCGCAAAAGTTTTGCTCTAGGCTGGAGGTGGAGTCCATGGGTGGAGATACCAGGAAAGGGGAGGGTATTTTTGTACCAGAATCCCACTGTGACATCACAAGGAGAGCACATTTGAAATGGAGCATTTTTCTCTGTGTTGTAATATGCAGACCACAAACAAAGGACTGGATGGGTTTATTTCACATTTTGTGGGTATGTAGACCCTCAGGTTACCCAAATGCTCAAAAAACACTGTATGTTTAGTTTTCGTTGTCAGATTAAAATGTGTGTGTGATGCATCAGATGCAGCACCTATGCTCTTTGAAATTTGCACAATTTATTCTTTGTATTGCTCTTTTTTGAATACACAGAACAATGTGTATCAGTTGTTGGTTGGTGTATGGTTTTAAGACTGTTGTATTCTTTTGTGTTGTTGTTTTTTGTGTTTGGATAAGCCTTTTATAGTGTGTGTGTCTGTGTGTGTGTGTGTGTGTGTGTGTGTGTGTGTGTGTGTGTGTGTGTGTGTGTGTGTGTGTGTGTGTGTGTGTGTGTGTGTGTGTGTGTGTGTGTGTGTGTGTGTGTGCTAAGTTACATGCCTCAACCGCATTACATTTCCAGTTTTCTGAGGGGGGATCTTTGGCTTCACAGTGAAACGAACAGACTAAACCCACAATGTATTTGGGTAATTAAAAAGTGACCTGACAAACCTTTAAAGAGTCACACCATAGTTGTGATTATTATTTTTTATAAATGCAATGTAAAGAAATAATTGTGTCATTTAGAATTACTCACCTGCCTTTCTATCCCCGGGCTGTCTGTAGTGAAACAGGAGGCAGTCACACCAGCTTGTAAGTCTCTCCGAAGAATCACTGAGATCAACTTTCTTTCTAATTAGAAGCTAATAAAGCATAAATCTCTCATTAATAGCCAGCTAAATTAAGTAATATGTCCTTCATCTGGGGAAAAAAACTCAGATCTGAGAGGCAGTGGGGTGCATATGTAATCTCATCCCTCATGTTACCATCACATGAGGAGAGTGTGACGGATGAAGCAAATAATCCCAGCGAAAAAATACTTCAGTCACATTGTTAACTGAAGGTCATGGATGTTACAGTGAATGAGCATGAAATCTGTCCTCATCAAAGCGTGTAGTAGTAGTGAAAATATATTAAGTCATTATCCTTATCTAATTTAAACCGAAGAATTGCTTCACTCATAAAATGTGACATTGAAACTTGTTTAACTGCTGCTATAAAAGAAAACTATCCTCTGCACCAGTAAGTAAAAAATCCTTTGATTGATGTTGTTTGAACTATTTATCCCTGAAACATAAATTAAACTATACTACTGTCCCCGTTTCAAGGACTTGAAGTATGAACACAATGAAAAGAAAAGGCATAATCAGCTTAAAAGAAGATTAAGGTCGTTTTAACCTTTTTGTTTTAAAATTTCAAAATATTTCCAGCTCCAAAAGTCCCATATTATGTCATATTCTCACATATTTATCAAACACATATTTTAATGTAGCAGTCGGCCTTCAGTCTGAGCTTTTTATTGTAGTACAAGTGTTTCAAAGATTGCATTCAGGACTGCACATTACGATCCAGTAGAAAATGACTTCCTGTTTCTTTAGCAATATTAACTCTCAAGACAAAAAAAACAAACCATTTGGTCCTTAAGCAATTAACATGTAGCCTAACGTTAAACTAAAATAAAAAGGGGCAATCTTCATCGTCTTCAATCTGCGGGCCACACTGTGTGCTGACAGACTGTGCTATCATCAATATGCGTAAACTTTGACTTTGTTGACTTCATGCTGCTCACATTCCCTTTTCTTGCTGTAATAATAAAATGTGTTGTCTCGACGTTGGAGCTTCTTCACATAGCCCGTCTCTGGCCATTTGTCAACCTGAGACAGAAACAGAAAGGGAGGCACAAGAACCTTTATTGACAAAATTGTCCTTCGACAGTCTGCTATACGGTCATAATGTCTTACAGTTTTCCTGATATGAAAACACATTAAACATATAAACATTTTGACCCAGTGTTGTATATACACAGTCACTCACAGCCATCCATACATAAAACTTTTAAAAGTTTAAAAACACAATATTTACCAAGGCCCCTTGTTGGACTTGTATGTACTCCAGTTCGTCTCTGTAGCCCGCCTGCTGGAATCTGAACAGGTTTTCCACCTCTGCAGTCCATCCTTTGGCTCTGCTTATGGACTTTGGCTTGGAGGTGTTATAATTAGTAGAGGACATGGTGCTGATGCCAAAAGATGCCAGAAACAGGTCACTAAAAAATGACATAAAATGACAAGAAAAAACCTCACAATTGGGTCACATTTGTGTTTTCTGTTTTTTTCCCTACATCTGATGCAAGAGGAAATAACCTTTAAATACTATCATACAATGATCTCATGCTATAACTTTAGCATGTCACTTTTTTTGCTTCACCTTTGATTGTGTTAGAAATCAATAAAGACACTTATGGGAACAATGCATTCGTGTCACTTTTCGTGTAATTACACATTGACATTACACAGTGACATTTTACAAAAATAAGTGCTGCTTGTTGGATCACAATGTATGCCGAACTAAAGAATATACACTTAGACCTAATATAGCCTAATGGAAATTGATATTAGACATGAATATTATAATATAAGTGGCAGTAATTTAAAATTGAGTAATATTGAAGCGAGTTACGCGATACAAAGACGGAATCCAACCTCTGCTTTTTTAAATAACGTCAACTAAGATCACTACATTATCCTCACTCTTCTGCACTTTACTGATCATCATAGTTTCTTAAATTACAGACGAAATTTTACTTACATACGTTTTTAAAATGAGTTGCTCTCCAGACGTCAGTTAGCATTTGGTAAACGCAGCTTCTCTTTGGTTGCCTGGTTACCGTGAACTTTCTTCTTCTGCGTTGGAGGACATGCTCAAGACGCTTCCGGAAGATGGCGCCAAAGGACAAGGTGGGCCGTTCACGGCACGGAACAAAAGATGTATTGGTGTATCACTTGATAGTTGAAAAAAAGATAGCTCATGTGTTGTCCCCAGTGACAAGTGAAAAGTAAAAGCAAAAATTTCGAAAACTTCCTAGTGTTTTGTTTAAGAAAGCAGTACAGATGCAGCATTACGGCAGCAGGTGGCGGTAGTGCGCACACGATGCTACTACACCGCCGTAAAATCGAACGAAGAAGAAGAGTAATGTAAATTCGTAGGCGGGACAAGAAGTGAACGCCAGAGATGTGAACAAAATAAACTCTCCGATTGAAATTATAGTCGATACATTTTAGACAGATACCTCTAAGGGTCCAAACTTAAGGATGAGTACATTTGCGGGCAGAATGAAGGAATATCCCACAATGTCTCTGGATCGCTTCGACCGGGAGAATTTACATGCCCGGGCATATTTCCTCTCCCACTGTCACAAAGGTAAACCTGGAAGTTAGCTAGCATCACAAACCTATAAACACCAGCTACAACTGTGCTTACCCTCATACTATGGCTCTCAACAGATCACATGAAAGGACTGAAAGGACCAAAACTGAAGAGAAAGCTTCATTTCAGGTGAGGACATGAGAGGGGTCAGCCTGACCTGCATTCCTCAGAGAGAAAAAAAGATGTATATGTGCTTTAAGAACCTTATCACAATAGCCAATAATATTTGGTGCAGCATACTGAATTAAGACAACAATCTTAACATTAATCAATACATTTATTACGTTGTTTTTTTATTATTATTCTTGTAAAAGTGTTTGCTCATGTACAGTAACACACCTTAAATAATAAAGGCTCTTAACTTGAAACAAGAAACTAAGTGAATGACTGAAACGTTGCTTCTCTTTGGTTTTAGTCGCACAGTCAGGCTGTACTGCTCATTTGTGACCAAAGAACTTCTGCTGAGCAGTCCCAAGTATGCTTTCTGGGAGGATTACATTGTAAGTATGACAGAGAGCGAGATGAATGCAGGTGATTATTTGGATTATTATCTGAACACAGAGGTATGTGTACAGTGTTTACGATCATGGCATTCAATTAACTGCAGCCTTAGTTTTGATTCAACATGACTCATGTATAATTCTTGAGTTAATATACAGTGTGGGAACAAAAACCTGCTTTGTGATACGTGTTTTGTTTTTTTATTCAGGTACTTCGAGGCTGTAGGAAGTGGAAGTAGAATTTCTCTAATTTCATGTTTTCCTTTAAACTATCTGTGTCTTTCTCTCCTGGTGAATGATCCATTGAAGGTTGCCTTGGAGCTGGAGAGCCCTACACAGATATCTCTGGTTGACGAAGCATCTGGAGAGGTAAAACAAAACGTCTCCTAATGTTCCCTCAGTTTTAATCAGTCCAGCCAGTCAGACTCAATGTGTATGTAGCACATCAGTTTCAAGATTGTGAAATGTCTTTCTTGGTGATTTCTCTGTTATTTGTTTGACAGAAAGAAGATATTGTGGTCACATTGCTTCCTGCAGGCCACTGTCCCGGCTCTGTAATGTAAGTTAAACCATCTTTTAATACTTAATGATTTTCTATATCTTTTTTAAATGTATGTTTCGTAACACATCATGCGGGTTAGACAATCAGTCCTTGATTCATACAACCTTTTTTGTCTGTTGATTTCGATGATGTCCTTGAGGAGCCGTTTCACATAGAATTCAAACTGTAGATGAAATATGGCGTTTTGTGTGTCTTTATGTAGGTTCCTGTTCGAGGGGTCTCAGGGAAACGTGCTGTATACGGGAGACTTCAGGTTGGCCGGCGGAGACGTCCCAAGAATGGAACATCTGCACTCTGGCAGCAGGTTGGTCCCAATGATCGTCTTGACTGTTTTCTCTCTCGTTCACTGATTTAATTTTTGTCTAAATAAAAGGTTGTTTGTTCCATGAGTGTCATCGAGGTTTGCATTTCTGATGCTGTGAATGTTTGACATACAGAGTGAAGGATATTCAGAGTGTTTATCTGGACTCTACATTCTACGACCCACGATTCTACCAGATTCCTACTCGGGTACGTTTTAGGGAGGGGAACATCATAATAGGCTTTAGGAATGCCGTAATTCTGGGGTCTTTGATGGTAATACCTCAACCAAAGCAAATATAGAAGCATGTGGTTTACAACTGGATGGAAGTTAAAGTTAAACACCAGGAAATGTTGTCGGTAGATGAACATTTATTGGACTTTTTGAAATAAATATTTCCCAAATTCTGTGATTTCAGGCTATTAGATTTCACATTTTTGTGGCTTGAAGAAAAAACTACAATTTTAAAACACAAAGTACTGTTAGCATGATTGTTACATCATCATGTACAATCAGAATATTTTCATCCTTGTTTATTTGCAGGAGGTGTGTCTGAGCGGCATCTTGGAGCTCGTCGGAAACTGGATCGGTCAGAGTCCGTATCATGTTGTTTGGCTTAACTGTAAAGCTGCGTACGGATATGAATACCTGTTTACCAACCTGGGAGAGGAGTTCAACACACAGGTGACACAAACATGTGGCTACATACCCCATATGTCCGTCTATGTACAAACTGATAATGTGTCGTTAAACATCTCCTGTTATGGAAAATGACGCACGTTTCTTTACTCTCAGATCCACGTCAGGAGTCTGGAAATGTTCAAGAAAATGCCGGAGATCCTGAGCTACGTGACAACTGACAGAAGGACGCAGATTCATGCCTGTCGACACCCAAAGGTCCCGTTTTATGTTAAACACACACACACACACACACACATACACACACTCACACTAGGGCTGTCATTTTATATTTGAATTTCATGTCTGTATGTGTGTGTAGGCCGAGGAGTTTTTCCAGGGCAACAGGCTGCCGTGCGGCTGCATAGCCTCCGACGGGACTCCTCTCCGTATCATCAGCATCAAACCTTCCACCATGTGGTTTGGAGAGAGAACGAGGAAAACCAACGTAATTGTAAAGTAAATTATTTAGAAACTGAAGGACTAATATGTTACCATAAATCACACTAAGTTTGGTTTGTGAGAGCTGAATGTGACTTCTCTCTTTCTTTCTTTTTTCCAGAACAGGAGCCAGTTCCTTCAGAGCCTGCTTCAGTTTCCACTCGTCCTACTCGGAGGTTTCTATCATTGTTTATTAAAATAATTAAATCAGATTTATGTTATGTGATTACACCAAGAGATTATGTAAGTGTGTTATATACACATTCATCTTAGAGGGGCTTATAATGACAATCAGTTCTGCTGTTTTTCAACACTGGGAGTTCTTCAAATCATCCTTCCTTACTCCTCGCCGTCCTGTGTTTTTTATTTTAAATAATCAGTTACTGCAGAAGCATTTGTGACAAGAAGACTTTATTTTAATGTTCTTTGTTAATCGACTCCTCCATAGGACAAAGGTTTTGATGCTCACAATGTTTCTCAAATTATTTCAGCTGAAAGATTTCCTCTCCTACCTGAAACCCGTCAACATCTACCCCAGTGTGATCCCCCTGGGCCGGACACTGACTCAGGTCACACAGATGTGAGGAAGCTTTTACTCAATTTGATTTATTTAACATGCAAACCAACGTTCCTCATTGTCGTCACTACATAAAGCCTTGTAACCTTTAGTTGATTAAAATAATCATCTAAATAGTAATTTATGTAGTTTTACAAAGCAAAACTTGCAGCATCTTAGTTCTGAAGAGTTGACTTATTTTCTCCTGCGCGTTTGAACAGGTTGATGCAGATGTGCAGAAACCAATCTGATCAAGCAGCAACCGTATACAAACCTCTGGGAGTCCTCAAACGCAGCATGGTGGAGCGACCTACATTTGGTGAGACAAACATACACCTCCAGGTGTTCTGCAAAACACCTCTCACTGCCTCGGTAGCTGTGAAGCTTCTTACGAGTTCAACATGAAAAGTTAGACCAGAAAGAAGCTCAATGTGTTGCTGAGTTTAAATATTTTTCTAACAATTACTTGAATAGGTTTGGAGAAGAAGCTGTGTTTGCACCTTACACAAAGGTTGCGCAATTTAGTGTAACTACGACACATTTGAAAAATGGATGAAGTTACTGCTTTGAAATGATTGAGAACGTACAAAGGAGATCATCAGTTAACGACCTTTCGCAAAAAAACAAACGAGAACTCTGAGTTCAAACATTTCAAAGAGATGCACCACAAAAACACAAGCAGTATTTTTAAAGCAGAACAGGTCAGACACACCTCTCAAACTGAAAAGTCCAGCGTGCACATCTGACGGCTCCTCTCCTGCTTTTTAAGACCTTGATTCCTCCGAGGTAGGACCTGTCCTCGTGGATGGAGAGCTCCTCGCTCTACAGCTCGGTCTCAGTATGTCGCCTGGTCGCTCTTTGTCGAATTAGCTGCACGAACATTAACACAGCTGCAGAAGATGTGCAGTTTGCGTCTGTTCTGGTGTTATTGTTTGTGACGTATTTTGTTTAGTACTAACTTTGCCTTTTATAAAAGTCGTTTTGCAAACTTGTTGGAAAACAACCATGCATGTGCTGCATATGTTTGGTGTGTTTGAATGTGTTGGCTCCAGTGAAGCTCTGTATGCTAACCTATTCTCTATTATCTTGTAAGGGCTTTATAATCTCAGTTTCTGCACACAGAGTGACGTCCTCTGCTCTCTGTCTGTTTGTAACAGAGGGATAAACGTAACTTAAAAACCCAAAGGGACTGAAATATCCCAGCATTCATCAACCTGTGAATTTGAATGGACCACCACTGCTGCCCTCTTTAGCTTTAAGTAGCTTTTTGTTAAAAATACGACTGAAGATCTGTTTTGTTTTTTTAAAGCGTCCGTACTTTTCAATACTATGAGCCCTTTAGAAAATAAAAGAAGGAGATTATATCGCTTCAAAAAACACGTTATCAAAAAAAGTACCGGATGTTTTTAACAGCCCTACTTTGTTAATGATGGTTTGGTGGGAACTTTGGTCCTTCCAGGCATCTCTCAGACTTGTTGCCCGCTGTTATTCTTGTGTTACGTGATTATACGAGTGCATGATGACACCCTCTCAGTCTCTGTTGTTTGTCATGTGCACGAATAACCACAAAGACTTAACAAGTAACCTTTGACCTACAACAAACCTCCTCACTGTCATCTCTTAAACGTTCTCTGATTGCTCCTCATCATTTCTTGTCAGTTTAAGTGTTTTACAATGAGACTAAATGATGTAGGATGTCCAGGACAGTAAAGGAACACCACAACAAAAATCTGATTTGAAGTGTAAAATATTCCAGATGTACCATCAATGATCAATATCGCCTTTCTGTTTGTGTCTGTTCAGATTCAGACAGCGATGACGAACTCTTTGATGGCCTCGACTTGGCACCAGTGAGGAAGAAGATGGGGCTGGATCAAGATATACATAAAGGTCTGGAACTATTTCACTATGTTTTTCTGACCTTTTTGTCTTTTTTAAGTGTTTTTTAAAATCGTTTATGAAGTTGTTAACTTCCTTTTTGTGTTTCTAGTGAAAGTGCAGAGTCCTCAGAAAACAGCGCCCCCTGCGTCCATGGAGGAGTCGTTACCTCAGACGATCACACAACCTGTTGCAGGCAACTATGTGGACTGCACCGAGTCCAATGACGAAGATGAGGATGAGGAGGAGGAGGAGGAGAACGAGGGAGCAGGGGATAATACTCTAATAATGGAGGAGGAGAAAAAGACATCGAAGGAAAATGAGAGAAATGAAGAAACTGAGAAAAATAAGCTCAAGGTAGAAGAATGCATTCCCTCTAATCTGCCGAAATGGGATGATTTCTTCACCACGGAGACGCTGCCTGATAGCCAGAGCAGCCTCAGCAGCCAATTACAATCCTGCTGCTCTGTCCCAAGCCCCGCCCCTTCCAGAATGACGGGCTCACAGACCCCTGAGCTGTTCAGTGACGAGGAGGAAACCCCGAACAACGATGAAAATTTCAGCCTGACCCTGTCCGCCTCTCTGTCGAATCATTCCTCCCAGAACCTGGACTCGTATTTACCCGACACCGTAATCCTTCGTCCAGAACAGGAAACTCTAGAACAAGGAGACTTGAAGACTAAAACTGTGACTTTGGAGGAAATAAACAACGACCTAAACATTCAATCAGAGCCCGAGGAGCTCTCAGCGTCTCAGGTGTCGTCTGACTTTGACATTCCCTGCACACCTGAGTCAAAGACGCCCCGGCCGGATGAACTGTCCCAGCTGTACAGGAAGCTGGCGTCAGGAGAGGAAGTGGTCATCAGACAGAGGGATTAAAAAAAGAAGCAAAGCAAACAACACTTTAAAATTCTAGTTTGTCTACAGTGTATCTACTGAATGTGGACAGCGAGCAGAGGGCAAGATTTAATGCGCTCACATTGCAAATATATTCCGTTAGAATGAGATTCCTAATTCAGCCACACTGAGCACTTTAAGTCCATGAGAGGTTTGATTAACTCTGCAGCTATACGGCTTTGAGCACGCAGATCTTTTGTACAGGAAGTTGTTTTTTCAACTAGATTCCTTAAAAAAACAGGGATGTTTCCTTATCGTATTGTGTGTCTACTGCCATGTTCTCGTTAGCTACGTTTACAAAACTGAAGTATTTGATTGTTTGCACCTCATCTTTCTTTTTACGTCGGGTACAATCACTTCTATCTGAACCAGTTCTCTCGCTCGCTTCCATCGCTGCAACACCTGTTAGTTTGTCGTTTGCCTTGCAAAAATGGGGGGGTGTCGAAAATGCCTTCCTTCTCTGGTCCAAACAAATCCAGAGCATTCAGGACCAGAATCTAAAGTTAGAAGGAGCACTTCAACATAGCATGTTTCCATAATGTCTGATGATACAGTACGGTCAGTTTTATGATTTCATTCTGGAGATATCTTACTGATTGTTTCTTTAAAATGACGGAAAATCAGGTTTTATATTCAGATGTCAGCAGAAAAATATGTTATCCTTAAATTTAGCCGAGTTAGTTTTGCTGCTTACATTTCAAACTACGCCTCACCTTTATGCTTCATAATACCTGAATGACGTGAAACAAACAAACACAAAGCGAGCTTCTACATGAACACATATACGTTCTATAACACCTCGTATGCCTTACAAGTGAAACCTCTAATCTTCAGTTTAACCTCCTCACCACACAAACCTCAGGATGTAAAGTGACAAACACACACACACACAGTTCATTCCAGTGTACGTTAGTGTCACGGTGCCCTACATACATTAGTGCACCTGCACACTTTGTCGACCGTTTGTTGTTTGTTCTGATGAAGACGTGTTCTTTGTGAAGTGGATCAAATGTTGTCAAGAAGATTCACTTTCAATTAACGACTTTTCTTGCATTACAAGATTAAAATGATTTCTCATTCTTATCAACACTATTTCATTTAAAGACGCCTTTTATTTTCTGTTTAATAAAAATGAGTTCACGTCTAAGTTCCACCCTCACGTGTTGGTCATGATCCAGGTCACTATTTTGTTATCTTTAACTTCCCTTTCTTCCTTTAGTTCACTTCCTGGGGTGCGTTCCAATTGTCTTTTTTGCTTAGGAAGGTTCCTAACAGTGAAATGACCCGGAAGTGTCTATGTGGCGGCCATGATGAGAGCCGTTTGAATTCTCTAAAAGCTAAGGAAAGGTGCGTCAATGCTTCCTTTATAACCTCCTTTAGCATAGGAAACACTGGACCATCCTTTACCAAAGGAGATGAGATAATGCCGTCCCACAATTCCTTGCAACACTTAAAGCGACTCGTGCATCCGACCGTCCACGGAGCACTCTGTCTTTCAAGAAAAAGGGATGAGACATTTTTAGCCAGATGGAGTTTTATCCAACATATTTCATACTTTGTGCAGTTGTACATTCGTACGCCTAAAACATGATGTATATCTTCCATAAATGTAACAGTTCATTTCATACAATCAAACTTATTTTGGATGAATGTTTATGAGTGGACAGGAAGGAGAGCCAACCATTCTCTCTGTGACAACCATTTGGTTTAACTTTTGTTACTTGTATATTCCTTTTATTTCAATCCCAACCTTGTGGTAATTAGGATTGTTTCACCAGTAAGAAGGCTTTTAGAAGTCCATTTTCGCAAAATTGTAGTTTCACCACGGCAGACTCACGTCATTAACCTCCACTGTGGCGTAATCACGTAGCCTTGTGGAAATGCGTTCGGATTCTCAAAGCAACGTGGTCGCCTTTCCCTTTATGTCCTTTATGAATTCTCCTAACATCTTTCCTTAACCTCATGACGTTTTCCCCAAGAAGGTGAAAGGGGATAGGTGGGTCTGAATCCACCCCTGGTTTCTCCTTTCCTCTCCTTTCCCTTGATTGGTTGTTGTTTGTGCTCTGTCACTCGTTAGTGAGATTGAAGTCACCTGATCACTCCTTATTTAAAGCCTGCTCTCCTGTTGGCCGTCACATGGTGCGGCAGTTCAGCACTGATGTTTGAAATAGTATGTGTGTTTTTATTTACCCCCTTCATTGAACCTGTGGCTTTGATTTATAGAAATAAACCTTGTAAACATAACTGGAGTCTCCTGGCTGGATTCACACACCCTGACCCCGATGCCCTTGGTGACAGTCGCCCAATAAATGTGAACTCTTCTTCACAATGAATTTGAATCTAGTTTTAAAAACACAAAAGGGAATCCGGTCTCTCTTCAAATGATCTGCATTAACTTGTGGAGTACAAAAAAACAGCTCCTGCATCACTTTGGAGCTCAAAAGGTTAAAGAAAGAAAACTCTCTCTTCAGTTACAGCTTTTCATTTCTCATGTTCCCGAAGGAGGAGACGTTCACTTGACGTCATCTCTCAGCAGGAGCCTCTTTCTGTACGAGTCCTGGAGGGCCGAGAGTCAGTCTGCAGGTCTTCATCACAAACAAACAAACCAGCAGGTGAGAACCAAACATGTTTATCCTGCCTTTATAAGACTCTTCTGTCTATAGTGGAACAAAGAGCGTTCACACATAGGTTGGAAAACTTCCTCAGCACATCTAAAGGTGTTTTGGCTTGAGTTATTATCACATTTGCTGCCTATATTCTGTATTTTTATTATTGCCAACAAGTCGACAAGTCCTGTTAAAAGACCAAAAATGGAACCAAAATTTAGAGCTGATAAAGGAAGCGTGACACGCTGATGAGATACATACACGTTTCTTTAATTCATGTTTTATGGTTTTGGTCTTTTTCAGAAATGTGTCGACTTTCCCTTCAGGTTTTACATCTAAATATTCACCTTTCTAAGACGCCGACAGCACCTGAGCTTCTGTTGCTTTCATGTACAGCTGTTTGTGTTGGATATACAAGTGTTGCCTGGTGTCTCCAAGGTGACAAAAGGCTAATGTTGGTAACCAACGACAGATTTTTAACGATCACAAACAAACCCTTTGTGGTTGTCACTATCAGAGTTGTTCCTCGCCTTAAAGACACTTTGGAGTTTGTTTCCTAACGTGCACTAAACTCCTTAAAATGTCCTGAAATTTTGGAGGTGAGCTGCATGTGTGAACACAAGTAGACACATTTTTCATCCTGACTCAACTGCAAGTTTTCCCGCTGGCCCCCCTGGTAAAACATCTGCATGAATTCAGGGTGAGCCAATGTGTCAAATAAGCAGGGTAGAAAGCCTGGTGAGGGAGCGGTGCGATCGTTGCACAAGTAAGAAAGCTGCTACATACTTTTTTCTGTTCCCCAGTTTGATCGTTTCCATTTGTTTTTTTGATATCATGGATACGTCCAATTCAAGTGGCAACCTCCGGAGTTGAAAAATGAAGCATCTTTTATGTCATATCTCGCCTCGTGAGACCCGCCCCTTCTGCTGCTTTAGCAATCCTTACCTTTTTGTCTTTTAAGTTAATCACTATTTATGCTTGTTTTTGCCTAACGTCTTCTTTCTTTCGTTCTTTCTTTTTGATTAGGATGTTTGTATTTTATTGTGCCAATTCTAAATAATGACATATCTCATATTGTTCCTAATGTTCCTCATGTTCTGTTTTGAACTCTGTAAAGCACTTTGGATCGCTCTCTGTATGAAGGGTGCTTGATAGATTAACCCGCCTTGCCTTCATGACACCTGAAATGGGCTCTCAGGATCTTTGAATCGCCTCTCTGTGTTTAACCTCAGCAAACAATAGAGTTAGGTTGGTTATGTTTGAAACACGCGACTCCGATCCGATCACTTGTAAACAGTTTAGATTCTCAGTTTGAGATCCGACTTGAGAAAAAAATCAGACTACTGCAGTCTGAACAAAACCAAGAGGAGGCGGAACACAGACTCTGTCTCTCTGTCCGCCTTTTTGTGTCAATCAGCTGTTAGAGATTCACCGTAACACCTGCTGCTGCCAAACTCATTCAGCAGCTACCCAACACGCCAATCATGAAGTGCACCCAGTGGAGTCTTCATCCTTTTATATGGCCATGAGTCCAGGTTGACATCCGCTTCCATAAAAGTGATCTTTCTCAGGCTTCACAGTCACATTAAAGTCCTCACAGAGGGTCACTGCCGGGAGCTGCTGGTCCTCATTTGAGAGTTTGTAGGCTCCTGAAGGCGACACCGACAGCCTGACGAACGCCTGGAGGGTTTCTTCTTCTTCTTCTTCTCCACACTCCAAAGTCTCCCCTACGTCATAGTCATTCTCTTGTAGCGCCTTGCAGCTCTTAAAAAGGCATAAAACACATATATATAGTTAACTTCTGGGATTTACATTGTTTGATAGTAGATTAGTGGTAGAAATGTAATCTCTGTATCTGCAATTTTCTTCACAAAACTATTAAACACAAATAATTTAATCAAGTTAATTTGAGGGTAAAGAAGCTTTTGAGCTCAGAGAGCAGGTAAAAAAAAGTAAGGAGCAGGTAAAATAAGCATCAACACTGCTGACATGCAATCACAGCGTTCATTAATGAGAAGGAGGAGAAGGAACTGGAGGAGGTCATCACACACGCACACACACACACACACACACGCGCACACACACACACGCGCGCGCGCAGAAGCAAGCACAGACCTTGCTCTTCATTAAAATTAGAGTCCGTTCCCCCACAGAGGCTTCCTGAGGGATGACGAGTCTCTCTCACTCTCTGTGAAAGACAGTGCAATTAATTAGCGCGCACACAAACTATAAAATATTAAAATGAATCCATACGCAGCACCAATGAAACATGAAAATAGATATATACTTAGTTGAATACATGCATAAACAAACGTACATGTCAGGGTGACATAGATAAAAACACACGCAGTGATACTCAGTGTATTCTCTCTCCCATGCTCTCATGACCCTGGAGACTCAACAGGAAATTGAGGCTGTGTGTGTCTGTGTGTTTGTGTGTGTGTGTGTGTGTGTGTTTGTGTGTGTGTATGTGTGTGTGTAGCTTATTAAGAAGTGGATAAGTAGTCGCACAAGCTCACGTTCGCATGCTGCTGCTCCCCAAATGCAGAAATCAAACACATTTGTCAATTCAAGAGATGATCTAACAAAAGTCTTGTTTTTGTTTTTTTCATCCTTCCCGAGCAGTTTTTAGTTCTGTTTCATTTTTAACGTTTCTTTTTTTGGCAAGTTTTTGCCTTTAGTGGTCAGAGTAGGAAATCGGGAGAGAGACAGAGAGAGAGGAATGACGTGTGTGAACGGAGCCACAGGTCAGATTCAAACCCGGGACACCCGATTGGAGGACTATAGTCTCCGCATATGATGCACAACCTAACCGCTAGGCCATCGACACCCAAATTTGTCTTTTCAATTTCAGTTTAGTTTTAAGATATTTTATTTGTAAAAAGATCACATGATAAGGCATTTTAAAATGTAGCTTGTTCTGTTATTTTTTTATTTTTAACTATCAAGTGTTTGAAGAAGTGTGTGTGTGTGTGTGTGTGTGAATGTGTGTGTGAATGTGTGTGCGAGTGCAGGTGCGTTACCTCGAAGGGATCCTATCTGAATTTGAGGGATGTTGCTCATGTCTGCAGGAAAACCCACGTACACACCTCCGTAGTTCCTGCATACACACAGACGTACAAACACAGACACACACAGACGAGGAAACGTCATTCAAGTTCATTAACATCATTTCTATCTGGCATAAATATTTGCTACATTTATAACTGAATGACTCACTTCCATTTGTCGTCTTCTGGAACAGACTCCTCTGAACTGTCAACACACACACACACACACACACACACACACACACACACACACACACACACACACACACATTTAAAAAGCACTGTATATTGAGCTTCTGTGTTGAAGGAAAAATCAAAGAAAGGTCAAACAACTCATACGTTTAAACATCAAACTGTGTGTGTCTGTGTAAGATTGAATGGTAACGTACCCCTTTGATGACGACTCAAAAGGACCTGCGACCACAAACAGACACATTAGTGAGGTTAAAAGTCGCCTTTACTTCTTATTCAGCAGTTCCTCTGCCTGTAGTTCCAGTTTGAACCACATAATCTAAAGGTCTATGATTGAATCATCCACAGAGCCTGACCTGCGTTCTGCTATAAATTTGTATGTATATATGAGCAGTATATTCTGGATTTATATGCCTGTAAGTAGAAAGTTGTCCAGGTCGTGAATCTAAAACGGGAGTCCCCATACTGTATGATGAGGATTGCTCCTGGGGATCCTTACGGGTGTTAGAATGAATCATTTCTCACGATGCATCGCGATGCAGACGAGGACGATTCTGCATCGATACAGCAACAGAAGATAATCGATTGTTGTCCCTATAGATCCCATCACTCTTTAGATCCAATTAATCAACAGATCCCATTACTCTGTAGATCCCATCACTCTTTAGATCCCAGTACTCAACAGATCCCATCACTCTTTAGATCCCATCACTCTGTAGATCCCAGTACTCAACAGATCCCAGTACTCAACAGATCCCATCACTCTGTAGATCCCATCCCATGCTCTTAAATGTCGTCTTTTGACATCAACTCATTCTGCACTTCTTAAGTTGCACGATGCAGTGCACAGAAAGGGAAGCTTTGGCTGTAAGTCCTTGTTTGCTTTTATCTTTTCTTTTCTCGTTTGCATTTTAACAACATTACGACATTTATTAGGCAGGTTTTGGCGTTACGTGAGTAAGTTCACCGTCCGTGTGACATCAGAGGAAATCCTGAATCAGATGTCAAAAGGGGGTTACACACAACATCACACTGTCAATGTTAGAAACAATTTTCAGTTTATATTTTCACACGATCTAATCCCTAATAAGGGAAAGTTGTTATGTCTTTATTGAAGAAGTAACATGACAAATAAATCAAATGCAAGACAAACCAGAGGACGGATGCTATAAAATAAGAGAGTGAAGGCTATGAATTCAGTCAATACGATATACACTGTAATGAAGTGATAGGACGTTCTTTATTGTCCCCAAAAAGTTGCTCATTGCCTCCAGATGGTCGTCAGTCATCGTCATCAGAGACGAGATCGATGACGCCTTAAATATTCAAATGTTTCTCACGGATGTAACGCTGATCAAGAGTTGATTTGGTTCTATGTAGAGGCACACTATCTCTTAAAAGTTCAAACTAACAAACATGAAACAGGTTTGAGTTCATTTTAAACCAAGACTAATGAAGAGCGTGCACTTTTTAAAGTTAGAGAAATGACGGCGAGGGTCTCAAACTGATATATATGCCAGAAAAAAAACATCAAATCATTTAATGACTGATGTTGTGTTTTTGTCGCTCAAAGATCCTCTTACTGTGTTTTTCACCTGCAGTTCCACCTTCACTGTTGCTGCTGCTGGTGATGTTGTTGTTGTTGGCTGGAGAAGAATTTCCACATCCCATCTCTCATCTGACCCTATAAAAACCTCAGAGGAAGAGACATGGGAGAGGAAAGAAGAAGAAGTGAATATCGAGGAGTCACAGGTACGAAGAAGAAATGAGGATGGAGGAGTGACTGAAAGCTTCTCTCCTTTCCTGTATTTCCTTTTTCTTTTCCTCCCTCTCTGTCTTTCTGCTGTAGCTCTCAGCATGGAGGAAGGATTAAAATGACGCCAAGAAACGAAGGAGGGAAAGAGATGGGGAGGGAGAGAAAGAGAGAGAGAGGGGGGGAGAGAGAGTGTTAGTGTTCACCCCTGCTGTTGAGGGAGCACAGCCTCTCTCTCTGTCTCTCTTCAGTGTGTGTGCGTGTTTCTTGCTCTGAAATCTGCACAATTTGAAGGAAGATGATCAAAGTCTGCTCGAATCGATTTAATTGGTGATAATTGGCCCAAATTCAGCAGAATAAAATGTGAACGGGATTAATGGAGAAGAGAGGACAGTAAAGCTGGAAAACAGCAGAATGAAAACCAAACTTCAGAATCACAATCAGCGACGATAGAAACAGACATAAACCTTTCAGGCAAGTGTGCTGCAATAAATATTCAATTGTATGTTTAAGTGTGTCCACTGTCCTGGAGTTGGTCAGCTTAATTGTGCGTATTATCTGTGATTGATTCTAAAATAAATAGACTTCCTGTTCTCGTCAGTCTGCCCAAGATGACATTAAAAAACACACCAGAACAGAAAGAAAACATGTTGTTCCTGTTGCATCTCAGAGGTAGGCCTACTTATTTTTTTATTTTTCACTGTCATGCTTCCTCTCTTTTTGAAACTTCAAATGACTCATGCCACCCACACACATGACAAACACACACACACATGCACACAAATGAACGGACACACACATCTCTCCTACACTCATCTCAATTACAGGGTGCAGCGGAGTGACTTTTAGAATATAATGGATTTTTGTTCCATTCCAGCAGGAAGTAAAAACTGTCGTTTTGAACATGCTGAGGGTTTTTCAATGTTCTGAATAAAAACCTCCTCTGTTTGCAGAGGATTTAATTAGAAAGAGAAAAGATTTTAAACGCTCCTAGCGTTATGTTCATGACTCTGTAATCTGGAGGACATAAACATGACTTTAAGAGCACAAGCTCGGTCTTGTAGGAGTTTAAAAACAAAGCTGATGGTCATGGAGGTGGTCCATGGAGGAGGCTCTCTAAATACCTAAACATCTCAATTTGACGTGTTTAAATTCTCTTTTTCTATTTATTACATATTCATCAATTTGTTTGTCTTTTGTGACGTCTTCTATACGTTTTGTGCTAAATAAAGTCTTAATAATTAAATTATTTTTTTAAACTCTTAGGATTGGGGTGCCGGTAGCCTAGTGGTTAGTGCGTTTGTCCCCAAGACGGAGGCTATGGTCCTCCAAGCGGGCGGACCAGGTTCGGACCCGAGCTGTGGCTCCTTTCCTGCGTGTCATTCCTCACTCTCTCTCTCCCTGATTTCCGTCTCAAATTCGCTCTCCTTGTGACATCACAGTGGTAAAAAAAAAAAAAAAAATCCCCTCCCCTCTGTTGGTATCTCCACCCATGGCCTCCACCCCCAGCCTAGAGCAAAACTTTTGCGCAGGTCCAATATTTTTATTCTCACTAGCGAAGGAGTGATGTCTACTGGGAAAACTCAGGGGGGGCTCATTGCATTTAAAGAGACACACACACCAAAACGGAGCGTACTGAGCGAGCTGGTTTATACAGGGTCACAAACCTCCTCTGGTGCTTGATTCATGTTGTATTTTGACCACAGCACAGATGTTTCATTTAGACCACAGGGGACTGTTTGAAAAGGTGTAGAATATGTCCTCTTTAATAATCAGTTTTTAGGGCAACAACAATTGAATCAAGGACATCACAACTACAACTTGTCCTTTAATCAAAGACTTTAAGGAGTTATAAGAATAAAGTGAGAAAAAAATGATCTTAGAGACTGTCCTTATTCCACCTCTAAAAGATGCTCCATAAAGACAGGCTGCATACCAAATGTTCTAATAAATCAACTTTAAAAATCAAGTTTAAATATATATGTAATCAATGTTCCCTACTATTTTAAAATATGTTTTATATAGTGACTAAATGATTCCAGGATGAAAGAAAGCAAACAGGGCTGAACACCAAAACTAAGTGGAGAAAAAAAAAAAGGGATCTATAGGGAGCAAAGACAACACAATACTCCATAATGTCCACTAGAGGGAGCCAAACGCTGTTAAACTTCATGTGAATGGTAACGTCACAGCTCAGATTCACTGTAATGATGATAGAAAAGGGAAAGTTATGCACTAAACATTAAATACAAATAGAGTGGAGGGATAGATAATAGAGGACGTAGTGATTCATATTTCAAAAACAGTCAGAAAATATTATTTAAGTGAACAATATGATACGATACCATTTACACACTTTATTGTCTCCTTGGGGAAATGTGAATTTGACGCAAAGATTCAGCTGCTTCCATTGAATCAACAAACAAAAAGCAGTAGAAAAGCACATCCACATGTGAACAGGAAGGCACATACCAATGCCAAACAACACAACATATATTGCACATAACCGATATTACTCTTTATAACTGTAAATGCTCCATCGTGAAAAAAGCACATAAAGCGTGCAATCATCTTTGTGAATTTTGCTTTCTTTATTATCCCCATGCCTCCTTTTGCTGAATAGATGCTTTATTTCTTCATGGATGACATATTCAAATGTTCTCAAACTTCACTTCACGTTTTCAGTACATAGTTTGCATCTTCCTAGCCTCGTGGTTTTAAAATGTTTTGCTCATTTACTTAAAAAACAAACAGACTTAGAGCATGACCACCTGTTGTTAATTACAAAAGCAGACCTGTGTTGTAGCAAACAAAAGCAAATAGGAACATAAACTTATCTCAAAAAGCCATTTTTTAGCAATCTGGGACAAAAAATAACAATCCTCCCAATATTAGATGTTCTTGGTTCTCTCTTGTCATAACTTATGTTTACCAGAAATCAGGAGTTTGATCACAGCATGTATGGCAACTCGACAACCCATATCAGCTCCTTTAAAGGTCCAGTGAGGAACTTTCGGTTTGTGTTTTGGCGCCCCCTGTGAACAAAGTGGCACAGCTTAAATCGTTGCTGGTTTCGTCCTGTACATGTGTAAGAAGTGTTTTCTGACAAACAATTATCCTGCTGTCTTATAACAGTCAAACATGCCACTCAATGCGAGACGGGCCTTTGATTATTTTCACACAAAACCTGTGCACAGCGAAGATGAGAAGGACTAGAAAACTCTAAATGTACACCGACCTGCTGCACGGTTGGTACACATACTAGCATCATTATGTCTTTCTTGGACGGAGGATGTTTTCCAGATTTTTGATGGGCAAACTAATCAGCAGTTAATGCAGAGAGGCCTTTAATAGAGAGCTGCCTTTATTTGTCATAACATTCAGCTACACCTGGCTACTAAAAGGGACTGGGCCTTAAATCAGGGCGGGGTTTTATCTGAAGTTTTGCCGCGAAGCAGTGATCTTAAAGGTAAATCCACTCTGATTAAATTATCCAGAAGATGACAGAGCTAAAAACTGTTTGTAACCACAGTCGTCGTTACCTTCCATAATAGTCCAAATACTTTATGCAGTTTATTTCTTTAACTGTATTCTTTTGTTGTTATCTGTGGCACTTTCCACCCAACATACAGAAGGTATCCTTCGCCTGGCACTGTCCACCCTCCATACAGACGCACTTCTTCAAGTGAACTCCCTCAGTCTGTGACTGTACGCTTCATACTCACACTGTCTCTCTCAGCTGCAGGATACATCAACACAACGCATCAGAAGAGCTGTCAATGACCCACACTCGGATATGTCGCTCTTAATCCACTTTGTAACTTTTCTGGGTGAGTTTATGTTTTCATTGTTTACGTTTTCTCGGTAAAACGAGCAGAAATAGCGTAATTGAGGGGAATTTAATCCTCTGTATCTGCCACAATGTTCGCACTCACTCATCTCCAGCAACAGCAACATGTAATGAAAGCCATATGAGAACTGTTATTCACTTCTTCTGCTCACTCAGAAATTATTCAATACAACGAGAAAAATAATGGCTGCTGCTGGTTTCAAAAGATGGTGGTTTCCAAATAAATAAATACATCTCAGACTTCTTCTTATGTTGTTATGCTCTCACTGACGGTAGTCTTCCTCCCTGCAGCCCTGTGGGGTCCCTGCAGGGCTCAGTTCCCGGAGTTTGCAGATATGTGCACAGAGGGCAGCTGTTATCCCGCCACAGGTGACCTGCTGATCGGCCGCGCGCACAAACTCACCGCCTCCTCCACCTGCGGACTGAAACATCCCGAGAAATTCTGCATCGTCGGACATCTGGAGGTAAGCAAAAGCAACAGCTGTCTAAAAAAAACCCTTAAAAGCAAAATTAAATCTTCCAGAATAAGATGAGGCAGAGGATATTTTTGACTTTTTCAGAAATCACAGATCCTAACTTAGGCTTCTTGTTGTGCAGCTTGAGATCAAAGGTTTTTTTGTGCATGTTTTCTGGTACATTACATTAGGAAATGAACGTTTTCAGTGTATGCAAATCGTTTTTTAAACTCATTCAAAAATATTAAACACCAAGACCATGAATTGCTCTGTTGTGGTGATCTTGAACTCCAGCAGATGACACTGTTTTTAAGAGCCTTTTGTTTTCTGCCTGGAGCTAAATGAGCTCTTAAATGTCATTGGCCTTGAGAGGATAATCTTGTACTTCTGTTTGATATAAACTACACAGAGTGTGACAAAGTTTCTTCTGTATGTTCTCTGTTTTTTGCTTTGTTCCTGACTCGCATATTGACTGCATTTTTAAAAATTCCTGTAGCACTTTTCAGCAGAAGTTACAAGGTGTTTTACATTTAAGGAAAGGAAGGACATGGAGGGGAGGGAAGTGTTTAGGAAGAAGGGATACATGCAAAACTTACACAGTTATAAGTGAAGGAAAAGAGAGTGATGGAGTGCATTTATTACTGCGTTACATGCATTCCTTCACACATTCTGTCGGAAATTCATCACATGCCATTTGCAAGACAGAGGACGAATAGAAAGCATGTGAGAACTGTCCCTTTCAAGTTTCATTTATTAGGCCCATCTTCTCAATTTCCCTATGAGACGTTTTAAAGTTTCAATAAATTTACATAAGAGAAGAGACAAAAGTGGCAGAAACTTCAGGTAAATCAAGAGAAGAAGACTTTCCCAGGACAGACGGAACGGAAATAGATGTCATGTGGATTTAATAAACCTTTATAGAGAAATTACAGTGTGGACAACCAGGATGACAGAAATTAATTTTCCACCACAGCAGACTTTGCATGCTTTACTTATCCTCTTTATAATAAAGCGCACGTCTATAAAGTGACAATGTGACCTTTGAAGACAAATAGATAAATGCTTTAGTGTGTCTGATATCGCTGATCTGTTTGTCTGCTTCTGTCTCTAATGGGATCTGTCTGTGTGCTAGTGACTTATGCAATCGAATAGTTTGTTTATATAAATCAACTTTAGTCAGCGTAACCTTTTTTAGATTCGTTCTGATACATGTCTGAAATATCAGCCAGACTGGAATGACAACAATGCATAATAACCTTCAAAACAGGCAATTCAATTACAGCAGTTTTATTTTGAGCCAATGAACTTCGCTTTTATTAAATAGTTGGTTTAAAGGGAATGATTTCTTGTCTTTTCTGTGATTTCCCCCTCCAGATGGGTTAGCAAAACTTGGTTGAGTTCTTCAGAAAAATCCATTCAAGTTGCGTAAAACCGATGAGCTGTGTTGGCCTTGTACTTGGCATTTTTATGACCATAGCTTTTGAGTTGTTGCCTGAGAAAAGGGCGGGTTAATGCGCTGTTACATTGTGTTTTAAATGGACTATAACTGCACACGACAAATGTCTGCCTTTCATGAAAAAGAAGACAAGAAAGTATTTTTTATTCCTCTCTTATGTCCTCTATCATTTCATGACAAGCAGCTTTAACCATTTCAATCACCTGTTAATCTGAGGCTTGTTTTCTGAAAAATTGTTCTTCGTGATATCGCAGAAATGGAGAAAACTAAAAACTCAAAGATGGTCTGTTAAATGTCAGATAAAAGGAACTGAAGCCAACACATTTTGCTTTAAAAACCTGATGAAATGATTGATTGATCATCAAGATTTCATTCAACCATCCTATCAGCTGAGTAGAAGTTTAAGTTTTTTATCAGAACTCTTCACATCGTGTGTGTGTGTGTGTGTGTGTGTGTGTGTGTGTGTGTGTGTGTGTGTGTGTGTGTGTGTGTGTGTGTGTGTGTGTGTGACATGCACATGTACAGTATCTGCTCGCTGTCTTGTGTGGGAGTTCAGACATTCCTCTTCACAATAAAAGCCTTGTGTGTTCCTCACAATCCCACCCCTGTGTGCGTGATGTCCGGTGGCAAGGCGAGGGAAACTCTCTCTTTATCTTAAACCCTTCGGCAAGTTCTCAATGTGAATGCTGTCCTTGAAACTGAAATCATGGACACAGTGTGGTGCCCTATCTGAGCTTCCTTGAGGATGAGCACAGCGCTCAAGTATGAGCTGAGGGTGAGCAGGGGGGGATGAGGGGGAGGAAGTTAGCCTTAAGTGGAGCCACTTAGTGAGACTCTGCTCACATTTCAACACAGACACAGTGGGCAGGGGATGAAATTGAGAAACATGTCTTGTTTATTCACACGCTGCAAATTCTGGGAGATTTAATGGTGTGTGTGTGTGTGAGCCAGAGTTTAGTTTGCCTTCTTGCCAAACATCTGGCGAGCAGGCGAGGCGTCTGCTGCTGATAAATGAAGTAAAAACATTATTTAACAGACACATCAGACACTTGATATATACATCGTTTTAATTCACTTCTCCTGGATAATTTTCTTCACATTACAAACTTCTATGTGGCCAAAAGACTTTAATCTTACTCTCAGACTGGTACTTCAAACAAGTACATTTGTAGTTTCTTTAACAGCTCCCATGATTCTGCTTTCAGGCTTTTTTCTGTTTGCCAATTGTTATGCCTTTAACACTGTCTGTTCTCTCTGTCCATCAGGAGGAGAAGAAATGTTTCATGTGCGACTCCAGCAAGATGTTCCACGAGGACAGCAATCAGATCAGCCACACCATCGAGAACGTGGTCACCACCTTCGCTCACAACCGCCTCAAGACCTGGTGGCAGTCAGAGAACGGTGAGAAACAGAGGAAAGAAAAGTTAGTGTGTTGTTGAATGAAAGAGAGAGAGACTTCCTGTTCACTCCTGGTTTCAAATAAAAGAGCAGCGTAGCGTGTGAGCTCTCACTGACTCTGTTCTCATGGGAACACACAGCTCAGTAATGACTAGACAGGAGATCACAGAGCCTCTCACTGCAGCCAATCACAGCAGGCGGAGCGGGGGCGGGGCTTACAGGTGTGCTTTGAAAAAAGGTGTGTGTAGAACAGGTGTGAGGATCAGAAACAGATGTGTGTCATCACTTGGACACACACAGGCCTTTAAAGTGGGAGAAGAGGGAAGTGTGTAATGAGAAAGCAGCGGTTCAGAGACTCCACAGTGAGAACGAGAATCAGTTTTTACCCTCACACTTAAATTCACCTTGAAGCCAGGTGTATAAGTATAAAGATACAACTCTGCATTGAAGCTATAAAACAACACATTCTTTCCATATGGAAGTCACTGTAAAAAGTCTTATTAAAGAGGTGTAGGGGTGTGTTTGTGTGTGTGTGTGTGTGTGTGTGTGTGTGTGCGCGTGTGTGTGTGTGTGTGTGTGTGTGTGTGTGTGTGTGTGTGTGTGTGTGTGTGTGTGTGTGTGTGTGTGTGTGTGTGTGTGTGTGTGTGTGTGTGTGTGTGTGTGTGTGTGTGTACAGACTTATCTAATAGAAGGTATTAAAGCCCCAAAAATGGATTTAAAAAAAATGCATACAAATGAAAACAATTATGAGGAAATTAAATGTTGAATAAGAAACCTTGGTCATTTGTTTTCCTTGTTTCAAAGCTCAGTTGAACACTAATTGATGCTAAGAACACTAGTTTGATTAATAGCTCACATTACAGTGACATAACATGAGACAACTCTACCCATCATCACATCATTATCAATTTGAGCCCCAAAAGAAATCCAATTAGCTTAGGTCCCAGGCTAACATCCCCTGCCCCTCTTTGCTCCCACATTCACGCTGCACATGCACACCCTGTTCCCTGACAGCGGTGGGAATCTGTCAGAGGTATGAGTCATAGAGGGAGCTGCGGCCAGCAGGGCAGATGGCTTTAATACGGCAGGAAGCTGCAGACATACAATGGCTTTGCTTGGGATTTCCTAATTCCCTCGCAGAAGTCCTCCTGTTCCACTATCTTGCTGTCAGAGCCAGTTGTTTCAGCTGCTGTTGAGTTAAGAAATTCCATTCATTTACAAATGTTTTGTAAGTAGAGATCCTAAAATCAAAGGGTTGCACCACACAGACATTTCTACATAGAGATTATTAGTTACCCAGAGAGAGTCAGGGACATTTACACCACTAACTAAAAAGATAAAACATACAATAACTTTTTTGTTTAGATCAGCAGGCCTCGCCATAGTGTAACTGTCCATATCCTGATTAATGGTTTAAAGTGGGAAGACTTCAACTTGCATTCATGGAGCACAAAATAGGCTAAATCTTAAATGATAAATTGTAAAACGTTGTTGGGTTGCAGCCTCAGTTCCCACAGCGCAGCTAACCACAAAAGCTAACTCACACGAGAGCTTGTTAAGTGTTTAAAGAGCGTTTAAAGATCTTAATTTATATGTTTAAGCTGTCACTGGACAATAATCTTTTTAATATTCCTTTAAATTAGGAAGACTTTAATTTTTTAAGAACACAATATATTCATAAAAACGTTGATGACCATATAAAGACGGTTGGCGTGCGCTACCAGTGTCCCTACAAGTCGGTTTACTAACTGATAAGCTAGCTTGCATGTGTAAAAAAGAAGAAACCGTAAAACACTCACTGTTTCTCGTAAAAGTTGCTTAACATCCATAATATGACTTTAACTTGGAATACAATTTTATTTTTCATAACCCAAAAGCAGATGTCCAAACAATGTTAGCTTCTATGCTAGCTCTGCCTCTGTAAGATGTACTCAATGCTAAACTCCAGTATGCTAACATGCCAACAACGACATTTATGACAATTTGCAAATAATCTCTAAATCAAGGGAAATGCAGGAGGTAATGGTGTAACTTTTTTAAACAAGTTAAAGGTTAGTATTTTAACTCTGAACGGATGTGGGTGCTACAGGAAGGTGGGGTCATGACCAAGTTATTGTTATTCTTAGGATGCTAACTTTACTTTAATGCTATATTATGCTAGTTTAGCTTAAGGAGTAACATACCTATGTTTGAGGAAAGGTTGGTCATTGATTTGAATATGTTGTTTGGTCTCCGTTAATGTTTTTTCAGGATACTATGTTTATAGCTCTACATGCTAAAGGGATTTTTCTCCTTAAATTATCATTTATTTTTGCTTTAACAGTCTTACAAACGTTTCTAACAGTCAATCAACACATTCTGCTTACTATATTAGACTTTTCTAAAGCTTTAATGGCAGAAAGAAGTAAGTGGGCGAGACACTACACAGAAACTTTGTGAAGAATTTAGAAATTGCTGGTGCAACACGATCCAGAACTGCAGCTTGTTTAGATTCATATGTGGCGATAAATCAAGCGTGTGGATTTAGCTGCATAAACGAGTGCAGATGTAAATATTTAGGATAGTTTAAGTGTGTGAGAAAGTGTATCAGGGGCGTTGACAGTTTTAAAAGTGAGTTTTTATGAATGGAAATGTTATAAAATATGTGTCCCTAATTGTTAATTTCCTGTGTTTTCTTTGTCACCAGGTGTGGAGAACGTAACCATTCAGCTTGACCTTGAGGCCGAGTTTCATTTCACACACCTTATCATGACCTTCAAGGTGCCTGTTCTCTCTCTGCTGTTCTCATACAAACACACATATATCACATAAACCCTCCCGTACCCACAGCACGGATAAACACAGCGTTCGTACAGCTGTGGTGGAGGAATGTGGAAAATCATTTAGGTCTCTGGAGAACGGTGGGAAGAAAAAGGAGGGAGGGGAGGATGAGTTAATGGCTGTGTAGTAAAAATCATCTCCAGCATATGGTCGACCATGATGGTGGCCAGCTGGATTTGTGCCTGTAACTCTACATGATAGTCAAAATACACATGCTAAGATAAACTTTCATGTGTATCCTGTTGAAGGACGTGATGACAGGAAGGATCAACATCTCCAACAGCCTTCACCCTATCAGACATGTTATGACTTTAAATCCAAGTTATACTTTTAAGTTATATTATATGTTGTATCCACATCATTCTAGATAAAAAAAAATACTTTATCTATATTTAAAGGTCACATATTATGTAAAATACACTTCACCATGTTTCTCTAACACTAATATGTGTCCCTAGTCCGTCTACAAACACCCCAATGAGGAGAAAAGTCCATCCTCTCCGTCTTTTGCCTGCTCCACTTTTCAGAAAATATGTGCTCAAACAGGCTGTTTGGAGATTTTCCCTTCATGACATCACAAAGGGCAGTAACCCCTCCCCCAGGTGGGTGACACTCCCACAGCTAGGTGTTTGTTCTGCCCTCTGAGTCTGCCTTCTTTCCGTAAACAATAGGACATGGAGCGAGGGAGCCAGAGCCACCCAAGCCCTTCCAGAGAGGGGCGTGGTCAGACACAGCTCATTTGCATATTTAAAGCTACAGACACAGAAACAGCCTGTTCTGAGCAGGGCTGAAATAGAGGGGTTTATAGGCATGATCAAATACAGGATCAGAGTTGATCTTTAACAAGAAACTTCACACACATGTTTTGAGGAGCTCTGAGACTTATTTAAAGTTCTTGAAAAGGAGAATATGTGACCTTTAAACTTTCTTGTAACTTTAACCTTTTGCAACTTGGAGTATTTTATACTGCAGTTCAGTTTTCTGATCATTCGTCATCATTCATCACACCTTTACTTAAAATGATAATGTAAAGAAAGAGTTAAGGAAAAGATCATATTGACATGTAAAGACTCAACAATTTAATGTTTTCAGGATGAATCACTAGAAAATAAATTGTAATCTGAGGATTCGAAAGAATTCAAGGTTGTTTTCTTTTAACCATTCATGTAGATTATCCATCAAAAATAGTTGAATTCCTCTTTTATTTCAATCTGAATTGAAGCATTGAAAACGAATAAAAATAATTAGAAAGACGCTGGATTGAAAATTGATTGAAAAAACAAAAGAATAGAAGAAGAAGATTTAGATGAGAGACATTTATCGCAGGTAATAAAAGTCTTTTTTTCTTTCTGTTTTTGTTACAAGACGTTTCGGCCGGCTGCCATGATAATCGAGCGATCGATGGACTTTGGGAAGTCGTGGCAGGTTTATCGTTACTTTGCCTACGACTGCGAGTCATCTTTCCCCGGCGTGTCCTCCGGGCCGATGGTCAAAGTGGACGAAATCCTCTGCGACTCCCATTACTCCGACATAGAGCCTTCCACAGAGGGAGAGGTTAGACTCCCTTCAATTCTTTATATACTCTTTTTTTACCAATGCCTAATACTTTTTGATTTCATCCATATCAAAAAAGGCTTTTGATAAATATGTAAAGAACACATATACAAAAGACACTTAACTTTTAAAACTGATATACTGTATGTTCCTATTTTTTCTTGACCAGCTGATATTTCGGGTGTTGGATCCCGCCTTCAAGATTGATGACCCCTACAGTCTGAGGATACAGAGTAAGATGCTTATAAATTATGATTTAATGAAGCTTTCTTTGTTAGAATTCAATTATTATTATTATTGTTGTTGTTTGTATTGAATACTAGAGAGGCTCCTAACCACCTTTAGCTTGTTAATGCCTTTACAGAAGAAATGTCTCTATCTGACCACCGTATCACAGGTTTTCAGGTGTGTTCAGATTGTTAAAGAGTCACTTTTCATGGTAATGCATAACTTATCTGAACAAATGAGTGATTTCACTAAAGTCTAAGGAGGTAAACTCATCCAATAATTCACAAAAACAGAAACGATTGAGCGTATTATGCTACAAATCTAGTTTATTTAAAACAGGAAGATTTCTGCTGTTAATTTAAATATGGCTAAAACACATGTCTTTAGAGATTTATCTTAAATATTTGTCATAAAACTAAAATCCTTTACATGCCTCCTTAGTGTGAGGCCAATGGAGACACAAAGAGGAATAACTTAAATCATTATGGAGATCATTTCTAGCAGCTTTTAGTCCCTGTAGTCCAGGTAACAGAGGAGCAGAGCAGGGGTCACACAGAGAGAGCACTTTATGGAATTTCACATGTAGAAGTGACTCAGTCTTTGCTCACTCACCAACATCCAGACGGAGACACATTCACACACACGCAGAGGGCTCATGGTAAGTATGTGGTGAATGCTGTAGGTGTGTGAGGAACAGCAGACGTATCTTTGAGGTCTGAAAATCAGTGCGAAATTCAAAAAAAAAAAAAAATGATTTAAAGTTTTCTTATGGTCCTCTATCTTTGCAGAAGAGAGGTTTGCTTTTGAAAAATAAATGGGAACAAAGGGAAAGACACTAAGCTAGCAATCGTCCCTTGATAAATAACGGTGAAGTAAGTTTGTGATATTTATGTAACGCTCTAATCGCTCATGTGTGCAGACATGCTGAAGATCACCAACCTGCGGGTGAAGTTCGTCAAGCTCCACACGCTGGGTGACAACCTGCTCGACTCCCGTGACGAGGTGACGGAGAAGTACTACTACTCCCTCTATGACATGGTCGTCCGCGGCAACTGCTTCTGCTATGGGCACGCCTCTGAGTGTGCACCGATCGATGGACAACCGTCAGGAGCTGAGGGCATGGTACATCACACACACACACACACACACACACACACATGCACACACACACACACACACACACACACACACACACACACACACACACACACACACACAGTCAAATGACAAAAGAGTGAAACAGGAAATAGTGCATGCAAGATTAAACCTATTATGTGTTAACTTAAAGCCTTAGAAGAAAGTCACATTATGTTCAAAAACAACCTCTGTGTAACAATAAATCTCTGTCAGTATATGCGACTGATTCTACAGTTGGTGTTAATATACTTTTGCTGTATTCAGGTACACGGCCGTTGTGTTTGTAATCACAACACAGAGGGACTAAACTGTGAGCGCTGCCAAGACTTCTACCATGATTTACCCTGGAGGCCTGCAGAGGGACGAAACACCCACGCCTGCAAGAGTAAGATGCAAACATGAGTACAGGACTAGATCACTGTCTGTCTTCTAATCTATGTCTGTCTTCTAATTTTGTGTAAAAGGAAAGTGCAATACAGTTCTTAGTTACCATCATGATGAAAGAAATAGCATTTTTAACAGCTTTAGACTTTTTCCTCTAAATTTGTGTTCGTTTGTGTAAAACATAAAATCAAGGATTTGTCTCCTCCTCCCTCAGAGTGCGAGTGCAACCATCACTCCACATCGTGTCACTTTGACATGGCCATGTACAAGACGACCAACAACGTGAGCGGAGGCGTGTGCGACGACTGTCAACACAACACGGTGGGCCGACAGTGTGAGCAGTGTGCCCCCTTCTACTACCAGCACCCGAACAGAGACCTGAGGGACCCCAACGTCTGTGAGCGTAAGTCACCTCTGTGTAACCTCCTGAGTGTGTGTCCCTCTCTCTTACGGTTCGCTCCAGTCATTACACAAGCTTGTCTGTTAAACTGCACGTTGGTGTTCTCCTCCAGGACATTTTCTATCTGAGACATCTGGAGCTGAACTCTTTGACTGTCCTGCAGTCTTTGAAGTGAAAAGCAGAAATAAGCTGTTGTTGCAGCGTGATCGTAGTTAAGTAGTGGGTAGAAGTGTAAAGACGGCTGTAAAACCAAAACACTTCCTACTCTGCTGGCTTGTTTCCAAGATCATCTGTACAATTACACAAAAGCTTTTGGAGATCTTTGCTTTTTTACAACAAGATTAACTTCACATTTTTAAATCTATTTTAACATCGCATCATGAAGAAGAGAATAAACTTATTGCCAGGAGTTTGGTCTTCTTGACTTTTTCTATCCTCCACTCTTTTGAAAGGGATAAATGTTTCATTATTTGTAGACTTCATAGCTCCACCATTTGTTGTGTAATAGTGGCTGTGGTTCAGTAGTAGAGTCGGTCTTCTATCAACCGGAAGGTCGAGGGTTCAATCCCCAGCTCCTTCAGCCATATGCAATTAACCCCAATTTGCTCCCGCTGCTTCGTCAGCGTTGTATGAATGTGTGTGAAAGGGATTAGTTACTTCTGATGGTCACTTTACAGAGCAGCCCCTGCCATCAGTGTGTGAATGTGTAAGTGTGACCTGCGGTGTAAAAGCTCTTTGAGTAGTCAGAAGACTAGAAAAGCGCTACACAAGCAAGTCTATTTAAGTCCATTTAGTGAAATGATTACCGTGCCACATGCCTTGTTGCTCACGCTCGTTTTGTCCACAGGTTTTGTCATGTTATATTTTGGCCACAAGAGTACATCAACATTACCTCAAAAACTTCATGTCTCCACAGTGTGTAACTGTGACCCGGTTGGGTCTCTGCAGGGCGGTTTGTGTGACTCGAGGACCGACGTTGCAGCTGGGCTGATCTCAGGTCAGTGTCGGTGCAAAGACAACGTGGAGGGCGAGCGCTGCGACCACTGCAGACAGGGATACCACGGGCTGGGACAGGGGGCACATGGCTGCCTGCGTAAGTCTGCAACCAGATTTTTTTTTTGTTTATAATATCAGAAATGATAAAAGCACTTGTTTTAAATTAAACTTTAGAAGAACATCAGTGTACAGATTGCAGGAGCTGCAGGAGCTGCAGTCACACACTCACTCAGTTCAGTCTGTTGCCTTATTGTGTGATTGTGTGTTTTTTGGCAGCTTGTACCTGTAATCCGCTGGGAACTCTGCAGGGAGGAAACTCGTGTGACTCGAAGACGGGAAGTTGCTTCTGCAAACGTCTCGTTGACGGACACAACTGCAATCAGTGCATTGTGAGGACAGAAACGCAACTCTTAGCCTCACGTTGAAGACCTCTTTTTAAACTGTTAGTGTGTGTACTAACAGATCCTCCTTTCTTCTACCTGTAGCCTCAGCACTGGGGTCTCTCCAATGACATGGACGGCTGCAGACCATGTGACTGTGACCAGGGAGGAGCCGTCGACAATAAGTATGTTGGCTGAATCAGTTGAGTCACTTTAAGTCTTGAGATCACGACACTGATCTATAAAATGTCAGAAATTACAGAGAAATGTCGATGAGTGTTTCTGAAAACTCGCCTGACGCCTTCCTTACTCTCATTTTGTCCAAAGATACTCAAGCTACTGTCAAAAAAAACACTTTTATGTATTCAAGAAGCAGAAGTCACAGAATTTCTACTGTTTTTTAATAAAAGAAAAATCACTTAAAGAGATACATATAGCACGAATGTGTTGGCGAAATATTAAAATGGTGCTTTTCATGCTGTGAAAAGTCCTGAAATGATTACACATTAATAAAATAACTGTTAAAAAACAAATAAGAAATGACCTACATCCCCATTATTTCCTGTATAACACAAAGAAAAATATATACCCTTATTTACATTTGTGCATGAACAATAAGCAACAAAATCAAATACAAATTCTGAGGTACATATATCTCCATCTCTGTCTTCCCACAGCTGTGACCCTCACACAGGACAGTGTGTGTGTAGGGAGCACATGTTTGGTCGGCGCTGCAGTCAGGTCGAGTCTGGCTTTTACTTCATCGCTCTGGATCACTACACCTACGAGGCCGAGGACGCCGAGCACGGACCTGTGAGTGCGATTAACCAAAAATCAAGTGATGCTTTCACCCTGACATGTAAACCAGAGCTGTGACGACCGCTCCTGCTCTCTTTCAGGGTGTGACGGTGGTACCCAGGCCTTACCCTCTGGATCGCAGTCCTACCTGGACCGGTATGGGCTTTGTCAATGTCCCAGAAGGAGCTTACTTAGAGTTCCACATCAACAACATCCCAGAGTCCATGGACTATGACATCCTCATTCGCTATGAGCCTCAGGTGACACACACAAGGACAAACAAATGTATAGAGAGAATCTATTGAGGACACAGAGGTTAACTTTGTTTTTCTGTCTGGGAACTTGAGTATTTTGGCGACCTATGGAGTAGTTCATGTTCTACAATCAGGCACAAAGTACAACAGTTTGTTTTGTTTTTACTTATTGTGATATTTCAGTCAGAAAACTCACGTTTGTATCGGATAAAATATTTATTGCTGCATAACTTAGCATCAAGGCTTCGACCTAATCACTCCTCATAGTTTTAATTTACATGCAGAAATTTAAGGATGGGATGAGATCTTAAACCCCTCCAGTCGGAGCCTACAGGTGGCATCCATGCTAGGGTGGTGGTTGACTGAACTAGCTCACAGGCGTCGCCTCATTTATGAGATTCAATCCTGACGAATAAGATCGTTTTCTTCCTCCAAAACTGTGAATATCTTAGAAACTGAGATGTATACTCAGGGTATCTTTATCAGTCTCTCAGGAATTTTATTTTTGTGCATATTGTAAAATGTTACTTTATTTCACTATTTCATTCAATAGAATAATGTCTAATTTTTAACAAAAGAAATAACAGATATGTGTTTGTGTTTGTTGTCAGCTGCCCCAGCAGTGGGATCAGGTGAGCGTCCGAGTTCAACGTCCTGTCTTCAACCCTCCAAACTATTCAGGTCACTGCAGCAACTCCATCCAGAGCGAAGACGAGCAGCTCATCTCTCTGCCACCTGGATCCAGGTTAAACATTAGTTTACGATACTGTGTCTCTCTGGGTTTATATTGAAAAGACCCTCACTGACTCACTGACTTTTTCCTTTTTGTGTTTCAGACATGTGCTGCTGGTGAGGTCGGTGTGTTTCGAGAAAGGACTGAACTACACGATCCGTCTCACTCTGCCTCGCTACTCGTCTGTCAGCGACGTCCAGAGCCCGTACACACTCATCGACTCTGTACGTTACATTTTACTTACTACGTTCATTCATTCATATTTAGAATAGCTCTAAATACGACTCAACTACTTCTCAAATATCTCCCTCCACTCTGCTACTCCATCCCTACAAACCTGTGTTTGTGTTGTGGTTTCTATCACTCGTCCTCCTCTCTTTTTATAGCTGGTGCTGATTCCTCGGGTCAGGGAGATGGACATGTTCCATGGGAGTGACGGTGAGGGAGCGTGGGATACGTTCCAGCGTTACCGCTGTCTGGAGAGCAGCCAGAGTGTCGTCAAAAGCCCCATGACCGACATCTGTAACGACTACATCTTCAGCGTTTCCGCTCTGCTGCACAAAGGAGCCATGGGTACGTTTTAATACTTGTGTCTGTCTAATGTTTTCTGGTCAGAGGCTGTAGTCCTCCAAGCAGATGACCTGGGTTCTAATCCGACCTGTGGCTCCTTTCCCGCATGTCGTTCACAACTCTTCCTCTCCCTGATTTCTGAATCAAAGGAGTGAATCATGAACTGTGCAGCATAAACTCCCTGCCTTAGACCAAAGAAATCCTCCAATCATCTTCTGTTGATAAAATGTGCTCAGTTTCCTGAACATTTTCCTTAAACTCCTTTTTTTTCTTCACCCTTTCTTGTCTTTCAGCATGCCAGTGTGACCCTCAGGGCTCCCTCAGCGCTGTGTGTGACCCCAGCGGAGGTCAGTGTCAGTGTCGACCAAATGTTGTGGGCAGGAACTGTGACCACTGCGCTCCAGCTACGTTCCTGTTCAGCCCAGCCGGCTGTAGACGTGAGTGTTGGGTGTAAAAGTGTGCTTTGACTCCTAATTAATCCTGCAACAAGAAGGGTAATGATCCATATTTCTCTTCCAGCCTGTGACTGTGACCTCGGGGGCTCCGTCAGCGCCTTCTGTCACGAGGCGACCGGTCAGTGTCAGTGTTTCCCCGGAGCCACAGGGCGACAGTGCTCCCACTGCCTGCCTGGTTTCTGGGGTTACCCTCAGTGCAGACCGTGTCAGTGTAACGGACACAGCGAGTTCTGCCACCCTCACACCGGAGAGTGTCAGGGCTGCAGAGACTTCACCATGGGACAGCACTGTGAGAGGTACGGCCTAGGGAGGAGATTGACTAGGGACGCATCGATTGTAATAATCAGGGCAGATATAAATGTTTAAAATAACAATTTAGCCAATTGCCAATTCCAATACCAATTTTTTTTTTAAACTGCCGATCTTTAAGTTATCTTCTCAGATTACCTCTGAGCAACTGGCCCCAGAAAGATACATTAAAGGAGTAACAGTGAGGGGATCTTAGAGATGCTATTCTTTACCTTTTTTTTTAAACCTCCAGGTGTCTGGATGGTTACCATGGTGACCCAGAGTTGGGCTCAGGTGATCACTGTCGCCCCTGCATGTGCCCTGATGGACCTCGCAGCGGACGCCAGTTTTCAGACAGCTGTTACCTCCTGTCCCCATCCAACCAGCTGGTGTGTGTGTGCAGCGCAGGATACAAAGGTAAACACACACACACACACACACACACACACACACACACACACACACACACACACACACACACACACACACACACACACACACACACACAGTCCTAAATCTTCATGTTGCACTTTGTGTCATCAAGTCTTCACCTCACACACGTTTGAAACCCAAACAAACACTTCAGGTCTGCTCTGATCCCCTCTTTGAACTCAAAACATGCAACTTAAACATTGCTGTTGTACTTCCTGGTTCCTGTCCTCTCACAGGTGCCAGGTGTGATCAGTGTGCTCCAGGTTACTTCGGGAACCCTCTGGTCCCCGGGGGCCGCTGCATGCCCTGCCAGTGTAACAGCAACATCGACATGCACGACCCCGCGTCATGCGATGCTCGGACAGGCGCCTGTCTCAAATGCCTGTACCACACGGAGGGCTACGCCTGTCAGCACTGCAAACTGGGTTACTACGGCAACGCTGGCACTCAGAGTTGCAGGAGTGAGTACAGATGTTGTACATACTGTATTATTGGGTGTGAAGGCTTACACATATTAAAGCCTAAATAATATTTTGTCCTCCTGTGTGCAGAGTGTATGTGTTACTCGACGGGAACATCCCCTCAGGCCTGCTCTTCCCCTGAGGAGTGTCAGTGCAATCAGATCAGCGGGCAGTGTCCCTGCCAGCCCAACGTAGTCGGTCAGAACTGTGACCGCTGCGCTCCTGATACCTGGAACCTCGCCAGCGGGACAGGCTGCCAGCGCTGTAACTGCGATCCCGTCCACTCCTTCGGCTCCTCCTGCGATGTGGTGAGTCAGACTCTGTGAGCCAAAACCTGTAATCAAATAGAACATCTGTCTGCATCATTTCCTGCTTTACTATTGCTGCAGCTGCTTCACTCCACTCCTCTCATAATGAACTGAATCCCAGCGCTGCACCAAAAAAAAATCCTGTCTCCCTGTTAGCGGTTGTTTCCAGAGTTTTCCTCGCACAATTCATGGATATTTTCCAACAATTCTCCCTGAGAGCAAAGCTACAGGGAGCCAGTAAGTCACTGTGACCAACCCATCTATTCACAGACTTGTGTTTGTAAAATCTTTTGATATATGGACTCCAGCTGTTTGGGAATTTCTTCTCTCCAGCTTTTTCTGCAGCTCTGTTTTTTCTCAGACGCACAAAAGCTGCATGTGTTTACACAGAAACAGTCACGTAAAGTTAGGAGCAGAATAATGTGCACTCTCTCTCAGACACAAACATTGGGGGTTTCTGTCGTTACTGGCTGCTCTCCATCAGAGGAAGGAAGTCTCACAATACTCTGTGGAATAACTGAATACACATTTCTCTAAGAGGAGTGAGTCGTATCAAACTACAAACGTCCTTTGTGTCTGCATGGGAAAGAAAAAAAAGATGCTTTTAGGTCCAAAGTTCAAAAACTTTAAACACAAAATCCACCATCTAAGTTTTTACTTCCTGCTTTGTTGACTTGATGTTTTTGTGTTTCTGTTGTTCTATAGGTCACAGGACAGTGTATGTGTAAACCTGGTTTTGGTGGCAAGACGTGTCGGGAGTGCAGAGAGCTGTTCTGGGGCGATCCAGAAATTAAATGTCACGGTAGGTCACTATCACCTCCAATCAATGTACAAAAGAACTCCTCACAGGAGCTTTAATCAAGATTTCAAATGTACATTGGGTCAAATTGATTCAATGAAGATGCTACAGGTTATTATCATCATCAATCAACTTAAGCGGGTTTCTGTTGAATATACCCTCAAGTCAGTTAACTTTGCACCCACAAGAGGAGACATTTGATTTTTTTCCCAGTCATCAAAAAAACATATAAAAGTTTAAAAAGATCTATTATTTATTTAAAAGATTTCAGGAGAGGATTCTTGTTCCTGAACCTTTCCTGCTCTGAGTACATGCAAAAATCTTATCAGGGAAAGTCTAGGAATTTTTTTTTTCAGGAGTTTCAGGACAGATTTCAGGGTCGGGCTGTCCTGAAAAGACATGTGTGAAAAGGGCTTTAAACTGCCATTTGGGAAACACAACAAACAACTGTGCTTACAGCCTGTGTTGCCCTTAAGTGGCTAAACTATCAGGGTTTGGGATATTTAGTTAAACATTCTCCTCATTTTCTGGTGTTTTTTTTCTTCCATTCATGGATTGAAGCAACATTCCCCTCCTGCTTTTTCCAGAGCTTCTTGACATTCATTTTGTTCCTCAGTTTGTCAAACAGTGAGAGTGAGGTCAAGTAAAAGCCACATTCAGAACATGCTGTGTACTGCCATGAAAAAAACCTGTCAACATTTGTAATCCAATTTGGACTTTGCCTGCCTTTAAATCTCATGACCACTGCTTCGATTCGAACCACTGTGCTGGAGTGCAGAGCCAAATCAATGGAAAACATCACTGTCCAAACACTTCCTGTAATGCATCCCTGTGTTTATATTTCCTTTAAAACTCATTAGATATATTTTTCTATCGCCTGTATTAGACTTTCTCATGGGATATGATTTCCACTGACTCATCGTGTAGGAGGACTTGAGCTTTGAATTGTTTTCCCATTATTTTCGTGTGTTTTTAGCTCACTATGCTAAAGGAAACATGCCAGTGATGAGCGTAAAACGGCTTATGAATGAGTCGGTTTAGTTGGACAGAAATAACACGTTTTCTGATCTCCAAAAAAAAAGTTTTTTTATCTTCTGGACAAACTGTTGTCGAGCCCATCCTCACAAATGTTCCCCTCACTGTAGTTGGCTCGCCCTCAGAGAAGTAGAGAGAGAGAGAGTAGGAACAAGAAAAAGGGCGAGGAGAGAGAGTGAAAAAGGAATCTGGGAATGACCTCCTGTTACCCGCTCATGAGAACCAGATGTTCTCCAAAACTCCCAGGCATCCCGTTTCGTCATGCGCCAACGCCCAGAGGACCCGAAAAAATCCTGAATTATTCCCTAAAGGTCTCTGAAGCTCTGAGACCAGCTGGACCTTCTGCACAGATGATCCAGTGCTGAGCAGATTCATGGGAAATCAGAGCATATGGGCACCGCACTCACAGATGTGGGGGGGGAAGTGTGAAGTTATGTGAGAGAGTGTTGATAATAAAGTGTCTGAAAGATGCCGCCACAGCTGAGAGGTTCTTCTTCTACCCAAATTAAAAAGTAGGAATTTAGGAGTTTTATTGCGCGCTGTGATTTGAGGGAACCAAACACGGCAACTGTTCTAAGTATTTGGCTTTAGTTGACCCATAATCACCCTCTATGATCTGACCCTCCCAGGTGTTGTATTTCACCGTGACAAAAACAAAACTTCAAACCCAACCTTCACCTTCTGCTCCATAAATTATACAAATAACTGAAGCAACACTGACGTTGTAAACCTCTCCACCAGTGCATTCCTTCTCCCTGACTTACTCCAAACCTCTTCCTCCTCCTCCTCCTCCTCCTCCTCCTCTTCTTCCTCCTCTTCTTCCTCCTCTTCATCCTCCTCCTCTTTGGAATAGGAGGGAGGTCCCGAGGAGTGCCTCAACCCTCTGGGGGTCAGGATAAACTTTGAGGTCATGTCCATGTTTTTGTTTATGCACTGGAGGTGCTGGCTCATTCCCCTGGAGAGAATATTCATCACATGCCTCGTATAACTGTTTCATGGTAGATTATAGAGTCCTTCACATAATGAAGACAGACAGGAAAAAAACAAGGCACTCATCTTAAGAAGAAAGGTTAAAAAGCCTTTATTGAATTGAAGGAAGTTCCTGAAGAAGGCAGGACGCTGAAACGCGAGTGCCTTGGTTTTTTTTCACGTCTGTTTTTGAAGCTCTGCTCTTTGCCCTCCACCAAACAGGACCGCCTTTTTTGTATTATTAATAGTTCTAAGCAGCTCTCCTGTCCCCAGATGTTTAATAAAAGGCCTCACATAATCTTTAGACAAAAACAATTGTATTATGAAGTTATATAACCTCCTTTTAATCAGTGTTGATGCAAGAGTAAATGAAATGGATTCAATTATATAAATCTTCCTGATATTTAAGCTTCTTTCTTTGTTGTTTTTCTCCGTTGATAATAAGACGCACACTGAGTTTAAAATAACATTGAGTTATATTCTCACAGTCTTTCCAGGAAAATTTAGACTTGAGGACAATTTACATTTTATAATTTAAAGTCACACATTTTTGTCTTTAAAGGTAGATGTCAATATGTTTAACATGCTGAATTATGACACGACAGGACACGATACGATACAACATGATACGGTACGAAGTGACGCGACGCAGTACGATATAGTACGACACTCCACGACGCGTAATAATAAAGTAGGAAAGACATGACGTGACACGACACGAAACACCATGAGAGGAAACGACGTAATACAATACGATACAGTACGAAGCGATGCGACACGATACGATGCGAAACGACGCGATATGATACGATTAAACTATACTGTAAGTATTTGTCTCATTAGAACCATCGATGGTTTCAAAGGCCGGTTTAACTTGAATATTATCTAAAAGTTTCTCCATTTGGCCAAAAATGACTATTCCTGTGTCCTCTCTGTGTGTTTCCAGCTTGTGACTGTAACTCTCAGGGAATCTCCAGCGAGCAGTGCAATCGTGCCACAGGTCAGTGCACCTGCGTGGAAGGCGCGTCCGGCCTTAAGTGTGACGAGTGTGCCCGAGGCTACCAGGGTGAGTTCCCCAACTGTGAACCCTGCGACCCCTGCTTCGCTGTCTGGGACACTGTGGTCACTGAGCTGACCAATCAAACCCAGCGTCTGGAGGGTCAAGTCGCAGAGCTGCAGACGACCGGGGTGACGGCGCCGTATAAAGAATTAATCAGCAGTCTGGAGAGAAACATCAAGGCTGTCAAAGAAATAATAGAGAGCAACCCTGCAGGAGTGAAGCTGGAGCAGGTCCAGGAGCTGATGAACCACATCACGTGTGTACAGAAACAAATGGAGATCTATATAAACCTTTTTGTGAACCTCTTGTTGTTTGAGTTCATCCATGGTTTGTTGTTTCTTCAGAGGTGTGATGTCCTACGTCAACATAAAGCTGAACACGACAGAGGAGAGCCTGAACCTTCTCCACAGTGATGCCAACGCCACCGATGCCAACCTGGACGCTCTGACTGACGAGGCCAACAAACTGGAGCAGAGCGTCAGGGATCTGAGACAGGAAGTGTACAACGCCAAGAACGCCAACATCCAGGGTAAGAAACCATAGCTCTCAGATTGGGATTTTTTTTAGGCTTTTGCTAGCAGAAAAATAAGCATGTCATCAGCGTATTGCTTTACGTCAGTCCAGTTATTTTAGTTTTTAATTCTGTTTTTTCCAAAAATGTTGAGTTACATCTTTGTTTATTTTGTTTTGTGATGTATGAGGTCTAGTTTTGGTCGCACTTGAACTGAACAGAGTTCCTGACATACTGTACCCCTGAAGTGAAGCTCTGTACATTTTACATCTATATTTCATTCTAGAAAAGTTGAACTTAATCTTCTGCTTCTCAGGTTTGTCTAAACAAATTTCTCAAGCTCTTACAAAACACCGTGCAGCATTTTTCATTAACTGAAAAGGATATGTTGTTGTTTATCATCTTACAAAAGAGCTGAGTCATGCTGAACCCGTCCTGAGGAATACCTATGTCATTTTAAAATACTCCTCTGTATTTCATGTCTTACCTCCCTGTGTTTTTCAGTCGTGATTTTCATGCACTCCTGTATGTTTTAGGTGCTATGGACACTATTTCAGCTGCAAACTTAAAGTCTACGACGGCAGAGATCCGCGCCAACGCCTCCACCAGCAGCCCTGGAAACACAGTGGAACAGTCAGCCTCAGTACGGAAAGCCACAGAGGACAAACTGAACAGCGGTCAGAAAGAGTTCAACCGCAAGCTCCAAAGAAACACGCAGAAGCTCGACAAACTGTCCGACGAGCTGGATAGCTTTGACCTGACACCACTTAGTGATAAGGTTAGAAACGCTGAAGGAACAGATCCACTAATGAAACCAAAAATGTTATGTTCAGCTGGATCTCCATCGCAAAGAGGGAAATTACATTGTATACTGATGATGATCTTCTGTTTATTAATTCTCTCTCTGCAGACATGCGGTGGTGCGGCTGAGGGTGACAGCTGCTCCGGCTCTCCCTGCGGTGGTTTGGGTTGTGTCGGTGAGGACGGAGCGCCTCAGTGCGGCGGAGATGGCTGCAAAGGTGTCGTCACAACCTCCCAAACTGCTCTGAAGTCAGCCAAAGACCTGGACCAGGAAATCCTCACCGCCATGCAGGAGGTGGACAAGCTCTCCAGGATGGTGAGTGAACGAAGAATGGAGGAAAAACTGAAGATGGATGAAAGCAAATATCTTATTCATTTTTTTTTCTCCATGAGGTGTGGGAAGCAAACACGCGTGCAAACAAGGCTAAAGTGGACGCTCAGACGGTGCTGGTCAAATCCAACCAAAGCAAAGAGAGAGTGGAGCAGAGCAACGAGCAGCTCCGCAACCTCATCAAAGAGATACGAGACCTGCTCACCAGTGAGTGCACAACTGACCCAGAACCTGCTGAGTCAATATCCTGTACCAAAAATAACTTAATATTTAAGAAAGACTCCTAATGATACTCAAACATCTTTTTAACTTGCTTGATTTATTAGTTTAGACATATATATTGGGGTAAATATAGCTGCAACCAAAAACTGAGAGACTCCAGCTCTCATTGAAAGTTTCCATCCTAGAAAACCGTATTGTTTGAAAACTCGTTGAAGTTATAAAAGGATCAACTGAGTGATTTGTGTTTTGTGTTTGTTTAATCCAGATGACAAGGCTAATGTGTCAGTGATCGAGGCGGTGGCCAACGAGGTGCTGGCTCTGGAGATGCCGACCTCGTCCGAGAAGCTGAAGGAGCTGACGAAGGAGATCCGGGAGAAGGTCGACACTCTGACCAGCGTGGAGACGATCCTCAGTCAGAGCGCCATGGACGTCCTGACGGCAGAGGCGCTGCTCAGAGAGGCCAAGGCTGCAAGGTAACACACAGCTTTTAATCAGGAGCATCCCAAAGGAAAAACAAGACGTCCTCCAAACCAAATATTATACTGTGCAACAAAGAGAGTCCACTCTGCAGCATTCTGCCAACACCTACTACAACACAAAGTGATCATTTAACATCTGATTATGCTGCTTTCCTCACTATAGATCTGAGAGTTTTGCTTAAGCCGAATATTCTCATGCAAATGATCAGTTAGAATATTTAGGAATAATGTCTTTTAATTATTAAGCACAGTAGCTGCTTTTCTCAGCATGTCTTCACATGATATGTTAACAAAGGAACGTGTTCACTTTCTGTCCATCAGTGAGCAGGCGGCTAACATGAAGGAGACGGCAGATGTGGTGAAGGCAGCCCTGGTTGAGACTGAGCGTGCTCAGACCATCGCCAAGGACGCCATCGAGCTGGCTCAGAACAACACGAAGGGAACCCTGGACCTGCTGATCTCTGTGAGCGAGCGTTCAACAATCATTAACATCAATATTTACAACATGTTTCCTCTAATATTTTCTTCTGTGTGAATATCGACTCCTTCAAAAACATCGAGTGCCCTTTATCCTGACTGGAGAATTAGCGCCACCAAGTGTTCATCTTGATGAACTTACTTTGACATCTGCAAAAGTAAACACGCTTCAATTATCAACACATTTCTGTCACTGATTTTCAGAAATTCATTTCAAATTATTTTTATTTTCTACACAACACGTAGCTAGTCGTTGATGTAGGACATTTCAAAATGTTGCATTTTTATCAACATTTTACCAAAATATTTTTCTCTACGTCCAAACTTAAAGAACATTTTTAACACACTGAGCTCTCCACCTTCTGTGCTCCGGTCTTCTACAGGAAGCTCAGCCAATAAAATGTCATAACTTGCCTCAGGTTTTAATTGTTTTGGAGACATTCAGAGAAACCTCTGTGGCAACAGTTGTGTTCATAATCCTTAATTTCCCATTAATTCGTTATGACTTTTTAAAAGCCCTCATCTCTCCGACTGATTTAAGCTGACACTGAATTTGTAATGAAACACCAGTTTTAAATATGTGTGTGTGTGTGTATGTGTGTGTGTCAGGTTGAGTCTGAGACGGCTGATTCGGAGCTGAAGCTCAGTAACACGACGGGTCGTCTGGTTCAGCTGGAGCGGGAGGTCGGCCTGCTCAGACAAAACAACCTGGAGGTGAACCGACTTGCTGAGACGGCAGACTGGGTCACGGACCAGGCCAGAATGACCGCAGAGGAGGCCCAGCAGGTATTACACACACACACACACACAGACTTTCTTTACTCATCCTAACCATCTGAAAAAGCTCGCAGTAGAATTTTTGACCTCCTTCTATCAGCAGGTCAAGATGTATTTGAATCTGCTGCTGCCCCCCTGGTAACTCTTATCTGTGTGTGTGTGTGTGTGTGTGTGTGTAGGAGTTTGACGTGGAGGTGAAGAGCAGGTTGGAGGAGGTGGAGGACCTGGTGGAGGATAAAGGGGAGTCGGTGCTGCAGGCGAAAAGGAAAGCAGACGAGCTGCAGAAAGAGGCCAGAGAGCTTCTCGCTCAGAGCAGCAGCAAGCTGCAGAGACTCGGAGGTAGGAATGTTTCAGATTTTCGAAAGATGTATTTTTTGGCCCTTTAGCCTTTATTTGCATAGGACAGTGGATAGAGTCAGAAATCGGATAGAGAGAGAGAGTGGTGAATGACAAAGGAAAGGAGCCCCCGGTCAGATTCGTACCCGGGCCGCCTGCTTGAAGGACTAAAGTGTATAAACATTCATCATTCACCTGATAAATCCTCCTTTCAGTCAACAGACACCTTTTCTCTCTTGTGGTTTTCAGAGTTGGAGAACTCCTACGAGGCAAACCAGAAAATTCTTGAGTCCAGAGCTGCAGAGCTGGCCGAGCTGGAGCGAACCGTCCGCCGGGTCCTGGAGGAGATCAGCTACAAAGTGACGCTGTACAGCACCTGTCTGTGATCATCACCTGAACACAGCGTCACCTCAGACTCTTTACTGTTCTCAAGGGTTTCTGCTGGGATTGTAATGGTGCCAAAAATTCAAAATACTACAGAAGCCCTTAGCAGACATGCATCCATAAATGATATTTACTCCTTTTACCTGAGAGCTCAACTTATTTATCTCATTATCTCAAGATAACCCATTGTAACAGATTAATTTATGTCTTTATCTAAAGATAGCAAAGTTTGTTTTCTCGTGACGATTTTCTGGCGATCTAGAAAACGAAACAATAAGCTGGTCACTGATAGGTCAGACCACGACATGCCATGCTGCCAGAGCCCACACTAATGAGGTAAGTCGAGACTATTTCTACGACTGTTCAGTGCTTTTGCTTTTCTCTGGGTACAACATCAATGAATCTCGGGGAGACTGAGTAAATAAATGATATGGATGCACGTCTGCTTAGGGCTCCAGTAAGATACAGCTGTCACACGAGTGTTTTAAAGCTATCACGATGTTCGACACCGTCAGTGCCAAAAGTTTTGTCTGGTCGTGTCTCTGCCAACAACTTAACACTCGCGTTTATTACTCAGCTGTGCCAAAAAGTGTTTTAACAATTGAGACGAGTTTCAAAGCTGCCAAAGTATTAAAGTCCCAAAGGAAACCACTAAAAGCCAAAGTGACCTCAGTGCTTAAAACCAAGAATGTGTAGAGAATATACGATGAAGCTGTATGAGATACAACAATCTGTGTATTTAAATATGAGACTATAGGATAGAAATATTACAGTTTTATACTTCCTTTAAAAGCCCACAGATATTTAACAGTAAGAGGACCAGAATCATTGTGTTAACGGATCCTAAAATAAAATAAAGTTTCTCAAACATCCCTGTTGTTTTTTTCTTGTTTGATGAGTCAAATAGGTGAAACTAAAAGTGTACCTAGAATAATCCAAAACATTGTGTTTACTCACACAAACTGTGTATCGACCGTCTTTATGTCACAACCCAGAAGAGAAAGCAGAATCTGTTTGTCTATAACAGAAAAGTCCCCTAAAGGATAGGAAAACCAGTTTGTGTCAGTAAAAATCTCTGCAATGATAGAATGAACGGTTAGTATGTGTGTAAAATAAAAATAAGATCTTAGTATTAAACCCACAATGATCAATTGTGGGTACAAAGATAAACAAACTGTGATCCCACAAAGATCAACAACAATTGCATGACTGCAAATCTTCACACAAAGATAAAAAAACAGCTTTTGTAAGCGGGACCCTAAGTGGTAAGATGAAAGCAAATCGTGCAAGTCAGGAAAAAATGGCAGCAAATATCTAAAAAAATATTTTGTGTGATCGTGTAAAGATTAAAAGAAGTTTGTGTGTGTCAGTCAAATCCCAACAAAGACAGAAGAAACCGTTTCCTCTGGGCCTGTGGACCTCCTTCTCCTGGGAACGATGAGGAGGCAACAATAGTGACCGCATCATTCTATAAATATAATAAAATTCATTTCTGTTAATAAACGTGACTCACAAACTGGACAAAGATCTCACATTCTGTTCAAGAACGGAGAAACTGATTTTATTTGCAGTTTAACTTTCAGAAGAATATTTCTTCCTGTTAAAACAGAGCATCGTCCATGAAATAAAAAAGATTCAATATTTATACAAACGATGACACAACACAGGCTGAACTCGAACATCCTCACCAGAGACCGACTTTAACACCTGTGATGTAACAGGCTCGTTTAAAGTCCCAAAGACGGTTTTAAAACCGACGTCTCTCCCTGAAACTACGGTGATGTTACATCTCCGTTATGATGAAACACAACCAGAGCAGAATCTACATTTATGGAGATTTCTGTCTTTAATACTTGCACAAAGGTCGGACAAATGAGGAGATGTGAAAGCCAAAGGAAGAATATGTTAAGAATGACAATTAGGTTTTTATTTTGTTGTTGTATTTAAGTAAATAAAACCTGAAAAAAATCAAAAATTCAGACCATCCTGTGACAACAGAAAAGCTTTTTAATCCCGTCGTTTGATGGATAATGGCAGTTTGATAAAGTGGGGTTAAAGAGGATGAACACTGAAGCTGTGGAAGGAAAAGTCCTCCCACAAAACACACTGGTGTAAAAGTATAACGCATCTTAAATCCTCGTGCAGACCCCATTTAGTCCGACTTAAACACCCTTCACCAACTTCAGCTTTAAATTCTGGAACAAAAAATGTGCAACTTCTATTTTCTCCTGAAGTTCACTCGGGTAAAGAGCGGATACAGATGTGGGGTTTTCCTGTAAGCAGGAGCCTCAGTTTGTTTCTAATCTTTGCTCTTGGGGCCGTGTGGAGGAGGAGCGCCCTCTACAGGAGCGGAGCTGGGGACGGAGAGCAGCTGCCCGGCGTGGATGCGTTCGTTGACGCGCAGCTGGCAGCCATCCTGCAGCATGCGTAGAGCTATCCTGGCTATGTTGCGTGAATCGTCGAGCCCGGAGTGAGGACGGCCTTCGTACTTCAGACCCAACTTCTCCAACATGGTGCTCAGCTTTGTCTGTGCGCGAGGGACCTGCAGGATGACAGAGTCGTTTACAACTTGAGCTTGTAGAGTGATTTTCTAGTCTTCTGACTACTCAAAGCGCTTTTTACACCGCAGGTCACACCTACACATTCACACACTGATATCAGAGGCTGTCCATCAGTATTAACTAATCCATCCATACACATTCTCGTCTTATGAGTACTTTCATCCAGATAATTCTTAGTTTCTGTAAAATATGACATCTTAATAATCAGACAATAAAAAACAAACCTTGTAGAAGTTTCCGTATAACTTTCTGATGTTTATCCATTTCTTTGCAAAGCTGGGATATTTGAGGCGGCTGATCTGGCACTGGATGTTGAGGAACTTGCTCATGTCCCAGGCACTATAGAAGAAGAACACACAAGGAATGTAGCCGTCAGCTTAGGTTTCATCACACACACACACAGGAAACAAACACGTTTAGTTCAATGTAACATACCCGTCAGTAAGAATGGCGTATTTGTACTTTGTCCCGAGCTCTCTCTCCTTCAGCCAGTCGACGACCCGCTGCAAGACACCTGGAAACGTGTCGGCTTCATCCACCATTTTCTGCACAAGATCACGACTTTTAATTCACAGAAATATTGACATATTTAAGAGACACTGGAATCAAACAAGCCCAGAACCACCAACCTGTGTTATTCCTGTTAACTTCACACAGAAGTCTGAAAGCTGTGGGTTCAATTCTGGTCTGACATATTCCTGAAAAGAGTCCACCTTCAAATAAAAAAGACACATAAACATGTTTAGAAACCCACGACTCTCCCTGCAGATTGAAAACTGAACATCCTCACTACAGCAACTTACTATTTCTAGCGTGTGCGTGTTGATAAGAACCATGGGGAACTCGATGATTTCATGATGGAAGTCTGCAGGATTATCCTCTTCACACGTAGCCTCAAAGTCTACCACGCAGATGTAGTCGTAGTAGGTGTCAGTGGGCCCCCCCTCTCCTGCAGACTGCATCAGCTTGTGCTTCTTGTAGTGGCTCTTCAACCTCTTCTTCATCACGTCCTTCACACCTCTTCACACAAAATGTTTATGACACTGTTTAGCTCTTATTTTAATCCTGGTGGTAAAAACCATATGAGCTCAAGATTAAAGCTGCCGTGAGTGAACGAGAGAGATCACCGACTTTATCATACAAAAACATTTGCAAAGTATTTGTGTAATTTAGAAAGTGTGCAGGAGTTTGTCTGCTTTCTTTGTAATTACAACAAAGAATTAGTGCATTGCCCTCAGGTGTGCAGCAGGCAGAGGGAGGAGGGAGAACCAGGGAGAGACAACAGGGCCGCACGCAACATCTGGTGTGAGCTATAAATCTCTCTTTATCTACCATATTACAGTCACGCTCACCTGGTGTCGAGCTGCAGCTCTGCCAGCTTTTTCTTTAACTCATCCCTCGACATGCGGTTGATTTGTCCATTAGCCAGAGCGATCTCTTTGTACACGGGATGGCTGAAGTCACTGTTGGACTGAGACGAGGACACCTCAGGAGCAGATTCTTCGTCAGGGATGACCCTGCTGCATGGCTTTGTCTAAGAAGAAATGATACCATTACGATTCATAAAATATAAAGCAATGAGAGTTGAGTGAAGTAGCTGATTTTGAGAAATGTTAAAGTTTAGATTTGTTGATGAATTTTTGGATTAGCTGCCATATTTATTATATATCAGTGCGTAGAGGAACAATCTTCATCAGGGTTCCCACTCTTTTTCAGAGATAATTTTTCCAGGACTTTTCCAGGACATTTTCAATGCCAATTTAGCCTGAATGAGAGGAACGCATCCTGCCCATACACATGATCCTCCCTGTGAAAGTCTGATTGTTAAAATAGCAGTCTATGGCTATAACCATGAACTCTTGCTTATGAATGATGACAAACTGATCGTAGCATCATGCAAATTAAAAATGATTTAAAACAAGACAAGAAAAATGCAACATAATGCACCTTATAAAAACCGACATAAAGCAGCCAGCAGTGACTCATACTTTTCATTTGAAACATTACATTTCTTAATTTATCTGAAGGTTGTGCTTAAACATTTGTAACATTACTTTAATGTCATCCAGCCTGTTCACAGCGTAAAGCCTATTTTAAAAACTGTTTTTCATAAACACTCATCACTATTTGATATTATCCTTTAAAGAATGTAGCCCTTCAGATCATAATGTCCTCTGTTTGGGGAAACTTTGATGTATAGTTGGGAAATTGTTAAAATAATCTTCCAGGTAAGTAGAAGATTTTTAGTTTTTTGTCCCATGACTGGACATTTGTAAATTGTAACTCAACTATTTTCCAGTACGCGTGTGAACTATGTTGGGAACCTTGTTACTTTACCTTACATAGTAATGTAGATAAGAGTTTGACAACATGCAAACAACCTTGTTGCAACCTTAAAATAAAAAATGGCAAATTATAAGCTGCCTCCTCTTGCACGTTTTTGTATAAATCACGTCAGACAATTATACAAGGTTTAGAAAGAAAAATACCAATTATAACCGTGACACCTGTATTTATTATTAAGACACGTAAATGCTGTTTACACCAAAGCACTTTAGGGTTAAATATCTTGTTTAATCCGCCTGTTTGACTCTATTTTACATGAAATTATCTTTATCACACCAACCTTTTCCTCTTCTCCGGGATCAGACATCTTCACATTGACGTCCTTGGTTTGAATATTTTCCTTGTGCTCATCCATTTAAGAAAGGGAATTAATTCAAACAGCAGTCCGCAGCATAAAATAACAATTAGCGCATTAATTTATGTAAATAATGCTGCTAGTGGTCTTTTTAGCTAACACTTGCTAACAATGCTCGGTGACTTCTTCGCGCTTGTCAGCTGTGACGCTGCCAATTATAAAGCTAAAACGTTGAGTTCTTATAAAACTTGACAACATTAAAAATTAATAACGCATTTTAAAGCGATAATTTAGATGTTTAAGAGCCGGTTGCAGCAACTGATCCGTTAGCTCTCCGCAGCAACATGAAACTTTTCTCTAAGGTGGACAGTTATGACAACTTCCGGTTTGCGCCAAAACATGATGGCGCTCACTGCCGCCATCATGCGGTGAGGATGATACATTGCATGTCCGATCATGAAAAACGACACCTGGCGTATTTCCATGCCAAGAAGTATGCACCTCCTTAGAAAACGGTACAATTCTTATTTCTGGGGGTATATCTGTGATGACAAATTACGTTATTTTATACTTAGAAAGGTTAGGTGTCCTAATTATTCTGTAGACTCGATAGAACTGGATTTAAATACTGCACCTTTTGTACATTTTGTGTTTTTATATTTTCTATATATATATATATATTGTAATTACTTCTTATATTTTATTTTATTTAAGTTCTTGCTATTTTTTTTGCACCAAAACACCAAGACAAATTCCTTGTATGTGTAAATGTCGTTGGCAATAAAAACCGATTCTGATTCTGAAGAAGCATTTTAATTAGCCTGCGTAAATATGACCTGTCACCTGCAGACCGTGTTTCACTCTGAAGTGTCTGCAGAGTACATTTAAGCGTGAATGCAAAACACGGCAGTGAAATTGTGTCTGCCATATTTTACATTGTCCGGCGAGGTGCATCTAATTCTCTTAATCAATACATTATATCTGTAATGGTTTCCCTGTCTTGTTCTGTACATCGCCTCGTAATAAATGGGAAAAGATAATAGGCCTAATAATGCAATGTTGCAAACTTTATTCGAGATCTTGTTCATTTCAAACTTGAAAGCTAGATGATACCTTTAGTTTTCTTTTGATCTTGTTTGGTCTTTTTGCAACAAAGTTTTTCCAATCTACTGAAAGTTTTTAAGTTTTACTTGATTTCTTCATCTTTATAATTTCTTAATTTCTATTAAATACATATGGTTTCACAAGATAAAGGGCAAACATACTGTCCAAGGCTTTATCAGTGGTGAACACAGTCTAAATCTCTTTCTCTTGTTACTAGAAATACTTTAAGAGTGTCATTAGTCATTATAAATACTATCCAACTTCTTTGGTTTCATGATAATTAAACTATAGGTTAAATGAAATTGGCTAGATATGATATTGAGTCCAGCATTGTCTTTATGCCATAAAGAATTTATTCTATGCAAAACCACTGAGATCTGATTTAATCAAACTGGTAATAAAACATGGTTTCTGTAAACACAACACCGTTAATCATTTTAATACACATATATGGAAACATATCTCATGTGACTAGTTTACATAGTTTACCCTGTTAAAACCTCTCTATGAGTAAATGAGAAGATGTAATTTGCACTGCTGACAGCTAGGTGGCAGACTTATCCATGCTTTATTCTGTGCCATGCATGCGTGTCTATTATTAATATAAAGTAGAAAGTTCTTAACACTAGTTTGTATATGTCCTGCTTAATGTTGTTGACCCAAGACAGGAGTTTGAATCTCGCCGAGTCCTGTACTAGGGCTCTTCTGAGCAAAATGAACTGTGGTAGAAACAGTGCAGTGTGCAGGGCAAAGAGCAGCAGCAAAGAAACACGGCAAAACATCGTCTGAATAATGAATCTGAGGCCAGCTAAACTGGATTAAAGATTTATGGTCCACAAAGCAGCCCGACCAAGAGGCTGCTATTTGTTCTGTAGCCAATTCCATCAGTATGCTTAGAGAATAAACTGTTATTGTCTTTTTGTAGATCAATCAAAAACACCAGACAGTTATCACAAAGTGCAGCTGTGAATCCTTCAGGACTTAATTAGTTTTGTATTAATTGTTTTACTTAATTCCAAGAGAAGGAGAGATGTGATCATTTACTTAATTACTACAAAACATGTTTTGTTTTTAATCTGCACCAGCCGTCCCACGCTGTGCAGCTGGTGTGTGTCGAGCCATTCACACCAGTTTCATGTATGAATTCCTTATGAAGCGTGCAGAGCTGTTTGATCCCTGTTACTTACATCTCTCACAGCCTGTCTGATGGATCATGTGTAATAGATGAGATGTCAGGAATTTTCAAAAAACGGGAATAATAAGCAGAAAATGTAGGGCACCTTTAGAAAAACAAAGATTTATTCTCTCAATTGAGGAAAAAAAAAACAAAGTTATGGAAACCCATAACCAGCAACTAATAATGCACATAGAAGAGACAGAGACGTGAACATATACAATATGGACTGAAGATACAGCGTAGGAGAGAGGGTTCATGTCTCTCCTGAAATAGTTTTTTTTTTTTTTGCCAATTTGGAGAAACATATCCAACATTAATCTTAAAGAAACGAAAACGATAGAAAATGATCATTTCAGCGTTTTATTAGAAAGGCTAACATGCCTTTAAAAAAACTCCATATTTGGCTTCTGAAGGGACACAAACAGAAGTCACACAGTACGTGAAATAAGCTGCATTTAAAAAAAGACAACAGTCCCCTCATCATCACAGTGATACGGGGTTAGTTAGGGAGCATGGAGCTACATCGTTCAGCTTCCTGTCTATTCTGTTGTGCTGCATTCATGTCACATGGGAGAAACAGACGCTGAAGTATCGACAGTACGGATTTTTATGAGCAGTTTTTAAGTTGTTGGAAATACATCTGATACTTCTAGCTTACTGACATTTAGGAGGTTTTGTGCAAGAATAGACAAACTTACTTCAACCTTCATTACAATTCATTCTGCCACGCAGGGCAGGACTTTATGTGCTAGTTCAATCTTTAAAATGAGTCACTTCTGAGCTGTTTGAGAGTCAGCCGTGAAAATGCAGAAAGGAATTATTGTGAGGAAATCAAACGTAGCAGCAATAATAATGATGAACAGGTTTCAACAGGTGGGAATCCTATCAAGTCAGCACTTTAAAGCATCCCTCCGGCTATTTAGTTTCCACATTCCCACAGGACATGAACGCAGCACGAGAATAAAGGCTTCACACAAGTATTAATTTGTTCTGTTCACCTCTCTGAAAAGGCAATTCAATAAAATCGAGATTTTGGGCTTTCCTCACAGTTTACATGCTAGCTGTTTCATGCTAACGCTGCAGTCTTTGGAACTGAGTAAAGCACACCAACTCACAGACCAAGTTTTTGTTTTCTCAAACAGCAAAAACATAAAACAGATTTTTCGAAAACGAGAAATCCCAAAGCATCTAATTGACACGACAGCAAGCAGTTTAACATCCTTCTCTTCTGTTCCACATTTTTGGGCAAAATGCTTTCAAACTTTCTTGTTAAGAGTTCACAGAGAGGACTGATATTCCTCTGATGTCTGTACGGTAAATAAAAAGCTAGAGCCAGTTAGCTTAGCTTAGCACAAGGCCTGAAAAGGTGAAAAAAATCTGCCTTTCGACTGTGATTGACACATTTGCAATCTCCAAATTGTTAATGATTGATAGAATTGAAAAGGACTGTATAAAAACAAAACTCCAGATCTTCAGTGATATTTTAAACCAAACGCTGAAGGAAAGAGAGAGAGAGAGAGCTCTGTCTTAAAGACTCAAATATGTTGGCAAGGTTTCTGTACTGAAAACGTTGCATTTGTGAAATTTCGACAGGATGCCGACAAGAAGTTGCCTGCACTTTTTGGAAATTCAAAACAAGAAATTACCAAATATTGAGGGCCTGGGACTTTTGTTTTTGTTCCTGTATATACGTTAGAAATTGTGGTATTCTGACCTCCTCTTTTAGGAACACATTATTTTGTGTTTGTCTAAAAAAAAACCAGATTGTGTTTTCAACTTCCTTAAAGCTCCAGTAAGGATTTTTTATCTGGTTATAAAACAATCTGAAATGAATACCGATGTTTCTGTATGACGTAGAAACGTAAACGAGACAATCAGCGGAAAGAGTGACTACTTCTTTATGGTTATTCTTCATGTCTGAAACCGCTGCCGGGGGGCAGGTGTCAGACAAAGTGAGTTACAGCATTCTGTAAAAAAAAGCCTTTTTTAAACAATTTTCACAGCCAAGATTCTCGATTAGTGTTACTTTTGAAGTTTAAAAGAAGCAAGACGATAATCTTTATTAAAAAACAGTACTTCCACATGCACAGGACAAAGTCAGCAAAGACATAAAAGGTACCGATGTGTCCACAGGGGGGCGCAAAATTGACACAAACCAAAAGTCCCTTACAGGAGCTTTAAAAAAATTGTTCTGCATATTAACCCTTAAAAGGACAACTTATTGTTTTAGCCCTACCTTTTTTTTTGAATAAACACATTTCACAGTTCATGTACAATGTTGGATGGTGAGTTGTATGAGGTTCTTGAAGTTGGACTTTTTACAGATGGAATCAGGCTAGTAGCATCCGCTCGTTTCCAGTCTATATGCTAAGCTAGGCTAATCGTCCCCTGGCTGTAGCTAAAGGATGAGGATGATGGTCTCGATAGATGATGATGATGATGGTTTTGTTTGATAACGACGACTTTTAAGATGGTTTCTATACTGGTTAGAGCTCTTACGAACTGCCGTCAATGTTGCGCTTTGCCTCTGTGCATTGCCTGTCAGCACCTGTGTGTCCAATCGGACTCAAAGCTGATCGTTTGCACTTACTGACATTGTTTCTTTTTTTTCTAGATCCTTGCTTGTGTTGTACTTACTCTCTGATGTACGTCGCTTTGGATAAAAGCGTCTGCTAAGTGAATTGTAGAATAGCTTTAAACAAAACACACAGGAAGTCGCTTTACTCTGATCAAGAAAGCAAATATTTCACAAAAAATGTGAAACTCTTTCATTGAAACGACACACAGTAAAGACGCACACAAGCAGGCGCACGACACATGGGGACTCACACAAAACAGACACGCCAACAGTTTAAAACAACAGCTTCAAAATCTTCCTTTTGAAGGAGACACTCACGAGAAAAAACGTCACGTAAATTCACAACAGAACACAGAGTACAAATCAACCTTCAGGTGGACGTGTGTTTGTGTCGTCACAGCTGGCTGCTGTTGGAGGAGGCAAACTGTTCAGGACTCATCTATTGTTTGTTTGTTTAGAGGTGTTGCTATAACACACACACACTTCCCTTTAAGGACAGGAAATAATCCATGTTTTTTCATGCCCACTCCTCTATATTTAGATTTCAGCGTCTGTTGTGTGCAGTCAGAATCCTCGAATGAGTCCAAAAGCCGATAATAATGCAGCCATGTGATCGATCTCAGCTGCGTTCTCTCTAAATGGTCCGATACTTTGGACTGTAGTGATACTCTTTTATGGCAGCGTTATGCCATAAAAGAGTGATATTTATATTTTACAGTTTTGTAGACAGCATGTTGTAGAGGTTTGTTCAGTTGTGATATCAGCTGACGTGTGTGTTGTTTGTTATAATCACTGCAGCGGTGCGTTCTGGGAAAAGGCTTTGTGAGATTTGTGTGAACTCCTTTTAGACATGCAGAGCCGTAAATCAGTCACCATGGAGCCTAAAATTATCAGGGGACAGGGGCTGGTTTAAGGCTACATGTAAACTCCTCCCCAGTTTTTGTGTCGTCATGACGACAAACCTCGTGGACACCTGGACCCAAGGGTCTGCCAAAGTTTTCTGGTCTCATTAGTGCTCCTGGATCAGTGCGGGAGGACTAGTCGTTCCAAAGCGCATTGTAAATGTTCCCAGTTCTTCCACAGCAACGCTAACACGGACACGCCCACGCAGGTGAGCAGCAGGTGGAGGCGGCTACGTAGCAGCGGGGCGGCGAACTTGGCCGCCGTGGAAACGCACACGAGGATCACCGTGACGATGGCCAGCATGATGTTGATGCATTTCCCCAGCAGCACCTTGGCATCGGTGTTTTCTACTTGAACCGTCTGTTGCTGCTGCTGCTGGAGCTCGAGCTTAGACACACGAGTCTGACACGACTCCAGGACCTCCTAAAACACACACACACACACACACACACACACACACACACACACACACACACACACACACACACACACACACACACAAACGCAAAACGATGAGGGAAATAGAAGCTAGAGGCTTGAAGGGAAGGGAACTGAAACTGGATCAGACAGGAATGACACAATTTTTTTTAGAGATGATCAGACTTTGTGCTTTACATTATAAACAGATAAGAGACGCTCGAGGCCCCTTGCTGAGCAGTTTTAAGGTTTTGTATTGCATGCCTGACAGTCTAACTTGTTAATCTCTTTGTATATACAAACACACATTACCTGGATGTCCCGGGCCCTCTCGTAGGCCTGGTACGCCACTTTTTCCTCAATACTGGCCAGCTCCTGCTTCAGGTTACTGGTCTCATGCTGGTGCAGCTCTGTCAGGTCATTCAACTGATCCTCCAGCCGCTCATACCTGACACACAAACACGAAACATGAAGAGTAGGTGGAGGCGGAGAGCCAAGCACAGAGAGAGAGAGAAACAATGCATAATTGAGAGTGTGTGGGCGAGTTACAGTACAGCAGTTTATCTACTACAGCTAAAAACATTTGCCCTTGGTTGACTTAGCAACCGTCTGGGGGTTTGTGTGTAAGCTCAGCTATTTATTTTTAGTTTAGAAAAGCTTTTAATAATGGCCCCTCTAAAACGGTCAAAAGCTCTCCAAAGATCAACAGCACCAGTCAAACTAATCGGCCCGGTTAGGACAGTTTTTGCAGGTGAGGGTGATCGAATCCCTGCAGCGGATGCATCAATATTTATAGTCGATAATTGAAAGGTTTTTAATTTACAGCTGATCTACATTTAGTGATTCTTACACAAAAGTAAGCAATACATGCTTCTGATCCGTCATAGTCCTACGAGTGTAATCATGCAATATAAGCACTTCAACCATCAGTAATATTTCCTTCAGGGGCGAACATTTGAAGGACCGCTAGGGGCATGAGGAGGTTCAGGAGTTTAGTATTTTGCAAGAAAAAGCCAGAAGCAAATGCACTAAGGCCTTGTGTCCATCTAGCGTTTTTTTCCTGGCAGAAAAGCGCTGGCTGTGCGCTCAGGAGCGTGTGCATGAAGCGTTTGTGCGCTAAGAAGAAAAGCGCTGCACGTCCGTCCTGTCTCTATGACAACAGTCTGTTGACAACGGCCGCTGTATGACCGACACGGCTACGTTACTTTTTACTGCATGTGTTATATTTCAGATCGTTTTTTATGCGATCAGACACGGAGCAAAGAGGATGTGGGTACAAGATACGATCCGTAGGAGGCTAAAATGCGTGGAATATTATACATTTAAACTTTCTGAAAAGTTGAAAGATTTTCAACTTGAGCGTCCGGAGCGGCCGCACAAAAACTCTGTGCTTCTCATGTGCTTTCTATCTGTTCAGTTTTTTATTCCTTCGAAAGTCTATCCGTTGACTTTGGCTCAGCACAAGTCGTTTCAAAGACAGTTTTCTATTGGCTGTTTACAAAATGTCCCTTCAGGTAATGGAAGTAAAAGCCTGATTCAGTAGTGAAAAATCCTTTTGAAATATCTGCCACTCGACTCTGCAAAGCCCCATGAAATAAAATGCAGACCGACTTATAAAGAGAGTATTATAAAAGAGCATAAAATCACGTGTCAGTGTGAGACGCTTTTCAGGGATAAAGAGGCGACTGCGTGTGGATCTATTTGGCGGTTAAACTGCTAACTTCATTGTCCTGTAATATCTTAATGTGTTGTAGTGGTTGGTTGGATTACGCAGGGAGATTTATAATGAAAGCGGTATCTGAAGTATGCAGCATACACAAATGAAGAGCGAGCTGGTGTGTTGCTCTCAGAGGGGGGAGAGCTGCAGGATGACGACTGTCTTTCATATTCTGGATTTTTTTCCTTTTCCCAGAAAACTAAATACCCCTGCTTTAAACTAAAGGATGCTGCTTGATCTGCTTATTATAAGTGTTTTCTAACCGACCTTTACTGGGTGTGTGTGTCGTGTGTGAGTGTGGAGATAATGGTGGTTAAACACATGCTGTGATGCTGCACCCACCTGTATCTCTCCTCCTGTATCACCTGGGTGAAGTAGCTGTAGTCCCGTTTGAACTGAGTGCTCAAACTCTCCATGTCCTCCGCCAGCTGAGCCTGAGCCTCCCTGATGTCCCGCACCATGTCCACCACCTCACCCATCCTCCCGTTGGACTCCGACCTCCCCGGACCACCAGACCCCGCCCCTGAGCCCCCGGCCAAGTTCCCGTTAGAGTCTGCAGAAGCTGACGTCCCCGTGGAGCACTCGTCGTCGCTCTGGTACTTGGTTGCCTTAGCTACAGTCGTGGCGCTCCCGCTCAGACCCCTCCCACCGCCCTCTGCCTGCAGCCCCGACCCCGTCTCCATGGAGCTCTTCAGGTGGGCGATGTTGTCAGCGCTGCCAAACTTGTTCCTGATGAGGTTTGCGAATTCCCGCGACTTGTTGAAGAAGAACGGCGGGGAGAGCGACACGCCAGGACCGATGGTCTTCACTTTATCAAGAGCCGGGTGTCTCCCCGTGGTGCTCACGTCCTTCAAGCTGCCCTCCTTGCTGTGAGTCCCGGACTCCTTGCTGCTGCCGTCTTTGTGGCTGTGTTTCCCGTTGGTCTCGCTGTCTTTCATGCGGCGGTGGTACTGCTCCAGCTTCCTCTGCAGCCCGGCGATGGTGTGCGCCGACTTCTGGTTCTTCTTTTCAAACACCTGACGTATTCGAGACACCTGCTGCTTGTCGGCGTTGTTCACCAGCTTCAGGTACTCGGCTACATTCTGGTCCCGGGCCGTCTGCTCCACCTTCATCTTCTCTGTCACCTAAAAGGAAAAGGAAGAAAAAAGGTCACATAGCATTCATAACTTCATGTAGGATAAATAAAAGTACTTTTTTAGCATCTCTCAAACACTGTTGTAACTTATTAACACAATGGAACAGAGGTCTGATGTTTTGCTGGTGTCTGCTTAAAGGTACGCTGATGAAGGCCTAGTGCTGAAACGCGTCCGTTGTTTTGCTGCTCTTGCCCAGATAAAGGAAATTTAAAGGACATTCAGTGTGCTGATTGTTCTGTCTCTTTTTAGTCTTGTTGCGGTCGTGCACCTCAAACTGTGTTTACTGTAGAATAGAGGTGGTAAAAAAAATCGATTCATGTAAAAATCGAGATTCTTCTTTTCTAAGATTTAAAATTGATTCATAATTTCAAAAAAATCGATTTTATTTTGGGCTAATCAGTCACTCCCTGCTCTTTAAATCGGTAGAATGCCAAATAGAGCAACAAGAAATGCAGCCAGTCTCACAGATGACTTGAGTAGATCCTGAAGTATGTACTCATTCATAAATAGACTTTGAATCCATGGATCCTTGAATACAGAATCATTTTGAATCGAAAATCGATTCTGAATCGAATCGTTACCTCAAGAATCGAAATCGAATCGAATCGTGAGACACCCAAAGATTCCCAGCCCTACTGAGTGTGCTCCTTTTTGTCTGCTTAAAGGTTCCTGTGGAGTTTTTGTGTGTTTTCCTAGCGACACTTCTGAGCTGTTTTTCTGTGAGTGTCTCGTTGTTTTGTAAGCTTGTAAACATAAAGTCAACAAAGCAGCATTCAAAACAGTTAAAAATAGTCGGCTGCTTTGGAAATGTTTTGTGAGAAAGAAAACGCAGTCAACCCACAAGGAAGAGTTTGGATGAGAAACAATCAATGTTTCCTTTTTCTTTCTTTTTTTCAAGTTTACAGAAAAGCTCCAGAGGGGAATCTTTAACGAGGTCAGCAATGATTCCAGTACCCTCAGCAATAACGCTGACGGTGAATTACTGAATCGACAAGAGCTGAAGCACTATGAGCAGAAAAAAGTGCTTTGCTCGAACAAAATGATACCACTCTGTGTTTGTTGCTTTGCGTGTAAAAACCGGGATCAGTAGTTTGTTTTATGCTAATATTAAGACTGAGCGGCAGATATTTTCCTCTTAGGTAGGTTTTCAACATTTATGATGAAATCTAAGACAAAAATGATGATCAATGTTACACAGAAGATGGGTAAGAATTTCTTTAGACTGATTTTAATGTTTTCTTTTGTGTCACATCGGAGAAGGAAACGCAGCCTCAACTGCTCTACAAACCGATCTGAGGAGATATTTTGACCTTTTGTGTGCTGTTTGCTCAGTGACCACGGGTCACATGTGTACACACAGTTCTGCAGGACAAACACAGTAGATCTACGAAAAGATCAACACAGGCAGGAGGTTGACTAATCTCGCCTCTGACCTTGAGGATCTTCTGCTGCAGGCTGTCGATACCCAGCGCTCCCTTGCTGAAATCCAGGCCGACTCCATCGTCCCCGACGCTGTCCACCACATCCAGGTTGGACTCGGAGCCGCCGCGACGCATGGGCACCGGGATGGTGAGGATGTTGACATCACAACCACTGCGCTCCGCCTATTGACACAGATAGATTACCCTATCAGTAACAGTTCATCATTAAAAGAGCTTGAAATCATGTCGTAAAATGTTCTGTTTTCGTTCGCCAAAATAAACTCAACATCTCATTAGCCTGCCTGGCTCTACAGAGTAATGCAGTGATAAGCTTTTGTTATCTATTAATGACTGAGATGATGAATTAATTATCATAATAGTTTAGTGTTTATGATATTCTCAGACTAATCGAGTCAGCTGTAAGTGATATGTGGAATAAAAGGAGTGAAACACTTCCAGTGGAGCTGAAAATCAAAAGACAGACATCACCTGATACGCTCATTATTATTTTAAGCCTCTGAAAGGTATCACCTATCACAAACAGGCTCAACTTGGATTATAGCTGCTGTAGAAAGCAGCACTGGAGAGATATAAGATTATATAAGCCTCGTTCAATGAGATGAGAGAGAGCAACACGGCTCTTCTGAAGAACATGAAGTACTGCAGGGCCAATAGAAACAAAACCAGATTTATCAAACATAATGCTCAAACAGGCTTTCAGTGTGCAGACAACAAAAAGCACCTTGGAACTCAATGCTAACATGAGTATGCTAACACCAACGTGCACATTTGTCAAGAGGAAAGGTGTACCAGCAGTGTTTCCCATAGAATGACGCGACACCTGGGCGCTGGAGTTCGTGGCTGTTTTTATATTTATACAAAAGTGTTTATTCCTTCTAAATGAATTTACTTTTTGCAACAAAAAACGTTAATCTGCTCCTCTTATCCTCGCACGTGCACAGACACAAACACCAGGAGTACGCCTCACGCTTTGAGAAGTTCCACTTGATATTCTGTTATTTACAGGAGTTCAGCATCAGCAGCAAGAAGCTGTACATTAACATTATTCAAATGAAGAAATGAGAAGCTTCAGTTTTGAAATGAGCAAGGCTCCTCAATCGGTGCTTTTACAAGAGGGGTGTACGGACAAGTTGACCTTCTCTCTTCCTCTCTCTCTCTCTGAAGCTGACGTGATTCTGCTCTCTTGGTTTTGCTGCGTCTTGTCTCTCAGCAGGAGTCGAGGGGGAAGTTTTTTTTTAAACAGGAGTTTCGTTATGTTGCACGGAGCCACCGAGGGCTCAGGCACAGTTTAAAATTCTGTGCGCTCAGTGAGGTCCTTGCGTGCGCCTGCACTCTTGCGCGCTGTTAGGCTCTTACAAAAAAATCAAACAATGCAGAGACAGTAAAAGACAGACTTTGCACAAACGTAAACACAGACACCTATGCAGCATTTCAGGCTTAACTATGTGCCTAAAAACCTGTAGCATAATTGTTTAACTTTGATATAAAATATCAGCTGTTTATGAGACTCTCTTCCTCTTCAGTTTTCACTCCATCTATGTTTCTAACCTTTCATTTCTGTAAAGCATACATGTCGAAAGGCAGAAAAAATAGAAGACCTCAACATGAGGATGAAAGGAGAAGAGGGAGCTGAGTCTGAGGAGGGTTCGTGTGTTTGGACTTGAGAGAGAGAGAGAGGATGAAAAAAAGAAGCTGATGAGACAATAAATCTGTCCTGAGACGGCACGACGGTCAGTTAGAGGAGCAGTGTGGAGCCCAGGGCTGCAGACAAACACTCCCCAGAGCCACTTTTTCTGAAAAATCCACTCGCTGTTTTGTCAAAAGCAGACGATTATGTAAGGCAAACTAAAATATTAGTATGTAGTGGCTCTAGTTGCCACGGCAGCAAAGCACACACAGCCAGGCTAAGCTCGGAAACACACACAAACACACACACAAGAGCGAACTGCTGACTAACCCTGAAGGTAGGTTTGTGGCTCTATTGTTTCAGTCTTTGTCTTACACACAAGCAGAACACATGACGCTTTAATTGTATCCCTCGGCTTTCGGCTGCATGGCCTTGCAATGCATCCTGCAGCAGTCAGCGATCGTCATCCAAAGCAGAGAATTAGTTCTAAACTATCAAAATGTGAGCACGCTTGACACTCATTCATTGAAACGGTTCGTTCTGAATCAAATTATAATTCTTGCTACTCCTGAGTGCAGATGGCTAACACCCTCAGAACATCACACATCCAACCAGACGGCCAGAAATGCAGCCAGAACAAACCTGTGTTATAAATAACGCTGAGATAATCAACATTTAATCATTTTCATTTTCCTGCTTCACAAGTGGAAGATTTGATTGATTTCATCTCTTTTGTGTACTTTTTGATACCCAGTGCTTTAAAACGAAATAATATACAATATTTTATTGATCAAGAGAATCAAAAGAAACAAACATTTTTAGAAATTCAAGAAATTCAACAATATTGGACGTCCAGGGCTTCACTGGTATAAAAGCAGGAATCAATATTGTTAGATTTTCATTAGTATCTTATTGAAGTTTTAAACTCCAGTACTGTGACAACCCTCCTCCTGCAGCGCTCTGATCCTGAATTGACAACGAGTCCTTAGATCCAGATCGACACCTTTCCATCCAAATCTGTGGATTTCTCTCGTAAAAACTCGCCCTGTAAAATGTAAATCCAGTCTTTTGTGTCACGACACTCCAGTTAAACAACACATGAATCCCTGGTGACACACTCACAACATGTTAACAATAATCAAAGTCATGAGTGCTAGTGCTTCGGCTTGTGCAGTGGGTGATAAAAGGCTAATCAAGAAAATAATTAGCACTCTATGTCGCCATTTTCAGTTGCAGCCTGAGTCATTAGAGAGCTTCTATTGATTTGTGAATGATTACACTGGAACCCACAGCTAAATCAATTTAAAGTACATCAACCTCAACACTAATCATCCTGCTTTTAGACTCACAGCCTTTCATTTGAGGTTGAGCGTTTGTGAAACAAATTTGTTACCGGATCACGCTTTTATTTCCCACAATCCAACACTGTCTCTCTCCCTCCTGCCCTGCCCGTCAAACACAAATGTCCCGGTCATAAATCAGCCGGCTGCAGGAAGTTTAAAGTGTGTAAACATGCGGCTGGCCGTGCCGCACACTCTGCAGTCTGCACACGTATTGAACACACGCTAGAAAAGTGGGTCTGAGGGTGAGAGTGTGAAATTATTAACATGTGCACAGTCAGAGGCAGCATATGTCTCAGAGGACGCACGTGCCTGCTGTACAGAGCAGCTATCTGCCCCACTACTCGTCCTCTGACCCCGGTCTGCACTTAAAGCCATTTAGATTATAATACAGATGGGTGGACACACAGCCCAAACACAAACACACAACACAGCAGGGCATGTAACCACCAGGTAACAAAAAGCAGGAACACTTTACCGCTGTTTGAAGATTCAGTTCTTCGCCAAGAAATAAATGACTGAATGCAGAATGTGCTCTGATAGATCTCCTTGGAGGGAACTACAAGCCAAGAAAAAAAGTCTCATTTGGTGCAGAAGGGCATCAAATGAGACTCACAGCGGAAACATTACAAGGGACATTAGCTGCAAATGTAAAAGACTTGAGGGCTAAGGAGGTTCATTTACACAACATCTAGAGTTATAATCATGGAAACGGCTGAAATAGAGATTCACTTTTAGAAGATACTAAAACATTTCAGGCTTTAAATTATTACAAATTCAACAAAAGCAAAAGCATAAAGGATGAGGCAGTGTGTGCTTCACTGTGTGTGTAGGTGTGTGATTTGCATTGGCCCTCTTTATTCAAGATGTGAGATAAGCTCGTGTTGTTGACTGCATGATAGAGAGCGACAGGAGGTGCTACTCCAGCTCTGACTAAGCTGGCTAATCTGAGCGCCCTGCTGATGGAGCTGGGAGTGGGGACCTTGCCGTGGGGAGACGACAGTCTGACAAAAACGCAGGAAAGTGCCAAAGGAAACTTTTTTTCTTCTGTTGATCGGAGAGAAAAGCCATTTATTCCTGCCTCCAATCCATCCATTTATTGTGCACTAACATGAGCCAGAGGTAGACACAACAAGTCACACACAAAGACACACAAACACGCCGCTACTCATAAACTATACTTTACTGTAACTTTGCCAATACACAGATGTGTGACTCATTTGTTAAAAAACAATCAGCAGCTGTCCTCAAGTGACACATGGACTAATGGAGTCAGCACAGTAATCAATCAACTCAAGGTTGTGTGCAGGAAATGTAAGATCCCGTCTAAATGCTTTATAAGTAGTGCATACGTGTTATTTGTCAGTGTCAACAATCACACAGGAGGATAGTTCAATACCTGAATTAAAACATATTAATGTGATGATAAGACTCATGATATGTGTGTAGATAACTTAAGATAACCTGCAAGAATGAAAGGTCACAAATCAGCCAGCCGAGAATATCGGCCACTATTAGCACATCAAGTTGCTATCGGTATCGGCTAATTTTAGCGCAGATATGCCCCCCTCCTTTACCTGCACCCTTATAGCATTTCATTTGAGTTTCATTGTATTAAACTAGAAGTTGTCCTCATGTCTGTCCCCAGCAGAGGGCGCTATATGGATTACAGCAATCATTATCACAACCCAGAGTGTCAAGCGGTAATGCACGAACATGCGCAGTTACTCTCCAGTGGAGTGACAATCTTGTCTTCGTTATATATCTTTTCCCCAATTGTATGATAACTGCATTTGACGGATCAACGCAATAAATGTGTATGTCTATATCTATATGGGTGGCAGTAGCTCAGTCTGTAGGGACTTGGGTTGGGAACCTGAGGGTCGCCGGCTCAAGTCCAGAAATTGGTCTGGTAGCTGGAGAGGTGCCAGTCCACTTCCTGAGCACTGCCAAGGTGTCCCTGAGCAAGGCACTGAACCCCCCCCCCCCACCAGCTCAGGAGCGCTCGCTGTGGGCAGCCCCCTCACTCTGACACCTCTAATGAACTAATGAATTTGTTTTTTATTTGAATTGGAGAGTTAATCTACATTTTTTATTAAACATTTGAATTATTGAATATGAGAAAACCAAAGGCACATTTTGTATTTTGGATGTTGGAGTAATTTTTGGTCTCATGTAACTATATAGTGCTTAAAAACACTAACGGAGATTATACCACATGAGATGTCTCTGAGTTGCCTCATACCTCGCCGTGAGCAGCACACCAGATTAGCACAGGCGGAATTAGACGAGTGTGTGTTTGAGTGTCGGGGAGGAAATAATGGGATTGGGAGATCAAGAGATTTAGTGGAGGGGATGTTTAAACGGAGCCTTCTTTAGCCAATCATTGAAAGCCGCTTCATTATCATGGGATGACATGTAATTCACAGATAAATGGACAGAGGTGGAGGACCTGCATTTCCATAAAGATTACAGATGAAGCAGCGTTTATTTACACCACAAAGACAGCTCCAACCTACGACAGGAATACAAAGTGACCACATGAATAATGCTCATACATCGCACTCACTAAGGGAAACACTTACCGTATCTCCGACATTACAGCTCACATGTTTTACAGTATTTTACACAAACAGACATCTGATGCTAACAATAACAAACATCTCTGTTTACATGTGGATTGTTGTTTGTTTTTGTTTTTTATGTATTGATGCTGCTATGGAGGCAGCACATGAGTTCAAGACAAACTTCCCTACAAAATGCTAATGGACTTGAGCTTGTATATTTCTTTTCAAGTCTTCCGACTACTCAAAGCGCTTTTAAACCGCAGGTCACACCTACACATTCATACACTGATGGCAGAAGCTGCTATGTAGTGAGACCATCAGAAGTAACTAACCACATCCATACACATTCATACGGCGCCTACGAAGCAGCGGGAGCAATTCGGGGTTAAGTGTCTTTCCTAAGGACACATCGGACATGTTGCTGCAGGAGCTGGGGATCGAACCCTAGACGACGACTCTACCAACTGAGCCACAGCCGCCCCAACAAAGTGTATCATATCCTATCAAACGTATCGTGTCCTACATCCAAGAGTTTAGCAGCTGTTTTCAGTTTAAATAAGTGATTTCATTCTTTTAAAATCAGTGTAAAACACAGTGATTGACAGCAACGGGAGGCGGTAGACACATGTTGTCAATGTCTATACAGTCAATGCTACAGCCCCTTAGCAAGCTTGGGTTTTCTATGGTAATCTGCAGTTTTTTGAGCTGCATAACAGTTCTCCTCATCCAACATGATCACTTTCTTACCTAACAGCACATAGCACTGCAGCTCTTTAAACAAATATGGAGATGCACTCAGACAAACTCCAGATGCTGAGGTTTTTAAAAGCTGAATACAGCAAACTGTGATTGGTCTGCCAAGGCCACTCTGTTCCGACAGACTCGAGAATAACACAGCTGAGTGTCCCTGGTAATTTATGACTGTACTTCCGTGGGGCTCCAGAGAAAACATAATGTATCAAGCTGCCACAGAACAGTGTACAGGTTACAGAAACCACCGCACCTGCAATTGAATTCAAATCCATTCAACCTGCGAGGCAGAAATGAGCTGAAAAGCAGCGGAGCATTTTGCTCAGGCAGCTGAGTAAAAGATGCTTTCCTGGAACCGATTGAACAAACTTGGAAAGAAAATGTTGCTTGAATAATAAATGAAACGGTCCCACACTGAGTCTCTAACAGTGCCATCCATCATAAAGATTACCCTGTGCACAATGTGGGCTACTAAACACTTTGCTGAATAATTTTTACATTAGCTCCACAATTTTTTACTTTTATGAAGGCTCATAACTTCTCTCAGCTGCTCAGTTTACTGAAAGGTTTTTAATAATAAAGACATCTCTGATAGTTTAGATGGTAAATGGACTTGAGCTTGTATAGTTCTTTTCTAGTCTTCTGACTACTCAAAGCGCATTTCACACCTTCACATTCACACACTGATGGCAGAGGTTGCTATGTAAAGTGATCATCAGAAGTAACTAATCCCATTCATACGCCGACGACAAAGCAGTGGGAGCAATTTGGGGTTAAGTGTCTTGCACAAGGACACATCGGACATGTTGCTGCAGGAGCTGGGGATCGAACCCTCGACCTTCCAGTTTAGAGACCACGACTCTACCAACTGAGCCACAGCCGCCCCATTATGACCGGATCTGATTGCTGACAGCTTCATCGTGAAGGATGACATTGTGCAAAGAAAGCTGGAATAAAAACAACTGGCCTGGTTTTGGTGAAAGAATATCCCATAAGTGAGTTATTTCGAAAGTTCCCATTTTCCAACTGTATTCCAGTCACATACAGAAATAAAAAAAGAGAGTTCAGTTCATCTTTAATGCCACAAAAGTGCAGTTTAAGGTGAAATGAGATATGAATTGGACTGGAGCGTTTGCTGCCTGGAGGAGAGATGAGCTGTGACTCTATGACCACAGAGAGGAGCCTCCTGTGGGGACGAGGAGCCAGCAGACGGGGAGACAGACCTTCCCCCAGGGGCTCCAGAGGTACAACAGAGAAGCAGCCGGGGAATAAATGGAAAGCAAAAAACAGTCACAGAAGAGACAGAACAAATGGGGAGTGGACTAGAATACAAACACGCAGAGTTTGGGCGATATTCAGCACTGAAACTAGGACATTATGACACGATCGTCCCCAAAACAAAACCTTTGCAGAGGTAAACGAAAACTTTGGGTTTCAGTTTTTCTTTTTGTAAATTGTTGCCTTGTGTTTAGCATAAATCACTCATTCTGACAGGTGCTGCATAAACGATATAATATCTTATTATCGTGAAGTCAGTGACAGCCGCACACTGTCAGAGTAAGAACACATGTGATCTGAAGACCTCCATACTATATGGTCATGTCTGAGCTTTGATTAGACTTCATCCTCACCTTTGTTCTTTCAGTGAAACACCCTTAACGGACACCTGAAACACCCCCACACCTGTGCTGAAGCCAAACCCAAGGTGTGGCTGTGTGGAAGTAAACATTGTGAGTCTGATTATAGTGTTGCTGCACCGACTGCAAACGGACTTCAAGTCTTAACAGGCCGCTCTCTGCACACGCCTACACTAAGCTGAGCTCGAGGCGGTCTTAGCAGGACACGTCCACATCATCCAGAGGCTGAGAGAGAAGACAAATACACTTCCGTCCACACTTCAGCCTGCACAGACTTGCGTTCGGCGGGCTGTAATTATTTACGGATCACTTCAGTTTTGTGTTGAGTTGCCTCATTATTCAATCGTAAATCCAAATCCTCACAGCGCTTTCCAAATATCACCGCTGCTTAAAATGTCACGATTAACCCGGCTCAAAAAGCCACTTCATTTCATTTTCAATAGCTCTTTAATCATTGTCATGTTTTTCATATTGTCTCTTCTAATCCGCTTCCTTTCTCTAAATCCATCCACTTAATCACAGATGCAACAAAATCAGTGAGATGATGATGAAGACAACAGGAAATCAATCGGAAGAATCTGAAATGCATTTAGCACGATTGCTACGACCTGCTCAGGGTGGAGCAATTGATGTTTGAGAGCAAGCATCAGGGTTGTAAGCATGTTATGTAGTGAACAAGACATCTGATTGACGGATTGGAGGCAGCGCTATGGAATGAAATATTGTCCAAAAAGCAGCATTTAGATAAACAAACCAAAGATGTGTATTATAGATCTAAGTACGTTCTAAAGGAAACAGTCAAATTACTGTTTCTAACTTCTCCTCTGTCACAGTAAAGTAATTATCTGAAGACGTTTCAGGATCACATTTTGAGCTTTGGTTTACACTTGTTGACATTTTTCACCAATTTATGACAGTTTAACAAACAAATGTCTCACTGCTTAGTGAAGAAAATAAACAACAAACTAACTGTCAATGAAATTAATTAGGGATGTAACGATTTACTAAACTCACGATACGATTCTCTCACGATTTATTTTACAAAATGAGACTGTAGACAAATGATGAGTGAAACAGATTCCTTTAGGGGCTGCTAACCCGCTTGTCAGTGTGGTTTGGCCTTTGAATGTTGTTTTCTCTCAACAAGGGGAGGTGATTGGAGCTTCTCATTGTGGTGTCGATTAAATGCTGCATCATGTTGGTTGTGCTATTTGTGTAGTTCCCCGTCTTGTTGCAATTTTTGCACACAGTTTTTGTCTCGTCTGTTATCTTCTCACCTCTTTCATTTTCTGTCTTGGGGAAGCCAAAATGCTTCCACACCTCCGATTTAAAAGACGGTGGTGCGTCCATTTCAAAATCTTGCTCTACAGCTGCTGACGCTCACCATATTACTGCGATTCATTTTTCAGAGTACCGATGTGAACCTTGACACCTTTGAATCGATTTATCACATTTCCACGATTAATCTTTACATCCCTAAAATGAATCCATTGTTGCAGCTCCTAAGAGTAGCAGCTAAACCTAGTAGTGTGACCTTTTGAGTAATCTGTATAAAACCGTGATAATAAAGGGCGTGACTCTAGACTGACCTGAGGAATGAGGATTTAAAGCTAAACTTGCAGAGGATTTAGACTGGATTTAAAAAACAGTAATATTTGGGAGAGTGCATCAAATGAAGTTTTCATTTTGCTCGCTGCTTTTCAATCCCTCTGATGTGTGCAGTACGTGTGCAATGAGATAAGACGTGAGAAGCAGCCAAATCTCCAGCAGTACTTTATTATTACTGAGATGGAACAGTACATACAGTATGAAAGTGTCATTCTGCTGCTCTGACATGGCCGAGGAAAACCCTCCTGAGCCTCATTACAGAAGCACAGATGGAGAGATGAGACAGGAGGGCATCAAGAACTGACTGAGTCAGAGATAACATCCTGTCATACTCTCATCATCCATTCCCCTTTACACTGACGGAAAATCAGATCTGTGATCAGAAAAGAAACACACAGAGGGAAAGTTGAAAGGCAACCATAGACTTACTGAGCCAAGTCAAAGTGTAGCACAAGCAAAAATGTTCTCCATTGAGACGGCATGCAGGGAAAATAAAGATGTTTTAAGGGTTAAATAGCTAGCATCAAGTGTCAAAGAAGTATAGTCACTCAAATAGTAGAACAGACTAGACGTGTGCATTCATATGAGCAGATTGAAGTCATGCTAGCAGCTCTGTGAGGCACGGCTAAGCTTAAAACCTGATGCTAACACCAGCATGCTAATGATCACAGTGAAAAATACAAGGATGCTGACGCTTACAATGCATGTTCCCGATCCTAGTTTAGCAAATTAGCATGATAAAGTTTGCTATTTGGCACTCAATTCAAATTAAAATTGACACGGATTGGTTTTCAGTCAAGAACAAAATTGGCAAAGTGACCAGCAAGGTACACTTTGTATTTTTTTCCCTTACACCAACCCAAGCGACATTATGAACAAATCAAGATCGCCCCGATGCAAACAGGATATTACAGTTCATCTCCGCTCCGCATCTCCTCTGATGCAGACAAACAGCCTTTCAAAGAACTCAATATTTTAAAGCATTGTGCTGAAACTATCTGAGCAGAACAGTCCCTATGATTAGATTTGAAATAATAACACCGAATGACGCACAACATTCAAACAACATTCAGTCTGCAGCTGCAAATCTTTTCAGGCCTTATCTGATCGTTGTTATTAAACTTGTGTCTCTGAAGGAACGATGCTTATGTGATAAGAGATGAAAATAGACTACATTTAGAGAGCCACGTTAAAGCTGATTTTCCACAAGGTGTTTTCTACAATGAAGGGGAGCATCTGAGAGCTGCAGTGTGTTGTTGTGGTGCAGGTCGAAGTAAACTTTTCAAAAGCTGTTTTCCAGTCCAAAAGTAGCAAAAATAAGAGGATTAAGAAGAAACACGGTGGGGAGATAGTCCACTACATTGCTGCTTTAACGCCACAAAAGTGAAACTAGGGAAAACAGTGAATCAATGAATCACACTCCAGCGAAAAAGAGAGTGAATATTGAGTTAAAAATCAATGAACTGTTGGAAATCCAATGATTTTCATAGGAGCCCAGCATCAGCTAATGACTTGGTATAACAACACCGACACATACAAAATGCACACACACACACACACACACACACACAGTACATATAGCTTTAAAACAGAGCCCCATATGTAACCCAGCTATCTGCACCTCACTTGTGTATGACCTGCTTTTCACACCCACTCACAGTTTTATAGTCAATGAAAAAAAAAGTTGTAATCCCTCCTCTCCTCTTGTAATCTGAGATTTTTAATCTCCGCTTTCAAGAGCAAAGATTACCCAGCAGCCCTTGCTTCCATTCAAGCAGGGGCCTTAAAAAAAGAAGAAGAAAAAAACGCTCGGTAGGATACCCAGCAGGATGAATGAGGAGAATACAGATGTGTGAGGTTGCAATCTTGAGACGGAGACAGAAAGAGTAAAAAAGGGGATTAAGAGGGAGGAGAGGAGGAAGTGATGAAGACGTAGAGTGACATAAGAAGAAGAAGAAGAAGAGAGAGAGAGGAAATCCAGCCTGCTGCAACAAGTCGAGGTCAGTGTTTGAACTCCACAGGTGGACCAGCAGAATCAGATTAGAGTTATAAAACACAGATGATTCAAACGAGTGAAGTCAGAGTTCAATTTGTGGCTTTATTTTTTACAGACACAGTTTTCTAGTGTTGTAGTCAAGACCTCACTAACCAAGATCAAGATATACCTGAGACCAGAGTGCTCAGAGACCGAGACAAGACCAAGACCATAAATATCACTGAAAAATAATCATCTTGTGTGCAGCAGGCGTGTCACTTACTAACACCGGGAAGGTTGCAGTCGTAACCGGGGGAAAACCAAACTACAAATGAATCAAAGTAATTTGTTCTTTTAGAAAGAGGCATTTTCCTTTTTCTCACAGTAATGACGTGGAAAAATAGACTCTCGGTGGTGGTCTTGATTTCAAATCCAGAGTCTGCCCTGTCTGAGACGGAGACAAGACCTAGTAAAATTGCTTTTGATTCCAAGACCGAGACCTTTAAAAAGTGGTCTCGAGACCGCTCTATTTCAAGTACTACAACACTACAGTTTTCAATTACAAACTAAATATTCCAATACTGTATGTACATCCATTTCATCTGATAAGGATCTATACTGACCTGTACAGCCTACACAAAAGTGAGACAAGACAACAGGCCACATTCACACCTACGTGCAATTTAGAGTCACCAGTTAACCTAACGAGCATGTCTTTGGACTGTGGGAGGAAGCCGGAGTACCCGGAGAGAAACCACACATGCACAGGGAGAACATGCAAACTCCACACAGAGAGACTCCTGTCAGACGGGGAGTCAAACCAGGAACCTCCTCGCTGTGAGGCAACAGCGCTAACCACTGCACCACCGTGCAGAACCTGAATATATATATAATGGTAGGAAAAATTAAGTTGCATTGCATACCAACAGCTTTGAATCCTTGCTTTTGCTCAAAGTCTCTGTGGAATGATATCATTTGATGATTGTACGGAGCCCAAAATAAAACTGAGGATGACGATGATTTGACTGTTCTTCAGGTGTTGAGAAAGAAGTGTTTAAACTCACTAGATTGAAAATTAAATGGCTCTACAGCTCTACTCCTGAATGCATGCAGAATCCAGCCGTGTAAGACACGAGGACATATAGTACTAAAACACGCTCATGCAGACACACCGTACTCTCATCCGCTCTGTATTTAGATACCCAATATATCATAGGAAACAGTCAGGCTACATTCAACACCTCTACAGAGAGACGCTCCATTTTTGGCTGCATGATTCAGAACATAGCACCACTCTGCACTCCAAACACACACAAACACACACCAACGTACTTACTAGAGCCCAGTTCACTGAAATGTTGGCAAGAGTACAAACCAGAGTTATGGTGATAGTAACTCTGAAACGTATCCACGCAGTCTGAATGACCTGCTTTCTTCTGTCGACACACCAACACATGCAAACGCTCACTGGGGATTACATAACAGTGACCGGCAGGTGTGTGTGCAGCAGGAAGTATTTGTTTCTTATTTGTTTACTCTAAAAATGAAACAATTATTCCGTTTATTAACAGACCTTTTTACAAGAACTCCTCCTTCTCCTGAGGTAAGATGCTATACGATGCTATAATGAGAATGCTTTTATATAAATGCTACGTGTGGTTCAGCGGAATCACAATGTCAACAAAAGAGCGGAGAAGAACACACTGACGAACAGAAAACGCAAATGCAGCCGTTTAAGTACGTGCACAGAGATCTTAGCGGTCGTTAATGCATTGACTCAAGTCACAGGATATAAACGTCACTCCCCCTCCCATTGGCTCGAGCTGAATTGTCCGTAGAATATCCTGCTACGTTCTCACCTCAGCTCACTCGGACTTGCTGCGGATACAAGGGGTCTGGCAGGAGAAACTCCGGGTGAAGCCCATGTGAAAAACTCGGCTGTTTGCGTTCACATATACAGCTCCTCCTGAAAATATCAGAAGTTTTTCAGGAGTTTTCTGCAAATGTGAAAGCCCTATCTGTCTTCAATGAAAGGAAATTTAGTTTTATGGGGGTTTGAGCTGTTTTGGGCTCTTCCATTTTTACCCAGAAAACCACGCATGAAAAAAGATTTGAGCCAAAGCGATAAATATTGAGTAGCTTCGGCCAGTTTTGGAAAAAAATTGTCCACAAGCTTGCAAACTTCTAACAGTAGAGAGCCAAAGGAATCTGGTCTTCGCCTTCCATCTAACAAAATCGACATCTGCTCACACTGTTGATAGAACTTTAGCTATTAAACCCTTTGTAAAAGTTATACAGACATGATCATTTCAGAGCTAACTACAACAACACATCAAGTGACTGTATGCTGTACACATTAGCTGGGTTGTTGGTTAGCATGAAAAAACAACTAAAAGCTGACATGCAGAGTGTGAAAGACAGTTTTCGAGAGCCATCACACCAGCTCAAAAACAGCTGCAAAACAGAAAGTGAAATGTCTGTTTCCGTTTACAGAGCCAGGGCATTGTTACACTGTGTTGGATTACGATCCCTATATTTAACTAACCAGTGCACTGATTTAAAAACCAAGATAGCTAGCTGTCCACGGAAGCAGAGGCGCTGTTGGCAACAGGCAAGGCAGGCAACTGCTTGGGGCCCCAGACCAGAAGGGGGCCCCCCCCAGTGCTTACAAACTTAAACCTAAGCAGTGACCTAAAATGTGCAAATTCTGCAACGACAGTAGGATAAAAAACTCCCTTAGGGGGCCCCATCTGACAGCACTCACTCTCGTTGCCCTGCTAAGCATTTCATGCATCATTGCTGTCAAAACCAAAGTTTGTCAATGACAGTCAACCAAGAAAAATGAAGAAGAATTAGCCATCTACAGGAGAGAAAAAAGAAACAGGGAAAAGGAGGAAGAGGTGTAAGCGTTTGGACACTGGCAGACATGTTGGTGATGAGCGCTGGTTGGAGGGCCCCCAATGGATTTTTGCCTATGGCCCACACAGACACTAGAATCACCACTGCTTTACGTCTGATAGCGCTGCTAACAGCAAATCAAATGTCTTCCTCTCCTGGGACGCTTGAGCTGAGTATGTCACAGTGTTGTGAGAACTCATTAGATGTTTGAACGACGACGCAGAAGCTGTTAAAAATAAAACGCTGAAGAGGTTGAACCAGATGTAGGCAGCTAGCTTCATCCAGCTTCTCTGAGGCTGTGTGATAATTGGCAGCGAATCAGCTTTATACGATATGACTCGAGGGGAAAAAACAGCTACGTATCTGTGTGTGTGTGTAGGATCGTTTTAATGGGCAGAGTATTTCTGTGTTACGGTGTCTGTGTTAATCCACACCATGTTACTCACACACTGCTCACTCGCTGCTGATGTGTGTCTATTCACTGTCAGCTTAACCCACTCAATCCCTAATCCAGAGCAGCGAGAGAAAGAGGGAGAGGAGATATAAACCTGTTTACCTTAATGTGTGAGATGTCTCCATCATTCACACGTCACAGAGTGTTTCTGTTTTCACACTCCTCTCTCTCCTCTCTCTCTCGCTCGCTCGCTCACATCTTCCCTCATGTTCAGAAGTTTCAGCACTCGTTTATTTCTGCACACGACACAGATTCCACTGGTTGCCGGGACAACGGACGTGATTGAATGGACATGGGCTCGCACCTCGCCGTAACGACCAATGAGGCGAGGCGAGGCGAGGCGAGGCGAGGAGGGTGAAAACCATCAATCAGCGCCCATTCAACAACATTCACTGCTCCCATTCTGTTCTCTCTCTCTCAATGGCCAAACAAAGGCCACGGCTTAGCTCATCACTGAGATTTGTGGTGCTGATGGGGGACCCTGTGTGTGTGTGTGTGTGTGTGTGTGTGTGTGTGTGTGTGTGTGTGTGTGTGTGAGTGTGTGTGTGTGTGTGTGTGTGTGTGTGTCGTCTACAACTAAAAGGCTTCCTGTATCCTAGAGCAAAAGAGCACAACAAAAAAAGCTTTGTCTTGACCTGTAGGTTACGAACAAATGTTTCAATTACTGGATTTATTTTTCCGCACTTCTTCTTCTTTGCCAATAACATTGCAATATACAGTACATACAAATAAACTCTACAATCTAGGGTTTTAAAGGATTGTATTAGCTTGGATGATTTTAAAACCAGGTTCATGTTTTATTGCTGAAAGCTAATTAATTGTGTGATGAAATGTTCAGCTTGTTATTGTCTGTTTGTTCTTTGTGTGAAACGTTTTATCACTGCGGTCTTTAGCCAGGTCTCCCTTGTAAAACAGACTTTTCAGTGAAATGAAGGTCAATAAAGAAAGAGAAACTCTTCATATCCACTTTGACATATCTGTACTTTCGTCCTTCTTCTGCTGCAAAAAAAAAAAATCCCCCTCATGACCATCAATCAACGCTTATCTCATCTTACAGTGTCTTGTTCATGAGAGGAAACTGATCATTTAAATAACGCCTCATTTGTCATGTCTCTAAAACGAGCCACTATTAGATAAGAAAAAGAAGAGTAGCCCTGCGAGTATAAGGATTACGTTCATTTCAAGACATGCCGTCACTACAACCATTCATTCCTTCTCCCAGTTTTTTGTTTGTTTGTTTGTTTTTACAAAATTCTGAGTTTGCAATCGTTTGGATGAAATCCCAGCTACGGTTTAAGTTGTCACACAATCACTAAAAATATTTACTACATCAAATGACAAAGAAGAGCAACACATTGATTTCAGGAAAATATGACGTTGTTGGTTTAAATAGTCTTAAAATCAATCCTGGATAATCAGAGTAGTTTTCTGTCGATTAACTTCATCTAACAGAAAAACAACACATTGATTCACAAAGATAATATTTCGATCCCAGTCGACTCTTCATCGTTTGCTCCAGATCATCAATACTGACGAGAATTACAATAAACCCCAAAGGCAAAGACTGGTGAACTAAACAAGCATGGACAGAAACCTACTCATCTCTTTTGTTCTCAAAATAAGGAAGCACTCCTTTATGTTCTTCTTCTTCATTTTTACTTTTATCAAATCACACACACAGAGACACCTCAAATAAAAAAGACAAATGTAAGGCGACTGTGAGTGCTCCCCTGATATGAGGACTGAGAGGACTCCTGCAGGATCTTAAGAGACTAAATATAAAAGTGACGAGTGGATCCTGTTCCTGCCTTTGTTTGGTGTTTTATCGTGTTTGGCAGCAGCGTTAGAGCTGCAAACAACTTTGTTTTTTTAGCTGACGGATCCCTCAATTAACTTTCAGTCTCAAGGCGATCACAGTTTCCTAGAATCAAGGATGACTTCTCTGAATGCCTTTCTTTGTCCACCGAACAATCGAAAACCAACAAAGATTCACAGTTCACAGGGAGTGTGTGACAGAAGAGCAACAAAGTTCTGCATTATAGAAGCCGGAGACCTGAAGAACATTCAGGATTTTTCTTTGATAATTGACTGAAAGCTGCTTTAATAAGCTGAAAACAAAGGGAACATTTTTAACTCATTTAAAAAGCATTTCATTTGAGATTACACTAGACATGGTGATGCATGTAGTAACTTTCCAGTCAAGTGATAATCAGGTCTTTATAATCTTTTCCACAAGTGTTTGATAACTGCATTTGAGGGATCATCCATAGACTTTAAATATTAAAGGATGAAGCCTGAGTGACGTCAGCTATGTGTTCCTGCAGGAAGCTCCGGAGGCTCATCTGCAGCAGCCGCCATGTTGGAAATCCTGTCTCAACCTAACTTTCAGTCAACCTAACTTTCAGTCAACCTAACTTTCAGTCAACCTAACGACAGGCTCAGAGCTGCAGCTGAGGCGGGTTTTAAGCCTCTTGACGAACCGTTACATCGCGCCCACCTGTCAATCATGTCAGCTACGTGCCTAAGGACTTCTGGTGTTCCTGGAGCCAGTTTCAAGCGGACACTCGACAAACTGCAGGATTTTCCACTTTCGCATTGGCTTCATTTTTCAAGACCGAAGATAGATCTAAGAAAGATATCGGCCAATATATTGGTATCAGATTTTTTTCTCTCCCCGATATCGGTAATCGACCTAAAAATCCTATATCAGTCGGGCCCTACTAAAAACAGAATACTAGTGGTTCAAAATGCCACAGGAAAGAAGGATTTGAATATTTTTGAATATAAGCCAAGCTCATAGTTAGGAGTTTGTCAGTGGTGAGATAATACCAACCACAGCTTCCATTCATAAGGAGAGAACAAAGTATGTGATGCCTGGTGATGAATGCCTTCTTTATCTCAAGTATTTCTCAGACATAACCAACCCGAACCTGACTTGACTGACGGCTGGCGTGTGCTATTTCAGTAAAAAAACAAATCTCTCTGCCAAGACAGGGGAACCAGATCTTGAGAAAAACAGTCCCCTGTTTATTGACATCTAAAGAAGAAGAAAAATCGTAGAAAGACACCCTGCAGCCCGGAGGGAATACTGTCACAGGAAACACACCCCCATCCAGCTTCCTCCAGATCAAAAACACACGCACGCACATGCACAGAAACACCGAGCTTTGAAAGTGATCTAATGAAAGCAAAAGAAAGGCTCCTCGCTTCATTAATTATACACTGTACACACACACACACACACTGTTTAGGCTCACATAAACACTTGAAAGCTGACTGACCTTTAAGAACCATCCATAGGGATATTTCAATAAACCAAGTCAACCACAGTCTTTCTATCTGCCTGAACAAATCAGTTTCCACACTGATATCAGTCAACTTCTCTTTTCATTGCACCAGAGATAATCTCACCATGTCTCCTGTTATACGGCACCTGTGGGTCCTTCAGAGGAACATAGATATATTTCTCTTCAGTTCACAGGGTATGTTCGTGAGCAAATGTTTATAAGTGCCTTGTGTATCATGAAAACTTTCATATTTAGTCCTCCAAAGCATGAAAAAGATCATTCCCAATGTTAATAGTGCGATTTTTAACTGTTGCATATAACTATTTAACAAACAGACTTTATATGTTTTATATTTTATGTCAAAATACACTTCACCATGTTTTTCTAACTACTATGTGTCTCTAGTCCGTCTACAAACCCCTCAATCATGAGAAAAGTCCATCCTCTCCGTCTTTAGCCTGCTCCACTTTTAAGAAAATGTGTGCTCAAACAGGCCGTTTGGAGATTTTCCCTTCATGACATCACAAAGGGCAGTAACCCCTCCCCCAGGTGGGTGACACTCCCACAGCTTGGTGTTTGTTCTGCTCTCTGAGTCTGCCTTCTCACCGTAAACAATAGGATATGGAGCGAGAAAGCCCGAACCACCCAAGCCCTTCCAGAGAGGGGCGTGGTCAGACACAGCTCATTTGCATATTTAAAGCTACAGACACAGAAACAGCCTGTTCTGAGCAGGGCTGAAATAGAGGGGTTTATAGGCATGATCAAATACAGGATCAGAGTGGATTTAGAACAAGACACTTCACACACATGTTTTAAAGGAGCTCTGAGAATTATTTAAACTGGTTGAAGAGGAGGAGAATATGTGGCCTTTAAAATACTTTGGTAATACACTGTAAATGTTTGTTTTTCATCATTCAATTAATCAACTACATTTCTTCTTTTTTTCCATTTTAAAGTATTAATGAATGAAAAAAAGAAAATAATAGATTTAAACTCATCCAAGCTTCTTTAAAGTGATGATATGATACATGTTGATGAAAATAATATGTTAAGGTTTTTGGAGAGCAATAAAACAATCAATTAAACAGCACGCACTTACAGGCTGAAACCAGCATTTTTCTGATATTTAACAGATGATGACAGAATGTTTTTCTGCAGAAGAGCAATAAAATCCAAGTTTGAAACCAGCTGCGAATCAAGAGAACCCTGGGTTACTAAAATATAATTAAATTCCGCCAGTTAAGAGAAAGTGAGTGTCTCTGCAGACGACAATACTGTTATTTCTTCCAGCTTCGACAGAGTGAACTACTTCTTCTCCCTCTTAAAGACTCTCCAGCCACTGTCTGTAAAATACGTTTAAAGAAAATTGAGTAACGCTACATCCTTCCACAACAACTAGTGCTGAGGTGCCTTTAAGCAAGGCTCTTCATGCTGCACCATCAGCAGTTATCTATGTTTGTACTGGGCAGCTCCCTCCCAGGTGTGTTTATGTGAAGCCAAACACCCTCAGTCAACACTTCGATAAGTATCCCCTGAGTGTTGTCAAATAAAGGTCTAACAAGCGAGGACTGAATGGCCTGCCCGAGGCCGCTGGACATCTCATGAAAGTGTCATGAGATGAAAAATGCCTCCTCATGTTGTGTACCTGAGTGTACAGACAGCAGGACAATGTAACGCACAGTTGTTCACGTGGGAGTAAACTGGCAGACAATGTTCTCGTTCACATATCTCTAAAGAATTGTGGCAGTCTCTTAACAATTATATTCAAATCCAGTCAAGCTGCAGGAGAAAAGTGCCATCTTAAAGCAATTTTTGGGGGCTTTTAAAATTCAAGGTAATTGAACGGCAACACAACAGCCTGCACAGCTTTTCCTCCTCCTTTAAAAGCCGTCATATAACTCTTAACTGAGGAAGTATGTTCTGCACAGGACTGAACACATGAGCTGCTCTCAGTTTGTGAGTCCCTCCTGTAACTGGGTCAGAGAAGAATCTGTTTTTCTGTCATAACATGTCATGTTATTCAACCAGGAAGGCACACACTGTATGACCATTTACCCTTTTCCAACAGGGAGCTCTGAAATGCAACAGGAACTTAAACACAACTTGAGAAAGCATCAACCACCCACCCTGTGTTTATATCCATATCCACCTCGCATGACTTTATATTATGACAAACACAGACACTGCTCGACCACTGTTTTTGCCTGGGGGCGCACATACTGCTTTGCAAACAGTCTACATGATGCATAGATGAAAAGACCTCTGGATGATAGAAAGGGTCTCTGAGCACAGCGTCTAAAGGAATTAAATCACCATGACAAGTTCAACGTCTGGCCAGGGAAAGATTTGTAAAAAGCCCAATCTATCTCCACCAAACTCCATTACAAAATCTGTCACTTTAATGTCCCCAAGTGCAGCCACAGAAGTACAGTAGTGAAACATGATATAGGAGCTTTTAAAACGGGCTCCTCTACTAACCGCAGTGCATTTTGGCAGAGCACATTTTTGTGGGATTAAGAAGATAGTAAGAGATCAGCTGTAAGGATGGGGAAATTAAAGGGACAATGCACACAGTAATGGTATCTCATCTGAGCCGAAATGTGGACAGGCACCGAAAGATTCACGAGGAATGTATAAGTATGTAGTCCTGACACAGACGCTCCCAATTTCAGAACAGCAAATCATAAATGAATCATTTTCATATAGAGTCTGGCGCGAAGCAACAGTATGTGTCTTGACTAGTCGGATAGAAAGCGGTTTGACAGCTGCACATCACGTTGCTTTGACAAGAAAAGGATTTCCGCTGATGTCTAATGACAGAACTGGACAAAAAAAACTTTGATTTAAGCGACTTGTCAACCCCTCTCAGTATCTTTAAACTGGACATTTAACACCTGCGTTGCCTTTATCGACGCGGACAGATATTACACAATGTAAGCGTGTAATGCCTAAATACAGAATTAATGAGTGTCCCCTGAATTGGAAATGTTACTGAGGTTTGCAAGCTAACGTTAGCTAACTTGTTAACAGAAGAAAACGCATAATTACCATCTTATTCCTCTCGCTGGTGTGTCCTCACTTCTGTTAAACTTTTCTCAGCAGCAGCAGCAGCAGCAGCAGCAGCACAACAAGCTCCGGACATAATCTCCGGACTCAAACCGGATCCCTCGTTTCGTTGTCCTCCAGAGGAAAGTTCACCGTTGACATCGTCGGTGTTACTCATGCCATCGCGGCTCTCTTCCAGCTTTCTGCTACACCGTTATTAGAAAAACTGGTCCGACCGACTGACTGACTGAGCGACTCGTTCCCCCAGCCAGCCCGCCGCGGTAATCCCTCTAAACCCCGCGAGCCAGAGAAACACAATGTGTGATTACGCCCCGCCCACCGAGTTCCACAGAGGGAGGGGCTGCGTGGGATATCGAATACACCCACATGAATATATACATGAGAACATAAGGTCCACCAAAATAGATCAGTTGCTTCATTCAATTTTACAAGTTTTTGTTCTGTTTAAGTCAATTAATGTACTGAGAACTGTTTTAAACATTGTTTTACAAATAAAAGTGAAGCACCTAATCTTCAATTTAGGAAAAGTACAGAAGTATTTCAAGCCAAGTAGCTTTTAAAGTAGGCCTATGTGTTGTTAGAACACGACAGTAAGAGTCCATTATTGTACTGATTACTGACTGCCCCCTGATAATGTCATATTAGTTTACAGAGTAATTTAAATAAATAATAATAAACATTACTGACACACTATTGTGCAAGAAGAACAATGTTGTAACTCTAGCTGAAGTTAAGCTAATTATAATTCTGTTTTATTCGGTGTAATCTACTTAGAAATATGTTAACTTTATAGGCACTGGTATTTGATTAAACTGAAGAGAAAGTAGTTATTACAATAACTATTTAACTATATTTACCTTTTAAATACGGTGAAGTAAAATGTAACAAAATCAAAAATACTTTAAAGCTCCTGTGAGGCGTTTTAAGCTGTTTAAGAAAAACACTGAAATTAATACTGATGCCTCTAAATGACCAACAAAAGCAAACCAGAGCAACAAGAAGAAGATGAATGATTCCCATACAGTTATTTAATATGCCTGTCACTCCTGCAGCGGGGTAGGTGTACGACGAGGATTAACAGCAGGCTGCTGAGAAAACCTTTTGTCTATTTGTTTGTTAATTGTTGAGGGTTACTCGAGATCTTTTGTCAGAAAACATGACTTATACATGTACACAACAAGATCAGGGAAGAGGTAAATCATCACAATTTCATCCACAAGGGGGCGCCAAAATGGACACAAACTAAAAGTTACTCACAGGACCTTTAAGTCAAAAGATTCTTCATGCTTTCGGACATCATTTGTCATATAAACATCAACTCTTGGTTGCGATACCTTAGCCATTCATGAAAGCCTTTTGTTTTACTTAAGTCATCATTTCATGCAGAGTTTTTAAATGAGCTAATGTTTAAAGTTAACAAAAACATAGTCGCCTTGATAATTAGACAGCTGATACATACTGACATGACACCCGCCTCATCTCAAGTGAAAGGATGAATGAATTACCCCACCAAGGTCTGGGGAATGAGTCATGAATGATTTAAAGGCGCAGCAGGTCTACTCTGACCGTACACTGATAAAGAAACCAATTAGCATGGTTAGTGGCCCTGTTATGTGATCCAGGCCTGCTCATAGTTTATTGTCTGCGCTTGCATTAAGTATTCATCCTTACAATAAATGCCCGCTCTTTCACCCTCCATCCTAAATAACACATGCATACTGACGGGGTTTTATCCCTGTCTTACTTCTGTCATTCCTCTCCTCTCCCGTGTCCTGAACAAATCGACCTGAAGGCCTCCTTACGAGGACAGTAGTGAGTCAGCCACCTGTTAATCACCGTGACGAGTGTGCATGCTGACAGTTTGGACACTCTGCGACCTGGTGATTCAGCTTGCGGTACGCAGAACCTGCAGGGCACGAGCTCTGTTATTCAAATTTGAATCCGATCCATACTGATTCAATCATATCATTCCATGAATGCGCGTGTGCGTACTCAGAAAGATCCTTGCATAGCTTTGGGATGGATTCACAATAAATCATTTTGCTGCGATCAATCCAAATAACCTAATAAACTTCCAGTCCATTTCCCCTGGGCATTGATTTATAGTATCTATGTCTGTACGTGTGAAATAGAGATAGGAGGCATGGAGTTAAATGTGACATTTAATTAGGTTCAGATGGTGCTCACTCTGTACTTTAGCATTGATTTTTTTTGCAGTGAGGGCATTGGCTGTGAGCTCGCTGGAAACAACTTTAGCCTTATGTAAATGCCATTAAGAGCAGATGCCTAATGGGTATTGCAGCACTATTACATGTGTGAGTCTGTCAGAGCTACAGCAGAGATATTTTTGGCTTTCCTCTCTCTGCTTGCTTTGATTCACTGCAAAAACATTCAAAAAAATATGTCAGAGATAACAACACACTCTCCGACATGTATGCCATTGCAATTCTTCCTCTAAATGTCACCACATTTGACTTTTAATAAGTGCAATGGAGTTCAAAATCCCATTAGCTTTCTAGATAAGAGATGCAATGTATTATTTCTGATCTGGAGAAGATGACTGTCAAAATTCATTGACATAAAAAGGCATAAAATCCACGCGTGTGTCACGGATTGAAGGATTTGCGTGCATACATAAAATTCACTCTGTTAATCACAAGATGCTATTGTTCCCCTTCCCCACCAGCGATGTTTGTGTTCTTTAGGAGCTTCCTGCAGCACTTCCTGTCTCCATCTCAGCTGTGACATCAGTCTGACCTCCCTCACACTGGAGACTTCTGGAACACTGATCCAGGTCAGGAGCATTTTTGGGTTGGGCTCTTGGTTGTTTAGTCGAGGAAGAGGAGCAGCACGTTCTGGGGAGGCTGTTGGAGGGACTTTGGAACATGATGGAGGGATTCTGGAATGTTTTAGGTCAGGGAGTCAGAATGTTCCTGTGGGGATATAGAATGTTTAGGGAGGAAATTGGAACATTCTGTAGGGTGTCCTGGAATGTTTAAGTTCAGGGTGGTTCAGGATGCTCTGGTGGTTTTTGTACGTTGGTTGGAATGTTCCAGTGGGATTCTAGAATTTGTGGACGGTATCAAGTTTTTCTGCGGGGAATGTTGAGGTTAAGAGGTTAAAACTTAAGCTGTTTCAACACATACACAAAACTTGAGATGAGCACATTTAGCCTACTAAACCGTTAAATATCATCACCCTGGCTAGTCGACACCAGAATAGCTCAGTTAAACAAATTATTAATATTTTGGCCTTCAATGCCGGTCAGTTGTTGTGCTCAAACTGTAACACAGCAAGCCGCCACTAGCCCGAGCTGTAGTCACAGAGTCCGGTAAAGGGGCCTGCTCTCCCCACTCTACAACCAGGATGTAAACAAGCCCAGTGAACATATAGAATCTTGTGAAGCAGTGTTTTGATCTAGAAAACGTATACAAAGCTGTGCAGGCTGTTTCAGGTTAAACTGGCATATCGATAATCACGTTAAGCACAGGCATGTGGATGTTAACCTGCAGGTATAGGACCAAAGGATGCCAGGGCTAGCCCTGCTAACGTTAGCCACACTCAGTAATCAAATTACAAATGAAGAATTTAATACTGCACTGCTCTACATTGGTTCTGTGTTTTCGTTAATTACGAGCATCTTCAGTGTTATTGTTCATTACTTCTATGGCACTGAAACTAACGTATATGCTGATGTCAGTTACCACAACTCAACGACTTCATGCTATATTCCTGAAATTGAAAATGCCAGATGCAGAGAGAGGGAGAGAGAGAGAGAGACCAGACTGTGAGAGCTAATTGACACACAGCTGTCTTAATCCAGCCGGGTCACGACTGCGCCTCTGAGTCAGACAGGAAGGGAAACTCCAGACTCAGAGCAGACTGTGTGTTCAGACGTGTCTCTGTGGGAAGAAGCATCTCTTCCACATTCTTGCACCATAACACTGCTACTCAGACACAGACACATGCTGTATTTGATATAAGACTATCAAATCAACAGATGGTATGGAGATTAAACCCTGAGGAGGTCATGTGTAATTAATCCTACCTTCATGTTTATACACTGTGGCTATGTGTGTGAGCGCTAATGCTATTAAATGACATAACATTCAAAGAAAAGGACATTATGTGGAGAGAATTACATTAGGTCTGTGAGTATTTCACAGTTATGACTCCTGCCTAATGACTTTATGATATCACTGCCACAGAGGCTCTAAAATGTGCATTTAGTTTTGCATTCAGTCGGGTACATTTTAGCCTACATCCAGATGAGCGAAGAGGCAAAATTAAATCTGTGACCCACTGCTATGGGCAGGCATCTGTTGGGTATGATGTCATCTGTCATCCTAAGTGCCATGTAGGGCGAAGACAGAATCAGCATCAGCTTGGTCAGAGTCAACTGAACATGGACACGCTTGCACATACACATGCACATCCTTTGGCCCTGTAATTGGAGCAGTGAAGTTGTGGTGTATTATTTTGTATTACATAACCTCCACAGAAGCTCAACAGAAGAAAAAGATCCCCCCTTCATGGCTGTGTGCTCTGACACTCTTTTATTAAAGCCGTCAACCTCCGGCTCACTTTTTATTATGTCAGCGCTTTAGTGCCAGCAATTACATTTCTATCATGATGTGTCTCCTTCTCAGACGATAGTGTCCCTGCCTCTCTCTTTCACCTCATTGCTTGTATATCTCCCTTACTTACTTTCTTTCTTTCTTTCTTTCTTTCTTTCTTTCTTTCTTTCTTTCACTTACTGCTGCACATTAAAAGATCTGCATTTCATAAACAGCACGCCTTTGAAACACTGCAGCCCTGCTTCAATCAAACACAGCTCATGATCCGTGTCACTCACAGTTTCACCCTGAAATAAATGCGTAATCCCTCTGGATGACGATGCCAAAAAAGATGGATTTGACATCAAGGGTAGTTTGAACTATTGATGTTTTTCCCCACTTTGCGCGATTGATGCTGTAAAGCCCCATTAGGTGCTGTAGAGGACGAGTAATGATGCTTGCTTGCAGACAAACGTGTTGCAGGAGAGAGGCTAGTAGGGGCATGAGGGCGGCGGCGGCTGCTGCTGTAGCTACTGTTTGGCAATGGGTACAGTGACTAATCAGGCTGAGCATCCACATATATCACCAGAGACAAGCAATAAGCACAGCTGACAGGGTCTGACATGCTTTTATCAAACACACTGCAGCTGCAGGGTCAGGGTCCCTGATACCAAGGTCTGTATGTAATGTAGACTGATGGCAAAGAAACCAAGACTGAGTTGCATCAAGTCATTCCCAAGATTTTGTAACAACTATTTAGTCTCTAATTTACTATTTAAGATTAAACCATTACACTTAAAAAAACAACTACAATTTACTTCCATTATGGGCAGCGAAAAAGGGGAACACGCAGTGTACAAACATTGACCAATCATCACCTCTTAGATACGGCCGACTTGTTAGAAAATAGTGCCAATTATTATTGGCAGTGGCAACCAGCCACACATTACCGCCATATACAGTGTTAGAGTTAATAGACGTCCCCACTAGTGCACGAGCCGATACATTGGAAACACGTCCTTTAAAATTGAAGCACAGCATTGACTTTTTTGGCACAAGTTTTTTTTCTCCCTGGCACACATCCACGACCCACTGAAAATGGTTCTGCTACCCACTTTTGGATCCCGACCCACCGTTTGAGAATCAAGGGTTTAAACTAAATGATACATGTTGTAGTGTTTTATGTTTGTATACTGCACCCGGGGAGAAGTTTAAGTCTGAACCGATGAGGATCATCTGGCTCCAGACGTCTTTTAATTAACTCTCTGTTATTTCTTTCTCTCCTCTCTTTGCTGTCTCTCTACCTCAACAGCATGTCTTTATTTTTCAAACAGATACAAAGAAGAAGAAGCTCCCCTCCTGCTCTGTTGCCCCCTCCTCCTTATGCTCTTTTCAGCTCTTTTCAGCTTTTAAAATAGAATCTCTTCAGGGAGGGTTAAGGTTTCCTGCTTTCCAGAACTATCTTTTGTCCAAGCCTAGCAGGGGAACTAAATCAATGGGGCACATGAATGGACAAGCTGAGAATGAAAAAAACAACAACACAGGGCTGGTCGTTTCTGAAGGGACTCTGGCGGGTAAATTAAAGCCGACTGGAGTTGAATGTCTTCAGCAGATAGATGCAGTACTGTCAAGGATAATCACACACTCAATATTTCACAAACCCAGATGCATTTTTATTGCATACAGTTCTTTAAGAGTGTATGACACTGTGAAAGAAAACAACATGGCATATATTTGGGAATGAAGCAGATGGTCTTCTGAACAGAGACGGGGGTATTTATGTGGCCGAGAGGGGATGCTGGTATTAACTCCACTATTGGACACTAATAATAAAGAGAAAGGATACGTGGCTCTATGTGTTCTTTGTTGGTAATTTTGGCTTTACAATCTATTATTAAAAACTCACAAATAGTGAGCCTTTCACAGGCTGATTGGAGTGTTTTTAATCTTACTACATATTTATTTGTCTGCTCTCTGACCAACATTAATAAAGTTGTTTTATTGCATTTTAACATCTGTGCAAATACAATGCCAAACTTTTTGCCAATATAATTTTTCTTTATATTACAATCATTTAACAAGATAGCTGTTTATTGCATCATTGTTAAATAAAACCCTTTGTCTGAATCGAATAATATCAAATGTTTGAAGTCAGATACATTGAAATATTTTAAATAGCAGGGGTTGCAGATAGCCTGATGGTTGAGTCACGCGGCCCATGGGCGGAGGCTGTGGTCCTCGTTGCAGTGACTGTGGGTTCGAATCCGACCTTGGCCCTTTGCTGCATGTCATCCCCCTAACTCTCTCCTCCCAACATTTCCTGTCTCTCTTCAGCTGTCCTATCCAATTTATAATGTTTTCACAAAATTGAACAACGTAATCGCACAGTGCAAGTTTTTCACATCATGCAGGACTGCTAACGATCACTCAACCAGACATTGTTTACATGCAACTGAAACAATTCAGAGTCATTTCTAATGAATGCAGATGTAAGAAACAGAAAGGCAGAAACAGCTCTTTAACAAGGTGACTGTGATGCCTAGCCTAGCCGTTATGTTGAACGCCCCATGTACAGAGGCTATAGTCCTCAAAGCAGGGGCCAAAGGTTCGAATCCAACCCGGACCCTTAACTACATGTCACCCCCCACTCTTTCTCCCCATATTTCTTGTCTCCCTTCAGCTGTCCTATCCAATGAAGGCAAAATAGCCCAATTTCTTTTTTTAAAGGTTCCTGCACACTGAGTTTATGATACCAACATCATTTTCCTACATGATGTTTTAAGTTACATTTTGCAGCAAATACGTTTGTACTTTCTCTCACAAAAAAGTGAAATGCAGGATTTTAAATTGTAACTAAATTGTATGCTCTTTCTCTTGACACGGTGTGTACCTGAAATGTATCTGTGTTCAACAGTTTTTGTTTCATATGGATGCCTAAAGCCTGTTTATGTCGCTCCGCTTTAGTCGATGTCTTTTTTTAGGGATCCAAACCCTGCAGCCACACAGTAAATGAGAGCTGACCTCAGTATCAGAATGTGTGGATGCATTCATAAAGGACAGTGCAGCCTCTTTGAGCGCACACCGGCACCAGGCAGCTGTTTGAAATAAATATCTAAGGGGTCACACTTTCAAAGCATGTGGGGGATGAGGGGAGGGGCACCAGCCACGCTTTTCATGTATGATCCCGCTTCACTCCCACGTCACTGGCCTCCCTGCATCACCAGCCTGTGACATTTCAGAGCCTTTGTCTTCCCTTTGAGTGCTTTAAGACCTTTTTGGGTTACTCTTTTTTTTTACTGTAGAATAAATTACAGCGGTGGTGATACGTAGGTGTTACGAGAGAACTGAAAGTGTCAGGGGTGTGAAATGAAAGTGTTCACAGAGGTAAAAAGTGACAGTTCAACAGCTTGTCATATCATCACCACCGTTCATCTCTAGATATATCACATAACTCAACAGCTGGTGGCTTAAACTCTCTTGCAGCTTATCCATGGTACATTTAAACAGGTATACATCTATTTGCTCAAATACTGTATAGTGTTACAATGCTGGATGTCCATACTAAGCGTAAGCAAAGTTTCTGATTATGAGGTAAAGGTATGTTGAAGTAATCCCAGGATAAATCTGCAAGGGTGCTTCCTCTGCAAATCACGTGATACTTCCCCGAAATGAAACCAAGAATTTTACGAGATGGCTTCAAGCCTCCCCTGGAAGCCCTGCAGCATTCTGCCCCCCGGAAGGCTGACCAATTAGAAGAAAGTGGGCACGTGGGGAGGGGGGCCTTAAAGAAACAGCAGCTAAAACAAACCACTTCAGACACAGGCTGAAATTAGGGTTTTTCTGATGCCAGTACAAATAAGAGATAAATAAGGAGTTTTTTAAAGGCAAAGCTATTCACAGACTGACAACATGGAAGGTGGAAATGAGTACTGTATGGGATCTCTAAGTAAGCAACATAATAAAGAATTGAAAGTCTGAACTTAGAAAGTTTGTCCTTTATATTGGTGCGACCACAGACCAGTATAAAATGCTGAGAGAGCTATTTTATGGTGCTTTAATCTATCTAAACTGATGTCACAGTCATGTGATGTCATGACCGTAATTGCTGCTGCCTCCATCACTGATTGTACGCGACCTGACACAATTGAAAATTCGACCCCATTCAATGTGTACTATACGCAGCAGCTTCCCTGGACTGCTGTGATATACTGTATATAGACACTGGCTGGAGGAGCCACTTTTTGAAAGTAATTCTCCCTCATTGAGTCATAATCATGCAATTAAATAAAACAAAGGCACACTGTAAAGTCAGTCAAACTTGTGGAGTGCTGGTTCGATTGAAAAGACTCCTCGATTAAAGACAAGTGATCAACAGAGTGTCCGACTCTCTGCAAGTTAGGTCGAGGGCTTCACAGCGATCATCATTACTGTCGGCAGAGAGCTCAATTATTGTAACAGCTAGCACGATCGCAAACACCACTTGAAGAACACTGAAGGTACCAGAAAAAGCTTTGCAGCTGCACAGAAATTCCCCCAAAGACAGACTTTGAGTCTTTTTACTGGTGCGACTTGTATTCTGGATTTTACAGCTGTTAACATTTTGGAAAATGTGCTTTACTTGCCTAGAGTAGGATGAGAGGGTCTCCACCAATCTTATCGTTTAACAAGGCTGCAGCTATTGGCAGATTAGCTTAGCTTAGCATGACTGGATCGAGAGAAAGAGCAAGCTTGACATTTTTTTTACACCTTATTTTTTGTAGTATTAAACAAACATGAGAATTACCTTCAGATAGCCCATTCTAGCTGTTTCCAGGATTTATGCTAAGCTAAGCTAACTCTTTGCTTGCCGTAGCTTCTTTATTACTCAACAGCTATTTCAGTGGTATCAATCTAAATCAAGCTAAAGAATCGGCTGTTTCATGAACACCTAAGCACTCGATGATATTGAGGATGACTACATTTAGGATGGTTTTGATGCAGATTACAACTCTCAAGAGGGACCGTGGATGTTGTGCGTTGCCTCTGTGCACAGCCTGTCAGCACCTGTGTGTCTGATCCGACTTTAAGCTGTTTGTTTTGCACTTACTGACGTTGTTTCCTCCGCTCTAGATTCTTGCTTGTGTTGTTCTTACTCTCTGATGTATAATTGCTTTGGATAAAAGGGCCTGCTTAGTGAGTTGTAGAATTGAATTGTAGAATCTTCTTATCGAGTTTTCAGCAAAGAGGCGGATAATTGTATCTTGTGAAATCATAATGAGGGATTGCTTTAAGCTCCTTTTTTCCGCTTTCCTCTGTTAAACCAGCATCTTGGGTCCGAGTCTCCTGCTAGTTATGAAGCAGCATATGAGAATAAACACTCAGTACATTCAACAAACAGCATCACAAACAACAGCCTCCAAAATGACGATAAAGCGGTCTCATCACTTCCGTGAAGCAGCTTGAAATCAAACTGAACATTAAAGCCTTCATAAAGGTCAGATTGATTGTTGTTCAGCAGCTAGAAACCTGATTAACTGGCTACCTGATTGTACATAAAGTCAAGGCGGTGTGAAATTAAGAACATGGGGGAGAGTCTAACATTTCTTCTTTTTTTCTGCTGACTTCCCTGATTAAAAAGATGATGATAGGAAAAGGATTAAACCTGTGTTTACGGTACAGAGCCTGTTTTCCACCTTCACAGGAGTGAGCTAGAGGCTACGGCTGACACAGACAAGGTTAAAGTGGAACTGAGTACACACACATGCACGCAAAAACACCCAAACACTCTGCTCTGTTTGACTTTGATTTAACCAGACATGTCAATTTACGATATAAAAGTCATATCTGGCGTAATGATATTCATACAAATTGGAAAGAAAATGTACTTGTTTATTTTTGTGCCGTCCCTTTCCATCTTAAATTACTGAACACAATCTCACACACGCACGCACGCACGCACGCACGCACGCACGCACGCACGCACACACACACACACACACACAAACGCACACACACACACACACTTTATTGAATGTCATGAATGTGTAATTACGTTTTGACATAGTTAATGCTCCAGCTGGCACAGAAACAGGTGGACACAGTGTATGCGTGTGTGTCGGGTCTTCGATCTTTGAGGACCACAGTGGTGAAAATTTAACAAGAATATTAATCCAAGTGATTCATTCAACAGGTATAAATCTCTATACAGTGATTATATACAAAATGCAAAGTTAGAGTCCTGTAGTGTTAGCGTAATAATCAATCCTCTCTCAGGTGGTCTTGTTTTACATCATGTAGAGACATCAGTATTTATTTCAGGCTTTTTGATTATCAGTTAAAACTCTCCACAGGAGCTTTAAATAAGGTCAAACCTCGAGACATGGGGTTAAATATGGAATTGGTAGAATCAGTATTTTAGCATTATCTATTGTCTTTTAGAATTTTATAAATATCTCAGAATATGATGTTTATTGAAACATAAAGTTATTCATTTGTTTTCGTCAATCTGCCAGGTATTAGGCTACTTATCTCATTATTTGGAACATTTCAGGAAAAAACTACAAATATGAGTGTGTTGTTTTTTGTGTCATGTGCAGCTGAAGCTAACTGACCACCAGTGTGGAATGAGAGCAAGTGGCTGCTGTTGCCATGGTGACAAATTGATCTGTGCATCCGTGACAAACACGATAAGAAATGGATGATGACCATAGGATGACAGCTTCTACAGTATGTGTGTGAGGTCTGCAGATGTAGCTTGAACAGATCAACTTGGTGGTTGTCGGTGAAGGTCATTCTCATCACAATAATTATGAATCCTTCATGCAGAGACGCACGCACGCACACACGCACGCAAACACACACACACGCGCACACACACACACACACAGCAGGTCTAATCAGTGTGATGAGCTCAGGGGGAGGTTTGAGGTTGATGAAGTTGTCAGGTTGTTTTTCCTCTTCTTGGGGTGTCGAGTGACTGAGATGCTTTGTTAACCAAATAAAAAAAAACGTTGGCTTAGATATCATGGAAAAAATGAGACAATGAACCTGGAACAATTTTAACAAATTATTATTTTCTAGCTTTGCCCCATTTTGGTCAAAATCAGCTCATGTCACTATTTAGTATGCTTTGGACGATAACAAGCGTCTTCTTTAACACAACACATTTGCAGCTGTGCTACCAGCTCTGTAAGCTGAAGGTACCAGGAGTTTGTTTTCTCCCAAGAGTTTGCCTAATCCTGCCAAATAATGCTGATGTGCTGGATTTCAAGTTTCAGATGAAAAAATGGGAAGGAGAATCATGGGGAAGAAAGAAAAGCACCGGTAAAGTGTCGATTTCCTGCTCTATCCAATGCTGGCATCAGTAATCAATAATCACTTTCACTTTTGTTTAACAATGTTGTAAAGTTAATATCTTTGACTTTATAAATGTACACAGACAAAAAAAAGGTTCTTGAAGACCTGACTTGTGGTTGAGAACTAAATAAAAGCCATTTATTGATTATCCAAGTACCAACAGGATGTAGAGAATGTATACAGTATGGCTTTGCCACCAGCACTATGAGGCTGTTCTGATGGACAGCATGCTTAAACTCGGAGCAGTCATTAGCATGCATGCTCTTAAAAAGGTATAATGTTACACAGTATCGTTACTTATATACAACCTACAGCAGTATCTGATTATCCCTAACACAAAACACAGTTCAGGCAAATAGAAATGTCTTTGCTTTGCCGTTATTTTTGAAACAAATGAGGATTTTTTTATAGATTTTATTTTTGGGGCTTTTTATGCCTTTATTTTAGAGACAGGACAGAGTCAGGCATCAGGGAGAGAGAGAGTGGTGACATGCAGTAAAGGAGCCACATGGTTGGATTCGAACCTGGGCCGCCCACTTGGAGGACTGCAGTCTCTGTAACGATGGCGCTAGATGTCAATTAAATGGGTCACCAACGCTACTACAGTTCAACCTGAGGGTAAGATGAATGTGTGAACCACGAGTCATTACTTGTGAAGACGTTTTTCTTCAAATAAAAAGAATAAAAATATTAACTTGAACGATGAGGCTCAATAAAACGTCTGTTGTAAAAAATCTACAAAAGGAGTTTTCCCTTGAGTCAACTTCTAGGTGGCGCAGGAAGAAATGCCAGAAAAAGCCAACAGATCACTTAAGGCAGTAGGATTCATCCTCTGGGGATCATGAATGCCTGTGTAGGAAATCATTTCGAACTGTATTGTATAAATCACTGAGCTATGTTGGTCTGGAAGAAAATGTGGATGAACTAATAAAGACGCACTAGCATCCTAGCATGGTTGAAGACAAAATAAAAACCCTCCCATGCTCATTGGTTTGCAACAGCACACTGATAGATGTAAAGGTCAAGCGACCACACTATAAACAATATGCTACAAATCTGATTACATCATAGCACTTAAATATCACCTCATCCACTACCACAATTATAATCTTATCCTTAAGTAACCCCTCATAATAAATGCCTCAAATGTCCTCATGTCGCATCAATCTTTTCTAAGAGCCTTAAGGTGCACATAAGGATAAAGCACACACGCATGCAGTCATGCACACACACACACACACACACACACACACACACACACACACACACACACACACACACACACACACACACACACACACACACACACACACACACACACACACACACACACACACACACACACACACACACACACACACACACACACACAAACTCAAAGAGCTATATTAACTGGAAAATAAAGTTGTTGACACATTAAACTGTGATGTCCTTGAGATATTCCTTTTGTTATGGGATAAACACACGCGGCTTAATGACAGAGAACAGGGGAGGTAATAAAGCAGATCTTCAATGCCACGTGTCTGAGACACTGTGATGGTTACCATGGTAAACTGATGGAAGTGACCACAGTTACAAGTGGGAGGGCCTCCACATTTCTACGGCTTTGTAGATACATTGTACATGGAAGACTTCACACCATATCAGGGTTGCAGAAGCTGTGAAAACACTCATCAAGGCTTATTATAGACTTGCAGAACTTTGCAGACCTTGAGGAGGTGTAAACAAACTGCAGAGCGATAAAAAAGCAACGTCCTGCTGCCTCTTCCTTCGACTATTTCCTTGTTTGTGGACTTTAAAGCCTACTGGCTTGACAGGAAAAGCTCCATTATACTGGATGGGTTACGTAACATTATTTTCACTGCATTTCGTTGTGTGTATACTGGCAGACACATAACAGAGAGTGTCAACACAAAAAAAGGCAGCCCAAAGCACACACACCATCAAGGGAACGACACAATGATGATTCCCTTTCAGCAGATCAAACATTTTTGACAGAGTGGCCAAGATTGTGACAGACAGATTAAGACAGGAGGAACGAAAACCTCCTGCTTGAGCACTCAAAAGGAAAAAGGGAGACGTCTAAGGTTATATTTTCCAAGAAAGAGAAAAATGTAGCTCTGCAGTTTAGGACATGTGCCGTTAACATTCCTTGGGAGTTACCTCAGCAGGAAAGGCCAATCACATGCTTCAGACACACAAGTACGGAGAAAGAGACGTGGTGAAACTTGTCTGACTCAACCTCTAACTGCTAAAAAGCAACTTCCTCGATCACGTCTGATCGTAAAACACAAACTCACTCAGTTATTGGTATAGCTGCAATAAACAAACCCATATGACCCTTTGTATCGGGTGCCAAGTCTTGCAAAGCCCTCTTAGCTTTAAAACAAATCGGTGGTAAACTTTTTACACCTAAAGCTCCACATGACGCTTTAAAATGTCAAGTTCAAAAGTGCATTAACACCCAGCTGATTCCATGTGACTCTCTGACTTCATGTGACCTTTTGCAGCTTTTCTTTCATGCAGGAGGGGCAAAAAAACAGACACAAAGCTGTTTCAGAAAAGAAACAAATGTGAATGCTAACCTCTGTCACATAGATGAGCGGTGCAGCGCTGTAATTCTTCCTCATGCCTCCTCGTCCTCACAGCCTGAGGTCAAAGAGCAGCTTCGGGAGAAACCCCCACACATCGGAGAGCTCTGTCTGCCACTTTGAAGCGTGGGGATGACCCAACAAAAGGAAATGTAGTGTGGGTTTGTCTGTGTGTCAAGTTGTGTGTGTGTGCAAACCCTCTGTTTTAGAAATATTTAGCTTCCTGTATTAGCTCCCTTTGCACCTCTACAAGCTTTAATCCCGACCTGCCTCGTCCTGAGGTGCGTTCCCGAGCTCTCCTGTTCCGGACTGTTCTCAAACACTTCTGCCCCGTCAGGAAAACACCACCTTAAAAGGCATGAAGGAAGCCTGAGTCGGAAATTCTGTGATCCCTATCTGCATGGGCACACTCAGCTGCCAATCAGGAGGGAGCACAGAGAGGATGGAGAGATGAGGAGAGACTGTAAGAGAGGGGTGAGGAGGACGAGGGAGGAAGGGGGGTTTAAATGAGTGTGGGAATGTTGAGGTAGTGCAGGAATCTCCTGCCAGACATGCTCCCTGTGGGGGGAACGCACTCTGCAGGATGGAGACTCTGACAGCAGAGCCAGATAACAGCTCGTGTATGCGTTTGTGTGTTTGTGCAAATGTGTGACACTGGAGTATGTACCTACTCCCACTTATGCTCAAAGGCAGAGTGGGAGTGGGAGCAGGGTCAGTGCTGTTTCTTGTCATTCAGCTGATATGAAGGCAGCTGTGGAATGTACTGTAAATGGGTAATTTTCCTCAAGTACTTTATTTCAGTATAAATTCAAGATACTTATACTTTACTCAGGCTGCTAAAAAGAGACTTTGTTTATGTTTTTTCCGAGGCAGAGTTAACTAACAAGGAGACAGTTAAAAGGAAGCAGCATGAGATTTTCCCCCAGAGAGCACTACAAACTCATGTACAGGACAGAATCGCAAAGAGATAATAAGAGACATTACGTGCACAGGGGCCGCCAAGATCAACACAAAATGAAAGTTCCTCACAGTAGAATAAAGTTGACATATCGGTTGCACTATTCGCACCAGGAAAACGGAGATCAGTTGTTTACATGTCACCGTTTCCTATCGAAGTAATCCAACTTAGTACTGGGATAAGATGTTTACATGCAGATAACTTGATTATAACCGATTGGAAACCTACGGTGTTGAAAAAATTAAGCCAATGTTGAAGTGCAAAAAACTGCAGTTCCTTGAGTGTCCCCTTGAGGCTGTCTGCAAAAGCCAAGGCATTTCCATTTGTTTCAGTGATGAAATGTCCATTTCTATAGCGTAAAGAAACATGTTTACAGCCAGGTGCAAAGAATGATTTTGTTCTCTTAAGGTCATTTCTATATTGTTAAAAACTGTACGGGGTAAGAGTCTTATTATATAACTCATTTGTTTTTATTTTATGAAGTCTAAATAAGGATAATTAGGGGGTACACTGAGTTGACTGACAGGTGGATGCATTGTAAATGTTTGCCAAGAAGCTTAAGGCTTCAACTCTACATCTTTGCCTGTTACTGGATTGATTGAAAGGTAAGCGGTGAATGTATTTCTACATTTCTACAAATCATTTATCGGACGCTTCTATCCAAAGCGACGTACATCTGAGAGTAAGTACAACACAAGCAACGATCTAGAGAGGAGGAAACAATGTCAGGAAGTGCAAACAAACAGCTTTAAGTCTGATCAGACACACAGGTGCTGACAGGGCAATGCACTGAGGCAAAGCACAACATCGACGGCAGCTCTTGAGAGTTTTAATCAGCATTAAACCCATCCTAAAATCGTCATTATCAAACAGAACCATCTTCAGAATCGAATACATGACGTCACTGTGACTATGTCCATGTTTTAGAAAGTCTATGATTACTATCAGTGTGATCATGCCCATTTAAAAAAGACCGCTGAGTTTTTAAATATCTTCAGAACTTGGGACTGAGTTTTCCTCTTATGTGCAGAGACACACATGGGAAGTGGTCTGAATTGGGACATTTTCTGTATTTTAGCAGCAAAACACTCAGTTGAAGCCTAAAAAAGACCCAAAGGCACACACTCCGCCCCATTAGGCACAGCTAACATTTAGAGAATTACAGATGAAATGAGAAGCCTGGAAATCCTCATTAAGGATCTCCCACACACACGATAAAAACCACGCATGGGAGAAAGTCAGGCATGAATGATGCAGAGGAGGCGACGGGGAGGAAAGGAAAACAGCCATAGACAGTGATGTTAAACAGAGGAGAAGGAAGAACTGAGGAGGAGGAAAAGATGATGGATACGTTTAAAAGATGTGACAGCTGGAAGCACGGAAGATTGAATAGGAAAGTCGGCCAGATGTGGAGTGTGTCTGGACATGAAGATGACCCTCTTTAGCCTCTTTCTGGTACCCAGCTGGCCTCACTAGTGGCTTGCCACACTCCAACAGACCGCTGCATCAGCCACTATAAAGGCTGAGAGACATTATCCGCTCCATTTTGCATAGGATGAATCAGATAATGGCTCTCGGCTAATTTGAGAAGCAAACAAACAAAAGAGCAACAAACTATCCATTGCATACAAATGTACAAATTATGAGAAAATAACATTACACGCTCTGGGGCTTTTTTTTAATCCATCAAAGTCGTTCCAGCTCATTATTCTTAATTAATTTCAGGGGGTTTGGATAATATACCTCCTCATTCCTGCAAGCAGAGTCTGCTCTGGTTTCTAAATAAAAACTGGAAAGTATTGTTCACTGAAATGCTGACTCAAAAGGATGCTGAAAGCCTTTTTTGTGCTCTCTCACTGATCTTGCTCTGATACAGCCGACTCACAGGCATAAGACTGAGGAATAAGGAATAAGGAATGCCCCCTGTTGGCCAATAGACATTACTACAGAGAATAAAGACCGCTTACTTTTAGCTCTTCTTCTTCCTCCAAACCATCCCCTCGAGGAAAAAATGATGAAACGGTGAACCTCCTCATGTAGCAGCCCTGAAACAAGAAATACAATCATTTAATCTATCAGCCACAAAACACAGATATTATATCAACCAAACATCATTTTTCAGTTCAGATAGTTCAGAGATTTGGAGAAGCTTGGATTTTTTTTCTCCCCAACTCAATTTATATAGGTTAACATCGTCTTCTTTCACTACAAAAAGTCCCCTGTGGTCTAAATGAAACATCTGTGCTGTGGTCAAATTATAACATGAATCAAGCACCAGAGGAGGTTTGTGACCCTGTATAAACCAGCTCTCTCAGAACGCTCCGTTTTGGTGTGTGTGTCTCTTTAAATGCAATGAGCCCCCCCCCTGAGTTTTCCCGGTAGACATCACTCCTTTGCTGGCGAGAATTAAAAATGGCCGACCTGCATTAAAGTTTTGCTCTAGGCTGGGGGAGGAGTCCATGGGAGGAGTTACCAGGGGAGGGGAGGATATTTTTTTTACCAGAATCTCACTGTGACATCACAAGGAGAGCAAATTTGAAACGAAGCATTTTTCTCTGTGTTGTAAGACTTATGCAGACCACAAACAAAGGACTGGATGGGTTTATTTCACATTTTGTGGGTCGGTAGACCCTCAGGTTACCCAAATAAATGTTCAGAAGCACTGTCAAAGTGTATTTTTCATAATATGTCCCCTTTAAACTTATATTGTCCAATAAAAGTAGTAGAATAAAAAAAGCACAATAGTTGCTTCAAAACTGTCGTGGAGTTGAAGTATAAAGAAGCATTTAAAGTACAGTACTTTTCATTTTTTAGGGTAAATGTAAAAAGTTAGATTCCAAAAATAAACTACCACATGACTCCAGGCTAATATTTGGTGCACAAAACTATAAGGTGTCCCCAGTACTAAGTTGGATTACTTCGATAGGAAACGGTGACATGTAAACAACTGATCTCCATTTTCTCGGAGCGAATAGTGCAACCGATTTGTGAGGAACTTTCATTTTGTGTTGATCTTGGCGTCCCTGTGCATGTAATGTCTCCTATTATCTCTAGATTCTGTCCTGTACATGAGTTTGTAGTGTTCTCTGGAGAAAAACATCTCATGCTGCTTCTTTATAACTGTCATACATACTACTTACCTTGTAGCTCTGCCTCGTAAAACTTCAACGAAGTTGATTTCAGCGGTCTTGAGCAATGTGAAGCAATAACCAAGCACACAAACCTCCTGTCCTAGAGTTAAACAGGAACTCTGCCACAGACTCATGAGGATGTTAGGTCACTTTCACACTCTGAGCAGGCAGCTCTGTTGGATTTCTACACACCTTAGTGTGAAATGCTGCACGCTGCAACTTTCCCTCAGCTCAGCATAATCTCACTGTGATTAACATGCATGCACCCATCGCTGTAAGCTTCTTATCCAGATGCTGCTTGTGTCCCTTATCAGATCAATGGTGGAAGAAGTGTTAAAATCTACAAGATTACAGTAGAAGGAAAAGTGTGCTGGTGCTGCTTCTCCAGCCAACTACAGCCTAAATGATGCAAGAAACCAGTTTCTATGATAATCAATTGATCGCAAACAAAAAGGTCAAAGTCTCTGAACTAAGCTTGTCAATTGTGAGGAATAATAATATCCCTGTAATATGGTCAGTTGATCAGACAAAAAAAAAGTAATCTAAATATGTTAACTGTTGAGATATTTCCTCATCTTAAGCAGCCCTGTAGCTGCCTAGGTGCTCAGGTAATTAAGGGTATTAGGTAATCATATTTTTTTTCTTTTCTTTGGCTGAACAATTTAATGAAATCAAAATTTTAACTTTTTGTTTTTGGACACATGATCCCCATTATCTGTTATGTTTTTGGAAACTCTGGCATCCACACAAGACTTTAAAATGAATTGTGATTCAGTTGGGCCTCAGAGGTAAGAGGGTACCCCTGATTATCTGTCTGAAACCACCATCACAATCAATTCTTTACCCGTGGGTAACACTTAAAAAATAATAATGAAATAAAAGCTTTACATAAGGCACCACTTCCATTATGTACGTCTATATAGAGTTTTTATTGAGGACATGGCAGGGTAACATAATTTACAAATAGGTGATCAGAGAGTTCACTGAGCTCCAGCTTTTGGTGGGATCCACTCATGGATCTTCTTGGTGGTAGTGGAGTAGGGCACGTATTGCTGGGAGCTACCGCTGACGTTGAACTGATGGACCTCAGCCAGGAACTTCTTAGGCTCTGGTGGGTGTGTGGTGGGGGGGTCTTCTGTCATACAGTGCAGCCAGCGATGCCTGAGTAGGGAAGAAGAAGAAGAAGAAGAAGAGGTCTCAATATACAGTAATTCCTCTTTCATTCATTTTTCTGTGTTTGATGACAATGAAGTTAAAATGGTAATAATTGGAATTATTTGTAGGTCGTACCATTCAGCTGGCACCATGCTGCCGTCCACCTCCCACATGGTGTTTTTTCCGTTCATCTCTGTTGTGTAGATCACCCAGCGGTGACGTCCTGAACACAGACAATCCATTATTTACATGGCATCAAAACGTATCATAGTATGGACAATTTTGACAACATTAGTATGATACAAAAATGAAATAGCAACTAATTCTTAACATTTGGAGAATCTTCTCCATGAACATTATTTTTTCACTCAACTCACCGAAGAAGTAGTTCTTCTTGTCCTCAAAGTATTTGTTTCCATATTTATCCACGCCAATCAGGGCTCCCGTCTTCACATCATTCACCCTGCAAATGAAATATTCAAAGGTCAGACTCACTGCCGAAAGGAATATAATGCACTCTTTGTGACAAACTAAATTGTACTTGTAACAGAGCACTTCAACACTTTAATTCAGCATCAAGTAAAAGATGTTTGCTCATCTCCCAGCGCTAGTTTCAATCCGGAGAACAGGCGTGTCTGACCACTAGCGTAATTCAAATATTTTAAAAGATATATCAAACATTTCAGAATAATACACCAACGCTCCTGCTTTTTTTAAAAAGCTTTTATCAGACTTTAAATGATGCTGTTGATTCAGACTCCGTTAGCTGTCAACATGCTAACTCGGCTCCGAAGAAAGATCACCGGGGTCTCTCATCTGACTTATTTTCTTTAAAACACTCTAACCGTCACTGACAACAATTCATTTCATACATTTAAACTATTTAATCTCACTGACCTGAATAACTGAACGAGAAAACCTCGGACTCCTCCATGACCTCCTAATTGTCCCAAAGCCCTTCGGACAATGTTCGCATACTCCGCCATCTTTAGACGGAAGAATTACGAGGACGGAACTTTCCGGAACATAAACAGTTCCGGGTTCCACCAACTCTATCGACCTTCAGTTCCACATAGATGGTAAATTGTCAGTATGACAACTCACTCTATTCTTTCCAACGCATATGCAGTGGCGATTCTGGAGTCTGTTGGGGCCCAAGGCTAAAATAACTTGGGGGGCCCTCCAACCAGCATTCATCGCCATCATTTCTGCCAGTGTCCCGAGTTTACTCCTCTTTCTCTTTCTATCGTCTGTGTCATCCATCTCTCCTATAGGCATATAATTCATCTTAATTTTTCTTTGTTGACTTTACTTGACAAACTTTGGTTTTCACAGCAATAATACATGCAACGCTAAGCAGGACAACTCAAGTGTACGCTCTCAGATGGTGCCCCCTTAGGGAGGTTTCCTCCTGTTGTTTCAAAATGTACACATTTAGGGCCACTGCTTTGGTTTAAGTTTGTCAACCCTAAAGGGGACCCCTACTGGTCTGGGGCCCCAAGCAGTTGCCTGCCCTGCCTGGTCACAAGCAGCGCCTCTGCGCATATGGAACAATTGACATAAACGTATGCTTATGTATTTCAGGTTTTCGGAAATTATTTATTATGTTTCGCAACCAATTTAATTATGAACAGAAGCTAGCTTATATTAATCTCACCATATTTACCATAAAATACAGTTCAAATATCTTTGTCCTAGATTAAGTTAAACTAATAATAATAGTAAGTAAAAGTAGGCTTCTCATTATGTTAGTGGTCCATTTCATAATCATATGTATAATACTACTGATAATGAACGGTGCATTTATCAATCAATCCTTATTTATAGAGCGCCAATTCATGTTATCTCAAGACACTTGTATTATATTATTTACAAAGACCCAACATTAATCCACAAAGAGCACAGCACTTAGGCCTCGCTAAGAAAAGTAACAGTGGCAACAAAACTAAGTGTCTATTAACAGGCAGAAACCTCGAGCAGAACCAGACTCATGTTGAACAGCCCTCTGCCGAAACTGTGCTGGACTTGGAAAGAGAAATGGAGGGAGATGTTGCAGCAGGGAAAGTTGGAGATAATCTAAAATGGCTATTAAACACACACACACACACAGTTGAGTATTACTTATGATGTAATTGTAATCTAAATCTACAAAGCAACATGAAGTATCAAAGACAAAGACTTGATCTCTTTTTAATAAACGGTCTGTCTTTCATTGAGCGCTTTCTTTCCACTGCCCGATGGGTTTGATGTGACACAGCTGAATGTCACAGCTCAGGGAGATTAAGGGGACATGGAGCAGAGAGACCACAGTATAGTCTGCCTAATTAAAAACAGAGCTTTGATCCCCTGCTCAAAGACTGACCAAGATGATAGATGTACACAGAGAACTATGATGTTCAATTCTGTTGAACTTCTGCCTCTCTTGCACACGTTTGTCTCCACTTTGCAATTAAGTCGTGACAGTGGTTTATGAACATTTCAAACGACAGGACAGGAAATTAAACCAGGACAGGATTTATTTATATATTTTTTTTTATTAAAAACTGTTGCCTGACAGTTTAGAATCATTGTTTATAGGAGACTCTTACTCTGAAAGAGTGGATGTTTACAAAATGTTAATGTACAATCACTGGAAAAATTCATGCTTGGTAGGTTTTTTTACGAGCATTTTCATACATCACCAGACCAAAGACAGGATTAACAGTTTAATTCCTTCACTAGAAAAGTAAGATTTAGGCTTCTCCAACTGAGTCATGAACTCCTAATGGTGTAGTGCAACATACTGTACAGCAACCTAAACAAGAAACAGAATTAAAAATGATTGTTTTAAACGATACCAACCCACAGTACCCTGACTAGAAAGTGACTGGATGCCTAAACTTGAATTTGTTCAGTGAAGAATTTCAAATAGTGCATCCTTTTTTTATTGCAAAAAATCTCAAAAAGAGGAGCTGAAAGGCACAATGTCTGCAAAACAAGCACCAAAAGTCAAATGTTTTCTTCCTTTGAAACATTTCCATGGAAATATAATTCTTTATTGTAGGATTTGCTGATGGAAAAAAAAAGAAGCTCCCTTCCTCTTAGGCCTTAAAAGAATAAACGATTTTGATGGAATATATTTCCAAACAAACCCTGACTCCCAAAATAAGTGGCAACCTGTGCTTTTTCACACAATAAATCTTCCTATTTCATAAATATTAGCTCTTGGCTTTATATAAAAAAAAAGGTCAAAGATGCTCTGTCATGTCCATATACACAGTTTCACCCAGTTTGCTGAACAGGCAAAAACACACATATGAAACTGGATGTCAAATATCTACATTACTCGTGACATTTCCAGTTTTCTCCAGGATGTTTTTTAACCCGATGATATTAATGTTTGTGTTCAACTTAAAAACAAACACACACACAGGAGTAGTATCTCTAAACCAGAGAGATCAACCTAAAAAGCAGAGCATCAACTTTTAGTGTCTTCGTAAAAAAGTTGGATTTTCACAGTAAAATCCCACCTTGAATCATCATTAAACTCTCTAACTGACATTAGCCATAATTTCCCTCTGTGATTAGAGTGGGTTTTTAAATCCTGTGTTTGTAATTCACCTCCACAAAATGACACCTTGTGTTTGAAAGTGTTGCCGATATAAACATGATGGAATGATTGTGGAGAGTTTTCGTTCTTCTTAAAAAGTAACTTCTTCATCTGTTTGGAGTTCCAAGTGGTTCCCGGACTTTCCAGGATTCCCGAGGTCTTTAAATCTTCCTGAGGACTGTCCTGTCTCACTTCCACGAACACGTTTTTAAACTTGATCTTTGACCCACAGCTGCAACAAACTTAACTCTGAGCTCTGCAGTAAATCAGTTGTTCATGATAAAGAGTAAGCTTCAAACAGAATCCAGTTCAATCAGGGGTCGTACGTTTGCTATCCACTGGCTCTGCGGCTGTGATTAGACTTCACTGTCGTCTGACCGTCTCACTGTTCAAGAATCATCGCCTCTTGGAAAGCTTCGATCCATCTGAGGACAGAAAATTAGAGGCTTAGCTTATCTTAGATACAAGTAGGGGGGCTCCAAGAAAAAGGTTGGGAAACACTGCCTTAAAGAATCAAACATATAAGGTCTGTATGTTGCCACTCTGTTGTGTTAGTAAAAATATACATATATACACAGGAATATAACATCTGTATGATTAGTGGAGAAAGACGCTATTTACTTGTGTGTGTGCATCAAAGCTTCATGCCACCCCCCATAAGTCCCCCAGTTGGGTCACCCCAGACAAAAAAAGTCTGGACACGCCTTTGCTGATACACAACAATCTTCTGATGTGTTCTTACAAAGTATTTGAAACACTGTCCCACTGCAAAACAGTTTTGCACCCCGGTGGTAACCATTGTTGTTTCAGGTAAACCAGAAGTAAAGTTTTCAGCACAATAACTGTGTGAGCTTTTATTTCTGGTACCTCTGTGCAGTCGGGATGTCGTCAGCTTTAAAGATGTAGAACAGAGTGTTTTTGTGATACAGTTTAAACTGCAGCTTCTGAGCCGGACCGTTCTTCTCCTCCCGCAGGAAAAAACCCAACAAGGGCTGACTCTCCAACGCTGCAACATCCTGAAAGGAAAATTTACATTTTTAAATCAACCAATAACGTGCAAGCTACCCAGAGTAAATAAAAAACAACAAAAGAGAAGATGTCAGTACCTCACTGGCAGCGTAGGTGTACAGGACTTTATTCTTGATGACAAACCAAAGCCTCTTCCACTGCTTCTTGTTGCCTTTTGACCGGTTTAAGTAACCGCTCATGGAGGAGTTCTCTGTGTTGGCCGACACCTGCAAAAAAACAAAATGTAGAAAAGTAAAACATTTTGCATTCATGCTGTATTAAAGAAGCAAGGTTGAGGATGAAATAAAAGATTAAATAAAAGAGTCAACACATTTAGCCCATGAGTGCTGATTCCTGTTTCTTGCCTCTTTTAGTGCAGCAGGAATCTTCTTCTGTTTCCTCGTGAAGGAGAAAGCTCCAGATTTGATCGGAGAAACTGATGTTGAAGCACAGCGGTCACCTGAAAAAAGAAGAAAATACAGTTATAACACCGAAACCAAATGATTCAACCAAAAGTAAAATATCCTCCTCATGTTGAAAGACAAGTCTGTCTATGTTTGTACTGTTTGTTATTGTGAAAGTTGTCTTCAAAACCCATGAAAAGACCACAACCAATTCGACTCTATAGAAAACTTCAGAGGTGTAGTGGTGGGAATTAATGTTAGGACACAAATAAACAAATAAAATGTAAATTATAAATCTTTTTAGTAGGTTTTGGGTAGACACATACTGGCTATTGCTAGCTATTTAGCTAAACAGCTAACATTGGTGCACTGGCTGTTTGGAGCAATTTAAAAGAATTTGTGCAAATTACAGAAGGGGAAAGTTGACTTTCATTTCTGTCTGACTAAAGGGAAAAAAATTTGGAATGAAAAGAAAACATGCATCAAAAATAGTGTCTGTAATCCCTGTTCACTTACTGTTCTCTTGCAGCTTGGCAAAGCAGTGATCACACACGCGTGCGGGCTGGTTCTTCAAATATTCCAGGTAGTACTTATTGGCAGAGCAGGCCTGACACACCACCTACAGAATCACATACACGTAACTGTGATGAGTTCATGTTTAAAGACACAACATGCAGTATTGTAGGAGAAGCAGCAGTTTCAAAGAACCTTTCCACAGGCGCGACAGTGATGCCTCCTCCAGGTGAGCGTGAACTCGCAGGTACAGATCATGCACATGGTGGCCCTCAGGTCCGGGATCCAGATGGGGGCCTTTGAACCTAACGGGGCCCCGCTGTCGACAACACCCTCCGCCTGAGACCAGAAAGCTTAAGGGTGAACACAGACACATCCAGAGGAAATTTATTCTTAAAAACAACTACACAGATTTATTTTACCTCCTCCTGACTTCGGCTTGATATGAAGGTGATTTTCTTCTTCGTGTAGTCGTCTATCGCCTTGGCGATGGCCTCCAGCCACTCGTCTCTCTCTGTGGCAGAGCTGCAAAATACATCACAAATCTCAGTTATAGTTTACACATTCACATGTATGAATGTTTGCAGCTTATTATTTGATATGCCTGGTTTGACCGTCACTTGTTAAGACTGACCTGGCAGACAGGATGAACGAGCGTTCAACACTTTCGATGTTCAGCTCGTTCTGATACGCCTCCTGACTGGGTTTACTCACCTGGAAAACACAAATCCATCAAAAACAGACCAACAAACAAAAAAATCCAACATTAAGCACAAAAAAAGAGCAGCACCTGAGGTCTGAAAAAAGAAAAGCAGTCAGTAAGAAAAGGAACATTTGTCGAGGATAGTAAATAAGTAAATAGTAAATAAAAACAAATATTAAAGTGTTTTTCGTCTCTAACCTTCATCCCAGCGAGAGAGAGCACACTGTTGAGTTTATACTGGGCAGACTGGACCGGAGTCGTGTACATGAGCGCATCATTGAACTGAGAAAACAAACAAACAAACACAGATTTTCAGACAGATTATTGGGTGCAAAGGGAAATGTCTTTAACCGTTTTACAAGTCTCTAATTCTACATGAACTGAAGTTCAAACATAACACCAGTGGAATTTATTACAAACATTGTTCTACTTATGGCTCACCAGAAAAAACATCCGAGGCTGCATGACTTTCCTGGAGAGCTTCATGAGAGTGCCCTCCTTCAGGAACACCTGCAAACACAGACACGGACAATAAACTAAAACACAAGACCGCTACATTCATAAGAGTAAATCAAATGTCTTCAGACATGTTAAGGGTTAGGTTGAGGGGATGTCAGCAAGATTTTTGGATATAAAATAAACTATAAAAATGCTTAAAACAGATCTCCATGAACAAATCATAGTGTTCATATTATTGCATCTCCATCTTTAGAAAGGCTTTAGTGAAAATTAGAGATTAATAAGAGAGTAAGTAAGAGAGTAACACACCTATCAGGTCTGGAAGTTTACTTTGTTTGGGTTTTCTTTAAAAGACGTTCGGGGTTAACACTTTCTTAACTCACCCTGCCCGGCTGAACGATCTCATGGTGACCGTTGAGGCTGTACTGAATCTGCATCAGCTTCTGAAAGTTATCCTGAAAAACATCAGAGAGGTGAGGAGAAGGTAAAACATGACGCTGAAGCAGGTCAGATGTAAAGCTCTGTGTGGAATAAGGTCTCACCCCTTGTTTCATGATATCGTTAGCGTGGTTGGCCACTTCTTTCACGATGCTGAGGGCAGCTGCATGGACAGCAGAGATAAGATGTTAGTGTTTCTTTCTACTAGTACATCTTAAATCTTTATCAGGTGAGTAGTATCCTCACCTTGTGTGTCTTTATAATCCTCAGAGTCCTCTGGAAGGTTTTTCAGATAATCTGGAAAAGAGCAAAATGTTGTTGTTTTTTTAGGTAGAAAGGTGTTCATGTTCAACCTGAGTTATAGCTGCAGGGTAAAAAAACACAGTAACAGAGGGAAAGAGGAGGCGGTCCTCCCACAGATATTTACAAGATCCAAGAAATATCTATGAATACTGTTTTGGTTTTGTGCTTCAAGGAAAAATCAATGTGGACATAAAAATGTTTTTCTTTCAAAATGACAGCTTCCCTTACAGTTACCAGATAACATGTTGCGGAAGTTTTGCTCTCAATCTGCTACATACAGAGAAAAATGCACAACACATTGCAGACACATAAAACTGTCCGTACTGTTGTAGACTTTCATCCTGGCAGCAGTGCAAGAGGTGGGATTCTCCACTTAATATGTAAACATCAATGACATTTAGTACTGGTGAGGACTTTCAGAGATTGAAATAGTGTCCGGTGTGCTGAACAAGTGTATCTTAATATCTCAGTTTCTCTGTTGCTGTCAGGTGATGTAAACATGCCTTTATTGTTTCATGGAGCTGATAAAGTAACAAGCCTGTACTGCGGCTCGCCACTTCCCTAACCCCCCCCTTTGTCCTCCAAGCCTCCACGTCTGTCACGTGACTGAAAACTATAAATAGAAAATTACTCAAGTACTGTATCATATGCTTTGTTTTTTAATGTAATGATGAATACTTGTTACAGTGATGGAGACAAAAGTACAATATTTCCCTTTGATATGTCATGGAGTAAAAGCATCATGGCTTACCGACTATCACAGTACATGAATAAATGTACTCTCAAACTTGTTTCTGTTACTGTAACTGTCCACCAGGTGTCAGTGTCGCACCAATCCCAGCATGAAGCCAGAAAAGAAAAGACCACACTCTAATCTAAATTTCAGTGCTAACAATATAAGAAGCTGTGATTCAAAAAACCCTCGACCTTCAGTGTGCAGAGTTTAGCAAAACAGAACAAGAAGTGTGTGAGATGTGTGGTGTGTGTCCGTGTGTGTGTTTTTGTACCTGTGAGCAGCAGCTGGTACTGAGGGATCCTCTGCACTGGTTTCAGCAGGTAGTGTTTCAGAGCCAGGCTGGCACATCTCGGACTCATCTAAGATAAAACAAACGAGCGTATAAAACACAGACGCTGAAGAGTCCAACCAACTGCAGTGCAACTTTCACTTTAATAGAACATGTAATATTTTATGGAATGAAGAGGCACACAGGTCTTTTTCCAGCTCCTACCTCGAACTCTTTGACAATGGCAGCAAACGCTGTGTTTTTCCTGCACTGCTCGTCCAGCAGAGCCACGTTGTTGTCAAACTGGCGGATGTAGGTGGAGTACATCTTCAGGTACGGACCCTTCTGTACAAAGATGTCCGACAGTCTCTGGTGATCACTCCTGCAGCCACACAGACAGAAACAGTTCCCCTCAGTTAGTGAAGTAGTGGATGAAATGGCAAATAAAAGACAGAACTCCTGTTTGATATCTATGAATGCAGAAATGCTGCTAAAATAATGTCCAGTAGAGCAGCAGCATGACAACTGAATTGTTCTGAAAGGTTAAAAACAAACCTCCAGGTTAAACAAAAAGTAGATAAAAACATGTATTTAGGAAAAAAAAAAAGAGTATATCCACCAATGCAGCAAAAGTTAATTGTACTGTAAAATGGCACAATGGCAGCAATTACAGTAAGTCAATGTCAAACCAGGAGACAGCTCTGCTAACACGTGAGTCAAACAACACACAGTCTGGTAATGACTGGGATTCACCTTTCTTTAAACCGCCTTTTAAGTGGTTTAAATAAGGGGTTTTTAAACTGGGAGTTGTGTGTGTGCGTGGGAGAGTTGCAGGGGAGGAAGAGAGGGAGAGACATGAGATGAAGAAACTACCTGGAGTGGAAAACAACTGGAAGTTACGGTATTATGTTCCATTAATTGGCTGCTGATCAAAACAGTCAGCAGCATACGTTATGACACATCAGCTTATCAGGGTGATGCAAGTACTATTAACCACTAATTCACACTTTATTGTTGCAATTGCATCAAAAATCATACTGTTTCCCAGAGAAATAACTCAGTGAAATCTGAACACACCGACACATTTTGTACATGTAGAGGGACCTGTACTGACATAGGTTATCATTAGGATACAAACATAAAACAACTTAAACATCAAAAACAAGTAAAAAAAAACACAGATCTGCTTGAGAATCATAAAATGTTTTATGCATCAAAGTTATCCAGAAATAGTCGTCTTTATATCAATGGGAACGTTGTAAACAGTAAGTGCTGATAGCTAAACTTACTAAAAAGCTATAGTGTAAACAAATTATGCTAAAATTAAAGTGATTTCCTAAAGCCATCCACAAAAGCATGATAATCTCTAAAATATGAGAAAGACTACACTCATCAAGTATTAGTAGCGATGTGTGATTGAGTAGACTTGTTAAACTGACATTGTGGGGACATTAATCCGTTTACACAGTCACGTTGTGGGGACTTCTCTTATTTAAGTGACACTATTGTTCTCCAAGTGATTAAGTAAAAGGTAACGGGGGTATGGTAAGAGACTTAAATACAACCCTGTGTGTGTGTGTATGTGTGTGTGTGTGTGTGTGTGTGTGTGTGTGTGTGTGTGTGTGTGTGTGTGTGTGTGTGTGTGTGTGTGTGTGTGTGTGTGTGGTTTTACCAGTGTGCCACCCTCTCCTCCAGCTCCCTCAGCAGGTCTCTGTTGAGCTGGTAGAGCTGCGGCAGGTAATACAGGATCTGACTGAGGATCCGCTCATCCACCACCGGCTTCCCATTCTGACGAGTCGCCTTGGCAACAGCATCCCGAAAGTCCTGAAGTGAATATGAGGACATTATCATTATTTTTAAACACACACACACACACACACACACACACACACACACACACACACACACACACTTACAGATATACTTAGTGTTACAGCACAGGGTGCAGTGACACATGACCAAACATACTTTATTGCACTTCAACAGGAACACCTGGTTATCACCTCATAAACTGCACTCTCCTCCACCCTTTTCCCTCCAACACTGCACGTACGTTACAACACACACTCACATCACATGCACAGAGCTGAGTTAGCACTCTTGACTTTGGGCAATATGTGCCAACACTCACATCCACCTGGAAGGAAGCAGGGAGTCTATGCAGGATCCCCCTGACCTGGTTAACATGTGCTCACTCACACCCACACACGCACACACACCAGTCTACATGTCTACTGCACAAACTGACTTCACATTTAGTTAATTTAAAATTAGATGAACAACAACAATCCTCTTATTACCACCTTCACAACATTTTTTATACATTTAATATGACCTGTGCCTTGTTTATTGTTCATTAGTACACAAATGTAAAAATGTTTATGTCCTTACGTTGTTTATAAAAGAGTGTTTTGGAAATGGCACCTAAAGTATTACGGTGTTAAATATTTTACTAAATATGCAGTGTGATGTCATGAAAGCAGATCAATAATGCAACATACATCTATTATTGCCAATATATTAAAAATAGGGTTTTAGGAAATATGGATGCACTCAAGTTTTTCAATATATTTTTGTGAACTACACTGATTCTAAAAAAAATACTTCAAGGACTTAAACGAATGTTTTACATGCAACTTATAAAAATAAAATCAATCGATTTCAATACCTCTTCCAAAGCCATGCAACAAGATTAGAAACCTCTGGACACCCAATATTTGGTTATTACTTATTCTTCATTACCAAAAATTGCAAGCAAACAGCTGTTGTCTAAATTGCACCAATGCTTTGGGAGTGTGTTGCCAACGCAATTGTGCAATCTCTCTCTATCTCTACACCACTTCAGAAAATTAATCTGTGATGTTTTAGATGGCATGAACTATTAGCACTGCTTATAAAGCTACCACATGTGCTGACAGTGAAAAAGAAAAAGTGCCCGCTCAGAGTGTTCTTGTCCTTAAGATAAACCGACAAACCGCCGTCTTACTATTCACAAAACACACATGAACTCTGGTTACAAATAAACTTCAAAAGAGACGAAAAATGTAAACACATGGGCAGGATGACATGCCGCAAGTATACACACAGTCACCAACCCACGCACCCTCCTGACCTGCACCTACACAACACTTACTGCACACACACACATGTGCACACAGGGGATTATCTGAGGTATGTGTGTGTCTGGAGGTCGTCTCTGTGGCCTAAGGAAGCAGCTGCTACTCGGCCAGGCCGTCCACACAGAGAATGCGATCTGACCTCTTTTCTTGGACAGAGCGCCGCGCCCTCCCCCATCCACCGCAGGACGATGGTTTCTACTAATCCTGTGGTGGGCTCTTTTAAAGACACGTATGAGGCCCCCAGACAGGTGGACCCCAGAGCCTCAAAGTGGGCCCTCTGAACCCTCTCACCTGGGACTCCCCTCAAGACAAGACCTACTGCAAAGGCTGTCCTTCAACTATTTATTCAAATTTAGCGTTATTCCACTTGTTCAAGGCATGCTTACATGGCAGTCAAAATTTATTGACCTTGTGTCCATTCAAAACTCTTTGAACATTCGCACGTGCCCTGAGCTGAAGAATTTCAAAAATACTGACATTGAAGTCATAAGGCCAGCCTGATTTTGTTCCTGTCATGACAAAACGCAGACACCATCCAGTCACATGATTCCTGTAAGTCCTGCCTTCATTCAAAATCAGAGACCGGGCTGGATGAGGAGCGACAACATGCTATGTAGCATTTTAGCAACAAGAGCTACTCATCCCGGAAACCTATAATTAACTTAAAAGTTTCCAAATGTAACGCAACTCACTAAAATCAAGGGGAATATTTAAAGGCACTTTTTTTATACGTCTTGGCAATGTCTCATTTGACCTTATCTCGCTATTTGGGGCCTGTTGTCTTTGTGATTCATTCATCTGCAAGCTTTAAAAATACAGGATTTTAATTTGCTTCTTGCCTGTCTAGATTGAATCTGAACCCCCCCACCCTCACCCTGACATGAAATGCCACATAAACGTATTCATTTATTGAATACACCTGACACCTATCCTGTGGCAGCATTTACAGGCATTAAAAATGACTACCGAGAAATAATCAATCTTGACACTGATGATCTCTTTTCCCTTTGTAGGTCATACAGAGACATCAGTATTCATTTCAGTCTGTTTCATAACCCCTCACAAACTCTTTACAAGAGCTTTAATGTAGTTTTGGAACGCGTGTTTACTTCGCAGTTTTGATTTGAGTGACTATTACTTAATGGGGAATGATTGAAGTGTGTGTATGGCGTGTATTTACACCCCCCCCTGATAGACAAATGACTGCAGCACCAATGATTGATCAGCTGAGCCATTTGGGCTGGCATGGCGGCGTTCCCAGGTTTGCAGCTATAAAGTTTAAGACTGCTACTAAACCACCAGAAGTGTTAGTGTTTTTAGGTCTGATCACACAGAGAGGCACTGACCTCTTCATCTGCTCTGGTAAGACCGATCTTTTTGTTTGTTGTTTGGATCTTTGGATAAAAATAAGGTTAAAAAAGAAACGTTTGGCTTTGAACCTGACCACACAAACTACATAAGTCACCTCAACTGAGCCAAACCAACCCTGAATCTAACTCAAGCTTCTTATCACTCTTTTTCCTCCACAAAAACACGCTCCGATCAAAGCAGCACCTCCCTTCTTGTGGCCATCGATCACCTGCCCACTGCCGCCTACCAGGGAAACCAAAACCCTCCAACACAGGAGCTCCGCTTTGAAATAACTGCTTTATTCAACTCTGTATGGGCAGCTAAGTAGAGACAGCCAACAAGCTCATTAATTCATGTCCATCCCTGGGAGGAAAAAAAAGCTTTGAACGCCTTTCAAAACAATCACAGTGTCTGCGCAATTTATTATGGTAGGCTCTCTGCTTCCCTCAGCGGCTTAAAGAACGGCTAATGAAACTCTTGAATAAATAAAAACACTTACTATGTGAAGAAGCTTTAGGACGTCCACGAACCTGATGAAACAGCAGAAAGACATAATTAGTAATCATAAAATGCTCATTATTTAAGCATATATTTCACCTGAAGAGTGATATTTTTTTGTGCATTTACACTTTCTCGGAGCTCATAATCTCCTGGGCGATGTGCACCACCTTCTTCCTCTTCATCTCGTCCTCCTGCTGAAAGATGAGAAACAAAAACGGTTTGAAACGTTTACAGCAGCCAACTTTTCACCAAAACAAGTCGCTCCTCACTCACAGGCTCACTGCAAACCACCATGATGACTGGCTCCTGTTTCTCTTGGTAAAAGCATCAGGACTGCGTTTACAGCCTTCCAAACAACAGCTCAATCAGCCCGGAAAGTGGAGCAACAACCTCTCTCCCTGCTCTCCCTCAGTGTCTCTGATGGTGTGTGCTGCTGAATGGTAATAGGGGCGGTCTCTCAATGACTTAATTTGGACAGCGGCCTTGGCCCCCAGCGTGACTGAAATGTCCCACTGGTCCTATCGGAGCCTGTGTGTGTGATACCCAAGAGCTGTGAGGGGCATCAGACACAGGCGCTGACATTATCACAGAGAGGGTCACACAGGACAAAAAAAAAATCCCTCATTCAGTCATTAAGAGAGCTATTCCTGAACCTTCAACCCGTCTGTGTTTGCCTCTCGCTTTACACTATATACACAAAAACACACACACACAGACACACACCTACTTCTGAAGCTGTGACAGGCAATTAACACACTTGGCAGCAAACATTCGCACAATCTCCACAGGCTCCAGTTTGACAGTTCAGAAACCGGCAGTGATATGACGAGACGCCCGTTGTAATCTGTAAACACTCTGACAGTTTTATACGTTGGCATGATGTCTGAAAACAGCTCAGTCATTTTTCCACGTGTATGAAGTGTGAATAAAAGCAGCCATACTATTTCCACACTAAGGCTGCACACTTTATCGCTATTTCGTCCTTATTGCAATAAATGCAATGCAAAGTTTGATGCAGTTAAATGAAGCTAAAGCTATCAGCTACTATCAGGCAGTGGTGCAAATTTAGTGGTGAACAAAACAAGTTTGTTTGATTTATTTTGAATTCAGAGACAGATTTCAAACACAGGTATGGTGCCAAACATAAACAGCAGGAACACAGAAACTGTGAGTTATAACGAATACTCGCTTGTTAAATTCTGGTTATTGATCGAACTTCTTATTGTTATTGCAATGCTGAACTATATCGCACATTACCTTTTTTTATTCCACATCGCGCAGGCCGATTCCAAAGTCATATTCAACCCATTTCATAATAGTTTTTTAAAGACAACATGCGCTCCATCCAAACAGGAATTATAGCACTGTTTCCAAAGTAATCTTTAGGGGCGCTGGTGGCGCAGTGGCTAGTGTGCGCGCGCCCCATGTACGGAGGCTATAGTCCTCGGAGCAGGGGGCACAGATTTGAATGTTCATAACCCACTCTCTCTCTCCCTGATTTCCGACTCTATCCACTGTCCTATCTCTCCAATAAAGGCACAAAAAGCCCCAAAAATAAATCTGATAAAAAAAGAAATACTCTTTAGCGATAAAATCAAGCTTGGAAACACATTTCACATCACCTTTCATGTACACCGGTGTAAACAGGAAGCAGATGTCCTACTGTGCAACATGTAGGTCAGCTGTAAAAATATTGAAGCTTTTGCTGCCTGAAATCTGTCATCTGTGTTTGAGTAAATAATGGAAATTAAGTCTGATGTTGTTTGCTTTTTCCAGAAATAAATGGGTAGGACACAATAAGGAGGCAAACGTGAGACTGTGTCAATTTAGGAAACTTAATTCACATCCATACACACTCATGGGCCCAATCACAGATTTTTTACAAATAAAACAAACTGGATCTGTAGCATTTAAAAAAAATGTTTCAGGGGCTGCAATCAACCATACAAGAAGCAAAAGGTGTGCATTTTAAAAGAAAAAAAGGACACCAACTGGACGTCAGGAATCCTTGAGACGTCATTAAATAAATCTGAGAGGTCAACATTTTACAGATTTGACATGAAAAACATTTGTTTTTTACTTTTAAAGACTATAAAAAAGACGCTATGTACTCAATTTACGTGAAAAAAACATGCACTGAAGATGTTTTAACAAATATATGAACACTGTTGCTGTTGTTTGTTTGTTATAATAAGGAAACTGAAGGCATGTCAGTACAGAAAACATATTTTATTGTTCTTTTTTAATGGTCTTGGCACTACTTTCAAGTACTGGCAGCCCTTGCAGTTTAACTTTATGTATTTGTAATGAGTCTATAACTCTACAGTCATGACTGTATGATGAGGTAATGACCCCTGCAATTCCAAGAGAGGTAATTACCTGTCTGTCTGCCTCGTCCAGGTGCTCTTTACTGGAGGTGGAACTGTTGTCCTCTTCGTCTGAGCTATGGATCTCCTCCTCCTCTGAGTGGATGTCCTGCCTCAGCCAGTCGCTGCTCGGCAAGAAAACACAAACACACATTCAAAACATACACAGAGGCAGAGTCACCATCAAACAGACATGAAACTGTACAGGTTTAGCTTTTTAAGGAATGTCAAAATGAGTGAAAAAAAAAGTCTCCCGTAGATTAACAGAGATTATAGATGGTCGTGTGTAGTTTTTTGTTCAAGAGGGGAAGACTTTGACAAATACAACACACTTAATCCTCCGAGGTCTGGTACAATGGAAAACATTGACTGCACTGTGACAACAACGGTAATGATAGGAATCATTTCACCACTTTTAATTTGTGGGTTTAAAGAAAATGTCAACACTGTCTGAGTCATAAGCGGATGGAGTGTTTGGATAAAATAATAGGAAAAGGAGAAACAGCTTCGTTCAATAAAAAAACCCCTCATAGAATAAAACATCTAACTTTTTCACTAACTACAAATAGAACCAGAATGATGAGACAATTGATCTATTTAATAAGATTAGTAACCATGTTTATGATACATCTGAAGCAAAGAAAGAAGGAATCAGTGCTAAACATGACAACAAGTGAAAGGTGATTAGTTTACTCACTTTAATATTGCAATAAGTAACTCTGATTCCACGTGTCAATGCGCACACGGTTCACTATGTCACTGAAGCTTCAGTGTTTAGCCAGCTCTGCATCGGTCTGTAAACCTTTCTGCGTTCTAACCTCTCTCCATTTTTCAAAAGCATCTCCAACATTGATCCTAGTTTGAGCACGTTTCTGCTCGTGAAGCTTATTAGAAACATGCAGAGGCTTTTTAGGTCGAGTACAATCACTTCTATCTGAACCAGTTGGCTTGCCCACTTCTATGTCTACATCACCCGTTGGTTTGCCGTTTCCCTGGTAAACCGAGGGGTGTCCAAAACAGCCGTGTGGGGGTGCCTTAAAACCGCCTTCTTCTCTGGTCTAAACAAAAACAACCCAAATCTAAAGCTGCTGCATCGTTGCCAGAGAAGTCAGCACTTCAACATAGCATGTTTCCTTAATGCCTGATCATCATTTTACGATTTAATTCAGTAGATATCTCACATATCGCCGCTTTAAATATGTCTAAATCCATTTTCAATCAAATTTAAAAAAAGCCAAAATAGTTAAGACCTGTATTTCTATCATCTGATTCTGCATGGAGCAACACAACACGCTGACTCTTCCCACATAAACGGTTGTGTGCCAGGTCAGTACAAGCAGCAACATGTGTCTGTGTCACTAATGTGTTTGTCTAACGCTCAGCGACTGTCTGATTTCAAACACTGATGAAATTCTGAAGAGATCGTGTTTTGAATTTGCCTCTTCGGCTGTTTTTGTCCTTCCAACATAACTCGCTGTAGATGTTGGCAGAGAGAGCGATGGCTCTGAATAAATATTAGATAGAAAAGACTGTGGGACTCCAAAAATTCTCACATTTCCTTTCACTCGCTCTCCGCTTCCTTGTTTTTCTTACATGCCTCTCGACAGTTTCTTTGACCTAAATCTCAATTCAAACTCGCTCTCCCTCACCTCTTTCTCTATAGCGGAGCATTCCAACACACTGGGTCAGGCACAGAGCGCCACTTGTTTACAGCCCGAGGCTACTTACATAAACCTCACAGGCTCAGATGCCTGGGAAACACTACAGATTCACTCGCTCCCTCCTTCTCCGCTAACACTGTGGTAACCACTCTGCATACCAGACAGCATTAAGAAGCTGAGTACATCTTAATAGTTTTTCAACAGGCGGATTTCACACCTCGCAGTCACCTAACTTGGCCTTGACTTTGTCCTTTATTATGCTCGGTGATGGTCCGACAGAGGAAACAGGAGTCGTGCCATTATCCATCATCCAAAGAAATCCTCATGACAACAATCTGGGCCTGCTATCAATAACACAGTAGCTCAATGGGATCTTAATGGCAGGAATGTGACTCAGCAACAGAGACATTTGTTGGCTGTGTCCCCAGTTCAACTAACCAGTGCTGATGAGATTAGCAAGTTAATTAATAACCAATTAAGAGTCATTATCCAAGACAAATGTCATAGCAACTAAATTTGTGACTAAGCAGTAACCTCTGATGTTTAAAGCTGAAGCCAATGGAGAAGTGCAAAAGACCGCAGTTCCTAGAGTGTCCACTTGAGGCTGGCTGCAAAAGTCAAGGAATCCCATATTAAAAGGCCCATTTTTACAGCAGAAATAAACATGTTTACAGCCTGGTACAAAAACAATAGCTTATTTCTTTACACACTGATCTGTTTGATTTTATTAAGCCTAAGAGTTCATCATAAATATGCATATTTAGGGGCGGGGCTTGGTTGACTGAAAACTCATTCTACCACCTCAGAAACATTGCCAAACTCCGTCCCACACTCTTCCTGTCAGATGCTGAGAAACTTTTCTTTTTGTCTCCTCCAGACTGGACTACTGCAACACACTCCTCATCAGGATCCCTAGCAAGAGCCTCCTGAAGCTCCAACACGTCCACAACAGCGCTGCTAGGATCCTGATGAGAGTGCGTAAATATGAACACATCACACCCATCCTTCAGGCGCTACACTGGCTCCCCATCTCATTCAGGACTCAATACAAAGTCACCCTCCTCACCTACCAGTGCACCCATGGAAATGGACATTTTAGTTTCCTTAGTTGCTTTTCTGTTTTTATTCTTTTATTGATGACATTTGTTTTTATTTTTTTAATCTCTGTAGCACCAAAAATGTAAAGTGCATTACAAATAAAATGTATTAATATTAATGACAGGTGGGAGCATTGTAGCGGTTTGCCAGAAGGTTTAAGGTCCACCACAGCATTACCTCTCTGTCTCTTACTAGATTGACTGAAAGTTAAGTGGAGTGAGGATGTCCAACATGGCGACAGCCATTGTTCAAAACTCCTCTTCAATGTGTGGAGTCACTAAGACTTCATCCATGTTTTATACAGTCTAGAGTTGTCACTATACCAGAATTTTAAGCTTTAATGCGATGCTAATAAAAATCAACTGATATCAACACCTGTTACTGTTAAGATACCAAGGCAACACAAAATACAAGTCCTCCAATTTTGTTTCTTCTTTTTTTTAAACAACCAAAAGTTGCAAGCAAACCCCTACACTCTCTCTAAATTGCACAAAGACATCAGTGTCCCAAAAATGAATGAATTATCACTCATGATCCAGTTTAATAAACCTGTAAAGGCTGCTCTGTGTCTGCTGGACGGTTTGACTTAATTAATAATGAACATGTTCATTTGTTGCAGCTATTAAAAAAACACATCAACAACATAGGTTTTTCATTTGGGAATGGTCTTATTGGGATTGGGAAGTCTAGGGGGAAAACGAATGAGTTCATTTCCGTGAACTTTGAGGAAAAGTTACTTTATGGCTCGTGGAAGGAAGCAACTGGATCTACGGCGTCATGAAACAGCAGGTTTGAAACCTGTTCATCGCTGGAGGAGGTTTACTGGTAACAAAATATCTTAATGTGATTCTCACATGTCAAATGTATTGAATAAGACATTATCTTTTTGGATTTATACCCGTTTTTATTTCATTTTCTTTAGCGTGTTACTATTTTCATCTTCAACTTCATGATATATTTTATTTCACTCCCTCTCCTTTCTATAAACAGCCCTCTGTTCCTTCACCAGGTTAAAAAACAAAACTCAGAGACACACTGAGAGGAGAAAAGTGGAGTGATGAGGTTAAGAAGAGGCTAAGCACAGTGCGAGGGCGGACAGCCTGAGGAGGAGGAGGCCGGTGGTTGCTGGAGGTTTATTTTCCCTGTTCTAGAGAGCTGTGTGGCGTTTCTGCGATTCTCAGACATTTCCTGCCCTGGCCACTGAAAATAACCCACAGGAAAACAGGCCGACCTGCAGCACATCAATGCTCTATTCAAACACAGCGCCAGACAGTGGCTCACAGGCCGACTTTCACACGCTCGTGAATACAAACCACTAATGTCACCTGTGCAACCTGTCGCACACAGCAGTTTCCACAGTGAAGCTACAGCTCACCTGAAATTACAGGGCAGCAGCAGAAGGGTTAAGTGTTAGACAGCAGGTCTACTTTCACAGTCTTGTTCTAACATAAACAGAAGGAGCCATTGTCTGCAGCAGTACAATGTCTTTTTTTCTTGAACTTGACATCTCTTTGATGAATGCTATTCAAAGAAGTTTAGTCTTTTTTTTATTCTACTGATAGATTATTCTAACTCAAAAGATCAAATCACCTTTAGATACGACACCTTGACCTCACTAACGTGCAGTGATGGACGAACTAAACGAGACACTGGACACTACATGATGTAGTGCAGAAAAATGATCCAGATGTTCTCTGCAAGGAAAGAATGAGACTCTTTAAGGGTGGGAGTTTTAAGACATCTTCATTGAGAAAATGAAAAAGAAACGATGAGATGTTTGCATTACAGTTAGGATTTAGAGTAACATTATTGCAGGATAGTGGAAGAAAAAAAAAAGTGGATTATTTTGCAATTTACATTATGGTCGTCACGATACTAGAATTTTAAACTCACATATGAAACTAGAAAAAGCGAACAATATTGAAATCTGTTTTGATACTACAGCAACAAAGATAGAAGTCCAATAGGCACTGCAATTCAGTACCAAAACTCCTTTGTTCCCTGTTTGTTTGTAAGAGACATGAACATCAACTTTGCATCAGTATGGGACAACAAAAGGACTTCTGACAGCAGTATTTGCCAGCCTGTGAATTTGGAATAGAAAACCTCTGCTCTTTCTTTCTTGTGCAGCAGCTATTGGTCACACTTATGACTGGAGAGCTGTAGTTTCTTTAAAGCTACTACTTTTTGGTACCCATGATCATTAAAAAGACAGAGATCGTACGGTATAATAAACATGTGGTATCAAAGATACTGAAGTGTCGAGAATTTTTTGCAGCCGTATTTTGCATAAATAAAATAACTGCACGATGAAAATATTTTTTAAATTCGCTGGCAATCAGCGTTTATGTGTCACAATTTTGATTTTCCCTATAAGAACTTCTTGAATCATGATGATGATGACCTTTCTTTGGGTTCTGTACCAAATCAACATTTTCATTAGAGTTGGAGTATCAGGATTTGTAGAGCAGGGCATAAACTGCTGTTTTGTCTCACTTCTTTCCTCTATGAAGACATTCCTGATGCTGTGATTTGGATATTGCACCTGGCCATAAAGCAATATTTTCAATGTGTAAAATGCCACACAAAAAAAAGTTGGTTAATAAATATAAATGAATATAATATGCCAAAAGTGTATAAACTTCTAAATGTGCATAATAGCGTACCTCTCATACTCATGGTCCTTGTATCTGTGATAGGGATCCTGTACTTCATAGATGTCTGAATCATCAGAGTCATGAGGCCAGCCCAGCCTCCCACTGTGAAACGGCAGGTTCATGTACTCCGGGATCTCCTCATATAGAGGAACATTCTCGTACTCCACTGAGTCCTCTCCACAGACATCAGACTCCACTATGCAGCTCCTGGGTCGCTCCAGGCTCTTCTCTCCCCGGTTTGTCTCCACACTGGTACAGTCCAGGGACTGTCCTCCCTTGGCTAGCAGCTTTGGCAGCATCTTGACTGACAGCCGGAGCTCCAGCAGTTTCCGGAAAGAAAGGCTCCTTTTGTGAGAGTCGGCCCGGGTTGCCAGGTCTGCTGCAGAGAAGGACTGCGCCCTCTGCTTGCCCCCCAGCGCTGGGGCTCTGCTTTTTGGCGGCACGCTGCTCCTGGAGGGCATCTGCCGGCTGAAGAAGGTGACACAGGGTCGGGTGAAACGCCACGGTGTCTTCTCCTGGGGAGGCGCAGGTAGCTCCCTCATGGGGGTGTTGGCATGTGGAGGTGCAGGAGGGCAGATGCAAGGTGGAGGGGGGGCTGGCAGGCTGTGTCTCTGAGGTTTTCTTGGTGGTGCTCTCGGTGACTGCTGGTCCTCGGCAGAGAAAGCTTTCCTGGCGTTAACCAGTGGAGGATGACAACCCAGCTTGATCTGCTTGGGGAGGCTGTGCGTGATCGGGTAGCGCTCAAAGTCACCGTACCCGTCCTCTTCTTCCTCATCCACACAATCCTTTGTGTGGCTCACTGGGTCAGGATGTGAGAGCAGGTCTAAGGAGTGGGAGGAATTTTTATTAAGAGAGGAGGGGGGCAGGTGGACTGTTCTGTAGAGGCGAGGAGAAAGTGAGGTCTGACGAGGAGGGGGGACAGGAGCATTGATTTCATCATCTCCCACACCAGAGTCTTCTTGGTGTAAAAGGTCCTTACATGAGTGCCGTTTTAGCTCCACTGAACTAAGAGACAGACCAGCTAGACTCCCCTCAGCCCCCTGCACCTCATTATGTTCCTCCATCAAGTGATCCTGGGCACTGCCCTCCAAGCCATCCTGCCTCACCAGGGCTGGCTTCTTAAGTTTACGTGGTTGAGGGACCGGAAGAGGCTTACTGGGGGCGGCAGGGACTTGCAGATCAGGTTGTAACCTGGTGGGAGGCTCCCTGTGTTCTGTCTGAAAATACTCTTCAGAAAACTCATGAGGAATGATAGTAGAGACGAAGATGATGCTGCCTGCAACATCACAGGCTGAATTAGAGTTTGTTAAAGGTGTGCTTTGTATCTCATTCTGTACCTCTGCTTTTGAAACATCAGGCTCAGCAGCACTTTCCTGATGTTTAACAGTCTCTAAGGTGTTCTCCTTCTGCTCCTCAGTCCTCTGTGCCTCTTTGGTATCCGAAATCCTGTCCAGGTGTCTTTGTCTTTGAGGTTTATCCCTGGGCTTTTTGCTCCTATCTCCACTTTCAATCTTCTCTTCTACAGCTATATCCTCTTCCCTGTTTTCTGTTTTCTCTTGCGTCCTCGTCCATGGGAGTCCTTCTGTAGAAATCCCATTCTGCAACACCTCGTTGTGCAAATCGCTCCCATTCTCAGATGTAGTTCCGTTCTCCAGATGCCGGGACTGAGAACAGTCCTTTTGCCCACAGGAGCAAGTGGGAATGATGTAATCCGACTCTTGTTTGTTATCCTCTGATAAAATCCCATTTTTGGAGTAGAAAAGCGAAAGGCTATCTCCCAAAGTTTCCTGTTGTTCCTGAGATAGGATTAGGGCTTCACTGGGTTTGGGTGGTGGGGGTGAGACAGGGGGAGATGAGGTGGAGGATTTTGGAATGCATGGTTTGGGGGCGACAGCCGGCTTAGTTCTCTTGAGAGTAGCAGGGGAAGGTTGGGAGACGGCAGAAGACTGGGAGAGAAGACCTGGCTTTGGGGCAATGGGTGGGGGAGAGGGTTTGGTGGTAGCAGGGAGTTTAGGTTTGGGAGCTAATGGAGGCTTCTTCACACCTGCAGACAAGAAAGACGAAGAAAAAAAGCCACAAATAATTTACTCACACTTCCATTTAAATGATGCAACACAGAACAGCACAGAAAAACATGCTTCATCATCACCTCCTCCAACACGAACAGCTGCAAGCTTTGGTTAAACCTCGGGTCAAAAGATCAATCTTAGGGTCAGAGGGGGAGAACTGAGGGCTGAAGTGATGGAGGGATCAAAATAAGAATATATGCATTTACTAAATGCTCAATGACTGTTCATAAAGTAATTATCTGATTAAATAAATACTGATATGCTAAATATAGCCACTTGTGTCAGAAAAAAACAGGAAATCAGGATAATTTCCCTGAAATCAACAATTGTATTTGTACACTGTTTCCTGTTCTTCAGAACACCATGCATGTCTCATGTCTTAATTATATTTTATCAACAAAGCATCAAGGACCAATATTACAAATATACTGATTGTGTCTGCTTCTTTTAGTTTGTGTTGTTTTTTCCCATAAGTTTGGTTTGAGCCCAGACTTGTTGTTAGAACTGGGTTACAGACAAGGATAATGTACAGTATGTTATTCTTTTCTCTTTCCTCTATGGAACGGAAATATTTACTATTACAAACAAATTAAAGAATATCGTGAGAAAAACTAAATGGATTAACCTGGTTACACAAAGTAAAAATAAAAAGCTACAGTCACTACACGTAAAAAGTTGTGAATTAATTTTATTGGCCACATTTTCCGCTCTTCTAGCTGAAATTCTTGGCAGGCGGACACCACGAGAAGTGGAGTCATCGAGCGGATGTTTCCGAAAAGACAAGCGACCAACAAACCGCTCAGCAGCCCCTACACGCTGCTCTGCCTCTGCACACAGAGCCCGACACCAAACTCCGTTCAAAAGTCACGGAATTTAAAGAAACTGGCCCTAAAAACAACAAAACAAACATTGTGAGGAAGATTAACACAATATACTTAAAGTAAGGAGTCCCGTTTTCAATGAGGCATATATATCTTGTTTGAAAAGTCTAACTCTACGAAGTGGTTCAACCAAATGTACTAAAATCCCCCCATGGTATGGCGGTGATGGGTAGGGAAAGTCAAACTTAAATCTGTATTCTTCTGCGACTTTGTGGTTTATCTATGAGCCGAATTTGCCAGTTCATGCTTCCAATGGCATCGAAGGATTAATAAAGTATTTACTCAGGGATATAAGAGTAAGAAAGGTAGTAACATTAAACTGCACGATTTTTAAGCGGAGTTTGGCCTCATGTTTTCGCTGCAACATGGAGCTCCAGGTATCTGGAGTGAAACCGCTTTTGTCGTAAAGAGAACAAACATTAAAGTCAATGGCACATGTCCAGGTTAGTAAAACTGAGTGCCCCTCTACACATCCAGTCATGTTAATGGTTTAATACGAGATGTTTACACTGTAGCTTGTTATGGAGTCTGACTTGTTGCATCAACAGCAGGACAGATGTTTTAAGACAAAGGATTTAACCCCTACAGATGCAACAGTAGCTTTAATTTTAAAACGGAATGGAAAGTTTTTTTTTAATTTGAGCTATGAAGGGTTTTGTAGAAAGCAGCCAAAAGGAAACCATGTTCTCTTTTATATAGTTTTAAAAGCTGTTATTAAGAAAAACTGTAATTAACTGTGGCTGAGTAAAAAAAACACACCGTCCGTTATAACACAACATTTGCGCATTTCTCTTTCCCAGCAAAGACTCTGAATAACTATTTGTTTAAAGTTTTAGATAACCACAAAAGACGCTCGCATAGCAGGAGTTTGCTAAGTAAAGTTAGCTCCCACAAGAAACAAACCTGTGCTCATGACTCCCGACTGGCTCCTTTCTCCATGGGTAAATATACTTTCAATGGAATTGCGAGAAAATTTGCGTTTTCCTCTCCGTCGACACCATTGTCAGTTAAAACAACTTCAGGGTGAAAACATGCAGATCCATCGCCTTTGTTCCTTATCTTGTAGGCGGATGCACGGATAAAGTTTTTACGCCAGATACTTTTTCCATTTTTCCCGAAGTTTTCAGCCACGGCGCTTTTCCCAACATTGTCAAGTACAATGCAATGTATGAATGCACTTCCTGTCGAAGGTCAAAAAAATAAAGCTGTTAAAAATGTTAAATACTCCAAATACTGGAGTGTAAATATGTTTCCGTTTAAATTAATCAATACATTTAAATGCAATTATAAGTGCTATTCTGTGAATTCCATCCACGACAAGTTGTTAATCTATGCACACCTTTAATGTAAATACTGTAAAAACTCTACCTCATGTAAATTAACCCATCTGTGACATCATTACATTTTTTTATTATCATGTTACTTCAGCATCTTTTGCACTACTCACCACTGCACTTTTTTCTTATTTAGTCTTGTACTTATTAGTTTCTTCTTATTTTGTGTTTATTGTTGATATTTAATGTTATACCTTTGTACAAAGAGATCACAGTTCACCGAAGTTAAATTCCTTGTGTGTGTAAGCACACCTGGCCAATAAAGCTGATTTTGACAAGTTGTTAAAAACTATAAAGATTTTATTTTGAAAATGTGTTTCCGGCGCAATGCGGTATATTTTTGGTTGCTTTACGAATCCTTTCCTTGCCTAGCATTCCCAACGGCTGGGCCGCAGCCTCTCGCGACCACTCGAAGCGCTCTTGAGCACGAGCGCTTGTCCGTTACTCGCGAGGAAGTGGCATTCGAACCGTTGCATTGTGGGTATTGTAGTTTCGAACGAAGTTTAGCAGCCGGCTAACTACCAACTTCTCAACGGCTGTTCTTGACTATTGTCGCCTACAATTTCAGAATGCAAAACGGGCTGTGTATAGATGGCGCAGAGCAATGACTGAGGAGTTTGACGAAGATGTGGTGTTTGAGGTTTGTATAAACGTCGCTGCTTGTTAGCAAAACTTGTTACTGATGCTTTGTCATACCTCGCGACCCCTGAGGTGGGTTCTTTAACGACAGCTAGCATAGAAATATAGCCTAGCAAGCTTGTAGGTGTGCTAACCTCTCATTAGCAGCTGTTTGCCCTGTTGCCATGAATTGACAAACCACAACAAATCCACATATTTGGCTGGCTGCTTAGTATTAGTCTACCAAGGAGCTTTTGTGGTCATGAGAGAGGCTGAGCTGGGTGCTAGGTTGCTTTTGTTGCTGGTGTTTCATCAGACTGGCTGTTAAAGGTGGGGTGGGGATGACCAGATCCAATGCGTCGGTTCTGGAAAAAAAAAAAACACCTTCACACACACTCACACACGGAGCTGTATCTGTCTGGGTGGTGACAACATGATCTGCGACTTCGTGTGACAATGCATGTGAGTAGCATATAAATGCTTGATAACTTCTACCTAGACATGCAGCATTCAAAGATGCATGACAGTTAAATTAATGAAAATGTGATGCTACTGTGCAGCTTACCACAGACACCAAAACACAGCATAGAAGAGAAATGTTTTCAATACAGCTGAGGAGAACTGGGTCATGCATCTGTTGGACCTATTCTAGCATCTAGATATCTTTCCTCCTCTGTGCTTATTTTAATGGCTGATTTAGATGTGAGCTTTCTTTGTTCAGGGTTAGAAAGTACATGGGTCATGTATTAGAAGATTAGGTTGTTACATGATGTGTTGCGCTTACATTTAGTCTAGTTTCACTGCAGGAGAGAAGAATTTAAGAAAGTCTCAGTTGGAGGTAGAGGCTCAGAAGACAGTACTGGCATCTGCATGAGTATATGATGAATTACAGATTCACATGTGAAGACACTTCGGCTTTACAGCATTCCTCCCAGAGCAGAAAGTAAGCTGTGTGCTTGAGAGAGAGGTACTGATGACTCCTGAGAGAAAGTAGACCAGCTTGACGAATACTTTTCCTCACCTATTGGACACCGTCACTGAACAAAACTAGGGCAAAACCAGTATGAGTGTCAACCCAATCCACATCAATCTCCCTCCTTGGCATTCATCTGGCACTATTTTATCTGTCTCTTGCTCTTCTCATTCATCATTCTTTAACTATGGCTCAATCTCTCTCTCTTTCTTTGCAGAACTCTCCTCTTTTCCAGTACCTGCATGATTTAGGCCACACAGACTTCGAGGCATGTCCAACGGCATCACAGGATGAAGACTATGGTGGACAAGAGGGAGACGCCACATCTCCTGATGGAGCTGCACAGAAAATTAAAGTAAGGTCCTTCTCCAATCTTGCACACAACATTTACATCATACCTGTCCTCCCGTTATGAAATGATTTGTTTATTTCAACAACTCAACAAGTTGATCTGACAAAACAAATATTTCATCTCGTTTTCTCAACTTAAAGGGGAAGTTTATCTTGCACACAGGGACTTTTAACCAGCAAAAAATACAATAATGTTGATTGAACCTGTTACACATCCAGCCCATCATCATCTGCTCAATCTTCAAATGGATTGAAGAACTTGTAAAACAACGACCAGAAGAATTCAAACTCAAGTGCTCTAAGGAGACTCAGTTGTGGACTTTTGGCTGCAAATTTTGTAAAGGCAACAAGGACTCGGAAAAAGTGACATTTGTTTATTTGGATCTCTATTAGCGTCCGCATTACAGAAGCTCAACTTCCTGCGGTCTGCAGTTGAAATGTGTCAATACAACGCAATACCTACATTCAGATTATTCATCACAGTACAGAAACGTTAGACAACATATATCACATTTAAATTAAAATAATACATTACAGCAATTACCTAAATGAAGCAATCAATAGCCTTAGATCAATTAAAAAATCATATTAGCTGTAGATCGTAAAATGTAAAAAATCAATCAAAATATTTCAGTTAACAAAGACACTATTAGTGTTAGTTAACTTAAAGGGTGCGGCTCCAACTACCCCCCAATAACTAGAGGAACACTCTGCGTCCCTGCCTCGGGGCTCTGTGTGTCACTCTGTCACTGTTTGACCTGTGCAGTCAGACAGAAAGTAATACATATGACTGTTGACTCCATCACAGCACATTAACGACCACAGACCGTTATGTTCACTGGGCCACACGCTTTGCTTCAATCAGACGAGACATGGCAAGAAGGCCTCTCAGCAAACACATGGAGGTATTTTGTACTTTTGAATTACATGTTCTTCACTCAGCTGTAACACACAGCAGATTCTTGTTTTTTTTTTACAAAGAAAACCTCTCGCCAATGTGCATCTCGCTCCTGCTGTTGTTCTGATCTTTCCAGAGATAGCACAAATATGATTACTGCCACCACACTCTGACGTGATTCCTGCCTCCTGTGAGCATCCTCTTACAGTGTGTCTTATATTGATGTCATTTGTAAGTCTTGTTTTTTTTATTTGATCTGTGTGCACCCCAGCTATGCAATCAAAGCAACTTGTGAGCTCTGAATACTTCTTTCATTCATTAAATTGTAATGAATTTAGTTTGAGTTGGCCTGTGATTCCATACAGACTTTTAATGTGTCCCGGGATGCTCTGGATCACATGACCCGTTTCTCCCCCTCCTCTCAGGGCAGGAAACGTTGTTGTGTTTGCTTCGTTCAGGAACTTTCCGTCCGTGTCACGCTTCCTCTCTGGTACACTGTTTTTGTAAGGAGTTAAGGATTGGGATGAGACAGGAAAGCTTTTGGCTCGTCCCTCGGTGACTGGTTTCCTGGAGCTCTGATAAAGTCGGAGCCGAGGCCAAACACCGTGTTCATGTAGACAGTGAACAGAGTTCTTCTAATGAATAAACAGATGCATTGGCCTGTCAGAGCATGACCTGATACCCTGATACTTATGAAGGCATGTGAAGTAACTTGAATGTTGAGGCTGGTGATGTTGAAGTAACATAAAGAAGCAGGATTAGCCCAAACTCAGTGAAAGAAGGAACACAACAAAGGCTCCTGGTGAAAGTCCCAAGACTGGTTTTCACAAATTCTACTGAGAACAATGAGTGAATAACACTCTCTCTCCCTCACCCAGTACCTCTATATGGCCACCACTCATACAGCCCCTTTTCATTGTCCCAGGTGGGACTTGAATTAGGTTTAATGTTGACTTCTCTACACTAAATGAATATTGAAATTGAAAGGCATGACGCCAACATATGTTTTATGGGACTTTGGAACATGACATCATTGATAGACAAACATACCTTTGTTTGGTGAAATTAAATATTAAACCATGATTTAACTGTACATCCAGATTTTTTTTGGTTTTGTCTTGCTGGTTATACTTGATAGGGTTGTCGCGATACCAGATTTTTAAAGGTCACATACAATCCTCCTTTTCAACAAGTTTAAATAGAATGTCTGTGAAGCTTCTTGTTCTAAATCCACTCTGATCCTGTATTTGATCATGCCTATAAACCCCTCTATTTCAGCCCTGCTCAGAACAGGCTGTTTCTGTGTCTGTAGCTTTAAATGCAAATGAGCTGTCTGACCACGCCCCTCTCTGGAAGGGCTTGGGTGGCTCGGTCTTTCTCGCTCCGTGCCCTATCGTTTACGGTTAAAAGGCAGACTCAGAGGGCAGAACAAACACCTATCTGTGGCAGTGTCACCCACCTGGGGGAGGGGTTACTGCCCTTTGTGATGTCATGAAGGGAAATTTTTCTGAAAAGTGGCGTCGGCTGGGGGATGGACTTTTCTCATCATTGGGGGGTTTGTAGACAAACTAGGGACACATATTAGTGTTAGAAATTCTTGGTAAAGTGTATTTTACATAATATGTGACCTTTAAAGTTGCATACAATTCTTGTAAATAACAGATGATATTGATAACGGTTTTGATACCACGGCAAAAAAACAAAAACAAGTTACAGGCAACCAATATTGATTAATTTCTTGTTTTTAATTACCAAAACATGCTGGCAGATCCCTGTACACTTTCTAAACTGCACAGATACATTGCCAGTGTATTTGTGCAATTTATAGGTAATTAAATAAGTCCAGTTTTACTATCATATCTCTTTGTCTATGCTGAATGTGTCTGTTCTCTAACATAGTGGTAGTGGAAGCTGCAGTGGTCCCTGTGATACATTAGGAGAATACTGATGAGTTAGAACTGACTGTGCCAGTCAGGATGTAATACAGTAGAGAGAGTGCCGAGATGTATGGGAGTTAATCTACATGAATACATCATCTATGTTGGAGCATCAGCGGGGATGAACTGTCTTGACACTACAGAGACTGCACAGAGTTGTGGCCCACTTGTGTCAGGCAGTCCTGAAGCTTGGCCTACAATCAGTAATCAATACTACTGCGGCCTTTAGACTAATAACACTTGTGCTCCCCCCCCCCCCTCCCCTGAGAGAAGGGTCAGTGTGCAGGCTGCCCAGTCTGAATCCATCGCTGTGTGTGTCTGCTGCAAACTGGAGAACACACACACTTCTCAGGATGTTATTATGATGCTGCTTAAAAAAAGGGGTTGATGTGTGTGACATTATTAAAGCATCCTCATACAAACGTCTTTCAACATGAGGCTTGTTTATATACAGAGCATTTCACAGACGCCACAAAAGCTCATTAGCACATTGTAGATCCTATTTATGATTGAGCAATACCTACAGTTTGGTCTTTTGTTTTTAGGCTCTTGCATGAGAAAAAAAACTTGCAGCATTGCAGAAACGTTTTAGGTTGTTTTTGCAAAAAATGTCAACCCACTATAAAATTTGAGGCACCATGTCGCTCCGGTTGTGTTTGGATGTCTCAGACTGTTTACAGAGAGGAGTCAACAGTCCTGTGAATGCTGGGACTCCAAGTAAGCAAGACATCAAAAAAACAAAAGTGTGTGTTCCTGTGTTGTGTTTCCATAAAGGGATGAGCAAACTTGTTTCTTTTTCTGGAGCTAAAAGAGTCCTTCCTCTGCGTCCTTGAAACATGTATTTTAAAGTTTTATTGTTGCTGAAAATGTAAACATTTAGTTAAAGTACCAACACTGGAATTCGACAAATGTGGTTTTTGTGCAACTCAGAGCGACACAGGAGTGTTTCTAAGAACACACATTGCTCTTATTGTTGTTCCCCCAAAAGAGTCTGTCTCCTGGGAGACTCCTTTGTACCACGAGTGTGGTTGTTTGTTAGTGCATGCCGTTTTTATTGAACTGATATACAGCCAAGTGAGGACAAGCACTAAAAGGTGACTGAAACACTTGCAGGTGAATTATTAAAAAAACATTTCAATTTGAAAAGCTCTGTAATAAAACTTGAATCGCGACGGTATTGATTTGATGGGATTCCAACCTTTCCCCTGTGTGTGATTGGCAGGGAGGACGCTTGTGGAGAGTGGCCGAAGCCCTGTGGAGATGGACTCCATTTCACCAGGCGGCTGCATCTAATAAGCTGGGGCAGCAGCTGGTAGGTAGAATAAGAAACAGAAAGCAATGCTGGTGCTGAAGCACCTTTGAAGGCACTTCTTTAAATGTGTTTCTCCTTTCTCGTAGGACGGCGTGTTTGGCCAGTACTCGGTGAGGTGCATTCTGGACCAGGACGTGCTGCTGCAGGAGGATGTGGAGCTGATCGAGCTGTTGGACCCGGGTCTGCTCACTCTCGGCTCGCCCCCCTCCGCCTCGTCTAGCCGATCAAACACCCTGCCCAGACCGAGCCTCATAGCCAAGCCATCACTATGGTATATTGTTAGGCAAGAAACACGCACAGATGTGAGATGGGTTGGCAAAATATGGGCTCACTTAGAGAGTGTACTACATTCCAATAAAAAAACACAATAGACTGAAAACATGACCTTTCTGGCAAAATAAACATGTTAACTAAATTCTCTCTTCTTCTTTTTTGGAAAGAATATTTTGATATTGTGAGGTGTTGCTCCTGGTTTATTTCATGTATTTAATGAATTTTGACTACATTCTTTTATGTGAGCACTGAATCTTTTATCAAAGACGAGCAATAGTCCTGTAGGCACCAAAAAATCTACCTTTGACATTTCCCAGATTAAAAAAACTTACTGAGCTCTTGGTAGAATCAAAATGTCCTGTTCTATCTGGAATTCCAGAGAAAAACATGAGGGAGGAGATGAATAGCTATGTTGATAAGGCTTTTAAGGGTTATAGTCATAAACTTTTGGTTATTATTGGCTACCAAAGCTACCAATAAGAGTAGCGCCTTTTCTTCCTATTTTGCCGTAAAAAGATAAAATGCAGTTTTTCCTCAAGGCCTTTGCCTTTAAACTTTCACATGTCAAACTTTTCTCTCCCATTTGTAGTAAGGTTGGTAAGACAAAATGTACTGTATAAGGTCGCACTAATCTAAATTCCCTCCTCTTCTCCTCCCTCAGGGACATGGCTGGTTTGGTCGGCCTGGCTGCAGTTCTTCTTGGTCTCTGCTCCATCTCTGAGGGCCTGTGGTCGCTGGCAGCAGCTCCGTGGAGTCTGCTGCTGCTGGGCTGGGTGGGGCTGCGGGGTTTCACGCTGTGGAGACAGGCCCGCATGCAGAGAGCTGTCCACGCGCGGGTCACGCAGCTCCAGCTTCTGGTCCATAACAGCAAGACTCTGACAGGATTGTCTCGCAAAGCCCTGCGCCTGGTGCAGGAAACGGAGGTCATCTCCAGAGGGTTCACCCTGTAAGTGTGCTCGTTTTTATGTCCGCCTGCATACACGTCAACCAATCATATGATGCGAATGTGCATTTCCTGTCATGTCTGTGTCTGTCACTGCATTGTTCAAGCCTGCTGAGATGATTCACTCCTTTGTTGACAGCTCTAGTTAACTTAGCTTCTCAGTTTGTGTGTCTTGTGTTGTTTATTTTTTATGTGATCACTTATTTTAGATCACTGTTTGTGTCTGCCTATTTGTAGCTTTAGCATTGTCCAGAGAAAACACTGATTATCTAGCATTATACTTCAATCACAAGCAGGAAAAGTTTCACATTTTTTGATATTACCTCTTTTTTTCTTAGAGTAAGACGAACATATTGATAACACTCTAATGTCTGTAATGCCAAAGCCAGCAACCAATGAGCCTAGCTTAGCATAAAAACTGGAAACAGCTAGCCTGGATCCCAGGGATTTCCAAAAAATACTTACTTTATGTACAAAAAAACCCCCTGATATAACGTGTGCATCGTCAAACTTTAGTGCTAGTTGATTTTATTTATCTTTGGACAGAGCTAGGCGAGCTGTTTCCCCCTGATTCCAGTCTTTGTGCTAATATAGGCTAACCAGCAGCAGCTATAGCTTCCTATCTAATACACAAACATGAGAAAGGTATCAATCCGGTCATACAACTCTCTCTAAACAAGTCAATAAGCCCATTTTTCAAAGTGTCAAGCTGTTCCTTCAGTAGCATGTCTATTGTCTTGTTAATCCCACCTGTGTAGTGTTCACGTCTGAATTGTCCCAGTTTGTTGGTTTTGTCGCCTTTAGTGATGTTGTGTTCAGTGTTGTATGTACCCCCCTGCCTCTTCGGGACGTCTCCACAGTTGTATCACATTTCACTTGTCAAGTTTGCTCGACAGGGTGAGTGCGGCCAGCTCCTTTAGCAGGGCGGGGCCGGGGGGAATGCCACGGGGCCAGCAGCTGATTGGACTGAGGAAAACGCTGTACCGGGCGCTTCGATCGGCCTTCAGAGCCTCCCGTAGAGCAACTTGTCACATGCTGAAGGCATATCCTTTACCTGGAGAGACATAGTAAAAGATAATCCAGCACTTAGACAGAATATGTGTGTTTAGAGAATCTGGAAATATCTTGAGGGAAGAGTCGTTATTGTTTGAGTTAAACAGCTGTTACTAGGCAAGAGACAAATGTTGGTTCTTTGATTGCAAGGTTGGAAACCCTAAAACCTCTTTTATAGTACCCTTTTGTTGTAATACATGCATTTGAATCCATTTAGATTCATTGATGGTAATATTCACAAGACAACTACAGTTGCAGATGCGATGTGTCCTTAACCCCTCCCAACGTTCCCTCTGAACTCTGAGATCGATAATGTGACAAACTATGTTTCTGCGGTGCCTCTGAAGGAGCTCGGGCTCGGCCTGGGTATCGAACACCTCGGAGACGAGCAGGCTCAGGAGCTGACTGATGACTACAGTCTTCCTGCCCTGAAGGTAAGACCACAGAGAAGACAAGGGGCTGATGGTAGTTGGTCAGAACCCAATAAAGCTGTTGGAAAAAATGAAGAAGGTAACAATTAGCAATACAGAGCAAATAAGATTTACAAACTAATTTATAGTCAGTACTTAAACCAAAATCAAGCCAAAGTGTGAAGCTTTCTCCTTTTATGAGAAGCAGCAGAATGAGAAGATTGATAGCCCTTTCTTTTCTGAACAACCAGCACCGCTACAACCAATAAAGATGCTATCACTTAAAGGATCAATCAAGACTTGTCCTCACAGTTAACTTCTGCAGAGCAACCTGCAGAAACTTTAGGAAGTTACTGTGTTAAGCAGAAATATATTGTGGCCGAAAACTACCCATATTACGACGACATACTGTTTTGGTTTTTGTACAAGTAAAAGAAACAACAGACATTTTATTAACCTCTGGACTAAACAAGACTTGCTGTTTCCCTCTATGGATGGTCTTGTACTTAACGTACGGACATGAGAGCTGATTTTCAACATGAAAGCAAAAGTGCTGCATCGCAATCCACTTCTCTGAGTTCCATGTGGCAGCTCTAAAGCTTGCAAAGATTGTTACATATCCAACTGTGAAGTACAGAAGGCTGAGTGCAGAGTGTTAATGAAATCATCTAAGTTCTTGAAGTAGCTAAAAGATGGTTTCATGAAGAAACGCTTGTATCAAATACATAAACGTTGTTCAGTTAGTGTTGTTTTTCTCTCCTGCAGATGCTGTTTCAGCTGTGGGTGGGACAGAGCTCTGAATGTTTCCGTAGACTGGCTCTACTCCTCTCACCCCAAAGAATAGAGGATTTAGAAGAAGGCGGTTCCAAAGGAGACACCTCCCTCCCGCCGTCTACTCCACCCCCTTGTCCTCCCCTGCTCCATCGGTCCATTGCTGCAGTGACCGAGCCCCTCCATCACGCCCTGGCCACCTGCCTCTGCGAGGTGCAGCGCAGCTACGACTTCCATCGACACTTTGAGACGCAGCTGAGGACCACAGGCTCAGACAGGACAGGCAGAGCCAGGGAGAAATGCCGAGAGCTCAACACCCTGCACACCTCCATCCGAAGCCTGCAGCTTCACCTCAAGGCCCTGCTCAGCGAGTGAGACACACACTCACAAAAACATAAACCTGACTGCCTTCAATCAACACTTCCCATAAAATGAGATGAGAATTTAATGATAAGTGTTGGAAACGGGGTCATATCACCATGCAGAAGAGAAATAAAACACTTTTGGAATGTCAACTCTCCTTTTTTCTTCTCCTTTGTTTCTGATATGTTCAGGATGATCATCATGGAGGACGACCTGGAGAAACTCATGGTGTCCAAAGAACCGACAGAGTTGTCGTTTGAGGGTTACCAGGAGCTCAGCGACCGGCTGCACCAGCTGCAGCCTCACATGCAGGCCAGCACCGGCTGCTGGGAGGACACCATCTGCCAGGTGGAGCGCATGCTGAGGCGAGCCAACGCCTGTCCAGGTTAGCTATTTCCAACACTTACATGCACACAATGCTATCTACCTTTGTAAGCCCTCTCAAAATGACTTACCAACATTTGGAACTATTCCTTTAAATCCCTATATTTGCAATTTGGTCTGAAGTTGTAACAGGTCACAACCTATGGGAAGTCCCCTTTCTTCAGAGTGGGACTTCCCATAGGTTTTCATGCAGGCTAAGTATGTTCAGCTTCATACAGCACTAAAGGTTCAGTACTAGGTCACAGCTTTCACGTCACATGTCCTGCATTTCTTAGTATGCCATAAAATATTCACCAGACAGAGTAGTCACACCCCTCTTGTATTATGAAGCTTTCCACATTTTACACAGGACCTATTTTTAGCTCAGACTTCCTCCTTTCTTACAATGACTCAAGACTGTTGCCGGTCATGGATGAAGTTGCTGCTTCACAATACAGGACAAGAAACAGACCATTCAGACTTTCAATACAGAGCTGTTGAGGTCATTTGTTTTCGTTGTTTTAGTAACATCAGTTCACCTGATCTCTGCAGGTAATGCTGAGGCTCTGGAGCAGTGTGGAACTCCTTCACCAGAAATTCCTGCTCCTCCTCCATCTTACCCGCTGATCCTGGACCAGGATCCTGTGCCAGAAGAGCTGGTAGGATGAACATATCCACCTTTAACCTGATGTCTTGCATCATTTCCCTCTGTTCACTTTAAATTTCCCTCACTACAGTAAAGGTTTCCCAACTAATATTGATGACATCTAACAACATGTTTCAGTAATTTGTGTCCGCATAATTTGTTTCCCTGCTGTTCCATCTGTATCAGGAGTGGGAGGCCTACGTGTCAGACTCAGACTCTGACGAAGAAGGTAGAGGTTCCTGGTCGGACATATTGTCACCGGAGGAACGGGAACGTCAGCGGCGAGAGAGGGAGGAATCCCGTCGCGTCCTGTCAGAGCTGAAAGCTGTGCTGGGCTTCCGAGCGTCAGAGGGGGAGAGGATGAAGAGGAAGCAGCTGCTCTTCAACGACCAAGGTCTGCAGTCACACATCTCATCTGACAAATGTGATGATTGTGCTTGTAGAGTTGCCATTTTTAGAAAGAGGCTGTTTTAACTCTTTTCATTCTGAGGTTCTTTCATGTGTATTCAAAATATAAACACAAAGACACACTTGATGTAAGAAAGACATCTAAGCAAGCTTACTGAAACTAAGATTGAATAAAAACCAAGGGGGACGTTGAATCTCTGCAACACTTCTGAGTGTTTTAAATGACAGGAATCCGTTTTTAACTACCTTTCTCACAGCTCCCATCGGGAGGGGAACTGCTTTTTTCAGGCATTGTTAAAATATATGAGAGGAAAGTGAGAAGTGTCCTGTTTCTTCATTTTTTTCAGCTGCTGTGACTCCTTTAGCTCGCAGTGAGGCTTCAGATCCTGCCACCAACCTGTCAGACGCTGTGACTTTTCTGGGATATGTAGAAAGTTGTGACGATGAAGGAAATCACCTTTCAGAGCCCACTGCAGGAAGTGAAGGGGAGGAAGAGGAAGGAAAGAACGGCAGGGTGAGGCCTGACCCCGCTTCAATGCCGCTGACTGAGTTCAGCTGCGGCTCGGAGGCGAAGGAAGTGGAGCTGGGAGAAGCTTTGGTCTGTTCACGAGGAGGGGGAGGAGCGTCAGAGCTGCATCAGTACGACGGCAGCATGGAGGAGGCGGAGGGGCAGAACGGTTTGGACTGCTTCCTGACGCCTAAAGTCCCTGCTGTCTCTGTGATGGACAGACTGACGGAGATCCACGGCTCAGCGGCTATCAGCTTCAGTTCGACTATCGCAGCTCAGGTGGCGGCACGCTCGCACTCGCTCATCGCCATGGAGGAGCAAACGTTCGGAGATGAAGAGGAGGAGGAGGAGGAGGAGAGGGACAGACAAACCCCTGAGAAAAACTGAATTGAAACCTCGCTGCTGTAATGAAGCACTGAGAAGGGACTGCATTAATGTCTGATTGTCTGGTTGTCTTAATCGATGGGTCTCGTGTTACATCTTAAATGTTTCTCAGATTTACACAAACATCCGTCACCCATTCGTCCGTCCAAGTTACTGTTCATCACCCAACATTCTTACTGCTCTCTTGCTGTTCAAACTCAGGTACCAGAACCACTAAATCAACATCTGACCTTACAGAGTTGAAGTCAGAAGACCAGAATGTCTGCACTGTACTCGGTGACATCCACATAGTATTTATCGTTCACAATTGTTTGACAGGTGTGGAAACAAAGATTGTAAGAAAAAAAAGTGGTTATTTAGTGGTATTCATCGAAAAAATAGGAGGGAAATGGTCGTAAGTGCAGTTTTCTCATAAATCACTGTGATCAAAACTCTCCAACCTTAGTTTCTGTCAGGAAGACTTCATTTGGGTCAGGGCTGGAGAAAGGATTTTACAAAGATGTGTTCAGACAGAATGCAAAAGTGAACTCAATGAGACTGAATTAGCTGTATTTAGCAACACATTCAAACTTTCCATGAATGAAACTTAAAGAGGTTAGAAGTGAAGGGAGAGAACTTTCTGCTGAGTTTTGAGCTCAACTAAAATGAACAGTCAGTCATTGCCGAAGTGTCCTTTGCTAGTTAGCTCGCTAGCTAACAGCTAAATTCAGACCGCCTGCCTGACTGACATATTCGAACATTTCCCTCACAGGGGGAGTTTGCCTTTATACCAATACTACCTGTAATTGGACGTACTCACAGTATCAATGAAAAAAGTGGAAAACAACATACTGGAATAAACTATTACACCGGTCATTCACCGGTCATTTGATGGTTGGCACCTGCAGTGAGTTTTCCTCACTTTTATCTGCTGTGTTCACACATCAGCTCACCCAGATTGACAACACGCCTCCGAAAAAGCCTTTGTTTGTGGCTGTAGAAATAAAGCAGAACGAAGTTTTTTTAAACACTGTACTTATAACTGTACAGGAAAGGATCAGCACAGAATATGAGCAGAATTGGTTTGTCCACAGGGAGGCGCCAAAATCAACACACAGTGAATTTTCCTCACATTGATTATCCAAAGGGTGTTTTAATGTCCTGTTTTTGATAGACAGCTCAAACTATGATTGGCAGAAAAACTCCCTATATAAAATAGCTTATTTAAGTGCGTTGGTAAACAAAACTAAAAACGGAGGTGCTTAAATAGTACCTAGGTGCACTGATTGGATAAAGGATTGGTTTCTTTCCACTGCTGTAGCTGGTTAATTGAACATTTCTGGTCCAGCCAGGGAAGAATTTGCTGTTCATTCTGTCTGAACACATCCCAAGTAGAAGACATACTCAGCTGACGGTAATCCTTACAGACGGACAGAAACATAAACACAAACTCTGCAAGAAGAGGAGGAAGTCAGATTCTATTTTTACTATGAGCGCTTTATTTTTGTCCAATCCATCTCTCTGCTGTCTTACTGAACACAGCGGGGGTCACGCAGACATACAGGTGAACATTCATTCATAATAATATTTGGAATACAACAATACTGTATCAAACTGAAGCAATGTTGTTTTTTAGAGTCTGTGATTACAGGGAAACGCATAAGGAAGACGTGACACTGAAATGAATGAATTGTGTGGCATGAATTCACTGAACTGTGCTGCTGTGAGGTTAAAAAAATCAAATACTTGTACGGGTTTAGTTGTAAAAAAAAAAGAGGTTTTCTCTGATGTGAGGGCAATCTAAACCCCTCTTTCATATGAAGTTGCCGTAGGAGCCCTGATATATTCCCCCTAACCCGTCCAACACCTTCCCAGTCTCTCTTGTCACCATGTCTGCCTTGTCCTGACCCCTCCTGCACCCTCACTCTGGGATGAGCCCCCCCTCTGCATTTTCCAAATGTGAAATAAAATACCATTCTGGAAGTGTTCGATGTATCCTCAAGTCTTTTCTGGCGCTCATGTTTCAAACGCTCTCACGGTGTTGGGAGTTACAAACAGGTTTGGTGAGTCACTTGATATGTTTTGTAGGATTTTGCTTTAGTCTCACCCACAACAGCTGGTGCTCCCTTTTGAAGCCATTCCTGCCTTTAGAGCATTAAACACAACCCTGGTGTAGTGGACTAAAGACTAAACATACAAGTGCCCCTGTCTCTGGATTTAATACTTTAAAGACAGGAAACACAATCATTCAGTAACTCTAGCTTTTTGATGTTTCAGTTTGGCAGCACACAAATCCAGTTTGACTCTCCATTCAAATCACCCTTATTGAGGCGGTCTGTTCAGTAAAATATGCATCACGTGGCATTCATTGTAAATATAAAGCACCAATCAGCTTTAATCAGGTAATTGTTTTATTTAGGACGTTGTCTGTAATTTCTCTGCCACCTAGTGGTCAATCCTATAGCTGCAGTTAAACAGGATTTAGACCTCAAACATAAACTACAAGAATTTTTGTACACCATAAAAAAATGATTTCAATATTATATTTATCATTTATGTTTTTAAAGTGATTTTTCAGGAACTGCTTCAACTTCATCTGTTTATTTTTATTTACCCAAGTCAACCTTTCACAGATCTTTTACATTCCTATTAAAAGGATGTGAGTGCATTTCAAATTGGTTACTTAAACCTCTCGACAGGTTATTTCTCCTCACAAGGCTCTGGATCCCCTTCAGCTGATTCGGCATGTTTTCCTCCGTGCTGCCTTCACGTGCCTCTGCTAATCTCCCGATTTTTCACAACACTTGTTAAAAAGTGAAGATATGGTTGCTACAAATTGTTTTACAGGATTTTTTAATTTAACATAATTGTTAGATATATCGTTTCAGAGGGAGGGAATTTTGTATAAAATAAAGTACTTCATACATAAGAACAGAACGATGAAGGATATACTAACCGAAACTGAATCGTCTGATTTAATTGCCTTCGGCCCTTAGACCATAAATAACTCAACTAAACTAAACTGTGGTATTTTCATGAATCGCTAATTTTTCTAGATAAAACTTTATGCAGCAACAAAGACAAAATGTAAAAAAAGATGATTACACTTGCATCATAACCTGCATATAATGATGCATTTAGAATATTTCTCAAATTACCAAGATGGACGAGTGCAAGTCAAATGTGTGTTAATAATAATGTCTCCACATTTCATTATGTTGATTATTGATTCTGAACATGTAATCAATAATGTCTCCTACTCAGCCCACACTAAGTGGTGCAAGGCATTCCTCGTGTTTCTGGAAACACTGGTGCAAATGTGTTTTTGTATTTTTATTACTGAAAAGTTGTGAACTGTAGTGATTTAATCCCTTTGTTGATGTCTTGTATATTTCTTTTTTATGATGGTATGGACCTATGGGTCTGAAATAAACGTTATAGTCTAGTATTGTATAGTATAGTATAACACACCTAATTTAATACAGTTAGTTAATAGAAAAAAAGGAAAGTTTAAGACTACCGTGATGAGGGTTTTATTAAGGACTGAGTGTCCCTGAAGGCAGCACCACACACAGCACTCCCACAGTCCCTCGCGCTTCCTTTTCCAGCAGCGCCTGCGATCATGGCGGACGTGGTTGCGGAGCAGGTTGCGGACCAGAAACCAGTCCCGGACCGGGAGCTAAACGGGGAGGCGGAGGACATAGAAGAGGCCGACCCCATGGAGGAGACAGCGAAAAAGAAGAAGAAAAAGAAGAAGAAGAACAAGTCCGCAACGGCAGGTGAGGCTGAACGGGCTAGTTTTCTAGCTACCAGGCTAGCAGAGCTAATGTTACTTATTGGAGATGCGTCAAGTTAGCCACAGTTAGCCATCGCGCACTCAGAGTTTCCGGTTTCTATCAAAATGCAGGTGTACGAGCCTTTAATTGTGGGGAAGGTTTTTATTTTTTCAATTAATTTGGATCAGAAAATAACCATTACACTGTTCATAATCTAGTGAGAGAATGGTTAAGGAAGTAGTTATTTTGATGCATCCACGTAGGCAAGATTCAAAAGGCGAAATAGATGCTGTAAAAAAAGAAAAGTAGATAAAAATTACAACTGTCGTATCTTTATGTAATTATTCAAAACGTTAACTTCACGTTTAACCTTAACTTGATAACAATATCAAATCTTACCCAATGAGGACAATTATCCGTCACAGCAGCCTTTTTACAATTTCGTGAGGTGATTGTGAAAATGTATTCTACAATAAATATCATTTCAAAGAAGAGCTATGAATGTGGATATAAAACTATTTATATCATTTACGTGTACGCTTGTAGAAATTAACAAATATTTCCCTTTGCACGGAGAGAAATAGAAATTAGAAATGTAAATATTTCTTTGTAAAATTTACAAAAATAGTTAAACCGAGTCAACATTATCAACAGTCACTTTCTACTCTTTATAAGTCAGTATGTTTGTTTTTAATAGGCAATCTAAAAATAAAAAGGCCTTGCACGATAATTGTATAGCTTCAAAGGAAATTGTGAGAAAATAGACCGAACTGCGGCATTTATTTTGAAAGTCACGCCGGAAGTAGGTCTCAGTAAATACGACTGGCTTGACGCTGATCCTCATTAGCCATGCGGGTTATGAGCGGTGTGGATGGTGTAGCTGTCAGGCCTTATGAAACACGCCGGGCTTTACTCGGATCCACATTTAGGAGCTGTGTCATTAACCACAGGTGACTCATCTCTAATTTACGGTTTAATTAAATGACAAACAAAACAACGCGTTGAGCTAACTGCTCCTCTTAGTTGCTGTTATCATTGCTGACTGTTGACCCTCAGCCAAGTTTTCCTGTTTCGTAATTCCTCTGCTGGAGTTATTATGCAAGAAAGAAGACCAAAAGGATGATTTATCTGTAATTAAACCACAATATCAACATTAATACAAACACACGACGCTCTCATCTCTATAATCTCCATCATAGATCCTACAGTGTGGAGACATTTTACTGGATGTCTAATGTTCATAGCTTTCATAACCAACACTAGGAACAAGGAAACACATTCGGTTGATTTCTCATGATCTCACAGATTTGAAACGTTAACGAGTCTGAATATTTGCATTGTGTGGAGAAAATAAACCTCGATGTTTTTACTTTGTAGGAGATGTGCTGTCCTCTCAGTGTTTGAGCTTGAGTTAACATACGTTTGGAGATTTGTGACTGAAAAGTTGATATAAAGAAGGACATTATTTGGGTCATTTATTTTTTTTTGTGGCTCAACTATAGAAGTGTGCTATACATAGTAGTTGGGTAGCTGCTCTACCCAGATAAAACATACTTTGAAGGACATTGATAGGGCTTTCACACTTGCAGAAAACTCCAGATATTTGCCGGAGGAGCTGTATGTGTGAACGCAAACATCCTAACTTGTAGCTCAGACATCACCCCGATTTTCTCCTGCTAGAACCCTAGTACTTTTTCCGCAGCAAGTCCGAGTGAGCTGATGTGAGAACACAGCAGGATATTATCCAGAGAATTCACCAGGTGAATGTTTATATACTGTGACTGCTGCACGGTGCATAGAGTGTCCGATTGATCTCCGTGCACGTAATTAAACAGCTGCATCAAGTTTTCGGTTCGCCAGTATGTTGTTCTCCGCTCTTTTGTTGATGTTGTCATTCCGTTGGACTACATGTAGCATAGATATAAAGGCAAAATTTGCAATTATAGCGTCATGTAGCGGACTCTGTTGCTTCCGTGTTGTATTTGTTTTATGTCACGTCTTACCTCGGGAGACCCCCTGCCCCCCCTCCCGTCTGACAGGGATAGTCTCCCCCTGTGAGGAGCATATGTGAACAGCCAGGTCAGGAGATATGTGAAAACAGCTTTAATGTGTGCTGACTTTTCTGTCTCTTAATAGCCTTTTGGGGTCGTGCACCTGAAACATTTTATAACGGTTGAGTGTGCTCCTTTTTTTGCAGTTTTCAACTATAGAAGACGAGCAGCGTCCGCTTTTTCTATACGCTTCATTTTCTGCAAACACATTTTTGCTGATACTAAATTTCTTTTACAGATATTTTACTTACACAGTGGTCAGTTAGATTAGCTGCAAATGTAGCCAACTTGTAATTAATATACAGGAATGAAGCATTAGCAGCTCCACTTAACATTTGATTTCCCATGTTTCAAAATGGTCATTATCTCATTTTATCTCATCAGTTCGGTCTTTGTGTTTATAAATGTTACATGATCTTTCCAGAGAGGATTTATCACAAATACTCAAACCTTTCAAAGTGATGGCCATTATAAATAAACTACCGACGCCATGGTTGATCTGTTAATGTGCCAGATACCTGCATGGAGTTCTTCAAGTGCAGTCAGGAGGATCTTTTTTTTTTTCATTTTGAAAGATGCTGCCAATATAAGATGAAACTTTGTCACTCTTCCCACATCACCCTCTGCATTCTGCTGCGTGCGCTGACTCAGCAGAACTTGACTGCTGCTGCCAGTTGGTTATTTATTGTTCTGTGTGTTTGTGTGTGTCCTAGTTGTCGACAATCTTTTCGTTTGCTTGCAGGCACTGAGGCGGAGGCTGACGGAGTGACCGAGGTGACCAAACAGCTGGAGAAACAGGCGATAGAAGACAAAGAGAAAGAGGAGGATGGAGAGGAAGGTGATTGTCGTTGCATGGGATCATAACACACATCATCTTCGTGCTTAGAAAGTGTTGATGCTGCACATGTTAACATTACATGAAGCTTGTGTGACAACAGTTTCTTTACCTGCACAGATGGAGAGGATGGAGAGAACTCTGCAGGGAAGAAGAAGAAGAAGAAAAAGAAGAAGAAGGGACGTAAGTTGTGCACATTTTGATTGAATGGTGCTCAGAGTAAAGTTTTATATCATACTGCAGTGCTGTATATATAAGTGCTTTAGAATCTCACGGTTGTATAAAGCAGCGTCTGTCCTTACCTGAAGGTTGACTGTGTCGTCTCTGTTGTCCTTATTTAGTCTTATTGGGCTTTTCTTTTCTTTCAGCCAAATCTCAGACTGATCCCCCGTCTGTGCCCATCTGTGATTTATACCCAAGTGGAGTGTTTCCCATCGGACAAGAGTGTGAATACCCCACAGTACAGGACGGGTAAGAGAAGATAACACACAAACATCTAAACCTGTTCTAGTATTTTGGTTAATTTCCGAGATTATTCGTAATTCCTTTTAAAATAAAACTTCTTCTGCTTCTTCTGTTGATGCTCCTCGACTCTTGAGACTTTAACACTTTGTTTTATTTGGAATTTGTTTTATTGTTTACCTTCTGTTTTGAAGGTTTTAAAGTTTTTGCACACCGTTCTTGTTGAAGTTTTAGGTTGTTTTTTCCCTTTCTTGTCCTTATTGTCTTCCTCTTAAGCATCACATTACCACATCACCAGAAGATACTCATTTTTTGAGGGTATATATAAAGTCTCTCAGTTGATAGTGTCTTTGAAATTTAAAAGTGTTACAAATTTAACCACTTCAGGGTTTCTCTGAGCGTTAAAACCCTTTTCAAGTCAAAATAAAACATTGAAGGAACAACGTTCTTTCCTTTCAGTTTGAAGAAATCGTACTCACAGATGGTCAGAGTTTTTATATTCAGGTCGGTGGTGAAGTCGTTGACCCTGAACAGCTGATTGATGCCTGTGGATGAGTCAGGACTGTGTGTTATGTCGTAAAACCAGGTCCTTCCTGCAGTTTAAACATGCTCACTATCAGCGGTGGCTGTCCAGAACTTTGAGCATGTCGGTTTATTATTGCTACTTTTCTGACCTTAAGGTCCAGAAAATGAACTCTGTGTTGTTGTTGTGTTCTGCTTCCAGCCGCAGCGCAGTGTGGCGTACGACAATCGAGGAAAGGCGGGTGATGGATAAAGCCAACGAGGAGGTGTGGAGCGACTTCAGACAGGCAGCCGAGGCCCACAGACAGGTCCGCCAGCACGTCCGAGGCTTCATGAAACCCGGCATGACCATGATTGAAATCTGGTGAGACTTCCTTTATCACCATCATCCACTTCATCAGTCACACTACTCTCTTGAAAGGAACAGTTTGGGGTTCCAGTTACAACATGAAGTGAGTTGTATAGATTGTTGTAAAGAAGATAGATTTGCTGACTTATCAATACAGTCGTCCATCAGAGCTGTAGCTATTGAATCCTTGAAAACGCGCCAGCTTAGTGCAGTTTGGGTCGAAATCACACTTTACCTCAGTGTCATAACTCAGTCAAATGTTTGCACACCGATATAAAGCACACGTTTAGATTCACTGTGATTTATACATTTTGTGATGCAATTATTTCACATGTCCGGTGCAAATAAATGTTCATAGATCTCAGAGCTGACAGGAAAATGTGCCACTAATAACTGCAGAACTTACCTGGAAATCATCAGGTTGTACAGTTTCTTCAATATCCACATAAATTAGTGATAGATGTGTGCAAAACTAAGAAGTCATTATGGATAATCTGGCATCATTTCAGTGGTGCTTATTTGCTAAGATAAGGGGCAACAGTAGCTCAGTCTGTAGGGACTTGGGTGTGGAATCGGATGGTCGCCAGTTCAAGTCCCGGTGCAGACCAAATCTGGAAATTGGTCTGGTAGCTGGAGAGGTGCCAGTTCACTTCCTGAACACTGCAGAGGTGCGCTTGAGCAAGGCACAGGACCCCCACCAGCTCAGGAGCGGTGGGGCTCGCTGCGGGCAGCCCCCTCACTCTGACATCTTTCCAATTCTTGTCCACAGTTCACTGTCTCAAAAACAGTGTAAAATAGAATTTCCCCTCACGGGATTAATAAAGTATATCTAGATCTAGAAAATATCAGCAAGTAAAGTCTTTCAAACGGGCGGATTCCGTGGCAGCAGTACTCCCTTTAAAAAACCCTAGAAATGTGTAAACCATAGTCTGTCATCTCTGAGAATGATCACAGTAAAGTAAAAAAAAATCAAATAATAATAAATATAAAAATCCTATTTTTCAATCCAATTTCCTCTCGTGACAGGTTTTACATTTCTTCTTTAATCTTCTTGTTGTGTTGATCTCTTGTCCCTCCCCACAGCGAGCGGTTGGAGGACTGCTCTCGTAAGCTGATCAAGGAGAACAAGCTGAACGCCGGCCTGGCCTTCCCCACCGGCTGCTCCCTGAACCACTGCGCTGCCCACTACACTCCCAACGCCGGAGACACCACCGTCCTGCAGTACGATGACGTCTGCAAGATCGACTTCGGCACGCACATCAACGGTACGGCAGGCACTTCCTGCTGCTTCAGCGATGATTTGTGCTGATCTTTAATGATGCATTTAGGGCGAGCTCTGTACACATGATGGGTCGATAGAGAAGCGGCCGAAAGAAGATTTACACTCAGGAGTGATGGGTTTACAGTGATTAGAGCAGGAAATGAAAATCAATCATCAGACTCTTTAAACTCTGCTCCTGGGAACAGTTTGACTCGGTAACAAAGTGACATCTTTGTTTAATTGTAATGAAACTAAAATGCAGACGTTAAATGAAGCAGGATTGATTTCTCCTCTTTTATTTCAATGTGGGGATAAAAACGGAAACAAACAGCGACCTGAAAAAAACTGAGGATGATTATCAAACAGTTCTCCTTACATGAGTGCAAGAGGAGTTTCTAGTAAAGGTGTTATAACTCGTAGTTTACAGTTACAAACTGTAGAGTACACTCTGTATTTTTATTTATTTCATTGGATCCTTTAGACAGGTTAAACCGTTGAGATCAAAATCTCTTTTTGAAGAGAGAGCTTTGAAAAGAGAACAAGCTGAAAAACGTAATGTACATGTACGCTTGTGAGAGTGTTTCAAAGAGCAAGAGTACAATATTTAATCCACTCACTTCACATCAAACGCTTTGTAACATAAATTTCAGTCTTCATTTTTGTACCTTAACTTCTCATGGAAGCAATAAATGTTGACCATACGTGAATATAAAAAATTGCTTTAAAGAATATCTGCAAATCAAAATACCACCTGCAAAATTTCTAAAAAAAAGAAAACCCTCAAATGAGCCGACTTAAACATCCGCTAAATGTTGTTTTCTGCTCGTTGTCTGTTTGCAGGGCGAATCATTGACTGTGCCTTCACTGTCACATTTAATCCAAAGTACGACAAGCTGCTGGAGGCTGTGAGAGACGCCACCAATACTGGAATCAAAGTATGACTAACACTAAAAACATCTAAGTGTATTTTTTTCTGTGTGGTCCCGGAGCTGATGATTTCCTGTTTTTGTTGCAGAACGCCGGCATTGATGTGCGTCTGTGTGACGTTGGAGAAGCGATTCAAGAAGTGATGGAGTCCTACGAGGTCGAGCTTGATGGCAAAACATACCAAGGTTGTACTCTATTGATATTTACTTTTTACGGATACTATTAAATATGATGACGTTGAAACAACATATTTAGCTTTGGTGTTTTCAGTGCTTGATCTAAATGTAGTAAGATCATTAAAAACTCTATCTTAACAACATATCTACATGAACGATACTTTGAAGAAGTGATCTCGCAATCTATTTGTTTTTAAAACTTGTTCATTTTATTTTCAGTGAAGCCGATCCGGAACCTGAACGGTCATTCAATCGGTCAGTACAGAATACACGCAGGAAAGACTGTGCCCATCGTTAAAGGAGGAGAAGCAACGAGGATGGAGGTGAGTTCATTACATCCAGCATTCTGACTCATTCTGATTTGTCTGAAATAATGAACATGCTCTGATTGTTGCACTGTTTATATTTTTGAAAGGAGGGAGAGGTGTATGCCATCGAGACATTCGGCAGCACAGGTAAAGGTGTGGTGCACGATGACATGGAGTGCTCTCACTACATGAAAAACTTTGACGTCGGCCACGTCCCCATCAGGTAAGAACTTCTCTGTTTTCATGATGCATGTCTGCACTAAATGTCTGTTAGGGTTACTGCTGCTGGTTACTTATTGGTCACAGTTTAGATCAATATCTTAAATTGTGAGCTAAAATGACTGTTATTAACTTCCCTCCTTGACCTTCAGGCTTCCCAGAGCAAAACATCTCCTGAACGTCGTCAACGAGAACTTTGGCACGTTGGCGTTCTGCCGTCGCTGGCTGGACCGTCTGGGCGAGAGCAAGTACCTGATGGCCCTGAAGAACCTGTGCGACCTGGGCATCGTGGACCCCTACCCACCCCTCTGCGACACCAAGGGCTGCTACACGGCTCAGTTCGAGCACACCATCCTGCTCAGGCCCACCTGCAAGGAGGTGGTGAGCCGGGGAGACGACTACTGACAACCCCACACAACCAACAGCACCACAAACGCCCCCTTCACCTCCACACAGCACCTCCAGACCCTGTTAGCAACTCCTCCTTCAGAGAAACAGCCAGAAAATAAAGCTCCTTAACAGGATGTCGTTGCCTGAGAGCAGCTCTGAGGGATGCCAAATGCTACTGTATTCTACCCACAATGCACCACTCTCAGCTTGCACGGAAGAAGGACTGGCTTTCTGAGTTTTCTGTCATAACCCACATCTAAAGAAATCATAAAAAAGAAAAAGCCTCAACGTCTTTCTGTGGGAGGAAAGATTATAGTTTCCTTCAACATCCTGCAGACCTCATTTTTCAAATATCAAGTTAACTGTATGACAGTTAAAGAGTTAATTAAGCTGCTGCTCAGTCTAATGCACCCCCAGTATTCATACAATGGTGAGCGTGGGAAACCCCTTTAATTTTCAAAGTTTCTATGGCTCCACTCTGAGCCTCCAGTGCTTTAGTGCTCGAGTTAAGTTAAGCACAACTGCTACTGATGAGTTGAAGAAGTGGTTATGCCGATGCATGGCCAAAAAATCTCTGCAAAGGACAATTCCTAAAATGTAAAGCTTGGGATGTCGTAGGAATATAAGCCGACTACATACAGGCGCCGTGCATCTGCAGCAGCTGTATGTTTGGCTTCTGTTGCTACAGGAGGGAACGCTGCACTTTGGCCCTCTAGTCATCGTTTCTGTGATATTTGGAAGATATCTTTGAAATGGTTGCTGCCACTGTATGTTCCCGATTGAAAAGCTTCATTTTGAAATCCCTGAAAATGTTTTTGTAAGAAAAAAAAGATTAAAATGGTTTTGCTCATTAGAGGGTGTCATCTTTTCTGGTGTCTCTAATTACAGCACAGGAGGTGTAATGTCTCATCTGTATATTGAGATGACCATTTCTTTCATAAGCTTATCTGCAAATTGAATCCCACTTTTTTACGTTCAGTAACAGCTGGCAACTTAATTTTAGCTAGCAACTGTTAGCAGTGGGAACAGCTAGCTATATATTAAACATTCATTCTTCACTTTTTGAACAAATCTCTTAATTTTCTGAGCTTTGAGGCGGTAGACGACATTTGCCACGTTAGAAATGGCAAGGCCAGTTGTCCGTTTCATGCTAAATTGAGCTAATCTGCCACTAGCTTTAATGCTAACTTGGTTTTAACCAGGTGTGCTAGATATCCTTATCAACAAAACTGAATAAATGTATTTCCTATGATGTCAAAACTGTTATTATTTGGAAAACTGGATAAAAGTCAAATAATCAAAAGGCCCAGGCTTGTTAAAAGTTGAAATATTTTTCTAAATATTTATTTTGATATGCTTCAAAGGTTGATCGTCAAATATCCAGCGTTGATTAAAGACTAAAGTTTGGACCGCTGGTTTAAAAAACAAACACACAATTTTAATCTTCAACCTTTAATTTTAATTTAATGTCAGTTTTGGGTAATTTTCTAACTTTTTTTTTTTACACCAATACGTTTTATGTAACTGCCTAAATAAAGCCTACTCAACTTGTAACTGCAAGCTAGCATTAGCAAAGCTAAGACGCTAGCAAACTTTGTTTCTTGTAGGCTACATCAAATAAATTACGTATTTTCCTATTTTTAAAAATTAAGTTTTCCCTTATATATAAATTAATATCCTTAACATTTTGTGGGTGAATTTTCTTAGCTGTAGAGAGGGACTCGTTTGCAGCACATGTAATGAAGCGGTTTCAGCCAAAATAGGGATTTTTTATAAAATAAAGACAAGCAAGACACTAGCATCTTTTGTAGAAAAATGAAAAAATATTCTCGTTTATTGAGGTAATTTTCTCTAGAAAAAATTGAGGTAACAATTTGCATAGTATAACTTTCATAAATTTACACACACACGCACACACACACACAGAAACACACACATCCATGGAGTAGTTACCAAAATGCCAACAATGTGTCACAAAATGGACAATGGAGGAAAAAAAAAAACAGTATGAAATGTGCTTTAAATTAACCTCTTGTTGAGAACTCAGAGGAATCATGGTTGAGGCGGAAAATAAACTTTCTTTTTTACAAATTCTCCAGTATGGAGATAAATATCACAATCTGTATACACTGCAGACATCTGTGTTAATGTGGATATTGTACTGAGCAGGATGTAAATACAGTAAGTACACACACCTACTTAAAGGTGGGAGAACAGTAAAATCTGTCATATCTGCTGGTGGTTCAAACAATCAGGGTTGAAGAAAAACTTTAAAAACAGTCAATGGCCTCTTTTTTTTTTCTTCAGCCTCTGAGAAGGTATGTATAAAAATACATTCATAATCTAAATGCTGGTGTGGGTGGGACTGCAGCTGTGCAGAAACCACTACGCTGAATCAATATTAACTATAAAAATATATAGACTTTGTCAACAAAAGGGCACTTATCTAGTACACTAGTATGTGTCCGGTTTGGGATGGTTCACACTGAAGAAAATTACATTCTGGTGCAGAGAGGTGGCAGCATTTAGCTTTAAAAAAATCCCATTGGAAACTTTCCCCTCTGAGTTGAAGAGGAAAGAAAATATAAACCCAGCAAACGTTGAACCGTTTTAGAAATGCTGAGAAGTGTTTCCATACTCTTCCCCCAAGGCTTTGGCTTGAGGTCTGCCATTTTTTCCTGACAGACCTAGGAGACCTTCAGAGGGAAACATACATTTCATGCCCCCCTAGTTACACAAATATCAACCAAAACTGAGTAAAATGCGATGCTGAAGAAATATTTTGTAGGAATTAGTGCATTTCTGGCAGGACATTGTTGTTTATATCTATTAAAACTTGCCTTGTGTAGAAAACAGGGAGGCCAAAACTAGTGAATGAATGACGCTTTACCACCCTACATCCAGTTCTATGACAACTATCTAAAGTGACTGAGAAACATTTGAGTTGATTCAAACAAACAGCATATACAATCAACAATCCACTGTATGCAGGTAGGCAGACGTGGATGCACCTGTACGACCTGAAGAGGACACTTAAAGTCGTGTTGTCACAGTCTGTTGGCTGCTACGGAGACACATCTTGGCTGATACTCTTTTTTTTTTTATAAGATACAACTGTACACAAATCACAAACATCACCATCTTTAAAAAATACCTACATATAAACAGCATATACAAGAAGTTCACAAAGCAGAACCAGGTTTTTAAAAAGGAGTCCTTCCTCTCTTTTGTTTTCCTTATTTAGAAAAATAGACTAAAAAAAACACACCCGTCCTCCTCGGATATAAAAATGCCCAAAGGAAAGGAGGGGGGGAGAGAAAGAGCGATAGGTTGGGCTGTGCTGATATCGTCTTGAGAAGGAGGAGGAAGAGGGGGATTGTGGTCCTATAGCGGCCGGTCTTTGTCCTGAGTTACTCGCTGCGTGTAGAAGAGGATGTAGGCCTGAGCGCGGCACACCTCGTCTACTGAACACACGTTCAGTTTAGAGTCATTACAGTGAACCCAAAAGCCTGCAGGAGAAAACAAAGACAAACTGTTAATATGATGCCGCTTTAACAGAGACAGAAGCAGCAACAAATCAGTCTTAACGATTGGGCAAATCCATCTCTGGAAGACAATACTGATACTGGATTATTACCATCAAACCTTAGATTCAAAAGCATGGAGCCCTGTAGCAGGTAAAATCAGTAGGAGTAAAAGCACAAATCATTATTTCTTTACTCACGTCCTTCTGTGTTGTAGCAGTAGGAAGTGTAGTGGCCAGAACCGAAGCCCTTCCCATGATGCATCACCACAGCGGAGAGGTCGTAGAGGAAGTGCTTGGGACGCGGTGAGCCCGGGGAGCTGGGGCTGCTGGGACTGGAGAAGGTGGGCGGGACTTTGGGTGAGGGGTCCCTGCAGCAGTACGGCTCCATGTCGAGCAGCTGATCGAAGCTGACGTGGACTCCGATCTTCTCCCGGTGGTTCCGCCCAGACCACCTGAGGACCAATGAGGAGACGGAAAACCAGTCAGCAAGTTGGATACTAGTGAGTATCACATCATTTTACAACAGTCGTCCCATTATGCTGCATTTCTACAACTGGAAAATTCATTACATGCCATCTGTCAGTTGATTGAACTGAACACTTGGCACTTGTTGTAAGGCAATCCGGCTGTTGGCCTTCCTGTAGCTCGCAGGGAGTGTAAGGGAGTAGTTATAGAGGAAGAGATATCTCAAAGAAAACAAACACATCAAGTATTAATCATACCGTTTATGTTTTGGTTTCAGCATAAACAAACATGGCAGTTAGTAGAAGACGTAACTTTCTGATCCAGCATTAACTGTCCTTTTTCTTCTTCTTCTCTTTCTGTTAATCCAAGGCTGCTGGGATGAACTAACCTTGCAACGGTGAATGAACTTAAATAGAATTGGCTCCAGAGGTGATTTTCCTACCTGAAGCGTTTGAGGTGAAGTCGCAGGACCTGAGGCAGTTTGTGGACCATCAGCTGTTTTTGCGCTTCGGTCAGGATGACTGGTTTGGAGGAGCTCCGCCTTCGAGCAGCTATAAATAAGAGGGTTAACAGAAAAACAGAGTTTACTTCAAGATATCAATTTTATTCAACTTCTAGTTCCCTAAATGTTGATTGAAGTTAAATCTGACATACAGAAATAATCCCTGAAGCTTTTTAATTTGACACACCTATTTTTTTTAAGTTACTTGATCCCAAAATGAAAGGTCAAAGGTTCAAAGCTATTTAGGTTTATAAGCCTAAATTATAAATAGGATGTAAAGTTTAACTGGGAGAAGGTGAACCATGAAGTAAATTTGGCACAGCCAGCGAGTCTTCTCTCTGCTGCAGAGAAACAGTTTCACCCCAAGACTACAGAAAACATAACTACAAACTCTATTTTAAGATGTGTTTAGGAGTGGAGGCTCTGTCCTCATAAACAATCTTTGAGTGCTGACAGTTCAGACAGGTAGCATCTTGCAAAGAGCTTTTAAATCAGACAACCCATTAGTTTAAGGTTAGCCTCTTATCAAGTTTCTCACAGACTTCTCATAGTAACTCACAGGAGATATAAATTACCGCTGGGAACATTTATCATGTGGCTAAAAACAAGAAGCTGTTACCGTGATGTTTTGTACAGTTCTCAGTGCTAATCAAAAAGAGCGAGGAGATAAGTGTTGGCATCAGAGGGAGTCGTTCCTTTTTATTTTGTCTCATTTGCAGCAAAACGATCACTATTGTCAGAAAAAGTGATCTTCAAAGACAAAAGCTCTGCAACACCAGCAGGCAAGTTCAGTTCAGGATGAACAAAGACCTGCATGTGATCAGAAGTATTTTTAGGAAACATTTATGCACTTTGATATACTCAGTTATGCTGAGGACATCTAGTATCAGGAAATTCAGATTTCCCTCATTCATTCCAATTATGACTCACAAAGCTGGAAATTCAAATTAAGAACATTTCCCAATTAAATAAATCAGATATTTCCAACGTTATCCTCAAACATTTCTTGCTTCCATTGCTATGTATCTATGTAGAGAGGGGAGAGACCTATTAATGATGATCCCCATTTTTAAACTCACTGATAGAGATGCCAAACGTGGGCAAAGTTTCAGATCATGAGGTAAACGTAGGTTGGAGTATTCCAGGGATAAGTCTGCAGAGGGTGCAAATCACACGGCAGTTCCCCGATATGAAACCAAGAATTTCACGAGACGGCTTCAAGCCTCTGCGTAAGCTGATGAAACCTCTTACATAGGCTCTCCTCTCCAGGCACTGGAGAGCAGCCCTCGCCTGGCAGCCCTGCAGCGTTCTGCCTTACCAGAAGGCTTCCAGAGAGCTGGCCAATCAGAAGAGAGTGGGCACGTGGGGATGGGTGCCTTCAAGAGACAACAAGCTGAAACTATCTGTTTCAGACAGATGCTGACATGACGGTTTTTACCGACGCCAGTATACGATAAATAAGGAATTTTTGAGCTGCAAATCAAACACAGCTCCTCTAAATGGTTTGGCAGAGTGACAACATGGAAGGTAAAAATCTTTAAACGAGACGTACACAATTTTGAAAGTGCTAGAAATTCCTTGTTTGAGCTTTCAGAGTTCCCACTCTCAACTCTTTGGTTTGCTAGCCTATGACCAAATTTCACTTGTCGCACATCATTCCTCTCTCTTCCTTTTTTTCTAATCTCTTCTGTCTCTATTCATAAATAATTAAATTCCTCTCCAGTAAAAGACACACCACAGTGACTTTTACCTTAAGATCATTACATTTGATCTGCACTAAGTGTTTAGTCCTCTGAGAAACCACACTCCACACTTTGTGCCATTTCTCCTGCAGCGTTCTTATTGATCTTTTCTTTTAACTGTAAAACTATGTAGCTGAGAAAACCTCTAACACAAATCACTATAAACACTCAAACATCAAACATATTGGGAAAACGACATAATTAAGAAGATCTTATCAATTTCCCCTCTCTTCTTGGAAGAAAAAGGTCCTGTGCATGTTTGAACTGGCTAAATAATAAGAAAGGGAGACCTACCGCAGCCTCAATTATATTAATGTCAGGTTTCAAGTCTCTAAATGAACAAGTGTGTGTGTGTGTAGACATTGAACTCACAGTTACACTGGTCACAGGCGTAGATGTTTCCCTCCAGCGCTTCAGTCTCGGTGAACTTGGCGAGCATTTCAGTGAGGTGGCACGACGCCTGGGCGGCCGACTCCCTGCTATTACTGTGATAGCGCTCAGGGAACTCCAGAGACAGATCCCAGAACGGCTCCACTGTGTTGGAGCGATGGTCGCAGGCCAGACACGTCACCTGCACGGAGGAAGTGCTTTACTAAACATACAATATAAAATCTTTCCAACTTGACTTTTAACTGTTCTGGCCATAATTCGTGCCGTCTCTTTGTACTGTCTCGAAACTTTAAACAAGGAAATACACATAAGTGATTTACTTCAATTTCATATTAGTTTCTAACTTAGGATGACACCGTTTACGTTTAATGACAACTTCCTTTGTCAGAGTGCATATACAATCCGAGTCACTGCTTTGGTTAAAAGCTAGAAGGCTGACATACCCTAAAATCCCCTTTACAGACACACAGGCCTCTCTGTTCAGGAAGAGCAGGTGTCTCAGTGCGTGCTCAGCCTCTACAAGTAGCCTCTAATCTCTCTCACACTCCCTGTGCCTCTCTTATGTCAGCTGCTCCACCTGATGCTTAACTAGAGTTATACGTTTAAATGGTGGTACGGATGCATTTATATTCATCACCTACTTATACGTCTGCACGATTTAAATCAGATCCCACAAACACACGCTACACAAAAAAATCTAAGTTGAATTTTGACAATAAGAAAACTTCAACTTTTGAAAATCAACTAGAGCTGAATCATCACAGAGAAAAAACACTAGTAGAAGAATGCTTACACCTTAAAACCCTGAAAAACATTGTTCTCAGTACATAAGGGGGGGAGGGGAACTTTATTTGTTTGTGTATGTTGTTTAGCCGCTACTTTAAGCTCTATTTGTTTGCTTTTTCTTTTAGTTCAAAAAATGTCAATAAATAGAAAAGACAAAGGCCTCTAGTCTGATTTGCTATTGTCTTTATTTCTGCTGTAAGATCTATTGATGGAGTAAAAACGTCCATACTTGATCGTCATTATTAATGTTAATGAAATTGCAACCCTGAGTAAGAACATTTAATCAAATAGTCCTACTCTCAACTTCAAAAAGCTCAAGGTGACATATTGAAATGTCATGTTTTATCAGAGCAGCAGTCCATGTTGTAGTTTGAAAGATTGAAACTCAACAGACACGCAGCTCGGGCAGCAACAGGATGATGATGGTATAAAAGAACTGCTCCAAGTGCATTAAACAGATCCTCGATTCACAAGCCATACGTCTCTGTCTGATTGTTTAAAAGCTCTCGCTCCACAACCTCCACGTCCAAAGAGATATTAAGTTAAGTGTGATACATAAAAATCTAAAGCCGTCATTCCTGACACTGGAGAACCACAAAACAGAAAAGTTATTCAAATTAAGTTTAACTTTTAGGCTCATGTCAAAGCTGGAAGCTTAACCTGCACTTTAGCATTTTAAGTAATTCATGAATAACTTACACATGGTCAATTAAATCTGAAATATGAATTAGTGATGCACTTCAATCAGAGCTGAAGATAAGATGGCTGTTGAATTATCAATGCAGACAGTGTGTGGGTAGAAGAGATTAAGTGGACGTGTGCAGTAAGTAAAACAGATGAGTGAGTCAAAGATTAAGTAAAGGTTACAGATGTTTTGTGTGTGTGAGTGTGTGTGTGTGTGTGTGTGTGTCATACCTGGCTAAGCAGCTGGCCATGAAAGATGGTGTTGACCACACTGAGCACCTGTTTGATGAGTCGTTTCTGTATCTGTGGGACTCCTGCGCTGGTTGTGTGTTGGCCTGTGCTCTCCAGCTCGTGCTGCACTTTGTCCAGCAGCTCACACAGGAACTCCTGAGCATCCTGCTGAGCGTAGCCCCTGAATGCCGGGATCAGCTGCCACACCGAGTGAAGCATGGCGAAAGGTGAGACCAGCGCCCACTTGCCAGACCACATAACCTGGAACAAGGTGTGCAGCTCGTGGCAGAGGGAGATGTGCTTTGAGCTGGGCTCTTTGGGTTGTATCAGCTCCATGCTACGGGACCTTGAGGCCCCACCGCTCAGCCCAGCTCCCGAGCCCGAGCTAGCCTGGGGTCCCTTCCTTTGGGTCAGGGGGGAATGGGAAGAGGCCTTCCCTGTCAGCTGGCCATGGACAGCAGAGGCCAGCAGCTCCAGCGCCTGGGTCAGATCCAGGCGCAGGAAGCACTCCCTGAAAACGTGCAGGTGGCTCAGAACTTGCAGGATGGAGTTCATATAACACGTGTTGCCTAAATTTCTGAGGCCCGTCACTCCAGGAGTGACAGTGGGGCGCCGTTTGAAGGGGGAACCACCCTGTTTGGTACTCTGCTTGCGGCGAACAGGAGTCTGAGCAGAACGGGGGGTCACTGTGGGAGTTTTGGGCTTAGATTTGGTGGCAGAAGAACGGCTTCGTGTTTTGGGGGTAGGTTGGACCTTTTTAGTCCGCACAGCTTTCTTGGGTGTAGCAGTAGCGGGGCTTCGAGTCCTCAATCTGCGTGTAACAGAAGGAGGCTCAGGGGTTTTTGTCTTCTTGCGTGCCCTCCTAGACCGTGTTGTGACAGCAGCATCTGCAACTTTCTGGCTCCTCCGGCGCAAACGACGACTCTTCCTGAGTGGGGCATTCTCCAGCTCCTCCTGTAGCTGCCGCTTTTGAGCCCGCCTCCTCTCCCTCGCCTCCCTTTTCTGCTCCTCCTCCTCTTCCCTCTTTCTCTCCTCTTCCTCCCTCTTCTTTCCACATTCAGTAAGCCCAAACCAGAAACGAAAAATACGTCCCATCAACGCCCTGCGACGATGCCAAAGTGCAGTAAACATCCTGTCCTCATCTCTAAGCTGCAGCTCACTGGCACCGCATTGGATGACGGCGTCAGGAGCGGCACTTGTAGAGCGGAGGGTACGCCCACTGCGGGTGGTGACCTCATAGCGCTGGCTCTGGATGGCACTGAGCGTACTACGAAGTAGCTTCAGGTCTCCTGTGGCGTTATCATTCAAGACATAGTCATCACACAAATAGCAAAATACGTATAGTTCATTAACCTCCATAGCCAACGGGTGGTGCTGCTGCTGGAAATGCTGCAGAGCATGTTCCTCAATGTAGCGCCCACACGCCACATGAGCACAGCCCAGGCAGGCCCAGATAGACTCGGAGGTGTTGCAGTCCACACAGTGCCACTTCTGGGGATTGAGGATGGAGTGGTCCGGGGCAAGCCGCAGCCGCCCCACATGCTTACACCTGTCCATTACACACGCCGGCCAACCGAGCTGGCTGGCTGGCTGTGTCAGTGACCGTCTATGTGTAAGTCTAAGTGTGTGTGTGTCAAAGTTTCACACCGGCTTCATATCACCATCACCAGAAATGGGACCCTCCCAAGGCATGGCAGTGTCTGAAGGGGAGAGAGAACAGATGTTAGTCCTGATGAAAAAATGGAGACAGAGAAGGTAAAAATGAAAACAAACTTCAAATAACAGATTTAAGATCTTTGAGAGCTAGGTGATTAAACATGTATTTTATTATCTTGATGTCCATTTACAGGCCAGAAAACTGGTGCTAAAAAATTGCAAAAACACATTACAACACAAAGTAATTATTATCTCAAAAGCACTTCATCTAACCTGCAATGACTGTGTTTTATGAGGCCATGGCTAGACACACATAAAACTGTGGCAAACAGCCAGATGCTACGCAGGACTTTACATATCCTAACAGACGCCCGGGCCAACAGTAAAATGTCTGGTTGATAAACATGACTGCACTGAGTGCTGCCAGGCACATCCACAGAAAAACAGAAAGGTGTGTGAATTATCATGGACTGTTGAACCAGGATGTTAAAGGATCAACATGACAAACCTTGGAGCTTTTCCAGAGATTGTGAATAAGAAATAAAAACTCGGGAGTAAATGTAATAGCAGGGGTGACCTCCATGACAACTTTTTATGTGATGGACAGCTTATAAGAAGATAGGGAAACTCCGGTCTTAGTTTTTTAAGCCTCCAACTTCAGTAGAGTTGTTCAAAAAAGTAATTGTAGAAAATATTTTACTTCATTTTCAAGACACAAGAACTACTCTTAAACTAGAAGTCTTCACTTGGCCTCATCTGCCGTCTTTTCACAACCCTATGGGGCTCAACTCAGAAAGTTGGGGATCCTTGAGTGGGCAGGCAGAGCATTTTCAACACCCCCATCGAGTTAAAAGAAGTAAGATTATCCAACAAAGGGGAATGAGCTTGCAAAGAGGTGCACCTTTTGTTGTTGGTTACAGGACTACCTTTGCCAGGGAAAAGAACGAGTGGGAACCCAGGCAAGAAAATTGGAGTTGAGTAACAGAGAGGAAAAGTAATGGAACAAAACAAAAGCTAGATTCCCGGAAAACATCGTGTTTCAATATACTGTAAAAAATCAAAAACTGCTCAAAGCACAGCGTTTGATTATTAGTTATAATGCAAATGTGTACAGCCAATACAAGCTCATATTGCAAGGATTCAGGACAGACTTTGTTGTGCTGATAAATAGCTGAAAGTCCTGTCAAGATTGCCAAACATCACATCCTTTGAGGTTGGTTCTCAAGACAAGCTATAAAAAGGGGCATAATAGCGTGGCTACTTATGAGCTAGTTAGTGACTTGTCCACATATTAGTAAATTCATTACAAACTTACTCACAGCTATTTTCTGGGTTTAAATCTTTGGATCAATATTTGTATATATAAACATTTCCCCACACATCAACACAGTTTTTTTACACATCGTACTTGACAGTAAACACTACATCTGTTTCGCAACTAAACTATTGTTTGTGTATGTGGAGAAGTGTGGCGTCTAGCAGGACAAATAGTGAGATGACTCTTGGGAGAACTGCTCCGGAGTTTCTGGAGTCTCAGAAGTTTTATCAGCGAGTTAGCGCGCTTTGCCTGGTTTGTCCTTGTGCAGCAGCATGCTCCTGAATGTCTGCACACAAACACAGCCTGACGCTAAAACACAGCTTCAATCAGTCACGATAAAATGCCACCAGCTTGTTGAGCCCCTGTAACCAATCTCACCGAATAACAGCAACACAGTGAGGACAACTTTAATTACGTTACCTCTACGGCAAAGGTTAGCGGACTAGTTGGCGTGTAAGCGATGCAACCAAGCAGAGTTGCGATTCAAACACACTGAAATCACAAGCAAATAAAATGAATACCACGGGGAAACTCGTACAAAGCAATTGTGCAAAATATAATTAAATACACAGACAGTCCAGACAAATACGCGCTCTCCTATGAGCTCAACAGATTATATATTGTATTTACTCAAGAGCTTAATGAGGACTAGCTGTCCTGCTAACGTTAGCCTAGCATGCTACATAGTTAGCATGAGACTATCTTTGATAATCCCAACAAGTTTCAGCTCGTAGCGTCGGGCTCGGCTTTAAAACCCCGATATGTCACACGTGTTTTAACAACAACACATGTATCACCTACTTCACTGTTTCACATTAATAAAATAATGACTGTATGTGCAAAGAAAACAGCATACCGAGCCTCTCCTTCACGGCAGTAACTCCTCTGTTTCTAAAATGATCGCCATCTTGTCAGTCCCTAGCGTCGCGTGGTGTGGGCTCGAGCGCGTCCCCGATCCGTGACGTCGTTGTTGTTGTTGTTGCTGCTGCTGATGATTGCAATAGTGAAAATATGACTAACAGTTTTTTCAAAGGTGTGTTATATTCAAACAAGTGTTTTTAGTTCATGCTATCGGACTTTCAGATTTTGGGTTTAGGATTGTTTGCACGTGTGTTTAGTTTTCCTGTCCGTTTTTGAATTGTGTTACCTATGGTGTGCATACGTGTGTTTATTGTGCGTTGTGTCAAAATGGCAGTTTCATGTAAACAATCAACAAGCCAAACAAGGACTGGACAAAATCACTGCTGGTCACTGACAATTAAAATACAGGTAATATATTTCCATACCGCTAGAGGGAAGTGTTGCGCCATTTTATTATCAGAATCAGATTTACTGCCAAGTAGGTTTAGGTTTACACCAGACTGTAAATAATATATTAACACAGTCTATAGTTTACACATAAAAATAATTAGTTTGGGTGTTTTAGTTTAAAAAATATCCAAAGAAATGTCATCATACCAATGCCATGTTGAGCTGAGCTATCATCGATCATCATCATGATTCAATTTAAAAAATATTCCCTTTTATTTATACAACTGAGACTGATGCACTACAACCTTATTTAAAGTACAGATGTTCTTTTAGCAAAACGTGCTTAAATAATCCGCTCATTATGCAGATTAGCCTCTTTTATGTTGTCATAGGAAATATAAGATATAACAAGATGCCTTTCGAAAAACTAATACAAATGTAAGATCATTAAAAATGGTAAAATTTGTATCCATTATTGTAAAAAAACATAAAAACGTAGTTCAATTTCAAATAAAAACACGTCAATAAGTGGAATGAAAATGAATTGAATGTGTAAAAATCCTTAAAATGTAAGTTTGCACATGACAGCAACGATGTAGGTGTCTGCTGCTCTTTACACAGAAAGATGCACACACCTGTGTGTCTATTTATTAAGTTCTGTACGTCCATTAAGTGCTAAAGTCTGTACGTGTCAATTACTTATATTCTGCTTCTAGCTTTTCTTACAATAAACCACTATATCCAATAATGTTATTGTTCTTAGGCTGCTGTATCCGTTTGTGTTGCTCTTTAGTGTTACCAGTGTTTGGATAGGCCTATATGTGCCTTAACCACCTCCAAGAGCAGTGGGGGTCCCCAGACTCATGAGACCCTTAGGTTGGGGGTCACAAGCTGAAAAGTTTGGGCTATTACACTAAAAATATATATCCGTATTACATGTACACTTCAAATCCATGATCCACCATAACAGAGTCATAACAATATAACATGTCCAAACAGTGTGAAAGAAATCATTTTTCATAATAAGACCATTTTCAATTGTGGTATACTTTAAGCAAATGTGTTGTACTTATAAGATTATAATGAAGAACTCTCATTTATCAAAGAGTAAATGTGCATGTTTTCTTGTTTAACTTGGATAAATGATTGAAATGACACTGCCTTTAAACCTGAAAAGCCTTTCTTTCATGGTGTGTATGTTTTCCTCTGCCCTCTGGCCCTGTGGTTTTACCTTCAGCAGGTATGTTAAAGTGCTGTGTCCTGCTGTGGGATGCAGGTGCAGCACTGCATGCTGGTTAATGGGGGCTGGTGGCACTCAGTGAGGAGATCCTATCAGTTAAAGACGACAACACTGTACTGTCTACTGTCCGAAAAGGATAAACTAACAGAGAATAGTATTGTTACTGTTATGAATCCCCGTATAAATAATATGGTATTTTATATCAGGTAAGCGTCTCCATTTTAAGAAAATAAAGGTGTTGATTTTCATTCAGATATTTGTGTCTGAAGCAGGACTCTTCATCTCCTGATCCATACAAGCCTTCTTTTAAATCTCTTCTTAAAAGAGTGTGTGGGTGTGTTTGGTAATGGGTGTATGTGTGTTTTTATACGTGTGTGTCTGTCAGTGGACCTGATGTGTGTGTGTGTTTGAGAGAGATTAAGGGGCGTTTTTGAGTGACTTAGAGAAAGAGGTATGTGTTGATGTGCCATGCGATGCCTGCGAATCACCTCTAATGTTTTTCTGCCTCTATGTCCCCGGGCCTTCACCTCCTTCATGTCCACACATGCTAACTCTCCCTCCCTCCCTCCCTCCCTCCCTCTCTCTCTCCCTCCCTGTCCTCTTTTCATCTGTACTCTCTCTCTCTCATAAACACATATTTTTCTGTTACTGTTCATCTGATGACCTTGTGTTGACTCAGACGGTGTTTTGTGGTTTAATTCAAATCGTATATCTCAGAGATTTATCAACTCTTATTAACTGTTTCGGCTTGTTGTTTTGGTTTGACTGCATATGACTCTAACTTTAACTAGGTATTACCTCAGGGTACAATACCGACTCCACACGAAACAGCAAGCAGATCAAGTTATCTTCATGCTAAAACCTTGACATGTATTTTTCCCAGGAGTTTGTGGAGTTTAAACTGACATTAATAGAATGAAAATTAATTGTACATTATCAGGTGGATACAAATATGATTCATATTCACTGTTGAAGTGTAAGTACTTGTACTTAACTTGAATATATCTAAATTATTTTCCTCTTAATCACATTTTTACCAAGCAACAACCTCCAGTGTTAAAAAGAAGCCAATGCCTTAAGTGTAAATAAACTGCAGTTCCTTGAGTGTCCACTTGAGGCTCGCTGCAAAAGTCAAGGAATCCTCATAGAGCTCATGTTAAAAAGCAAATTTTTACAGCAGAAATAAAAACTTTTGCAGCCTGGTATAAGAACGGTTTTGATCTCTTTAGCTCATTTTTTTTATTGGTACACACTATACAGGGGTGACTCTCTTTTATAACTCATCTGTTTTAATTATATTAAGGCGATAAGAGTTATGCTTAATAAGGGGCGTGGCTGAGTTGACTGAAAGGAGGGCGTGTTGTAGCTGTTTGTCAGGAGGCTAAAGTCCCGCCTCAGCTCCACTTTTTTGTCTGTTTCTAGTCTTACCGAAAGGCAGTTTGAGACAGCATTTCCAATATGGTGACTGCCATCGTTGAGCCTCAAAAGTCAGCTTAGCAAACCAATAAGTGACATCACTGACACTTCATCCTTGTTTTATACAGTCTTTGATTTTTACTCTGCATGATTTCGAAAGCATATGGTACTTATTTACTTGATACCTTAACTTTTCCAAATATAGACTATTTAAACAAAATACAAACAACCTTAGCAGTAAAGAATTCAAATTAGCTCCATCTTATTTGCTGCAACATTAAAGTGTCGTTGTTTGTTGTGTTGTGTTTGTTGTAGACACCACTTGAAATTATTTCAAGGTTGCCACTAACCGCCTAAGACTTAAGGACGTCACTGCAGCAAGATCGCGAACTGTGAATATTAAACATGTTCGATATTTAAGATTCCAGGTCAGGCTGCCTCTGATAGCCAATGAGAGCGAGCAGACCGGGAAGCATCACCCACCACCAATGTGGCAAGCTTTTACAGCTCACAAACATTGCAGCGAACATAAACATAACTGTGCCTCAAGACAAGTGGAATATTGAAAAAGAAGACGAGTTTGTGGAATAATAGCAAAAACACAAGTGCCTTTATAATGTCTCATGAAGAGACTGTTTTTCGCTGCAAAACAGAATGTGTGCCAGGTCAGCCAGATGACGTTGTTGATCGTCCTCCATATTTGTTTTTCGCCTGAACATGCCCTGAGTTTCAGTGAGATCTCTTGTGTCTGTGAAATCGTTACTACAAACAGTCCATGTGTGGTCACGTGGTCTTGCCGAATCGTCTGTGCATTTGGAGGATTATAATGGGTTAGGGTCCTTAGGTCTGTGGTCTCCCATCGTCTAGTGTGTAGGCATGCCCTACGATGTAATAAGAAAAGGATTCTTACTCCTAAATGTAAATAAAAACATCAGTCATAAACTCAAATCCTGATTAAGTACTGGCCTTATGAAAAAGCACGGACTAACAAAATTGACTGAAAACCTGGACCTCTTAAGAATATAATTTCATAAAAACCCAGAAGTATGCAGCTTTAAAACCTTCTTACATTTAAAGGTGGTTGATCATTTCAGTGAAAGGAAGCCATTCCGGTGGTTTCATGGTGGTGTGAATACAGCTGGATACGGTGTTGGTTTTGTGGCAGGTGAAAACACAGGTGAAGCCCGGGAGAAATGCTTTACAGCCTGTAAACAAGGACTTCTCCTGTAATTTCTACCCTGGTTAGTTTGCCTTTATGTTACTGTTGGCAGCTCGACAGCCTCTGATGTTTAATCTGTTTTTAAAGAGAGTCCCAGCTTGTCTTAAGTGCCTGTTTTCTCTCGCAGGCCGTCTGTCCTGTCACGTTGATGTGTGGGATCGTTCATAATGACTCGATGACATCAGGTCCTTGTTTGCATGGCTATATACTAATCAGTAGTAGCGCCTGATTCACTCTTGCTCTGTCAACATCACCCTCCCTGTTCTGGCGTGCTGTGATGCTCGTCCGATAGAGAAACATTCCTGATGCGTGTGTGCATGCATGTGTGTGTTTTTGTTTAAAAAAGAAGGTTTCTAAGGACAGAGCTGGATATTTTAAGGTGAAGAAGAAGTAAGTCTGTCACGGGGTAATCTTGTGCCCTAAAGTACAAGGTGAACACTCACACAAACATGCTACACAGCTTCTCTCTTAATTAATAACATCGAGGCTGGAAGGTCTGTGTTATTGATAGCAACGCATGAGTCAGAAGCATGAGTGGCCTTTACCCTAAAATAGACAACACTTATATACTGAGTGTAATAAAAGCAAACAGACTGTCTAAAAATATCACTGATTACGTATAATTTAACAGGTGTTTATCACCTAGTTCTTGTCTGCTATAGCTTACTTGTGCTTCGATATTTAAAACAGATTCTGCCAAACCAGACGGAGCACTGAGGGAATGCTACTTTCAAAATCATGCTAGTTTTAGAAAATTACCAACCCTGCCTTTAACTTCCAGTCACCTCCTAGCAAACTATAATAGTAGCCATTAAGTAGCTGAATGCTAACGTTATCTTTATTTGGTCATGGCTTTGAGGTTTTTTATATGAAGTTTTATCTATAACCATTTTTCAGCTGCTCGTTGATTTTTCTGCTAATAATCATTAGGAAGTAATGTAAATCCCTAGCACGTTTGCTTGGAAAAAAGGAATTCACGCCTTTACTATTATATATTCACTGCAGTATTCACCTCATTTAATTCTATGAAAGAGGTTAGGTTGATTGAAAGTTAAGGGTTAGACAGCATTTCCAGCATCGAGACCGCCACCTTCAGAAACAGATGAGGGACATCACTCAGGTTAAGTCCTTTAATATTTACATTGTATGATCATATCACACTTCTTAATGGCAATATTAACTTTCAGCTGCATCCCAGCTTATAGCTATCTGTTATATGAGATATTAGTAGCTTTTTCTTTTGCAGATTAACAATATCAAATGTTTTATTTGACTTAAATATAGTCAGATTTCCTTCCTGTTTCAATATAATGATTCATCAGATTTTCACCTCACACTAGATTTGTCCTTAGTTTGTGCCTTATTCGGGCCATCCTTACAAAACCACTGAAGGAGCTTTATTCTGGGTTCCTTTGCCAATAATCTTCTCATTTCCTCTGTAAGTGAATCACAGCTGATGGAATAATACTGACCACATGACTCACTTATCCGGAACACACTTCCTCCCCGAGAGAAATACCCTCTTGCTTTATTTTCTCCTTCTTGCCCTCCTCAAGACCTCTGGGTGCTGATACTTGTGTGACACCCATACTAGCCCATTTTCAGGGCGTCTGTCTCAGGGTGCTGGGTGCTCCCGAAGAGGGGCATTGTGACTCCCGGCGAGCAGAGAGGGGGTGTCAGGGAGGGGGGCTATTGTCCCCGAGCCTGCGGGAGCTGCCATGCACTCCGAGGCCAATAGCAACACAAGAATGCTGACAGGACAAAGGCCATAACTCCATTCTATAGCAACACAAGCGGAGCATTGTGTTCATACAGGGACTCACACACACGTATACACACACATGCATGCATTTGCCATTACTACAATAACATAGCCACACATTAACTATACAGGAGCAAACTATGCATGTGTGTAAGCATGCCAAACACTCATTCATCAACTAGTTTCCCACACCATGCAACCCCCCACAGGACATCTCCATCACAGGCTGAGAAAGGCCAGTCAATCTAGGGACAATGAGTGAGCGAGCAAGCAAGAGACAGAGAGAGAGAGAGAGAGAGAGAGAGAGAGAGAGAGAGAGAGAGAGAGAGAGAGAGAGAGAGAGAGAGAGAGAGAGAGAGAGAGAGAGAGGGGAGATACAGGGTTCAGCTGCAGCAGCTCATGTGTTTGTGGCTCCCTGTTGCGTCTTCGCTTCAAGGCCGGTTCCCACCACAGAAAACACCTCCTCCACTGGCTAACCTGCACCAAGTTACAGTATAAGAAGAACTAAGTTATAATTAAGTAAAAGCACCAATGCAATAATGAACATTTACTCCAGTACAAGTGAAAACCCTGCATGCTAAAGTACTATCAGAAAAATGTCCACATATATGAATTATTATATGATTGTACTGATGCTTCTTTGTATTGCATTATATTGTTGTAGTGAATGGAGGTGGAGCTATTTTTAATTACTTTTTATACAGTTAATCCACTGGTTCCCAACACAAGGGTTAAGCCCCCTCCACAATGTAAGTCTGAGATGTCAAAGATGATTAATGGGGCAGGGAAGATGGAAAAAATGTGTCCTGCTATGCAAATCTTTTTTAAGAATTTTTTGTCGATGTCACCCAGGATTGTTACCCTTGATTCTTTCTTCAGTCTGACATGGCCTTCGTTATTTCTAACCAATGAATGAAGGCCAACATATCCTTCTGAATGTCATCCCATTTTAAGAAGACACTGATGTAAAGCAATGCTTACATACTGGCTCGACAGTGAAACAGAGCATAGTAGAAAAAAAAGAAGTAATTTTTGTTGTCATTCCTCCGTGGCTCTAGCACACAGCTCGACAACAGAGTGACAACATGGCACCCATTGGATCCATCTTTTTATTGACTGGAGAAACTGCTGTTTGATGTTGCAATGCCAAAGTAATAAGTCAACCTGTTGGCATTGATTGATTTAAAGGTCTATACATGGAAAAAATCTGGCCTTTTTTCCTGTAATGCTTACAAGTCCTTACAACCTGTGTTTCAGGTCAGTAACATTGCAAAAAGTCAATTTTTGATATGTCGACATATGCATCAATAAAATACAAAATTTAACCAGGTGCAATTTGGTAGAATCAGGTCTGTGTGAGAGAAATGATGGTGAATACAAAAAAATCGGAAATTTTGTCATGTTTTTTCGATTTTTTTTTTGCATTTTCTTTCTTTAAAGGTTTATTTTTGGGCTTTGTATGCCTTTTATGATAGGTTAGGTCCCTAACTGAAAAACTATCCCCACTAATTGTTCATCTTAATGCTTACAATTCCCTGACATTCCCATATAAATGGAAACTGATAAATCTGTATTTTCTATTCCTGTTAAAACTGTAAGGGGAACCTGGATTGATTTTAATAACTGGTCTTGTTTATTATTGGCTCATAATGTCCTTTGTTCAAGTTTTTAATTCGTTACTTTATTCGAGAGACACAAGAGAGGATAGCGTCGGAAATTAGGGAGAGAGAGCGAATGGTGAATGACATGCGGCGAAGGGGCCACAGGCCAGACCCCAGGCCGCCCGACGCCGTCCAGAAGACCACAGTTTCTGTACATGGCCAGCACAAACTAAACACTAAGCCAATGGCTCCCCTGTAATGTGCTTTTTAAATATAAAATTACTTTCTGTGAAGTAATGAATAACTTTTTTTTTTTCCTTTTGAAAAGTGTAGGAGTAGAAGTAAAAATGACCATGAACTATACAAGTACAGTAGAAATACCTCATGTACAGTAGTTGAGAACTTTACTGTTCCCCCCTTGCACTGAGGCATTCCTTGAAGACAGATTCCTCTTCCTGTATGCACTCGTTCACCCTCCCCTGCTGTCTGGAAACAGCCTGGCAGAAACCAGGAGGAGCCGTGACCCCTCTGCCCCATATCCGTGAATGGGCCATGAACGAGGAAATGTGGGTACAAGAGGCTATCCGGAGTCAGCTGTGATAAAAACATCCACTCCCGCTCACTGCTCCTTCAGGAGGGTGCGGCCGGCAGACAGGTGAGGGACCTTTAACCCGGCCTGCCGCAGAGCCCTGCTTGACGTGCCAGGAATGCGTCCACACCTCTCAGCCAACCACGTCACTGCAAGTAGGCGAGGAATCAGTGAAAAAGACGCAGAGCGCCTAAACCCAAACAGAGTGTGTGTGCTCGCTCGGCCTCTCTGTTATGGTCTACATTCTGTGGCACTGTGTGAATGTAGGGGAGAGTGTTTTGGGAGCAAGAGTGATGGATGACTTAATCTGAAGGGACAAGGAGAAAGGAACAGGAGGTGTGTGTGCAAGAGAAAGAGAGCAGGGTGATAAGGATATTTTTGTCCAAATTATGGGAAGTATTTCAAGGCCTGGGCGGTTATATCAACTGTTGTTCAGAGTTCATGTGAGTGTGTCTGGTAAAAAGGTTTCAAAGACAGACTGATGCAACCTTTTCAAAGAAAAGATAGGTTTTGTACAACTGTGTTCTGATATTTATAGTTTGGGCTGTGTTTGTTTGAGTTATGTAATGTCTTTCTCCAAATGAGTTCATTAAGGTTTTATCAGAGCGTATGTAGCAACGACGCTAAGCAGGCTAAAAACAACAGGGCAAGAAACAACTTGTTCTGAAGAGGAAAACAAAGATGAACTGTACAAATGCTTCACAGTTTGTTAATAACTATAAGACAAAAATAATAGAATCCTGAGGGACCACTACGAACTGAGAGGCAAAAACCAAGTGAGCAATATGGGTAGTCAAGTAGCACTGTAGCTAGAATGCTAATCTGCGAGTATGTTTGCTAGCTGACCACTACCGGCTTTACAAGCTTCAATGACAAAGTTTTCTAGTTCAAACCTTTAAATGTTTACTTTGGTATCCTAAATTATTTTCTGCCAAAAAGTCTGTGTATAATGTGAATCTAGAAGCCAATGTATTCAGATGTTAGTAGAACTAGCTAACTAGCCTAGCTGCTCAGTCAAACATTTTCTTGCTCGGATTTACTGTATTATTACGCCAAAAGCATTTTGGTCCACACATGTTGATAATAACCCTTGAAAGTTGGAAATTCACTCAGAGAAGTTCCAGACGAATCCCTGTCCTTAAAAAATGTGACATATTTGATTTCCTCATTGTCGGTTTTACCGTCAGACTAAGTAGCTAGATGAGCTGGTGAGGCTAACTGCTAGCTTCAACTATCATTTTATAAATGTCTTAACACTTGTTTCTTACACTGTTGGACGTTGCTGGATGTTACATTCATGGATGGGTTTCGTTAAAAGCGGCATGTGCTTGTGTTACAGACAACAGAAAGTGACCAAACTGGTGTTCTCTATCGTATCGAGACTATCTCTCCACTACATATTCCATATGTATGGGGCCGGAGAGATAGTCTCTTCACTCAGAGAACCATAGTTACACCTTGTAGACTATGATTACAGACTGAAATGATGACATGATGTAAAACTTTGTTTGATCATGAAGTCTGATGTTCCGCTACAGTTCTGGCGACTATCAGGGAAATATTGATTCAGCATTGATAAGCAGAATCAGTATCCATGCCTAGTTACAGGGTTTCAGGTCTGCCACGATTGCGTCTAATACAAGACTATCACTGTTAAACTAAGATCAAAATGCTAATAATCCTATTTTTCAAGCCTGGCGCAGTTTCAGTAGATGGCTGTTCATCATGAGCCTGGATTTGCCCAAGATTTCTGCCTCTTAAAAGGACGTTTTTTCTTGCCACTGTAACTTAAATGGTGCTAAGTGCTGTGCTCATGATGGATTAACGTTGGCTCTTTTTAATATAACAATGAGTAAGGTACTTGCTTTTTGTAAAGTGACTCGAGACAACATTTGCTATGAATTGGCGCTTTACAAACAAAGACTGATTGATTGAAATAATCTGGAATTATTTCTTCCATATTTCCAAAGACAAAAACAAATTAAACAGAGGGAGAAAGAAGAACATTATATTTATGTAGATATATACAAATAATACTGTACAAGAGCACAAAGGAAGCAATAACAAAGAATGTTCTGGATTTATCTGTGATATGAGATGAATCAATACACAATATGCTGCATTATAAACATTGGAACGGTTGTATTTGAAAGCTTACACAAATCTACAGAAAGAGCTGGACTGAATCTGGACTGTGCTCGTAATAAACATCCGCATTCATCCACTTTCTCTCTCTGTCTCACACACACACACTCACACTCAAACATTTGAAAAACAGGCAAATACATTCACGTTCAGGGTAAATCCCATTCACTCTGATTTCAACACAGGCACACCTGGACTGGCTAAGGTTTAACCACCTGTAGTGGCTTGTATGGCTTGTTCAGAGTCACTCCTGGTGCTTTGCACATTACATCTGCAGTACACACACACACACACACACTCACACACACACACACACACACACACAAACTGCTGTCTTTGTGTGTAAATGTGTGTATGGAGCGTATCAGGGAATGGACGTGCTTCGTCCACAGTCCATGTCAGGGGGTCATTTAGAGTGTGTGTGTTAAGTCTTTCTCTCTTTGTGTGTCCAAATTCCCTCAGTCCATCTAGGGCTAAAGTGCTGCAGAGAGGAAGAGATTCAGTCTTTTTGTATAAAAATTCGTCTTGTGTGCTTTTATCCCATAGAGTCCATCGCTAGCTCTTATTGGACGACAGCAGAAATATCAAACAGGCTTCAATCATCGCACTTCAGCCCCTTAAACTTGCTCCCAAACCTTTGCATTTCAGTATTTCACAACTGGAGGAAAAGAAAAACACACATTTCTGCGTTGTGTTCCTTAAAATAACAGTCTTTCCTGTCCATTGGTCCACCTGTCCTCCAGTTCTTTACTGGTCAATCTACCAGTTGCAGTCTTTTTTGAGTAGTGTGAGGACTTTGCGACCCAAGCTGGCTTTCCAGGGCTTGACGAAGCTCTTCATGTTGACCAGGAGGCGGCCCTGCTTACGGTCCGAGTGGCCTGCCACGAGGTACTCCACCCCTGAGAAATGAGGGCAATGGTCAGAGTCACATAAGCTTTCGAAAGACAATTTCAGTTTTCCAATGACCTCGAAGAAACTTTGTAGCTGTGTGACTTACCTCTTACCTCGATTACTTCACAACATTTCAGACATTTTTAGTAAGATACTCCCATGAAGAAGACTGTTCTATCTCTCAAACCATCAGAGTCTTTCAGTCATCACATACTTCCCCCCCAAAAAAATCAGATATAGACTTTTTTCACTTGCCTATATTTTAAATGAAACTTTGGTTTCAAACTGGAGAAAGTCTAGAAGATCTAAATCCCATCAAATTTTACTTCAACAGCAGACAAAATGCATTAAACACACTTGACAATGATTACAAAACTTGAACCTGAATCAAAATGTTGTTTTTAATATTGTTTGAAGAAGAGATGATGTTTTTCCTTCGCCATATATATCTTGATCTGTTTTTTTTGTCTTTTTTATCAAAACATTCTGTTGTAACAGGTTTATGTGAACAGTTTTAAGGTGTTTTTTTATTCCAGGCACATTTGGTATCTGCCTGTTAAAAACAGCAGCTTGAACCTGCACAAGATGACACATTCAAAGCTGTTTGTCTGACCTGGGTTGAGGATTGGACAGGTGCATCCCCGTGCGGTCCAGGACTCGGGGTAAAGAGTGACACGACCTCGCTGTATCTTCACCTTGGTGTTCTGGCTGAGCACCTTCTGAACTTTCACTTCCACCTCGGCGTGGGAACCTTTATCATGGGCTGACAGCACCTTCACCTTCAGGACTAAAAGACAAGACGAGACATGAGACTAATAATATCTTCTGTAAACATGTCGGTTTTTAAAGACAGGTTAATTTCATATGATCTTACCGTATGCATAATTCATGGTGCAGAAGAGTTTACTGTTGGTCAGGGCTTGCTCTTTGCACTCACACTTCTCTGCAGGAGGCAAACACAGGCATGGATTAATATAGTTAACATAACTGATGTGTGAGTTTGTATCTGCAAGTGTGTGCGTTTGCGTGTGTGGTCTCAGATGCTGTGCACGACGTCCTAAGAATGCAATCACAGTGTGTGTGCGTGTGTGTGTGTGTCCAGTGAGGAATGTGCCAATGAAAGCTGCAGTTACATGGTGCTGGGGGGTCTAAAAGAAGGGACACACACACACACAAAATAACTAACACACACATTCATCTTTGTTCCATGTCCTTGTAAGGCAAGTCAAGACTTTCATTACTTAACCATTAATGCTTGGTCACCAGACTGTGGAGGAGGGTGAAACACACACACACACACACACACACGCACACGCACACGCAGTCTCTGTACCTCACCTGAGTAGTGGAGGGCAGAGAAGAGTTCATCAGCTCTGAAGATCCTGACCGGTTCACTTGAGTTTCCCTCTAAATTGTACAGGTCGAGATCAGATCTGCAAAAACACAAACACACAGGAATGTAAATATATCAGGAGAACCTTAAATTGTTCTTATTAGATTCCTTTTTTAACTCACCCCAACATACAGTCTCCTGTGAACGGATCACAGTCTCCAGCACAATCACATGGACGGCAGCCATATTCATGGAAGCCCCAATATCCCACCATGCACCTGTCACAATGCGTTCCTCCTACTCCGGGTTTACAGATGCAGTTTCCGTTAGAGGGGTCGCAGAGAGAGCCGTCGGCCAAGTGGAAGGGCATCGAACCCAACGGGTGACAGCTGCACGCTGTGAGAGACAGAAAGTGAAAGTGGGAATGAGGATATGAAGGTACTTCAAGCTGCATTTTACATTTTTGTGGTCCAGAAATTTGGCAATTGATTTCTGTGAGTTCTTTAAGTAAATTGTAGGAGACGAAATTAAATGATATTTGGTAAGATTCTGTCTACAGAAACTAAAAAGCAACCATGGGGAAAATGGCTAAGCATTCGACTTCTTTAGCTTAAACAAAAACTTACTTGAGCTGAAGTTGATGATTGTATTTTGACTGAAACAATCAATAAAGAAGTCTTGGATACGCCTTAGAAAATTCCTAGAATTTCAGTCATTTATACTTCTCCTAATACTTTCTAATCCCTCTGCTGCTTAACATGTTAATGTGTTGAAAACTTCAGCAGTTTATGTTTTCATAATCCTTGTTTTCTGTAATGTTTATGCTGATTTTTGTTTCTGATTTGCACTATTAAAAGCTGCTGCAATAACTCCACCAACAACTGGGAGTGAGTCTATAATGTTGGATTATATAACATAAAACAATCGTAACAAGACTAACACAGCATCTTCACAGGAAACCAGCGCAGCATGCTAGCATAGCGTCCATTCGTGTCTACACAAGATGCATTCAGGTACATGATTGAGTGTAGGTTTAACAGGCATCGAATACAAAGGATTACAGCAGATTTTCAATGTACAAAATACACTTTGGGTGGGTTAAAAGAGTATAGCTAAGGTTTCCTTTTTAGCATTAGCATTCACACCAGTAGGCTATGCCTTTGGAGGCTTTTGGGGTTTCATGTCTTGCCCAAAGACAGTTTGACATTAAGACTGTCGGGGATCAAACTGGCATCCCTTGATGGAGAGATGATGCACACTTTCACAGAACCACAGCCACCCTTACTGTGGAGGATGTTGGTTTTGCAGGCTTTTGGTCGTGAGGCAAAGTTTTGTTGTAATATTTCTACCCAACATAAAGTCAGAGGATCACCAAATGAGAGAGATTCATTCTTATGGTCACCATGAAGGTTTGTACCAAATTTCAATCCAATCCGTCAACTATTTTGTGAAATATTTCAAACCGAAACAAAGTGACTGAGAAACCGCAAACCTTGCAAGTTTGTCATATTTATTTTTAAACAGTGATTAAAATAAATAACATAGATCATTTATAACAACAAGGAAACACATTTTAAAAAACATCCTTTCTGAAGACATTGAGTCTAAAGGTCTTTCAGTTGACTGTTTGCTGACCTGCAAACAACAATTTATTACCAGGACTTAAGTATTTAATCATTCAACAGTTGTTCTATTTGTCTGAGTGATATTGTTGCTCGAGCTTGTAACACAAAGGACTCTCTCTTTTTCTTATCACACACACACACTCAGACCTCTCCAGCTCTCTCCCTCCCTCCTGTCACACACACACACACACACACACACACACACACACACACACACACACACACACACACACACACACACACACACACACACACACACACACACACACACACACACACACACACACACACACACACACACACACACACACACACACACACACACACACACACACACACACACACAGTCTGAGAAAACTACTGTCTGCCTGCTGTTATCAACGCTGCAGACCAGGAGCCCTGCAGGAGGAGATGTCAGGCCTCCCCATAAATCTGTCCCTATCTTGGGGGCAGACAGAGCGGGAGGGGATGGGAGAGGGGGGACGAGGGCGAGTTGGAGGAGAGGCAGAAGACGAGGGGAGAGTGACAAAGAAGGGGGCGTTGTTTGGAGCCGTTTCTCTGCTGTTTAATGGAGCTTGAAGCTCAACCGCAGTAAATGACTCTAAATACTTACTGTACACCCTGAGGCCTGTCTCGCTGAACTCTTACCTCTTCTTCTTTTTTTTTAACACTAATGAATTGTTGGAATATTGCTGACACAAGAAGAAGTAAATATATAGTTTGGAGGTTGTATTTCCTTGAACTAAAGTGCATATTATGTAAAATTAATGTGACAGCTTAAATGAACAAATCTTTAAAAGAAACATCTTTAAACTCCTGTCCTGACCTCGGAAACAGCAGCTGACAAATGAATCACACCACAGCGGCGTTAAAGTGGCTTTTCCTGAGCTTTAAATGGTATTACGTTTTATCCAGTTACCTTGAAATTGCAGATGTTGTAATTTTACAGCATGATCCTTTTAAAAAAGATTTTTCTTTGAACGTTTAGCGTTTATTTGATAGGAGAGTGAGGGGAAACCAAAATGCACCAAAGGGCCGATGGCGGGAGCTAAACTGGGGGTCAACATGGGGACTAGACTCTGCCTTAATTGTTATCCTTGTTTGCATGTGGAGTATGTGTTTGTATATTCAACTGTTACCATGATGTCCTTAGGCCGTGGCTATACGCTACATTGTAGAGGGTAATTTATTATGCTAGGTGAGGTTGGTTTGAATGGTTCCAAACGTATAAAGCTTATTTGAAGATCAACAAGGAAAGAGAACACTTTTTGGCATAAAATTGATTTATTTATTAATTTATTTGTATGCAAGCCTGAGCTATAACTTGCGTCAGATGACTTTCTGCACCCGGTAAAGCTGCTAAACATGAAACAACGATGACACTGATAACAATACAGCCTAACAATATGTCACAATCTGTTTTGAATAATATCTGCAGAGATGTATACTCTGCTTTGTGCTTGGAAACTCTCTCTTTTTCTATTCTACGTTTCATCCGTCACCGCCCCTCTTCCTCCTCGCCTCAGCCATTGTATCAAACCATACAGAGACTGGCTAACTGGCTTATTGTTATTACTGAATTCATGTGTGTGAACTAGTGCCGCAAACCCATACGCACTTCTCGCGAGATGACCTCTGCAAGGCTGCCATAGTTACATAGTGCAGTAAACAGGTGATTGGGCCACTCTGTGGACACGGGAGAGACACCAATATTCCTGTTGAAAGTTATTGTGACATTAAATTGACCTTTGAAACTACTATTTTAAGGTGGAACAGTTACATATTGTTTGCTTCTTTTCTCCATGTAGTATCTCAGCTTATTAGAAGATAAGGTATGTCATTGTTGGTTGGAAAATATGACACATACAAAAGCAACACCAGGCTGTGAAGTTGTAATAACTACTACTTGCCCCAGTCCCTGCAGTGATATTGAAATCATATTTAATAAGAAAACAGAATACTTTTCTTCTGCTTTCTTAAATACAAATCTGATTAAGGTTTGTAGTTAATGGATATATTGCTTTTTCGGGGGTCAGGAATGACCCTGTTTCCTTGATTGGACTTCTCAAAAAACAAATGAAGGAACTTCTTTGTCTTCTTTCTGTTGAAACGATGTCACATCAACTTTCCTGAGCTCAAAACCAGACGGTTAATCAGACAAATCCCTTCGCACAGATAAGATAAAACCTTATCATAAGACCCGAGTGAGCAATACTGTATCAATAAAATCATAAACAATATCAGATTTATAGACTCCAAAGATGTGAAACGAGCAGACAAGACACAAACAAGACACATAAATACTGGACATGTCCTGACAAAAACAAGACTAGATTTTGATTTACTGACTGAGAGGTTTGTGTCTGTATCTATACTATCGTGTGAGCAGCCCACACACGTTAATAACTAACCAGGATTATAGCACCACTTTAGTTCCATGTTAATCCAAAACACATGTGACTATGTGTTCAGTAAGTGTGTGTGTTTACATAACGGCGTGAGAATTTATGAGCTTTCGAAGGGGTCAATAGACAAGGACTCCTGTGTGTAAATATGTGTTAGATAGCTGAAGGAGCTCTAACAATGAAAACCTAAAGAGCATGTGGCGAGACATGACAAGACACCTGCCTGAGCAGACAACAAAATCCCCCCCCCCGCCCCGCACCCACACGTAAACAAACACTGTAACTTTCCCCCCTGCTTAAGTGTTTTTTGTGTGTATGAGCTTGCGCGGAGCCTGACAAGAGTGTTTTCTTTCCCGGGCCCCTCGGAGCCTGGTATGAAAAAAATGTTCCTCACGATGGAGGGAAATTCCTCCATTGTCAGCGAGTGGCTACAGTGGGATTTCACAACCTGTAGCGTTGTCTCAGGGGTTCTCCATGAGCATGCCATTGCTCTTATTTTCTATCAATCAGCCATCACAGCCTTCATAGTTACAGCAAAGCAAATAAAAACAAGCATGACACCCTACCCAATCTCTGAAATTCAAACCTCATATTACGTCTGTTTTCAAAGAGATGATGTGCCAATTTTCATTACAAGAGACACCAGCACACTTATTGTGTGTCATGCTAGCATACCTCTGCGCTATAAGATGTCTAAACGCAATTCATCAACTATCAGTAACCCAAAAATGACATAGAACAGAAAATACAATTATGAAAGTACAATCTCTTTAGTAAATCTTAACATTATTCATAACACTGTGGAAACAATGCTACATTAGGAGTCAATCACTACGCTAGCGTTAAGCTATTGTAGTTACAGCTGTGCTAACATACTCTTAGGAAGTATTATGAATCATGCTGCTCACCGTCTAAGTTAAGTATGTTAGCATGCTAACTGATCTGCACTAGACACAAAATACTGAGGCTAATTGGTGTGTCATAAGTTTTTGAAAAGTCAGTGAATTAAGCATAAATAATACCCAAAATGTGAATGGCGCTAAACATCGACTCCTAGCTTGACGTGTTTAAAGAGATCCGGTGCAATTTACATTCTTGTAATCATGTGCGAGGCCAGCATACCTGCAGGACTGAGCTCACTGGGTCAAATCTGACAGATAATCAGAGGGAGAATGTAGCTGCTCTGTGTTTATGGATGACTATCGCGTGTTTACTTAAGACTCATCTCATCACCGGAGGGCAGCACGCCGCTCAACCCCAGGCACACACGCAAATACAAAGACCCACACATATGTACTTCCAATGATTACCCTGAAGCAACTCGAGCTCTGAGTCACACATAAAAACTTGCAAAACAAGCCAAAGCCGGACAAGGAGGGGGTTGTGTGTTGAGATTTGAGTCAAGACGAAGGAATGCCACCATCTGATGATTAACTACGGTGTAAACCTTGGATGGAGCGTGGGCCGTCTGCCGTCTCACACACACACACACACACAAACACAACCACGCACACTCATAGAGCCAGGTGCCCATCAGGAATCAGTGTTATCCAACCTGCACGTCCCAGCTTGTGATCCCCGTCCTTAGCATTCCTTCAGAGACTGAGAGCACTGTGCCAGTGTGGTCTGTATGAGGTTAATGTTTGGATTCACACCAGCTACATTTTTGTCAACATCGGTATGATTAATTATGATTTATGACATTTCACAGTGTGTTCTGCATGTCACCTTGTGGGTTTTACTGTCAGTTTGATAAAAACACTGAACAAAAAAAACATTCATCAGATATTCACAAGTAAAATTCCTTTACTGCTGCACATTAAGGTGCCAAATGAAGCAACTGAGGTTAAATTATGTGGTCACTTTGAATAACGTTTAAAATATTTCAACTAACTGAAGAGTCTTTTGTTCAGATTTGGCTCCTGACATTAATGGGGCGGCTATAAGGCTGTGGCTCAGTTGATAAAGTCGGTTTAGAAATGCCCGCTTTGACACAAGATGAACTTTCCCTTCATATAATTTACATATATAATATTAACAAAATCTATTCTGCCCCTTACGAGAGACACAGTTTGAATTAAGCTGCTTGTTGTTCAAAAAGACAGATTTCAGGGTTTATCCTCTGGGGACAATGAGCGTCAATAAATGTAGGGAAATGTAAGGGGACACATTTCATAGTGATCATGGACCTGGTGTCTTTCATGGTGTTTACAAAGTCCACTTTATTCTGTCATTAACCTGTAATGTATATCATTATTCATTCATTGAATTACAGGGCCTCTTGTGCTCATAAATAGCAAGCCGTAAACCTGAAAATTGTCCTGGGAGTGCAGAGTTGGATCCACCTGGATTTAAGAGTTTTAAAAGCTTAACTGGATTTAACCAATATTTCTACGGCAACAAGGGAACAAGTTGGTGGGGCGCCGGTGGCTGAGTTATTAGTTTGCGCGCCCCATGTACAGAGGCTGGTGTCCTCGAAGTGGGCGGCCCGGGTTGGAGTCCGACCTATAACTCCTTTCCCACATGTCATGTCTCTCTCTCTCTCTCTCTCTCTCTCCCCAATTCCAAACTCTATCCACTGTCCTGTCTCTCCAATAGAGCAACAAAAAGAGTACAAGTTTGACCAACAATTCACAGTTTTTCCCCTTTGTTGTGAAATCAGTCCTACCTACTTTTTCTCACAACTAAGACCATATTTTCCATTATCCTTGCTTTAACAGTCTTATGGAGTGAAGGCTTCTGGATTGACGAAATCACGTATCACTTTCTTCCTACGTTTAAAATATCAAGACAATATGTCCATGACAACCACATTTTGGTTGGATTTAATTGGTGTGTATCTTACCTTTACAGGAGTCTGGGGCAGTTTGTGGACGCTGAGGGTCTCTGTAGAAACCGGCTTTGCATTTCTCACACTGACTTCCTTCAGTGTTGTGCAGACAGTCACACACGCCTCCGCTGCGCTGGCCAGACTCACGCCATGCCGTCCAATCAAAATGGCAGCTCTGAGCGTGTCCGTTACATTTGCATTCTGGTGAAGAGGGAGGAAATAGACACATCAGGAACAAGGAAAGCTCTATAGGTTTCAATTACTAACTTCCGACTATAATTAAGAGGTGCTTGAAAATGGTTAGTTACATTATTAATATCTAATGAATGTTTGGAACATTTTCACTAAAAATTCCTGCCAACTTTCTGCATGCTGGAGCCCATCGCATACAGCTGAAGACATGTTTGTTTCTCCGGTCCCTTCTCTTCAGACAGTCTGACTCCACCGCTGATGTTTGGTACAAATTTCATCATCATTTTCTGTATTGGAAAAAGCCGCAGCTGTGTTTGTTCAACTCACTCCGACATTCGTGCGGAGCTCCCGTCAGTCCGTCAGCGGGCTGCCAGGGTCGGTCGTTGTAGAGAGGGGCGCAGTACTCGCAGTGATCACCTGCAGTGTTGTGTCTACACACACACTTCCCATGGACCTGAGACAGATAAGGAGAGGAGGCGAGCTCATTAGCACCAAGAGAAATGAGAGATAGAGGTATAGATGGAGGGATGGGAGGAATAAGGAGCTCAGTGAGATGGAGAGAAAAGTTACCCATGTGAGGAAAAGGGTTTAGACATCTTCTCTTTCCTCTTCTACAGCTCTCTACTTTCCCCCTTTTTCAACTAGATTTCTTAATTTCCTCTGATTTCCTCCCCTCCATCTCTCCCTCAGTCTTTCCCTTGCCTGAAATTAGTGAATGGAGATTGATTGTTTGGCTTCATCACTGGAAACAAGAACGGGCCTCTGGTCTGAAAAGCCTGTGTGTCTGTGTTTGTTAGTGTGTACTGTATGTGTGTATGAGAAGAGTGCAAGTATGCAGCGCTGAGAGCACAATAACAATCTCCTTGTCATTCCTGTGAGCTGGAATGCCATGCATGCTGGATAATGATTGAAGGGGGGTGCAAGGCATCTGAGGAAGCTCTTTATTTGTTTGCGTTACACCGTGCCACTGTAATGTAGGACACACACACACACACACACACACATAATTATACAACGATTACAGAGGTAGGCACACAATGATCAACGCAAATACACATGCAAGTCCTGCTAATGCACAAAAACACACACACACACACACAAATTCTTGCATTTGTTTCCCACGGTAAGAGAAGAATTCAGATGGTTACGTTATGTAAAGTTACAACACTGTGAAAATATTACACAAGTCTAAATATGAGAAATAAATCTACCTTCAGTATTATACTGCAGTATTACGGTCGCTGTCAGGGTGTTTTACAATCAAAAACATAGCTGTAGGAAGTTGCGCTAACATTCTGCGGTGCTGCGGGGACATCACGTCATCTTTCCTCGATGTAATGAATAACTCTCCTGTTTTATTTACTCAAACATTGAATGCTTGAGGAGGATTTGGGACATAATTATGGCAATCTTTTAATGATTATTTAAATATTCAAATAAGCTAGTATTTAGCATTTTATATAGTTCATCTTTATGCTGATGGCCTGCTTTCGTAAGTCATAAAGAGGCATCATGTTTCAGGTTTTTAAGTCCGATGCAGAGCTGGCTAAACACTGAAGCTTCCGTGTCCGCAACATGACGACACGCGTGAGCACCAGCTCTAGGGAGGAGGGGACGGGGGGGAGACAGCTCAACGCCAATGTTTTAAATTTGGACTGCAGTATCAACTTTAAACGCTACGTGTCAGAGTTACATATTGCTCCTTTAATGTTAATGTGTCACCAGCTCACACACACAAACTGTACCAGGCAGATTAAAACACATCCACATGCTACAGAGAAGAACAAACATGTTCTCTGCCTGAACTTACCTCAGATCAGCTCTGTAATGTGGAGGTGAACACACAGGCACACATGACTGATTGACACCATTTCAGTCACACTAATGGGGGGAGCAATTGCAGAAATGAGAGGTCAAGACAAATGGGAGGCAGGAGTCCTACTGACACATGTAGTGTGAAGAAGGATAAGAAATTAATTTAAATGAAATTAAAGGAACAAAGACGAAGAAAAATACAGGGAGGAAGAAGAAGGAGGGAGGAGGACCTGGATGGAGTCCAGGCAGCTGCTATTTCACCCTAATTAATGTTTACCACACCGTGATAGGGGACAATTAACACATGTACACAATGTGAGCTGCACACACGCAACCGTGTAAGATCGGCCATCCAGAGGACAGAGCTGAGCTGATGCTGAGAGTCGATGGAAATATCTCTGGTAGCTGCTGATCTTTAAATATTTCCCAACTCTATGCCAAAAAATAACAATTGCAACATGCATGTTTTAAACGGCCCAACATTTGAAAACACTTTATACTAACCTTTATGTATGAAACTAGAGGATTGTCTCTTAAAGACAAGAATGTGCAAGATAAAAGAGGAAAACCTGTGGCAAAGATGGAAGTAAAGAAATAAGAAGAAAGAGGGTGAGAGAGGTTCATAGAGATAAACAGAGAGACAGAGAGAGAAAGAAACAAAAACACTGCCTGGACTGATTGCTGCTAAAGCTCCTGTAGCCGTCTCTGGATGTCATTACGTCTGCACGTGTGTTTGTTGTCTTTGTGGCTAACTAGCAGACAGTGAAATCACCCTGAACCACAAAAAAATAAAATCCCACGTGGGGGGCACAGGAGCACGAATAAACAACAACAAACACACAATCTGGTCCTTACCTCTTTACAGAGTCTGGAGTGTAATGACTCGACTTATCAGTGCACACACAACACAGATCACTTTCACTGCTGATTACTGTGCACACGCACACGCACACGCACGCACATGCACGCACACACTTTGAGCAGACAAAACATTGCATGCTTAAGCGCTCACACCTAACGCAGAGCAGACCAAACAAACAACACAAAGCCTACTGTGTGGAGAGAAAGGTACATGATTCTGTGATAAATGTTTTGAGGGAGTATTGATGAAACTAAGTCATTTGAATAAAGAGCTGTACCTTATTACAGATCCTTACTGTACTTGAATATGTACATGTTATGCCTTTTTGGTTCTACTCCTCTATGGCATCATTGCTTTTTTTTCTTTGACAACTTTAAGTACAATTTACTGGACTGTAACTGTATCTGCCCGGTCTTTCCAATTAAACCACATATTTCTCAATTGAATGCAGATCATTTGTTCTTGCAGTGGACTTTTTTTTTTTCAGTGCAATGACTGAACTTCTTTTGCATGGCACTCGCCTTTCCCTTCTCTGAGTGTTCAGTTATCTCTGCCTTCATCTCCCATCTTGTTCTGCTCTGCTTGTTTGGGTTTTGCCAGGTCGAAACAGAGACACAAAACAAAACCGCTGATAGGCAGAAAAAAAAAGCACTTATATAACTTTTGTGTGTGTTTACAAAACGCTCCTGCATGGCAAACCAACGTTCCTATGACCTGAGGTAATGTTATGGGGAAAGTTAAGGAGGATTTAGGTTCAAGTCTAGGGTAACGACGGACTTATATCAAAGCACTCAACGTCATTTTGCAGGCATGTCGGCATCGAAATGATCTGTTTTTATACTGAGCCTGGCGTGCAGAGGAGGGTTTTACATCCCCCGTGGTCTAAAGACTGTTTCAGAGGATTTTCTACCCTCAGAAGAAGGAAATCCTCAGTACAGCTACTTGGAATTTCTTGGCATGAAAAAAGTCAGATTCAAAGATTTAAGGACTGTTTTCAATAAATCGGTTATCAGCAGCTTTGGTGCAAACACACGTTATCAGCAAAGAAAACACATGAATGGTCTTGTTCGTTTATTGTGCATATAATATTAAACAGCAGCCTGTTTTGATGGAATTTTTACGGTCTTGTAAAATGTTTTAAGTTTTAAATGAGTTGTATGGGAAGGAGACGTTGAACACAATAAACGTGAAGTACAAACACAACAGACTAGTTTTAAGTTTTAACTGTGTATTTAAAAAAACAACCATTAAAACATTGTACATTAATTAATGCAAATAGAACAACTGCTCTACAGTTATGTCTTTAAGTTGCTCTGAATGGAAACATTAGCTTGCAAACAAAGTGGCAACCTCCTGTGATAAAAATTGAAGCCAATGCAAAAAGTGTAAAACAAACATGCAGTTCCTCAAGTGTCCACTAGAGGCTGACTGCTAAGCCAAGGAATCTCCTTTAGAACCCTTTTTTTTTAAGCAGAATAATGATTTTAGGTCTCATTAGCTAACAACTTTGTTCATACAAACTGTGTGGGGGAAGAGTCATGCATACATTTGCATAATTAGGTACAAGGGTTGAGTTCTTTGACAGGTAGGCGGGTTGTAGCTGTTTACCAGGAGGCTTGAGGCCCGCCTCAGCTCTGCCTCTTTGCCTGTTTTAGGATGAATTGAAGGTCAAGAGGAGTAAGCATTAACCGCGTTGTTCTGCTTCCTAACGTCTTTTCAGAAACCAATGGTGGACATCACCGAGCCGACGTCCATGTCTTCTACAGTCAGTGGTGTTAACCTGCTCTAAATCACAAAGCTAACATGCTAACGGTTAGCAAGTATAATATTGACTATGTCCTTAGCATGCTAACATTTTCTTAAAGAGTGTTGCATGAATGAGTCTTTAAACCTTGAATGAGTTAGCTTCGTGGCTATCGAAGTTGTGTTTTAATGAAGGACAGACGTATGAAAAAAAGGATCTTTGGTAAATCTAGCATAAGAGGTTTTTTTGTCACCCAGCTTGAGAACTTTTACATTTTTATGTCAGAAAAAAGGGAGCTGCTAACTGAGACTACAAAGTTTTTAATGGACATTAAGATGGACAAGTTAGAAGGTTGGTTTAGTGACATAAAATGTACCCAACTCTCTTTTGTAGCTCAACATAAGCTTTACTTTGAGTGATTGCATTTCAAGTTTAAAATGTATAAAAGAAGCTTTCATTTGAGAACTGTCTTGCTGATCAAACTGTGTAAATATCATAAACTTTGCTTGCCAAAGAGCTTTTTTCTGCAATATAGAGAGGAATGAAGGCCCATTTAAGTGCATATGATCATCACAGTTCTTATTAAAGGAGCACTGGCCAAACAATCTTACATTGCTATCTGCTATTTGAAAACTTTCAAGCATTTATATTTGTATCAGTCTTGAAATGTTGATTATCAATCCAGGCTTTACGAGTGTAAATAATGTTGTCATGCAGCTGTTTATCAGTGTAAATCTCTTTGCTTATAGACGTTCTCCTTATTGACTCTCACTTTCCCTGTCGAGCTTCACTGATTGCAGCAGAGCGGACGCTCAGCTTCAAAGTCATCCAGCGTTTCTGTTTGTGGAGATGGCTGTGATAGGAGCGCTGCTCTGAAACACTTCACTGTTGATCTCCAGGAAAAACACAGAATCACACTTTTATCGACACACACACACACACACACACACACATACAGTACATCAACACCATCATTAACCCTCACTCAGAAGGATCCGTATCTACATCTCTTGGGTTTGTTATGAACCGGAAAGAACGGCAGCTGTTTATCTGAGCAGACAGAGCCAGGAGAACAGTGGAAGTAAAGAAAAATGTGAACCCCTCCTTTGGTCTGTTATTAAGACGACTGCCAACTCAAAGAGAACAGGCTATTTAGTTTGTAAGTACTCTAATCTTAAACAATCTTAATTTCAAAGAACAAGTGAAAAGCCTGCCCATGGGGTGTGATTACTTCATGAAACAAGTGAAACACAAAGAATTGAAGGAAATGCCCACATGTCAAAACAGGAGTGGTGCATTCGTATCATAGCATGAAGACTGGAAACATGATTTATTTAGGTTTACTGGCGAAGAGTATTGATGCACAAACAGATCTTTGCTGCAGATCCTACAGACTGTGAGATGCAGCTGAAATCCCCTGAATATGCTTCTAACCTGACATCGAGTGTTTTTTAGTCAAACTGCAATAGTGTCGTATAATATATGAGAGTCATTCAGCTATATTTCTTTAAGTTATTACATAAAATGCTTGTATGCATGCGTAGTGTCAGAAAAACATGTCAATCACATTAAATGCCTGGCTAACTTTGACCTTTATGTTCCAGGCGGTGGTCCCACTTCTGTTGAGATAGACTTCTTCTTAAAGTTAGGCTTTTAAAAAAAAGTTTCGTACCAGTTGCTTCTTGATGTTGGCAGACTACAATTCTAACGCTAACGCTACTGTTTTTCAATGCTGTAGGCTCGGAGCATGCATAAACATAATGTCCTTTGGATTTTAAAAGAAAAAAGCTGGAAAAGGAAACTCTAAAGGATGAGAAGGTATCATGTCTATATTATCTTTCAATCCATTCACAGATAGGAAACACAAGGGGATCAAAAGGTGCTATCTGAAGTGATAGACAAGTGTTAAAAACTGCATAGCTCTTTTTTTTTAATTAAAGGGGCCCAGTAAAGTTTTTGACCACTAGGGGCACTATTGGAGTATTACTTTGATAAGGAGGTTCCTCTTACTGTATGTTTGTTCAAATGTTTAATACTTTTTTATACAATGTTTTTTTAAAACGATGCAATCTCCGTTATTTCAATGATCGCAAAGTACAGAGGCTTTAAGAAAAACATCAGGGTCATATTTTTAACCGAAAGCAAAAGAGAGATAGCACTATCTAAACTGCACAAATATGTTGGCAACGCTTTGGTACCGAAACAGGTGTCAAAATCCTTTTGCTTTTACTTAAATAGTATCCCTAATCCCTACAACCCTACTCTGGTGGTAATGTGGTAACCACATTTCTTCAAAAGATTTCAATTTCAACACACACAATGAATGGCTGACTCTATGCTCCTCTCTTACCACATGGTTGGTCCTGTCTCTGATGGGCTGGTATCCCCGTGCAGGAACACACTGCTCGGCGTGTCCGTTGCAGAAGCAGCTTCCTTTCACTATCAGGTCGTAGATGGCAAAGTGTCTGGTGGGGAGATCTTCCTGTGCAGAGGCGAGGTCTTTGGCCTGGCACGGACATGTCTGTCGCTTCAGAAGTCGAATTCTGATGTTGGTCACCCTCAGCTGCTGCTGGCCCTCCAACCCAAAAGGATCCAATGACTCCCACTTTGGTAGAGTACGGTAGATCACCTGTTGGGCCAGAGAGAGATTCGCTATCAAGATCAGAAAAATCAATAGTTTGGAGCACTTGCTGGCTTTGCAAAGATACATTTCCCAGCCAAAAAAGACACATTTCCATATGATGTGAAAACCTGAATTGGAGTTCACTGTCTCAATCTGCCCACAACATCTTGTTTTTTCCAACCTACTTGATCCTGAAAATCACTTGTCAGCAGGTTGAGTTGTTTTAGTTTTATGGTTTTCTACTTAATCAAAAGTGCAAACAAAGAGGACAGGGGAAAGTTCCCTCTTTCAGCCCCACTTTATGATTTACAGGGATTAGACAGGTTCATTAAGTTGCACAATCAGGTTCATTGATGCTATCTGTGTCACTACATCTGTCATGGTAATGGTGGTTTGTTTTGGTTTTATTTGTGCAATAAATCATGACTTTACAACCCATAGTCATTGACTCTGTCTTCACGTGACCATGAAGGTGCTGGGTGTCCTTAAATAAGTGCCTCGAACCCTTTCGCCCCTTCTCTCCCCTCTTTCCCCTCTCTCTCTCTTTACCCTGTCTGGTCCCTGGACATCCTTCAAATCGAAGATCCCTTTATGGGCTGCCATCGCCATAGCTACTGCTGCCACTAGCAACGAGCACCGCTGCTGTTTTTTGGGCACGAAGAGAGTTGGTGTCTGCCCTACTCTTGCTGTGAAAGAAGGGTGTGTGTGTTTGCAGTGTGTCTCTCTGCACAGGGTGTGTTGTTGTCTCTGGCTGTCATTGATATCGTTGGATGAGTAGTGTGTTTATGTGTGTTTTCTTTGGCCAAAGCTTTGAGACGCAAGCAAAGACCCCATGCAGCGCCCTCATTGGCTGGATGACTGGCCCTGAGTGTGATGGGAGGAGCACTATTAATTTCCCTGTTGTTGGATGAGGTCACAGGGTCACGGCATTGTGGTCCACAATTAAGAGAACACGACAAATAGAGGACCAGGGGCGCCGGTCCACGGGAGAGCACAGAGAGCAGGGCCAGACAAAGACGGGGATGGAGATGCAGCTTCACATAACTCAGGGACGGACAAAAGGCCTGCGACAGCTCAGTGATACCACAGCAACACCAGAGGATACACACATCCACACTGGCATGCACACAAACAGCAGTGTTACAGATTCCACAGAGTCTATCTTCAAGCTTTTACGACACAATAACACCTCACAGTTTCCCTCCGAATGTACAGACGAAAATTAGAGTTCCCATGTATGCTGATGATACTCATGTGTATGTTGGTTTACATGTTAAGCAAAGTCATGGTTTCCTAGAATCTTTTTAAAGCTGTTACAACATGCCTCAAAAGCTGTTTTCACAAATGCACTCTTAAAAATAGTTTGACGTTGGCGCAGGTAACCTAGTGGTTAGTGCGCTCGCCCTATGTACGGAGGCTGAAGTCTTCCAGGCAGGCGGTCCGGGTTCAATCAGACCTGTGGCTCCTTTCCTGCATGTCTGTCCCCACTCTGTCTCTCTCCCCAATTTCCGACTCTATCCACTGTCCTATCTCTAAATAAAGGCATAAAAAGCACAAAAATAAACCTTAAAAGACGGCTTGAAAACTTGAAATCTTCCTTAATTAGTTGTTCACACATGCACCTCACAGCGGGACACTAACCCTGTGGCCCCCCCACAGGGTTAGTGTGGGGGGGTATCAGGAGACAAGACATAACGTAAAAAGACGACCCGGAAGTGGCAGACTGTTGCAGTGCAGTAGAAACCTAAAATCAAACAAAACATTAGATGTGAGTGGTGCATAATCCCCACCGGCTCCAACCTACACTTACCAATCGTCAACATGGTCAGAACAGAAGAAGACCATTACAGCAGTAGATAAAACTTTCTTCCGCAGGCTAAATGGAATTTATGGAAAAAATACAGTTTCCAAGAGGACTCCAGGAGGATTATACAGGAAGGAAACGGCTTGCTTTTATTTATTGTTCATCGTTTTATATCCTTCTGAGTCTGCACACAAATAAGCAACCAGAAAAGCCAAGTAGGAAACTAGGGTCTGGATAAACATTTCAGATGACTTGTCAAGGTACCTTGTCGAGTTTTTTTTTATGGTATGGAGTTATGTCTGTGCAGGTTCTCAGTCATCCAGGTCATGGTCAATTTAAAGCTTGATCCAAAGGCAATGGAGAGCAATCTTGTCAATATTGATTGTGGTTTGAGTTTAATGGCTTCTTCCTATACAAAAGATTTACATTTCTACCAAGTTCATAAAAATCAGTGCAATAGTTATTCCATCATCCTACTGACAAACAAAGTGCAAACACTGCCTCCTTGGTGGGCAGAATAAGGCTGCTACAGTAGATAGCAAACATTGACATGACACAAAAAAAATGGTAACAAGCTCAAGTGCAATAATCGACTTTGCATATGCTTTACCTGAAGGGAAATGCATTCCTTGGGTCTGTGGGGTCTCAAGGACACACACAAGGTTTTTTGGTAAGAAATGCTGACTGTAAAGATTTTTACTGACTTAAACCTCCACAGGGAACCTTTAACTGTGATTGAATCCACAGAAACAGAAGGTGCAACAAGTGCAGAACGGAAAACATCTGCAATTTCTACATTTCACTTTATTTACTGTGTGTCTTATGTGGAATCTGGTGACTATGGCTAAATGCAAAACTATAGACGATAAAGTTTTATAACCCAGCATGAAAAATACTGGAGAAATGTATTGGCAAATGAGCCACATTTTAAGTTCTTGAGGCGTTTGGTACACTGTGGTCCATGTGTCCACTTGAGGCTGGAAAATAAAAGTAAGTCTGGCTTAAACAGGCGTAATTCCATCAAAGCACTGTGGGCTGTAATCTGGTAAACAGGCACAATGGGCATTGATGGAAGCAGAGAGACGGAGAGGGAAACAGAGCGGGTGAAGGGGTGAGCTGGGGGGAGGGGAGGGGGACGTCTAGCCAACAGTACCAACATCCATCAGAGCAATGGCACTTCCTTCCCAGCAGACAGACGAAGAGCTGACTGTATGTGTTTATCTGAGAGTGTGTGCGTGCGTGTGTGTGTGTGTGTGTGTGTGTGTGTGTGTGTGTGTGTGTGTGTGTGTGTGTGTGTGTGTGTGTGTGTGTGTGTGTGTGTGTGTGTGTGTGTGTGTGTGTACTGTAGGCTTCGCTCTCTTCCCTAAGGAGGTCAGTCTCTACAACAAAAACTCACATTCTTCCAGCCCGGCTGACCTCATAAATAAGACAAGGAGCTCTGCATACTACACACACACACACACACACACACACACACACACAAGCAACCTATTCCCCACATTACAGGTGAACACGAAAAAGCTTTCAGCGCAAGAGATGACATGCTTTCATGGAAGAAAGCTGAGCCTACCAGCTCCCTGAAATTGCTCCCAGCCATAGAACAACACCCAGAAAGCTTTGCTGCCATCTGATAACCAGAGTCAACACGTGCATGCAGGAGATCTTGAATCAAGTTGTCAGTCACATCATTTATGTCTCATTTACTTTGTTTTATGATTGCAACACAAATTGTTTACGCAGGGTTTAAAAGTTACTCTGAAGCAGGTGAAGTAAACCTTGATGAGGCGACATGACTTTAATATTAAAGTGCAAGTGATGCAACTGCAGATTATTGTCAGTATGGATTAGTATGTAAACTGCTTCTTCAATTAATCAATCAATTATTAAGTTAATAGCATTAATTAATGCCAATGTCCGCGAGGGCAAATGAGATAAATGACCAAGGATGTAGAAGATCACATCCCTCAAAACATTTAGTCTGCAATATTGCACGCTGTAGCAGAGAAATGTTGCAGTATTGTGAAGCATTTGCAAATATTTAGTGTGCATGGCTGTTTAATTTGTGTGGGTTATGTAAATTAGTCTATTACAAATTTTAAAACCTGCAATGTGGTGTCTTAAAATTGTTTCTTTTCTCATATTAGGGAGATAATCTGTGATATACCAAACTAGTTTATCATATTTTAATGTCTCACTCTCACTCTCATGATATGCAAGACCAACATGCTAGATAGCAGTATTTGGTCATCACTGTGACAAGTTTCCTTTAAAAATGCAGACTCAAATAGTGCTTTGCTGAAATACATATAGGGGCAGACTGGACCAGAATGGATTCCTGCAGGTGCACAGCAGGGAGCAAGGCCTGGTCTCTGTGGAGCCTGATGGGAACTCCTTCGACATGCTGTAGAACCTGGTGGTCATGAAGCATGAAAACTCTGCAACACAACTGACTCTTTTAGTCAGAGGCTGTGGCTCAGTTGGTAGAGCCAATCGTCCCACAACTGGAAGGTTGTTGGTTCAATCCCAAGCTACTGAAACCACTTGTCCAATGTGTCCTTGGGCAAGACACCCCAAGTTGATCTACCTCCTTATGTGGTCTGAGCTAAACTGTGTGCAAATCAATCCTTAAACAAAATCTTCACTTTCAAAGCATGATAGAATTGAGGTTCTTCACTCCTAAAACAGGCTTAAACATACCACACAGTGTACGGCTCTGTTGTCATCACCTTACACAGGCCAAAGTGTGTTTAACTGTCAGTGCAGGTGACACGCAATCACAACAAAACCACACAGGAACAGAAACGGTGTGAACAGCTGAGCAGCAGCAGCAGCTGGCCTGTCAGAGCTACTTGACCTCTTTTAACCTCCAGGTCAGGAGTTGAGGTGGTTAGAGAGCAGAGGTTGTACTTCTAGCACAGGTGGCTGAGACGAACAGAAACCAATATGAGAAGCACAAAGAGACAGAGAGGGAAATATGTTGCCTTTTTCACACCTATTTTTTTTGGAATAAAACATGGAGAGAAAAGAGTTTGACTGATTTTTCTACAATGCACAAGCCCATAAAGTTATTTTTACACATGCACAAGTTGCACAGCAGGAGCAGATAGAGAAAGATTTATGATCGAGCTGCGGAATAAGGCCAAAACAGCTGTGGGGAATACTTGGAATACTCTATCAAAGAGGGCACACATTACACACGAGAGCTCAGCAGGGAGTCCAGAGCAGCAACACGCTCGGCATGCGCCTCCACACACATCTGCAGAGCAGCTCTTGACACACACTGCTTCAATTAAACATCAAGGGACTTCAGGAAGCCCTCTCGTGCTACAGTTAAAGTACGGCCATTAAACACTCACTCATGCACGCACACACACCTGGATTTGCTCTGCTTTCTACTCCGCGTGCTAACAACGCCGTATGACTTTTGCATGTTGCGTGACCTACTGCAGAAAGGAGTGAATTTGTTCCAGTAGGGCAAGTACTGATGGAGAGGTCACACTTTAATATAATTCGTTCAGAAATATCATCGGCCTCCAGCACGATTTACCTGCCGCACACAGTGTGTGCGATATGACATCATTAGCAATTTACTCGTAGAGGCAGAAAATGCTGAACAGGAAACTTTCTGGAACCCCCTCCAGCGTTTCACTGCAGGTGTGTATCCGCCCTCCTTTCCCACCTGTGTTAACCTGCTTTCTGACGTATCTGACTGTGTTTGTACAAAGAGTAATATTAAGAAATCAACCAAGCCGTGATGCAAATCTGTTCATCCAAAGAGTTGCAGGCTGATTAATGGGAATTTTTTAATAGAAAACAAATAATATGTGTTCCAGTTAAAACATAGGACTAGAGATTACTGCTTGGAATCAAACTTTTGATCTTAATCTTTAGTTATTAATTAATATGTGGTTTATTTGACGACTTCTGTCCAGGCATTGTGGGGGGTGGCAGCTTAAGAAAGAACTCCTACCAGCCAAAGTAAAAAATTAACCCCTGGTAAACCAAAAATTGAACTCCACATCAAGTTAACCAAGTAATGAGCAACAGTGAAGACAAACAGAGGAAAAAAATGGTGACGCTAGGGCTAACGGCAAGGCGGTACACAAAGATTTGGCTGAAATTACCAATGAATACTTGAACTCAATAAAGCCATGAAATATGAAAAATGCCTTTAAAGACTTCAAAACAAACTTCAGACAAGAATTCACCGACTTTAAAGAGGACGACAACAAAAAACTGATGATAAAAAAACAATAAACTTCAGGACTGAACAAAAGTATGAACATTTCATGTATCTTTGTTAACAACTGCTAGCTGTCTGAAGTCTTTCCCTCGAATGTTGCTCCTCCTATGATTTCCCTGAAGAGGGCAGTACAGCAAGCCCCACAACATATGTATTCATTTCATAAAGATGTTGTGGTAAACAATTTGGGGATCAAATTCTCTCGTCTTTACTCAAGTCTAGAGCCCGACTGATTAATCGGCCTGCCGATATTAGCATATCAAGTAACTATCGCAGCTATGCGCCGATATTACAGCATTTTTTCACAATTCAAATAGCATTTCATTTGAGACTCATTGTATTAAACTAGCAGTTCTCTTTCACCAGCAGAGGGAGTTATGTAGATCCATAAAGATCAAAATAGATCTAAGAAAGATATCGGCAAGTAAATAAGCTGCTGAAATGCCTCTGAGGAGAGAGATGACAATGATGCAAACAGTAAAGTTACTGGATGGAAAAACAAAACAATTGCAGGTATAAATGTGAAAATGCTCCTTTCAGCTGAGAAAAATGGCCAAGTCATTCAATAAACAATATATAAAAGCAAAGCTTCAACTAGACTTCAGAGCAGATTTAAAGACCGATGTAAAAGGCAAAAGGCAAACAGTTCCTTCTCACCTCTCCACGGTTGCAGGGATAAGCCCCGGAGTATTTAGACGTGCAGGTGGCGCCATCCCATCCCTCTCCCGTCTTTCCCTCCTCCAGCCCAAAGGTGGCGCTGCAGTTGCTGGCGAAGTACTGCAGCATCTTCCACGTTCTCCCAAAGTCTTGCGACCTCTCCAGCGTCATGGCGGCAGGCCTCGGCGAGCGAAACACCAGGATGAGATGTGTGAAGTAAAACTCCGCCTCCAGGTCCAGCTGCACCGTCTCAGATTCCACCCCCTCCGCTGACTGCCACCAGGTATTTGGGTGTCGGAAGGAGGAGTCAGACATTGCCCCCGCCAGGTGGGAGAGGTGAGGCAGGCCTGCGTTGCATTTGGCACACATGGCGGCATCGCAGGCTAGGTTGACGTTTGGGTCAGAGTAAGAGCAGTAGAGCTCAGTGCCGTTGTTGCCGCAGACGGTCTGCGTGAGGACTCGGCGACCCAGAGCCAAGTTACCCATGCGAGGATTGCAGGCACGGCTCTCACAACGAGGGGCCACACCTGCACGAAACACCTCCGACAGACCTGAAAACGACAAAAAAAAGAAGAGTGTACACATGTGCTTTACAAATAAAAGCTGAGGTGACATAAAAGCTTTGCAGAGAAAACAAGAAAAGAGTGAAAGTAGTGAGGTGTGGCACTCAGCACACCTGTGTTTGAAGGCTCAGTTCACCCAAAATTAGCTGTGTTTTCAGCATCCAGCTTTTGAACATTTGATTGACAAATAAAAGCTGTCTTAAAAGAGGTTCTTATTGAATGCACATGTTTACTGGAAAGCAAAGTTGCACCTGATTGTTTTTATATTTTTCATTTGTAAATTATTTTGAATACCATGTTATAAAGAAGCCTCTGATTATTGCTCATTTCTGACAACTACTATAATCCAATCAACTCAATGATGTCTCTTTCTTTGGAGTAGGATCACAGAAGCAGTGGCGATTCTAGAGTCTGTTTGGGCCCAAGGCAAAAATTTACAGGGGCCGCTCCAAAGGCGTTTCTGACTCCTGGGGGTGCATATTCAATACAGTCACAGCCAGCAAAACACACACACAGACACAATTGACTGCACTGCTAGCTATGTAAACTAATGCTAAATGTCAGAGAACAAATGTCCCATGATGTAATGCTAGCGAAAGTTATGCTATTTAAATGTGTCTACACTGTTTTAGTAAAAGACAACAAATGTTTTGCAATATGGCTGATTATTGTGCAATCTAAGTCTATTAATTGACTATGTTAAACCATAAAAATGTCTCGTCATTCCTCATTGTCCCTTCGAGTATTCAATAAGTTTATTTTAAGCAGGTTTGGAGATTTCTGGAAATGTTAGGACTCAAAGTTTAGTGAACAGACTGACCTGAAGTAATAGAAACAGAACAGAGCAAGTGTGATTCAGAGTGAGTGTGTACACAAGTCAAGTGATTTTCCTCGATCGGAAATGTTATGCAAAGGGGATAATAGAGGCATTGTGCACCTGCCTGCTGCAGACTGCAGCCAGCGTGGACTCTAACACAGATAATGTTTGGCAGCTCGGGGAGGATGAGCAGCATTCAGACGCCTCCCAGACGCTTTGTAAGAAAGAAAGAAAAACTCTCCCTGAGGGCCATAGTGTCATCTTCCAATAAGGATTTATTATCCAGACCTCGAAAACATGTCTTTGTATTTCATATCAAAACACCTCACAGATGCTATCATGTTACACCCTCAGAGACCGAATTAATGAACCTTTGCTCTGAGGAATCTTCTCTGGGAGCATGTTTTTGTGAGACAGGAGTTCCTGCTGAATTACATAACTGCCTGTATGTGGAGGTCAGGGGAGGAAACATAATCATTTAATTCAACTATTGTGCTAAATATAATGGGCAGTAAAAAATGGCACTAACAATCACATTTTATTTGGTTTGACAGGAGCTTGTAATTTTGGAAGATACTGATTTCATAGTAAAATCAAAAACAAATCACAACTTTTGTTTCTCATACAAAACTTCCATTCAAATTTGTGCCAATTAACAACAATGAGGGCTCAGTCATACCTGCTGCTGTTCTGTGTATTCATGAGTTTAATATGGAAGCTGGAGTTTAATAGATTTAGGTATAATCTTGAATCACCTCAAACCTTTGAATAAATAAGCATTCATGTGTCAGAAATCAATTGAGAAGAATATTCTAAACAGAGCTTAAATTACCAAATATTTAAAGGGAGTTCTGCATTGCTGCACTTCATCCTGAGGGGCAGCATGCACATTGTTGCAGTAGTAACAATGACTCTGAGATGTTTGCTGTACAATAAAACACACTAACCTGCATCTGACAGCACGGCCAAGCTGATCGCCAATAAAATCATCATATCTCCTCGTGGCAGAGAGATTAAATCCAAAATACGCGAGAACAACTGTCCCAGAAATGTCGCTTTTTTGAGTTATTCAGACATCAAGTTGTGCAGAGATTTTATCAAAGAAGAAGACAAGTGCGCAGGTTCACATCCAGTGTGGACTTTCTCTTTCACTCAGCTGCGATCCAAAGAGGCGATAAAGGAGAAACGACATGATCCCGGACGGTGCGTGACGTCCCGCAGAGAGAGCAGAAAGGGAGCGTAGAAAAAGAAGAAGAGCAGGAAGTGTTCGGTTGTTCCCGGCTCGTCGTTTGTTGCCGTTTCGGGACCCGCAGCGTGTTTCATTTCCCCGCAGTGAGAGCCCGCTGCTGCCCGCTCTGCTCCGCACAGCTATGAGTGAGAGTGCGGAGAGGAGGAGGTGTAGTGACAGTAGCAGCAGCTCCGCCTCTCCTCCGCATTTTTCTCCGGCTTAAAGGAACATTTACAGTTTCTCCACAACCTGATGCTCACACCAGAGCTCCAACATGAGGGGCCCGGTATGGTGGCCCTGAAGGTCAACTGTCTAAATATTTCACCTGCTGCAAATATATTTCACCTGCTGCAAATATAGTTCACTTGCTGCAAATATATTTCACCTGCTGCGAAATATTTTTCACCTGCTGCAAATATATTTCACAAACCGTAAAGGGTATGCCCATACTACTTGTTCATGATTGGGCTGAAGTCACGTCAGTACAAACATGTGACTCTCTCCTGCTGTACTGTCTCCTATATGTGTCGTCTACGGTGCTAGTTTCTTAGACCTGCTTCGGGTGTTAACAGGAGAGTTCTAGTGTGGGCAGACAGGATGCATTAAAGTCAATTTTCCAAATAATTGGATACTTGTTGTGCAGCCAGAATTGTGTGGTACTCAAGTCCAGGACTTGGAGCACCTCGAGCATTTAGGACCCTAATGCTTAGTTGTTGATAGTTTGGAGTAAAAGGCCTCACTTGTATTCACCTGCATGCGCGTTTATGCACCGTCTTCTTCAGAATCCGCTCACATGTCGCGATGATTCATGGAATGCCGTTGTTATGGGCAACCGGCGAGCGAGTAGCACTTATTCTTTTATTAGACACCTGCAGCGGTCTCAACTGATCAGACACGATCATGCCATGGTGAATCATAGTATCAGGGCTCCATTAATGTTGGCTTTTTATCGTCCTGGTGCACGCGCTGAACACCCGAGGCCACATGTCTGTGTGATAGGAAGGCAGATAGGGAGGTTTTGCGGCACATCCCCCATTTCCATTGATATCATAATATCATATCCAAATACCATTAATTGTTCCTAATGGTAGTAATGATGATGGTGGCAATAATGATGATGATATTATGGATGAATATTAGTATCATTGCTATAGCAAGTAAAAACATTTAAGTTTTTTTTTTGTGTTTATTTCTGTTCCTCATGCTTCCCACGCTCATTTTTTCTCGGCGATCTCCCGCGGACCCGATCTGACTCCCAGTCTCCACCCGGAGGAGAGCAGGCGGGGAGCGAGAGGTCGCGCGATCTCCCGCGGACCCGATCTGACTCCCAGTCTCCACCCGGAGGAGAGCAGGCGGGGAGCGAGAGGTCGCGCGATCTCCCGCGGACCCGATCTGACTCCCAGTCTCCACCCGGAGGAGAGCAGGCGGGGAGCGAGAGGTCGCGCGATCTCCCGCGGACCCGATCTGACTCCCAGTCTCCACCCGGAGGAGAGCAGGCGGGGAGCGAGAGGTCGCGCGATCTCCCGCGGACCCGATCTGACTCCCAGTCTCCACCCGGAGGAGAGCAGGCGGGGAGCGAGAGGTCGCGCGATCTCCCGCGGACCCGATCTGACTCCCAGTCTCCACCCGGAGGAGAGCAGGCGGGGAGCGAGAGGTCGCGCGATCTCCCGCGGACCCGATCTGACTCCCAGTCTCCACCCGGAGGAGAGCAGGCGGGGAGCGAGAGGTCGCGCGATCTCCCGCGGACCCGATCTGACTCCCAGTCTCCACCCGGAGGAGAGCAGGCGGGGAGCGAGAGGTCGCGCGATCTCCCGCGGACCCGATCTGACTCCCAGTCTCCACCCGGAGGAGAGCAGGCGGGGAGCGAGAGGTCGCGCGATCTCCCGCGGACCCGATCTGACTCCCAGTCTCCACCCGGAGGAGAGCAGGCGGGGAGCGAGAGGTCGCGCGATCTCCCGCGGACCCGATCTGACTCCCAGTCTCCACCCGGAGGAGAGCAGGCGGGGAGCGAGAGGTCGCGCGATCTCCCGCGGACCCGATCTGACTCCCAGTCTCCACCCGGAGGAGAGCAGGCGGGGAGCGAGAGGTCGCGCGATCTCCCGCGGACCCGATCTGACTCCCAGTCTCCACCCGGAGGAGAGCAGGCGGGGAGCGAGAGGTCGCGCGATCTCCCGCGGACCCGATCTGACTCCCAGTCTCCACCCGGAGGAGAGCAGGCGGGGAGCGAGAGGTCGCGCGATCTCCCGCGGACCCGATCTGACTCCCAGTCTCCACCCGGAGGAGAGCAGGCGGGGAGCGAGAGGTCGCGCGATCTCCCGCGGACCCGATCTGACTCCCAGTCTCCACCCGGAGGAGAGCAGGCGGGGAGCGAGAGGTCGCGCGATCTCCCGCGGACCCGATCTGACTCCCAGTCTCCACCCGGAGGAGAGCAGGCGGGGAGCGAGAGGTCGCGCGATCTCCCGCGGACCCGATCTGACTCCCAGTCTCCACCCGGAGGAGAGCAGGCGGGGAGCGAGAGGTCGCGCGATCTCCCGCGGACCCGATCTGACTCCCAGTCTCCACCCGGAGGAGAGCAGGCGGGGAGCGAGAGGTCGCGCGATCTCCCGCGGACCCGATCTGACTCCCAGTCTCCACCCGGAGGAGAGCAGGCGGGGAGCGAGAGGTCGCGCGATCTCCCGCGGACCCGATCTGACTCCCAGTCTCCACCCGGAGGAGAGCAGGCGGGGAGCGAGAGGTCGCGCGATCTCCCGCGGACCCGATCTGACTCCCAGTCTCCACCCGGAGGAGAGCAGGCGGGGAGCGAGAGGTCGCGCGATCTCCCGCGGACCCGATCTGACTCCCAGTCTCCACCCGGAGGAGAGCAGGCGGGGAGCGAGAGGTCGCGCGATCTCCCGCGGACCCGATCTGACTCCCAGTCTCCACCCGGAGGAGAGCAGGCGGGGAGCGAGAGGTCGCGCGATCTCCCGCGGACCCGATCTGACTCCCAGTCTCCACCCGGAGGAGAGCAGGCGGGGAGCGAGAGGTCGCGCGATCTCCCGCGGACCCGATCTGACTCCCAGTCTCCACCCGGAGGAGAGCAGGCGGGGAGCGAGAGGTCGCGCGATCTCCCGCGGACCCGATCTGACTCCCAGTCTCCACCCGGAGGAGAGCAGGCGGGGAGCGAGAGGTCGCGCGATCTCCCGCGGACCCGATCTGACTCCCAGTCTCCACCCGGAGGAGAGCAGGCGGGGAGCGAGAGGTCGCGCGATCTCCCGCGGACCCGATCTGACTCCCAGTCTCCACCCGGAGGAGAGCAGGCGGGGAGCGAGAGGTCGCGCGATCTCCCGCGGACCCGATCTGACTCCCAGTCTCCACCCGGAGGAGAGCAGGCGGGGAGCGAGAGGTCGCGCGATCTCCCGCGGACCCGATCTGACTCCCAGTCTCCACCCGGAGGAGAGCAGGCGGGGAGCGAGAGGTCGCGCGATCTCCCGCGGACCCGATCTGACTCCCAGTCTCCACCCGGAGGAGAGCAGGCGGGGAGCGAGAGGTCGCGCGATCTCCCGCGGACCCGATCTGACTCCCAGTCTCCACCCGGAGGAGAGCAGGCGGGGAGCGAGAGGTCGCGCGATCTCCCGCGGACCCGATCTGACTCCCAGTCTCCACCCGGAGGAGAGCAGGCGGGGAGCGAGAGGTCGCGCGATCTCCCGCGGACCCGATCTGACTCCCAGTCTCCACCCGGAGGAGAGCAGGCGGGGAGCGAGAGGTCGCGCGATCTCCCGCGGACCCGATCTGACTCCCAGTCTCCACCCGGAGGAGAGCAGGCGGGGAGCGAGAGGTCGCGCGATCTCCCGCGGACCCGATCTGACTCCCAGTCTCCACCCGGAGGAGAGCAGGCGGGGAGCGAGAGGTCGCGCGATCTCCCGCGGACCCGATCTGACTCCCAGTCTCCACCCGGAGGAGAGCAGGCGGGGAGCGAGAGGTCGCGCGATCTCCCGCGGACCCGATCTGACTCCCAGTCTCCACCCGGAGGAGAGCAGGCGGGGAGCGAGAGGTCGCGCGATCTCCCGCGGACCCGATCTGACTCCCAGTCTCCACCCGGAGGAGAGCAGGCGGGGAGCGAGAGGTCGCGCGATCTCCCGCGGACCCGATCTGACTCCCAGTCTCCACCCGGAGGAGAGCAGGCGGGGAGCGAGAGGTCGCGCGATCTCCCGCGGACCCGATCTGACTCCCAGTCTCCACCCGGAGGAGAGCAGGCGGGGAGCGAGAGGTCGCGCGATCTCCCGCGGACCCGATCTGACTCCCAGTCTCCACCCGGAGGAGAGCAGGCGGGGAGCGAGAGGTCGCGCGATCTCCCGCGGACCCGATCTGACTCCCAGTCTCCACCCGGAGGAGAGCAGGCGGGGAGCGAGAGGTCGCGCGATCTCCCGCGGACCCGATCTGACTCCCAGTCTCCACCCGGAGGAGAGCAGGCGGGGAGCGAGAGGTCGCGCGATCTCCCGCGGACCCGATCTGACTCCCAGTCTCCACCCGGAGGAGAGCAGGCGGGGAGCGAGAGGTCGCGCGATCTCCCGCGGACCCGATCTGACTCCCAGTCTCCACCCGGAGGAGAGCAGGCGGGGAGCGAGAGGTCGCGCGATCTCCCGCGGACCCGATCTGACTCCCAGTCTCCACCCGGAGGAGAGCAGGCGGGGAGCGAGAGGTCGCGCGATCTCCCGCGGACCCGATCTGACTCCCAGTCTCCACCCGGAGGAGAGCAGGCGGGGAGCGAGAGGTCGCGCGATCTCCCGCGGACCCGATCTGACTCCCAGTCTCCACCCGGAGGAGAGCAGGCGGGGAGCGAGAGGTCGCGCGATCTCCCGCGGACCCGATCTGACTCCCAGTCTCCACCCGGAGGAGAGCAGGCGGGGAGCGAGAGGTCGCGCGATCTCCCGCGGACCCGATCTGACTCCCAGTCTCCACCCGGAGGAGAGCAGGCGGGGAGCGAGAGGTCGCGCGATCTCCCGCGGACCCGATCTGACTCCCAGTCTCCACCCGGAGGAGAGCAGGCGGGGAGCGAGAGGTCGCGCGATCTCCCGCGGACCCGATCTGACTCCCAGTCTCCACCCGGAGGAGAGCAGGCGGGGAGCGAGAGGTCGCGCGATCTCCCGCGGACCCGATCTGACTCCCAGTCTCCACCCGGAGGAGAGCAGGCGGGGAGCGAGAGGTCGCGCGATCTCCCGCGGACCCGATCTGACTCCCAGTCTCCACCCGGAGGAGAGCAGGCGGGGAGCGAGAGGTCGCGCGATCTCCCGCGGACCCGATCTGACTCCCAGTCTCCACCCGGAGGAGAGCAGGCGGGGAGCGAGAGGTCGCGCGATCTCCCGCGGACCCGATCTGACTCCCAGTCTCCACCCGGAGGAGAGCAGGCGGGGAGCGAGAGGTCGCGCGATCTCCCGCGGACCCGATCTGACTCCCAGTCTCCACCCGGATCTTTCCCTCTTTCCCTCTTTCCCTCTTTCCCTCTTTCCCTCTTTCCCTCTTTCCCTCTTTCCCTCTTTCCCTCTTTCCCTCTTTCCCTCTTTCCCTCTTTCCCTCTTTCCCTCTTTCCCTCTTTCCCTCTTTCCCTCTTTCCCTCTTTCCCTCTTTCCCTCTTTCCCTCTTTCCCTCTTTCCCTCTTTCCCTCTTTCCCTCTTTCCCTCTTTCCGACTACCGGTTTAAAGGGGAAAAATGAAAAAAAAAATTGCTTTTTAAATATTTATACAAATATTTAGTTTTAAAGACATTTTATTTGTTTTTAATAGTGCATTTGCTTTATATGGTTAGATATTATGCCCAGTTGGAAAAGTTTGTATTCACCCGGGCAAGAGGGAACACAAACTTCGTAAAGTCCTAAAGTACCTCTTGAATGTTAGTGGGATTGAAACAGTTGACAAAACACTGAATATTCCAGAGAAGCAATTTGTATTTTTCATTTAATCTGTTTATTGTGTGACACATTGGATAGCCTTGCAAAGTATCAATTATCAAACTTTAATCAATACTTCAGTCATTGTTATCTTGCATGTGGTATCAGATATTTGTTTGAATTTCTTATATACTCATTTATCATAAAATGGGTTTTTCATAAAAGACAAACCTTGTCAAAGAGTGAAAGTCTGCAGTTGTATTTCTTGTGCAGGAGCTGACGGAGGTGGGACACCAGGGACTTGAGATTCTCCACCTCTTTGGAACCATAATTATCCTCCTTAAAAAGAACAAAATGAAAAACATAGGTCAGGGTAGGTAATAGAAAGCCAAAGTAACTGCAGTTTCATCATTATCCCAATAAAAGGATTTGCAAACACATCGCAATAGTCAGCATTTATTACAAACAGTAACCATTTTTAAAAAAAGGACAAGCAATGCTTTCTCACTCTTCTTTACAAACACGTTTGAAGAAGCTGAAAAGTCTTGCCATCACATTTGAGCTGGATTTAGAGGTAAGTGACAGACTGACTGTCCGCCTGTCTATCTCTGCCTTATTGTAAACTGTAATAAAATATGTATTGATGTGTGATTCTGGGAAGAAAGAGATTTTAGGATTTTTATTTATTGAAACTTTATTTTGATAATTTTCTCCTTTTTTATATAGTATTAAATTAAATAGAACAAAAACAATTGAACAATGCTTTTGCATTTAAAAAGAACACAAAATGGGATACACATGTATATACAGGTGTCTATAACTTAAAGGTCACATATTATGTAAAATACACATTAACATAATTTTCTAACTCTAAAATGTGTCCCTAGTTTGTCAACAACCCCCCCAGTTATTAGAAAAGTCCATCCTCTCTGTCTTTTGCTTGCTCCACTGGTCAAACTGGTTTGTGAAGAAGTCTGCTAAGTCTGTGAGAAAGAGAAGTCAACCAAGTCAACATAATAAAAATATATTTTAAAAAAAATAGAAGAGAAATGCATCCAAATACAGTTAAGTACCTGTTCTCATGCAAATCCTCTGTGAAGCATCTGAAGACGACAGAAGAAATCATCTCTCCTCGACTATCTGTTGAGAAACAAAAGAAAAACAAGGACCGCTTACTATTTTAAAACTTTTTTCCACATTCTTGATTAGTTATTGAGCAGGTAAGGAAAGCAAAACGCAACATAACTTCATAAATCCTTTAAACGGGAGCTTCTTGGTGTGCAGATCTTGTTTTGCTTTCCTTACCTTTTTATTTTTATTTGGATCTAGCACCCACTGAGGGATGTGTGTCTTTCTTGATGTTTCATCGTTATTGAGCACCACATCAAAAATAAAACATATCCTACCTTTCTGGGTTCTCACAAATGCCGTCAACTAAATAAATGGTATCCTGAAATCAGAAAGAGTAAAATATGTTACTTAAATGTGCAGACATATATTTATTTAATGCATGCAAGATCCATTTAGCACTGTAATAAGTGTTGATTGTTTACCATGTTTATTTTTGTCTGGACGAGACTGAAGATACATCCAGAGAGTACGGTCATCGAGGGCAGGAATTGACTTGATCTGAAAAATCATAAAGCTTTATGTTGAGTTCAGAACAGCCTCGTGAAAATCACATATTACAGTTCTTTAAAAGGATTTGTACAAAAACCTGACAGTTGTCTTGTTTGGTCAGTGTAATCATCTTCATGCTGCTTTGGTCTGGGCTGTGAAACAGATATATCATTATTTGAGTCCCATTCCTCTGCATAAATCACAGCTGTAGGATGTTTGAAAACACTGATACATACGCCACCATGGAGGCAGAGTCGCACTCATGTGGGGAGTTCAAAGTCATGAACGACCAGATCGGGCCAAGAGTGAATCATGACAAGGAAGTGAAGGTCCCTAAGACTCAGGGTATCCTTAAGCAGAAGAAAAGACAACAAAAAAGGCTTATATACTTTTCAAGATGTGTATCACAGCTTCAAGTGAGATGCAGAACCTTATGCTCCCATCCTTCTTTGGTACGAGCACCACTGGGTTACACCACTCGCTCTTTGAAGCCTCGATAATCCCCAGGGACAGCATCAATTCAACCTCCCTCCTCAGTGAGGCTGAAAGGCGCTCAGGGATCCTGTAACTTAATCTTTTCACCTTCTCTTACAACAATTTCATGTTCAACAATATTTGTTCTCCCAGGATTCTCCTGGAAGACTTCTGAATTACAGATAGATCTCACCTGAAGCCGTTGGCCGTCTGAGATCATGGTCTACCAGGTCACTAGAGAGGTAAGTATTGCTCATCCACTTCTTCATCCAGCACACTTCTTATTAGCATCACTTCTATCACTAGGTAGGAGCACCAGCACTTTCTGTCCTTGGTCGAAGGATCTCTGCCTGGCTGACTTGTCGTACCAGGACTTCTGTTGCTGCTGGACATCTGCCATGTGCGATTAGGCCAGCTCACCCATTTTCTCCAGGTGCTCTCTCATCTGGATGACATAGGATACAACATTAACAGATTCCACCCTCACCTTGCCTCCCTTCCAGATCTCTCTCAACAGTGCCAACAGACCCCAAACTTCATGTCGATACAAAAGTTTAAAAGGAGAGAAACCAGTGGAGGATTGTGGTACTTATCTGTATGCAAAGAGGAGGTAGGGCAGCCATTGATTCCAGTCTGTACCAGTGTTGTTTACAAACTTCTGGAGCATCTGTTTCAGGGTCTGGTTAAAGTGCTCCGTTAGCCCATCCGTTTCGGGATGATATGGTGTGGTCCTGAGTCTCCTGATACCAAGTAACTGGTACACCTGTTTCAGCAGAGTAGACATAAAGTTAGTTCACTGATCAGTTAATATTTCACAAGGGAAGCCCACCCTTGAAAAGAACTGTACCAAACAGAAAGTAACTGCTTTTGTCTTTATGGATTTTAGTGGAAAGACTTCTGGATACTTGGTGGAATAGTCTGTTATAACCAGGACCAACAATGTCCATCCCAAGGCGCTCAAATGGGGAGCCAATAATGGGTAGTGGTTGAAGTGGAGCTCTGGGGGTGTTTTAGCAGATGTTATTTGGCACTGAGGGCAACTTTTACAAAACTGAGCAACATCTCTACGCAGGCCAGTGGAAAGGGATTTTAATGCGAGTTGTGTTTGCCGAGCTGGCCAGCCCTGGGAACTGAGTGCCCCAAGGCAAGCATGGTGTTTCTATCTGCTTGGGGAACCACTCGCTGCAACGCTGACTCTTGTTGACGATAAAGGATGCCATTTTGCAGGATATACTCCTCACTTATGATGTCCAACTCAGCTTCCGGCTCCTTCTCCTTTGCTTTCTGGAAAAGAGAGACTAAAGATAGATCATTTATGGATATATAGCATATCACTTATATTACCCGGAACTCGAAACCCTTGTGGTAACTCTGGCTCAGTGCTGGTTGATGGTGTCACCACTGTCTTTTGGAATTTCTCCTGCCTTCTCCGTCTGCAGGTTTTCCGAGACTTCCCAGGTGTGGTCTCCAACTCCTCATTGAAAAAGGGCAGGGCACTGAGAATTGCAGGGGGCTCATTGGATTGCTTGGCCTGCATTCTGGTTACCACAGCATTACACTTTCTGCTTTGTTCTGGCTCCAACAAATCAAAAAGAACTGGTAGGTCTCTTCCTAGAACAGCATGAAAAGGCAGATTATCAGCAACCCCAATGTTCAAAAGGAAAGTTTCACCTTCTACCTTAATGTACATGTCAGCTGTTGGATTATGCTTCTCGACTCCATGAACACAACAGATAGGGATGGTTTCACTGTCAACGTGGGTGGTACAAACTTCCTGTGTACCTGATGACTCCCAGAGTCGAGCAAGGCCCTAAGCGTGGTTCCATTAACTTCAATGTTTTACATTTTAATAGAACAGTCATTTTTAATGTGAGGACGTGGTACAAAGCAAATTTGTGCAAGGCAAGGCAAGTTTATTTATATAGCACATTTCAACAACAAGGCAATTCAAAATGTTTCACACAACATCAAAAGCATCATGACAGAGAGAAAAAGGAAAAGAAATATTAAAATAGAAAATTTAAAAATCACTAAAACAAACAATTCACAATCACAGAGAAGAACCATTTGGACATTCCTTGGCATTTTTACTACCTCCTTCAGATCCCAGATTTGAAGGACTCGCGTGAGATTTTCCCTGAATCCTGAAAACGTCTTGACAGGATGTGTATTTTTAAGTTGTAGGCAAAACCTCCAACTGTTGGTCAACTATAACAGTTGTAATCTTAGCTGAGTTTTTCGGGTAAATGGGTTTAGTATGGCCTTCAAGTCCACATAGATAACAAATTAGCTTTTTGCTAGAGGGTTTTGTTAGCCTGCTAGCTTGCTGGCCCTCCCACATGAGAGACTTACCTGCACTGGTTGCTGCCCCCTGTTGGAACTGTTGAGCTGGTTTGTGGCTGTCCTTTGTCGTCCTCCATGCATTGTAGCTCCATGGTTGACCCTTTTTCCGTGCCGCCACAAAGACATCGGTCAGCTTGGCAGCCTCCGTTGCTGAATCTAGGTCATGCTCTTTGATCCATACCTGAAGCTCAGGGGACAACATTCTCAAGTATTGTTCAAGGATGATCATTTCAATTACTTCTTCTGTAAAGTACTGTAAACGGGGTGGACTGTGGTAATTTCAAAAGAGCAGGGTTCATTTGAATTATCAGGGTGAGAGCAGCGCTGACAGTAATCAAGAGACTTAAAACAATGATGTGCTGGTGCAAAACAGATTTATTTATGAGATAGGTTGTCCTTAAACTGCAACAAATGAAAACCCACTTAAAGGAAATAAAGCAATGAAATTGTCCTAAAATGTCTTTTAATTACAGTGAGTAATTTGTCACGATCTTCTGCAACTGACTATGCCTGCTGTTTCCTCCGCAAGGTCTCCTCAAGTCGTCAGCAAGTACACAGGCTGCAGGACGAGCACTGCAGAAACAAGAAAATATCGCCAGTATTGTGCCTACACACACACAATCACCGTACTTCTAAAACCAGAGTGTAACTACTGTCCCAAAGGAATACTGACACCGCTGGCAGAGCTCCTCACTCTGCCGCTGCATGCAGAGGCGCTGCTTGTCAACAGGCAAGGCAGGCAACTGCTTGGGGGCCTAGACCAGTAGGGGGCCCCTGAGGGCTCACAAAGTGTTCTGGCTCCTCATTTAGCAGATTGAGTTAGAAGCTTCAGTGTAGCCTGCTAAGAGGTGAACACAGTTCCTTTTTAAAACATCTAATACAAACTGAAAGGCTGATTTTAAAATAATAAATGGATTATCTTTCATCTCAGGTTTAGTTGCAGCTAAATCAGCCTTTGAGACTAAGCAACCTCAGAATAATAAATCTAAAAACACTTAATTAAAAAAAATTTGAGATTTAAATCCTCTTGTCCTTTTTGCAGCACAGGACAGAAGAGTTTAAAAAAAAAAGAAGCAACTTAGTAACTTTTATTTAAAGTAAATTTTCAACAAGCTACTTTTTACTTTTACTCGAGTACATTTTTAAACTGGTACTTTTACTTTAGTAACATTTTATTAAAGTAACAGTACTTTTACTTAAGTAGAATATTTTAGTAGACTTTACACCTCTGCTGGCTTGCCTTTCCTGGGTATTCACTGGGCCGGTAGGCCCTCCTTTGTTCCTTCAACTTTTCCCGCCACGATGCAGTCATCTTCTTTTCACGGGGAACAGGGTAGAAAACCAAAAAAATCCAAAAGTTGAAGAGAAAAAAAAATCCTGTCTTTCACTGAATGATTCCACCAAATTATAAGAAATAGGCCACAAAAAAGAGGTCAAGTGGCTTAGGCCCAAAGATGAGGGAAAATTAAAAAATGCAGTGAATTAATTTACAGTGAAATAAAAAACAAACAAAAGAAGAGACTGAGCTCTAAACAAAGCCAGTCTGGGCCCTTGCAGCTCTGTACACTCTTTGATAAGTTGTTGAAACTCTCCAGCACTGTGCAGCTCCAGCTCCAACCTCCAACTACCTAAGAAGCCCTCAAGCCTCCTCTTATATAGGAGCTGGCACCTACCAAAAGGGGTTGGAAATCAATTTACTCTCAGGTGAGTTTTACCTGTTCTACAAACAACACATACTATCTGCAATAAGGCTAAAAGCATATCAAAATACATTTCAGTTAAGTAAATACTTAAACAGCCTTTTAAATAACATTTTTAATCTCAACAACCTAAACACCCCTCCACTTCTACCAAACATGGCTCCTTCCACTTGACACACCCCCATATAAACCCAAGGCTGGGTTCAGCTCTGGTTGACACTTCCTGGTTGAGTAAGAGGAGTGCAGGTAAGGCTGTGGAGCAACAGGTGACTAACAAGATATATTTGATGTGTAACAATGAATAAAATGTTTTAATGTAAAAATAGTCAGTGTGTGTTTTCTTTTGGGTGAAAATACAATGTTTGAAGTCATTTGTCAATGAGTTATTCTTAAGATTTATCAGAAGTTATTCACACAAAGTACATGTTGCTAGTCATGCTAAGCTAACATTAACACATGCCTCTCAAATTGTCAAAAACTGCAGCTTGATAACACCAGTGTTTAATACGGCAAGTAGCCTCAACATATGGTGTTATTCAAGGAATCTGCAATATCAAGAATAGTTGTAATGTTGTTTTAAAAAAGGTTATAGTATTAAGAGAAGAAAGCCACAAGTACATACCATTATCCTCTTGAGGTGCTTAAAACATTTGTCATTGCGTACAGCCGTGAAAACTATCTCCAAACACTCGCATTAGAATACCACACAATAGCCAAAACACCATATTTTTGTAAATAATTTCAAATTAATGGGTGAATTATGCATTTTTTTTGGAAGGAATCTTGCGACCCCCCAGGGGTCCCAACCCCCACTTTGGGAACCACTGATATAGAGTAAGGGAAGAGGTATTATTTCAGAAAATTGCAGCCACACTGAAACGCTAGTATAGTAATATTGATGACATGATCAGTTTATAATATTTAGACTTCCCAGACAAGTACAAATTATATGTTTTCCTCTGAGATGGCGTGTAGTACAAGTTTAAAGCAGCATGAAATACAATGTTTAGGGACCTGTTTGTGTCATATATTCAAACACTCATGTTAAGATCAGTGGTCCATGTTATTAAAAAGTTTGGGACCCCCTGCACTGAACCACGTGGAGTCTGATGAAAAGCTGATGTGCTCATGTCCACATTTCTGACTAATTGGCTTTGGATGGAGAGTGCACACACACACCTACACACACACACACACACACAGTCACACACACACACACACACACACACACGCACACGCACACGCACACGCACACGCACACACACACACACTGATGCTGAATGACGCACTTTGAATTACAACGATTGGTTGCTCGGCTGAACTCGGCCTCAGCTTTTGTTGACAACATTGTTGGTGTTCAAACAAAAACCAGTGAAATATGCAGGCCAATAAACTGGGAGCTTTTAATCCCAGTTCTGCTTCCCACATGCCGTTTTTTACGGCTGCTTCAAAGCCCACAAAAAGATACTCAAATTATTCATTTAGAGCTCCAAAATCAAAGATGAGGCTAGAGGCAGATATCTGCACGTGTTACATCCTTGGGTTTAGGCTGCAGGGTGCCCCCCTGTGCTCACTGATGGTACAAAAAAAAACATTTCAGGGGGAAAAATGAATGTCTGATAACTTTTCTTTCCTCTCTGGCCCGTTTTCTGTGCAGCTCTAGTGAACACAGCATGGCTTTGGCTCCTCTGTCTGCTGTGTAATCGGAGCATGACCTGCTTTCTGTGCATCTGACCCGAGTCAAACAAGCAGCGAGCCAAATGAAACTATCTCACCTGTCCGCTTTGTTCTGTCTGTGCTTCTCCTGGACTCCTTTGTGCAATCTTTCTCGGAGGTCTAAACTCTTTGAACCCCCAAGTTTTTATGCAACACAGTCAAGATTGTGGTCAAAGACATTTACAGGCAAAAACAAAAAGATGTGACCTGAATACTACACAGACATGTGTTTGCTTTGTGCAATGACTGAACAGTTGTCTGGACTTTTGCACACATTTGGGGAGATTTGTGAGTCCCATGCTTTACACTTCCTGCAGTTCATCCATTCAGTGGAAACTTTAGTCTCTCCTCTCTCCTATGCAGACTTCAAAGAGCCGTTTGGCATCAGACTGGAATGATCTGACCGGCCGACTTCCTCCAAATGATGATACCAACTCGCAAAACGCTGCAGCAGAAAGTTGAAGATTTGTAGGAGTTTGTAACAGATTTTAAAATGTGCAACTCATCTGAAGCCTTGATTTTTGTTTCCAGTTTGCTGCACACTAACGGTCACATGACTTATTGGGTTTCACTATGAGAAAGGGAAATCAACAATTTTGGATATAAACATTTGAATCAATGTCACTAAATAAACATACAACAACTCAAAGGAGCTCTCTTATAGGCTGAAGTCACCTTGAGTATTTTGGCATCACTTTTTAGTCATTTTTCACGTTTTCATGCTTGTTTTGTTTCTTTCATGGTTATTTATATGTCTTTAATTGAACGTGTTTGCCTCTTTGTGTACATTTCATGAAGTTTCTTCTTCTGTCTATATGTTAATTTTTGACTTTTGTGCCATTTTTTTCTGTTTTTGGTCTTTTTTTGCCTATTTTTGGTTTGTATGTCTACGTTATTGTTTTGTGTCTCTGTATTGTGATTTTTTGTACACATGTTGTGACTCTTTTATTTGTCTGATTGTTGTAAAATCTTCTGGTGTGTTTGTGGTCACTGTGGTTATTTTGTGTGTCTATGTGTTCATTTTATGTCTGCTTATTTTTTGTCTTTTTGTTCTTGTCTATTTTTTTGACCTCTTTTTGTCTCTGTGGTTTTGGTTGTTTTGTGTCTTATTCCTTGTTTTTTGTCTCTTTATTGTAGTTTTCTGTCTCTTGTAGTTTTGCCCCTGTGGTCTTTTTAAACATAATGTGTTGTTTTGTTTCTCTCTGACATTATATAATGTTTCTTTGTTGTCATTTTGTCTTTTGTTGTTGTTGTGTCTCTTTGTGGTAGTGTTGCATCTTTCTGCTCTCTTCACATCTACTTGTGGTCATATTTTATAAATGTTTGTGTTTCTTTTTTGTGTCGCTTCTTTATAAGTTGTGCGGGACTTTCTGGAACAACTTCACCAACTACCAAGGTGCATGAAGAGTGAAAGGCTTGAAGAGGTCAAAATGCTCCAGCAACAATTGTAGTAAGAACATCAACTTTATCAGCTTTGTTATAAGTTCCCATCTGTTTTTGGTTGATTTCATCTTCCTTGATTCTCTTTTTTGCTGTTTTGTCATTATTTTGAAAATTTGAACACCTCACTGATCTTTACATTTACTTGAGGTCCCTTTTTTTATCCATTTTTGTTGTTGTTTTGTGTCTCCTTTAAACCATTTTTGTTTCTTTTTGGTTGTTTCTGTAAACTTCTGGTCGCTATTTTTGTCTCTGTAAAAGTTTTTCTTACATTCATGGTCAAAAAGTGTCAACAGTCGACCCACCCACCTAGTATCTCTGACTTTTGGTACATCGGGGGAACCAGAAGGTTAGATCTGGGGACAGTCCAGTGCCATACTCCCCTCCTAACACACACACTTCACATCCAAACACACACACTCACACACACATTGTTATCATGCCATAAGTGACATGGTGCCTGACTGACGGATTGGTTAATTACACGGAGGGCAGCTCAAAAGGAGGGAAGAAAAATAGGCTAAATGATGTAAGGCCACGGGTATTTCAAACACGCAAAGAAAAGCTTCGGAGCAATTTCAGAGGAATTTTTCTGACAGAACCAAACCCTTTACTGTAGGAAGTCAGATGTTAGTTTTATTCACAGTATCAGGTTGGAACTTGTTTCATACTTTAGTAACAGTCGAACGCTTCAACGCAGAAAATTAGAGAAATATTCAGACTGTTTGTGCCTGGAGAGAAAAGCTACCCAGAAAGAGAGTCGACCCGACCCAGATATGACAGTCATTTCACTCTTTACTCCTAAACAGGTCAGATTGTTGAAACAGGGAATATGTCGTTGGCACTCTGTATGTTGGTCCAGTAAAGTTCAGCTGAGGGCAAATAGAGAGATGGACAAAGATGCTGAAGAAACAAATTGTGATTTTATTTGCTTTAAAAAGTCATTTTGATTAAAGAGGGAATAACACATTAAAACAAGTTCATGTTAAAGTCACTTCAGAGGGTCATATAAACACTGTTAGTTGTTGCATTAAAATTTTAAGGGCCAGTCCCTTTGAGAGCTCGGTGTTGCTGCATTTTTCCACAACGTTGAAGAGGCCTCTATGCATTTAGTGTTGTAATAGTATGCAGTTTGTTACACAGTTAAATATTCTTTATGGTGTATGTGTACAGTTTTAGTCTTTCCAGTCTTTGCTGTGCCAGTTTTTTTTTGTTTTGTTTAAATAACTAAAGTCTTGTATTGACACATGCCCAAAGTTAAGGCAATGTCATTGACTGAAGTAAATAAAAGCCTGACTATTAACTAAAGTTTTATGATATTTGATGTTTTTAAGGTCCAGTATAAAACTACAAATCGATTTGTGTGTTTTTGTAAGCTTTTACTTGCTTCTTTTCGTCATTATCAATTATCAATACTGTTTTTTTTATCGAAGTTCTCTGTGAAAATGTAGAAAAAACATCGTGTTTCTAATCTAAGCCTGACACGTCTGTTGATTGTGAGTGTTGTGTGTGTTAGTGTATAATCTGACATGTAATAAACTTCTGTATTTTTTTAACTAAATACACAAACTTTATTTAAAGAAAAAAGTGGTTCCCTTGAAAACTGTTTACAGCTTGAAAGTTACCAGGAGAGTTACGGTTCCACTGTAGCCGGCCCTCCACCTTAACTTCTCGTGCAGCATTTAATCTTCAAACAGTGTTACAGGGACCACATTTTCCTCTGAGGACAGTTTGTGTATAGAGTTATGAACATAAACCACAGAATCTGTACATTTCTCCAACTTTCACATTTCTCTACCAAAACTCCATACTGCACCTTTAAAACACAATAATTAAAACTGTAGTAGAGTATTTTAAAGCAGAAGCAGACCATCATTTGAAGGAGACTGGCACACTGAGGTTGTAGTGTGCACCTTCCGCCAGAAGGGGGCGCTGTGTAAAAACATGAAGACTCCTCGGGGGTCGAAGTTTTGTACTTCCTGCTCGGCGGTAAAGCGTGTGTGCTGTTTGACGAAGTACAAACGTTTTGGTGAAAGAAAAATACGTAATTTAATAATCTGTAGACCTTATTAACTACAACAGAAATGGTGAGTATATTTTATTCACGTTTTTGTTCATTTAATTTGATGTTTTGTGGGAATGTTTTCATCGTGAATGCGAAGAGATAGTAGCGCTTTTTGCTAGTTAGCCTTTAGCTTTGTTAGCTTCTCATTCATCGTAAAAAGTGAATGAATGAATCCCTCACACGCACTCAAACAGCTAGAAGATTATGATACATTTACCCGGGTAAATTGGAATAAAATACAACTTTATCCTTGAGATATTACCTCCTACATTCAAGGATTTAAGTCATGTCGCTCTTTGTTGGACTATTTCCGTTTTCAATGGAGAAACGTCGCAGAAAACTCAAATTCAAAATCTACTAATGTCACTACAATAAGCGTATCATCCAATATTTGGATTTATACCTAATATAGTTAACTCCACACAAACCTCTAGATTTATTTTACTTGTTTGGGTGGCCTGCTGATTACCAAACCTCGTAAAATATCTGAAACAAACACATCCTTAGACAACATCATAAAAAAAGAAGTAAGAAAACAAAGTAGTTTGTCGTTCATTGCATGATAAAGTGTTGCAGGTTGTGATTCAATCTTTTTTTTTTTTTACACTTTTTAAGCCAAGTTTGTCTTTGAACTTTGAACAAATCAAAACTATCTCATAAGATGTTTGTCATTGCTTGTGTGAGTAATAACCGACCTCACCTTTCTTCCCAAACAGAGTTTACCTCTGAACCCAAAGCCGTTCCTGAACGGCCTGACGGGCAAACCAGTGATGGTGAAGCTGAAGTGGGGTATGGAGTATAAGGGCTACCTGGTGTCTGTGGATGGCTACATGAATATGCAGGTAAGAGCTTAGAAGCTTATTTTAGGTGTTTTTTCCCCTACACCTTCCATCCTCGCTTGCACAAAGACAATATGTTACTGAAAGTCTGTTGGGACATTGTTTGGCATCTTAAATCTCTGTTGAATTATGTTTATCACACTTGGCAATCCAATTAAAAATACTTTAAGCAGCCTTTTTAACAGTTACATGATGGGTTAATGAATTAACATTTTACTGAAACCACCAAAATACAAATTAGTAGAACCTTTCTGCACCAATTTAGAGAGAATCCTGCCTTCTCATACGACAACTTACACTTGAACTGGTGCAAAATTTGAAGTGTTGTTGCAGTGATTCAAGATATGTATCAGCTGATAAGGGTTTTGAGAAATACAGATCATTTATTCATCTATCTGAGCAAACTGCATAGAAGCCTCTCTTACGCTCAAGTTTGCAAAAAAAACTTTCTTTTCAACGTACAAAAAACTTTTGGTAGTTCATAAAAAAAACAGTGACACTAGGGATTCATTATTTCATCTTACAATTTGCACTGCAGCGTCTCCTCAAATGCAGTTCACTAAGTGTAGAAAACCTTTCATCTATGTTTAATAATAAAGTATAAATTTTATTATCCAGAGTTGTCTTGCTTAAATAATTCCAAACTAGAGTCCTCGTTTCTATGATAACCGGATGGGATTATTCCATGTGGGTGCCCTCTTGACCTTTTGATATTCCCATGTTTTCCTGACAGCTGGCCAACACAGAAGAGTTTGTGGACGGAGCGTTGGCGGGTCATCTTGGTGAAGTGCTTATCAGGTTTGTTTCTATAAACATCAGACATCTTCATCTAACTAGCTGTATAAAGTCTTTGTTGGTAATTTACCGTATTATTGCAGTTTATCCAATTAATCCAGTTTAACCAGAGCGGGAGTCTGTAGGGATATGGGTTGGGAACCGGAGGGTCGCTGGTAAAAGTCCTGATGCGGACCAAGTGTGTAAATTGATCTGGGAGCCAGTTCTTTTCCTGAGCAAGGCACCAACCACCACCAGCTCAGGAGTGCTCGCTGTGGGCAGCCCCCTCACTCTGACATCTCTCCATCAGTGCATGTGTTTGTAGCATGTCTCTTCACCTGAGTGTGAAATTGAATTTGCCCACACGGGATTGATATAAAGAATATCTTTTTCTTAACCAATCTAAAATAAAGATGTTTTTACGGAGTGGACGTGAACATACACCACAGCGACCTTCAGAATCCTAACTACCATAACTAACCTGTGTTAATAATTCACAGTTTCATGTTTTAAACAAATCAATAGTGGAGGCAGAAGAGTGGCGCATATATTTGACCCATTCTGTCTCTCTCCTGTCACTGACATGTTGTGTGTTTGATACCCGCAGGTGCAATAACGTTTTGTACATCAGAGGTGTAGAAGAAGAGGAAGAGGACGGAGAGATGAGGGAGTGAAGTCGGAGAAGAGGACTCGTCCTGGTCTTCTGTCTGAGTGTGATTGTACGTTGTAGTTGAGCTGATGTGTGTTTGTGTTTTCACCATGTGAAACGGATGAATGACTCGGGTTTCTTTTTGTTTTTTTTCAAGCAGTTTTGGAAATAACTTTTTTTTGTACTGTATGTGAGACCAATTTTATGTTGTGACGTTGTGATACAGACACAATAAATGATTCCCCCTCCTTTCTTAAACACTGTTGTTGTGCTTTTTGCGTTCATTATCTTACATCAGTGTTTGGTCTAAAGTCGTTGATGTCCGTGGAAGAAGCTCCGCCCCTCTCTGCACTTTAAACTCTGCTCCCCTGGACAAATATTTACCCTTGTTCCTGAACTAGCTGAAGCTCAGTCACTGTGAAGAGGGTCTGTGCTCTGAATGAATCAAACATGTCGAGTAATTACAAACTGCTGGTGAAGAACGCCAAACAGGTGGTTCTGATCTGCAACAACGGAGAGAAATACCTGACCAAACATGGGATGCAAAATCTGTGTGTGATTGAGAATGGGAGCGTGGTGATAGGAAGGTAAGAGTTGAATCGTGTTTCATGACGGTGGCAGTGGTGAGGCTCAACATACCTGTGCACTCTGTTAGTCGATATAGAAATAAGTGAAGAAAGAAACGAGTCCTCGGATGTGTCTGCACTTTATATCTGTGCACTGAATGTCAGCAGGTTTTTTAAAATTAATTTTAGTCATGTCTTTTTAAAATGAAACTGATAAGGCATGAACTCCACTGCAGCAAAAGACTCGTCTAAAATAAAACAATCTGGGGCCCCCTACTGGCTGCAGGAGTTCATTACACCAGATAAAACATTAACGAAAACTTAGACTTCTTTTCTGTTGCTGTGTATATTATATATAACTTTTTTTTTGTGAGTTTTGCAAAAAATATCGCTAACGTTGATGCAATGTCTTGGATCGTTTTTTAGTTTTAATATTTGCAGAGGTTGAAGAAACAAAACCACACAGTAAAATATTTTGATACAGCTGAATTAAAACCCTTAGGTAAACAAATTTTGAAATTCTAAACTAAATATTTCACTATGTTTTAAGCATCTACTACAATATATAATGTTTGTGGATTAATATCATTGCTGCATAAACTGCTTCAATTTTTGAAAACCTACTTTTTAAATTGTAATCTTTTAGAAAATACAATTTACACTTCATCCAAGGGAGGATTCTTTACGTAATGTCAGCGCATGATGCAACACAATCCTTCAGTTTAACAGGAAAACATAAAATCAAGAGAATTAAATTATGAGAAACATGTTTTTTTTTTACTGCAGGCGGGGCTTCAGAAATTTCAACCTGAAAGTAACTAAAGCTGTCAAACATGCAGAGGAGTAGAAAGTTCAAGTTGTTCTATTTGTAGAAGTAGTTGCAATAAATGTGACTAATCCAGTTTAGTGCAAATATGTTGAATGTATATTTGATCTGAGTACCTTAGTCATTGTACAAAGTTATATTCCACTTCTGGATATTAGAGTTTTTTGAGGGGTTCTCTCATTCATCAGATTATACTACAAAATACCATTTGTCTCGTCTAAAAATCGTCTTTTAAACAACTTCTGAGGCTCTACCATCATTAGTTCAACATGCACTTTTTCCAGCTAAACTTTGAGGCCATTCCATGCTGGTCATAACCTTAAAGTGACTCATTTCTTCATGCAGCGATGGTCTGATCAAAGCTGTTGGTCCTGCTGAAACCATCAGATCTCAGTTTGCTGAGTCATCATTTGATAAAGTGATTGATGCTGCAGGAATGTGCGTCTTACCTGGTGAGGATGAGTTATTTGTATTGTTATCTATGGAATTCTATGGTCTATATAACATCCTATTCTCAGTGATGATCATTTCTACAACCTTCTTGTTTCAGGGCTGGTTGACGCTCACACACATCCAGTCTGGGCTGGAGACAGAGTGCATGAATTTTCAATGAAGGTCAGTATGTTTTTTCCATTTTTCAACCTTGCTTCCTCAGCTGTAGGAAAAATAATGATTGCATGAATGTTCCGTTTGCAGCTGGCCGGTGCCTCCTACATGGATGTGCACCGGGCGGGCGGAGGGATCCACTTCACAGTGGAGCACACTCGAGCTGCGGGGTCCTTGGAGCTGCTGGCATCTCTCAGCAGCAGGCTGGTCAGGATGCAGCGAGTGGGGACCACCCTGGTGGAGTGTAAGAGTGGGTACGGCCTGGAGCTGCAGACTGAACTCAAGATGCTGGAGGTGATCGAGGAGGCCCGGCGCTCCCTGCCCATCAACATCTCCTCCACCTACTGTGGAGCTCACGCAGTGCCCAAGTAAGGAGCATTCTCAGTGTCACACCACATCTAAAAAAAATAGTTCTTTATTGTAGTTTTCTGTTCTTTTTTTTTTTTTTTAGAGGGAAGACGGTCGCTGAGGCCACAGAGGACATCCTGCAGGTTCAGCTTCCTCGGCTGAAGGAGAAGATTTCTGCAGGGACCCTCAGAGTCGACAACATCGACGTGTTCTGTGAGGAGGGAGTGTTTGACCTCGGCTCCACTCGCTCCATCCTGCAGGCGGGTAAAGACATGGGCCTCAACATCAACTTCCACGGAGACGAGCTGCATCCCATGAACTCTGCACAGGTAGCTCTCACTGCTGATGCTGTTTACATCGATCTTTGACCACACAAAGACAGATGGTAGGCTTGTTTTTATATTGATCTTGTTAACATCAGTGTGTGTGTGTGTGTGTATCAGCTGGGTGCAGAGCTCGGAGCGTTGGCCATCAGTCACCTCGAGGAGGTCACCGATGAGGGTATCGCTGCCATGGCAACGTCAAAAACTGCTGCTGTACTTCTGCCTACTACAGCTTATATCCTCAGGTACTGTGACTTCACTGGTTCAGTGTAACTAAGTACATGTTAATCAATAAGTCCTTAAATGGAAACGTGTGTGTGTGTGTGTTCAGGCTGCCTCAGCCTCGGGCCAGAGACATGTTGGATGCTGGAGTGGTCGTTGCTCTAGGCAGCGACTTCAACCCTAACGCCTACTGCTGCTCCATGGTGAGTACTGAGGGTGAAGACACGTGTAACATGATGGTTAAAAGTCATCGCTTGTCTGTATCTAACACGGTTCACTTGTGGTATCTTCCCTCAGCCAATCGTCATGCACCTCGCCTGTGTCAATATGAAAATGTCCATGCCTGAAGCTTTGGGTGCTGCCACCATTAACGCAGCGTACGCCCTCGGGTGCTCCCACACGCACGGCTCCCTGGAGGTCAACAAGCATGGAGACCTGCTCATCCTCAACGCCACACGGTAAAACATGGCAAAATTTACACATTGATATTTAACCTGATGCATTTCTGAGTCTATGATAAGGGTATGAAGAGCAGGGTCAACTTATAAGCGATGTGTGGGCAATGAAAACCATAATATCAAGTTACAGCAATTCTGCCAAAACTGATATATTGCATGACATTCAGGTCCTCCTCCAGTTACACCAGTGAGGTACCATCTAGACATGATCCATTACCACGTCATGACAAATCCTCTCCTGTTACCACAGCAGCTCAGCTAACCAAAGTTAACTTACAAACATTCTTAGTCGTTCTAGATACAACAGCATCCATCGGCGTGTCCACACATCTTATTCAAACACTCAGTGAATGTTTTCTACAACATGTCTCGGTTATTTAGGAGACATATTTCTAAATGTTGAAGATCCCCTCTCCTCCATGATTTATTTCAGGTGGGAGCATCTGATCTACCAGCTGGGAGGACACCAGGAGCTGATCCGCTACGTCATCATCAAAGGCAGCGTGGTGGTTGATAATGACAAAACTCTGGGTTTATAACTACAAATGCATCCTCTGCTGAGTCTTTCTGATGACTGAAGGTAATAAACAATGTCAGCTATAGAATGTATTAGCTTTGATTCAAGAGGAAAATCGACTTTATTTGACGTAAATGTACGTGTCGGGAACCTTTGACCTCAGTTTACGGTTTGAACTAAGGTTGTCATGACACCAGATTTTTTGGGATTGTTTTCTTTTCAATGTGACAGTTTGAGGTCCTCCTTCATGAGATAGTTGGATGTGCAGACACCTCCTTTAAAACACTGATGTTTGTGCAGTTCACACAGGGCTTTCTCTCTATGGCTCGCAGCAGCTTAGTTTGGAAATATGACTGAAGATCTTAAGATTTATTAAAGCTCGGGTATTTTTTACAACGACCCTTCATCACAACAGAGATGTGTTTTACAACAAGCTGCATCACGTGAAAAGAAAAAAATCCTGCACACTACTCTTGCTAAGCATCACCAATTTATCAGGAAAAAAATCACGTTTCAGTCCCTCTGAAACTTTGTCAAGGGTTTTTTTGTAATGAATTGGTGATGCTTAGCAAGAGTAGTGTGCAAGGTTTTGTCTTTTCACGTGATCGTTTGTCGTCCTACTCAACGACTTCATGAGATAGTTGGATGTGCGGAGACCTCCTTAAAAAAAAGAAGCTGTATGTAAAACATTCTCAAACATTTTGACAGTCTTAGAGTAGTTTCATCCCTCTGTTCAACTAGTTACTGCAACATCAAAAAGCAATTTCTCCCTTGTTTTCTGTATTTATGCTAAGCTAAGCTAACAAACGCCTGGTTATTTCTTGAAGCCTTCGTAAGCCGTACTGTACAGATAACCGTCTTGTTAACAGATAAATCAAATCTGCCTTTACTCCTCTTTCCCTGTAAGAAGGAATTCTCTTTCAGCAGATAAACTCACTCAGTGACTGAGTGATGAACGCAAACAGAAGGGTCACATCTTTCACACTTACAGTGATTGAACAAGTTAATAGATTGAACTGAAGCTCACCTCGTTTCTATCTGAGAAACCAAAGAGCGTATGTTTGACTGTCAGGGTGAAAGCAGATAACAAATCTATGGAGTCAAGAAACCAACAGTAATGAGGTCAATCAGTCGATGCTGATCAGCCTGAAACAGAACGATCACATGTGTGAAGAGTGCTTTTATTGAACATGTTAGTACACAAAGCTGGTTTTATCTAATCGTATATATATATATTTCTCCACAGGCTTCACATCAAATCCTACAACTCACTAAGCGAACTGTCTGTTTGGACCATCCCGGACGAGTCCAAATCACAAATATGTAACATAACAACATGCAGTACAGTGTGATTTTATACGCTAAACATTATCAAACGAGTACAAATGCTATTCACATCAATAACTGGGTGGTTAAGTGAAGATAAACAGAAACAGGCGTATAGATCCTATAAACAAAAGGTGAGAGTAACAGACTGTGAAAGAGGGCAGAGGGTGATTAAAAAAAAACCCCGGTCAGGCTTCATACTTCTTCCCCGCTCTGTGGATCTGTTGGTAAAGCGTCATTGAGAAAGCCATGCCAAGAAGCTGGAAAAACAAACAAAAGGAAAGTTAAAAATGAACAGATAAGTCGTGTTTTAGATCAAAAGGGATAAACGCTATGACGAGATTTGCATACCTGTATGACCAGCACGCACATGGCGATGGTTCCCAGAAGGTGTTTGTTGTCATCCAGCCACTCCTCCACCTTCTCATAGCAACCCTGAAAACACACACACAGTAATTACCATGAGGTATCCAGTTTAAGGGTGAGATAATAACATGACTCTTTGTAGGTTTGTAGGTTGGATATAAAGTAACCATGGCAACAGGCTGATTTCCCTATCACTCATGTTTTTCCTATGTTAACCTACAGACTGCTTTAACAATAAATACAAAACATAAAAACGTCTGTAAGAGTCACAGCTTGATGTTTTTCTTTTACTCTTGTATGAAGTGGTCTCTCTTCTTGTGATTACACACAGGAATGCAGAGAGTGCAAACAGTGGAAAAAAGGTGAAACGTCTGTCACAAAGTTGGTGAGAGAAAATAAAATGAAGAGCTGCATCCTGAGCTCTGAAAATGTACGATCAACATTTCAACCTCACTAAGTTTCGTCCACTTGCAGTGACAAAGACGCACGTCTGTCAAAACAGTAAAACATAATCAAAAGGAGTTTATCAGATTTACCTTTTTTTGAATTTGATCTTTTCTAAATGGGTATTGGAGGAGAAGATTGATACCACTCGTATGTGTAGTAATCTTTAAACTACAGCTAGCAGGCACTTAGCTTTATTCAGCACTTAATCTGGAAAAAAAGGGCTAGCTTAGCCAGATAAATGCTACCTATAAGCACGTTATTAACATGCTTGAAGATGTTTTAAAGGTAAGCTTATCACCAGTTGACTGAAGCTTCATGTTCATCATACAACCATTGAAGTGGTCGCATTGTTCTGCTCTAACTTTCTGCAAATAAAGGATTCACTCAAAGTCTTGACTAATATAGAATTTAACTAGACATGCCATGGAGTATAAAGACTTTAACTCAACACTGACCCGTGTCCAGAAGACATTGGAGGAGTTGCGTCCACAGCCCTGATAAAACTGCTGACAGCAGCGGTCAGGAACCACGTTTCCATGCAGGGCGCTGTACCAGTCGTTGTGGTTCGTCACTCCACAACATCGCCACTGGAGGAGATATCAGACATGACACAGCTGTATAATCCTGGAGGAAATCCTGCTCTTTAACTACAGTACACTAAGAGTTACAAAAGAAAGCATTAAATATAAGTGACATAGAACTCTTCCATGGAAGAAACAGTACCTTTTAAAACAGAGGAAATGTTAAGTTTACGTGTCCATGTTTGGTTGTAACATACCTCTCCCTGTATGGTGTTCCATGCATCCTTCAGGCCGGCGTTGTTTTCTGTGTTGTACAGAACCAGCCCTTCTTTCAGGTCCCGTCTGGCATTTTCACTCACCTGAGCAGACACGGGTAAAGAGGTTAAACAAAAGGACACAAAGACACATCTAAGAAGAATTTGGATTTTCTCTGACGCAGTCGTCTTACCTTGTCAGTGTAGACGAAGAACAAGATGAGGAGGATGAGTTCAGCCAAGAGGATGGTCAACAGAACGATGAAAAACTGAAGAAAAATAACCACAAAAAGGAGAAAGTGTTCGATTCAACACGAGGAGTAAAATATAGAACAGACCTATGTTGTTTTTGTGCCGATGCAAAACCTTATTAATGACCTTCATGGTTAAAAATACACCTCATTTCAGCTTTTAGAGTTAAATCATGAAAAATTAACACAGGGTTTGGTGGTGACCTCTGACCTTTCCCATAAATACAGCTCGACTTGAACACAACTGAACTGTAGAATACACTAAAACAAAATGCATAGAACAGCTAGAGTGTTGCATGATGGGTAATCTGGTGCACTCACACTCAGCAGCAGGCACTTGTTCTCCTTAATGGCACCCAGGCAGCCAAGAAAACCCGTCACCATGACGACAGTGCCGAGCGTAATGATGAGGTTGGCGGCGGAGATTGACGGGAAGGAGGGCGACAGGGTGGCAAAGCTGCCCTGAGACACCGACAGCCACACGCCCACACCCAACAGTCCACACCCACCCAGCTGAAACACACACACAGGAAACTCAGGAACTTCCTGCTGATTTCACGATAAAACTTTAATCGGGTAACGACGATTGAACGTGTGAATCAGGGTTGAATCTAAAAGAACATTTTCTGACTTGGTGTGTTGAATATTTACCCAGAAGAGCAGGTTGAAGAGGAACAGCATGTATTTCACACAGCAGATGCAACCACGAGCCATGACTGAACCTACAGACACTGCAAAAAATACAACATTTAATATAAATAAAACATTATTCAAGTTAAATTAAAATACATCACATAACATCTCCTTATGTATACTAAGTGTTTTCATTTCCTTGATTGAAAGAGTTAGCGTCTCAGTCAATCAATCAATCTTTAATTGTATATCGCCAGTTCATAACAAATGTTATCTCAAGACACTTTACACAAGACCTTACTCATGGGTCTATAACATATCAGCAAACACTTTTAACAAGTTGGATGTCAGTTTATTGACGGATAGCCCCTTCAGGTGAATCATCTCGTTTTCGAGGAAGTCCAATGTCTGTTTTTATTTCTCGAAATGTCATGTTTTGCATCCTTAAACCACCAACAATCTGCGATCATTGGCATGAAAATTACTTGTCAGAAGAGTTGCTATGATTTTTTCTGTCAAATCATCAACCCGTCAGTTTGTGTTTACATACACTGTGCACATTAAGTTCTGTAAGCAATGTCGTTGTTACCGCGATATGAGCATAAAACACATCGCAGAAGTCTGAATTCATCGCACCGTAAAAGAATAATTCTAATATTCAAAGAAGCAGTTATTTCTCAATCAATCAGTCAGTGTACATTTGACCTTTTTGAGTCACTCAACGCTTTTATCAGACAATTTAGAGGTTAGACAATCAGCTTACGGATTTATTTTGGATTCAGAACGCTAATGCTACAAACACAGGTACTGTGTAAAACATGAAGAAGAGCAGGTTGTCAAATAAACTTTCATATTTGTTATTGACCACACTTCACTTCAATACTCAAATAATAACACATGTCACAGATCAGACTAAACTAACCTGATTTGATTTTCTGTTTTTTTCCTTTCACAGTAAGAAAAAGTGCAAAGCGAGTTTCTTTTTCTGAATATCGTGCAGCACCTATCATCAGTCAAATTTGAGTTTTTTCTGCAACTCTAAAGAATACAAGTCTGTTTTCATCAAACTCCTCGTTTCCTGTTACATCACATTATCTGACTCAGGCTTCAACCACAACTCAACAACAAGGAGACACACTTACCACTTCAACACGCAGTAGAAAAGGGTAGAATATGGAAGCTCGTGTGGTGTACCTGTAACACATAACATTTAAATCAAAGTGTCAATAATAAACTAAAAGTTATGACTGAAATTAAAGCAGAAAACCAGCCCTATACTCTTCATGAACTTCTGCAGAGAAACCTCATCACTGTCATTCAAATCAAAAGCAAACAACTGGCAAATGACTTCCAAATGTTTAAGGAGATAAGCAATTGCAGATGTTGCCAACTACATTCAGTAAATCTTACTACTTTCCAACAGCGCATAAAGTTCACTGTTAAAGTGTTTGATGTGGCCAGTCAGGGTTACAGTTTCTTATTAAAAGTCAACAGTGTTACCCATTAAAGAGTGATTTGTGTGTATTTAACGGAGAACATATTTTATTGTTATTTTAAGACGTATTCTTTGTCGCGTCGACGTGACGTCACTAGACTGAACTTCAGCGGTTTAACAAAAGTTTGCGTTAATAACGGTCAGCAGAGCGGCGGCTAATCCTGCACTTTTTAGTGTTCAGAAAACACGTTAAATATCCCGAATATACGAACAAACCACTTCTGAGAGGCTCGGGCCGTGATTGTTTTCATGTCCATGCTTCTCGGAAATGCGGACAAAAAAAAAGGGGGGATAGTTTCCTACCGTCGGCTATGACCTGGAGCTCATCTCCCCGCGGACGCCTCGAGTTTCAGCCGCAGGAAGTTTCACAGACCGCCCGGTACTGCTTACTGTTTTTAAAGCAGCACCCGGTATGAAAACACAAATCCGACAAACTGAAGTCTGCTTTGAAGTTTTTTCGATGGCTGGAGAACAGGAGGAGGAGGAGGAGGAGATCTTCTTTAAAGAGGGCGGAGCACAGTGGAGGACTGACCCGGGATGGAGGCGTGACTGTCGGGGCAGGGAGAGAGATGGACCGACCGGGCATAGACCCAGCTGGTTGTGTAAATATGGCCGCTCAAACTGTGAACATATTTGTAAAATATTCTGTCAACATTGATGAATCAACTACAATGTGCTCAAGTCAATCTTGGAGCAGTTTCCCCCCAGTGGCCAACTGCGGTACTGCAACTAAAAAGTCCAGAATACAATTTCCCACAGACCCTCATAGAAAGTATGATGGAGGAAGTATTCAGAGGTTTTAATTTAAAAAGTAAAAGGACATAAACCACACTTTGAAAATGCAAAATTAAACGTAGTTTAGAATTTAGTTTACTCATATTGGAAACATGTCCCCCTTTACTGCTGTTTTACACATATTTTATCATCAGACTACAGTTACTCATGCATTCAATTAAAAACAGGATTTAGCTGGGGGGTTGCTGGTTCTCTTAGTTTTATGAATAGGACTGCAAATACAGATTGTATGATTTAATCTGCTTATTATTTTCCTTTTCTAACTAGAAAATAGTGATGAACAACCAAAAGTTACTCAGAGCTATGATGAAAAACTTACTAGTATCACCTTTTTTATGCAACCAAATGCTCAAACCTCAAAGTTATTACCCTTAAGTTAAAATAATTACATTAATTAAAAAGGAAAAGCTGTTGATCCTTAGATAAATGTTCCTGTATTTGTGCAGGAACACTTTTAAAATAACAAAATGGTTGATGACGTTGATTATTCATGAAATGTGAGCATGTCTTCAGTGACCCCGTATATTAACTCTGAACACAGACAAACACAAATCCCAAAGTCAAATAGGACTTTAATAAAAGCTCATCATTATAACATTTATATAAATACACGACTCTGAACAGAAAATACCAAATAAAAATACAAAACATACAAAAAACATGAAAGGCCTGTTTCTGTTTCAGTCGCTGCCCTGAAGCATCCATAGCGTTAAAGCAGCTACGTGTTTCCAGGGTTTTCTAAGGGAGTAAAAGCTTTTGTCCTGTTTCTGCCAGTTTCCCATTTTCCAGTGAAAACTGGGTTCTGTGGTGGTGGTCCTCACATTGAAGGGGCCCAGGACACATGAGGAGGAGGAGGAGGGCAGTGACACTATCACTGTCTGATCCTCATTCATTTAATCGTCTCTCTCTTTCTCTGTTAGCATCATCCAAGCACCCATCGATCAGACTGAGAGGAGTTCAGCTGCACAGTCTCGCTACTATCTCCACCCTCGTGCTGAAAGATAAACACATAATCAGAGTTGTTGATTGGCAGATTTAGCACTGCACAATAAAACGTACATTTGACAGTTGTGGCGGCCCTGAAGAAGTGTTTCCTGACTGAGTCGTTTTTGTCCCAAAGGTTTTTTTTTTGCCTGTCGAGTCTGAAGGGAAGGTCTGTTGGTCCATCATTTTGTTTCCTGAATTAAATATCTCAACAACTATTAAACAGACTGCTTTAAAACATTTTGCACAGACATTCCCCGTAGTAATCTCCTGACACGTGTATCTGATCCCTTGCAGTGTCAAGAGCATTCAAAAACGACGGGTCCTTAAGGATTTGTTCTACTCGTCAGGATTGCTATGGATAGCCATTACGTTTGAGAGGACAGGTAATTAACTTCTATGTCCTAATATAGAATGTAAGGTGTTAGCTAATGTTAGCCTTTCGCTAGCATCAACAATGCTGTGACTGTAAGTTACAATTTAAATAGCTGTCAGTCAAACGCACCTTGTTGGCGATGGCCCGCAGTTTCCCCAGCAGCGAGGGTTTCTGGGTGTAAACCACGTCATCTTCAGGCTCCTCCCCCTCAGCCAGAGCACAGCTGTCTGCAGCCGGCAGCTCACACTCTTTGTTGGCAGACATCACCAGACGAGAGTACTTGTATTCCAGCCTGAACACACACCACAGACACAGATACATCATGACACGACAACCTCCAAAGTGCAGCAAATACCAATCTGTAAACCGACATGCTGTGACCATATTTATGACGTCTTCCATTAAATGTGAGTTCTTCTACAATAGCAGGTAAAAAAAGAAGAAGACAAAAAAAACATTCTGTTGCAGAAAATTGTGTTTTCTTAAAGTTTCATGATTTGTGGAAAACTTCATATTTTGATTTCTTCGGGGATCCAGATAATAAGAAACGTAGGTTCACTTAGGTTTTAGTACTTTTTCTGGTTTGGTGAGAACACAGAAAAAAACAAAACAAACAAGATTATGAGTACAATATAAATACCCACGGTGTGTTTCTTTAGTCTTTGCGTCCACACACAAACAAAAGTTGATGTCTCTACCTTTAATAACACCTCAAGCTGTTCCTAATGAGTACGTTGGCCCTGACTGAGATTGTGTGCAGTGTCAGATAAGCAGGCGTCTCTGACCTCTTGTTTTTCTTCCAGAAATAGCAGGTGAGAGAGATGAGCAGCACGGCCACGAAGGCTCCGCCACCAACCCCGACCTTCAGCCACAGAGCAACGGCCTCACATGGAGACGAGCTTCTGGCGGGTAAAGAGACGCCTTTGGTGCACAACTTGGGCTCATTCCACACATACAGAGTTTCCTAGAGGAAGAAAGACAGAGAATTTACAAAGTTATTATATACTGTATATTGGTAATATTAATAATAGCACTGTCATTTCATGTTTTCAAATTCGTTCTTAAGGAAAGTAGCAGGGAGTGTGTGAGTGATTCACTTTCTAAGAGGTTTGATCTGTGTTTGTGCGAGTCTCAGAGTGTGTGTTTGTGTGTGTCTGAGTGTGTGTGTGTTTGTGTGTGTCTGAGTGTGTGTGTGTGTGTGTTTGTGTGTGTGTGTGTGTGCTACCTGTACGCCCCCCTTGCATGCTCCCTCTATCTTGTGGTAGTCTTCCTCAGAGCAGCTTGGACAGGCGCTGGCGCTCTCCCACAGGAAGTGAAATGTGCATCCATCACATGTTCCTGCAGGACAGGAGCTGCAACAGAAACAAACACACGATCTCACAGATTATGTTTTTTTATAAAGTCTCCTCTAAATTTTGATATCAAACATCATTGTCACATTATATTTGACCTCATCTTGGTATCTTTCAAACCCGGTGTATATTTTCATTCTTTTTATAAAATTGGTTGTAACATGTTCACACTCCCTCTATCTCTATCTATTCCAACACATGAATAAACACTAAAGTTCTTGTTGTGCATGGCTGTGAAAATCCAGGGTTATATCACCTACCTCGGCACAGAGACTTCTCCTCGTTCAGACTTCTCGGGGTTACAGCGCACAGTGATGACTGAACTGCGACCCTGATCACATGAGGCTGTTGGCTGCTTTGACCTAAAAGAAAAGAAGACGTGTCACAGTCAAGGTTTAAGTACGACAAAACTCGCACTCACTCTGTCTTTCATGTTGTACCTGTAGAAGAAGTTGATGTCTGGAACGTCCTTTAAGCTTTCAGGGAAAAGATCTGGTTTGGCGTTCACACCATCCAGCACAGTGTCCACTGTTGCTCCTAGAAACCGATATTAAAACAAACGTTAGCGGCTAATGGTCAGAGAGACACGTGCTGCTGTTTAACAAGCATCTTACCAATGAACGTTTCTGCAAGGCTGATGGACTGGGAGGAAATGGCCATCCTGAAGCCCCGCCCATCTGCTGGGATGATTGTTGATTGACAGATGAAACTGTCAACCGAGTTGACAAATCGAGCCGAGTCGCTCTGATCATCCTTGTTGGAAACGTCGGTGACGTTATCTGTGCAGACAGCAGCTCTGTTCCCCTGCAGCAACACATGCAAATGATCTGTCACTTACTTTGGTGTGTTTGTGTCTTATAACCTTCAATACAACCCGTTTACCCTGGAACTTTTCCTGGGAATCCTCCCAAGAATATTTGGTAATTTTCCATGGCATTTAAAGTGACTTTACAGAGAATTTTCCTAACAAATTTCCAACTTTTTTCCAGAAATTTCCCACCAAACCTTCACAGGAACGTTCCCTGGAATTTTCCAAAACTTTCCCCAGGAATTTTAGGACCTTCATCAGGGACTTTCCCAGGAATTTTGGAAAATTCCTGAAAAATGCCAGGGAATTTTCCAAAATGGGATTGGGAATCTTTACCTGACATTTTAGGGAACTTTTCAGGGTATTTTTGTAAACCTTCCCTTGGATTTTTAAGAAACTTTCCCAGGAATTATCGTGGGAAATTTCAGAAACTTCCCAGAAAAAAAAAGTCATAATCTCTCCTGGGAATTTTCCTAGAATTTCAGAAAATTTCAGGGAATGTTTTTTTCAGTGTTCCCTGGAATATCTGGAAAGCTTTCCTGAGAAGTTACTAAGGATTTTTTCACAACTGTTACAGGAAGTTTCTGAAACTTAACTGGGAATTCTAAAGAATTTTTCCCAGTAATTTTCAGAAAAACTTCTCTAGAAATTTTGGAAATGTTCCCTGAAATATTTGAAAAATGTAATGGGAATTTTTAAATAAAATATCTATATAAAGGTTTAGAACCATAGAAAGAACTGGAGAATAGTTTTGTAAGCATAAAACATGATTTTAATGATTTTACTAACAGATCTCACTATATTAAGTACGTGTGACTCACCTCATGGCCACACAGGCTGATGTTGAAGAGGTGAAGGTATTTGGTCCCTTTAGAGGTGAAACTCGGCCCGATGATCAGAGAGGCCACGTCCTGCAGTGGGCTAAGATCAAAGGTCAGCGTCCGGTTGTTCTCAGTGTGTGTGAAGGAGCAGTCGCTATAGCAACGAGAGTGTTCCTGAAAGAAGAGAAAACACATGAACTCTGAATAAATCACATATAAGATGTACACAGGACAATACTTAATACCAGTTTGGAAACTCTGACCTGAACAAATCATCACTGATCTTTAAAAACTCAGAGCGATACTTAGTATGACGTTTAAATACATTTTTGTTTCCACTAAGGTTCTTCGTAGCAAAATATGACTTAAATAGTTTTTCTTAGGACACAGTCAGGAAACTGGGTGAGTTTGGACAATATTTTAAATAGATAACATCGTTTCGGGACTTAAATAAAACTATATATGCAAGAGAAAAAGATGGAGGCGGTCCTTTCACCTTGTTGCTGATACTTCCAGGTCCACAGGCGACACACGCGTCCTGGCCGTAGGTGTGGCGTCCTGCCAGGTGTGTGTTTGGCGGACACTCCTGACACCGGTTGGTTTCTCTGTGGATGTAAAAACCAGCAGGGCAGGGAACGCAGGAGGAGCCGGCCTGCTGGGAGTTCTGAGATATCAGAGCGCAGGCCCGACACGATGAAGCCACCCCGTCCAGGACGTTTGTGACACTGATGGAGTACAGCTTCACCATGTCGCTCACGTAACGACGCACCTATGAACAAACATAACATCAGAAATTCAGGAAAGAATTTTAGGTATACATATGTTTTTCTTCATTATTTTAGGAACAGAGATCTTTAAAAAAACGACATTCAGAAGCAAGTTGAGGGAGCGCTGCTTTCCTGTGACAGGAATCAGTTCGTGGAACAATCTCAACATAGAAATATCAAAAGAAGTGGACAGCTTGAATACTAGGGTAAAAAAAGATGTTTTTAGGAATAGATTAATTGTGTTTACTTACACCCAGAGCGTGGTTAGTCCTCTGAAAGGCCCACGTATATGTGACGGAGGCGTTCCTGGTCATGCTGTGAGAGTACGACTGTTTCCCCTTACTGCCCTCCCAGGACTCCACCACTGTGGTGCTCTTCCTGTTCACATCCTGCAGGGGGCAATGCAGTGAAACAGACAGGGGTTGGACTACCAGACAGTAATTCTAGACCACAGCTGGAAAACAAGTGTCACTCTTCTCCTCTTCTTGCTTGTTTGTAATATTTGTCACGTAATCACCCCAAACATGTACAATCGACACGCACCGTCATGAAGTAGAGCTCACAGTCGGCCGAGCAGATCGTCTCAAACACAAAGGTTATCTGGCCAAACTCGCTGCCGGTCATCCCTGAGAGCGAAGCTGGGACCCTGCCGAAAAAAACACAACATAAGCAGAGGCCAAAATGAAACACTTTAATAACAAACATTTTGACTCTGCTGTCAGAGAAACACATTTAAGACCTCCTTCCTCTTACACACTTACTTGAAGCCGGGCACGTGCAGGCTGAGGATGAGATAGTCGTTGTCTGAACTGCCCGCTCCGCTGCGAATGTGGTCCCCTGCCACCTCCCACCCTGATGAACCAAAGACATCTTTATTTCAAATGAGCTCTCATGTCAGACAAGAGAGAGTTCCAGTAAATGATTTCAAAGTAAATCAAAACCTGAGAATTATTAATCAAGAGGAGCACTGTTCAACGCTTAGTCACTCAGTGAACGGTTACATGGCTTAAATTCTAGTGTGTACTGTCTGTACGGTGTTACATTGATGTGTTGAAATGTGTTTTCTCTGGGTGGATGTCCAGATGTTTCTAATGCACTAACAGTGGAGTGCTTTTTTCTTTGGGACAGTACAATCTGTCACTTTCCACCAACTTCACCCCAACTCAATCCATCCACAATTTTTTTTTTGTCCTGTTAAAATGTCCTTCCTGCCCCCCCTCCCCCTTATACAGGTTTGATCGCTCTCACCGTTCATGTCATCACAGTTGGAGTTGCCCACGTTAAAACAAGAAGTCTTCATGTTGGAGGGCAGCACGTTCCACCATTTGTACTCGTAACCTAACACTGGCTCCGTACCTGCAGGGCACTGAGTGCACGCTGGTGGAAAACATTCAACCACACACACACACACACACACACACACACACACACACACACACACACACACACACACACACACACACACACACTTCATTTAGATGATCACAATAATGTTGATGTCCTTGATAAAGGAATAACTCTGAAAAGGAACCATGTTTTCATGAGGGGATTATCCTGCTGGCTCTCCTCTTTCAGATCATAAGAATAAACATGGCAGCTCATTTGACAAGGCTTTGTGTGGTACAGTGTGAATATGAAGCAATAGAAAAAAAAAACAAGGTGTTGAGTTGATTTTTCTTAAATAAAAACAGATTCAAGAAGTTCCTTTTATATCAATACAGCCCTAGAGGTTTTGGTGACAAGTTGACAACACATGCCAGGTTTACTCAGGTGTGAGCGGGTTTACCGTAGGTGCCGTCTGAGTGGGTTCCAGGTGGGCAGGGTAAACAGGTGGAGTCGTCGCTGTTGTAGTAGCCGGGGTTGCAGGGAGGGCAGGGCTCCCTCTGCCCCGTCGCAGGAAGCTCCACCGCCCCCGTGACGTTCTCCACACAGATTTTTGGCTCCACCCAACGATGCAACACCTGAGTCTGGAAACAACACATGCTATGTAAGAACTTTAATCCAATAGAAGAGCTTTATGTTGCTGAAATTAGAGAAAAAAAGGTGGTGTTCCTGGGCAGTATACCATTCATAATGAAGAAGATGTTTGTTGTTTCTAAGCAATCATCAGTCTAACTCAGGTTTTTATAGAAATACTAATCAGAACAGGTCGAGGTCATGGACGGGCGCCAAGTAAGTTGACTGTGGATCAGATGACATGCAAAGTGCACACAAAGCTCTTCTTCATTTTCCTTCTCATCACATTGTTTGACTTCTCTGGTTTCATGTGAATGTCCTGACAGAGCTGACGGCACATCTAATAATCGATGAAAAAGTAGCAGAAAAACACTTTCTACAAGCAAGCTTGATCTTCCTGTAGAGATGAACAGTAGGCTGGTTTACACTCTTAGTGAGAGACATGCTTCTTGTATACATAGGCCAGAATCACACACATGCACAGACAGGACCTGTGGACATCCACCAGACCAACTTCCATGTTTTGGTCTGCACTGATGTTTATGAACCGACGACCCTCCTGTCCCCAACCCAAGTCCCTACAGACTGAGCTACTGTCATCCATTCACACCCCATCAGATAGAGAATTCATAGGACAGTGTGTCTGTCCTTTGTAGTGAAAAACATTGAGGATGTGTGTATGAATGAGTGTGTGTAGATGCTGCAGACCTTCCCCTCGCTGTCGCAGGCCGTGTGGATCTGAAAGTAATCCTTCTCTGAGCACGGCGGCCTCGGCTTACACTCTGCCCATCCCTCCTCTGAGAGAGAGGAGTCCAAACAAGAGGAGAGATTGTATTAATCAATTCCAGTTTAAATTAAATTACTATTAAACAACTACTGAGGTTACTACTTTGAGGTTTAATGTTGTTGTTGCATGACACGTACGTGAGTAGTGGTGTTCAGGGCAGGGTGTACAGGAGGATGCGTCCTTTATGGAGAAGGTGTTGCTGGGACAGGGCTGACAGGATGAGGAGCCGGGGCTTGAGCTGAACCAGCCGGGCCGACACGGGAAACACTCGGATGTATAGGCAACACCTGAATAACATTAAATAGCAGCACAATATGCACACAAACTATTAAAAGGTGATTCTTAACTTAATTAGCTGGACCTTTGGGATGAATCCTCATATACTACATCTTTTGGAAACATAAAATAGGATTTTTAAGTTCATAGTTGGGTGTTGGTTTGAAGCTGTACCCTCTATCTGGATGTTCTTGAGCAGCACAGGTTTGAACATCTTCCCTCCCACCAGGATGCCGGTCGTTCTCCAGTACAGGATGTTCATCCCAGACTTCAGAGTCACCTACAAACAAAAAAAGAGAGACACACATGATCAAGCACTAACCAACAATGAAGCTGTCCTACATTACCCAGATAGTTCTACTCACTGTGTGTGTCTCCCATTCTCCGTTGTTGGTGACTTTAATCCACTTCTGGTCATCGGTCTGCGCCATTTCCTGACACTGCTCGTTTTGGACCTGTTTACATGATGACATGAGAACAATTAGCTGTTGGCTACTGTTTATATATCTTATTTCAGTAAGATGTAATGGCAAATGTATTCATCAGAATATATTGTATTGTATGAAGCAGGTAGACATGCTTACATAGAACTCAAAGAAGATGTTGTTGTCTGGATACTGGTAGGTGAAGGAGACAGAGCCTTGTTTCTCCAGATGGACGGCGTAAACTAAAGACACGGTGCACTCATCACGGTTTGATTCCAGATACACACCCTGTGGCGTCCATGATGAGCTGCAGCACAGACAAAACACACATCAGCAAAAGAAAAGGGAGAATAACAGCGCCTGTCACTGGGAATGGTAGTTGCTTGTGTCACCTGTTACAGGCCTGAATGTCCTCTCCATTTGGGCCAGAATCTAGAAAGCTGGCCATGCTGATGAAGCCTGCAGGGATGGCGTCCCATTGATCAAAACGGAGGCCGCTTCCCAGCGAATAGGAGCCTGCCGCACACGGTGTGCACTGCTGCGTAGTCATCTCTAAATACATCCCAGCTGGACAGGAGAAAGCTGTGACATAGAAAAGAACAGTGTTCTACATACTGTCATGTGAAGTCACACACATTTATGAACACACATACACACACACACACACACACACACACACAGCTCTTACAGCAGTCTGTTCCTCTGGTCGGAGGAGGAAGGTCTGAGCAGGTGCCTGGATTCAGAGGGATAGCGACTCTCCATCTTGACCCTGTGCTGTCACACTCGGTGTACTGGAAGTAGTAGTCTGTCTGCAGAAACACACACACAGATTCAAAGACTAATTCACCATCCTGCTTGTGTTTAAATCAAGCTCGCAGTACGGCTTTGACAGCTTTAAAATTAGTTGGTTCACCACTTCAATTTAAACCTATATTTCCTTAAAGAACCCGTGAGGAGCTTTTAGCAGGATATGAAACAGCCCTAAATTAATACAGATGCCTCCTAATGAGCTACAAAAGCAAAAAAGAACATCAGCATAAAGATTGATTTTTTCAAACTTGTTTTTTATGCCTGAAATCACGGGTAGGTGTCAGACGAGGTGATTAACAGCCCGCTGCAGAAACAGCGTTGTCACTGCAAAGATTCACAGTGAGCGATACATTTGACATTTAAAGGGAAGCAGGGTGAGATTTTTTTTTATCAGAAAATATCACCTACACATGTAAAAATCAGTGAAGAGAATAAACGTGTTGGTGTGTCCACAGGGGGGCGCCATATCGATGCAAACTTTGAGTCTCTCACAGGAGCTTTAACAATGTGATTTTGATTATCTTAAGTTTTGTAGAGACATTTATGGGTCACAGAAGATTGAGTTTTAATGATCACCTCACTTGCCCTCTAGCGCTATCCTCAGGTCAGAGTTTATAACGATCCTGCAAGACTCATGACATTCCTATCAGCCTCGACTGCACTTTGCATTTGAGCTAACATGCTACACTAGACATAAACATGCATGCAAATATCAGCATGTAAGCACTGTCCAGGAGAGTGATAGCATGCTGACGTTAGCATTAGCCTACGTCTCTCAAAGCTGCTAACATAGATGTCAAACTTTTAGTCTTAATACCTATCCAGGACAAATATAATCTTAATGGACTTTTTTTATGATTATCACTTAATTATCACAACAAATATAAGCACATAGTAACGTCATCCTCAGTCTATGACAGGTGGTCAGCATGAAGCTGGTTTCATATGGAAACGAAAGCTGTGCATACAAAAGGGAACATTGGCTCTGACCCCGATCAGCTCGGCAAACAACTGCTGGAACACTAATGGTCCATTAAGAGCATGACAGCAGATCATCTGTGCCATCGCTTCTTTTCCAAGGACGGCTGATTGTGACGTTATGCTCATCATTGAAATGCATTAGTTCATCATTCAGAGGAACATTTTGTCCAAAGTTACAAACAATGAGATGCTTTAAAGCTCCACAGGAACAAAATTCAGATGGCATCGTTCACAGCGAGTGATGACAAATACAGTAAAAGTACGCTTTTTTTTAATAAACCTTGTTAAACTAATACATTGAAGACGATTGATTTGCTGGCTCTGACTTTCAATGTGTGTCTGGTTTGGTTGATTTTGCGTCAATAATATATTCTACTTCTACTCTTCACTGTTGAATATGAAGCTAGGCCCTGCAGCAATTTAGCTTAGTATAAAGATTAGAAACAGGTAGAGAAAGCGAGCCTGTGTCCAGATAACTTTTGCATATATCTTTAACAATATTTGTTACATTTCTTTTAGGTATTTTACAGAGATAACATGATGCAGGAGGACAGCTGGGAGATTTAAAAATGATAATTAATGACTTCTACACTCAGTTTTTCCTACTTCTCTCAGTCTAAACTTACTTTATACTTTATGCAAGTCTTGCAGAATTGAGTTTAAAAAACAAAGTCACTGCACGTTTTCTTTTAAAGCATCTTCCGAGGAATCCAAAGCCTCGCTCTGGCAGATCTCCATCTCCTCCTCCGAACCTGCTGTTCAGCTGGGCAGACTAATGGTCAGAGCGTGAAGGCGGCTGGCTGCAGCCGAGCACTGACATCTAAGTAGCAGCTAATTAAACGGGAACATCACAGAGAATGACCTGAGCTGTGTGTACAGAGGAATTAATCAGGGAGAGAGAGAGATGGTTTAGGATGCAGTGTGTGTGTGTTTGTTTGTTTGTTTGTGCACGGTATATAGATACGCTTTTCCTCTCTCAAATTACTAATCACCTCTGCAAAGAAAAAAGGCCATTCAGGCTGCCCTACCCCAACAAACAGGCGTATAAACTGCAGATTGCCACGTGAGAAGCCGACCTCTTCATTAACATGTAAACATGGCAACCTGCTCTGAGATTCACCTGCTGACTCTTCTCTGTAAATAGACAAATAACAGGGCTGATGCCTGTGCTAATGTGTTGGTAGATTGAGGAAAAGGGGACTGTGATAAAAAAGGACAGGTGCTCATGTGTTCCACTGGTCTCCAGGGTGACTCATGCTGCTTGTCATGGACTGATGAGAAGAGAGTAGACGGGGGACAAGGGATAAGATTCAGTCATCCTCTGAATCAAGAGATTGTAGGACCGAAGGAAAATAAGCGTATTTGTTTTCGTGACAAGTGATTAAATGAGTAGATCTTTACAACTCTCATGACAGTCCAATCATTGTGACGCTACAGCAAGAAGCTGCTCAGTTTAAGGATGACTCACAAATGTTTTGAATGAACGTTGTGTCTTTCAGAGGGTTACAGGTGTTCAGATTGAGCAGGTGTTTATGTCTTGCTGACCAGGATGAGATTTCAACATTTAAAATCCCTAATATCTCCAGGCTTTAACACGGATTCACAGTGTTCTCTCATATCCTGTAGCTGGTTGAATAAATTAATGATATACAGATACTCAAGCTAAACACTGAGCAACTTGAACTCTACTTGGCTCTTTGCATTTTCGGCTCCTTTATATTGTCTTTTCTTTACTCCAGTAAACAGACCTAATAATTTTAGGTTAGATGTTCACTCTAGCCTAAACATGAATGCAACAACAATCAGATGCATTAAGATGCATCATCTGTTATTGGACTTTTCTGCTCAATGAGCACTTCTACCATTGTTGCTCTCAGTATATTGTGATTATGAAGATTATGTTCAGTTATTATAGGAATATTTCAACACTGTTGTATAACTACTTTTGTTGTATCACACTGCTTGCGGTCCTCTCTCCTCCTCAGCGGATCATTGTGGCCCGTCTGGCCGGCAGGTGGCTGCCCAGAGGAGGGATGGAGGCCAGCAGACAGCGTCATCTTGTTATGGAGCGTGTTTATAGTCGGCATGAACCGCATTTTAAGCCGATCAGTGGCATCAAGAGGACCGCGTGTTCTCGCATTAAATCAATATTTTGATAACAACTCTTACAAATGATGTTTTTTTTTATTGTTCAAATAAAGGAGCATTTGTGTATGTTTTTTTTTCCTGCGCGCATGGCCATTTTCTTCACTTGATCACCGCGTTAAAGAGGAGATAAACAAAAACAATCTAAGAAAAATAACAGCGAGGATCCTGATTTTGGCATCCTCAAATGTAACATCTACTGCACACCAGTGTCATGAAAAAGAATCATGATATTATAGGAGAATAGCCTAATAATGGTATAAAAAAAGAAAGAAAATAAAGCGCTCACCTCGCCGCACGGCCGCAGCTCTCTGACGGCGGACACTGATGATGAGTGAGCGCTGATGAAGAGTAAAAGGCAGCGGGGGAACCAGGAGGCCCACACCTGCTCCCGCATCCTCAGCTCGGATCACAAACAACCGGCTGTCCGCTGCCTGGAGCCTCAAACATGAACCGGACCGAGCGGTGACTGTTTATCTGCTGATGTCCCTGTCACTGATGTCGCCTGCCTGCATGTCTTTCATTAACCCCCCCACCGTCAATTCACAAACGATACTTCCGGTTCTTCCTTTCCAAATAAAAGTCCTGTCATCCTGAGAAGAAACTGAAAATGTTGAATTGAAATAAACAGCTCATATCATTTTAAAATGTTCTTAATTACCATTTTATTTCATTTGTACACTTTGATGATGCTTGCATCTTTTTAGGGCTAAAAATCAGGGGGTTTCTTTATGTTGAATATAAGTGAATATTTTAAGACAGTATTATTCAAGTCATTTCAAAAGTCCAACATAAACTCTTTCAAATTAGTATTTTAGGATTTTTTAAATTAATATGTAACTGGAGTGACAAATAGGTAAAAGCGCCTTTGAGGAACTTTGTGTTCATGTTGATTTTGGTTCCCTGTATGTTTTAATACCAATCCACACATTAATTATGAAATATGTTCTCAAATAATTAAAACGTTCCCTGCATTAGCTGTTTTTGGAGAACTCTGTCATAAGAGGGATGAATAATAGGCCTGCAGATAGATGACTGTGTCTTCATCATGCTTTTATTTTGAACGCACCGCTATCTCTGTATTCTATAAATCTTGTTGGCTCCTTTACTTTTCTCAGTACTGAGCTTTTACTCAGACAGTGACGCCACAAGGGGTGATAACACGTTATCTGGATTGACAGCTGATGATAGACAACAGGCCTGCAGGCTGCAGAGCTTATTATAACTCCTACTCCTCTTCACCTGACAGCAGAGGTGAACTCTGGGGAACGATAAAACCTGAAGGTCCTACCTATGTTCATATTGTTCATTGAAGAGGTTTACAGCAACTCTCTATAGACTATATGTATTCACTCACTTTTTAAACAAATTTAGCCGGAGTGTGTATCAACTCTCTCAGAGCTCAGAGACTTTTAAAAGAGGGCGGCTAAAGTCATGTTAAGTTCAGGGTGCAAGCCATGAGTGCAAGATCATTGAAATTTCAGACAGAGAGGTGGATTATTGATGTATTTACTCTCTTTTTGTTTGTGTATCTCTTCTAATGTGTCTATTTGTTTTCTGTCCTTGAGCATGAAAAAAAGGGTGTAAAAAAATTTTATGTAAGAGAAAATGAAATAAATTAAAGGAATTTAGCATTAAACAAGAAATGAAGCTGAATGCATTCTCCATATGACTCAGTAATGTAGCCTGGATGATTATGGCTGCTTTGCACAAGGGACCAGTGGAAACGATTTGTGTAACTTCAGGGGTTTTCAATTTAAGTTATATAAATGCAATTCTCTTTTCTTACTTTTGTCTTCATTGTTAAGTGTCAATCTTCCATTCGACACTGATTTATTTTATTTTGGTTGTATGACTATTTCTAGACGAGATTCTGTAGTTTAAATCTGTATTTAGCTGGCCGGTAGGTGGCAGCATACGTCCGTACAAAATATTCACACGAAGAAGAACCCGGAAATGACGTATAGTGTGGAATCAAAACAGTTAAAATTTGACAGCTGGTCATCGCATCACAATACGTTCATAAAATGCGATGGGAAATGTTACTGCCAATGTCAAAACTAACCTAGACTATTTAGCAAACGGCCTCATACACGGTGTCGACTTTTTAACGGACTGTCGAGGGATGCTAATCAGAGGAAAAGGTTCTTTTGGCTAGTTTATCTTCTAGCTGGCCGAAGCAGCTCCCACGGCTAACGAAAGTTGCTCCATGGCGATCTATGGGCTGAACATTACCATATATAGACCGACAACAGAGCTCCCTCGCCGGTGAAATGTAAACGGTGACTCGCCGAGGAGGCTGACAAAAGGGCAAGCTAGCAAGAAAGAAATAAACACACTAGCGCGATTGCTTCAACATGTCATCTGACCAGATTATCGCCATCGTCATGGATGACAAAATCTACGAGGTGAATAAAAAGAAGCTGATAGAGAAGAGCGACTACTTCCGTGCACTGTACAGCTCCGGGATGAGAGAGTCCACGGAGGACTCGGTGCAGCTGCAGGGACTCAGTGTGCCCGGTCTGGAGCTGGTCCTGGAGTTCATCAACACCTCCAAAGTTCAGGTTGTGAATGAGACACTGGAGGACCTGATTGAGACCGCCTCCTTCTTACAGGTCACCTCCATCCTCAAGCTCCTCACCTCGGAGATCCGGCAGGACAACTGCGTGGAGCTGTACAGCCTCTCAGAAGTTTACGGGACCCACGATCTGCGTCATGCCTGCCTCAAGTACATGAGCTGCTACTATCACCCCATGCTGAGGAGGCCTGAGTTCTGCAGCCTCCCTCCAGCAGTCAGAGACCAGGTCAAAGACATGCGAATGAAAGGCACAGCCACCCTGGTAGCCATCGGGGACTTCACCTGTCTCTCCATGGATGTACCGGATCAGGATGAACCCTGGTCCATGTTGAGGTACGGAGAGGTGGAGCAGAGATGGAAGCCGCTGGCGAACAACCTGCCTCCTGATATGATCAACGTCAGAGGATATGGATCAGCTGTGCTGGATAACTACCTGTTCATAGTGGGGGGATACAGGATGACGAGTCAGGAGATCTCTGCGGTGCACTGCTACAACCCCTGCAGGAATGAGTGGAACCAGGTAGCCCCGCTCAACCAGAAGAGGTAAAACCTAACCAACACATTCCATATAATGAGTTTTCTTTTATGTTCCACTCACTGCGTCCTACCGCTCCATCAGGTCCAACTTCAAGCTGCTGGCGGTACACGGGAAGCTGTACGCTGTAGGAGGTCAGTGTCTGGGCACAGTGGAGTGTTACAGCCCAGAGCAGGACTGGTGGACCTGTGTGTCCTCCATGCCTGACCCTTTGGCTGAGTTCTCTGCCTGCGAGTGCCAGGGGATGATCTACGTCATGGGTGGATACACTGCGAGAGGTTGGTAGAACTCGAAAAGCAACAAAATACCAACAGTCTGTTTCTATAAAAACTGCAAGCAAACTCCTCCCAAATACATCGATAACTTTCCTGTGCCCTCTTTTTTTTTTCTCTCGTGTCAGCTTTGGGTTAAAAATATGACTGAAGATCTGAAGGTTTTTTTAGTTTGAAGTTTTGTTAACTTTCACATCCTGAAAACTGAGCGTCACACGCAGGATGGGAGAGTGTAAAATAACTCCCGTTCATCTCTTTATCCTCTGACTCAGCAGTTTATGAGACGGGGGTTGGAAGGATTAAGAAGACCGAGAGGTCAAAAGATGATTAGAGGGATAAGAAACTAAAACATTTACTTTTCCAAAGCAAAAGCAGGTTCTTTTTTTTTGAATCAGTAATCTGTTTCGACAGCAGCAAGTGATGGGCTTTGTTTTTGTTACTTTGCTCTGGGCTTCGTCACCCAGAATACATATTTATCAGACTGCAGTCAGGTTTGAAATAATCTCTCTTTTCATCAGTATCTTGACAGTGAGAAAGTAAATTCCCAACTATTTTTATAGCCTACAGATCACTTTTGTTTTTTCAAGCAAAAAATGTCAAACATTAGCTGCTCCCGTCACATTGAACGACTCGCTCGACTTCTTCTCTTTGTCTTTTATGATCGTCATTGGAGATTCTTTTGGTTTTCATTGCTGGTGATGAGCACATTCACAAAATTTTACATTTTAAACAATTCATTTTAAAAACACTCGGTGAATCAATAGTTAAAATAGTCTTTATTTTGCTCCCATTTTTCCCACATACATCTCTGCATGCACTGGGACACCTCATCAGTGGTTGTTGTTTCAGGTCTCCTAACATTATGCACCTTCACACGGGCGACCTTAGCAGGGTTGATTAAACTCTGGCTGAAGTCCCAGAAGCACTTACGCAGCTCGCTTTTGTTTTTATACAAAGCCATCTACAGTATCTGTTCTGCTGCCTCACTTGATGGCTTTTGTTTTCTCAGCCATGGTTTTTCCTGGAGACTGAGCCCCCTGCTGGGCTCGTTGTGGAGATATATAAATGTTCATACATGCAGGAAAAAAAGTTAGAAATCTGAGTTTTGGTTGAGGAACATTTGATTTTGAGTAAAGACTGAAGAAAAAAAAGGTTCTTTCAGACTTTTTGCAAATGTAACTTTTTGTTTTCTTGTGTACTTCAGACAGGAACACAAGCGTCCTCCGCTACTGCCCCCTCTCTGACACATGGACCGTTTTTCGCTCCTGCTCCGCGCACATCCGTAAGCAGCAGATGCTCTCAGTGGAGGACACCATCTACCTGGTGGGCGGCTACACCCACGAGCTGGCCCAGCGGCAGCGGCGTCCCAGCCAAACGGAGGACGTGCTGACAGTGCAGTCGTACAACGTCACTACGGGGGAGTGGCTACATCTGAAGGACAACACATCCAAGTCGGGCCTCAACCTGACGTGCACCCTGCACAATGACGGCATCTACATCATGAGCCGGGACGTCAGCCTGCCCACCAGCCTGGAGCACCGCGTCTTCCTCAAGTACAACATCTTCTCAGACGCCTGGGAGGCCTTCAGACGCTTCCCAGCTCTGGGACAGAACATGCTGCTGTGCTCGCTGTACCTCCCCAACCTGCTCTGATGGTGACAGAGCTCTGTGAACATAAACATCCGAGGGGGGCCCTGCAGCTTTAATACAGGCCAGTCGGTTGTTCTTGCACAGAGTAGGTTTCTGTTGCATTATTGGGAACACTGTCTGGCTGCCAGGTTGGACGCCTCGTGACCTCTGTGCCTATAAAAAAAAAAGCACTACATTGTACATACTGCTGTGGATGCAAATACAAAAGCTACAATGACAACAAGTACGAAAGTGATGAAGCACCATGGTCCATCAGCAGCATCAGAGCAGCAGGCCCCAGTTTGTGCCTCTCGTGTTTAAAATTGCATTCAAGTAACGGGATCATCGTCTGTTTCTCTGATCAAATGAACCTGGAAAGTTTGAAAAATCCAGAAATGTGTAATTCCAACAAGACATTCTGCTGGTCTGAGGAAATAACCAAGACTCTTAAAGTCCCTCTTTACAGCTTGGGTGAAAAAAATACTTGATGCACAATTAAAGGACCAGTGTGTGAAGGGAGAGATATGATTTATCTTAGCTTTATTATAATGTTTATTTGCATTAGTGTGAAGTCACAAGAACACCAGGAAAGTTGTGTTTTCCTTACCTTAGAATGACATCTTTATTTCTACAGAGGAAACGGGTCTCCTCCGTGGAGTCCTCCAATCACTGGCCCCTGAACGAGCCGCGCAGGTTTATCCTGGGTTTAGTGTCCACTATAGGTTCTCCTCCAAGCTTGGAAGAAGACTTTATTAGCATTCAAGTTAAATACTACAAACCACTCCTTAAAAATAATTTGAAATTTATTTTCCAATGTGTTTTACACTGTAGCAGACATAATAGTTTCCTCTCAGGTGGTCCATCAAGTCTTTAGGATTCTGTAAGTATCTTCAGAGCAGCTCTAAGTGGTATTTAATGATCATTGTTGGGTTATGACATTTGAGAGAAACAGATGTTTACCTACACTAAATGTAATGTTAACACTTGAGGGCCACAAACTGAAGCTGCATAACAGCATGCTTTAAAACCTTTGGGGCTACAATATTCTCGATGTTTACACTCCAAATGTGGCATTGGCGTACATGTTTAATCAAATCACTACAAACCTTAACATATCTCAGAAACGTTATGTCTTTATGTACTGTACATAGCAGATACTCCTGATTATGGCTTTGGTTTTACACTGCCAGTTTTTTGAGATTTGATGAAAGTGACTGTTTGCGATGACGAGGCTCAGAGGGAGCTTCATGTGTTCTTTATACTCTTGCACTTGTCTTTTTTTTTCCAGAGAAACACTAAGCAAAGCTTAAAGCGCAACTCCATGAAATGAACGCAGCACATGTGCCTTCTGCAACCTCACTTAACGGGGACTTGATAAAAAAAAAAGCACAAAATGCAAGACTTTGTTCCATTGCCAGCGACTGACCAAAACTGCTGTTTTATTTTTTTCAATGCTGACGCAGATTTTGTGCTCGTTAAAGTACTTTTCAGTTCCTTGATTACATATTGGGAGTGATGTGGGAAACGAGCCTCAAAGCAGATTTAATCCCTGAACTCTTTATTGTTTTGGTGAAATGCAGCAGTGAAAATGTGTGGTTTGGTGGATTTCAGATTCTCTCTGTACTACGGTACTTATTTGACAGTTTTGGAATTTAAGTCATAATAATAAAGATGATGTTCAGATGTTCTGATGTTTGTCCTTTCCTTTATTTCTCCATTTTCTCTTAGCTAGGTTCTATTTTTGTGCAAAAAATCTGTCAACAACATCTTGCCAGTTTTTGGGACCTTTGAGAAAAGATCGATTCATGTATTCTCAGGATCGTCCACTTTTCAGAGTAAGGAAGTTTTGTGGTGTTTTCATGAAATTTGAATATGTTTTAAGATTTGGTTCACTTAATTAAAAACATCTGTAACTTACCTTTAGCAGAGTCTATCCACGAAGATAGCTGAAAGCAGCTACAAGGGTGTTCTCACTTCTGATCTCTGTGATTGACATCTCTCTCACTGTGGGGGGGGCGGGACAAGTGACATTACTGATTTCCCTCTTCACTGCTGACAGTGTGACCTGTCACAGCAGGTGAAGCACAGGTGTTACTACAGTTCAGACATTAATGATGGCTGTCTTCTCTTCAAACGTTCCAGAGAGATTATCAAACAAGTTGCAGATTAATTTATTCTAAAATATTTCACAAGCTCCTCATACATAGTTTGACACAAAATCATTTTATCTTAAGCTGTCAGACAAATGAACTGGAGGAAGAAATACAATGTGTTGCTCTGTAATGTCGTGCTGCAGAAAAGTTGTATAAAGTATTCAACTTAAATAGTCCAGTACTGAAGTAAATGCACTCAGCTACCTTCCATCACAGATGTTTACTGAAACATATTAAGTCAAATATATAACCTTGCACTCAGCTGAAAGCTCTAATGCTGCTTTATGTCAGTCCTCTTTATGTATGCTTATAGTACGTTTAGGATTTTTGAAGTTAAAGTTACGTCACCTATAAAAAACCCTCAAAGATGCTGCATCTCTCGTTGTTTTTCTCACAAATCTACGTCTGCTGTGAAACAAGGTCTCTGATTTGCACGATGTTGAAAGCTTCCCAATGTAGAAAATGTTAGCATCAATTCAGAAAATTTGAGAGAAATTGAAATCCCATAGGAGAAAAAGACAGCAAGTAATTACAGTAAGAAAACGACCAGCAGGTGGCGGCACAGGGCTTTTAGAAAATTAAACATCTCAGCATTCTTTCAGTATTATCCACTTCACCTTCACAAGGACTTAACCCTAAAGAAAAATCACATATTTCAGAATGAAATCTTCATTTTTGTTGCGCTGCCTTTTGATATAAACATGAGTTTTCTGATTAACACACAATGAAGCAACACTTGACTGTTTTATAGAAACACCTGTAGGCTGAAAGATGAAGGCTTGTGTCACTGTGGAGGTCATGAACGCTGATGGACGGGATATTTTTGGCTTTTGTTAGTGCAGACAAATAGATGGATGAATGGTAGAAATAGTGTTTTCTGATTCAGGGCGGTCACAGCGGAGGCAGAGAAAATCAATTGTGACCATCAGTGGTCGAGATTGATCCCCCGTGTGCGGGGTCAGATCAGTGTGATCTCTCTCACACCTCCACAGAGGACTTCAAACGGCATCAGGCTTACAGATGAGATGGAGTGACTTGAGTATCTCATGGGGAGAAAGTAGTTATTTTGCAGCTAATTAGAGTGCATATGATTGCAGAGTAAAGATTTTCTTTTTGATAGAGTCAATTGAGAGAATGTGGTTTGAAGCCGGAGGTGAGCATGCGTCTGTGTCGAGTGTGTGACGGAAAAGAGGAGGGTTCAGAGACGAGAGAGAGGGAGAATAGACTCATGACAGCAGAGATAGTGTAACAGAGAGAGAGAGAGAGAGAGAGAGAGAGAGAGAGAGAACCAAGGACAGACAGCACTGAGGGGAGGGGAAAAACACACTCACTCTCTGTCACACCTTCCTCACAGCCTCACACAGCCTCTGAGAGAGACAGAGTACATTTTGACATTGAGAGGAAGATGCATGTCCACATCAGAAGAGCACCCAGGACAGGAGAATAGCCCCAAAAGCAAAGAGACAAATACATGCCAAGGACTACAAACAAACAGGGAAAAAGAGAGTGAGTGTGCCTAGAGGGAAGGACAACCTTATCTTCAAAGAGGGCGAAACAGAGAGGAAGAGGCAACATTTGTAGTGTGTTTCTGTTTCCTTTCAGAGGATCTGAACAGCAATTCTTAAAAAGCTGCATTTGGGATTTTCTCATCCTCTTTGCACACGACTTCTACTCTGTCTCTTGCTGCTGCTGTGAGGTTATAGTCTCCGTGGTACCAGAAAATAAGGACTTCTTTACGGACCCGACACCATGAGCGAGTCGAAGAAAGGTGAGCTAGCCATCCGGGATAAAGCCATCCTGCACCAGCAGAGGCGTCTCAAGCAGGCCACCCAGTTCTCACACAAGGACTCGGCTGACCTCCTGCCCCTGGACGGGCTGAAGAGACTGGGCACGTCCAAAGACCTGGTGAGTGGAATCACAAATAAGTACTCGAGATAATCAGTTCATAAATCACTTGATTGGAGGGGCTGCGTGTCCAGATGCTTAGGGGATGTTAAAGGTTAAGAGTGGAAGTCGAACGGTGGAAGTGTCTAATAACATCTCAAAGGGATGTACAAAGTGTCGAGTCATGCCTTAAAGAGTACGCAACTTAATAAGCATCAAACTTCTACAACAATGTTGAAGCCGTGAAAAATAGCTCAAACGTAAAATGATTCAAATTTACAGCAAAACAAAAGATAAAGTTTTTTAAATATTCGTCTTCCTCACCTTAACATTTTGCCAACATTACCCACAATGCAACACAATCGTTGACAGTTTAGTGAGAGATTCGGTTGTTCTGTACAACAATGTTGAAGTCGTGATAAATAGTTTAAGCATGAAATGATTCAAATTTGCAGCAAATCCAAACATATGGTTTTTTTTAGTTAACATTCATTTTCCTCGTCTAAACATTTTGCCGACATTACCCACAATGCAACTCGACTGTTGACAGCCCAGAGAGAGAGAGAGAGAGAGACAGAATGTGGTCGTGCTATGCTAGTAGCGGCTAATTAGCTGCTAACGTTAGGCAGAGATGATGAAGTGAATACAGAGGTCACTTCATTCAAACTTAACACCTTTAGATTTGTTCTGCTTTTAAATTTGTAGTCATCACGTCCCCAAAGAAGCTGACTCCAGTGACATCACTCGAGGTGCGCCTGTGTGGTTCCCTCTGCAGCCACTCCAGCTTAACACAACTACTTTTATATTTATGGAGTGAAAAGATTTTGAGATGACTTTTTTCATCCTCAGTTCTGCTAAAAAAGTTTGTTATATATTCACCTGTGTTATAATCGTATTCTTTAATGTAAGCATTATGACCACACTTACCGAGACCAAGACAAGACTGAGACATTTAGGGATCGAGACCGTGTCAAAATCAAGACCAAGGAAGGGGGAGACAGAGACAAGACCAAGACCTCAACTATCAATGAAAAATCTTCATCTCGTGTCACTCACTTGGACCGTAACACCGGGAAGGTTGCGACCGTAACTGGGGGATAAGTGAATTGTTCTTTTAGAAAGAGGCGTTTTCCTTCTAATCACTGCAATGACGTGGAAAAATAGCCTTTCAGTGGTGGTCTTGACCGGTCTAGATTTAAAATCCAGTCTGCCCAGTCTGAGACAAGACCGAGAAAATATGCTTTCAATTCTGAGACGAGACCTTCAAAAAGTCTCGAGACCGCTCTTGAGACCAAGACCGATTTCGAGTACTACAAAACTAGTCTGACTAACAGACCAAAACTATAAATATATCTAGTTTACAGTTAAAGACAAAAAAGAGCAACAGGTATTCACAGTAAACAAACTTCAAATGTTGATTTTGAATGTAAATATATGTTAAAGCAAATTGGATAATACATTACTTATTTGATTAATTGTTTTGACGGCTAAAGAAAATGGCTGCTCAATAGCTCAGTCGTCAATTTACTGACAAAGTCATGCAGGATCTTTTTGACTCCTGATAAATGTGTACCACCATCATTTTCTGCAGAACTAATGTGTACCTCATGGTGCTGAAAGCCCTAAAGTGCAGCCTTGAAATGTAAATGCATCCCTGAAACGGTCATGAAAGATGCAGAATCCTGCACTCTGCATACAAAGGAGGGATGGTTTAGCCAAAGCATGTTACAGTACACTATGCATGGCTCTCAAATACACAGACATGTCGTCACACATTCAGGAAAACACACACTCACACATGCGACATGGCACAGGCTGACATGCACAATGAAACCCAGTCCTGCATGCTACTAGCAACCTCTCGCTCAGGAGGAACTCCCTGTAATAATCTCTCTAATTTATGACTCCACCTCTCCGCTGACACAGTTCTGGTTTGATGGCGGCTTCCCAGATTCCCCAGAGCTCTTCAAGTACCCTGACACAAACGCTTCTCGCTCTGGGAATCAGCAATATCGCTGCTCTGTGCTCTGCAAATCTCCAACTGTGATGCATTTATGCCTCTGCCAGATTTTAATACCAACATTTGCTGCTATAGATAAACATTCCTCCCCTCCTTCTCCTTTCTTCGTCTTCTTTGACTGAGTCACATTTTCAAATCATTTTACGATCTGGTGGTAGAAAATGTCTCTCTCTTTCCTCCTTTATTGACTCTGAGCTCCTGGGGAAACATTTCATTTAAAACTCCAAGTGTGGCATTTTGAAGTAGATGTTATCTAACATGCATTTAAAGCCATGCTAGCATCAGAATACTTGGCAACAGTCAGACCTTCACATTTGTCTAGACTGAAATATCTTAACAGCTGTTGGATGAATGGCAATGTCTGTGAAAATGTGTCCCCACCAAGTGAATATTCATAGTTTTGAGTGTAACATCTTTGAAAGACATTCACAACCTCCCGGGATGAAATTAAGTTTGTTAACCCTTAGCTTTTCTTAAAGCGTCATCATCAGGCCAAAACACTCCGACGTATTTAACAGACCACATTCTTTGCGTGCATCACCATCGTGTCTGCCAGTGTCCCCACTCCTCTTCCTCCTCTTCCCTGTTTCTTTTTTCTCTCCTGTAGACGGATCATTCCTCTTCGTCTTTCTTTGTTGACTTTCACGTTTGGTTTTCACAGCAATCATGCATGTGACGCTTAGCAGGACAACAAGAGTGCTGTCATATGGGGCCCCTTAGGGAGGTTGTCGTTGCAAAATGTAGGGCCGCTGCTTTGGTTTAAGTTTGTCAGCAATCAAGGGGCCCCCTACTGGTCTGGGGCCCCAAGCAGTTGCTGTCGTTCCTGTTCACAAACAGCGCCTCTGGGAACGCCCCCTGAAGTCGGAAATCCGACCCAGAAACTCAGAGGAACTTCAGTAGGCCGAACTGAAATCCAACATGGCTGCTCCGAGCATAAACAGTAAAGTTTAATTTGTACAAAATATTGTTAATCAGTCTATCAGTCAACTATTTAAACATTATTCGACAAATTGATTTAGTAAGGAAACTGCTGAACTGGAGATGGATTGTGTTGTTTTTATAAACAATATGCTTACATCCCTTTTAGAGCTTCAGTGGATCCTAACATGATGAACTGTACCTGCTAGCTTAAACCTCCTAGCTTTGGAATTGTGAGTGAGTTAGCTTGCTGATATTAGCATTTAGCTCACAGAGCCCCTAGCCTAGCGTGACTGTAGTGTGGATTCTTATTTCTGTAATGGCAGCCAGAGTTTCTTTGATCAGTCCAACTTTGCACATCTACATATTATTAGAGAGAGAATAAAAAAGTTATAAGTATCAAGACAAAAATCCCTAAAACTCCATTAAATTCAAGAAGCGTACTGTGAGTCGACATCTCCTGCAGGGTCCTGAAAGCCCTCTTATCATAGCCCACCAATTATCTTATCCTGGAAGACAGAATGAAGCTCATCTCAGCAGTTATCTAAAATCCTATCTGCGGCGCAGATGTGGCCACAGGGAGCCCGACATGATTTTGCTCAGCATTTGAAACAAGTGATTTTAGTCAGAATAGCTTCAGGAACTTGAGGGAGGAATGCAAATTGCAAGGCGGACTCCGTCGTGCCAGTAATCTCCCCTCTGCAGACAGCCAGAGACATGGTTCAGGCTGTGAATAGACATGGATGCACAAAATGAAAAGAAAGCTGTATTTCTGAGAGGGACTCGCATGACAAACCCTCAGAGACAAAAGATGCCTCTGTCTGGATGAGACTGTCAGATCAGTTTGTTTGTTTGTAGGCTCGCCGACTACAAATCATTGTCTGTTTTGAAGTCTTTATGGTGGAATTTAAAAATATATATACACATATTTTCTACCTTTTGTCTTCTGGATGTCATTACCAAAGCTCATAGCTGAAATGATATGAACTTATGAATTTTGCACAGAATGACTTCAAGTAAATTGGAAATCTTCATAAATTGATAACGCGCTACATCCTCTCTTTTGTCCTCGTCGACCTGCTGCTTTTCCTTGTTTTAAATCACTGTTAACTGAATATCTTTTGTATTCTGGAAAAAAAAATAGAAGGGTGAACAGAAAGAGAAGATTTCAAATGAAAAAAATACAAGTTTTGAATCTTGTACTCCATGAATTAATTGATCAAACTCGTTTTTTTTACGCTTTAAAGGCCGAACACGCAAACTCATAGGGGGGCAAGGGTAGTTATCTTCATCCCTGCCATCCTTCCTCTTAATTTGTGCTTGCTGTCCTGTCCTGTCCAGTGTGTAATTCAGCAGCAGAGCCTGTTATGTAAGAGAGAATTTGTTTTGCTGCTCTTTAGCCTGAGGTCCTCTCATTGTCAGCAGCAGCAGCAGCAGCAGCATCACTCCAACCATGTTGTGTTGTTGAGTAAGGGGAGCAGCGAGCATGAAAAGGGCAAAATCTACAGCGCGAACACAAGAGCGATGAAGAGGAAGGGAAGAGACGGCTGGAGACATATAAGGTCAAGGAGGACGTTTGGTTTAGTGTGGATGTTTTACGTAACACAATGAAGAGCTTTGAGTTCATGTGCGGAAAAAAAGCACAAAGAGTAAACTGAGCAGACGAAGGGTATATGTGTATGTGTGTGGAGTGTGGGTTTGGGGAATTGGGTTGGAAAAAGGCCAGTTGCATTAACACCTGAGCTCAGCATGGACTCAGTTATTGTGTAACTGCTAAGTAACCTCAATGTCTTCTATAGTACACGCACTTGATGCAAGAAATACAAGATCGCTCAAAAGCGGCGACGTTGCCATTTGGAGCAAAAATACACCGATCATATATTTTAAAGGGCAATACTGTGATTTCTGAGTCGTTCCAAACACATGTTTATTTATTTATTCTTTAAGAGCTTTAACAAGTTCATCTAAAACATTGAACGTTGTATCATTTTACCCCAGAATAACATTTTCATTGGCTTAGAAAAGTCTTCTACTAAACAATGAGGTCATGAAACTCTTCAGTGAAACTTTGATAAATTCAATTATTTATGCCGTCTCTAAAGGGCCAGTGCAAAAACACAACAGATACAAAGACAAAACTAGTGATGTGATGTATGCAAAATTTCTGATTCTGCACCTCAAAGCTGAAACAATCCTTTTTATAACGACGAAGGCTATCATGTTATAAGTATACTGAGGAGTGTTCAGTTTCCCTGTGTTTCAAAAACCACAATAAAAGTAATAAAATGAGTAAATAGTCAAAGTGAGATGAAAATAGTTTTTTGTATGATGGAAGGTAAAAAACAAAATCAGGATGTAAATCTCACATTTGTCTTATTTTGCTGCACACACCTGGTCCTCTGCTTCAGAGCCTCGTTCCTCCTCTCCCTGCAGCTTAGCTGTCTGTTTGCTGAAGTCCCTCTCTAACAGACGAGTGAGTCTGAGACTCTGTGGTTGCGTGTTGTCTTTGTGTGAAGGCCTGTCAAATTGAGACGTCACAATCTCCAGGTAATTCTGAGGATGATCACAAGCTACAGAACTGCTCCTCGGTGTAGAAATGTGGCACAGAAGGAACAAAGAAACGAGAAAGAGTGAGCAGAACTTGCTGCTGTTTTTATATTGTATATATTTTTTATGAAATTAAGTCTATAAATCCCGATGCAAATGTTTTATGAATGAAAACCATGAGACAAACTATAGAGTGACGACTCTGCAAGAATTTGAGCTTACATTAGCTTGGTGGAGAGTTAGCCAACAGTCGCTGCATGAAATGTAACATAATCATAGGAATTAAAGGACAGAAGAACTGGGAACTTCAGGGCGCTGGTGGCCTAGTGGTTGGAGTGCATGCCCGGTGAGCGGAGGCTGTAGTCCTCCAAGCGGATGACCTGGGTTCGGATCCAACCTGAGGCCCCGTTTCCTGCAAGTCATTCCCTACACTCTCGCTCTCTCTCTCTCTCTCTCTCTCTCTCTCTCTCAGATTTCTGACTCTATCCTCTGTAATACTGTATCTCTACAATAAAGACACAACAAGCCCAAAAAAAAATAAAATGTAAAAGATGGATGAAAAAAAAACGGGGTATTTCATGGCTAAATAGAAAGTAGGCTTAATACACACATTAGCCATTAAAAAGGTACAATCTATTTGATTGATATTTGAAAATGGATTAATTAGTGTCTGAAGGTGTTGTGTAGGCTCCTTGACAAACCAGATTTTTTCTGAGTTTTGTGAACTCTTTTCCTATTAAATCGTGTAAATTTTAGCGCGGAGGATTGTGTAAAACACATCTCAAACCAGTGTGTAACTGTTTATGAATTCCCCCCAAAGGCAGTCTAGCACTTCAAAGTAAAGAGCAAAAGTCACAGTGTCAGTCGGTGTGATTGTCGGGCTTACGGGACTCTTCCTGCGCCTGCAAAACAAAGCATGTTAAACTGCTTCAGATGCAGCTTTATTATCAGCTTGTGGACAATTAGGGGAGCTGGAGAGATGTTGGTGTGAATCTGTCTCTCTCTGTGTCATCTGGAGCTGAGAATGGGCAGGAACAGACACCCCCCCCCCCCCCCCCCCCAGCTGTTCCCCCGCTGCTGTGTAGAGATAAAAATACCCGACAAAAACAAGAAAAACAAGCCCTGACAACAGAGGGGGAGAGAACGCACGGTCCTGAGACAGGAAGCATGAGAAGTAGTAGTTGCTAATTTGTTGGGTGTCATAAGGTGTCACACAATCACTTCAGTTCAGAAAGTGGCTCTAAATGATCGTAATTGACAAGTTCAAAACGTACATTTTGTAAAGTATGGTGTCTTGGATCATTCAAGATGAATGAATGGCTTTCTTGCTGAGGCAGTCTATGAAAGATAGCTTTAGACAAGGCTTCAGGTCTTAATGCTAAGCTAAGCTAACTGGCTCTTGGCTGTTGCTTCATATTTAAAGACAGTTATCGGAGTGATGAAAATGTTTACATACAATGCTGAGATTGGACCGAGCACATTTTTTTTTCTAAGTATTTTTGTGTGTGCTTTAAGCCTTTAGTTGGATAGGACAGTGGATAGATTAGGTAATCCGGAGAGAGAGTGGGGAATGACACGCAGGAAAGGAGCCACATGTTGGAGTCCAACCCGTGCCGCTTGGAGGACTAAAGCCTTTGTACATAGGGCACAATCTAACCACTAGGCCACCCCGGCCCCGAAGCAAATTTGTTCAAGCTCCAGCGTTGCAATACATTCACGACAGTTTGGCTTGTTTTTTGTTGCGCTGTGTTTCCTTAATGGTGTGGTGTGGTTAGAAAACTTGTCGTCAGCTGTCTTAGGCCCCGTGTCAACCTAGCGTTTTTTTTTTTCTGAGCAGCAGCGTCTTTTTTCAATTGTTTTCAATGAGTAGAGAGCGTTCGCAGCAGCAGGTAGCCGCCTGGAGAAAAAGCGCAGCACCCAGCGTGTTTTTTTTCCGGGCTTTCCGCCTTTTTTTGTGCGGCTGCTCCGAGCACCCAAGTTTAAATACAATTATGATATTACATGAGTTTTTTCCGCCTACAGATCGTGTCTTGTACCCACATCCTCTTTGCTGCGTGTCTAATGATCTAATCTAATCTAAAACAAGCGTACAATGAAGAGAATGGCTTTATCTTTATATGTCCCAATGTTAACAAACATTATTTACTCTTTAATTGACCTTGAAGGGAAAATGACGGACTAATCAATTACAGTAATCAACTGATTCATTTAGCACAAATGTAATTTGATTTGAGCAAGAGGAAACACACTGGAAAACGTTACAGGCAGACAACCTTCAGTCAAGCATCAAATGAGCCGTCTATTGATTATAAAAATAGCTGCTGACAACAAATAACCTCCGATTGAATGAACTCACGTAAACCAAACATGCACTCAAAATATTGGTAGCCAAACATTTTTCTCAATCAAAACAAAAAATTCGAAATGTATAGGATTGAGTGAAGTGACAGAAGGTGATGTAATAAAGTGAAAGAGAAGAGGAGGTGCAGGCAGGAAGGCGATCGGCAGATGTGGAGCTGCTGGAGGCCTCCTGCTTGGCGCGACAGGAAGTGAACCGCCGGGGACCTCCGTCAGAATGAGAAAGAGGGCATTAGAAAGGTCACATGACCGGGCTGGATGAGAGAGCGAGTCAGAGCCTGTTGCAGTCAGATAATTAGTCCACATGGCAATTAGCCTCTAATCAGTCTCGCAGAGGGAGAAACACAGAGAAGAAGAAAATGAGACAAAGACTCAGAGAGGACGAAGAGTGCTGGCGTCAAACGTTAGCAGTTGTTCTTCCGTCACACTGGCAGAGGACCGGTTTGGACTGGTTTGTGTTCAAGGGTCACTACAGGACTCACATCAGCAGCAGATAATGTGAACAGAGAAAAAGGAACACACACAACCCGCTTAATTTTGCCCAATTAGCAAAATCAGACATCACTGTTTACTAGGCATGTGCACGTTTAGTCGACTAAACGGTTCAACGAAATCACCCTCTCAAGTTGGCAACAGAATTATTAGACCTTTAAATGAATTAATTACATTTTGGCCTTCATGGCCGGTCAAATGTTACGCTCAAACTGCTACACAGCGGCCCACCACTAATGGGGACTGTAGCCATAGAGTGGCTGTAGCTCCGGTTAATAGGCCCGCTCTCCCTGCTCTACAACCAGGATGTTAACAAGCACAGTGACCAGATAGCATCTTATTCTGATCTAAAAAATGGAGAGAAAGTTTTATGTGCAGTGTCAGGTTAAACTCATATTGATCAGAGACATTCCTAATCACGTTTAGCACGGGCATGTGGATGTTAAGCTTCAGGTGCTAGCAATGCTAACGTTATTCCACACTCTGCAAACCAAATTACTTCATTACCTGCTGACAATTTTGAAAAAAACTGAGCTCAAATTTGATGGTTTTCTGAATGTTATCTTATCTTTAGACTAGTTGGTTAAACGGAAATTTTACATTTGATCGACTTGGAAATGAGTCTTTGGGAACATCCCTGATGTCTACAGCATAGATGGACAAAGAAGGAACAGAAACAATAAAACACTGTAAAACAATAATTAACTACAATGTGAGCTTTTGGTAATGACGTGTATACAGTACACAAAAGAGAAAACACAATTCTGAACTATTCTGCGTGAGCTGCATGTGCTGCTACCTGTTTGAAGTCTGAACAAATAATTGAAGTTTTATCCCAAAAAAAACAAAAGTATTTTGTACAACTGGCCTCTGTAGTTTAAAACGTAGATTACTGAAACGGATGGCATCTGTTCGGGACTATTTTCACCTGAGGATTAACACACATTTGGTGCGAGAGTGAGTATTTCCAGCAGCGGGACAGTGTTTGTGGGATTAAATTCAGATAGATTACAGTGTTTGTGTGTTCATTGTGTAGTGAAAAACTTGAACATTACTGGACTTATCTGTCAGTCTCAGTTGAAATCAGTAACCTGTTGCAAAATTACAATTTTTCCAATTCTGAATTCCATTTTTTTTCAGGGAGGACACTGTCTGTTTCCTTCAGTATTACATCCATTGCATTCATTTCATTTGAAGCATAACACAAAATAAATATCTAATAACACATCTTACAATGAGGTGCAATTTTTCATAATAATATCAGCCAAAATCACTCTGCCTGCTGTGAAAAATGAACAAACAGATTAGACCTCAGCGATGCCAATTTCCCCTCTGCTGCTTCAACAATAAAACAATTCACTGTCGAATGAAGTGTAACAGCAGGATGTTTCTTGTTCAGTGTATAAAGTCTAAATGGGCTGCTGCTGCTGTCTTCATTAGATTACGTGACGGGAAATCCACGAGGACGCCATGCGAATTTACGACAGATCTGATTTTCTCAGCCTGTTAATAAGAAGTTAGAAGAATGAGGGGAGAATTTATAATGTGACGCAGAGAAAGTGTTCTTACTGAGGACACATAAAGAGGCCGGCTACTCAGACAAATGTGGAAGAGGATCATATGAGGTTTTTTGAACTGAGGTTTTAGGTGTGTCTGACAGCCTAGCGGTTATGTAGCATGTGCCATGTACAGAGGCTGTAGTCATTGTTGCAGCAGTTGTGGGTTCAAATCTGACCTCAGCCCTCTGTTGCATGTCTGCCGCCAACTCCGATGTTTCCTGTCTCTCTTCAGCTGTCCTGTCCGATAAAGTCAAAAATGGATCCAAAAAAAGAGTTGAGGTTTTAAGTGACGCGCTAAGCGTATTTTTAATGTCTTTGTAAAGGACTTAGTAACTTGTTTTAGAAATTGCATAACAACTAAAGTAATGATTTAATTAACTCACCTCAAGCAGGTCATTGCCTCAACTCTCTCGCTTTGTGCCCCCTCTTCAACTCAGCTGTCTTCAGCTTCAGCACCATCTGCGGTATGTAAATAAGATTGTGTACAAATTACAGAGTGCAAGCTTTTCTATTCACCTTGGAGCTGTGCAGAGCAGAACAAAGGGCATGTGTAGCAACAACTGAACGCAGACTGCTAGCGGCTTGGATGCTGCTAAACCAATTTGCTTGGGAGCTGACTGAGGAGCAGTCGATGCTCGAGGAAAAGCAGACGCTGAACATCAGAGATGAGGCTCTGTGAGAAAAATGGCTGAAATTACATGCTCAGATGTAATGTTTGCTTCCCTGCGGTCTCAGGAGAGAAGAGGAGAGATAAAAAAAATCTCTAACAGGGATTAAAATTTGCATGATCCTTTCTTCTTTTGCCTCGCCTGTTTGAAAAAAAAACTGAAGCTTTAAGTCAGATGTTGTGACTAATTTCATTGAGCTAATATTGTCCATGCATTTGCTGATTTACATGATGACACTATCTATTACTGTTTGTACAAGCTGCTCTTTACTCGCAAAGATGATCATTACTAATTATCTTATTAAAGGTATTCATAACTGAGTGATTTGGCCGGTGAGTGAAACAGGTGAAAATGAGGTCAATTGAAACACAAAGAGAGAGGAGGACACTTTTAAGTGGAGGATACTGAGAACAACAAAAGAGAAAAACACTCGGTCCGGTCTGAAGTGGACCTCTTCGTTGATTCTGATTAGTTCAGATGTCGAGGAGCTCCATGTGAAAACATCTCCTCTTTAAGCAGAGCTCCTGCAGAGTGGAGAAGATTTTCTCTGAGGATTAGGATTACTTAAATGTTAGAGCTCAGGGTTTGGAGTTGGAAGGAAGTAATATGGTCTTGATTTCTATTGATTGTGATGAAGGTAGAGGGGTGAGAGAAGAGATGTTGTGAGGACAGGAGTAGTGAGAAGAGGGGCAGAGGATTTGAAAAGAGAAGAAGGAAACAATAAGAAAAGAGCAGAAGAGAAGGTGAGCAAAGGAGGAATAAAAAAATGAAAGAAAATCTGGAGAGGAGAGGTTAAGAAGAGAGGGGGGGGGGGTTAAAAGATGGAAGGAGGAGTAAAAAGGAAAGGAGGATGAGAGAGGGGAGATGAGAATAGTTGATCCAAAAAAGGGGAGGGGGGAGTGAGATAGAGCCTAAAGGGGAGGCAAAAAGGAGGGCATTAAGAAGAAAAACAGGACATTTGAGTGGAGAATGTAGATAAGGATCTTAAGCGCAGAGATGTGAAGAGATACATATAGGTGGAGAAAGAAAGAGGGGAAAGGAGGGGAAAGGAGAGAAGGGATTTTTCATGTATAAATGATGGCTAGAGGAGAAAATGAATAGAGTGGATAGATGTTTAGAGGAGGAGAAAGGCACCATGGAGAAAAGAGGGAGGATGGAAAGAGAAATAGAGAGGCAAAGACGAGGAGAGAAAAACAAGATATTTAAAGAGTACATCTTAGTAGAGACGTAGTCCTAAAGAAAAGGGGAGCAGAGAGGAGAGATGGGAGGAGGAGAGAAAGAGAAGACATGTAATGAGGAAAGGAGAGATGACGACATTAAGAGGAGTGAAGAGATTCGTAGAGGAGAGAAGGAGGAATATAATAAGGAGAGTAGAAGGGTGATGCAAAGCAAAGAGAAATGTAAAGAGGAGGAGTAAAAGAGGAGTTATGTAACGAGGAAAGAGAGGAGACGTAGACCTAGAGTAGGAGACATAGAGGAGGAGTGAAGAGATGTATGGAGGAGAGGACAAGGAGGAGACAATAACTATACAAAGGAGAGATGGAGAGTGATGTTAAGAGGAGGAGATGGGTGGAAAATTGAGGAGGGGGAAGGAGAGGGAAGAAGAGGGAAGGAGAGGAGAGGAGAGGAGAGGAGAGGAGAGGAGAGGAGAGGAGAGGAGAGGAGAGGAGAGGAGAGGAGAGGAGAGGAGAGGAGAGGAGAGGAAGGATTGAAGGAGGACCAGGGGAGAGATAGAAAAAAAAAGAAAAGGAGCAGAGTTGAGGGATGTATGGAGAAGAAGAGGAAAAATATGCCAAGGAGAGACGAGCGGAGAGATAGAAAAAGGATGCATGAAGGGGAGAAAGAAGAGGAGAGGATTGATGTGAAGGAGATGAAAGTGTTGGAAAAGAAAGGAGGAGTGTGGAAAAAAGAGCAGAGAGCTCGAAAGGAGCGAGTAATGAGGAGGAGAGTAGAGGAGGAGAGGAGAGGCCATCATCAGTCTAACAGCTGCTGGGCCACAGCTGGAGCTCTGAGGGGAACCAATGGGCAGAATCAGTGTCAGGTGGTGATTACTGGCTGTAAGGGTGCTTGTTTTGGGCAGAAATCCTGACAGAGAGTTCTAAGAATAGAAACAAATCTTCAACAGAAACACTTCTTTTTACGGAGAATCGGTTCATTTTGATGCAACAGGCTGACAGAAAGGTCTCCTGGAGGGCCTGTCGAGGTGTTGGATTGAGCTGCAGATCGACAGATGTATGTTTGACACTGAGAGCCTCTGAATCATACTGACGGGTCACATATGCACGCATGTCCACACATGAGATGACATCATTACAGCCATGTTAAGGTTGTAGCCCTGAGGTTGTCACTGACTTGTATGTTATTTTCTATTTCTATATTTCTCTGTCCTCCTAATGCTCATAAAATCGTCCTTGTCTTCATTTGAATTCAGCTCTGGATGACTGTAACAGCAGCGTGTAGCGTTGCTTTGTCCATATTAATAGTACTGTCACATTACCAGATTTTTAAGATTAGATTTATAATAGAAAAGATTAATAATACCAGTGAAACATCTAACAATGATGATTCCTGTTTCTGTACCACAGCAACAACAATAGAAGTCTTATAAGTGGAGCCCGACCAATAAATCGGCCAGCCGATAATATCGGCCCATATTAACATATCCAGTAACTATCCTATCGGCTAATTTTATCGCAGTTACACTAGCAGTTCTCTGTCACCAGCAGAGGGCGCTTCATGGATTACAGCTAGCATTATCACCCTCCAGAGTGTCAAGCGGTGAGTCACGTCAAGCGCAGTTATTTTCCAGTTGAGTGACCATCTTGTCTTCATTATATATCTTCTCCGCAAGTGTATTTGAGGGATCAAGGCAATAAATGTGCTTATCTATATCTATCTCTACAGATCGAACATAGATTTGACATTTAGAAAAACGCGCAGCATATACGCTGCACTTTCAAAAGCAAACATCCAAAACTAATGCAATTCCTGAAACGCACTGCAAAAGACACCAACGTGCCGCCGGAAGCCAAAACAACTCGACCCGTCTTAACTCTTGTTTTCTGTTTCGAAAGTTAAAGTCGCTCTTTCCAATAAGGTGACAACGTTAGGCTTCATTATGCATCTTTAGAAACCAATGGGTGACGTCCATGCTTTATACAGTCAATGGTTATTGTTTGGGTACAACCTTTTTAGTGGGCTCAAAGTAAAGGGGTATGGATGGGTCAGATCCAAGACTGGGTCCAATGTGGGAGCTAAAAGTAAACCCTGAGTTGCTGTCATGACGCAATTTATTCATTCATAATGGAAGATTCATTGTCAGAAATTGTTGCCCAATTTGTGGCTATTTCCCAAAACATAACCAAACAGTCACAGTTCGCTTTGGGTTGAAATAAGAGTTCGATAAAGTGTTTTGGCTTTACAGAGGAAGTAGAGGACACAGCTTCTCTGTGATGCCCAAACAGCTCATAGAAGCTTGCTACTAAATCTGCAAGATACACCAAAATCTGCAAGATTTTTTTGAAGTCCATCTCAGGGGGAATGGGTCTTTTGTTGCCACCGTAGGTTATTGATAACACCATGAATGGATCTATTAAACACCTGTGCATGGTACTCTCCAACAGTCATATATGTCATTTTGGAGAACAAGCCTATATTGTTTTGGGAGCTATTGGCTATCGACCCATTCTGTTATCTAAGTATGAGTACGCCTTTATGAAATCACACATACAGCCTATTTCACAGAGCTTTCAAAAGCTTCACCCTAAACTATTACCCCCTAAGACTTGAGGAATCTCCATTATGATGGCCCCATGAATTCAGCACATCTGATGGGTCAAAATCAATCGAACCAGAAAGAGCTCTCCACTCTTGTGAAAATGGTTGTCACCACTTACAATGACAGAAGCTTCAGCAGTGATGTTTAAGGGTTGTTTTCTCTGATAGAACATACTGAAGTGGACACAAACCAGTTTTTATAAAAGTGTAGTGACTGCAGGAGAGTTGATAGTATTTTGAGAGGGAGTAGAGAGATGGAGATGGCGGGAGGCACCCGTGTGTAGAAATGAAGGGCTGTTTGGAATAGTAATATGATGCTTGTGGAAAACAACAGGTAGGCAGGTGGGGATGTCCTCTGTGAGATTGGCAATTAACCAAGATACTTAAACCTCTTCTTAATGGCTCTGCAGATGCCGATTATTACTGGCTGTCTTTCGACCAGAGAACAAGATTTAATGAAACTCGGCAACGATGATACGAATCATATCAACTAAAGTGATCCTTTGTAGACAAACACTTCCTCCTGTCTTGGATGGATGCTGAGTTTATTTTTATCATGCTAATTGCTAAGGTATTCTATACAAACACACGTTTGCTGAAAAAATGCAAATAATTGCACCGAATGAATCCACTTTTATAAACATTCTTCAACTTTTTTTAACCTTTTGATGGTAGCTGTAGCGCAACCCTGACTTATCTTCAGCTTTAAGTTAACAATTGCAAACTTGTAAGCAAACAGTTGCTTATTTCTTTAAGGAGCAACGTTAATTTCACTCAATTTGCTGTCATGTTTGTGTCCACTTCACTAAGACTACTAAGTCCAATATTAACTCTCCTTTTTGCTCTGTTTTGGTCTCCACCAACTTCAAACTTTGTCTCTCACACATTTGGTGCTTGGAAGGTTGTATCTAGAAGGTTTTTGATGACAAACTTAAAGAAAAGATGTCATCTTTTATTAGAAACTAAGATGATATGCTATAAGATTGAAAAAGTCAGCAAAACACACGCAAATCAATTATTTAGGTGTTGAGTCGAAAAAAATCGACTTTGCAAACAAAGACTCGCAACACTATGGCTCCCAAAGATATACTTATTTACTGTCACAGCACCTGATGAAAAGCCCAGTCGGGCTCGAAACTTTGTGTTCCTTAATGCACATAGCAAATAAATAAGTATATCTTTGGGAGCCATAGTGTTACAAGTCTTTGTTTGCATTATAACATGCAATAAGATTGATCTTGATTGAACATCAGCCTCGGGAATAGATATTTGTGACCTTTTCCGTTGTCTGACTTGAACAATGTTTCCATAACAAAGATGAGATTGAGAAGAGACATGTTAGGTGTAAAAAGAACAGAAAGCAGCCTCTTTAAATCTTCAGCATCCACAGACTATATTCAACTTCCTGTCTAAAAGAAAAGCTTAGGACCAGGTTCCTTGATATGTTCGTAGCTATTTTAAGCTTTTTCAGATGCTAATTTGGGATTGGAAACAGTTCAAATGGAACATTGCCATTAAAAGAATAAGCTGCGAGTTTATTGTCTTAAGGTAACATAAAGGTTTACGCTTGTTGTGTGTATGTTCAGAGCTAAAAGTTTATTAAGCTGCAAAGTTCCCGATGTTTTTTTAGTTTTCAAAAACCGCCTTGAAAGCAGAGCTCATACTTTGTGTTTTATTAATGCAGCGTCTGTGCTGGTGTTTGGTGACCTGCTCTTTTCAAAGCAAGCTGTCTGACAGGCTGTACCCAGACTCTGCACTACTGAACAGAAATGTGATTATAGAGGAACAGGCAGCTTAAAATATAATTTACTTTTTCTGTGGAGCAGAAAGAACAGCCAGTCACTGACCACATGCTGCTTTGAAATAGTGGAAACACGCCGTTAATCAAGAAGAACATACGAGCATTATATCTATTCAGAAGAACAAGTTGTTTCTGACAGCTGTTGGTTTGATTATAGCTTGAATAATGTGTCTGTCAGCATAAAGAACATTTTGCTGTATTATTAAAGTGCTTTGCACATGGACCCTGCAGGGTGTTTCACTGATTTTGTCTACTGAAAGATTACAGGTGACAACAAAAAAAGGTTGTGCAAAAAGTGCAAGAAGAAAATGGCACCAGAAAGTCTTTAATGTATGCTGACAGTGACCTGCAAGCGCTGACCTATCTCTGGAATTGGCTGTCATGACATGATAATGTGACCTTCTTCCATGGATGTTTGGAAAGATAATGTATTTCACTGAAGCTAAGGTTAGCAATTTAAATGGATGTGTGTTATTTTGCGTGTGTGGGTGGACAGGAAGAGGAGGAGGAGGAGGAGGAGGAGAAGGAGATTCGGTCGAAGGGAAGGAGGATGTGAAATGCTACGGCTAATGCTTGCTTGAATCTGCAGCATCGACGGTTAAAATGGCCTCAGCTTGCTCCAGTGTGATAAGCTCTGATTCAAAATAGATTGTGGTGACTTAACCCAAAAAATATATAGTTTTTGATAACACTAACACAATTTCTGCTGTAGTAGACCAGATACCGAAACTACAGGCCACTAGCTACACAATTCTTGCAAGAACAGCTGCAGAAATTGCATTATTCTTACATTGTTTCCGCTTTATTTCCTTTCTTTACGTTATGCTCCCTTTGTGTCTGCATGTACTGTAAATATGAATATGTGCTGCACTGGTAAGCCAAAAACGTACTGTTATCATAGACTGTAAATAAACATGGACGAAGCCTGAGTGACATCACCCATTGGATACTGAATGGGTCTTTGGAAGTTCATCGATGGGGGTCGCCCTGCTGAAAATGCTGTCTCAACTTAACTGTTACTGAACCTAACATCGGGCGAAGAGCTGGAGCTGAGGCGGGTTTTAAGCCTCCTGATAAACACAGTGACACTGCGCACACCCGTCAGTCAGGTCAGCCACACGCCATATAATCAAGAACTCTTATCCTTCATAAAAAATAAAAATAAATCACCCCCTTACAGTGTGTGCTGATAAAGAAATGAGCTAGTCAGACCAATTTTGTTCTTTGACTCAGGCTGTTTATTTCCGCTGTTAAAACGGGCATTTTTGAATGGGTGTGTATGTGACTTCTGGGACTTCTGCAGCCAGCCTCTGGTGGACACTTGATGTACTGCAGGTTGTTGAGCTTCATTTTTCAGCATGGGAGGTTGCCCCTTGACTGTAATTAATCAAGGATAACATTGTGATTGCAGGCCATGGTCTACAGCCAGTTTGTGTGTGTGAGTGTGTGTGCGTGTGTGTGTGTGTGTGTGTGTGTGTGTGTGTGTGTGTGTGTGTGTGTGTGTGTGTGTGTACGAGAGTGTGTGTGTGTTTGATACAAGTCTGACTACTCTAGTTTTCAAGGCCAGTTCTTGATTTGCATAAAAAGGACTGAAAATGAGCCATCTGCATGAAGAATTAGAGGGAGAAAATTGTGTGTAAGAAGCATCAAATGAAGCTTTTAAATTAGTCATTTCTGTCACTAACTACTTTTAATAATTCATGCAGACAGCAGCTGCTCATTTATGCTTCTCTTCATGGCTTGTTTGAGTAGCAAAAAAGGACTAATTTGTCTGACACCTGAATAAAAAACGTCACAAGTTTACCTTCAATCATTAAACAGGCACTTACAAGAAAAAGGTAGAGGTACTTCAAACGACAGACTTTTACTACAGTCTGAAATATAAAGCCAACATTTCATTTGCAATAGAATCCATCTAGCATTTGATGCAGTTAGACTAATTGTATTAATATCCGTATCTGCAAATATATGCATGAATAAACGTAACCTTAGTGGTGTTTGAGAACAATATCACTTTCTCTGAATGTGCAGATGATCTGGAGCCACTTGAGTTACACTGACATGTTTCTTTAACACAATGACCTACATATGTTTTTTTTCTCCCAGATTAAATGTATCATGCGTCACAAGCTGTCTCTGACGTACTCTGTGAGATAGTCATACTATAAATATTTATCTTTTCACATAACAGAGGGGGGTAACACCAGAAGATGTCACCTCTTCAACAAATTGGCACCTCAAACTGTTCAACTGTATTTCATTTTTCCCAATTTTGGAGATTTTTCACACTGTATAGACCAAACAATATGAGCTTTCCTCTCATTCCTACAAGCTGCAAATAAATCAATTTTTCTCATGTCTCTTCCTCTAGCAACCTCACAGCATCGTCCAGCGACGCCTGATGGAGGGAAACATCACGCGGCTGCGAGGGGAGGCCAAAGACCTCAGCAGTAGAGTCCGCTCCCCGCTGGCCGACAACAAGGACGGACCCGCCGACGCCGAGGAGAGGAGTGAGAGCACAGCGGACGACTCCACTGAGGAGAGGGAGTCTCTGGAGGAGAGCGAGAGAAGCCTACGGTCGGACGAAGAGGACGACAGCAGCGAGGCCGGAGCCAGACAGACGGCTGAAAAGACCGAGGGCACGGAGAGCTCGACCCTCCTCACAGCTCTGGTCGTTCAATGCAAGGTACCTCACAATGTCCCTCCTCTCTCATATTCAATACCATGACACACTGTAGTCCTGCATAAAAACTGAACATAAGAAAAGAGACAAAGACAGCGCTATGCTTCTCTGATGACTCATAATTAAAGCCCGCTCTTCATTTTCTCTCTCTTAAACTCATTAAAAGCTTTGCCGATCTCAGCAGCTGTCTGTAAGGACAACAGAAATCTGAGTCACAGGGACTGAAAGTGACCCTGGTCAACAGGTCTTGGTGTAATAGTGTTAAAAAAGTAGGTTTGAGAGATAACAAGTGCACATGGGCTCGGCATGGATAAATTGAATGGGCAGTCAAGTTTGCAGAAGTGCTTCGCAGGGAATGAATGACATCCATTAGTCCTTACTGTAAGGTCTCACAGAGATGCTCTGTCTATGATCTGCAGAACATCAACACAGTAGTAAAGAGCATTGAGGCCGTGAAGAACATGAGGGAGAAGGAGTGTCTCTGAAAGGACACCAAGGGCAGAGCCATTTATTATACTTTGAAAGAAATCAATACAGTGATGAAAAATCTGCTGTCCTCTGAGGTGTTTCGAAGTATGTTGCACTGCTTCTGCGTATGTGAGTGTTTTTTTAAAACAGTACTTTTCTGGTAGATTCAGCGTTTTCCCCTATTACTCATTGTGCTCTGCTCGGTTTTATCATCAACTTATTAAATTCAAAGTGTTCCTCGGTTACTCATTCGGCTCGTGCTATTTTTAAACTTCAGGGGAAAGGAGAGAGTGGATTTTTTTTGCAGAGCTGGGACTGAGACAAAAGAGCGGGTTTGTGGGCTCGCTGATAAGCCGGTGTGCCTGTGAGGACAAAGAGGGCTCAGCTCACTCTGTTCAGAGTGTGAGGGATCAAAACAAGGCTCAAGGAAAGTGGACGGGTTTATTTCCAAAGGGTGAAATATCCTCGGGTCAGATGGAGAAGGTATTGATTTATGACTGGATGACGTGGATGAGTAGGAAAATACAGACGCAGGAACCAAGATTGGTAGACAAAGAAAAGCAAATGTTATAAAATCTACGTCGGAAATTTCCCAACCATTCTTCACTGAGTATTGACAACACTCAGAAATACAAAAGTAGACACGATTTGTTTTTTCATTTTCACTCCACTCTTCTGTGTTTTGAGACACTAAATAAGTATGTGACCCAGGTGTTCTTGAAAGTCACCATTTGATGTTATGTTAATCAAACCATGCTCATACTGCTATTTAGCTATTAAAGCCAAGGACAGATAAGGTATTTTATAAATGAATATGTTGTGGAGTTGATGACGAAGACGAAGGAGACGAAGACAAGACGAATATGACATCATTTCTAAATTACACTCTATGTTTTCCATCATGCTACACACACATTCATGTTGAGAAATCAGAGTGAGGGGGCTGCACACCAAAGAGTCCCCGAGCTGTTGGGGGTTCAGAGCCTTGCTCAAAGGCATGCTGGGAGTGCTCGGGAAGAGAGCTGGCCCCTCTCCAGTGACCCAACCATACTAGAACCAGTTCCCCCTTTTATAATGAAAATAAATAGTCTCCTTGAAAAATGTCAGTGGGATTACATTTTAAAAATTCTAAATGACTTTGCATTTTCAAAAACAGCCCTCCAGGTCGTGTCGGCTTTCTTATTATTTTAGTATTCATTGCATGCCGAGGTCCAGTGCTCTGTCTGCTCCGTCTGCGAGGACTGTTACCTTGTTTCATTAATATGTAAGCAAGCACAATCATAAAAGAATAACAAGGGGATCTTTTTGCATTGGATAGTGGAAAAACAAATAATTCATACATGGCCTGATTCACAATGCGGGGGTGGTGTCAGCATATTGCTTATCTCACATGCATGTAGAGCAACCATATGTTCTCAAAACATCACATACTCTTCAGTACATGTTATTTTCCCTTAATAAAAAACGTTCTTAGTAGTACACAGGTTCCTTGACAAGTAAGACTTTCTGTCCAGTAAGAGGATGTTGAATAGAAAAAAGGCCCATTACAGACACCATTTCCCATCAACCATTACACTCTGCAGCACGATACACTTTCCTCTGCTCCCCATGAATCATGTCTTTGTGACATGTACTGCCCTACAGGCAACAGAGCACGACTGTGTGATGCAGAAGAGGAGAGACGTCAGATGGAATTAGGACACGCTGCCTTGCTAGCACTGCTGCTGTAAAACTCAAGTATGGATGGTGGGAAAATCACAACAAAGAAAAGGACTTTTGATATCAAATGATTTGCTTTTCCTATTTTCAGCAAGGTAAATGAGGAGATGATATTCTTGTATCTGTCAGTGAAATATGAGCTACATCCAGCTATCAGCTAGCCAAGAGTTGATTAGCAGAAAGGAAAGGAGTAAGGGGAAATACTTCTCATAGTACTCATATATAAATTGTACTAATAAGTAAGCATATAGGTGTTGGAAGAGGATGCATTTTTTTTTCTGACCCATCTTTTTCAGTTATTTCACTAACTTTAAACTGAGCTAAAGGTTTATGGCTCCACCTACCTATTCGAATTAGAGACGAGAGAATAATTCAAAGATGTTAAAGCAATGGAAAATAATCTAAAAGCCAAAATATCCTGGGGGTTAGTGGCTAATTCTTGCACCCAATGTCAAAGAGTGTTGTCCTCCAAATTGGCTGCCAATGTATATAAGGGGCATTTCCGCTCGTTGTCTGCAACGCTGATGAAGGCCTTGCCTGTACACTGCTGCTCTACTCTGAAGAACATTTAGTGTCCTCATAGCGGTTGTGCACCTGAAAATGTGTATTACGGTTGAGTGTGCTTCTTATTTTGCTGTCCGAACTGTGGCTCCTTTCCCGCACGTCGTTCCCTACTCTCTCTCTGATTTCTGACTCTATCCACTGACCTGTCTCTCCAATAAAGGCATCGAAATCCCAAAAATAAATCTTCAAAAAACCCAAAGAAAAACAGTTATTAGCATCCAGTTGCCTATACATGCCAAGTAGGAAGGCGCAGTTAGAGTAATGTTTGTATCTTCTTGTTAAATGTAATGTCAATATACATCCTCTTTGCTCTAATGGTTTCTACGACAACTGCAGTAAACATCTGGCTCTTTAGCTGCTGAATAATTCACTGTGTTCCTCACTAGTTGCTCACTGTCGCACCGAGTAGTTAGCCTACAGTCGGGATTAGCTTTTTGCTAAAAACAGCTGCTTTACTAAGATCAATGAGAGCATTAAGCGTGAAATACAGCAGTACGGTTAGAAATCAAAATAAGGAGCTGAATCAACCTGAAAAGGTTTGTAGAGCTGATGGAAGATGAACAGTCCAATGAGCTTGTTTACATATTATAATAATGTTACAACCACATTAAAAATGAGTCAGCGATACTGTGACTTGATTTGACTTTCAGAGTTGAGTTGTTCAGTTGGCTAATGAGTAAAACACATATAATGTATGACTCGCTCGGTTAATATTTCATACCGTGGAGCGATCAAGTCAGAAAAATCAAAGCGCTCAGAACAAACTGAAGACTAAGCATCTTGTCAGGAAGTAGGGTCAGCGATTTAAGCGGTACTGATTAGCTAATAATCCAAAAACTGGACATGTGATGTTTGATGGTACACAGCGTGTTCCTGTTGGATTATTTTTGAGCTTGATTATTAACTGTTGGGCTGTTGGAGCAGGTTCCTGCACGTGGTGATTCAAGAGTCCAACACAGAATCAATACGAATCACGCTGCACACAGAAAAATCACATTTGACTCTAAAAGCAAAAGCTGGCCTGGAAATACGCCACAAACGTGTGATTTGTTTTGTCGGCGCTAAGTTGATTAGCAGTCAACTCGGACTTTATTTTCCAGTTTCTCAAGCATGTGTGAGATGAAAGCATTTGTTCAAAAGAAAAGAGATCAGCGGTTTTCAAAGGCTCCCCAGAGTTGTGTTAATGTTCTGTTATGACTGGCTGTTTCCTGACGTGTGTGGGTGCCAGAACGAAGTGGAAAATCACACTGTGACTTCAAAATATCCCCCCTCTGTCCTCCCCACAGTGCTGCGAGACTGAAGTCAAGGCATTCATCAACACCGGCAGCCAACATAACCACATCTCCACCTCCTGCTGCCAGAGGCTGGGGTAAGAACCACTGTGCTTTAATGTACAAACAACACATAAATTACCTACCTTTTTAAAAACGTATAAAGCAGTTTACAGTGTTTTGACAATCAAATGAATCAAAGCAAAAATTGAAAGACGAAAGGAGTCTAAGAATAACAGACTGGAAATAGATAGGTAAGAATTAACATTTAAAAAGGTTGGCTACAAAATAACCTTTGAGGAGAGATGTGATAATGAAAGTGTTTAAGCTCTTCAGACAGTTTTTTCCAGATCCTTAGAGACCTGATATTAGCCTGCTCATTTAAGAAAAGACATTAAAATGCCAGATAAATATGCGCTAAAGATCAGATTCTGTGCACCGGCTTAAGAGTGTTGAGCGGACGTGACATTTTGTTCCCATCTGAACTTCAAATAAGCTCAAAAGATAACAGGTGAGCAATAAAAGAAGATCATTTGGTGCAGTGTTTGTCTTCAAAATGCTACTTCATAAAATCCCTGCTGCATAAAGTTTTGATGGACATAACAATAAAAAAGTTGATGCAATATATTGCACGGATATATTGTATAAGGACATTTATTCCTGGGAGATTGCAACAGTATTAAATTGAAAATGTCTCAGGATTTCTTTACCAGATCTTATTTGTGTGTCTGTGTATTATTAGATTGGTGCCCAGCCAGGACAGCTCGCCATGTGGTGTGAAGGCCTCAGTGACAGGTCTGCAGCTGCAGCTGGGCAGACAGACAGTCCAGTGTTCAGCTTATGTCAAAGGTAAGAAACAAACGTAACGGCAAATCATCCGAAAGTTGTGAAGGTATTAAACTCAAAACCCCAAATGTCATCGCAATGGTGGCACAAGATGAAAGGTCAGGGTGTCACCAAAGACAGTGGTCTTCAACATCTGCAGAAAACCAATATCTTCACCAGATTTCATCCCAATCCATCTAGTAGCTGTTGAGCTGTTAGCACGACTAAAAAGGTCAATGTTTTCACGTAAGTGGACATTTGAGTGGTCACTAGGGCTGTCAAATGATTCAAGTTCTTAAACACAATTAATCGTACATTTCAAAACGTAGTACGAATTAGTCGCATGTTTGAAATTCCAATATTTCCCATTTAAAAAATAATTGTTAGGCTTTTATTTTGAATTGTTGTCATGTCTTAATCTGAGAGTACTTTACTTGCTGTGAATTTAATCAGAATCAGAATCAGAAATACTTTATTAATCCCAGGGCGAGATTCGGAATGCTTTTATTTGAAATTCGGAAATGCTTTTATTTTGAAATAAAGTTACGATCTTCTGGTAGATTGTAGGTTACGGCATTAAATTAACCTCAGAAAAAGGAACTTGTTTCGGATCACAAACTTAAGTCAAACAGCTCAAAGGAACGGTAACAAAGGTAAATGTTGGATGTCAAAAGGTGGATATTACTTTTGACTCGTCAGAGTTTTTAAAAGTAAAATGAGACATTCAAAGATGCAGCAGTGTCCTTCTTTAACATCACTGTGACTACAGGGAGACACTGGAGGCTTATCTACGGTGCGCCTCAAGGGACAAAATAGCATGCTATTAATCGCGATTTTAAACAAATGAATGCATTAATTTCAGACCTTAATTAATTGTGATTAGTTATTTCTGACAGCCCTAGTGGTCAATAATGATGGTGGTGATTTTCCCCTCGTCATACTCTGGTCTTATGCATCCATACCTTCTGAAGAGATTCTGTCAATAATATAACAAAAGAGGGATGTCGAGTTGATTATGAGCTTCTCTGTACTTTACATTCACACTGATGCACCCAAGTAGAAATGAGCATGAAACAAAAAGGACAGCGAGGTCGACAAGAAGATGTTTAAGCAGTAATTAGCAAAATGTTCCAGCAGATAAATGTCTGTTCAGCTAATGTTTTCAACTTTCTACTGCCAGTTTAACACGATGACGTATGCACTCCAACGCTTTTACATCGGCTGTATAAAGAATGTCAAGTATTTCTTTGGAGGGACAAATCTATCTCTGCAACAGGGCAAGTGGGAAGATAATTACAAAGGAAAGTCATTGTCACCACAGCAGAACAGATAAAGAGGGAGCACTGCAGACTCAAACCAAAATGCAAAAAGAGAGGAACTATTTACTGAGGAATTTGTCCTGATTGATCGTGATTTTTGGGCGTTGTTAAGACACAATTCAATTGGGGCATCGGTGGCCGAGTGGTTAGTTTGCGCTGCCCATGTACAGAGGCTGTAGTTCTTGTAGCCGGGTTTGAATCTGACCTGTGGCTACGTTCCCGCATGTCATTCCCCAGAGTCTCTCTCTCTCTCTCTCTCTCTCTCTCTCTCTCTCTCTCTCTCTCTCTCTCTCTCCCATTGACTAAAATAAAGGCAATAAAAAAATAAAAATAAAATCAATATACAGTATAAATGATCTGCATTTTACAACAGGGAAATTCCTAAATTGATGAATCCTTCAAACAAATTTGAAATCACAGTTTTTTAGAACTGAAGCCGATGCAAGTAAACAAAATCCTCTCACCGTCCCCTCTAAAGCTCACTAATTAACACATTATACATTTCCTCTTACACTTTGGCTTCTGTCTGGATTAACAGTTAAAGATGTCGGGTGTTAATTGTCAGGAGCTCTAGAAGTGCTGGAACATAAGATGTTGTTACCTTTGGATAGAGCCAGGCGACAGTCCCCCCCCCCATCTAGTCCTTATGCTAAACTTAGCAAACAGGCTGCTAGCTGTGGCTTCATATTCAGACATTGTAGATGACAAAGGATCAAACTCGTCATCTCGCTCTTGACATGAGAGTAAAACAATGTATTTCCAAAGATGTCAAACTCTTCCTTTGAAGCAGAGTCTTATCTCAGGGGCACCAAAGCATGAAATGATACACATATTCTGTCCAGATGCCACAACTACAAGAGTATCTTCACTCGTCCTTTGTTTGAGGAGGACAACATGCTCCTTAGAGAGATAAGAACAGAACTGCAACAAAAACAAAATGTTACGCTTCGTGTCAGGACTTACTCCTCTGTTCCTCTTCACCAGTTTATAATGACTGTTTAAATCCTTTAACCCAGCGCCTGACTCTTGATACATTTTGTTCATTCAATTCTCACTTTGCTGCTGCAATGATCACACCCATCTTCACTCATACACATGCTTATCATCGCTCATTGATTCATGATTTCACCTGGATCCAGGCTAATGCATGAATGTTAATATGATGCTGTTCAGAGTTCTATTTCTCTACTTTTCACTGCTCTCTCCTTTATCTTTATTTTCCTCTTTCCTTTCAGAGGATGAGACGTTCGAGCTGTGCCTTGGTCTTCAGACTCTGTTGGAACTCAAAGTAAGGTCCTCTTTTGCTTTGCTAATATTTGCTGCGCCTTATCACGGGTTTACTTTCATGTGTGTTTTGCCTCAAATTGCCAAACTGAATCAGCAAAGGAGAAGAAAGAGAAACACAAAAGCGAGCAGAAAAAGTAAACATTTCAGGAGAGGAGACGGCGGCGCTAGCACACATTCTCAAAATCAGAAGAAGAGAGCGTGGCATTATCTAAGGGAAAAGCTGGGTAGATTATTTTAGCGGCACAGTTATTTGTTAGACGCCCACTGTGCAGATAAAAACCACAAAGAGTAAAGTGAGAACATCCTGTGGAGGAATTTTAAATTCCATTTTCAAAATGCAATTTAAACCCCTGAATGGACAATCTGCGAATCTTCAGGCAGCGCTCTGGCTGATGTCGGTATCAGAATGATCTGGTTCATATCTTCCTTATAAACTTATTAAATCAGGACTTGAGGATATGAAAGGAACATCATTGTGTGAATTAGTCCTGAAGGACTTTGTAATGCAAGCTTATCTGCAAACCTTGATTAACAATTAAGTCATTACAAATAAAGGTGGTAACTATAGGTTTAATTGATCTATTTTTAGATATGAGATCATTCGGACCATTAAAAGCATGGTATGTAAAATATGCCGCCAGGGGGCTCTCAATCAAAACAATAACAAAAGATGAAAGTCCTTGTAGCAGCGGCTGTAGGACTAAATCTGACCTTGGTCCTTTGCTGCATCCCCCAGCCCACTCAGATTTGTCTCGTCTGGAGCCACTGATACAGTAAAAATGATATATCACCATGCGTGTCTTCTAATAGTGCTGCCTGGACCTGAGCAGTCGGGTCCTGAAGCTGCAGGGCTGCGGCGAGGAGGTGCCCTTCCTCAACCCTTCGACCGACAGCCAGTGCCAACACGACACTAACAAGAACCTGTGAGCGTGATGCAACAGCGGCAACCAATTTCCTCAAATCCCGATTGGTTGCAGCAACGAGCCGCAATGCCACCTGTGTCTGGACTGTCCGATCACAGTGTCTCACACGCTGCCAGAACATGGCGGAGCCTTCGCCACTGTTGTTCTCGAGTTTACATCATTGTGTTTGTAGAAATAAGACATTCACTATGATTATCTCGTATATTAAATTAGTCTTGTTCACAGAGCGGATGAACGCCAGTTATGAGCCAATCAGATCTCTGTGAGTCTAATCTTTGTTTATGATTATCCTGTATAGTCAATCCAGTTTCTCAGCTGCTTTGTTACTCTGATGGTCTGTTAAAAGGGAAAAACAATGATTTTAAAGTCAACTTGTGTGGATATTTTTTGTGCATAGGCTGTAAACATCCAGTAAATGTTTTTCTTAATCCAATAAATGTAGATGTTGTTAAAGGAATAGTTTGATATTTTGGGGCATACACTGGTTAGTTTCCTACCAAGAGAAGCCCAATCTTCCATTTCTGCTATCTTTTCAGTAATTCATCTTTTACATTGCGCTATGTGTGCTTTCATATATTTCTTCAACATTTTAAACGTGATTTGAAGTCATTTTACAGTTTGTCCATCATGTTTTCTCACAGAAAACCAATTGTTAGCTCATTATTTCTAGACAGCTAACCAGTTCTACAGTTTGCCCCATGCATCTGCTGACACAACATTTTAGCTCAAAAGTGAGCAAACAGATAAAATAGTTAGCTACTTATTCATACTTTGATCTTTTCTTTTAGCTAACTATTTCAACTATTTGGCCAACACCGTAAGGAGACAACTGCTGGCTCAAACCTTTGGCTAACCATTTTGGGGTCAGCCCAATGGTCCCACAGCCCTATGTTCCCACATTTGTAAGACTTTTCTTAAAATGGGTTAGGGTAGGGTTACCCTAACCCTAAATCTTAGAAATGTGGGAACATAGGGCTGTGGGAACATAGGCACGCTCCCACTATTTCAATAGCCTATCAACCATTATTAGTGAACAGTATCAACAGTAGGCTCATTATTTTTAGTGAACATTGCCAACAGTTTGGTCAATAAATTTAGCTAGAACTTTGCACTGTGGGCTCATAACTTCTATTTCAATATTTCAACTGTTGGCTCGTTAATTTAACCCAAAGTACAGAGCCCAAAGTTCAAGCAGTTAGCTAAATAAATCACCAATGTCCACCATTTTTAGCTAAATATTTCAACTGTTTGCCAATCACTTAAAAAACACATTTCAACTGTTCTGTTTGGTCTGTTTGCTAACCTTTAGCTAACCATTTCAACTGTTCATCCACTACTTTTAGCTAATAATATGACCTGCTATAGGATCATTACTTTTACCAAACATTTCCCAATTTTTTTGTCAATTTTTTAAGCTAAAAATGTTGAAAGTGGGTCAATAACTTCTATCTTAACATTTCAACAGTTGGCTTCTTACTTTTAGCTAACTTTTTCAAAGGTTTATTCAATTCTTTTAGCTCAATATTTTAACCATTTGGCAATTGTAGCTGTTAGCGCCCTACTTTTAGCTAAGGATTTTTAGCCTTGGCTCTTCACTTCTCGCTGAAAGATTTAATCATTGATCTCTTACATTTTGCTAACTATATGAAAACTTTTAGCATTCTATTGCTTTTATTTACCTTCTTTTTACTCTTTATTTTTACTTTTCCGGCTCGTTAGCTTCTTTTCAAATTCACTTCCACAATATCCAGGTGCAAAACAGACTCAAAATGTGGATCATTTCTCATAAATTCTCAGTTATTTTTGTAAAGTATAACCGCACTACCCTACAGTCTTACACTATACCACCTTTAACAACTGCTGGAGTATACAAACAAGCGATTAAGTGTTAATTACTGAGCTTTAGAGAGCTGGGGAGATAGGACCATCCTTTAAGGCCTATCAGACAATTATTAGTGGAATTGATCCTCTCACTCGACTCTGGTAAAACATGCGGCTAGGCTGATATCTCAAAACTATTCCTTTAACAATCAATATGACTCATCTGAAAGTGTCAGTACTCAGGATACTTTTTCAGTGGGTTGAAAAGACATTTTTAGGAAGTTTTTTGAAGTCTAGTATAATGAAGTCAGGGTCAGGCTACCTCTGTAATAAACAAGAACGGGTTTCATGAAGAATTTTTTTAAAGAAATTTAAGGAAAATACCTAAGAAACTGATGTTCTTATGTTTAGCTTTGTAAAGCCCCTTTGCTCTTTCTTCCCCCATCAGAAGACTGATTTGTTGAAGTTTTCCAGGAGTGCTATTAAAGTCTGTCATGACAGCGTAGACTGCGCATTTGAGTAGTTCCCAATTTATCCACTCTGATTAAAATAGACTTCGGGCCAGCCAGCAAAACATATTTCAGTCAGACTATAGAAATATCAGAACATTCCATCTGCATGACTTTGTAAAGTTTTGCCTTTGTGTAAGTCTGCATGTTTGTGTACTAGTCTGATTGTGTCATGTTGAGAGTCTGATGGGCCTGGACGTGTGTACGTTTATATGTGCTTGTAAGGAGTCGAAGCAGGATTTTCTGCCTTGTTTTTGCTCTCGTTTCACATGGGAAAAAAAGTGGAATATCTTCCCCAGACTGGTCCACCAAGCTCCGGACAAAACAAGCTGCCAAAAGCCAACCCCAGCTGCCTTCCCTCTCTGCCTCTTTCAGGAGATTTTCATCAATCGGCTGAGGTTGCTTTCTGTGCCAAGGCCCCCCTCTTCGAATCATCATCTTTTTAATGTAGAGGGCTGGTCTTCTTGGTGCATCTACCACCTTTCTAGGCTGATGTTATTAACTTTGACACCTCAAGTTTGTTGATTTGAACAATATGAACTCCCCATTTTAGTGCCACCTGCCTTTTTCTCGTCATGGTGTTCTCATAGCGTGGAGAATCAAGAAGATGTGCTTATCGAAGGCCATTATGCTCTGCTTTAACAACACCTGAGCCGCGACGTGCTTCTGACTGTGCTACAGTATATGTCTTACCTCTTTGAGAGTTAATCCACGCAAAGTTTTGGCAATGTTTGTTTCTCTTTGGTGTACTTGTGACCTTCCTAAGCCGTATGAGAGGAGTCGATGTATGACAGAAATTTATTTTTGGTGTTTCTCTTCTTCTGAACAGTATTTTCTCTGCCTAATAAAACATGTATTCTGGCTAGCTCTGTTTGCATTCATTTTTCTTAATACTAACTGACAACACGGAGGAGTTATAGGCCTATTTGGAAACGCAGAGCAACATTATGTGAAAGGTTAGATGCTTAAATCCTCTAATCTCCGTCTGTCTGAAAAATGTGAATCACCAGACTGGTTGTGGGAGGTTTCACTAGAAGACAGCCAGTTAAGGATTTTCTTGGACCTCACATTGATTCTCATGGTTTGAACTCCCAGAACACTCCTGTATGTGCCCTCCACTGGTACATCCTGCTATATAAAGAACCCAGTCGTGTCTGAAGAGAGACAGCAGATGTTCCCACAGCACCAGGGCGCTTGAACAGTCGACCCCTCCGACCAAACAAGGTTCCCATCATGCTTTTTTTCATGACACGGAATGAAACAGTCCAAGTCAAGAATGTCAAAGTACGTCTTACGTCGTTTTTTTTTAGACATTTAGTTCTCGAGGGCAAGTTCAACTAAAATGTTTAATTTTAATTTTGGGCTTTGTATTGGCCATCATCAATGGCTATCCATCTTGGGCTCCGAGTTATTCGTTTTATTCTATCACCATGTTTTCCAACATTTTAATGACTTAATTGAAAAAACAAGCAATATAAAAACTAATCAACAGATTGCAGCTTTATAGCAATGGAAGGGATGCATGTTGTCGCCTTTTTTGTTAATTACTCCGCCTGGGAAGGTTTTCAATGCCTTTGTCGTTTTCTTTTTAAGCACGATACATTTAAATGAACTGGCACAGATTTCATGAAAATTAGTGAAAGGGTGCAGCAGTGGCCATGAAACAACACATTCAAGTTTGGACTGGATCCAAACCAAGAACAAGCATTATTATCAGTTCTGACTCGCAAACAAGAAATTATAATGACTGAATTGAAATAGCAAACCGAGACACACAGGCTGTAAATATTCACTGGGCTTGCTAATTCACAAATACTAAAGACTAGAATATTGGAGATCCTTACTTTCTGAGTACCATTTTGTTTTTTGGACCACTTGTAATCAAACCATGTCTAAATATGAAACTAAAAAAAATAAACAAGTTTTTATTTAGTTTTTATCAGGGAACAACATACCAAAAGATGGGCCTGATTGGATAAAGTTAATTTTCGTGCTCCCATCTGATTACATTGGGATTTGCGTTCATTTCAGACGTTTGCGCCTATAACTCCACAACGGAAGGTCCTACAGACTCCAAACCACGCTTTGACTGACATAATTCAGCCACGCTGAACACGCTGGCCTTACTTACATGCACAGTGCAGCAGTGCATGCCTAAATGAATGTTTCACAATGTTAGTCAATACAGAAGAAGCCCTCCATTTGTTTATTGTTGTTGTGTTGTTACGGGACACATCTGCATTAGAGGCGTTTTCATTTTCTGCTTTGCTGTCTCATTACAAAAATAGCAAACTACATGAATCTTGTCGGAGCTGTCAGGCCATGTTTGTTTCTGCTATAGCTAATGTGACAGCTCCCTGCATCAGTAGGCGACTACAGGAAGAGAGCATAACAGGAACACAAAATTTACAGCAAACATTGTTCAAGGAGAACCCTCTTGTTACGCCCCCTCCCTCGTTTTGAGTCACTCTGCACACCACATCCTGTTATTATGCAGCAGGTACTGTAACACCTCTGCTAGGAAAGTACTTTTATTCAAGCGTGTCTTTCTACTCTTCTGTTTCTAGACGAATGCAGAGCCCATGTTTAGTCTGAAAACCACAGAGTGATCACTTGAGACTTTAACCGTCATGAAAGGGAAAAGAAAAAGGTTCCATCTTGACTTTTTGACCTTTAGAGTACAGATCAGGCCGCTTCCTTCTGTCTGTTGAGGTGTTGCATAAAGCAGTTTGTCTATTCTTATTTAGAGGGCAGATCTTGACTGGGGGATTGCAGTAAAGGGGGCTCAATGATCTGCAGCAATGACTAATATAAATCTCCACCCAGAGGAGTTAAAGCACACAGAAGAACAGGGTGATCTCTGCAGGCTTTCAGCTCTTGTGAGGAATGAATCATCTGAGGCTACACAGGCACCAAAGACTTACAGTAACCTGCCTGTGTGCTTAACAATCCGTGAAATTGTATTTATGGATAATTATTGGTGATGAAGGTCGGGTGTAGGAGTAGAATGTGGAGATGTCATTGCTACATAGCACCTAAACATTCAGCTATAGTTATCGCAGTCGTGTCTCGGCTTCCAAAAGTGGCTCCTGTCGTGCTTTAATAGCAGTCATGTTATCTTTAGCTGTCCGTTTGTGTCAGGTTGTGCATCTTCAAGGGCTTAGCTTGGCACTACCCAATTATTTTCTTCTTGCCAAAAATCCTACAAAACGGCGAAAACAAACAACGTGTGATTCTGGCTCAGTGGCATTCAACCCTAAACCTATGGGCTCCAACTGAAGGTGTGAAAGGGGATGTGATTGGCAAAGGATGACATAGCAGGAGAATAAGAAAGTAGGTTTTTTACAGAGGAGACAGCTGTTTGGGTCCTGTGTGTGACAAAAAGTTTACGTTCACATATTATTTAAGCCTAAACCAAGATCTTTTACCAAACCTAAACAAGAACTCTAGGTGCTTTATCCTGGAGGACCTGTGCCGTTTTACAAAACCTCGACTTTTGCTTTAAAAAAAGGGTCGTTGTCTCTGATCTGAAAGAGAACATCAATGATTCTGTCAAATAAGGAAGTGCGGTGGGCGCTGAGAGCCAGAGCAAACTGTCCAGCCTTCCCGAGGTGTTGTGAGGCGAAACATCAGTGAAGGGAGGTTCCCACTTGACAACCTTGTGGCTCTCGCTGCCCTTCGGTCTACACGGTTGAGTTGTGGGGGCCAATAAGGGCATTAAAGGAGAAGTCATACACAGATTGTATGCACGCAACCGCTACAATCTCTGGCACGTGATTAAACTGCTGCATTATGTTTTCTGTTCTCCAGTATGTTCTTCTCTGCCCTTTTTTTTTGCCATTGTGATTATGTTGAAGTACGCATAGCATTAATATAAAGGCAGATATTCCCATCATAACATTGTACAGCTTTGAACTCCTGAAATAATCTAGATATTTTTAGGAGTGCATATGTGAAAACGGCTAAACAAGACCGTGCATACAAAGTTACATGTAAATCCATCAAAGTCACCAAACAACAGACTGACCAACTAATATTGGAACCGAGTGGGATTTAACAGCTGCATAAAAAACATCTAATGTGCAGTTTCGCTTCCTTCACTTGATTAAAGGCTGCAGAAGGCGAGGCTGCAGAAGGCCTGTGTGGGCAGAAGACTTTGATTTTGTCTCAAACCCTTTGATATAAGCTTAGCTCTCGCCTCCATCTAAACCTTTTTTATTAACTCTGCCTGTCATCACAAATGGCTGTTTGTCTTTTTGTCCTTCATCTCTAACAATAGCATCTCCTCCTTTCATTAGGGTTTGCACGGACACCAACAAACACACAAACACACAAAGAAGCCCAGCAGTCTTGATCGAGTCAGTGGGAATGACCCACAAGCTTTAACCCCAGAGAGTGCTGTGGGGATGCTGTGAGGGGAATATTGTTCAAACCCGGCACTCTATGGTGAGGCAGCTGTTATGTAACACAGACCGAGTGAGTGGGAGATCCTCAGAGAGGGTTTGAAACAAGACCATGAAGAAATTTAAACCTTGAAGAATCTCATGGAAATTAATATGTAAATAGAGAAATGTTTTTCAAGTCTGTAGGGAACGGTGCAGAAAAAGATGAAAGCAATGTTCATGTCATATCAGAGTTTGCATAATCGCTGTACAATTTCCTCAACTGTAGCAAGCATTTACGTCAGCGTCAGAGTCCTAATTATGACTGGAAATGATAATTTATTAAAATACGCAATTGGCTCAAAACATACAAAAACATGCAAACGTGCTGGTATGCTAAACTGAGCATGTTAGCGTTCAGCAGCAAAGCATGCTGGTGCAGGGTTTGCAACCAATTGACTTCATAAAAACCACACACTTTCACACAATCACAATCAATCAAGCAGCCAGTCAGATTAAAATCCTCTCTGCATCAGCTGAGATAAACAACTGGCTATTTAAACTTCCCGTTGTGCTGTTCATCCTGCATCTATCCCCCACCAAGCACGACAGCCTGATGAAACGACGAAGTATTAAGCCCGACGCGGGAGAAATTGGCTGCTGTAAATCAGCAGTGTCAGTTCCCTCAGCAGCTCGCAGCTGTTGATGGAACGTGATGGAGCTCTTGTGAAGGCTCCTCTCCACATCAGAGGCCGAGGCTGCAGCTGTCTGTCAGTCAGGATCAGTGAGATATTTCTACACCAACCACCCACTGTGCCACCAGGACCAAGCATGCATGGGCTCTGGAGGGGGATGCTCATAGAAACTGTCAAGAATTGTATGAAAAAATGAGTTATGCCTCACAATATAATATAAAGATGTCTTGTATTACATTCATCAGTCTGTTAGTACTAAGATCCTTTGCAAAAGTATCACAGCAAAAGCTAGCAAACATACAAAACACTACAGGAAGTCATTTCACAAAATGGTTCTCATGTCAGACACATTATCAGGATTTCGTTTTTTTAATTTTTTTATTGTTACGTACTTAAGGTCCAGACTTTGAGGCAGCTTTTTAAAAAGCAATGTTGATCGTTTTTAGAGCAGGTAATCCAACAACAAGTCTTAGTGTTGCGCTATAACTTTACTTTTGTATAAATGAAGCAGAGTATGGATTGTGGTAAGGCACCAACATGAAGCTGAACATAATAGTTTGACAAAGTTGCAGAAGAATTTGCCGCATTGAATCACGTTCTCGTCATGACTCTCACCTCTTCCTACAAAGGTCTGAGGACGAGCTTTAGCTAAAAACTCCTGATTCAGGTCGTTTCAAAGCCTCACACATAAATATCCTCACACACATTCAAGCGTTCCCTGCCATTTGTGATTCATCAGCATTGTATTCACGGTGTTCGAGACGAGTAAATGGATCACAGATGAATCACTGGTTAGATTGTGCAATCAAACATAATAGCAAGACATTTTTCTCTGAAATCATATTCAGCAGTTTCAGGTAGAAGAGAATGGTTTACAAGAAGTTCTTTTGATTGTTAAAAAGAATCAAAAGTTGAGTTTTAACGTCAGGGACGGACATGACCTGGTAAAACTTTGTTAAATGTGAACAAAGAGAACTTCAGTCCTTCCTTTCCCGTCTCATTTAAACACATTTTTTTTTAAAGGGACCAACCGTTACTCAATCTTCACCTTTCTCTTGTCATGTGAAAAGGATTGTGGGAGTCGTGCAGAAACCTGTAGATAAGGTGTGAAGATAGACGGTATATATCAACACTCCTACATTTAATGTTGATTAGACACTGCTGTAATGATTTATTGGTTTACTGTATGAGTGTTATTTGGAATAAATCTGGATTATGTTTTTTTCTTTGCAACACTGTGGAGCAATTGAAATCGTGGAGAGAGAGAGTGGGGATAGACATGCAGTAAAGAAGCCACAGGTCAGATTTGAACCCGGGCCGCCCGCTTGAAGGGCTAGCCTCCGTACTAATGCGCACTAACCACTAGGCTTCCAGCGCCCCCAAGCATATATAATGTATAACGACATATTTTTACTTTTCGGATCCACAATTCAAAGTCATTCTCTTGATTTCATTCTTGATTACACTGAATTAGAGGACGCAAATAATCAAAATGGTATTTAAGAGAGAAAAAAATCTGTCAATCATTCAGTCAACATCTTCAGACCTACACTACTTTATAAAGAGTATGTCTTCTAAGAATCTACCTCGCATCTATAGGTGATCAACCGGTGATTAACACAGACCAACGAACTGTGCCGATAGTATGAGCTATCACTGCTAACACTGCAATAGGATCGTCCTCTCGTGCACTGATTTGTAGTCAATATTCTTACTTTTGTACACAAACACCTTGACAACAGATTGTCTGAGCGCCACCAGTCGTATTTATTTACAAAAAGTGACAGCGACCTCCTGACTGCAGCACCCTGTGACCCCATGCTGAAGGTAATGGAGGGTAAGAGGATGTACTGGGAACTCTAAAAAAACGGTGAGTGCCATTCACAGAGGAGATTATCTTAACGTTGAGCAGCTACATTTATTTTAGCAGATTAAGCATTTAAGACATTTTGAAAAAAGCTCCTTTAAAGTTGGATTAAGTCATTATAATCCCTTCAGTTTATTAAAGGTTTTGAAAAAGTGTGTGTCTTGCATTCATGTCTTGAGCATGCAGAAATCATGTTAGTTTATACTTGTGTAATTTTGCCATGTTAGATGAGGCCCAGCTAGGCTACAAACTACCAGGCTGATGCTTACATTTGTATGTTACATTTTACAAAGCTTATATAATATCTGCTATGAAGAAAGGCTGCTGCATCCACTCATAATTGAGGGCAGCCTAAAGGGAGTTTCGTCGTGTTTTCTTGCTGTCACGTTCTATAGACGGGGTCCTTATGATGGGTTCATCACTCAGTTACATGTCTCATGGCGGTGGTCTTTTATAGACATTACAGCCATCCTATATGTTGAATCTAACCCTAACTCTAACCCTTCATAAACAAAGCCATACCTTAAATGTTAGACGTCGATCTTTGACTGGAACTTGCAAGCAGAAAGACTCTGAGGGACGGCAAGGTCAGTAGGTTGATTCATCCCTATGATAAAAAAAAAATCACATATTAAAAGTGATGGTTTGACATCAAGATGTGTACACACTTTCATGGTTGACATTTGTGGTTTTGAGTGAAATTTCTTATCAACTTTATATTGGGTTTTCATGAAAATGTTTTTACATGCACAGGATCCAGGGAACTGAAACGAGGGGTCTGGCTGGTTTCATGCCGGTGGTAATGAGCAACCAATGACAGAGTGCTACAGAAAAATGAAGATTTGTATTTACTGGCTTACTTTTGAAATGCATGTTGCTAAACGTACAATGCAAACCTAATAAGTTCCTTACGTTACTTATTGTCACTCCTGTACTAAAGTTCCTTCAATGGCTCCCCGTTATTCCTCCCTCTCACCTACAGATCCTTACAGACAGGGTCCAAAATCATCTGACTGAAATCATTCATCCCCCTCAGATCAACCACACTACAGTTACTCTCTGTTCCTCATACCTAAAGACCAGTGGTGATAACGCTTGGGGCCATAGCTCCCACACTTTTGAATGCTCTGCCCATGTATTTGCCTAATCTGTTACTGATTTCAAAAATGTTCAACACTTTTGTTGTATCTGGGAGCCGTGGTTTTAATTGAATATGCTCTTATCCGTGGTTCATGTTGTTGTTGTTATTATTATTGTGGTAGTTACTTTATTATTATTATTTTTATTTTCTACATGTTGTGTCCTTGTAAAGCACTTTGTGACTTATGTCTGTGAAAGTACTCTAGAAATTAACCTAATTTCACTCACAGTAAAAAATACAAATACATTGGGCTAAACCACAAACATTGTTACCATAGTAACCACAAAAAAATCTGTTAGCTAGCTACAACTTCAGCCTGCTAGCTGAAGCTAAATTTAACCGGAGTCACACAGACAATGACAAAAGAAGCTAACTTAGAAGCTAACTTCCAGCTCAGGAGGTTAACTTAAGAGTATGATATTAAAGTATCACTACCGGTTAAATAAAGCAAAGTAGATTCATGAAATGCTACTACACCAACAGCTCAACTCCGTTTAGCTAGCACCAGCCCACTAGCTTTAGCCACGTTAGCCTGACGAAGGCTAAACATGATAGAAGTATGTAGCCTACTCACGGTGATAACTTACAGCAGCTCAAACAGGCTGTCAGCTGCTTTACAGTCCTGGTTATCGTCCATCTTTGGCAACACAATCTCCACGACAGAAAGCGTCCTAATTAGAAATCTGTGAATCATCACCATCAACAAAATCAAAAGCAATGCGGTCCATAATGGGCTAATTAGCTCAAACTTTTCCTATTTTACTGATTCGATTTGACACTTGTAGGAACTGCTCAAGTTTAAGTTCTAACACAGACAGTCCGACTTTCAGACTTGTAATGGTATCAATGAACTGATAGTATCAGAAAATGCAGAAAGGTCAACAGTCATCATCACAGCTAACTTTGCTGGAAAGTCAAGATTCATGATCCAGTCATTATCTCAGGGACACAGAGTCACAGGCTGATCGTGCCTAATCAAAAGCCATTTTTGACATGAAATCATCTCATGCACCATCATGACCTTTTTACCCTCAGAGAATTGAATACCAAAATTATACATGGATCCAAATTATATGACAAAAAACTCCCTGGAGGCAATATCTCCTTTTGAGCCAACTTCCAGATGGTACTAATGTTGCTAAAAAAGGATAATTTATTGCAAACACTTGAACTTCTGTCGCTAAATTAGCTGCAGACAAATCTACACACAGTCAGAAATAGACACAAGGTCAGATAGATCAGGGCCAGGCCATTCCCCCTGTGTGGTTTTGTCACAGGGTCAGATGTCTGAGACATGTTTTATGTCCAGCCTGCCTGCTCAGGGAAAATATCAGGGAAAAAGTCAAAGTCACACAGGAGTCGAGGGGAAAAACCAGGGAGGGGTCTGCATACTAAAAGGGGGTAACATTTTCTCTGGGAAATTTGAATGAAATCAGGAGACAGGCTGTTGATTAAAACACAAACCGAACCTCAGCTAACACACTTTAATCCTTTTATAACAGACAGGATCCATAAGAACAACAACCAGATGTGTCGTCCAGGTCCTGAATGACCATTAATGGTCACAAATACACATCAGTCTGAGCTTACTGCACAGGAATGTTCTTCACTTACAAGGCCAACTGCAGCTCAGTTCATGTGTTGGTTTTACTGATAAAACAGTGATTAATTGTCTGCTTATGTAAAGGACTGCTTGACCTAAACACACTCAAACATCTGAAAGGTCAACATTATGATTATGTTTATGAAAACAATGTTACAACCTCCAATGGTGAAGGAAGTATACTGAGTATAAGTACTAATACCACATCGTGCAAATACTGAGTTACAGGAAAATGTTAAGCACTGAAGAAAGGAAGTCAAAGAATACAAATGTCATCCAGAGACTCTAAGAGTGATTTAAAGTACTCCTACTGAACATTCACAGCTGTGACCGATATATTTTGACATGTTACATCACTCCATAATCAAATTTGACATCGCTTGAGGGGGAGCTTTTTGAGTAGGACAATGGATGAATCTGATGATTGTGTCCTTGGTTAATTAATTGATAGCTTGATTTGTAGAAAAAAAAATAGTGAGACATGCTGTCACAATGACCCACAGCCCAAACTGACATCTTCACAATGCTTGTTTTCCCCACCCAACAGCCCAAAACAAACAATTAAATAAATAATGAAGGAAAAGCAGTAAATCTTCACATTTGGGAAGCTGGACCAATGACGTGTTTTAATGTGAAAGGGACGAAAACTCATTGATGAATCCATTCAGCTGTACTTGTACATCTTCACATTTTGTTCGCAGAAATCTAAATCTTTAAAGTTATTAAGCTGTCACATGAACAAAGTGCAGAGCAACTCGATTTCCATCTCCGTGATAGCGGCTGGAAATGTCATTAGCACAAGAGGAAAACTATGAGGCAAACAACATGGAGCTCACATTTTCACTTAAGTTTAGTTTTTTCTCTTATGTTGTGTTTGATGCAGATCTTGTGCAATATGGGTGATGTGCTATATGTTGTGTTTTTTTGTTTTTTTTGAAGCTCTGAGAGCTGTGGGGGTCCTATAGGTGCATCCCTCCCCCCAGCACATCTCTAAAGGTTAAAAACACGGGAGACATGAGAGTCTGTGGCCTACCGGGACACCTGAGCCTGCGTTCACCCCGAGGCACACACACACACACACAAACAGACATGCACAGCTCATTTATTTTGCATGAGGAGAAGAGAGGCACACACGCACACACACAAAAAGGAGGTTATAGGATCCTCCCAGTGGGAACAGTGGGTGATTCCCTTCACTACCTGCGATCATCACGCCCTGCAGGAGCTGACAAACAAACACAGACATTATGCAACAGATGTATGCGTATTATGTAACATATTCAGAGCTTTATATGTTTGAGAGGATGCACTGGATACAAATATAAAGAGGCTACAGATGATAAGAAGGAAAAAGGTGCTCACAACATTTGATCCAGAGATTTTTCATGAGCTAGTCAGGGCTGACTGACAGCCGCATAATAATGCCTCTGCCGATCCTCCTCGCTCACCACTGAACACAGCAGGTTAAATAAACACAGCATTTCCCCCTTCAGCGTTCATCCTCTCAGCCTTGTGAGAAGCAACCCGGGCGGACAGAATACAAATGGATCAGAAACCTAAAACCTGTCACGTCTGTCTGCGGGGAGCACAAATAAGGAGCGAGCAGCACAGGAGTCAGACATTCAGAGTTTATTAACAGGGTATTTACAGTCACAGGGAGGTAACAGGGACAGCAGAGTGTGGATGTGTGTCACTGTGTTAAGGCTTTGAGCCCTTGTAGAGGAGATCTGACACCAGTGATCTGACTGCTGCTGGGTCCTCGGCGTCTGTGGAGGGAAAACACAAACATGCCAATGATCAAAGAGATAAAAAACGTAGTGTGTGACCAAATAAACAACACAAGGACTTTCCCATTCTTCTTCTTTGGTAGGAACTCAAAGTCTGCCAGTCCGATTTTTTCAATTCTCAGTGGAAAATGTTGCTCTTGCTTCGGGACGTAAGCATACTCAGCTCACGATTGAATACGTATCACGATACTTTGTTGACGATATGATTTTATCATGATTTCCCCCCCTCCTCATTTTTGTAAAGACATGAGATTCAAGTCACTGATGGAGAAGGGATATACTCTTCATCGTCACCCTTCTCCTCTTCTGATCCGACCTCTAAAAAGGTGGAACTACACAAAGCTGCGGGTATAAATATCGCGTGGATTTCGTGGAGACTACTTTCAAGGCTGTTGCTATGATCTCACGCTGTTACGTAGCTGATGCGGCTATCGTCATCACTCTGACACGCCCTCCTACCACGTTAGGATATGGATTGCAGTAAAAACGGAAGCAGGATCAGGGTTATGTGTACTAAACCGTACCGAACCGAAACGGACCGCTTGGTGGAAACGAAGCTCAACACAGCTAACAGTATCGCTTTACTTTTCTTGTTTTACTTTTAGTCATTCTAAGTGGCAATTTGTTTTTGCAACAATTGCTCGTGAAATCAAATAATCGTCTCTGAGATAAAAACAGTGAACACACAGCGGAGTATCCCTTCCTCCACACTCTACACATCAGACACATTTTCACACTGTTCTTTGTCTGCAGATGTCTCTCTCTCTCTCCCTTATTTTTCTCCTCCTCTCGGTCTCCCTGTCCCTGGGCTCCTACATCAGACATTTGCCACACTGGGTTAGGTAACAAGTCGGTGAAATCACAGTCAAAAGAAACACAACAGGCCCAGAGGTTGAATTATTAACACAGGCAGCAGGAAGCTACGCTAACAAAGCCATCAGGCTTCAATAAAATCAGCTGGAACCTGAATTTTCATCTGTGCTCTGAATGCTCCAGCGAGTCCTGCTGATAACATGTGTGTGTGTGTCATTGTTGTTTCCTTCTCACTGACTAGGTTTCCACTCATTTCACTCTGAGGTTTTTTTTTTTCAGGCGTGGTTGACTAGCTGGTCATCCATGCAGACCAAAGAGCATGGACTAAATTGTATTTTTATCAGGTTTATGCTCTCCTGTAACATCGCTTCATACACAACATGCATGGCTGATAAAAATGAACGTTGACAGAAGCAGGATGGATGTTCTGGAGAAGGAAAATAACAGGAAACATTAAACTATTGTGCACATGTGTAATGATTAACCAGGTTATTGACTTAGTTAAACACTGTGTTAGTCACGAGGAACATGTTGGTCAGCAAAGACACAATTATTCAAGAGAGAGAAAGAGTCAGAGAGCGTTTTTTCTTCCTGCTTTTTTGAGTCTGGATTACAGCCTCTCTGAAAACACTCCGGGCTTTTTAGCCAAGTTTGCTCACACAAGTGATTTTTATATATTTGGCTGAAAAAGGAAACATTTGATTTGATTCTTCCTCCATACATTTCTTCCTTGATCTCTTTAATGTGTAGATGTGTGTATAATAAATCAAGGAGAGGCAAGACGGCTTACGCAACTTTTGTGTTTTAATCATAAACCTCTCTTTAAGTTGTTCCTGTGAGCTGTGTTACTTCAAATGCTAAAACTTGGATTCACCAAACTCTCTTACCGTAAATGACTTTTTTTTCCCATCCTAATGAGCCGACTGGCCATGAGGAGGTGTGTGCGTCGTGAGATGTGATCATTAGGCTAATTGATTCGCCTAAAGAGCTTTTTAATGTTATCTCTTTCTGCTCCGTTTGTGAGGACGTTTCAGGAGAGAGAAATCACATTTTAACAGCGCACAGATTCTTGTCCTGCTGTTTGAAATGCGCAATTCAAATCACGTAACATATGGCCAATTACTAGGGCATGGAGCGCGAGAGCCCACGTCACATCACCTTCCAGAGAGGGGCGTGGTCAGACGCAGCTCATTTACATTTAAAGCTACAGACACAGAAACAGCCTGTTCTGAGCAGGGCTGAAATAGAGGGGTTTATAGGCATGATCAAATACAGGATCAGAGTGGATTTAGAACAAGACAGTTCACACACATGTTTTAAGGAGCTCTGAAACTTTTTTAAAGTGGTTGAAAAGGAGGAGAATATGTGACCTTTAAAAAGTAGTCGATTAATCGTGTCAGCCTTGGCGGAGACTACATTTTTCTTAACATTTATCTAATTTAGTTTTTGATTTAGGCATTGAGATTCTTAAGCAACAGATGTGTTCTCTCAGCAAAGACAGGCAAGCTCTCAGAAGAAGAGATTTACAACACGTCTGTAAAAATAATTTAAAAAAAAAGGAAATCTAGTTATGAGAAAACCGCTGAATGTGAGAGCTGTTTCTAAATCTCTGCTACGTGCCTTTTAAGAGAGAACTCGCCAACACGCCGGCCCTTGTTAGCAGTAAAATCTGCCATGTGGGGACCATTTTTCTCTTCTCTTCCTCATTAGTATTCAAGTCGGATTTTCACAACAGAACGGCAGAAAAGTTGGCTACAGATATTCACAGTTGGTCTCTCAGATTGACACTCAGAGGAAATGTGAATCAGCATCCTTGTTAGTACTGTCTAGAGTTTTTTTTGTTTTTACGTACCGACTCCCAGCGCTTTCAGGTGGCTCCTAAACTCTGGTCTCTCCTCCAGGACCCTGAACAGGCTGGTGGACTCCATGTGCTCCAGCTCCACCTTCCAGTAGATGTAGATTTTGTGGTTGAAGCTCACATACACCAGACAGGGACTGTTCTTACCCTCCTTACATGTATACTGACCTGAAAACATAGAAAAAAACACGTAGAAATGACATGTATAAAGGCCGTTTTTTTTCAATCAATATGTGGCTGCAGTATCAGGATACAGTCTGTTGTGTGAATCCCAATGAACCCATCAGGACTAATATGAGCCTCTGTAGCAGAGCCAGCCTGCACACAAACAGAGGAACAAATCTAATCTGCTGTAATGACCCCACAGAGCAGCAGAGAGCAGAGAGGATGTGAAGGGGAGAGGAGGAGGGTGAAAAGAGACAAACCCCAATTCACTGAGGAAGATCAAACACAGTCTCTTGTCTCTCTTATCCGCTTACTGCTGAACACGTCGTATCAGCTCCTTTGACTAATCGGAGACCAGTTTGTTCAGTCGCTGCAGAAAGGAATATTTAAAGACAGGCAGAGAAGACAAGACAGGAGAAGAATGAGCAGCGATTGGGGGAATCCAAAGCTCAATGTTGCCCCCTGCTGGTGTCATGAGATGTTTCGCTTTGATTAAAGGAATAAATATAAAAGCTTATAATTAGAACAAGTTTGAAGGCTTTTGAGGCTTGTGTTTGCAGTACTCTGGCATGATTTCAGAGGGTTATTTTCCCCTTCAGGAGACAATGAGGAATGCGTCTTTCTGATATGATAATGAACCCTTTTCTGTGTGGACCTTTATACCTCTTTAAATAAACTCTGAAGGCTGCTTTCCTTAACAGAAGAATAATATTCTACAGTATCTTACATCTTCAACCTATTCTAGCAGGGACTGATTTCTGCTCAGCTGCAACAAACAAAAACTACATTAGTTCAAATATTAGCAGCGTTCAGCAGTCAAACGTGCCTTTCATAGATTTATCTGTGTCTACTACTCTCTCTCTTTTAGCTTTGTTATTGGTCACCTTCAGATCCTAAGAAGTGTATCCACCTTTTAATCTGCTAAACGCAACACTTTGCTCACCAGCTAGTCTTTAACTCTACTAGAACTGTGCAATAGGACTAGCTGGAGGGATAAACAGAGGCAAACCAGAAATATAATCCAGGGTGCAAAGCAAAGGTTGTAAGCCCTGCTTCTTGTTTCAAGAGAGAAGAAGACAGGAGATAATCCGAACTGATAAATGAGATTATTTGGAGGACGCATCCCTCACCCGCACAGAAGGCGTTGACGTTCTCGTCAAACTGGAACCTCACTACCGTCCGGTTGTGGTCGATGATGTATGTTTGACCGTCCCAGGCGCACGCCACCACCTCCTCCCTGCCGTCCCCCTAAGAACAAACACAAAACCTCATCGTGTTCATCGAAACAAAAGTGGACGTCTTTGCTTTTCTGATAAAGGTGTTAAAATGACCCAGCTCCCGTCTTTTCTGGGGCGGCTGTGGTTCAGTGGTAGAGTTGGTTGACTCTGGATGGGAAGGTTTGGGGTTCAATCCCCAGCTCCTGCAGCCACATGTCCGATATGTCCTTGGGCAAGACACTTAACCCCAAGTTGCCTTCGCTGCTTCGTCAGCGGTGTATGAATGTGTATGATTGGATTAGTCACTTCTGACGGTCACGTTACATATCAACCTCTGTTGTCAGCGTGTGAATGTGTAGGTGTGTCCATTTAGCATTTACACAAACTCACAGTCACGTCGAGCTTTTGAAGTGCAAAGAGCTGATGATCCACCTGGACGGACCACAACAGCTGCTCCGAGCTGTCCATCAACTTCAGGGTACCTACGACGATTTACAAAATTAGATTTAGAAGTATAACGTTGAAGAACAGCTGTAGGTGTTTGTGTGCAATCAGTTATTCAAACAATGGCATGAAGAACGATGAAGTTGATCTAAACATCTTCCTAAAGACGAGGTGAGATAATGAGTGCTTTTCTCAGACCCCTCCACACTCTGGCATCTGTGACTAATTATCTCTGAAATGAAGCTGTAATCAACAGATCTGAAGCAGAAACTGCTGATAGCATCTCATAATGATCTTCATGATATCATTCCTCTCTGTTGGCATGTCGTCGTGTCAACCAGAGGGAGACAGTGAGCTGGCAGGCGGAAGCCTTCAGTGATGATAATCCCTCTATATCCTCTCTTGTTTAAATATTGATGAACTCTCCAGCTGCTCTCTGAGCGGTCTGCCAGAAATCTGCTGCTGCTGCTGCTGCCAGGAGGATCCTCCACACTGGCTAACAGCTCTGCTCCTGAACATATTACTCCTGCTACAGATACAACAAGTGGCACACAAGACATATGGCCCTCATTTACATCTGACCTCTGATTGGCCGATCTTATTAAGAGTACTTTAAAAACATTTCTGGACTAAAGAAAGAAATGACACATAGCTGAGTTCAGTTCTCAGCCAGCTGGTGTTCACGCTGTCTTAACACGAGGTCACACTTTAAATGACTCAATTATTCAGTAGTTTAACTTATCAGCAGAGTGAGGACCCCCGTGCATTATGTGTTTAAGTCTCTTCTCAGGGGTTAAATAAGATTTGAGAAAAACGTGCATCTTGAGTTTATATGATTACATCGTTATGAGCACAAATTAAAGGCATTTTGAATTGTAATGTAACAGAGAAGGTTACTGTATGGTCCCCTCTGTTCTCTGGAGACATCAAATACACCGAGGAGAGCAAAAGCTCAACAAACTAGAGCCCGACTGATGAATCATCCAGCTGATAATATCAACCAATATTAGCTTATCCCAGTGACTATCTGTATCAACTTTATTTAGATTAGATAGATTTATTCACCAGTCAAACAGCATTTCATTTGAGTATCGTTGTATTAAACTAGCAGTTCTCTTTCACCAGCAGAGGGCGCTATATGAAGTACAACAAGCATCATCACCCTGCAGAGTGTCAAACTCTGATGCACTAGTAACTCAGTTACTGTTTATCTTTTCCACACGTGTTTGATAACTGCATCAGAGGGATCAACACAATAAATGTGTTTATCTATCTCTACAGATCAAACATAAATCTAAGAAAGATATCTGCCAATATTCGACATTGGATTTTTTTTCTCCCCAATATTGATATCGGCCCCAAAAATCCCACTTCAATCGGGCCCTACAACAAACACCTGCCTTGACTTCTGTTGAGTTTCTGATTGGTCAAGGAGAAATTCTTGGCACTCCAGTTAACATAATCACACAATCCTTTCTGGTATAAATCCCATCAGCAGTGAAAGTGCTACTAAGACATTTTAGATTAAGGTCTGTATGTGTTTTAGGGACAGATACATTCATATTGAAGGCGAAACGTCACAGGGGCGTTAATATTGCACCTCAAAGCCGCCGTGTGAGCAGAGCTGTAGAGAAGCTAATGACAGCTGTCTACGGTTGGATACTAATTTATCAACTCTGTGTTTGAAGCCTCTTGTGAAAAGAAGAAGAGAACACAGTAAGAAATAACTTACACTGAACTCAGTGACACACATTGAGGACATTTTTATGCATAAACTAGAAAAGAGATCAGGTTTGTTGTTGATTATTAAATGTGTTTTAAATTCATGACTCACCATCTAAAGTACAGAGAGCGAACAGGCCACATTTAGAAGATTCTTCTTTGGAGCCTGTTTAAAAAAAACACATACATTATAACTCATGAGTAATTTATTCAACGTACAGCTGACTGAACAGCTTCAGGTGGAGTCTGTTTGGTACCTTTGCTGATGCTGCCGATAAGATGAGTGGACACGTTCTTGTTGTGGATCCGCCCGGTGGTCAGATGGAGAACTACATCTCTGGAAGGTCCCTCACTGAGGAAAACGACATCAAAGGAGATTTCAAGAGAAAAAATAATCATAGTCTGTTTCGTTTACATGTCTGTTACTTCAGTGTGCAAGGGGGTCTACCTCCCAGGGGTGGCAGGGGCCTCCTCTCCTGAGTCGCTGGAGTCCTGCTGGGTCCAGGAGCAGAGCAGGATTGCATAGCCGCAGCCCGGCTGAGACACCATCAGCTCTGGTAAACCCTCAGGACCTGGATTCACTGACAAACTGTCCACCTGCAACATACACATTATCGACAGACATGAATGTTTTCAACCAGCAGGGCTTTACAGTCATTGACTCTGTTGTAAACCTATGAACCGATGTATCACTTTCACCAGTATAACTTCAATCTCCACTCAGGCCCTTCCGCCTCACATTCCCCCTCTCAGACTGAGAGTTGAAGCTCAGCGTACCTGCCCCTCTAGAAGCCATTTCTTCAGCAGGACCAGCTGTCCTGATCCCAGGTCTGAGCTCTCAGACGGCTCCTCCCAGCGGAAAGCTCGCACCACCCGGTCTGTGTAACCCACCACCAGCTCACAGCGGCCATCGCCGTCTACAGTAAAGACATGAGCCAACGCTGAAGTCAAATCCAACATGCCGGATTCCTAAATGTTTGATATATGAGAATAGTAATAGAGGAAGGATTTACCAATGTCACTGATGAGGATGACTTTGGTGTTGGCAGGAATGTGCTGAGTGAAGAGCGGCTTCTGGTCGTCCGTGGAGATGAACTCGTGCTGACTCGATGAGTCGGATTTATTTGCAGTGGCAGCTGTCAGGTCGAAGAGGTGAAACCAGCCCTCTGCACCCACAGCGACCACAAAGTTCTTTCAGACAGAAAAGAAAATGAAATAACAGACAATGAAGGAAACATCTCATCAGAAACATTCATCATGACATCCTGCAGCTGATGATTTCCTGACTCACCTTTCCTTTGTTGCAGACATCTCCGACTGCAACGCAAGTCAGCTGCAAAACAAAGACACGTGATATAAGAACCACACATGAACACATTCAGTTTGAGTCATCTGTGAATAAAAGAGTTTTCAGCTTCTGCAAGGGATGTGTCACAAAACCAGAACTTGAAAATACATTACTAGTAAAAAATAAAATAAAAGATACCTATTTATACCACTGCAACAAATACAGAAGTCCTAGGCTTGACTATTGCCCATGTCTCCTTTCAACAGGTCAAATAATGCTGAATGAGAAATATTATGTTTCAGCACTGACCATGCCCACGCAGGTTCTCGTGATCCAGGGTTTGGAGTCATCATTCTTGTACACAAGCAGCTTTCCACTAGTGTCCCCCACAACCAGCTCGTTCAACTACAAAGAGAAAAGGCAGCACATTTAAATTAAATTAAAGTGCAAAAATGTATATAATGGAAAAGCTAATATGAGTAAAAGTTGAAGAGGTTTCCTTACCGAGTCGTTGTCTGCGTCTCCCAGACAGATCGCATGTGGAAACAGAGTTCCTGTAAAGTCCAAACTCACACGCTGAACATAGTTTAAGGCCCTCATATCTCCTAACGCAAGCTTTATATCACAGCCTATAATTCACTTTAAACATTTCTGCAGCTGTTTTAAGAGAAAAAGCAGAGATAGCATGTGAGACGAGAGCTAGCTAACATTAGCTCTGTGATCTAAAGGGCTAAACTAACGTTAGCTTCTCGCTAACAACGCGAGATCATAGAGCATGCTAACATCGTCGCTTGGTTTCTAAAGCATCGCTTTGTTGAATTACTTTAAAGCTCAGATAAACATGTGACATGTTTGACAGGTAAGTAGCCGTGAAGGTTGCTTTTCAGTGCACACACAGTCCTTCCTGGTAAACAAAGACACGTGACCTTAAAAGTACGGCATGTCAGTAGAGACAAAAAGATCGATTTCGAAAATCTTAGAACGGTAACTCGCTTTTTTCTGTTGTCTAGTAGTAATTGATTGTGCTTACTGCGCATTATTTTGTGGAAGTCTACAGCTGCTATTTGTAAAAAAAATAAAATAGAAACAATATTCAATACACGAAGTAGTTATAAATATGTCAAGGTACTGTAGCTGCCTGCCATCTTTAAGCTGTTTTTTTTTTGTTTTACCCCAATGTAATAATTTATTCAAACGTTTGACCTTGTGCACATACATATAAGCATATATTTAAATAGTTTTGTTTGCTATAAAAAAAAGAAGAAAAACAAGGTTGATCTGATTCACAGTGTGAAGTACCGCTGTTGTCCTCTAGAGGGCGACATTCAATTACAGGTTTTCATGTCAGAAAACAGCAGAGGCAGGAGGGAGGAGATGTTTACACAAATATCAGAAGTCCAACACAGGAAGAGTAGTGATTTTAAAAATGCCATTAGCTCAATGTAACAGGCTGGGAGGATTGTTTATTCAGTTTTCTTCCCCTCGTGTCCTCCTCAATCATTATTTTCTTCTTGTGTTTATCAGCTTATTAAAAACCCTTTCCCTTGTTGAAAGCTGGTCAGGAGAAGTTTGTTGCAACTTTTAGTATATTTCTTCCCTGCAAAGTTTTAATAATAATGCGCGGAAATGTTCACATCAAGTGTTGGCATATTTTTAAATTTTTAACTATCTAAATCGTTTAGTTTTATCAAAGTTTACACGGCTGTTACACTTTTACTACATAATAACTTTTAGCACATATGCACTCCGTTGGATTAAAATAACTTTCATATAAACTTGTGTGTATGTCTGTCTGTGTTTGTAGGTGCACCTGCTGAAAGAAAACATTGTGAGAAAAACGTTTTTTAATGACAAACAAATTCGATTATCCTTTTACATCATCACACAGAAAGGCTGCATGGTCGATATGGTTGTTTGTGAGTTTTTGTTTTATTGTCTCCCCACAGAAAAAAACGAGGAGAGACTGAAAATCATAAAGTGGTTTAAGGGGAACTCGGGCGCCCAGATGTCATATTAATTATTACACTCAGCTATGACTGGAAAGCCCCTCAAGAAAACCGAGCGCCCTCCCAGCCTCTGGAAGACCAGCAGCAGCAGTAACAGAGGAGGGAGAGAAAGTCCTCACAAAGCGCTAATTGGACTCTGGAAGCACACTGACAGGGCATGGATAGGTTTCAGAAAGCCTGGCGGTGGCGGAGGGGTGCAGGGGGAGGCTGAATACAACCCACGCTTCTTTTCTAAACTCTCTTGCTGCGCTGAAAAAAAGAGGGGGGAGACAGAGAGAATAGGGGGGAGGGAAAGAAAAGAAAGTATTGGTGGTGGAGGAGGGGGCTTGGCTGGGGGGGGCTCCTCAATGCAAGCTTGATTTTGAATGCCACTGCCAACGCAGAAAAATTGCACAATTTATTACAATCCGCTCTTCAGGACGCGCACACACCGAAATAAAGAAACAGAGGAGGAGGGTGAGGCTGTGGGTGAATAGAGGTTATCTGCACACACACATACACACACTGAAGTTACAGGAGAGCACTGGAAGGGACACAAAGATAAAGCACTTTATGCGTAAAAGCTGAAATATTACGCACAAAAAAGGTTTGAAAGTAAACCTTCCTTTTTTATTTCTTTTTGTTTTATTGATCACTCACTCCTTGCACATGCACACCCAAACACGAGCACAATGGCATCAACTTATTTTATTGGACAATTAATGGGTCAAAAAAGTTCATAAAAACTTCAGAGAAATCAGAAATGTATGCGTACCGGCTGAATTACGCACACATTACGCAGGAAACGTTTGAAGAAGAACTGTTTGTGAATTTGCACACACTACTCATACCCACACATGCATATAATATGATGTACGGAGAGGAACAGTCATAGTGAAATAGAAGATTTTCAAGAATCAAGCATGAAAACAGATCATTCCTAACCCTGGCTCCTCTTCTTCTGTAGTTTATTACGCGTCCACTAGCTGCACATGCACGCGCAATCACACTCAGAAAAACAGAGTGGGTGTTTTGGTCCTTGTTTTGTTCCGCGCTGAAAGACTTGTTTTATTATTCTACACTTTTTCAAAGCGACAATAATCGACAGGACTCGGCGCGTCGACTCTACTGTAACCATATCGGGTGTATCAAATCATACACAAAGCCTCCTCCAAACTGCTTCTTAGGGCCCCTCCGCAGATTTGCGTCCCTTCGTTCCGCCTGTGCGCGGCTGATGATCTGCTCTAATCAAAGTGGAAAATTCGGCCTCTGATGCACAATGGAGCCTCAAACGAGCGGCATTCAGACGCGTCTGTAATGTTAACAATAAAACTAGAGCATGCAGTGTTGAGTTGAGTTGAGTTGAATCGCCAGCGAATGACTGATTTACATGCAGAGATAAAACTGCAGCATGTGGAGAGTCGTTTTAAGTCCGTGTGGTTCGCTGCGAGCAGAGCTGTCTTTCAGCACCACAGTTTGAACCAGTGCTAGGAAGAAAACCCAAAATGATGACAGTTCATTTTCTGCCATGCTGGATAGATCTTTGCATTTTAAAGGCTCGTTTCTCTGGAGAATCAGGAGGTTATTTAATTTGACAGAACAATTTCTGATCTGCCCTTCAAAACAAAATATCTGCTTAACTTTCTTGTTCTTCTCTTTTAACCAACCGCTATTTGAGTCCACTCATCAAACCACTGATTGATTGGATGTCACCTGTTGAAATGAAAGTGTGAAACGTTATTTTCTGAACCAATTTTCAGTTTGAGAGTTCAAAGTAAGAGCGTCTGTTCAGTGAAATATGAGGGGAAAGTCCCACCCCAACCTTGGAAAGACTTTATACAGAGACATGATTGTTTTAGCTCAGTAAAGAACTGAAGTTACAAGTTCTTTGTTAAAATATCAATTCGTGTTCTAGTGTAAGCGTTTTTCTTTATATTGGGTCCCAAGAACAATGTGAAAACTATCATTTTTAAAAGTTACAAAACTACATGTATTCACTTATTAAACATGAGCGTAATCAGGGAGGTTTTGTAGGTTCTCTTGCTCATTACGCACAGAGAGTGAACATGTTGTCCTTAACTGTTCTCCTCTCTTTTAAAACTTTCCGTTCTGCTCCTTCACTCACCTCTCTGACACTCGTGATAGATAGAAAGAAAAAAACTCACCACTGACTGTTTGTTTAGTGCTTCAAGTGGCACGCGTCCGGCGCGCTGCACCGGGGCAGGAGCCCAAGGTGAATCCACGCGACTGGAGGGCGTGGCTAGTGCCCCATCCACACGTATTGAAAAGCAGTGGCGTCTCTCCTCGAGGACTCAGTAGAGCTTTGAGGTACGCGCGAGGCAGCAGCCAAGGGACTGCCCCCACTGAAACAAGTGCGCGTCAAGCGACCACAACACGTGAACGGCACGAGCGGGACGCACCCCCTCGAGACTTGGTGATTTCTTTATAAGTTTGTATTATTTTTCTTGGAATAGACCTCACAGCCAAGATGGAAATTAACCTCAGCCAGCAGCAGCTCCTTCCGCCGGCGTGCTTCTTCTCCACCTCCGCGCCGCAGAGCATCCAGCTGAGCCCGAGCGGTAGCAGCCAGAGCAGCGGGAAGTCTGCGTCCAAGCAGCCAAAGAGGCAGCGCTCCTCCTCTCCAGAGCTGCTGCGCTGCAAGCGGAGGCTCAACTTCGCGGGGTTCGGTTACAGTCTACCGCCGCAGCAGCCGCACGCTGTTGCCCGGAGAAACGAGAGGGAGCGGAACCGGGTCAAACTGGTCAACAACGGCTTCGCAACCCTGCGGGAGCACGTTCCCAACGGAGCCGCCAACAAGAAGATGAGCAAAGTGGAGACGCTGCGCTCGGCAGTGGAATACATCCGCGCCCTGCAGCAGCTGCTGGACGAACACGACGCGGTCAGTGCGGCGTTCCAGTCCGGAGTGCTGTCGCCCACCATGTCACAGGGATACTCCGCAGGCATGAACTCCATGGCGGGGTCACCAGTGTCCTCATACTCGTCAGATGAGGGCTCATATGACCCCCTGAGTCCAGAAGAGCAGGAGCTGCTGGACTTCACCAACTGGTTCTGAGCATCTGTATGAGGTAAGAACAGACCTAAAGATATGAACTAATAAACAGACTCTTCTACAGATAAACCATTCATGACAGACACAATGAACAGCAGTTTAACATATTGTATCTCTTTTTTTACAGAAATATGGATCAACTCATTTAACTGTTGTAGTCCGCTTGGGATGGTCCCGGAGAAGGCTGGCGGTCCACACCAACAAGACGCACTGTAAAAGCCTTCTGGTCCCGCGTCCTGAACGACCGGTCCTCCCAGACTGACAGACAGACAGATACGGCCTTAAAGTCCTGAAAACTTCGGGTGAAATCAGGCCAGAGATCAGCGCCAAAGGATTAAAGGAAGACGGTTCTCCTGACAGCGTGGGAATCCAAGCTTCTGTGCATTTGTCCATGATTTAAACAAACAAACCCTAAAGTGAATTCACGCTCTTCAGCAGCACATTGAAAACATTATTTAATACGTCGCTCTTCAACTATGCTAAACCCAATCACAGAACAGCAACCCTTTGGTAAACCTCTCAGAAAATGCTTCCAAGTCGCGGATTTTATTCTATGAAATTCTATATCGAACGCTTCTTTTGAAATATATTAAGATATTTTTGTATGTAAGAGATTTATAGATGTTTTGTACACATCCTTTTGTATATATTTTGTCTATATATTGCGAAGTTGCTTCTATACCTCCTGCCTATATGTAGACGTGTAGTCTATTATTCTCTGGCTCTTTTGTTCATGAGGTTTCCAGAAGGAGTTTGACACTCCGCCTTTTTATTCTATAGCACCGATGTGTCTTATTTAATAGCAAAACCATGTTATTGCATTAAAATGTCATGAAGTTAACAATGATCAAAACTTATGCAGCTACTGTCCAAACAGAGCGCAATGACCATGCATTGTCTCTACACTGCCAGCTCTATGTTGTCTTCACATAAAAAAAGTCTTATAACCATATTTTCTACACTCAAGTCCAAAATAAAATGATTTGCTACTGAATTCTTTTTATGTCATGTCTTATTTGTGGGTGTTTTTAAAAGGAAGGGAGGAGGGCTTAAGTTCCAGCTTCTGACTTGTGGTCTGCAGCTAACAGAAGGGAGGATGATGGAGAGAGAATATGATAAGATGTTGCAAAAACCCACTTTTACGCACATTTTACGCACAGAAAAACGTCTCTCTGGTCCGTAAATGCAGACCAAAGTGTGTCCTTTGAATTCTCAGCTACAGATCCTTCATCCAAATTCTCAGTAATCCAATCTTGTCTGTTCTTTTTTGTAAAATGGGACAGTAAATACAAGAGAATTGATCCCTCAAGCGCAGGAGCCACAGGTGCGTAAAATAGAAGCCCACTGTGTTTGTTTCTGAACATAAACATACATATACATACAGGATAACCCTGGTTAACCTGCAGCATAGTCATACAAGGACCGACAGTGTGCTTTAAGTTTTCCTTCAAAAGTTCTCAAACAAACCTTTAAGACTTTTTTAGATAAAAAAAGTTGTTGTTAATGTTAAATGTAAACGCCTTGTCCTCTGAGTATGAGCTGTTTGTCTCAAAGAGCGTCTGATGGTTCTTTTAATTTTATTTTTTGTGTTAACAATGAACACTAGATTGTAGTCCAGTATTTAAAACGTTCTTGTACACAAATAGGCTGCACAGAAACAGACTGTAAGCGTTCAGACTCAACTGGTTTCCTCTCAACTTTCCAAAACAAGTCAAACTTTGGGGAAAAATAACGACACGATTTCTTTACGAGTCTTTACAATCAGCTAATAGAGGGAATGCCAAATGCATAGCTACACTCGACGATCACCAAGAGGTTTCAAGGTGGAGCGCGTGCTTTGTGTAAAACGAAGTTTGACAGGTAGGACTGAGGCTGCAGCCGGGCGCGTGTCTGCTGTAATGAGTGAATGGAGTCTGTCGGGTGGTCGAGTGGAGACACGGAGCTGAACTGGCTGATGGCGTGTGCCTCCTGACAGCAGCATGCCGCTGAACACACACACACACACACACACACACACACACACACACACACACACACACACACACACACACACACACACACACACACACACACACACACACACACACACACACACAGCACCTGGTAATAGCCTGTATGTGTGTGAAGCTTAAGCTGTACTTGTATTTTCAAACTCAGAGGAACATCAGATTTAGGAATCAAATCATTTTATTTAAATCTCAGTTTTTAACTAAAGAAAAAAATATTTTCCCATCAGAGAAACAAACAGAAAACGTGTGATTCCTTCAGCTGTTCTCAAAAGAGGGTTCATGGGCCACCAGGGGGCCATAAGGGGGGGGGGGGGGGGGGCATTGAAAAATGAACAGGGCTGCCAGCTCAGAGCACTGTAGTCAGTAGAAGCAGATTTGCTAGGAAAAATTACTTTTCAAGTTTAGACTCTTACTTTCAGCATTATTGTGATTTCAATCAGTGACGGGAACAAGATCAAGATTCAGTTTATTGTCTCCTCCATAATATACTTTATTGAAGTTCAATAATACTTGAAGTCTAAATGTTGGTAGTTATTCTGTGTTTGAATGGTTTCCAAAAAGTTCGGACTATCAAGTTAAAACTAGAAAAAACAAACATTTAAAATAGTTGACCATCTGTAGGTTGGGCCTGTGTTTCCATTAATGAAATAAAGTCAACAAAAACATCTTTATTTTCCTTCTATATGTGTAAAAACAGCTCTAATTTATATGTACAATAAAGTTCCAGGATTGGAGCTTTAACTCCACACTCAGCCAAACAGTGAGTCACATCTATTTACATTTATTTGGATAAAGAAATTAAAGACGACATGTGGCACCAGATTCTACATGTAATATACAAGACCAAACACACAACAGCTGACTGGCTGCATTACAGGTCACATATACACCTCCATGTTAACAGATGGGACAAGGGTCAAACTAGAAAGTACAAATACACATCATATATATTCTGTAAGAATCTGTTCTGAAGGGATCTTTGATGTTTCATCGTTAGGTTAAATGTGTGCTGCCTTTGAGGGGTATTTTGGCTTCATTTCACACATGTGAAGAAGATGGAGACGCGCTGTCCATATTATCAATCTTTATTTGTATAGAGCCAATTCATAACAAATTTAGTCTCAAGACACAAAAGAGCAGGAAAAAGACCGTACTCTTTGTTACACTATTTACTCAACATTAAGCCATCATGAGCAGTAAACAACATTTAGCAAAGTTACAGTGGCAAGAAAACATGTCCTTTAAGAGGCAGAAACCTCGAGCAGACCCAGACTCATGTTGAACAGTCGTCCATCTAAACGGTGTTGGGGGGGGTTTCTATACAGTCATTGCTTGGAACGATCTGCATACTGATTTTAAACTTGGTCACTATGGATGTTTTTAAATCCTCTGTAAAATCTCTTGAGTCCAGGCTTTCTGTGTCGGTGTGCAGATGTTATAGGTGAACATTTTAGTGTTCTTTTTTAAATCTCCTGTGTGAGTTTATATTTGTGTCGAAACTGTGTTGCTGTTTTTCTCGGCCAGGTCTCCTTCGTTGGAGACAGCTCTGATCTAATCACGACAAACCCTGGCTAAATAAAGGTTCAATAAAAAAAATGTTTGACAACAGGGTAAGTCCATATTTTTGTAATCAGCAGCAGAACTAAACATGTGCATCTTCTTAAGAGTACTTTTATAATCATGTTGCAGAATGACAGTTCATTCTCATTTATTTTAATTTCCCATGAAGACATTCGCTGCTTACAGGACGTCCGCGGTCTAACATTCGTGGCTTTGCAGCCTGTCTGAGTCCATTATGTTTCCCTCCTCGTCGGTCTGTCAAGCGTGTACGAGCCGCAGGAGAGCACGGCCATATCTAATTGGCAAAGCGCGGGCTAAACAATGGCTCAAACTATATAAGATGAATATCTCATTGAATATCATTCATCAGTGTTGATTAAGTTGGATAGAAGAGGACAAAAGTCTGAGCGTGCATCTCTGCTCAGATATTGTTTTCTTCCTGCAGAACAATACAAGGCTGTTGCATCAGAACATTTCCATGAACTCTGCCTCCACAGCAGCTTGTTCTCAATCATATGTAGGATTTAGAGGCTTTTACAGTCTGATGCAACACATGTAATAGTGCTGTGGTGTGTTTAAGGTTTGAGGAAACTCAAAGGGAAGACAAACCCTCACTGCCACTGCTGGAGAACATTTCAGGACCATAGACAGCACTTTACAGCTCTCTGCAAACGTTAATAACTGAACTGTCAACACATAATTCTCATGATCTCGAACATTTTATCATCTAAAGGAAGAGGAAAGTGATGCAACGTTTCACACGTCCCCAGAGAGAGCAGAACAAGCCCTCAGTGTGTTTGGGCCATAAATCATTGTGTGACAAAAGGAGATTATGTGATGCGTTCAATAGAGACTAGATCAAAGAAACCCACAAAGCAGTTTACACGATGCAGGGGCGTGGTGCTGGCAAAGGCTGCACAAGAAATAATAATAAATGAAGACTTAATGTGTTCAATATGTTGAGTATAAGAATGTAAATCGTGTATTATCAATTAAAGGCTTACTTTTCCTTCAGAGCAGACTTTCAGATCAAATCAAATGCTCTCGTCCAAGCTCCCCCCTCCCCTCTGTCTCCACCTGATAATTACAGTCTATGGTCTCAGCACTCCCCCCGCCCCTCCCGTCCTGTTGTACTAGTAGGGACAGAGACAGCAGCCGAGATCAATTTCAAGAAATATGTTAATCTCACAGTTGATTCTGTTGTTTTATGTTTGTCTTTTTAGGCCATTTAAAATCTGTTGTTTCGCCTTCAGCTGTGATGACACTCTCTTCTGCCTCTAGCCACAGCTTCCCTGAGTGGGCTGGGCCGTCTTCCTTCCCCCACGTGGAGGCAGGGCTAATGGTTGGACAGGGAGGGGTTCAAACACATGTATGAAACATGTATGAGCCTCTTGAGTGAAAACATAGACAAGCTGAAGGACGAGCTGTCCTCTATGTGAACACAGAGCTCAGAACAACAAATCCAGGGGGAGTTTTAATTCAATCTCTTTGTATCAAGTCTTTACTCCACAATAAGGTATATTTACTTTTTGCTATATTAATGTTCATAATGTCGAATATAATGCCTTCAAATAGAAAACTTCTCTTTTCAACAGTGTGAGCACCAAGCAGGAAAGGTTGGAGGTCTTTTTATCTTTTAAACTTTTCATGTTGGCAAGCCAAGCTAACCAGCCTCACTCTATTTTCAGAGGCACTTGCTGCCACTGGAGTTGCATTTGAAGCCATTTTGGCTCCACTTGTCAGAGTTGTAACATTTAGTCAAATGCTGATGTCAACAATTTTCCCACTTTTCTGCCTGGGATCCAATTTAAAAATGCCAGACATTCAACAACACAAAGTCCCTCAAAGTATTATTCACCTATCATGTAGATCCAATTGAAATGAACTAAATCACTTTGTTTTTTTTAAGAGCGTTCTGATGATTTGATTGGCAGTAATGCAGATACCTGAGCTGTTAGGGGCAGACATCACAGTGACTGAGCTCAGAGGTTGCTGGAGCTATCGAGAGGGTTGGAGATGACCGACTTGTGAATGAGCATGAAGAGAGGCAGGTAGGCCAGGAAGTCGAGCAGGTCGAGGGGGGGGATGTGCTGCAGCTCCAGCCTAACGGCGGCCTCATGCTCCAGTTGGATCCCTCCGGCCTTCAGCTCCAGCAGTAGCTGCTCGGCGCTGATGAAGCCCGACTGGGCTGCGCTGTCTCCTCGCTGCTCCTCCAGGAGGAACAGGAACAGTTGCTACAGGAGGCAGAATAACAATTTAAGCACAAATAAGATGGAAAAACAAGGCAAACTGGCTTTAGAGTTTATGTGTGTGTGTGTGCTCATGTGTTTGTGTGTTATTGTGTGCTCCTGTGGGTAGCCTCGGATTACCTCTACCTGTTTGCAGGCTTGTTTGCGTGCACCTGTTTGCACAGTTAACGCAGTCAAGGTAATAATTGTTCGGGGAGGGAGGGAGGGAGTAGAGGGGAGGAGAGAGAGGGGGGTAATCCTTCTGGCAATTAGCCCGTCCTCCCCCCAGCCTCTCCAGTTAACAACCCTATCCCTAACAGGTCTGTAATTACACAGCCTCCCCTACCTGGCCAGAGGCTCAGTTTCCACACCCTCGGCCACAGGCTTTCATCTTCCTCCTGCCTCTACTTCCTCGTATGAATGAGGGCCGGGCCTGTGTGAGCAGCCAGCTGGTCGGCCAGTCCCCGGTCCATCTAAGATGAGCCGTGTGTCTCAGGCTGATTACAGGACTGGGCGGAGTGGACGGCATGTTCACTGCTGGGCACTTTAATGAGATTAGGCTCTCGCTAATCTATGAAAAGAGAAAAGCACCCCTCTCTCTCATTCTCCCCTCATTTCTATGCATGAGGGCCAAGTATTTCCCTTAAAAAAGGAGCTAGCATTTCAAAGCATGCTTTGGAATTGCTCCTCAAAGTGTTTACCAGTGTTTGTTTCCTTAGAATGAAACCTGCGGAGCGGAGAGGCATGAATGCGACTAATTTCAGAGTTAATCTGATGTTGCATGGAGGGATTCAAGTGCACCTTAAGGAAACAAATCCAAGAGTATAAACATGTGGAACAGTGTTCTTCTTCTGCAGCGTAAATTTGGGAGACTTTGTAAAATGCAAGCTAACATTCGGAATTACCTTTGCTTTGAAGAGACGCACTTCTAGTGAGCGGAAGTCCATGTCGCTGATGAGTGATCGCATAAACTCACTGGAAAGAACACATGGAAATGATTGCGCCAGTTAGTAACAGTTAGTCCACAAAGTTAAGGGGGGGGAGGGTCTGGAAGCAGAGGTCAAAAAATCGTATTCTGCTTTCACATGGTCGCAGAATAATCGTAAAATCTAGTTTCAAACAGGAAGTGTCTTCCTGAAAATCACAACAACTTATAAAGTCATAGTAACTTTTGGTTTCCTCATCCCACCATCCCATTGAAGTATTTGGTTTTTTTTTGTATTTGCATATCAATTTTATACTCTCATGTCATGAATGAGGTTGTAACCATTGCATATAAAACTCAACTCATCGTTTTGTAGCATCCATTTAAAACATTAAAACATTTGACACAATCACAAACGGAAGGATGACTCCCAAAATCGGATCACAGGACCATCAGAGGATTTTATGAATGCAGGTTTAGCCACTACAGCTTAAGTTGGATCCTACATATCCCAAAATGCAACTCAAAGCGTCTTGTTTTACATCCGTCTGTCTGGTGAATGCCAACACTCTGAGTTTGCAGGTTTTCTGTTCTGTGTCTTCAAATCCGAAGCAAGACGATCAGGGTTATTCTTCAGATTTTAGAGCTCATATTTATCCAGTGCATCTCCCTAAACAGGGTTGTTGTGGATCACACAATCTGTCTTGTGTTGAAAGTTGCCTCTGCAGACAAATTGAGGACAGCCAGTTTGGCGGGTGAGTTTTGGCGGGTCGTCCCGTGCAGTGTTGTGTTTGGAGAGATGTGATGGTAAAGTGTTCTGAGCCCATTGTGGTTGCTCACAGTAGCCTGGCTGCCAAACAATACGTGGGCACACGTGGACATCCCGCCACAGTAACGGATAAAACTGCTCTGATTTTGGGAGAGTGGGTGTTTGGTTGGGGTGGGGGTTGGCTGGAGCAGGGTGAGCGGGGTTTGTGTGGCGGTCTGGGGAGGGGATTCAGCGACCAGGGCACACTCTGGTGCAATGTGAGTGCTGGCAGACCAACAGAATCTAGGTCCGCAAGGACAATTAGAGGGAGACACGACTGCTTGTGTTCCTTCCAGTCCAGCGTGTGGCACAGCGACGGTCGTCCCTTCTCTAACGAGCGCCCGGTGTTAATGAGCCCCTCCTCACTGTGCGTTCAATGCCCTGTTAGAGCGAAGAATGGACCAGCGCTGGGCCAACGAGTGCAATGAACGCCTGAGTGCTCGCAGCACCATGATTGGCCCTTGTCCTCCAACCAGGGTGCAGGCAGGGGCTTGACGGGGATGAAGCGAGACAGGGCAGCTAATGATCATTAATTGCACTTGGTTTGCAGTAAAAGAGTCCAAATGCTGGTGTGCTAAGGACACTGGCGTGATAATGGCAAGCGTAAACGAGGGACTGGGGGACCGCTGATGAACCGCGGGGAGGATAATAGCAGCCCAACCCATTTTTCTTTGTTGGTCTGCCCTGGCACCCCGCTGTGACACAGCAGACTTCTCGCTTACGTAAGGCAACAACATTTAGGCGGTCTCCTCATTGGGGAGAGGGTGTACAGCGAGGCAGGGGGTGATGGGATGCAAATATATTCTGACCTAGTTTGATTTGACAGAATTGCGAGTTGTTTTTGGATGTTTTTGAGCGGGCTGCAGTGACGCTGTGCTGACATAGTGAAGGGAGACAAATCAGGAGGAGGAGGGAGAGTTTATGATGTGCTGGCTGATAAAACAATCTAAAGCAGAGAGCTTGATTAAAATCAAGTTTTCAAATACCAGGTCTGTTCTGAAGAGAAGGAGACCTCTTCCGATAATTCCAGTTATAAATATTGTGATCGATAAACTCGAAGGAATCCTAACATGAAAAAGCGGAACAGATTTCAGCAACATCTCAGCTCCCATTTGCTCTAACGAAAAGTGTCAGACACTCATTTTAACGTCAATTTGCTTTCTTAGTTTTTTTTTGCCTGTATTAGTTATCTTCTCTTAAAAAAAGGAAGAAAGTGCAACTTCAGCACAAAGTAATAAACTCTATTTCAAAGTCTAACAAAGGATCAGTCTGGCTTCTTTAAACTTCCTTTAATATCAGGATACCCCTCAACCTTTGCCTTCTACAGAGCTGGTTTCTGTTCTGCTGTGTCATGTTTCCTCCAGCATAAGCACTTCTTCTTCGCTCCCTGACTCATTAAGTCAGTTCAGTGAAATTCCAGGAACGAGGAGACTTACGGTAACTCTCAGTGCACGCATGCATGCTCACAAGAGGCCGTAGTGACAATAACAATGACCTCGATGCTGTTTGGGGTGGGGGGGGGGGGGGGGGGGGGGGGGGGAATCCTGTATGGCAATGTGCTTGTTGGCGGATCATGTGACTTCCCCTGAGGGAATGCGGCGGCGCTGTGTGAGGTGGACTTGTTGGTGAGCACAATGCTGCAGCACACAGGGACAGATGGGCTGAGTCAAGGGCCAAAACAGCACGAAGCAGAGGGTGAGAGGTACGCAACAAGAGAGCCGCAGAGATTAGAGGGACGGACAGTGAAATCTGCAAAGAAAGGAGGAGAGTGAAGGGGGGAGGGTGCAATTAGTGCAAGGTAAAACTGGGAGAAGAATAAGAAGTAGATATAAAAACATGGGCAGCAGCTCCTCAGATTTCAAAGCCTTACATGATCAGAAAGGCTGATTGTGTAACTACTGTTGCAGCTCATTTCTAAGACAGGATTAGAGACAACAGGATTAAGTGAAACAGGTAAGAGGATCAGTTTAGTTCAGTTGGGATGAGATGACAGAAGGATGCTTTTGTTTTCTTCTTGTTTGGGCGCAGGCATTATGAACGCTGATCTTCCTGCTTCGTCTTATTTAAATTGCAAAGAGGAGTTTTGTGCAAAGAGGTTTAATATAGTCATTCATTATCATTACTATAATTGCCTCCATACAGAGCAGACACCCTGGTTTTTTTGGGACAGACCATGTTCAGGCCTCCTCTAATACGCCACACAAAGGGGACGGCCGTAAATCAGAGGACCCGTGACCCTGGCCCCGTCCTCGCTGAGAGGGAGCTCTCACTGTGGGGTGAGTGCTCCGGGAGCAGGCCTTGACCCTCAGAGACCTCCAGAGAAGGCTTGGCTCCACGCTCTCCTGTCTGTAGGAAGCTTCACACCCCGGGGCGGGAGAGAGGCGATGTGTGTGGGAATCTGAGGCATATGGGGGCATAAAGTAAGAGACACGAGGACGCTAAGGCCGAGTTCAAATCAGAGTGTTCAGAGTCTGTCTGTGCGGGGTTCAATGTAGAGATGTGACTACTTATAACATGCAGGAAATGCTCTTATGAACCTTTAATTGGAAATGTAAACTAAAGAGGATGTCATCCCATCCATCGCTTCTTGTCGAGACGTGTAACTTTTTGAAATCTTTCATGTTTGAAGATTTATTTGTTTTCTTGTTTGAGCATCTGCAGAATGTTATTGCCTTTTTCAGAGACAGGTTTGGGTTTCAGTAAAATCTGGTTTGAGGACTTACTTATTGACAGATAGATGGATTATTTTTAAAAAGTGTCCTAATCAGGTTTTGAATGGAAGCCCCAAGAGGACATGTATCCATCCAATTTATTTTACTCGATTTTCCTGGGATAACGAGTCACTCTCGGACGTTTTCATCCTGTTACCTCGAGATACCGATGCTGGTTTCTCCCGTGATAACAAGTTACTGTCAGTGGTTTTCTCAAGATCTTGAGACGCTAACTCGTGATGATGGGAAGACCAGCGTTGTTCTCCTGACATTGTAAAGATAAATAAGTTCTTCAATTCAAAGTGATATTAATAAGAAAATCCTCACATTTAAAAGCTGAAACTAAAGATCTTCTGATCAGTAAATGACTACACACTTTTTCAAACAGACATTTGAAGTGTTTTTGAATATGTGGCCATTCAAATCCAGGCTCATAACTTTGACTTCTAACAGTCACATAAACCGTCTGAAGACAGAAGATGAAGAGGATCAGAGAGAGAGAGAGAGCCCCACACACGACGACATAATCAGCGAAACCAAACTTGTGAACACACTCTTATTCTTTTTTTTATGGCGGGTCAGAGAGACTCGTCTTCCTGTCTCACTGAGGAGTGTGTCGGCCGGCTGACGTCACTCACTCCATGGAGGCGATTTTCTGAGCCAGGCTGGTGATCACAGCGAAGAGCCTCAGGTCCACCAGTCCATCTGTCACTCTGAAGTCCACCATCTCCAGGATCTACAAGAAGAATCACACGAGGCGATCAGATGTTCACCACGCTACACTGGAATATCTTGACTACTGTCGGATGGATTTCAAGGGAATTGAGTGCAGACATTCATGACCCTGTGAGGATGAATCACGCTGTTTAAGGGAATCACTTGATCCTACATGAAGTGTCCTCATGAGGAAGACATTTGTGCTTTTGAGTAAACATTTCTCAGTGGATTTCCAGGGATAATGACACACATATTAAATCGAGTTTGGTGACTTCCTCTAGTGCTGTAATCACGCCAAAATGTGAATTTGTCCAACACTTTGTCCTTAAAAAATACCTGCAAACTAATGACACTCACATCAGCTCGGTTTCATCTGTCATGCTTGTTTTTTTACAAACTAAATTAATTTACACTCTGTTATTGAGACATGCTACACACACATAGCACATGTGAAATACACACACATGCACAAACAGGATCCTACGGACATGCACTAATGGAGAGATGTCAGAGTGAGGGGGCTGCCTAGAAAGAGTGCCTGAGCAGTTGGGGGTTCGGTGTGTTACTCAAGGGCACCTCGACAGTGCTCAGGAAGTGAACTAGCACCTCTCCAGCTACCAGAGCAACTTCCATGCTTTGGTCGGCACCAGGACTTGAACCGGTGACCCTCAGTTCCGAACCCCAGTCCCTACAGACTGACCTACTGCGGCCTTTATGAGCAAATAAGCACCTGACGGACGATTTGATTGGCTGATTGGCGTTTTTTAGTGTCACATTTGGCAACACAGTTTGAGAGCGCATTATGCATACATAAACATTTTTTTATTAGCACGAGTACAGATACAGTAAGCCGACCCTGTAGACGAAGATCTCCTCTTCTTCAGACAGCAGCTCTGCAGGGAGGATGTTTTTAAGAGCGAGGAGAACCTGAAGGCAGGAGATGTAGCCGTCACCGTCACCGTCCTCCTGAGAAGAAGAACCATAAAGCATCGTTCTCATCATCGTAGATCAGAGGCTCACAAACTGCGCTTTCTAAAAACAAGTCAATGTCTTCAGCGTTTATGTAAGAAGAGGGCAACATTTGAAATATTTCTTTAGAGTTTAAATGGATAAAGTTTCTAGAATTTGACAAAAATGGCTTAAATTAGCCACAATTCAGGAATAAATTGACACAGAATGTTCGATGTTGACATTGGAGACAGTAAAAATATCCTAATAGGTCATTTAAAGCAACACAGCATGCTAACAGAAATAAGATTTTTCTTTTAATGAGCCCTTCAGTTGTCTCAAACGCCCTCATTTAAAATTGAAGATTCAAGACTTTGAATAATATACAAAAAGTGGATTTACAGAAACTTGCAAGAATAATGATGAGCAGCAAACCAACGACGTTATAGTCAAAGGAAAAACAACCAAAACTAACTACATGTAACTTCTTCAATATGAGTGTTTGCTGAATTTAAGCGTTCTATAATAAGTTGAATAACTTTAGTGATATGTGCATTTGAGTTCTGGGAAAGTGCAAAAGAGAACGTTTTGGTTTATGATAGCTACCAACAAGAGAAGAAAGAGAAAATGACTCGCCCGGTTCCTAACAGGCAGAGTCTCATTTTACAGCGAGAGAAAGTATAAAAGATTTCGAGGAAATATAAAAGATTGAAATATCTTTCCACTTACTGCTTCAAAAGCTCTTTTGTACTCGGCCAGCTTCTCCTGACTGAAAATGCAGAACTTTGCCAAGAAGTCGACTGCAGAGAGAAGAAGACAAAGACAAACTTTTAGAGCTTGACGGCGTATCAGCTTCACTCCTGACTACACAAGAGCAAAATATCACATTAAAAGATGCGTTTTTTATTACAAAGATTTCCAGACAGACTAACAACATTTAGCCTCTGTGTGTGTGTGTGTGTGTGTGTGTGTGTGTGTGTGTGTGTGTGTGTGTGTGTGTGTGTGTGTGTGTGTGTGTGTGTGTGTGTGTGTGCAGAGCAGATTAGAGTAATATTTCTCTCCTGTGGTCGCTCTGGGGTCACGGAGGGTAGGCGACACAGGGTGAAAAGTTCACAGGGAGTCCAGTTGGCCTTGATTGGTTTGGCGGTGGGGTTGAGGGGGCAGAGGGGCACTTAGCTGCTGAATAGATGATGGAGACCCAGCGGACAAGGCCTTGAAATAAACCAAAGTATTCTGCTTTAGATTTTCTAAATGAGAGTTTAGAGCGACCAGGAAGGAACCTGGGTTACATTTTATTGGTGGAATTTCTCTTCATGATATCAAATCAGCCAAAGACTCGGAGGCTTATCAGAGCTGAAATAAAACTGATTGTAGGTCCATCATCAGAAACTAGAGGGCGACTATTTTTGGTCTTATTGTTTGATGGCAGAAAGGCTCAATGATCTTTGGATCTATCTCGTCAAGTGCGAGAATTTTCAGCTTTTCCTTTGTTTACTTGAGATTTTAAAAAATGGAAGTACTCGAGATTTACAACATGTGTTGGATGAATTGAGACAAGAGAAACATGCACATCTTTTCACATATTATATTTGTACTTTAGTATCATATGTATTTTATCCTTTATATTTTGTATTTTCCTTTTTCAAAATCTTTTTACACTTTTACAGCTTGCAACATGATTCAAAGAGAAACGTTTTTTTATAAAGAATGACTTTGACTTAAGTAACATTTCTACGTGTGCCATTAAAACAAACTTACCGTCAAAGTGTGTGCATTTTCAAATGTAATATCTTCATGTTGGTTTATTTTCAGCGCCTTTCAAATGCGATCTCAATATTTCATTTTTTCCCCTCATTGTCTCTGTGAAGGATTTTAAATTGTTTTGCATTTAAAAAATGAGATTTTAATGAACCTGCCTCGGCATGAAACTGAAAACTGAGACTTTTGCACTGATATTTAAATATAAGTCACCAAAAAAATGATTGTTCTTGTACATTTATCTGAAAAAAAGCACCCTAAGGCAAGAATCTTTAGTGTCTCTAATTTGTGACTTCTTATCACCTCTACATGTTTGAATCCTGAAACAGTCGGCTTAAAAAAGAGTTTAAAGCGACACTGTAGACAAAGTACCTAAATGTGATGTTTAATGTTCGAGTCCCCAATATAAAAACAATGATTACACGAGGAGGACAAACTGAGGCTAACCACACCCATGAATATTTCAGCAGGCAAATTTGGAAGGGTGAGTGACTTGAAAAAAAACGGGGCAGAAAATGGGGCTTTTAAGCTGCTGCCACTTCAATTTAGGAGATGAGAATGAGTCTACTGAATAATGGATCTATTCATTGGTTTGGAGAAGAAAGAGGAGCAACAGAGTTGATATCAGTCTGGACTTAAACCCCTGGACCTCTGGGGTTTCTCCACAGTAGCAGGGGGGCTGTTTGAATCCACCATTTATCAGCTTAGGCCTAATCAAAACCAGGCCTTCCCTGGCCTCGTCCTTTCACATGCAAAATGCTACATTCGCATCCAGTCAACTTGACTTGTTAAAGCTTGATTGATCAAAAAAACCTGCAGGCTGGCTTCACGCATCTGTTTGCAAATATCTTGTGATGAGAGGAGATCTGCAGGACCGGGATCTGCTGGAGTCCCACATGCTCAGACCACATGGGATCAGGCGGAGGATTTAAAATCTGCTCTCTTCAAAAGATGCAAACATATTCACACAGTGGCTGCATCAGTGCACCAGTCAATCTGCTAAAGAGAAATGGCAGCTCGTGTGAGAGAGAGAGAGAGAGAGAGGAGAGAGAGAGAGAGAGAGAGAGAGAGAAAGAGAATGGATCCAACCTTCTCTTCTTTAAAAAGGGGGCTGCAGAGGCTGAGGTTCGCCGACCATCTGCAGGAGAGCCGACTTCTGTAAGTCCACCAACACGGATGTGAACATATAATGCTGTAAAGGAGAATCCATGCAAGTTTGTTTTCTTCTTTACCAACCTGCACAAACCATTCAGACGTCTGCTTGCTGAGCTGACAAACATTTATTTTGATCCAACTTTGTTTCCACAGGAGGAGCATTCACTCATAAAATATTTGTTCTCAGCAGTGAAACGGGGAACCTCAGTCAAAACAAAAACAGATGACGAAGAAGTTTAATGACATTTTGAAGAAGCATATTGGACCATGGGAGTTATGCTACAAAAATATCTAACAGCATGCACATCCGAAATTGTTGCCTACTGGGTGCTGGACAAAAAATATATCCAAAGACTAAATCTGCACACCAGAAGTTGCTCCAATTAACCCCTAGGGGGCCGAAACGTCGCACGTGGTGATAATTTCAATTACATGTTAATTAAAGCAGCTTCTGGTGTGCGGACTTAAGGTACGGCTCCACCGCTTCAGGCGAGGATGCTAGGGATCGCACCGGAGCACTCAACTCGCTGCTTGATGGGCGTATACCCGTTTTATGGCGGTTGGTATATTATTTTATTTTGTCTTCCCTCCTTTTTGCTGTAGGTTACGCAATAGGGGAAGTAGCCTCAATGAATGCACCTGATTGGATAGACGCGTGGCTAGTCCGGGCGGTTGCTGGACCTTTGGTCTATTCTTGTCCGGCAAGCGCGCTGGAGCACTTCTCGAAACGCGCCGAAAAGATCCCATAATGCGTTACGCGACTGCCTCTCCGGCTCTCCATAGAAAATGAATAGAAAGCGTCAAGACGCTATCCGTCGTCGGAACCAGTGGAGCTGTACCGTCACTCTTCCGTCTGACCGTGGGAGTTATCCTCATATGTCAGTCACCACTGCAGGTGAACATCTATCTTCGATGCAATCACGTTCTAATGAAATAGCCACAAGTCACGTTGGCTTACCAGTACAGTTTGCGGACTTTGTTCTCAACATACTATTGAGTTTTTACCCCTGAAAGAGCGGACCAAATGACAGGAACAGTGACCTCTAATGACATTCAAGATGTCTCTAATGCGTTCACAAATTTCATTATTTCACTTCTTTTGTAGCTGTGCTTACTTTACTCTCAATAAACACACAATGTGTCTCTAATGACGGTCAAATCTGTATTTTGATTTGTGTTTTTGCCTTCATATATACTGTATGTGGATATTGTGGTGACTGACTGGGCACATGTTACTGCTGACGATCGAGAGACACCTGAACACACACAAAAGGCGGAGCTTTGTCTACTTAAGATCGTGGTGGGGAAACTGTTTGAGAACACACTTGACAAAGGTTCAGAGGGTCTGAAACGTTCTGATTTCTTCGAATCAAATTGGTGATGATTAGCGAGAGTAGTGTGCAGGATTTTTTCTTTTCAATGTGACAGTTTGATTTCCTACGCACCTACTTCATGAGAAAACTGGATGTGCAAACACCTCCTTAAAAACATGGTTTAGTGAACTGACCTGGCAAAAACTGTCAAAAGAGGTGAAAAGACTGCTGTGAGGGAAACAAGTATAAAAGTGTATAACATAAAATTAAAAGACATTTTTTCCTTTTTTATGGTATTTGCTGTAAGTCATTAGGAGATCAGAAGTGTATGTTGTTGTGCGAATAATGCAGGAGAGTTTTAAGTTCAACTTCAACATCAGGCCTGATCACAACTTTGCCTGTTGTTGTCTGCACTGCCTCTATACACGCACGCACACACACACACACACAGACTGTGGGCCTGTAGTGCAGTGGTGCTGCAGGAGGTCGGGGGGTCCCTGGCTGAGGGGAGCACTCCGTCAGGGAATCATCCGGACAAAAGGTGCAGTGGAGTGAGAGATTGAGGGAGGAAGCGAGGGCGGGTGGAGGAGCGGGACAAAGCCGAGGCAGTAAAGCCTCCTGCCTGATAGCCTTATCTGATTCCACTCCAGCGCTTGATGGCTTTTTTTTCAGCCTGCCTTTAAAGCGCACAGGTTGTGCCTTTGGTGTGAAGCCTAGCAGAAAATGTTAATCAAGAGAGGGACTGTGTGGAGAAAGGCGAGAGAAAGGGGAGAGTCACTCTGCTGAGGCCGTAATCTGTAATGAGACCGAGGCGATTCAGTTGCAATAGAGAGAGGAAGAATGGGGCTGTGATGATGATGAGCAGGGAGGTTCACTCTTTCACTGCCGTTTGTTTTTCTGTTTTGTTCCCTTTTCTCTTGCCGAGTCACTGCTGGTGCAGCGGTGCACAGGCTGCAAACAGCCGCGGGTCACAACTCATTTAACACACGCTCGGACGTCATTTTCTCCGTCTGCAGCTGACAGATGAAAAACACTGCTGGCTGCTCACCTGACAACTGTCGGTGCTCATCTGTGTATGATTTATATTTCCTTCTTCGACCTCCACGCTTGTTTTGATAATGCCTCAAATGTGAGCGTACCGCCGAGTGTCCAAAAACGGAATCAAATGCTGGGTCAGATTTGAAGTTTTGTTGACCTTTTTCATCAATAAGATATTTTGTAAATCTATCTATGAGAGGCAATTCTGAAATAAGCCACCAGGTTTAGACCCTACTCAAACAAATAGGAGACTTCGGGATATGTAGGGGGGGTGTTTGTTGGCCTTCTATTTTAACGTATGATGCATTTTAATTTCTCCGTTTTTCTTTATTAAGGTTTAACGCTCTGTTGTTCAACTTCGTAACGCACTTTGAGCTGCTCTTTGTATGAGCAGATCTATAAATTCACCTGCTTTGTCTGTGTGTTTAAGAGTTGGGAAAAGTAGTTGAGAAGTTTGGCTTCTTTTATAAAATTGATAAAATGGTATAAAGAAAGAGTTTTTTTTTAAAAGGTCATAAAAGTAAAGACTTTGTGAAGGTAAGGATCCTCAGGTACTGTGTTGACATTTTTACAAACAATATCTTCTCCGAGTGTGAAGCACCATCATGTTATGTTTTCAACTCTAGAGTGAATCTGTTCAGGTTATGTTTTCGTATAGCTGAGGGAAACGTATTAACCTTTGCACTAACTAGCTTAAGGCCCCGTGTCCACCTAGCGTTCTTTTCTCAGCGCCAGCGTCTTTTTTCAGTTGTTTTCAATGTGTAGAGAGCGTTTACAGTAGAAAGCTGCCGCCTGGATGAAAAGCGCAGCGTCCAGCGTCTTTTGAACAAGCGCTCTGCCGTTTTTGTGCGGCCGCTCCGAGCGCTCAAGTTGAAAATCTTTTAACTTTTCAGAAAGTGTAAATGTATGATATTCCCCGTATTTTAGCCTCCTACGGATCGTATCTTGTACCCGCATCGTCTTTGCTCCGTGTATTCTGGGGGCAAAAACGATCCCAAATATAAAACATGCAGTAAAAAGTAACGGAGCCGTGTCGGTCATACAGCGGGTGTTGTCAACACACTGTTGTCATAGAGACAGGACGGACGTGTGGCGCTTTTCTTCTCAGCGAACAAACGCTTCACGCAAACACTCCCGAGCGCACAGCCCGGTGGACACGAGGTCTAAGTGAAGTAAGAATGCTATTAGCAAGCAAACGTTAGCTTGTGTTAGCTTTTAGTTAACTTTTGTATTGAGGAAAAATTTGAATTTCAATTGTTACTTGTCTTTTTTTTGGTTGATTTCGACTGTTTGCATGCAGGTTAAAGCTGAATATGTTTATTCTCAAATTTGAGAACTCTGGCTTCTTTAAAACAAAGAGTGAATACTCCTCAAGCTAGCATCAAAATATCTTTCCAGATCCAAAAGCCAGGTCCTGTTTACTAAGTTTAAAGGATGTGGACCATGCTGGATCATTTAAAATGTACCACAGTTTATAAATATGAACTCAGCCTCATGAAAAAGCACCTCCATCACTAAATACTCCAACAGTGACAGAGTAAGGATGCAATTTATAACACACACACAAAGACACACACACACAGGGCTCTATTGTGTTTCTAACGAGTTCACTTGTTTGCTGCTCTCTTTCCCGCTTAATCCCAGACTTTTGTTCCTGCTCATCATCACACTGTATAAAGTGTCCCATAATTCCTTTAACAAAGGTCACATTCAGCGCTGGAGAGGAGGTGACCCCCTTTTTAATAGCAGGAAAATGTCAGAGTGCAACATGCCCCACATATACAGACCTGAAATATGTGATTAAGAGCGCAAATTTAGAGCAGATAGCGTTCACACACAGCGAGATAAACAGAGACTAAACCGATCTGTAACCGCAGCACGTCCATGAGAAATGGGTTTATGGGATGTTTTGGGTTTAAGTTCTTACACACGTGATGATCCTGTAAATCTACGGCCGGAGTATGATGAGACAAAGCCTTAAAGTATGAAGTGTGAGGCTGAGAGATAAGGAGGTGAGAGGTCTGAGTGCCAAAGCAGACCTGTGAACCAGGCCAAGCGTGTCGTTTCACAATAGTACAGAATGAGGTATTGTCGCACGCTCCCAATCAAAGGTAACCATCGAAGTCTTATCTGATCAAAGTGTTTAAAGGGGAAAATAACACTTCACTGTAACGGACCAGAGGTGCAGTAGAAGGGACTGAACATGTTTTCAGACTGGTGTCACAAGGAGAGGAGGTTATTGGCCAACACTGTGATCATCAATTTATCAAGAAAGTGAATTTGGCATATACACTGATCTGATCTTCTTGCCTTTGTAAATATAGACATGTATGTCATACAGCTTTAACAAGGCCTTAAGGATTAAAGGATTAAGATTAACTTCCTGTGCTTACAGTGAGAAATGTATTTTATAACTCAAGGAAAAATGCTTCCATATTTATTTGAATATTTTTTAAATTCGAATTAATTTTAGTCTGATTATTTGATGAATTGAAAAAATACTTATGGACACTAAGCAGAACATTTTCTATTGACATCTTTAAAGGAGAGAAAATCAACAATTGTTCATCTACATTTGTTTTCTTGCACACACAGTCGTATTTGCATTCAGTATTACATTTAAAACGCACAATGTGGGTCTTTGAGGTCTCACAAACACATCAAGTGCATTTTCATAATCGAAAAATGATTATGGCATTTTTTTTAAAATTAATTTTGGACAATTTTTTTGCCTTTATTGGATAGGACAGCTGAAGAGAGACAGGATATGTTGGGAGGAGAGACATGAAGCAAAGGGTCGAGGTCGGATTTGAACCCACGGCCGCTCTCATGAGGACTATAGCCTCAGTACATGGGGCGCACAGCATAATCACTAGGCTTTAATACATTTACTCACATTTGATTTGAGAGTCTTAGTGTAAAATTCATACACTGAGTGGTAAAAACAACTATCATGAATCAAAGATTTAACTGCATGAAATGGCTTTAAGAAGAGCTGCACCTTTGTTTGGTTATGAAAATAATCCTTACGCGACACAACACCTGGCAGTGGTGACTCATAATGACACTTATGTCAGATATCTCAAATTACAGCTCGTTATACGACAAACTACTGAGTGTTGAGACAATAGAAGAAGTCAGGAGTGTGTTACAATGTCTATTTAAAGTATTCATCGTCATTTTAAAGATTAAATATGAAGGATTACAAACTGAAAACACATAAAAACACAAAAAATTACCGTTTTACCATCTCAAGTTTGCCATTTTTGGCAGCCGCCATCTTGGTTTTTTGGTACAATTCCACGGGAGCAAGTTCTTGCTCTACTTACTCTTCCAGACAATTCCTGGACGACTGAGTGAAGCAAACGTAGTGCAAAGGCTAATGTATCAACACTTGTATTAGCATGGTTGGCTTCAGGTGCATCAGTAATTCACAAACACAGACGCATAGGAAGTGTGATGATTGGTGTGAGTGGTACTACGGGGGAGCTCAAAGAGAAATAACGAAAGCATCTTGTTTATCACAAGGTAGCGTTCCCTGCTGTACGGTCCGTTTTACGCTTAATATGATCACAATTTTGAAAAAAAGCAACATTGTGCAGTACAGACGAAAACTGTGAACTAACAATTGAGATGACTCACTCATTAAAAAAATGTTTATGATAGTTGATGAATCAAGTGAGAATGAAGTTAACTGTCTCATAGACTTTTAAACAATAGGACTTCTTCTACAAGTGAAGTCGCCCTCTGATGGTCGGTAGATTAAAATACAGGTTTAGTGACTTCTAAATTGGCTTCACACGGTTGCAGACCCAATGACTATGTCCACTTCTTCTATAAAGTTTTTACTAGTGCATCAACATTCAGAGAGCCTCTCTGATTCTGTAAATATATTGACCTTTTTAGAGCAGAATTTGGCATCTCAAGCTGTTTTTTTACTCAAGTGGGTCCTACAATGTGAAAGCTGGTGGCAGTATTTGGCAGCATTCCCTTTGAGGCTGTTGTTGCTCCATGAACACACGACTCCTCCCCCTCACTTTCTCCAAAAAAAGACTGAGGAGTGACCGTGTTTATGTGTGCGTTTAGGGGGGGGGGGTAGGGCCCTGCGAGGAAAACAAACAAAGACACACGTAGCGGCCACACTCCTGTCTCTGGCTGCACGCCACCAGCCTCACCACAAAACCACAACTTACGCTTTCTGCTCACACAAACACACACACACACACGCCTACGCCCCAATCAGCTCCGGCCGCAGATCCACACTGATATGTCCTCGGAGTCCAAATCATCTGCTGTATGGCAAAACCAGATCTCCTGAGATAAACCCACAAAGCAAAATCATCTGCTATTATTGCCCTGCCGCTCCTTGACATTGTGCCATTAATAAGGCCATTGTGGAGGGCGCTCTCTGTTTGGACACCGTATAATAGACTCTTTGACAGATTGACTTTGCTCTCTCTCTCTCTCTCTCTCTCTCTCTCTCTCTCGTGAATACAGCGGGCATATTCCACGCTGCTGCTCATCAATAGGCGGGCTGTTTGTTTGCCCTCTCATTCTGGACTGATGGTAAATACATTGAGGTATTCCAGACCAAAGGCTGAGTAAACAGGGCTTACATAAAGGCACTGTACCCAAACATCCTCCTGCACACACACAGACTTTTACAAACACCTCACATTTCTCTTTCAAGTGACTGGCCTTTCTTGTTCACTATATTTTCTGTCTTTAAAAAAAAAAATCTCATTCAGTGTTTGAAAACAACAATTAGGACTCCGATCTCCGCCCATAGGTAGACGACTGTAATAAAAGCTGGTGGCGGTGGTTGTGTTGGTGGGTGGGGTCACGGCGAGGCTGGCTTCAAGGCCGCCAGGTGTTCAGTATCAACGCTGACATTCATCAGACAGCCACAGAGACGCTCACACCACATTCAGGTTAACAGGCGCTAGCCGCTGCTCTGTGGCAACACAAAGGAGAGCACAGCTACTCGACATCAGTGTCACCCTCTCCTGCATGCACTTACAGTCAGTTCAGGACGGGCCGCCTAACACGCAGATAAAATGATGTGCCTTTGAGTTAGGGCTGCCCAATTTATTACAATTTCTCACTCAGCATGTGCATATTTTACCTTTTGGATTGAAGCCTGGGTGTAATGACCTTTCTTACCATTTAGATTCAGTCAGATAAAGTTCTTAGTCAGGCTCATCCCAGTTTCAGTGTCACTACAGTAGTTGCTGTATCTGTTAAGACGATACCGTCTTGTTTTCTGCAAAATAATATCAAATAATTCCATTTACAGCTTTCTAAATTTACTTGCAAACTGTCCTTTAAAGTCATTAGTGGCGCTTACATCTGCTCTACAGTCTACCTTTGTTTACGTATTGTCTTTGCTCTTATGCCACATGACAGCAACTACTGACTGATGACAACATGGCGGGTCACAGAGTTGAATGGAAGTAGAGTACAAGAGGTTATAGGTGTTTGTATCGGTGTGTATGTGTGTGAGAGTGTGTAGGGAGGGAGTGGGGGATTCTTTATTTTGGGAATCCTTTGGCAACTGGTCAGCATTGGACAGAAAAAAGACAATTATGACCAGTTAGGCCTTTTCAGAGCCTAATGAGGAGCTGCAGTTACAAGTGTCAGGACAAGAGCCCGCCAACATGCACACACACACACACACACACACAGTGCACAAGAAAAGCACTGTGTGTACAAATGCGACAAAACAAAAGGAGCCTGGGGAATATTCAGGCGTGAAAATTGACGGATTGTACCAGGACACACTTTGCAAACAAACCACGCCCACAAACATGGGCAGAGAGGACAGAGTGTCTCTCTCTCTGAACAATACATCATGTACACAACACATATCATTGTTCCTCTAGTATTAAGGAGAAAGTCTTTACATGTTCTTCAAGCCGTCTGACCTCTTACCTGGAGCTTTTTGGTTTTAAGTCTAAAACAAACGTTTACGTCTGTGCACGGCCTGTCTGCACCTTTGTGTCCGGTTGGACTTGAAGCTGTGCGTTTTCACTTAATGACTTTGATTCCTCCTCTCTAGATCCTTGCTGCTGTTGTACTTAATCTCTGATGTATGCCGCCTTTCACAAAAGTCTCTACTAAATAAATTGTAGAAGTTATTGTATTGTGAGTGTCCCTACGATTGCCTCCCCTCAAACTAACCTCATCGCAGCAGAAACTCCAGTGCTCTACAAGATAATATGTACTTACATCAAATTCACCCATTTTTTACATAAATAAAACACACACACAACCTAAGTCCACGCTCCTGTGACCCAACAAAGCTCTCCATCAGTAATAACCTTGTGGTATAATAGTGAGACCAGCTGCAGGGTTCTTCATCCTGCTTGATTACGGTCTGGACAAACCAGTCCAATCAGTCCCATTCATGTGTGCCAGCACTCACAGGACAACTCTGACCTGCCTGACCTCTGCAGGGGGCCGGACCCTCCAGCCTCGACCTGAGGTGTGGATGCTTATTGTCCGACCAGCCAGCCTCAGCGCGCTCACAAAGGCTTGGACGCCAGAAATTAGGCACTTGAGGGAAACTGGAGAACTCCTAGCTAAACTCCTGTTCGAAAAAAGGCAATTCTAAAAAAAATCAAGTGTCGTAAATGAGGGGACATTTTTGGAGTCGAGAGGCGTGTTGGTTAGTGCGTCAGGTGTTTTGTTTTTCCTGCTTTGTCTTTTGTGTGAAAAAGAGGCAAAGAAGAGTGTTGGACGACAAAGAGAGAGTTTGATTTTAGAGGAAACATTGCAGAGAAAGAAAACTGTTTTTTCTTTTTTCTCTTAAAAACACTTGAAATAATTAATTCAAACCAACTGCTTCACATCAAGAACCTTACTTTCCTTCAACATGGCGTCCAATGGAGTCTTTACAATTTACCTGACATTTTCAGACCAATTTAAAAATGTGAACTTGTTCAAAACTCTGTACGTTTTTGACTGACGAGGACAAAAATACTCCAGAACCCCATAACCAGTTGGAGCCAGTTGCAATGCTAAATAGTTCCAACTTCCAAATCTGACGACTTCCAGTTCCACACAATACAAGGATGGTTGGGGAGACATTAGGATTTGTTGTAACGAAAAATGAAGTGCTGTCTGTTTAATCTACATGCAATAGCGGATTAAAACCAGTCTATATCAACGCAGCCGTCTTAAATGATTAAAGTATGCCGCCATGGCGCTAGAAAACTGCCCAATATTAGTTGTGTTGGCACAGAAGGAACACGCAAACCCTAGAAGTGAAGTCTCCTGTTGGTCGGCGGGTTTAAACCAACCAAACTGATTTACTGTAACGTAGCTGATTACCGTTTCACTCGTTTATTTGTGAGATGAGGAATACTTCTGCTGTTCCATGATACCAAACAAATCTGTTTCAACACTTAACCTGGCGTCCGCTGCTTCGACTTTATTGCAGGTCTTTTATGCTACGCCACGGTACGCATAATAGTGTTGTATTCAAGACCTCACTAACCGAGACCAAGACATACCAGAGAAAGGAGTGCTCCGAGACCGAGACAAAACTAAGACATTTAGGGATCGAGACCGAGACAAGACCAAAGGAGGGCGAGACCGATACAAGACATTTAGGGATCAAGACCAAGTCAAAACCAAGGCACAGCGAGACTGAGACAAGACAGAGACATTTAGGGGTCGAGACCAAGCCAAACCCAAGACCAAGACCAAGGGAGGGCAAGACTAGACCAAGACATTTAGGGGTCGAGACCAAGTCAAGACCAAATCCAAGGGAGGGTGAGACCGAGACAAGACCGAGACATTTAGGGATCAAGACCAAGTCAAGACATAGACCAAGGGAGGGCGAGACAAGACCGAGACATTTAGGGATCAAGACCAAGTCAAGACCAAGACCAAGGGAGGGCAAGACTAGACCAAGACATTTAGGGGTCCAGACCAAGTCAAGACCAAATCCAAGGGAGGGTGAGACCGAGACAAGACCGAGACATTTAGGGATCAAGACCAAGTCAAGACCAAGACCAAGGGAGGGCGAGACAAGACCAAGACATTTAGGGGTCGAGACCAAGCCAAGACCAAGACCAAGGAAGGGTTAGACCGAGACAAGACCGAGACATTTAGGGATCAAGACCAAGTCAAAACTAAGGCACGGCAAGACCGAGACAAGACCAAGACATTTAGGGGTCGAGACCAAGCCAAGACCAAGACCAAGACCAAGTGAGGGCGAGACAAGACCAAGACATTTAGGGGTCGAGACCAAGCCAAGACCAAGACCAAGACCAAGTGAGGGCGAGACAAGACCAAGACATTTAGGGGTCGAGACCAAGTCAAGACCAAGACCAAGACCAAGGGAGGGCGAGACAAGACCAAGACATTTAGGGATCGCGACCAAGTCAAGACCAAGACCAAGGCAGGACGAGACCGAGACAAGAACAAGACCATACATATGAATAAAAAATCATCATCTTTTGCAGTGGGCGTGTCACTCACTTAAACCGCAACACCAGGACGGTAGCGGTAATATTGGTGTCTTGACATTTTATAAAATCACACCTTTTGTGAAATTAAGTTTTGGACAAAGCAGTTCATGCAATTGAAAAAGATAAATAGTGTGTGGCCTGAAAATAGTCAAGCGTTATGTTGTAAGGAATAAAATGAACTCATTTTCTTAAGATGATAAACTCACAGTCCTCAAAGTTGGAGCGACCTTTGCTGCTTTTCGTCTGACGAGGAGCGTCATCCTGCAGTTTTGAAAGCATGCTGAGGGCCTTTGTTTTCTTCTCCTCCATCCTTCTTTCCTTCTCTTCAGGGCTGAGGTGAGGCCTCCTTTCTCCTGTTGGCGTCTCAATTTGGTCCCTCCATCCGGGATAATCTGAGTACTCCTCAGTAGGGCCGCCATCATCTGCACTGAAAGCTGAAGAAGAAAAATACGACATAAATATGTGTAATGACGTCTTTTGCCGTGTCTTAAATGTTTTTAACTTTCTAAATAAACACATTACCACATCGGTATTCATTGTTGTTTCTGTGGAAGTACGCGCTTAATAAAAGCACTAAAAACCCATTTCTGTTCCTTTAATAAACACTAATTGTCATCACATTGTTCTCCTAAATGCCACAGTCACATCTCCCTTCAGTCCTTTCAGAGTCTCACTAAGCAGCAGACGCTCTTCCTGAACCTTAAACAGCCGTCCATTTTGTCCCTGACCGGCCAATTAAGGGTCCTATTATCTCTGAATATAAAGTCCACAGAATACACTCCAGAGCTGAGACAAAGCGCGCCATCAATGCAGACTTGAGCTTAAGGAGCGCTCTGATTGTCTTTTGCAACAGTTGAAATCAGAGTTTTCGGACTCTTTTCTTCTACATTTGGAAACACGAGTGTTACTTGTATAAGCACGTGAGCGAAGATTTAAATTTGAAACATTTGGAGATGGTTTTATTCATTTCCAAAGAGAAAAGCTTGACCGGTCGAGTAGGTGACAGGCAGCAGATTCATCAGACGTGGTGCCGTGGATTCATTTGTCCCGTCAGTGAGCGTGCAGAGGTCAGCAGCTCAGATTGATGGAGCTATGTCTCATTTGACGGGGCCGTCTTCCACCACGCTGCACACAATCACACGCTCCTGTCAGCCTCTGTGTCCAAGCCTCAATGTCACCGAAACAGACGACAGGATGAGGAAACGTATTCATCTTTGGAGCACAGAATTGATCATTTCTGGAGCTTTTTCAAACGCGACACAAACTAAACGTTTGAGATATCTACGGTGGCATGATGATGAAATATGATGTGGGGAGAAAGGCTCTCCAAAATGTGAAACTTTTCATTTTAATGCATTATACTAACAATATAGATTCATTTATGCATGATTTCTATCTGAGATTGAACATTGAATTGTTGCCCAAAGGGACAATGGCCGTGAAAGTTCAATCACATGCAACTTAGGAGAAAACGAAGAAAATACCTCCACCAATTGAACAACAATTTGTATCCACTTTATGTCTGAAAACTTCCTTTCAATCTTAAACTTTGCATGACTCAGATATATAACTGCAGATATCCACCACTCACAAAACACTTGAAAGAGTCTCTGCACACCGGAGTAAGTGATATTTTGCAACAAAGGAAAGCCCAACTTTCTGACCCAAAAGCAAGGCAAGTTTATTTATGTCGCACATTTCAACAACAAGGCAATTCAAAGTGCTTCACACAAGACATGAAAAAGCATCATGACAGAGGGAAGAAAAGAAACATTAAAATAGAAAATGTAAAAATCACTGAAATGATTAAATCTGAAAATATGTTCAAGTAAAAATAATTCAAATAAAATTAATTGAAGGAAAAATATAAAAAGAATTAAAAGTTCCAGTGCAGAGTGAAAGATTAAAGTCTTGGTTTAGTTAAAGGCAGCTGTAAACAGGTGTGTCTTTAACCTGGATTTAAAAGAGCTGAGAGTTTCAGCAGACCTGCAGTTTTCTGGGAGAAGCTAGAACGCCAAATCTGTCTTTAAGACCTTCATGGGGTAAATTAACATGAACTATCTGATGATGTACGCTCAAAAGAATCAATATCCAAAGATATTCCTTTCATAGGGATTTAAAAAAAGGATCATTTTGTACATTAATGCTTGAAAGATGAATGCCAAACCATAAAATTACAACAATACAGAAGGTTCTCTTGATAAAAAACCCCACTGTATTGATCAATCAAGTATCAAGTTTGTTGGTTACTCATTTTTCTGATGATCTGTGAAGTGACCTAACGTTGAAGCACTGGTTCAAATCTTTAAGTCAAGACAAAGGTTGTAAAAGTGTTCAGCACTACAGACCTTCAGTCTTTTTTTTTGAACCCACAGAGATCCAAAACATGTCCAACATATTTGTGCAATGTTGACCGTGTGCAGGAGTTTGTTTGCATTTTTTTGTAATAAAAAACAAAAACAAAATCACCCAATACTGGGTGCCTAGAACTTGTGTATTTGTTGCCATGGTACCAAAAAAGGTATTGAAATCATTCGATTTGTACTAGTATCATATAGAAGTCTAAAATCTGGTATTGTGACAACCCCAGTCCAGACCAGACAACTTTAAAAGAAAGCTGAACACACAACTCAAATTATTCAGGATTTGGTTTTCGTCCTTTTAAAAAAGCTCCTATCCTAACCTCCAACATGGCCTAATCCATGAATGCACCGCGCTGATTACTGGTCAGTTCAATCTGGAAACAAGAGCCCATCTAAAACACACAGAGGAGGTTACCATACCAACAGCAGCATCTGAACACTGCAGATAGCTGGATTTGGCAGCGAGAGGCCGAGTCAAATCCCCTCGCTGATTCCGAAAAAGGCTGCCCAAGACAATAAACACACACACACCGCCCACCCTCTGTCCGGCTCTCTCCAACACACAACGCCTGCCCTTTAGCATCCAGCGCACCAGGCAGAGGCAAGAAGGTCGGACTTGTATCTCTTTCTTTGCGTGTTTGAGAAAGGGATGAGCATCAGCGAGACAATCAGCGTGCCGAGGCTATTCACTAATGCCACCCAGAGCCTTTCACTTCTCTATCTCCTGAAAGAATGGCCGAATAGGAGCGGGGTGGAGCAAAAAGGAAAATCCTCAACAATTTATTATTCATGGGTAGGGGATTTTCCTTTCAGGCCTCCTTTATCGAAGCCTTTCCCAACACGTCACTCTCTCTATCAGCCCTGACAAGTGCCAATCAAAGGGCTTGAGTCCAGTTTTTTTTTGGGGTGGTGGGGGGGGGAAAGCTAGAGGATTTCAGAGACAATAGCCAATGAGTCCACAGCACCAGTGGCTTACAGACAATGGTGACATGGCTACACTGTCAGTGTGTGGTCCTCTGGGGGGGAAACGATCCTTGCTTAGTACATGACTAATCTCTCCTTGCACCATCTCTGTCTTTCTGGAGCCTTAATCTGTCCCGTAGCTTCCTCAGCTTTTCCGAAACAATCCACCAGGGTCAGTTCAGATTAGTGCTCTTTGTGGCCCTGGCACATCGCTACATTCATGTGGATGCTAACATCTTTAGTAGCAGCTGAATGGTAAACACTGGAGGGAGCTCTGAGTGACCGGGGCAGCGGGGAAACAGTCATGAAACAATTATGAGGGGAGGGATTATTCCAGCTATGAATCCCTGATGAGCCGAGATGGACAAAGGTCTTATCATGAGCTTCACTGGGGAGCAGGGGAATCTTACACGGACGATTTCTGGCTTCAGTTTAGTCTCAGAATCTCTCAACTGTTGGAGATGGATCCAGAGAAATGTGGAGAATTTATCGATAACAATAAAGCCATTAAACATCATTACAAGTGAATAAAACATCAATATTTCCAAGATTTATAAATATAAAGACATGCTCTCTGATTCCATTCATTCTCAAGTTGAGTTTATTCATCATAAGGTCGACTATGAGGCTGTGGAAAGTTCTCCAAAGTTTGATCAAATGGTTATGTTTAATGACCGTCAATAGAATAGAATAGAAGACAACGTTCAAGCACAGCAAGAAACCAGCAGAGCGCCTGTAGTCCTCGACAACATCACAGTCCACATGGTTTGTACATTTAAAATGATATAACCTAATTTAGTTTAAAAATAAGACAGAGTTTAAAGACAGTCATTTCATAAAGTTAAAGGTTTAAAACAGGCATTAATATAGATATATATATAGTCTGCAATATAAAGATGAAATATGGAAAATGTAGGATTGCCATTTTCAAGCCACAAACCTCTGTGTTTATGTTCTTTCTATTTTTACAATTCTTCCCAAAAATATTCCGGGATGTAAAAGTACATCAAACATTTTCCAATCCAGTTATCAAATCTCCAAATATTTCTGAAACTCTCCTCTGCAAACTGGTGCACGTCCAAAGTAAAATAACTCCACTGGTAGCTGGAAGCTGCACCTTTTGGAGATGTCTCGACCACTCTGCAGACTCTGCACCGTGCAGGTCCCGTACAACCATTTTCAAACAAAAAATGTAAACTGAATCATAGAATGAGAGAATCATGACAACATTAGGAACTACACGGAAAATCCATTGTCACTGTAGTCCAGTTTATATCATTTAATTTACATTATTTGAGTTGAGAAATCTTTAAATAAGGATGTAACACTGAAGATTAAGTTAAGGTGAACATTTGAGCTAGCAGTTGTTTTTATACTTGCAGAACACCCACAGCATCAAAGTTAGTATTCGGTTATAGTTGTGTTTCCATCCACTGAATCAATATCCAATTTTTATTTCTTTTCAGGATAGTTTTTTGGTTTCCACCAGCTTTAATGAAAATGTATCTACTTCTATAGCAGCTAGCTTGTTTTCTTTTAACCAAGCTTACTAGCTACTTCCTTATCTTGGCTGCTGTCTGGTGCTACAGCTTTAATATGACCGTCAGAACTTTTTGGGTGAAAACAGCTGCATGCCGCTAGAAGTAAGACAAGAGCCCTGAAATTGAACTTAAACAGCAGAATTGTCGGCTACAAAACAAAAACGCTGAACTCACTAAAAAGGTATTTAGCGTGACAGGGACGTTCTAAGTTTGGTGATTCTTCTCTGCTGGTGTGTCAACATGAGTGATCATTTCCAAATCTAATATTTGATCTTTAAATTTGAAAGAACATATCCTAAATTAAAGTAAAAGTTTGGTATTTAGCTTAATAATGTGAATCAGCAGAACAGATGATAAGGGGCCCATTGCCTGAGCTGTCTCATACTGACTTAGTCATAATGGGGTCACTCCCCCCATTACTTCGAAGCTTCATTCAAAAGGTTGAATTTCTTGCACCGTAACTGAATCTCACCTATCCCCACAAAGACACCTCACACACTGGGCATCTTTCAGAGACTGTTTGACCTCAGGACTGACCCCTCCACGCCCTGCTGATGACCTCCCCCACCCTCCTCCTCAGAGAGTGACCATGCCTTTGGCCTCTAAAAGGTCAGAGTACAACAGCCATCAGTAAGATCCTCCGGTGTGACATCTCTTTTCATTAGTTACTTAACTCTGGCAGGGCAGTTAAACAGAAGGAGACTTGTTAAAGTAGCTATAAACGTTAGAAAGCTGCTTTTCTTTAAAGCTTTAGGGAATTTTAGTCATTGTGAACTCTGACAATGGAGTAAGACTGTATACTTTTAACAGGCTAATAAATCAATCTCGCTCTCTAAGAAGGGTAGCCACTCGTCCTCTTTAGAAACACAGACGGAATTGAAGATCATAATTCACTGCAAAGATCCTAAATTAACACCAAAGAGGTGTTGCTCAGATCTTTTTTGGGTGCCTTTTCCTGAGGGTCTCTCTGTAGAAATGAGTACCCGGGGAGAACCCACGCATGCACAGGGAGAACATGCAAACTCCACACAGAGAGGCTCCTGTCAGACGGGGATTCAAACCAGGATGCTCCTCACTGTGAGGCAACAGCGCTAACCACTGCACCACCATGCAGCCTGACACGATACAATCCTTTACAATTTTCTTAAATTGTAAATAATTCACTTTTCAAATCAGTCGAGGAAAATTTGGACCCTCCTCAATTTGCATATAAGTCAGGCTCCACCATCCTTCACTCCTGGATGCATTTGATCAAATTAGCACAAAAACATGAATGCTTTTAACCCTAAGCAGCCTCAGCACTTGAATTTAGTCAGTACTTTTTTTTTTAGACGTTATCTTATTTACTGTATCGTTTGTAAATTCTGCTACAGATAAAATCCTGATGGTGGTTTACATGGCCTTTTACAATCTGTCTTCTGGTTCCTATCATTTATTGTCTGTCTTGTAACTGACCCATTTTCATTGTAAACACATGTAGCCCCTCAATAATCTCTCCGGTATAAATAAAGATTGATTTATTGTTTAAAACTGGATCAGAAGGACATGACATTGTCTTCTCTTATTGTCTGAATATTTGGCGTCAGCTCAGTCCTCACACAGAAATATTAATATTTCATATGATGGATGCATTTGCAACATCCTCTTTAAATTCAGCATCCCATGGACCATTAGAGTGAGAGAACAATGACTGAGTCTGGACATGTGAGTCACCAGCGAGAAAAAAAACTAAACACGACCACAGTCTGTGCTCTGATGAAGATGTTAAGGAAAAAAATGCAGCTCTTAGCTCGAGGGCGGCTCACCATTTCCACGTGGCGACAGCTCTCCTGACCTTTTTCCTGCCTTTTCGCTGTCAGCTTTCCAGTGTTTGCAGTCTGTACAGTAAGCTTCTGCACCATCACTCATGAGGGTACACAAGCCGGCCACACAGGTGAAGGTGATACTCTAAGGCAGCTGGTCCTCACAAGGATTATCGGGCTTAAGTGTACCGGAGACAAGGGAACGCTAAACACAGCGCTGACAGTGAGGAGACAATGGCTCCTAATAAACCAGAGCTGACAGGGACTGAGTGGGCTTTTACCGGATCAGACGCTAATGGTGAGGACGGGCTCTTGTATTGATTAAGTATTGTTGTTATAGGCTCTGAGGAGAGAGTACCAGTTTTAACACAGAGGTGATATGTTGTGGCTGCACACAGATCAAAGAAAATGATTATTTCATAGGTACAGTTAAGAGATACAGTGCTGTGTTTTGGACTTACAGGGAGAATCTGCAGATTTGAACATGTTGTGTGATGGACTCGGGTCTATGATCCATGACGACGGGGAGCCTGAACATCCTTCAGACTGATCCTGCAATGGAACAGCAAAAATTCAACCATGATTTGGAAAATATGGTCTGCCATTGGCTACAGAGAGTGAGGAAATCAATCTCAACAAATTACTCTGTTAAAATAATGCAGATCAAGGATTTAATTACATATCACATATACCTTTTCAGGGCTACACCGGCAAAAAACTTAAGTTCATGATCATTGTCTGAAAGCGACATTTTGAAGTTATACATTTTTTAAATATTGTTTGAAAGATGTTATTTGCTGGAGTAAAGTAGGAAACATATTTGTGTTTTATTTTGGGAATATTTTTGAATTTTTACTGTGACTTATCCCTGTATTTTATTTTGAAAATATGTTGTCATTCTGTAAGACTTCTGTCATCATGTGATCAAGAGACAGGAAGTGAAGTGTATTGGTTTGAAGTGCTCTGTCGAAGTCAACAATGAGTGACAGTGGAGCAACAATTTTTTTTTTTACTGCGGGTGTATGCGTAACCGTACAGTACAGAGCTGAATCGATGCTTGAAACAACGTTATGTGGTCACTTTTGAGTGGTTATGGGAGCAGTTAGTTAAAGAAACATAAGAGCCACTACAATGTGTATAGCGTTCAATAAATACACTACACGTCTGTGCATGGAGATGCGCTTCAGGTGGAGGAACACGTATGTGGTGTGTTGCAGTAGTGATAAAACAAAGTGGCTTGCTAGCGAAAAAGTAGATGGCTGTGGGTTTTTTAAATTTCGCTTTTGCAGAACATTGGAGTCAACTGGGAATCTTCATTGATTTTAAGTGTTCCTAACCCAGACCAGAGCTCCTCCCACTTTCCTGCTCCAAATGGACCAAAGGCTAAATATTTATAGCTCTTCTTTATAAATAGTGTGTGTATTCTTGCTTCGGTGAGGTGCATTATGCAAATAGTCGTATGAATCCAGCCCTGAGCACTCCAGCTCGTCATTGTGGTTTGGCATAATTGCAGGGGGCTTACTAGTCTCATTCATGCTTTTCAGGGGCTCTCTCTCATCCGTCATAAAGGGGAGATTAATCGTAGATCACGTGGAGCACCTGCATCCATTCCACTGCAGCCCAGCATGCACAAGCCCTGTTTACCCCTCTGACCCCTCGGCCCCAAACCCCCCGTCTGATCCTGGTGCTGGTGCATCCTCTGAAAGAATCCCAGCATGTTGGGCGTTTAGCCGAGCGTACCCCCCTCCTGCACTAAAGCAATGAGCTGCCTGCTCCCGTACAGTCAGCCCCCAAACCTCCACCCCCTCCTGCAGCCCGTGACTGATTAACCACACACCTGCTGCACGCCGCGTGCCCTCTGTTATATTGTGTCTCAATTATCAACAACAATTTGGCTCGTCTTACTGGAATGACAGTTATAAATGCATGCCAGTTCAAGTTTGCAAAAGGGGGTCTTTGTGTGGGAGGGGCTCTGTGTGTGCCAGGTTCAGGGTTATTGTCTGAAAGGAGTTGATTTTTTTAGAGGTCTAGTGTTTGTGCACGACAAGGCGCAGTCCTGCCTTTAGAGGAAATCTGATAGATGAACGGAGGAGGGGGGTAAAGAGAGTGAAAAGCGGTTTCACAAGGAGCAGCAGCACTCACCGATTTGTTTTCATGGACTTTCCCTGCAGAGTCACACCTTTCAGAGCCGCTGCCAGCTGTGAGGGGCCTCGAGACACCTGACAAAAACACACAGGGCACAGCGTCAAGCTAGAAGGAGAGGAAGCAATTGTGTGTTTGTAGTTGTGGTGCAGGCAAGGTAGGCGTGTGCGGCAGTCAGTGCACATGTGTACATAAGTGTTAGCCTCCGGGCGCACGCTTACATGCACTTCTCTTTTGTGCTGGAGTGTGTGTGCTCAGATATGAGTAATGTCAAGTATTAGTTCCAATTATGGCTCTTTATCTCTGAGCAAATAATGGCAAAAATGGAGCAACAAAACCCCAGACGAGCACCTGTCTGCAGAAGCGTGCCAGGTGCTAATATTGTTCAGGAGACACAGAGAGAGGAAGGAGTCAGACAGATTTACTCTTGTTGTAAACATTAGTGGCATGGATGCATGAATAAAAAAACAAACCCACAATGGCTCTAATTTCTGTTCCTTGAGTCAGATCATTCAAGTTATAAAAAAAACATGTTTTCATACTGATGACATTAGACCATGTGCAGAATGTTTTCATTCTATTCCCTCTTGTTTTGATTTCTGAAGCCATGCCAATACAATGCAGGTTAAAGGAATTTAAAGGTGTTGCTCTGAGTATAGAAAATAGTATCTTATAAGCTGTTCACCGTGACGTCTATGTAATCCAAGGTAGAGGTTTGGTCACACAAAGGCAGCATTATTCTTGAAATGATTTCAGCGACTAAGATTGTTGTCAAATAACATCTGACCTGTCCTGGTGCTGCCCGTGATTCAATAAACGAAACGTTCTCTTCTTGCTTGGTTTGTCACAGATTCAAAGGAGCATGATCGCTAGATCGTCAAAAAAGTTTAATAAAAGTTACAAAAGCTGAAGGTCAAATGTTGCTATGGAGGACGAGCTTATAGACACCATTTGGCCAGCTTCCAGACAGTTTTCATATTCAGTACAACATATGAAAACTGCCACGGGGGCAGGTAGAGTCGGTCGTCTCTCAACCGGAAGGTCACGGATTTGATCCCCAGCTCCTGCAGCAACATGTCCGATGTGTCCTTGTCCGAGACACTTAACCTGTATTGCTCCCGCTGCTTCGTCTGTGGCATGTTAATGTGTATGAATGTATTAGTGACTTCTGATGGTCACTTTACAGAGCAGCCTCTACCATCAGTGTGTGAATGTGTAGGTGTTACCTGCGGTGTAAAGCGCTTTGAGTAGTCAGAAGACTAGAAAAGAACTATAAGCTCATACAAGTTCATTTACCATTTCAACAAATTGGTCTTGCCTCAGCACCAAAAGATATCAATAACAAAAATAACTAATTATTTCTGAACACTTTTACCAGCCAACAATTAGGTCGCCTAATTTAAAACATATGAACACTTACATTTTTCGTTTTAGATTGGCCCTAATCAGAGCAAATATTAACAGAGGTTGTTGTTTTAAATGTGGCCTCAACGTGACACGTGGCCAAACAGCATGTGAAGTTATTGAAACATTAACGCCCTCTTAGTCAGCGGTTTGCTCTGTGTGCACAGGAGAGAAAAAAGGTGAATTCTGAGTTCTTCTTTAAAAAACAAACGTTTGTACATATGAATATAACTGAACGATTATTGCATCTTCCCACTCTCTATGACTGTATGCTTTCTAATGTGAATTTGACTGCAGTACTGAGGAAGAAGCTACAGTCTGGATGCATGAAATGTTGCATGAACTACTTAATAATAAAATACTTGTGCAACAAGGTGTTTTTGTTTACATTTCTTTTTAAGAGCAAACCCTGAAACCTGAAAAAATGACCATAACATGTTCTGCATGGCTTCATACCACTCGAGTCAAGAGATGTTTCTTTTTATAAAGCTGAACCTTTAAACTTCTTCAGTGTTTATCTCTCTCTGCGATGTCTTATCAGACTATAAACAACAGGCGCTGGACTAAATGACTTTGCTGCACACGTTTCTTATCCATTGTTATGTATTCAGCACTTGGTTCCAGGTATCTGCTGCTATCTGAGTCGGACTTTCCCGGTTAATGATCCACTCTAGCGGTTTGATCTTTATTAATATGGCACATCCTGATATCCCTATAAACCTTCCACCGAGCGGCCACACCTTCAGAGGGAAAAGCAGTTAAGAGCTCGCAGCGGCATGCCTGGGAGCAGATGAGAGGCGGTATCACGGGTCGTTAAAAGAACGAGCCGCTCGACACCATAAACGCATCTCTTGCTCTCAAGGCCGGCCGCGGACGGAGAAAACACACCTACAGTGTCATGTTTTTCCTCCCCTGTCTGGTCATGTGTATGTTTTCTCCTCAAACACAGGGACACACCTGTCTGACTGCTCCCTGTTATTAAAGTGACGGTTTTTGCTTATCAAACGATCTCGTTCAAACTGTCAGAAAGATTTGTCAGAGCAGGTTGACTCTCCCGTTAACTGAGATTTGATTTCCAGTCAGAATTGTTTTTGTAAATAGTCAGAAAAGTGATTGAGATTTCAGGCGATCGCAGATAAATCAAAGACTTTTTGGCAACAAAAGTTGAAATAGTAAGACAGAAAGTTGATGCTGAAGCCAAGTTTTTTTTCTGTTGAGCTTTAACTTCCTCTCTTGGCTCAGTTTCCAGCTGGTATTAAACATGCAGTGTGTATCAAGTTTATCAGGTTATTTTTGCAGGATTAAGTTTAATCCTTGGATTAAACTGAGTGTACGTTACTTTTCTGGAAATTCCTATAAACTACACTTCCTCCCAGAGTACTTTAAGTCTGTATATCTGCATTGTCTTACTGAGATCTGGATATTGGTTCTCAATGGAGAGTTCAATTATTATCATTTAAGTTGTTGACAGAAGAATGTATAATAAAAATGGTTGAGTTTGGTGTTTAAAAATCTTCACTATGTGTCCAGTCCTTTTTACGCCACATGTGATTTCATAGTACTAAAAGGAGGCTTTCATTTGTTCCTTTAAATCTGTTCATGTAACCCCTTCATGAAGGGTTATACCTGCTGAGGTCAGCTCTGGATCATCTAGCATCCTCAAATCGGACCAGTCCTCCACCAGAGAGAACTCGTCTTCATAACCAGAGGGACTCGGCAGGCTCTCGGGTTCGTTTCTGTCGAGAAGAAGCAGCTGGACGCGGGAAATTGAGCCCAGATTCCCTGAGTCACAGCCCACAGTCAGCGCTGCCAGGCCAGGAGACAACTCTGCAGGGAGAGGAGCAGAAGGATCAACAAAGCCTGAATTAGTAGAACAAATTCGGCTGTATCCGTAATCTCATTCTTTCGGTCACCACCAAAGCCCACCACCATCACTCGCTCATTTCTGCAGGCGACTGACGGTTAAACTGAAAGCTTTACCATCTCAATCAGCTCCCTCGTCACCTATCAGATATATTGTAGAGAAATGTGGTGTTTGGGTTCATGTTCCCCTCAGGATGAAAAGCAGTCGACTCATCCATCTGTCCATCATTTTTCACTCAATCATTCAAGGAAAAGACAAAGAAGTGCTTGAACTCTTTCAATTGTGACCGAGCAGAGTGAGTGATCCGAAAACCAAACAAAGCCCTAAATGTTTTGTTGATGACGTCTGACTGGTTTGAATTCTACTACAAACCTCCCCACTGTATTCTGGTGGTTATGTTATGATGGAGAGAGAACCAATATAACCAATCCTGACGTTCCCAAACAAAGACATTTCCTTCCTTCAAGCTGCACTTCGAAATATTCTCCAAGTAAGTAACAAACAGAATCTGTGAAAAAGGATGCCCAGATTATGGACACAGCTCTCCTCTAGTTGTCTTTAGAGCTTTGACATCAGACAAAAAAATGAACCAGACCACAACGTCCTCGGTTAGCAGCCCCCCTGCAGTTCTCCCAAAACATGCTTACAAGCAGAGACGGTGCCACTCCTTCTGGGAGAATTTGTGTGGGGATCAATCTGTTTTGAAAGACCCAACCATAATATATTACACCGGACAACAACGTAGTGACTAACAAACCCTTCAACTACAATACAGACCAGTGTCTCAGAAGGGGAAATAAATGAGTACTTCTCTTAACAGCTACTGTAAGAGGTGAATTAGACTCTTTTAGTCTCGGTCTTTTTATTTTCTTAATGAGTTTGTTTTACAGGCTTTGATGTTTTAAAGGGTGTTATGCATATTTTTATTTCAGCTATTTCAATTCACTGTGCATTACTTCAGTAAACTGTCGTTTTTTCTGAATGTGCCGTATAAGTAAAGTGTTTTGGATAGAGGAGTCAAGTTCAGCAGGGGCATTTATTTTGAAAGAATCTGTGAAAATTAACTGGAAAATTTCAAACAAAAAACAAACCATCATGTGTGATAAAAAGCTGTCGAAAACAAACGAGCTCCGGCTGTAGCCTTACAATGGGACATATGTAAATATAAATAATGATGGACCGTATGTTTGAAATGTAAACACGGAGAAACTGTAAGCTGAGACCAGCTGCTATATAATAATTACATAGCTGCAAAAACACGTGAAGTGTCGTATTATTGAAATGTGCAACGTAAGAAGATGTGAAAAAATAACACGTCGTAAAAGATGAAGAAAACATATATCATATAATCAGACAATTAACCTCCATATATAGAAACATGTCGTAAAATTACAACCGTTGACCTTTTGGAGGTAATGACACAAAATTGGCTTGAACGACTTGTTGAACTGGATTAGGAAATTACTGTAAATTACAATGCTTTCTCTCAACACAACCCCGAATACCCCCACCACTAACAACTCCCCCCCCCCTCCCCCCCTCTGACTCTAGAGTTCTCATCGTCACACCCAATTAAAAGCGGATCAGTGACACTGTGGCTCGGTGCCCATGCAAATCCTCGGCCCACGCTGGCTGGGTGTGGAGCTGCCATTCCTCTCGAAAGGGGATTTCACACAACACGCTCTGCTGCAGGTACCCCGCAACACACACACACACACACACACACACACACACACACACACACACACACACACTTCCTCAGCAACGTCCCAGAAAGCTGCAGAAAAGTCTCATATTCCCTTCATATTTAAGACTTCTCACAGACAGAAAGATTTCAGTTTCTTTCAATTAAATTGGGATGCAATAAGACCAGTCTGCTTCCACACACACACACACACACACACACACACACACACACACACACACACACACACACACACACACACACACACACACACACACACACACACACACACACACACACACACTCTCCTGCTCAGTGTTTTCAGTTGGGAAGTGACACATGTGTGGGTGTCTGAAGGTGTGCTGACGCTCGGTAAAGTAATCTCTCAGGTGAGAAAAAAGGAACTGTTAGCCATGCTGACAAATGAAGGAGTCGTTGAGAGGAAATCCCAGGGATAACCGTGTGTGTGTGTGTGTGTGTGTGTGTGTGTAACAAAATGTGAGAGGACACACTTTCAGTTAGGCTGAGCATTAGCGCACAATTAGCCAAAAGTAGCAGCAAGATTGAGAGACACTCAGCAAACAAAGTGGCAGATAACAAACGACTTAGCTTGTGATTAAGGTGTTACCACTCACTCAGGGTCAGAAAAAGACAGAGTGAGGAGATATTTCTAATTTAAATATTATTCAGGACAAAGTTTGTAACCCAGAGTGTGCAGAGCTGATACTAAACTGGACCGTTCAATACTGCGCTTTATGTACAGATTGCTTTACTCCTTCAAGTCTCTATGTTGTTGTTGTTTTTTACTTATTGCTATTTTTTATTTATTTCATTCCTATATTTGTCACTGCTTGTGAGTAACTGATTTAGAAAAAGCTAAATATTTACGTCATCAGTTGTAAGTAAGAGTGGCTCATCCTGGCTCAGCTTGTGTGCCAAATCAAAGTAAGAAGGTTTAAATAAATGTCTCAGTTTGTGTGTTTAAAGAGGATATATTCTCTTCATCCTCACTCTCTACAGATGCCAAATGTGACTCTCTGATAAAAATCAGTCTGGAGCATTTAGCTCACAAATGGCCAAGCATTTGTTTCGAGCCCTAGGTTGATTTTATCACTCTGTGGTTGTCACGGCAGCGGACACCCTGATCCTCCAACATCCTCGGGGCAAAGGTCTTCGGGGTCACATGGAGGTCCGGGTCAAGCAAGCAGGTTAAACACCTTGTCAGGGATTAGCTGGCTATGAGGGAGGTGGAGGAAGTCTTCATTGGCTAATGTCTCTCTCAGAAGCTCACTGAACCACCTCCAGGACACACACACACTTTTACACATGCTATCCTACACAGGCATGGACAGACACACACACAAACACACACACACACACACACACACACACACTTACTCTGTTTCTGTTGGCCAACATGGGCTGATAAAGACCAAGTGCAAATTTATCTTGTTAGTTTAATATAGAAACAGACTGAAATTCAGGTTTAGTGCCAAACCAATTCATTCATAACTGGACCAAACACGACAACAACAGTTGTGTTAATCAAAAAAACGGTGATTAAAAGTAAATTATCAGGAAAATAAACCACACATTTACTGTTTTTCTTATTTTCACAGGTGAAAATTGAATACCGCTGTTTGGACACACAGACAGTTTGAAATAACATTTTTAAGATGTTACCTTTTGGACACTTTGATACTGTGTTTTTAAAAACATTTTATGCTAAAACATCCACAACAATAACGGAAAACAAGACTAAAAGTGACCAACGGGTCGGAATCAAAGTGTAACTCACAATCCCATATGATGCGAGACACGATACATGGCCTGCTAGAACAATAACATGAGGATACAGTGATGCAGCTACACAATGATTGACTTAACAATCATCACAGGAGTGCAGGATTAATGTCGTTAGCGCCACTATGAGGAGTCATGACGTAGTGATGCAGGGAATCGATTTGAGCTGTTGTTTTTTCTTTTTAAATGAAAGAAAAATACAGTTATTTGGCGTTTGCGGTATGATCATTTTATCACACCAGTCAGGACATCAATGCATAGCTGTATCGATATTTTGTCCCACCCCTTGTGTTTTAGCTGAATGCTAATTTTAGCATGCTGACATGCTGGCAGTGATCACAGAACCTTGTTGATGTTCGGTTAGGTGTAAAGTTGATCATATCCACCATTATTGAGTAGTGATGTAGCATGAAAACGTTTGCTAGTGTGTGCCTTGTATTTACAAAACTGTTGGCCTGATAAGTTAAATTCATCCTGAAGGGAACATGAGTGTTTGTACTCAATCTTTCCATCCCTCCAATAATCGTCTGAACATTTTACTCACAACTATTAATGTCAACTTGCTTGTGGCACGAGCAGAGAGGTCAACAAAGTCGTAGAAATCATCCTGAGGGAACCACGACATTCTGAAACAGATTTCATGGCAATGCATCCAAAAGTTGTTGAGACTTCTCAGTTGACTAGGTGTGTGTTTGTGTGTGTACCTTTATCAGGTGAAGAACGACAGGATGAGTCAAACGGCTCGTCCAGAGAACGACAGGATGCAGACCGAGGGGCGACAGCCTCCAGTTCATCAAACACATGGGACTGAGTGCAGCTGAGCTCTGAGTATCGTGAGGCTGCCGAGCCACCGCGTCCTGCAACATCAGAGTGGGTGTGACAAACAACGATGATGAGATTTAGATGTAACTTTAATGATACACGTGGGCACGGTGGGTTGTTTCATTAGGAAATAAAAGGAAACAACAGAGATGTTTATGAACAACAATAAAACCACTGAGAGAACCTAATGAGCACAAAGGGGCAATTTATGAAAATTATATGATCGACTTTTAGAAAACAAAATGAACCTCTACCTAAACAAAAATGAAAGAAAGTGAACGTGTTTCTTTTTTTTAATCTGATATTTCAACTAAAGCATAAAATAAACGAAGAACAATTTAATTAAAGCAATATTATCAACATCTGTTTACATCATGATTATGTTCATTGGGGGGTGAACTTGTTTTTCTGATTGAAAAGAAGATAAAGAGATGGATGCCACTCTTATTTCTTTTAGCCAAAAGAAAAGCTAGAGCTATAGGCGACAGTTAGCTTAGCTAGCTAGTTTAGCACACTTTTTTTTTTTTAAAGAATCCTTTAATATGTCGGGGCCATGTGCTTTTCTTTTTAGCTGAAAATTGGATGAAGAAACATACCCCACTGTCCAAGTAATGCATCCAGTAAAAATTTAGCAAGAGCCATGGGACAGTTAGCTTAGCTAGCTAGCATAACAACCATCCACACTTTACTCCTGTGCTTCTTATTTCATAACGATTACACAAACAAGATATGTTGTGTAAACGTTAAAGGTTTGAACTGTATTTCTTCAATTTTTTACATTTTCAGTTTTTGTTTTTTTTAGCTACATTTTTGACCTTTTTGCCTAAATAAGATAGGACAGCTGAAGAGAGACAGGAAACATCGGGACGAGAGAGTGGGGGATGACATGCAGAAGAGGGCAGAGGCTGGATTCAAACCCACAGCCGCTGCAACTACGTCTATAGCCTCTGTACATGGGGCGTGCAACATATCCGCTAGGTTATTGGTGCTCCAATATGTACAATTTTGAGCAGAACCAGGTTAGCTGCCGCTACCAGTTTTTATGTTAAACAAAGCTACTGTAGCAGTGTCTGGTTGTAGCTTCTTAAAGGTTATTTTAAGCTTTTTTACCTCTCAAATTTCTCATCAAACTCTAAGCATGACAATCAAAATAATTTCCCCCCAAAGTGCCTTACTTCAGGGAAAAACGAGATGGCTTTGCGGTTACCTTGTGCAGCTTTTTCAACTCATGATCAGGTTTTTTGTGGTTTCCATTCATTAAACAAAACTGTATTTGTTAGTCAAATCCAAATGTCATTGTAAAAATAACAAATATTTAAATGTCATTTAAGAAGTATTTCTATCCCTATATATTTAGAAAAAAATGCAATACATTGCAATTTTCCCCTTTCGTTGTGATTTCAGCTAATCTCATGGATGTACACTGGACTGTTAGCTAATGAGATGGAAGATGTAAATAAATAAAGACTACCACAGAAGCCCGACAGCTACAGGATAGCTCCTGGAGGGTGTTTTTTTATGCAGCTATCGGACTATAAATCTAGGCTGGATGTTGTTGTTGGGTTAGTTAAAGCTTGTCCCTTCCAGGTTTAACACTCTGACAAGTAAAAACTCAAGACCTCCTTGAGTGAAGCCCCTGAGGCAAGGTATGAAAGTCTATAGCGGCGCTACAGTCGTACCTCAGGACGAAAGAAGTCTCATCTCACCTCCAATAAACACAGGGCTAAAACATCTCCCCTTAAGCCCTAATTACCAAAATAACTCACTCAAAGGAATGGTAAAAACTTTCAAGATAATCAGTAATTACTTATCTCCTCTGTAACCGTCAAAACAAAACAGTTTCAGTCTGCCAGGGAAAGAAATCAGAGGATTAGTGAGAGAAACTGTTTCACTGGGTGGTGTTTTTTGTCATCCTGAAAGAGGCTTGTGGAGGCTTTTCTCACATTAGAAATGCAGAACAGCTTGGCCTGCACAAAAGGATAATATATACAGAGGCTCTAAAAGGAAAAGGCAAACTCAGCTCCTCCGAGTCTGCCCACATGGACAAGTATAAATGTACACATGAAGCCACCCTCACACAGTCAAGTATGAGAACAACGGCACGCACACACCATTGCGCTATTGTGCACTTGAGCGGCTCTGCGCTCTCCTCACAGAGACAATGGAGGGACTTGACTCGACACTTCAAAGCGTATTGCTGCTGTCAACTCAGCTGTCACTCTCAGCAGAGCAGGGCCGCACTGAGTCAGGCTGAGTTTTTCAGGGAGGTTAAGGGTAGATGTGAGGGGTCAGAGAGTTTGATATGACAGCGTTAGAGTCACACAACGACTTCTCTGTGCGCATGCAGCCCTCTTTTCCTGGTCACAGCGAAGGGCTAAAAAGGCCCAAAGTGGAGAGGCCAAGCCAGGCCAGGCTTCATTGTCGAGGACAGTTACACCCTGGAGATGTTGCTCAAAACAGGTCAGCTCAGGGTCGCTCTGTGGATTGTAAGGGGTTTGAAAAAATCATGCTAGGGGTCAGAAAGGGCTGAGAGGAATGAGGAGACTGCCATCAGTCTCTGAAGCCGTATACAGTATGTCCAAAACAAAGGGTTATAAGCACTGCTTTTTTGTATGAAATTACATCGTTCTGCCTCTGAGGACAGTGTTCTTTTTTCTATCTGAGCTTTGGCGTAATAATAGTGATGCTAAAAATGTGGTACCTAAATTAGTTTCTCCTTTCAGTCTCAGCTTGCAATCTTCCCTATTTGGTGGTGCATACTGTAGGTGCATTTAAATTGACAATTAAGGTAAATGCAGTTCACTATGAGTATCAGGATTGTGTCCTAAAAACTGTTATAAGAGTTTTAGCCCTGAATAATCTTCACCCTCAGTGGAAGCCGTCCTAGCTCTATAGCAACTTCATTTCCGCATTGTGTGTGACACAGAGCGTGCACAAAAGCAAGTAATAGAAACCAGTGACGGAAAGGTTTGATGCAAAACACTGTACAGTTGATTTTAACCAAGTTAACTGGCAAGCCCAGTGCACTGTTGGACCACGCGGCAACCTTTGGTCTTGAAAAATGAAGCCAATCAGAGGTGCAAAAACTGCAATTAGCTCAAAAAGCCAAGGAAACCCCATTTTGCCCCATATCAAAATGCCCATTGATACACCAGAAAAAAAACATTTTAACAGCCTGGCTCAAAATCAGGAGTTCAGTTATTTTGTAACTCAATTATTCTGAGGATATTTAGGCTAAGAGTTGTGCATAAATCTGCTTAAATAGGCGGTTTGGTGATATAATTTGACAGGTGTGTGCTCTCTTTGCCTTCTGTACTTTATTTCCAATATGGCGACCACCATCGTTGGGCTTCAAAAAGCTTTTTTCAGAAACCAGTGGGGGATGTCACTGAGATCAGGTAAATATTTTATACAGTCTGTGTCGGACAAGGTAAAAATGTTAAAGGCCTGTCATAGCAAAGCAGCAGGTTAGACACAATAAATGATCAGGCTGAGATTTTAAATTGAATGTTTGGAAAATTACCAAATTGTCTGATCTACCGTACGTCAGAGTTTTAAGACAGATTTTTAGGTTTGATGTTGTCTTCCTGTAGTTTTAGTGCACAAATTCCTTCACGATGTAAGATCATATCATCTTTGGTGTTTTTAGCTTATCTGGAAAGACTCTTCCAAGTGTTCACCTGTCAGACTTCATTGCAGGGTGTTGCCGTGTTCAACAATGTTTTCTTAACAATAAGAAACGATGGCCAAATCTCTGAGTATAAACCCAAGTTGTAATAAACCAGACTTATCCTTTAAGCTTTACATGCTGCCACATTGAGGCCACATTGAGCTCGAATGGCCTCCATCTGCAGTGAAATAAATGAACCAGTGACACTCGCTCTGTGTCTGCTGTGAAGAGAACAGCGTGCTACGATACAGCATGATCCCCCCCCCCGCCTCCCTGCAGTACAGCACCACGCAGAGAACAGTAGTTGTCTCTGATAGAAAAGAGAAAATCCCTACACAATTTCCACATTGTTTGCTTTCTTTCATAAAGTTCCTGGAGGAGTCAGATGTCATTGGCCCCGTCCTTTATGCCCATTGGGAATGGTAAATTAGCGTCCGCAGGAAAGCTGCAGAGGTATTCTATTGTGGCGGCCTAGCTCAGTGTTCTGCCGTCAGCGAACGGCGGTCAGTGTGGATTTATGACCATCGGCTACACGTCTCCCTCTCAGAGCCCAGAGAATAGCGTAGGCACGGGGAGCCCGGGCTGAGAGGCACGGCACACGAGGCAGGCACCCCGGCTTCTATTGTTGGGGCCTCACGCCTTTGAACGGGGAATCAAACGGTACCAGCTTTTCATCAAAAGCCCTCCTTTCTATCGCTGATTTAGAGCAGAAAGAAAAGCTTTCTGAGTTATATGTTATGGGGTGGGAGGAGGTGGCAAAAACAGGCAGACAGGGATGCTTTCATAATGTGTTGATGGGGGCAGGAGCATCAGAACGCCTCACTATGGAGGCAGGCTTTGATTTCTCTGTGTCTGGCCTCATCTCTTTGTCTACGGATGGATGTCCAGCCATGTTCAGGACAATCAGGCCTCTAAGAACGTGTGCAGGGAGGAGGCTGTGAACGGTCCATATGTGGAGCTCATTTCTCACCTCTGACAGGGGAGATAGGAGGCAGGACCGGCCAGCGATGAGACTCCAGTCGAGTCACAGAGGCAGTAGGGGTCAGCTTTGGTCTTGAGCCCGATCTTGGGGGAGTTGTCCTCAGTGGACTTGGGCAGGAGGACCAAGTAGCGGAGGGGTAAGCCAAGGTAACAAGGCCAGGATCAGAGTCCAAATATGGGTTGAGAGCAGGATCTGTTGATGCAGCCTGGTGGTGGTGATTCTCTGTCATTTTCAAGCTTTCACACCTACTCGGAGGCTTATATACCTGGGAGTTGACTATTGGAGCTGAGCAAGATAAAAGGGGTTTACAGGAGCCGGTTACTGGTTCATGGAGATTAGAGGTAGTTGTAGTGTTCATGGCTGATTGGCAAGAGTTGGATCCTGCTGGAGAGTAAGGAGCTGTAGGTGACAACATGGCTGAACGAGGATGGAGTGGTGATAAACAAACGCTGGCTTCTCGGTCTGTGATATCTCCTGAAAAACAACAAAAGGAAACAAGATGGCAGCTTTATCATTCAAGACATTATTCACCTAAAGTTACTGTACGTGTTAAACAGTGCATTTCCAAAATGTCAAACCAACAGTTCCCATGTAAAGATCTGTGTCCTACCTTTGGTTATTTATAGAATGCAAACTGTGATCTGAAAGAGCAGATCGTTTTCTCCACTATTATTTTAAACCTAAAGAAACAGGTTGCTAATTAGAAGTCCTCGTCAGACTTCCTGAGCCCAGAACTCAAGAACTGGACTTGCACAGGGCGGGTCAATGTCTTAGCATGGACATATAGATATTTCTATTACTCTAAAATCTTTACTCACTATTTGTATTACGTTTATTAAGTAATATAACAAAAAAGAGGTTTAAAGATTTCAAAGATAGAGGGGTTTGGGGAATGGATGGATGGATGAAATTTACTGTGAAAAAAAGCAATAACTCTTCATCTTTAGGGTGCTACTAAGAAGGGTTACTCCTGATGCTTAATCCAAATATCACTGTAGAAGTTTTACCAGACAGGACGCTGCTCCTGCCACTGGCGAGGTTGGTGCTGCGGCTGAACAGGCTGGAATGAGGACGACTAAAGTCTGAGAGGGACCCGTCGGAGACCACAGAGGTTGGAGACAGTGATCGATCTGTAACAGGAGGTCCGAGCCCCAGCTTCAAGTCTGGCTCAGTGATGGACACCAAATCAGGTTGTGGTGATTTCTCCCTCTCATGAACTTCATGTTTTTCCTCTGTAGCAGATTGAGGAGAGGGCGGAGATGAGAGCACAGTGTCTGGCTTGTTTGGGTCAAGGTGAGGGGTGTTTTGGCGGGGAGGTGTTGCATTAAGTTTGACTGATGGTGGAAAAGCAGGAAGTGGAAGACAGGGGACGACAACAGCAGAGCGCCTTCCTCCGACCTGATTCGGCACAACATTTCTTCTTCTCTCTGGAAGTTGGAAGTTACCTTAAAAAAACAAAAAACACATTCCTTTCAATAAACACCATAGATTACCCAAACAGTCTATAAACACCGACCCCATAAAAGCTACTTTTCACTGTTCAAAGAACGGTTCAAAGGCAGTTTTTCATTGGTCAACATGGCGTGGGTCATTTTTTAAAACTGCCAGTCTGTTTGTGACATTCTCATTCCCACTCCGCTCCGTCCAAACAGTGGTTCCCCTGCTGGGAGGGTTGACCCGCTAACAAAGGCAGCGAGAAATCGCCCCGCTGGAGCAGCTGCCTGTTTCCAAACTCAATATTCAGGAAAGTAATCAGACCTGAGGCCAGGGGTGCGAGTATAAAAACAACCTTTAATATCTGATGGAGAAGGAATAATATGAGGTCTGTTACAGGTGTCCTTTCATTGTTGAGATATTCCAAGAGGTTGAAATGTTTCCTAAGATTGAATGGGTCATCATTCTAGATCATCTGGATTACTTTTTCTTCCCTCTGCATGTTTTTCAACAACAAAAAGTGTTTCTACTCTTTTTCAACAGTCCATATCATGTAGATTGACAAACATTTGGCTCAATATCCAGGGACTTTTATGAAAACATACTAAATTCAAATATGTCACGAGAAGGGTGGAACTGTTTGTCCAGTGATTTCTATTCTTAAAGCTATAGTACAGCTGACGTCTATCAAATCAGCCTTTCACAAGTAAATAATATGTGAGGTACAGGTCTGTGTTATATCCATCCTTCTCTGGTCCTAACATTTTAATTATCTCACTTCTTTTTTCTTCTGAAAATGTCCTTTCATCCCTTCAAGATTCTCCTCCACAAACATCAACTCAATCCAGCGCCGCCCATTTCCCTTTCGTCTCCTCCATTCTTCTCCCTGTGCGTTTGCACACCCCTTTCTTTCTCTTTCCTCCAGTTTTTTTGTTGACCACTGAGAGGGTGTGTGTTGTGTGTGTGTGTGTGTGTGGGGGGGGGGGGGGAGGGATGGGGGGGGTGGAGGGTGTCAGACAATCTGCTCTTGTTTCCTGGGGGTCTACAGCCGAGAGGAGTCAGCATAGGGGGATAAAGAGAAAGCATTGGAGAGCACATTTCTTCACTGCCTCCTCTTACAATGCCCTGCCATACCCATCTGTTACACGTACACACACACACACACACACACACACACACAGAAGCGTACATGAACTGGTGTGTGTGTGTTGATGTGCATATGAATGACGTGTCAGAGCGCAAAGCCACAGCGTCGGGCGCAGCACGTTTCTTCAGACTGCGGGGTTAAGGGCGATTGTGAGGGAGCCGGCCACCATATGGTGGAATAATTAGTATTAGAAATGCTCCCCTCCTCTGCTTCACACACACACACACACACACACACACACACACACACACACACACACACACACACACACACACACACACACACACACACACACACACACGGGCATGGTGAAAGCAGTGCCCTGCTGTGGTGTGAGGTGTGTGCCGGGGAAAAATGCCTTCACATCAGAGGCCAGGCTCTGAAAGGAGCGGCAGGTCTCCCCGGCCTCGGGCTCTTTCACTCCCTCCACCAGGACCACCAGGAGGGCGGCGCTGTGGGGACTTCCTCGCCAGAGAGGAGATTTGCACTTAACCAAACACAACCGCAGAGAGAGATTAAGAGCTAACGACGAGCCCGGTGGCCTCTACTGCTCCAGCAGAGGAAGAAAAGGCGAGAAAAAGTGTTAATGAGGAGAGCAGAGGAGTCAAAAGGAGCCAGCGCCCTCCTCCTGGTGGAGCTGTGATGGTGTGAAAGCAGACAGATGTTTTGTTGATAAGCCTCACCCTCTAGTGTTTGTGTCTTCAGGGCAGTGAGTGTGTGTGTTATCGACTTCCTCCTCTGAGATGAAGGCTGCTGTCTGGACTTGGAGCTCAGGAAACGAGGAGGTCTGAGATCCTCAGGACGAGCCTTCATGTGTGACAAGAAGCGAGGACAAAACAAAGGACGATGATGTGGATGATCGTGAGCCTGAAAGACAAAAAAGAGAAAAAGTGAAAAACAAATCTGTAAAAGTGACTTTCCAAATCCCCTCAGTACCTCTACTTTCAAGAGAACTAATAACATACAATAAATGTACTACTTGTTAAATACAACATGCATATTTATATCAACTAAAATATACTGCCTTCATTCAAACATCATTTAAAAATGATACAAGTAAAAAAAAAAGTTCAGCATATTTTGCAGGAAAATCCGATTATCACTCAATTTAAAAAAAAGTAAAAAAATATAAATAAATATATTTATAAAATTATCTTTCTAGTGCTGCAAATTAGTTGATAATAACTTTTGCAAGAACTAAAAAATAACTTATAAAGGTGAAAAAAGATCAAACTCAGTAAACAAGTTCAGTGCAAATTTGAAGAAATACAAATAAAGCTTTGTGAAAAAAAGAAATTAAAAACAACTGCAGCTGTGAAATGTAAAATATGTGAAATATAAGTCAGTAAATTAAACAAATCGACCAAAAATAAAAGAGAAAAAGTTCAAGAATTTTTTTTAATGAAAATCATAAAAAAACTAAATAATAATTATTTAAAAAAAATGAAATAGACAAAAAATGTAATCAATACTGGAAATGTTTTTTTCAGCTGATTTCTCCGTGAAGTTAAAAAAAAGACTTTTACACATAGAAAGCAAAGCAAGTCAAAATTTTGGATTATGCCAGTTTTTTTTTGTTTTGTTATTTAGCACAACTAATTTCAAACAAAACAAAAGGAAGACATTTGATTTGATTCTGCATTATGTTCATGTTACAAACTCTTGAAATCCCTCCCTTTCACCTGTTTACTGACAAACAGAGAACACTCCTATGTGCTCATCGATATACAGAATGAACTCGCTCGGAGAAACATCTGTGTCCCATGCCTCAACAAAAGGACAACCCCTGTGTCACTGTTTGTGGAGGAGAATTCAAATGATGCATGGTGCCTCTACTGCCCCCTTGTGTTGACTCAACAGATCTCATCTCTCTTTTTCTTACTCAGTACACAAACCAGCTTCTCCTCTTAAACTCAAAACCTCCGTCCTCCTTCACAGGGAGGAGGCAGATAATGATCCTGAGGGATGAACGTCTGTAGAGTACACTGTAGTTGACATGGGACATAAAAGCAAGCAGGAAGGTCGATATTGGAAATGTGGAGGGACATAGCAGTTAAAACCAGTCCAGCTTTGGTGACTCATTCAGCGGCCTTAAAGAGCAAACAAGTGTAATAGATGGCACACAGACGCAGAGCTTTATTTGACTTGTAGTTCTGCTCCTCACGCTTTTATCACACAATAAAAACAAACACAAAATGCACACTGTTTGAAGACGGTCATGAACCAGGGGACCTTCAGACAGACAGAAAAAAAGGGGGGAGAAAATGGGGGAGGAAGGTGGGGTCACTGTCTGTGACTCACACAGGGAGGATCAGCTTTTTAAATCCCTGCACCATCTCCGCTGATTCCCTTTCCTCAGATCTGGAGGCTTTAAAGATTTGCATTCTTGTGATGTAAAGAGCTACAGAAGTGAGGTAGAAAAAAGCAGAACAAGAGCTGCAGAAGTGAGGCCTTTCTCCTCCTCGCTCCTCTTCGTCCCCTACGGCCTCCTCCTCATTACCTGTCACTCAGGCCCGTCAAAAGGCTGAGGGGGGCTTTGTGAGGATTCAGACTCGGGCTGGTGTCATCAAACCTGTGACCTTTTCTGCCGAGCAGGTCCGGGCACGAGTGTGTAACGAAGTCTGCGTCATGACAACCCACGCAAAAGCTCTTTTAATGCATGCACACACGCAAAGACAATCGTACGCACAGTACAGGACAAAGACGATTCTTATCACGCACGGTCACACTGATGAGAGATCTAACATTATAGAGACGTTTACAGCTGCAGATGGCAAAAACTGCAATAATCTTCTGACAGTTTCATTCATAAAACAACTTAATTCTAAAGCACCTGCCTCTCTTTAACAAAAACCGAACATCTGGCCCTTGATTTTTTGTTTTTTCTAATAGTTCAAATCCAGTCTTGTTCTATTTTAGCACACACGTGTCCTGTGTTTTTTGTGTGTCTAACTATCCCTTCACCTCATGTCTTGCCCCATGTAAGGCACTTTGAGTTTGCTCTGTGTTTTTAAGTTACCATACAAATAAACTGTACATTTTGAAGCCTCGTTATGAAGCCACTACAAAGGCTTTAAAACAAGACTTTGGGTCATGTTTTGACCCGATCAATGTACTTTACATGGCAGCAGGGTCCTCTTTCTCTGAAGCAGAGCTTTCCACTAAAATAAAGATCTAAGAAGATTCTTCCCAGTTGTTACAGTGAAAACACAATCAAAAAGATGTGTCCATTGATTTCCAAAACCTGTGTCTTATTGTCTTTGGTTATGTCCCAAGACTTGAGTATATGGAAACAAACTTCAAGGCAAATTACTCAGGTGCGAATAAAGACAAATAGTAAAATCATGGTCCGAAAATCTATCCAGTTTAAAAACAGACTTCTAGCTTTAAATTAAACACACAGTCATTAGTGTGGATTTGACTTTTTCTGTGCAGTCAGGGAGAAAAACTCAGTTTGGGCAGCAGTAGCTCAGTATGCAGTGAGTTGGCTTGGGAGCCAGAGAGTTCAAGTCCCGAAACGGACTAAATTTGGGAAACTTTGTCTGGTTGCTGGATAGGTGCTTCCTGAGAGCTACTGAGGTTCAAACCCACGACTGGAGCGCTCATCTGTGTGCGGCTCCATCCCTTTGACACCTCTGCACTAATGCATATCTCCTTAAATGCCCGTTCACAGTATCCTGCTTGTGCATGTGTGTATATTAGGATAAATTATGTGTAGCATGTTCAGAGTGAATATCAGAGTTTTAAAAATGAGTTTCCCCTCAGGGATTAATAAACTATTTCTTCTTCAAATCCATTCCCCTTCGTTTTTTTTTTTACCTCCAAATAAAGTGGATCATTTCTTTAAAGTGTTGGCTTGTTGATGACCACATTAATGTTTGACCGGTTCCTTTAGCTTGTGCACTTGATTTATCAGAGAAAAAAATCATGTTTTTCCCGTGTTTACGCTGACAAACTCAATGCAAAGGAAAAGAGACATCATGCATATGGAGGCAAATGTTGGATATAACGACTTGATTTTAAGGAAATGCATACAAACATTTCTACATATATGTAGTCTAAATTCCTCCATCTTTAAATACTAAAGATGAACCAAATGCTGAGTTGTCTACTGTTTGTTGACACATTAGCTTCAATATTATATTTGCAGAGAATGAAGTCAAAGTATTGATCAGTGTTATTTGACGATAGTACTTTTCTGCACTAGAAAAGCAATTACTGCAACATGTCAGAGGGACATCAGAGACAGTAGGTAATACAGTACTTTCTATAGACACCATTAACCGTTGTGTGGGCTCCCTCGGGCCCCTAGGCCCCCAGGAAACAAGCTGACCTCCTGGCGTCATGCAGCCCACACGCTGTCCTCACACAGCCAGAACTGCCTAATGTCATTACGGGCCTGTTTGTGGTCAACAGCTCCCTGATTGAGATGTACAAGAAGTGCTGCTCGATGAATGTAGGAAGTCTATTAGTTAGTCAGAGTCCCAGATGGCCTGCAGAGGACAGACTTGCGTGTGCTCCTTCAAACACACACACACTTAATTACACTGCCTCCGAGTGAACCCTCTGACAGGCGGACGACTGCGAGCAAAGACAGAAGTGTGTCTATGTCCCAGCGTCTGCAGGAACAGAGAATTCTTCACAGAGCTGCTGCACAAGAAAGCCAGGCTTAGGCCCTAACAAGGTTAAACCCCTGAAAAAGAGTGACTTTTTAAATCATGGAGATTTGTGTTTCTGCGGGGTGTAATTAGCTTTGCTGTGGGGGAGGAGGGAGGGGGGATGAAGGGTCGGGATGCTGCATGGCGAAGCGGGGGACGACGACAGTGGGGCGCATTGTGGAGTCCGGCGGATTCAGGGGAGTAAATCTGATTATCAGCTCGTGTCAGAAGCCAGGCTCAGATACAGCTTAGCATTCAGAGCAACTTTCTACTTTCGATGGTGAGACAATGACCCCCACCCCCCCCTTCCCGGCCCATGCAGACCCAGAAGGCCTGTCACTGTTCCCCTGATGCCCCAACATCCTGAAACAATGCAACACTATCACAGGAGAGCACAGGATGACAGGAGCACAAAAACAGTGAACATAGAGCGGTAAAACAAGTATTTACACTTGGTTTAATGGGGAAATGCAAAGGTAGTCTAGTCTATGCTGGTGTTGTGGTGATGTCACACGAGTCAGTGTCACTTGCCTCAAGCAATTAAAATTATTAAAGTGAAAAAATCTGGGGTTGTAGTTGTACTGATAGAAAAGACCTCCATATCCTATTTTTCATCTCTGCGTGAGGCAAGATTCTCCAGGATATCTTTTCTGCTACTGGCACAACGCACATAAATCTCATACAAAAGTGTCAGCAGCAGGGTTGCATTGTGGGTAATTTTGGCTGGAGGTGCTGACAAGAAAGAAGAATGCTTGTGTATGAAAGACAAAAATCTCTGATTCTGTTGTGTCCATTTTTAACATCACAAATGTGTACCGTAAGAAAATGGCGAATGTTAGCATTCTTGTTTATGTTGTTAACTTTCTTAGCTAGTATGCTTGTGATTAATTGGCTGCGGCTAACACGGTGTAAGTGATTGTGAAACTTGAAATATATCTACTCATGATAATATCTGCTGGTATGTTTAGAAGAAGGTGGAAAAAAGCTCCAGGACTTCATTTACGTCCACAATACCGCAGACACTACCTTATTATCAGTCACAACTCTCCCTGCGCTAATGCTAACTCTAGCTAGCTGTAAATGTGATCACTTTGAGTTTATTTTTGTTTGTTTTAGAGAGTTATTATCAGAGAGCTGTCTTCTGGGATCCTCCCACACAACACGTTTCAGATTGTAAATATTGAACATGTTTATTATTTAAGATTGTTACGGCCACAACGTAGTAAAATTACTACCCCTGTAATTGTCTTATGTTTCAAAATACATGGGCCAGACGTGGCCATCGAACAGGCCGGGGGGGTCTGGCACTGTGTAGTTCCTAGCATACTCCTAACATACCTCACACCAAAGGAAAAACTGACAAGATCATCTTTAGAACCATTAAAAAGACAGGACTTTTCCTACTTTTGTCACAAGCGGAGAATTGTGCCCAAAATCAGCTCGATTATCTTGCAGCGTGTACCCCACATAAGATGACATACAGTATATGAAGAAAAAAAGAATTGTTAATGGTTAAAGCTGGAGCTAATCACGCGTAAGTATCTGGATACTACTAGTATTTCTGTGAGTTATCTAATGAAGCTTTAACACTCTGGTTGAACTCCTTGTGCTGGTCCCACATAAGTAAAGTTTCCTGTGTGTTTGGGCACCTGTGCATTCTGACCTGCACCGTTACATTGCAGCTCGTTTCCCTGGCGACGGTACAGGAGCTTTGACGGCTGTATAAAAGCCGACTGCTGGGTCAACAGCCTCTTGTGGGCTGTGTGTCTGTTTAGACAGGGACACGCTTGTTGTAAAGGTTGTGTTGCTGCAGTTTTACCATCACAATGCCCTCGCGATTTATTAGATATAGCAGAAAAGATGGAGGATGGCAGAGGGTAATGCCAGGCCTGATGAACTGAGGCAGTTGAGGATGTAAATGAGGCTGTAAGGACCAGCGAGCGTCTTTGTCTGCCGACTTTACTTGTTTGTTTAAGCAGAGGCCAAGACAGGAAGCCAGCCCACACAACTCTGCTGTCCCCATGGCAACCCCACTGTTAATTGCGGCACATCCACTCCCCGGCTCTTTTCAGCAGAGGGGAGAGGTGGAGACTTGTGAGTGTTGGAGGAGAGAAAGAGGAGTGTGTGTATGTTTCTTTGTACTTGTTAGAAGAATGGCAGGATAATAAGATTTTGCTTGATTTTTAAAAAGCTTGACTAGATTGTACTGCATGGTTGGAGTTGTATTTTAGCAGCAAACTCCATGAAATACTGTTTGTTAAAATGTAATAAAACAAATCAATGCTGGTGTAAAATGCTGGGGATATTTCAAACCAGATATTTACAGTGTTTCCCAGAACCACAGTGGGCCCGATTCGGTACCAATGGGCGGGGTTCAGATTGAACATGAGACGTTGCACCCCAAACAATGCATTAACAGGAGGGACGTACCTGCTGATTACCTGCAGAGCATGTGTAAAAATGTGACTTGCATCACGTACTCAAGGGGTAGAGATCGAGGGAAGATTGACCACCAGTTTATCGATCGCAGATGAAGATCTTATTTCAGATAAATAAGGGAAATACGAAAGTGTCCGCAAACACTCTTCGGAAACAGCTTTGTACAGTTTGAAATCAGCCCCCACTTCATCCTGTTGCTCATTTTTTTTAAGCATTCAGACAGGAGTTGGACTCAGTCCTGGGGGTTGAGTCACACTAGCTCTTTATTCTGTGATTTCTAATCTGTGACAGTAGCATCCTCTCGACTTTCCCCAATCCAATTTTTCTAAAGAATTTTTTTAAATCTAAAACCTTGTAGAACAATTTCTTCTCTGTTCCTGTCATGATGCCGCCCAGTAATAACAATTATAATGTACTTTAAACGCTGCTTTCTGAAGTGCTATAATTGACTCTTGTGTTACATTTTGTGATTAAAAAGAACAGGAAGCCTCATATGTTTCATGATCAGGGCTAATAATCATCATCTGCCCACAGAGTTGTGCCTAGGTCAATGAAAAGTTGACATCATGTTTGTGTAATGGCTTCATGGTGTTCTTACCTTTCTCACTTATTTATGTTGTGTATAATGCAGAGCGTGTGAATATGGGACATGTGCACTATACCGTATGTTGTTTATTGTTTTTGTTGTCACTGTGATGTGCTTCTCTGTTTGCTTTCATTGTTTTTTTAATGATCAAAACTACTGATGAGGCGTCTCCATGTGTGCAGCTCTGAAGTCCAAGACACATTTTCCAACAGGGACAAGGATGTGGAACGTATCGTATTATTTTGGTTAATTTCCTTTTTCTGTATCTATGGTGTCTTAAAAGGTTTTGTTTTTGGATATCGTTCAAATATTTGAACATTTTGGACTTTGATGCTTTGGAAAAACTGCTCTTGAAACTTTCACGTCAGTTCTTTTGACTGAATTGAATTGAAGTGACATTCATCAGAATAAAAGTGTTGCAGACATTTGGGGTAATTATATGAAAACATTCTTGCATTTGGCCTAATTTTCATATTTTTAGTTTCTAAGTTCACTCACAGCTTGGTGGCAGAATCCTCTCTCCCACAAGACGGCCTTGCTGACAAAAGACACATAAATGGGTCCCTGAAAGAAAAGAATAAGAAAAGAAGCCAAATGAATATCTTAGAAATAATTGGTTACAAACAGAGGACACTGTCACAGTTAGAAAAAACGATTAATGAGAGGCAGATTGAGATTGATTGACAAAGGATTTCAGAGATGAACTGTCTTGAGTAGCTCAGTCTTCCGCTCTGTGGAGCACAAGCTAAGAAACAATGACTCAAGACCGGAAAAACAAACATAAAGCCACACAGTGAGACGTTTAAGCCCCCACCCGGAGCATTTATAACCCCTCCATCATGATTATTGAGATGCTGCGAGACCCCTCCAGTGGTTTCAGCTCCTGCAGCAGAAGAGTGATGGAGTCTGCTCTCCCACACAGCAACCTTCAAACATCTGCTCGGTTAACACAACGTCTGCTCCTTATCTCCTTCTCTTTTCTTTTCAGCATGTAGCTTCACCAGGACAGTATGGTGGGTTTAAGTGAGGGTGCATCAGTTTGACCCGTGGAGCAGGGGGCGCTGTGTTAACTCATCAATCACAGCAGACACTTCACCGTCCGATGCCCAGCGGTCAGCGGAGCGGCTCATCCATCTCTCTTTGCAGCTCCTGGCAGCTCCCAGAAGCACCGAGTCAGCTCCAGAGTCCGTCCACTCCAGGGAGCAAGAGAGCAGATCCTCCCAGGACTCACCCCTCATTCATGGGCTGTAACCCCAGACCGGAGTGGGAGACAGGGGGCAAGAGGGGCTCACACAATAGAGCTTGATGTGTGTATACATTTGTGTGTCTTTTCTTTTTCTTTTGGTGTGCACTGGTGTGGAGCTCTCTGCCAGCTTTTACCAGACTCTCAAATTCACTCTCAGTGCTACTACACGTGGCTGGAGGGCAGCCAGAGTTTGGCCTTCTCATCAACTTCTTTTTGCTTTATTTTGACTGTACCTGCTGTATTTAACAACGCAAGTCAAGCATGATTATGCACGTTATACCAGAAATACCTCGCAACCCTCCATCTTTAAAATATAAGCCGGAATTGGAGACGAATAATGAGCGGCTCGTTGAAAACAGCACATTTTTAAGTGAGTCAGGGATGCATGTGTCCCAGTCTCCTGATTTGATATTTGTGTGCTGAATGAAAGTGCGTATTGGTCAAAGCAGCTGAGTGTTGGATTGGTCTGTGGGTACAATGTGGAGAAACTGAAACAAACGAAGCTTAAGCTGAAACACCAAATGCTCAATTTAATAATATGGAAAAGCAAATAAATACAAAAATGTCAATTCTCAAATCTTGTCAAAAATGTGTCAATTAAAAGACGTTTAGCAGCGATAAATCTCACCATCACACGTCTCTATGGGTTGAGAAAAAAAGTTGCATTGCAGTCACAAGATGCTACAGTACAGTGTAGTCTAACACCTGTGGTTCTGTCCTGTTACAGTCCAATGGGAGAAGTAAAATACCACCAGACTTAGTTAGAAAATCCTTGGTATTAAGGCCACGTTTAAGTTCTCAACATTCAAACTAAAAATGGATTGCTTAATTTGAACCCAGACATGGGTTGAATGAGAATCGTGCTCTTTTTCTTTATCAAATATTTAGTAGTATAGGGCTAACTAGTTCCACGACGAGAGTTTTTTCTTGAGCTTATTCAATGAGTTCTACTGGAAAATCTTTTTTTTTACCAGCATACAAATTTAGCCTCTGTTGTCAAGCATAACATCAGGCAAGTCGACATGTTCAGACCCAAATTACAGGTCTGAAGAAATCAGCAGGAGACAGCATTTTATGTCAATTCATAAAGCTTTTTTAGCTAGCTTTTGTTGCCAGCTTGCTTCACCTCATAAAATCTGCCAAGTAAATAATTTATTTTAGCTCTGTTTTCATTTTTCATAGACTTAAAAGGAAAACTGGTCAGACTCTATTCCCCTATAAGGCTTTCAAATCATCAGAAAATCTGTAAATGTAACAATTTACCGTGAAATGTCTTCATCAACACAAGGAGTACAGATGTAAATTATAGCCTTCTTGCTAACTGCAGCATTCTCACATCATGTACATTTTCCATTTTTGATAGGTCGAGAATAAACATTTGCTCTCAGATCTCCTGCTAGCATGGATGAGGCGTTCTGTAAATGACAAATGGTCAACTTCAATCTTCATTATTGATGCCTCTTTCTGCCTTTGATGCTGTCGTTTGACCCATCATACAAACACAACCCATAATCCCATACAGAGTTCCTCTAAAGTGATTGCTGCTCCTCTTTTCCTTCTTCAATTCCGATGATGAGATTAGTGAGATCCCCGGCAGATGGGATTTCCGCTGTACATGAATCCACCCTGTGTATCCCCCCCTTTTCCAGCTCCACATATTGGTACTTCCGGTCAGACCGTTTGAGCGCAGAGCCGTGTGGGCTGGCAGAACTCACACAGACAGGAAGTACTGTTGTTTAGGGCTGAACCAGCAACGCTAAATAAGGTCAAATATGGTCAGTCTTATCAATAATGAGTAGGTGGAATGGGCTGGATCAAATTACCAATTTAGAGCTAATCACCAAAGTGGTGGCTGCTCTTTGCTTTATCCCCTCTCCTACTCGGTTTTCTCGTCTCTGTGGTGATTCCTGACGCCATCTGTCTGTCTGTCCTTCTCAGGGGGGCCCTTCCTCTCTCTCCTGAGCGAGCACTACACTGGATGTTTTATTAATTCTGTTTCACCTGATTACACCCTGTCTGTGAGTCAGGATGCATTAATAGGCATTTAATCAACGTTTAATTAAGGGTGCAGGCACTGAACAGAGAGCCAGTCAGATCAAAGCTGCGTCCCCTGGAGGTTAGCAGCAAGGACAAAATAAAACAGGTTTATATATAAATCTCAGTGATAGGTTGAGATAAACAAGCTGCTGCAGTGGCACCTCACTGGTAAACATGCTAATAGCTTGAGATTATTTAAAATATTTCACTTTTACAACCATCAAAAAGGGAAAATTTTGAAACTTTCAACAAAATCGTGTCCAATTTGGAGAAATTGCTCTAATCTTGTTTCTGTCTTCAACATCAAATTTGAGAAAAAACTAAACTGAATCCCCAACACTCTACTCCATGAAACCTTATTTCATACACCATATCAATCCCTCTACGTTAGCTGGCTGCAACAACAAACAATGTTCTGGCACTAAACTAGTTGTAAAAACAACACTGACTTTAAGTCCCACTGATTAATGTGAAAGAGAATCACCTGTTTCTTTGCTTGGATTTTGATCACTACCAACTCTTTAGAAAATATCGTTGTCTTTAGCTGCTAAATGCTTCACTGAGTTCGCAAGCTACTTTTTCAGTAGTTTAGTAGTATTAGTATTCACACAGCAGGTGTATCAAAGATTTTACTCTGACAACAGTAGCTTGCTGTAAAAACACAGCTATAAGAGAGTTAGACATTGTGGAGAGTAAAACCACAAAATTGTGTCAAGCTACAGCTTTCTCTGTGCAGCTGATCAGAACTTCAATTTCAGATAACTTCTCACCAGCTCTTACTGTTGCTAGGTTATCAAAGTTTGCTAACGGCAGGTGGATTCCCTCTGTAGTGACCATTAGGTCTGTTTTAGATAGCTCTTTAAAATGTATATTTGCTGTCGTTCAAGGGAATGTCACCAAGAGAACATAAAGAAAATTTAAATGTTTGCCCTGCAAAGAAGAGTCAGATTAGTTTCTCCTCTGTCATTGTTGTTGACAAAGTTGATATCAGAAGTCCTGCCCCTCCTTGATTTTGATCTGACGTTGAGGACATTCATGTGCTTACGATGCTGAGCGCTGAAAACTCTGAACTGTATTGGTTTATTGGTTTTGTATACAAAATAGGTGCAAGGAAATGGTGTTTGTGGACTCAGGCCTTTAATCTCCATTAAGTTCTCCTGTTTCCTGCATATTTTCTTCCTGCTTTATTTCTGTTTTGTTTTCTGGCCAAAGATCTGAATTTATTGTGTATTCATCTTCTTGAGATTGAAGATGCAATTTTAGCTGCCAAGATATTTCTCCGGGGTTTAACCATTAACATCATGCAGCTCTATACACCCACACTGTGGTGATCAGACAGAAGCAGTGTGTTTACTTATTTAAAAAAGAAAAGAAAAAAGAGGCTGGTGCTTAAAGGCCTAATAAATGACACAGACTTCCTACGCCTGTTAGACCTAAACCTAAAGTCTCTCTTTTTCCTCATGCATCTGATTCAACCCTTCAACTGCAGTGAAGTCAGCAGTGAACTATTTAAATTGCAACATATAAATCAGCAGCTGGATTTGTCGATAAACCAACAAACTTTGAGACAAAAGGACCGGCACAGTCTCCAAAGCTCAGACGAGCCTTTTAAAATCACGCCACAGGAACTCAACAATGCAGCACAACATAACTGATGAGCAGATCCAGTTCAGAAAACAATCAAGCACACGGCTGAGCTATCAATGGCAAACAAAGAGCGAGGGTGACCACCTCAGCATGTCTTTGGCCAGGTTAGAGTCAGAGACAGAATAGGAGCGCACGCAGATTGAGAAAGAGAAAGCCAGGGGTCAGCTATAATGAGCCGTGAATGTGAGCATCCGTCCAATCCTGTTTAATGGGGTTCATCCCTGGAAAGGTTTCTGTCCGGCCTGCACCGGTGTCAGTGTGTGTTCGCGTTGGGGTACGGGTCAGGGGTCTGCAAGGACTCTCTGACCCTGAAATGAGCTCTGGGAGTCAGTGGGGACCCCCACTGGCAGGACAGAGCTCCTTTTATGCTTTAATCTGCAAGCACAGGAGATCAATATGGAAACCATTGGTGCTGGGATTGTGTGCAGGAGTAAGCGGTCCAGCCATTTTAGATGTCTCACAGGGGGTTGGCGCACCCTGACAAAAGCACAGCCCTGCTGCCACCACCAGTCACAATGACCTGTGGGACAGTGGCGCACCAGCAACTAACCTACTTAACATTCATTAGTGTCAGAGAGGTGGACAGATGCTCTGGGTTTTACGGATCTTCTCTCTCATGTTCTCTACATGGGGCACATTCAGCAGCGTTTGACGTGTCTTTCATTTGGGATATTGGAGTTGTGGGCGGTGGCGGCAGCAGGCCGCTCAGCTGTGGATTAGGGAGGAAGAGCTGGGTGGGCATGGATGGACTCACCCTCTGCGCGTGGTGTGTGGAGTGGGGGCCGTCAGGCAGCCAGGTGCTCCTGCTGAGGGGAAGCCTGGACCGAGACACAAGACTCCGATGACGCTTAAAATCCTGATTTCTGAAGGGTCTGTTTTCCCAGTGAAGATCTGGTTCTCCTCTTCTCTCAACAGCAGACATGTCCAATGAGCTTCAATCTTACATTCGACTTGTTCTCTCAGTCCAAATGTGAACGACCCAAGTCTTCAAGCAACAAGAAAACAGGAAAACCCTTTGTGGCTTAGTGATTTAAGGGGAAAGGAACTGAGAAATGCTTCTCTCTGTGGGAGGCAGAAATGTACTCCTCAAATAGCTTATGCCTGTTAATAATTACCATCCTGCTAAACCTCTGCAACTCTCTCATGCACATTGTTCCTCTTCAAGAAACAGAGCACAGTTTTGTCACAAGGCATTACAATGTTTCATGCACAATTTGAGGCAGATAACAAACTTAAACCCTGTGTTCCTTTCCCGAATCATGCACTACAAAAAAAGGGCCGACAATAAACTTTCAATGAAGAAGTGGAGCCCTGCTCTGTGACAAAGGCCAGAACAGACACCAGGACCAGCTGGAAAGAGAGGGGGTCTTTCAGCCCGACTCCAGACACAACATGGATCAGGTTCTGGGCTGCCATACTGAAGCATAAATCTCCTTTCCTTAATTACATTACAGGGCATATAGTGGCAAGCTCTGTGGAAACAATGGAGTCTATCAATTCCACAAATCAGAGCTCAGTGGGGTATGTATGTGTGTGTGTGTGTGTGTGTGTGTGTGTGTGTGTGTGTGTGTGTGTGTGTGTGTGTTCTGAACAGGCCTCTATCTGTATCTCCAATCAAAGCTCATTATATAGAGTGTGACTTGAGTTTGAGGTTCTTCATCTTCAGATTTGTATTTGCAGGAACGACCCAGTCAGTCCGCTGGTGGTGAAATATTAACAAAAAGACAAGTGGGGAGGAGTGAGTGTTTTCCATAGTGACCGGACCAAACACTTACAGCAGAGACACACACTAGATGCAAATCCCCCATAGCTAATGTCCGGCTCAAACTGCATAAAAGGGTTTTACATAGTGTAGTTTTAATCATCACATTTTTGCCGCTGTAGAAATCTAGAGAAGAAGAATCTGCTCTGCTTAGTTTCTCTGCATGTGATCCATTTACAGGGATTAAAGTTCTCCTTTGCTTTGGCATATTTCTGTCAATTTCAGGATTGTATGGATGTTTAATAAGTGTTAATCAGACAGAAGTAAAAGTTGGGGAGCATGAGGGTTGGAGAAACTAAATGACATGCAAATTGTTGTTTTTACTGACAGACATTTGTCTGAATCCTGTGACACAGTCATAGCCCTGTACCAGCTGATAGTTGGTACATTTTTAGAGGCATATGATGCACTTACTTGACTGTAGGTCACTTTTTCTGACAGTTATATAGGATGTCTAAAGAAGCCACAAGTTAGGTCATATCTGTCGCCCTAGATCTGGAGCATTTAAAAAAGACAAACGTGTCGGTCTTATATTCTTACATACTACAGGAGGTCATGTAGGGACCCCCCTCTGTTACTTCTGTTGTTATGTAACTTTATTTGTGTCGCACATTTTCAGTCAAAAGATTACTTTTTGCTTTAATCGCTGCATTTAATAGAGTGTGGAAATGTGTCCATAGCAGCTAAAATTGTGACATGAATGATAGCACCTCTGGACTGTCTGACATCAAGCTCGCCCCTCCAGAAGCCCTCTCTCTCTCTCTATCTATCTCTCTCCCTCCTTTCTCTCTCTCTCTCTCTCTCTTTCTCTGTCTTTTCTCCCTCCCTCTCTCCTTTCTGTCTCTTTTGACTCTCTGGGGGCTCTGCAGAGTATTTTTGGGGTAATCCAGCTGCAACAAAACAGGTTGCTAAGAGGCTGAGAGAAAATGCATTGTGTGAGGGGAAGTAACGGTGGAAATGTCAGTATTTTTGTCCCAAACTTTTTTAAATGAAGAGAAAGTTTGGAGAACATCCTTGTATTATATGTATGTATTGTATTGAGAGTTTAGTACAGTTTTTATGAAACTGAATAATCAATGCAATATAAGAAATGTTCTGCATGTTTCCTTTTGCTTTGATTTGAAGTCTGTTTTATAAACTCTAGTACTAGTAATAGTATTAGTTTTCACCTTAAGTGAAATCTACCATATTTACATTATATATTAAAGGTACAGTATGTAGAATCGCATGCTAATGTTACATTAAAATATCTAACTTAATTTAAAAATGGACTAAACCCATGTTATATAAATTTTTTAATTGAGTACTTACATCACTTCAAATATTTCCAAAAGTTATCAAAGCCAGAGAAATCTGTAATCTTATAGTTGTAACGGGACGTGTCTTGTGGGCGGCCGCCACGACAGACAGGAAATGTTGATCGTTGTCAAGGAAACACTGGATGTTACGTCAAAGACCGCTGCATAAGCTAGCGCTAACTGCTACTGAAAGCTGCCGCTCTGTCGCTGTATGTGCTGCTGTGATATAAAACGTCATGTAAATTATACTTGGATACATCGTCAGTACACATATTGTCTTTCTCAGGTCGGTTTCGCCCGTTCGTATTGATTCGTTCGTTTTTACTCCCATAATACACCGCAAGCCTCGACGTCATCTTTTGTTATTGTTTTGATTGAGAGCCCCCTAGCGGCGGATTTTACATACTGTACGTTTAAGAAATGAAATATATCACGGGGGAACTTATTTTAACTATAAGATAGCACTTCAGTAAACTCGTATTTTTCCGTCGAGGGTCACAGAACCTGATACGAGTTATAATACTTTCTGAGACTCTCACGCAAACCTTCTCATAATGCTATTTTAAAAACTTATTTTATAACTGAAAATGAAAAGTGACACAAAGGGAGCGGAAAGAGTCAGTAAAAACATTATAGGTGCGGGTTGGAAAACCAAAACAAAAAAGCTGAATGGCACCAAAACTGCAGAGTAATAATCCGAGGAGTTTGTAAAAATATCGTTTATATTTATGTCCAAGCGTTGATTTGTTTCAATGCTAATGTAAAAAAAAGGGAAACTTTAAAACGTTTTTTTTTTTTAATCTTTGTGTATGTGTCTTTGAACAGCTAGTATAACATCTACCTTTTTTCTTCTGTTAAACTGAAATATGGAAAGAAAAGCTTTCTTGGATGTATTCTCTCTGTCTCTCACACAAATAAACACATACATCAGCACACAAAAGCTGACAAAGCCTCTCACAAAACACATAAAAATACAATTACAAGAGCTTTCATGGACTTCTAAGGATCACAGCCCAGCCCACCGCGTGCTGCCCTTTGTTGGCCGCGGGACCTGGAATCAAAGAGCGTTGACCTGCACGGCTCTGCCCGGCAGGCCGGCGGGGAGTCCAGCTCGGACTCCAAACCCTGGTTACCATGCCAAGCTGGGATCCCCCCTCCCTCCACTTCTCTTAGCCCCCTGGTTAGCTCTGTTATTTCCTCATCTCATCAATCTGTCAGCTAAGCCCTCTGACACGCAGCACAATATGGTCCCAGTATTTCTCAGTTCAGGCCCTCTTTTCAATATGGTTCCAGCTTCTCAAGATTAGTCAACTCACCCATGATGGTCCACTCTCCTGGGGAGACAGGGAGTCAGCACCAAATATAGTTGCTAGAGGCAAGAAGATGGCAGCTCCTAAGCCAAAACTCAGAATCAGCTTTCCTGGCCAGGTATGTGAACACCTACAAGGAATTTGACTCCAGTTAAACGGTGCTCTCTATGTGCAAACAATACAAAGAAAAAGTAGTTTCAGTGTAAATCTAAAAGTAAAATCACTAAAAACAGGCAGGATAGGGTCTCACCTCGGTGCCCTGCTTATAGCGCTCTGTAAGTTTGGCAGCGGGCCGCGGTTTCTTCACGAGAAGTGCGTACGGCTTTATGGTACTAACCGGTCTCTGTACGGTTTGATACAATGGCTGAGGCTAAGCGACAGAAGACGTGGGTAACGGATGAGAATAAGAAGAGAAAAAGAGAGAGTGACCGAGCAAGAAGCAGCGTGTACATCCCTGCACATAGTAAATAAAACAGACTGTGATGTAATTTTAGGCTGAATTGTTGACAAAAGTTTTCTCTTTACATGTCTCAATTCTTTAGTCTTCTTCATTTCATTCAATCTTTGTCCACTTTGCAGATACAATGCTTCAGAATCCCACTAAACTGTGATTGAAGCTGCTCAGCTTTACAAAAAGAAACAAAGCTTTATAAATTAAACAGAATAAAAACTGGTGCTTTAAACCTATAAACTGCCTCGGAGTAATGTTTTGTCTGTGTTTCAAAGTTTACACCAGTGTGTCCTTCTATCTGCCTGCAGTACACCCGCTAGTACCTAACTGTAAGCTAAATAAAGTAACTATGTTCATAACTTTGTTAATGTTTGAATTAAAAAATCTCGCCAAAAAGAAACTTTAGGAAAAACTTGGCCACCTGTGAACATGTGGAACAGTTTTATGTAAAGAGAAGGAGGAGCGTGTGTATTCCCGTGCTGTAGACTGGACTCACTCGAGGACGGACCATTCAATTTATTTTCAAGTAAGGATGAAAGGAAGACTCCAAACTATGCATGTCTCCTATTCAGAGGTGACGCTCTTTAAAAGAAAGAAAAAAAAAGACAGCAAAAAGAGTTGGAGCGGGGAGGAGGGGTGGAGCGCTGCATAAATTTTACATACACAAGGCTGCAGACAAAGTGATTGTTGCTTCCCCCAAAACTTTTTTTTCCTCCTCCAGAAAACACTTTTCTTGCTGAATAGGCACCTATTAGTGACTCCATTATGGGCACAGGGCTCTTGAATGGCTCCTCACTGTGCGTCTTTATCATAGTCAGGGCTGTGAATACAGGCTGGCCCCCTCCCAACTAAACTCTTTACAGCCTGTATTGATAGGTGCTGGTGATGATGGGTGAGGCAGGGGGAGAGGGGGAGGTCGGGGCTGCCTCTCTCTCACCCCCCGTTGTGTGCTCCAGGTGTGGTGGGTTAAGCGTAGCGTTTCGAAGCCTCTATTGTCCCACACACTTTTTTCTTTTCCACTTGTTCCAGTAGAAAAAAAAATGGATGCAGTGTTTTACATGCATTAGCTGATCTCCATAATGCAATCCCCCCCACCCAAAACTGCACCCCCAAAACAAGTCAGGCCTCCGGCGAATCGCTGCACACCGCCTCAGAGCCGTGTATTGTTGCTGGATTATTCAGGAGTTAGCTGAAAGAAAGAGACATGCCGAGTGGGGTGTCTGTACTTTATCTCCAGGGGAGACAGGGGCTAAAGAAGGAGCTTCTTTGGAGGAGTGAGTTAGTGCGGCGAAAAAGCACGAAAACACCTGCAGAAGACACGCGAAAGGGGCGCCGAGGCAAGGAAACCCAGAATGTTTGTCTGCACTTTTCTCTTCTACTGTAAACTAACTTCTCCTGAATGGAGGAGATAATATTTATCACAAAATGATCACGTCTGCACAAACTTTAAAGTGTTGACAAACCAATCAGAAAGTTCACAGTTTCAATCAACACCACAAAAAATGAGGAGTGAACAAACCTCTGTGTGTTTGTGTGTGTAGTGTGTGTGTGTGTGTGTGTGTGTGTGTGTGTGTGTGTGTGTGAAAGCATGATCCATTCACGTTTGAAGTTATGTGTGTACACTCAGTTGAAGTAGAGAGAGAGACACAGAGAGAAAGTAAGAGACTTTATGATGAATATGGAAGCATTGTTCAGCCGTGCTTACCTCCGCAGGGAACCATCTGCTCCCTGTCAATGCATCACCTGCTCGTCTGAGCCGTCTCCGTGGAAACGAGGGGTGGGGGGGATTAGGAGAGGTTATAGCTTTGATGGGAGGGGCCGTCGCCGGGGACAGAGAGGAGGTTCGCTGAAGGTGGTGGTGGAAAGGAGTGGGCTGATTGGGAGAAAAGTTGCCGGAAGAATGTCGTCCTCTGCTGGTGGATAGAGGAACAACAGGAGACACATGTATACATGGAGAGAAGCTACACAGCATTAACACATTTTTCCACACAGAGGCCACCTGTTGAACATGTCATTGGTGTAGACGAAATTCTCACTGCAGCATAAATAACAAAATATAGTTGATACATTTACATGTTTACATACATCGATTTATTGTGTTCATCTGACTAAAACCAGACTTTTAAAATACATGTTAACTTAGTCTGACTGAAATCGCACTTCAAATTTCTTGAAGTCGGACTTACAAATCAGCTTTTGCGGTAGGGGGTTGATTTACTTGTTTTATGGATACAGCTCAACCAGACTGAAACTGGCAAAGGAAATGACGTTGTACATGTCTGATTGTGATGAGTTTCTGCGGAGTGACAGTGACTCTGCGTTTGCTGTAAGCACTCATGCAGAACATCTGGTATTGTGTGACGAGCAGCGTGAATGCGGATCAATCACAGAATTCTCATTAAAGCTCTGTGTTCCTCCGCCTACAGAACATACTGTACAGTGTAACATGCATGTGACGGCTGAGTAAACACTGACCTGAGGACAGCTGAGAAGGTAAACAGACGAAGTACAACTGATGACTGAGACAGACAGCCACCAAACAAACACTGAGTCACTGGTCCCATTACATTTATACTGAGAAATGTCTTGATTCAAGAGAAATAATGACGGTGTTCTTGTATTTTTTATTCAAATAGCTAACAGGGTTAAAAGAATATTTGAACTCTTATGGACACAAGCATACCTGCTGAAACTAATGGAGATCCTGAGTCAATAAATAAGTTAGAGGTGTTTATGTGCATTTGAATACATGGCTTTAGGTGCAAATGTTTCAGCTTATAGAAAAAAAATTGCACTTAGCCTAAGTGAATCTAAATTAGATTTTTTTTAGCTTCTGATCCTTTAATCAGAAAACTACATTTTTAACTAAAAAACACATGAAAAATACTGAAAAATGCAAAACCAAAGTAAATTGTGGGTACATGCCCCCTGTCCATGGTGTAAATGTGCCCTTGGGCCTTGAAGTCTCAGAGACAATCTACATTAAAAGCAGGATTTTCAAGGCCCTTTAGCAGGAGACGATAGCCACATTCAAGCGCTCACCTGCAGTCGCCCTTCACTGACACAGAGAAAGTCTGACTGACAGGTGAAAGTGACCACTGCTGCAGGGAGGAAACACCTTTTGTGTTTGGTCATGGAGCTGGTGAAGGCAGTGACCCACATCCCCCTGCCGACGAGATCATCAGCCTGAGGGGGAGGGAGGGGTCTGGATCACTCTCTCTTTACTTCATCAATACACCCCCTCTAACCGTCACATCCTTAACATGTCAGCCCCCTCAGTTAGGGACCTCTTCCCCTTAAAACAACCTGTATCTAATCTCCATCTTAACCACATGTGTAGGAAACACTGTGCCTCTCTGTTATCTCCTGCACATCCTGTAAAGATGTTAAAACAGCTGCCAGGCGACATACAGGCCTTTAATGCACGCAGGTTATATTACATTTAAGAATTCCTGAGGGAGACATACAATTTGGGGCAGCAGTAGCTCAGTCTGTAGGGACTTTAGGTTGGGAACCGGTGCGGACCAAAGTATGGAAGTTGGTCTGGTTGCTAGAGAGGTGCCAGCTCACTTCTTCTGTACTGCCAAGATGCCCCTAAACAAGGCATCAAACCCCCAACAGCTCTGGTACACTCCCTGTGTGCAAGCCCAACTCTGACATCTCTCCATTACTGCATGTCCATAAGTCTTGTTGGTGCATTTCAGGCCTATTATTGATATTTATTCATTGATCATTATTGATTTTTCTTATTGAATTAACACCCTTCACAAAGCAGAAGATGCCCATGAAAAAGAAGAAATTGATTAAAAGCGCGGTTATCACCTCAGCTTAACACAAATGTGAGGAAACAGATTAACTGGGAAGAAGTCAATTAAGCAAATGTTTTTGCAACAGGTCTCAATGAAGGCTTTGTGAGTCCCTACAGCAATGCTAAATGCTAATGCCAGCACGCTGACATGATCAGTCCACCTGATGTGAATGTCATCAATCAGTCAATTATTTTTTTATTTGTAAAGCATCACACAATAACAAATGTTATCTCAAGAGACTTTACAAAAAGAGCAGGTCTCGACCGTACTACTCGTTCTATCTTTGTCACGAGTTTTTTTAGTCCAGCATTTCATAAAAACCAAAGTAATGGACAATAAAATATGTGACCTGATGATGGCGCTGTGTAGGTGTAATAATGGGCAGTGGCAGCTGGTACAAAAATCTCCTCTCTCACAGATGGGCCGGGATGTACACCTTACTTTGTTAGCTTAATGCTAAGACATAATGGAAATTGCCACTAACAGGCTTACAGAAATAGTTTTGTGGTCGCAGAAACTCAAGTAACTCAAGTAAAATGTTAATGTTAAGTGCAATAGAATGTTTTAAGCTAAGAGATGCCAAGTTAGTGTCTTAGCATCTCTGCAGTTTGTAACGCTACAGTGTCATCATTCAAGTGTCGGTGGCCTGCGGGCTAGCTCAGAAAGATCAGTAAATCTAATGTACGTGCAATAATACCTGTCACTCATTTACACTATGAAAGTAGATGAAAGATGATGCTACAGTGCTTGGTTTGTATAAAATAAGCTCATTAAGATGTACTGCATGTTTTTCTTGTACTCTCAGGCTCAGTTGCTTCTCTAGATTCAACCAAATTTAAACAGCTAATTACAATCCGATGCAGAGATAGAAGAAAAAATAATAAAACAATTTTTACTCCAAAATATGACTTAAAAAATGCCTCACGACTCAAACTATTTCAAAATGTAGGTTTAAATTTCAAGTCTTCAGACCTAAAGGTTCAAAGTTGGGATGCCTCTTCTTGCTGTAACTACATCTTCAATCTTGCAAGGAAGCGGTTTTGCAAAAAAATCACAACAATCACAAGATGATGCATGAATATTTCGAAATCTCTTCTGGTGGACACATTTCAACTGTTGCAAAATGTACATCATGTCAGCACACTTTAAGATCCATCCATCTTAAGTTAAGACATTTCCCTTCCACAACAACCTATATCAAAATCAAGTTGGTACAAAGGAAATAAGGAGGGAGATTCATCCTCTGGGTAACATAAAAATCTATCTATTGATCAAACTGATGGATCGAATGCCATCCACAGAGCCATGTTGCTCGCATGTTAACAAGTGTCATTCTCATGAAGGCATCATTTCCCACTTCATATCAGAAACACATGGTCAGACACGGACTCTTTCCCTGGACCGGTTGCTGATCCTGGGAGAGTTCCTGTCACAGCCACGTGTAGCTGTAGGACTCAGGGTGACTTTTCTGGGTGTAAAATTCAATTATCCAGCGGGTGAGCGTGTCTGTTGTGAGCGGTGGGCGGACGGCTGCCCGTTCCCAGCATGCGACAAGGGGGTTAAGAACCACAGAAAGGCCTCCATTATCCAGAGTGAGAACGGCCCATGTGGCTGGCTGCACGGCCTCCGCTCTCATTCACTCTGCCTTTACAAACAGCACTCCCGAAAGCCTCAGAGTTTCTTTCTCTTTTCTCTGCTTCCCCCCCTCCCTCTCTCTTGCTCTCCAACTCTCAGAAAAGAGAGCCTCCACAATGCTGCTGGGAGGCTGGAGTGGATTCTTCAGCACCCCTGTGGACAGTCCACATGTGGACAACATTCACAGGATGTCTGTCAACTAGTCCATTAATCAACGACATCTCATGAAAGAACAATTAGGAAGCTCACAACTCTATAACAGATTATCATCTCTAAGCACCCCTGCTTCTCCCCCTGCACAGCAATTTTCTGGCTGAGGTTGAATTTCTTGTCACTTTTTCTCTACGATAATTATAGAAAAATTGAGTTATACAATCATGACAAAAAAAAAGATTTAAGGACAGCTGTAGCTGTGAAAGAGCTCACTCCTCGCTGGCAGAGAAATTTGCTCACATCTGGCTAATCACTGGTGTGAGAATGGTTCTTCAGTGTGTGAATAAGACTGAGGCGCTATGGAGGAGGCAATTGAAGACGCACACACTGCACCACTTCTCCTGATAAATGAGCAATTGTCTCCATCGCCATTAATGACGTTAAATGACACAGTGGGGAGCTCTTCATCCACTGGACAATATGGAGAGGACACTGAGGAACCTTGGGAGTTTCTATGTGACATCACGTCCCATCTGCAAATTATAGACCACTATAGACAAGCAGAAGATGCATACAGTGGCCCATTATGAGTGCTCTGGAGAAAATACGAGGCCTTTATAGTATGTTTATGTGCATTTCAATTAGATCAGTAGGCTAATGGCTTTCTTTTAACCCAACTTAAAGCAGCAGTAACTGATATTTTGCCAACCTTGACATGTTATCACATCTTGAAGTTGATATAATTAACTTTCCAAAGAACTTTTTCCGACACGCAGCATCATTCATTTCAAGTCCTCTTTGTTTCCACCTAGCTTGTTGCTGTGTTTGTTTGTTGTATGTAAGATTTTATAAGGTAGGATGATGTTTTCTGTCTATATTTAAATATCATGCTACCTCTAAAGGGATTTGTGGAGTTCATTTGAATGTCCTGACGTCTACCATTGCCTAATCACTATCCTGATACCCTATTTATTAATCAACAAAAAGAAGTGAATTATGATCACTTTAAGTTTTGTCTTGTAAGTGGCATTTTTGCCGTCACACTGTTTTGATTGTGAACAGGTAGACAGGAAAAGAGAAAGATGAAGGGGTAGGACATGCAGCTGGAATTGAACCAGGACTTTTTTTTTGTTATATCTACGTTATCCGGTCACTTAATGGAGGAAAATATTGAGATAATTCTAAAAAAGTTAGCTCACATTGGCATTACTAAAACTGTTACAGTGATGTGTGTATTACCTTGAGATAAAAAATGTGATAAATGCTAAATAGCATCAGCTAAAATAATTAAAAATAAATACATGTAAAGGTAATTTGTGAAATAAAGTGCAGTCACTCAAGTCAATGCCACTGGTTGCTTTTTCAAGTTTTGAAATGTGTTGCTCAGTGTGCTGGAGTGATGGTGTTCTTTCAACATTAACTAACCCACACTGCCCTCGTGTGGCACCTGTGGAGCTCCTCACTGTCAGGTATGTTCGTGTCAGCAGTTCTGCACAGAAAGAAAAATAGTTATTTTTTGTGAAAATAATGTTTGAATATTATTATGACTGTATTTTGTTTGTTTGCTTTTAAAGGTTTTATCACTAAAGTGCTGTGTTTTTGTAATGTTCCTTCTGAGTTATTGCAGGCTATTTGTCAAATAGTATAGAAGAGACAAAATACAAAGAGGACAAATGGTACATATATATACCAGTAGTTATAAAAGGTTTATAATAAATGGCAATTTCTTATAATCATTGGAGGGTTGCCGGTTCAAGTCCTGGAGCAGACCAAGTTGGGAAATTGGCCTGGTAGCAACAGGACTTGTCTTCTAATATGTCACTGTTACGAGACTTTTTTTCTGATAGGGTGCCAGCAGTAAGTATAAATACACATAGAAATTAGTCTATGATTAAATGAATTAAAACATGTGTTCATTTAAGGTAATTTTCTCCTTTGTCAGGTAAACCAGGCTAAATACTGTATGTCCTCTATAAAGGAACAGGGCTCACCACACATCTAAATTAATCTCTCTTTTTTACATGTCTGTCATCTGTGTCTCCTCGACCGGCCCAATGAGCTCAGTTACCTGTAAATAAGATGCCAGGATTCAGCACACAGTAAACTTCTTGCATGAAAGCACAGATAGATGGTGTTGTTCCCCCAGTCAGAATGTTTTCCTTCCTTTGTCATCCAGATTTTCCTGATTAAGAAATTAAAAAGAAGTGTCAGAACTCAGTTATGTCAAGAATAGAGATATTAGAGGTTATTTTAACAGCATTCATTTCTGTCTGAGTTCAAGTTTTTGTCTATACCTTCATGTTAAGGCTTCAATAAACATGATACAAGTTGCTGTAAAGAGAAAATAAAGTTTCCAACCTTAGTTATTATGTGATATTAGTAGGTAAAAGTTAAGAAAAGTTCTGCGTTTATTCCCCATCACTAGCTATATATATAGCATGCTAACATTAGCATAACTCCTTTGTAAGCGCTGTCTGGCTTTATGCTAGCAAGCTAACATGAGAGCTAACTAAACCGTTTGGCTTATGTAACTTTTAGCATGTCGACGTTAGCATTTTAGTTCACCGCGCAGTTCAAGTTCAGAAAGACTACTCAGTCCACATGTAAGCAGACTATTTGTTAAACTTGTATTTGTTAAACATTTAATAAAATGTATTTTAGCATTTAGCTCGAATGCCAGAGTGTTTACGTGAGGACTGTCGACTAACAGGCTATGGCTAATGTAATTATGTTAGCATGCTAACATTAGCTTTTTAAACAGTGACATTAACTTTAGCTCCAAATTACTATTAAGTCGAGGATATAGTCATTTTGTGTTTATATTTCTTTTTTTACAGTCTCTACAATAATGGTAAACCCCATATATCATTAGCAACATTTGCTTATTATAATTTAAACTCAGTTTCAAATGGAGCCAACAGAAATATATGAATGACATTAGACGAATAAAAGTGCGTTTGCCTTCGGTTTCAGGTAATGTGTACCTGGCTGCTGCCAGGTCAGTCGGACGATACAGATAAAGAAAGGCATCTTTACTGCAGCAGCGGTCATGGTTAAAACTAAAAACTAAAACCCCCTCATCCAGCGGTAGACAACAAGAACCAGATGTGCCATTGTAGTTCTGTTTCACAACAACCAACCCGTGACATACCGATGCTGAGGGGGGTGTGGTGTGACGTGGACCGCTGTTTGAACGGAGGGGTTTTAAAGACAGGAGCTGCTCAAACAAAGTCTGGTTACCAAAGTCCAGCATTTATTCTGCACACACAAGTTGTTCACCTGAAGAGAGAGGATGGACGCTGCTTACAAGAGGGTCAATGGAAACTATGGGCCGGAGGCAAAGAAAGAGCCAGATGCAGAGACAGAGACAGAGACAGGGGATCAAGGCACCAGGGTAAAACCTCATAATGGCACTTCAAATTCTATGTTTTAAAGTTTAAAACTCCTCTGCATTTGTGTTTTTGTTTTTTTGATATAAAAGCATCAGCTAACCTGTTATCTAACATCATTGTAAACCAGTTTAAAGCAGAAGGAGCACGTTATTGCAAAGACTTTAACATCTGCTCTCTCAAATCCTTCTTTTTAATGAAACAACAACAATGAAAGAGCCAGACATAGCCTAGCTAGAATATTCCAGGTGATGCAGCAGACAAAGCAGCGAATAGTTGTGAATAGAGGGGGGGGGAGGAACAGCTGATGTTACTGCAAAAAAATCACCTATGTGCTCTCATAATACACCTGGAATATATAACTGGGCCTTGCAAAAACAAAAACATCAGGTTATTGTTTCATCTTGCCCTATGTATCCAGGTATTTAGACTGCAAGAACTATATTTGATACTTTCAAACACATTTTTGAGCAAAAATGCCAAATGTGACCTAGCTACGGGTTTACAGATCTGTGTATTTGGTACCAGCCTTTGGCTTATGTCAGAGTTTAATCAAACAAATATGTGTTTCAGGTGATTTATTTGGCAATCTGAGGATGTGTCCATTGGTTGTGGAACAAATAAGGGTGCTTGTAAATTATTTTCTGACATTTTACAATCAAATTTAATAATCAATGTTTCCACAAATTCAGTTGCATAACATACGAAAGTCCTTTTGGTTTCATCAAAATGTGTGTGAAATGATTTAATTCATAAATAACTACGTGACTACATCTGTAACATATTCTGCTCCACTGTGGCACACATGCAGGGGGGAAATTTGGGATGTGTTTTGCTCTTTATTCTGGATTGTTGTAAATCCTCTCATGTGTGGAGCATGTGGTCACACCAGCACTGCTGCTGCAGAGGCCGAAAGGTTAAAGGTGTAAGGGCTTTGAGCTTTGAGATCAGACGCTTTGAATGCAGAAAGTCATGGCTTTCACTCCAGATTTTATGCATGTTTTTTTAACACATGCCTTTGCTTAAAGACATGCTCACAAAAAAAAGGTCCAAACCTAAATCAAACAGCAATACAGCGATTAACCTATCTTAGATTTACATCATCCTCTTGGCCTTAAAGTCTCAAATGAACAGATTTGGAGTTCAAAACATAAATCATCACAAGGATCTTAAGGAGATCAAGATCAACTATAAAAATGACTGCATTTATTACCCCTCCTCGTCTTTTATGGACTCCTTCAGTAACAGTAGCATAAGCGTCCCCCTGAGGTTCTGGCTTTTGTAAAAACTAACAACAATATCTATAATCTTGTGCACAAGTCTACATTTCTAACCCTGTGTTGTTTCCTGAAATGTGTCTATCCGCAGAAGAGAAGGGGCTCCATGTACCTCGAGGAGGAGACCGACAATAAGTCAGAAGTGATCTCCTGCATCTTCTCCCTGAAAGAGGAGGTCGGAGCTTTAGCCAAGGGGCTCAGGCTCTTTGAGGTAAATGTCTCGATAATACCCATCACTGGGAGATCTTTCTTTCAGATCATGTAATAAGCAGGATGTATCAAAAACATCGCACAAGAGTTTGACTGTGGTTTAAAGTAACCTCTACAGAGTGTGGTTAAACACATTTTTTGGGTTTGGTTTTTAAGATTGATTGTATGTCCAACCTCAAAAAATGAACTGAATGAAAAAAAGAGAGGCTGAATGTTTAAATGTAGTCGAAAAAGTTCACTCATTCATTAGAATGAAGCAAGAGCAAGTAGCCATTTAGCTTAGCTTAGCATAAAGAGTGAAAGCAGGAGGGAAACAGCAAGTGTAGTGGCCTAAAAGAAAAACACTCCAAGTTGCAGCATGTCTGTATTTCACTGGTTTACACTGAGTTTTCAAAGATCTGGTTCACCATTTCAGCACACAACTGTATTTTTTGTTCAGGGCTCAGCAGGTCACGTAAATGATTATCTTTAGTTTTTTGGTCTAGTTTTCACGTTTGTGGCCTGCTCTGACCCTTTAAAGCAGAAAACTAAACATGAGCTTATCTCACATGTTTGTTGGATTAGTTGTGTGCAAACATGACATGTGACTATTTGATGCACTAACAACGCCATCACCCCCCTCCCCGCATTTATCAATAATAATGAAATAACACTGGACAAACCTGATCAGTCACTTGCACTTTGTAGAGAACGGGAAAGTACAACAAAAAAGAAGCACTTTAAAGCACGCATGTTTGAACGTTCAGAATATAAGCTGAGCGTGTCAAAATAGGTGATCGTTTGTTTTCAGAAATAACTTTACCAAAAACAGTTAAAATATTAAAGCGACAGTACAGCAATTTAGTATTGCACTTTAATAAAGTTGTGTGGCTAACCAAAAGACAAATTAAAGATCCTGTGAGGAGTTTTTTAGCTGGTTATAAAAAAAACAGAAAGTATTACTCATGCCTCTAAGTGACCTACAAAAGCAAACCAGACCTTCAGCAACAACATTGATTTTTTTCAATGAATGTAATTTTTAATGCTTTGAACTCTGCCAGGGGGTAGGTCTCAGATTAAATGATTAACAGCATTTTGCTTAAACCGCCTATGTTGACATTTTCCACAGTTGATTGACATTAGCTGTTTTCACATATGCACTCCTGAAAATTCATTTTTCAGGCAGACTGCCCCTGAAATCTTCCTGAGTAACTCGTTCACACATGCACCTCACAGCGGGAGACTATCTCTGTCGGATAGGGGGTAGGGTGGGGTTTCAGGTTCCAAGACATGACGTAAAAAAATTAAGCGGAAGTGGCAGATGAAACAACACTGTAACCACTATACGACACAATGAGAATATTTTCCTTTATATCAATGCTACCTGTAGTTTGACACAATGACAATATCAACAAAAGAACGGAGGAGAGCATATTGGCGAACGGAAAACGCAATGAAGCAGTTTCAGTATGTGCACAGAGATCGCACTGGTCACTTACATGTTGCAGTTTCTCAGTTGCAGTTACTCTCACTCATTATTTCCTGCTGCTCACCCTGAAATGATGCAGAAAATCTACTAGGAGACTGGCAGGAATTTTTCAGGAGTTTTATGCAAGTGTGAAAGCACTAAGTGATAAGTTGACTGTTAATGCAAAGCAATGTGAGACTATTATTTTTTAAGCTAAGAGAGATGATGTCCCGCTGTTGACACAAGGGGCACCAACATTGATATATTAAATATCTTAACTTTACTTAAATTGGATCTGTGTTAGAGGATTAGAGGAAAGGCTCTTATTTTTCCATCATGGTAGTGCCTCTCTGAGTAAATGAAACACAAGGAGAGCGTCTATGATTGTGCTGTTCTTTTAATTCTCTTATCAATCAATGCTGCCTGTGTGTACGTGACTGTGTGAAGGATTGCAGGGAACACTGACTGGCAGCCCTTCAATAGTTTAATCTTCAACATGAGCGACATTATCAAAGTTCAAGTTTACTCTTCCTGCATGTAAAACAGAGAAAATGGCTCCAGAACATTCTGCAGGAAAACAGTCCAAAAATGTGCAAAACATCCCAAAAAGATGTGTTGGGAAAAACTTTCTTTGGATATATTTTCATTCTCAGGCATGTGCACAGTCCTCTGGGGGTGGAGAAGTTTTGATCCAATTGTAGTAGTAAACATCAGGATCCTCTTTGAACCTATGAGCTTGCACGTTCCCCATCCTCCCCCTGCTCCTCCCACCCACCCCACTCCTTTCCTATATAACAGGCCAAATGACCCCCAAACCATTAACACCCCCCTTTCTGCAATGTTACATATGCTGATTCTCCAAAAAACACAGCCTGAAGAGAACATACTGCATTTCTTCCTAGTTTGGTCCTCCGTTTTCTGGCAAATTGAAAACAACGGCTTGCAAGAACCATGTGCTAACGTTTAGCCGTGCAGCCTTGGTGTTTATCCCAGGTTCATTTTCATCTTGCATAATCTCCATTCTTTAGAAAGTTGCACACTACGACTGCAACACTGTTTATCCTTGGTACAAAGCGCATGTGACACGGCAGAGGGGTTATCATGTGACCATCAGAGCTATGCGCCGACCCTGACCTCACAACGCAGTCAGGGCGGCAGCAGGGTGGATGTCACCTGGCTTGCACAATGGAGCGCGGCTCTTAGGGGTACAAAAATCTAACAAAATGACCCATGCCTCAAGCATGGTTTAGGATTTAGGGTTGGCTATGTTAAGCTGGACCCGGGGACTAAATGCACACATGTTCAAGTCCGTCTTTTTTTTAGCAAAGAAACAGCATTACTGTTTAGCCTTTTTGGCTCAGAACACAATCATATTGTTGCTTTAACCACATAAAGCGCTACACAATTCACAGTTTAAATATTTAAATCCTATCCTTTGGTCCCTTGTTTAATGTTGTTTAATGCAATGAAATATACAAATATAGGCTGCAACTCTCACATTTTAAATGTCTTTTGCAGAATCCACATCTTCATTTTGTCAAAGCTCAAAAATGTTTGTCTCGGGGCGTCGTATAGCCTAGCGGTTATTTTGTACCCCCCATGTACAGAGGCTACAGTCCTCGTCGCAGCGGCTGTAGGTTTGAATCCAACCTCAGCCCTTTGCTGTCCTTAAATGTTTAGTAGTATTAATTTAAAAGGTGAAAAAAAATTCTAATGTGCTTAAATTGAAGTCACTTCATCTTTAATTGATGGCATATTCTCCTTAAAAACGTTCTCATATCACGTCCAAGAATGTATAGGGAAACATTCAGAAAGTAGTTTATTATTCCTTTGATAAACTCAGAGCAACAGTACATTTGCTGATAGAGGATAGACAAAGCACATCATAAAAAGGAAGTCATCTTCACTTTTTCATGCCTACCTGGTCATTCCTGTAGTCATTCCTGGGGGATGCAGGCCCCCACGGCCTTTAAAGAAAGCTGTTATATGTACAATGGGATCCAGATGGGAGAAAACGTGAGGCCCTGCTGCTCACACCCTCCTCTTCACTGGGCCTATGGTAGACAGAGAACAACATACACCCCCCAATGTTACATAAATAAAAACACATTCTTGAATGTGAGCCTTTGTGCATTTTGAACATTAAAACATAGTGGTGAATTGCATCCAATTAGGCTTGGAAACATCCCAAAGGCCTTGTGTTCATGCTGCAGAATGAGGAATAGCTAAATGTTGGCTGTGAAGGGTGATTTATTTCACAGTTCATGTGACGATTTTACAGCTAACGAATACAATATGTCCTGAGTTTTTCTCATTTTTCTGGGTCAGTGTCAAATTGCAGAAGAAGATAGTTAAAGACAGCTCTGTCTGACCCAAGAGCGTGATGGCATATCTGCTAAATTGTCATCAATATGGTGGCAACACACCGCCCTCTGGTGGAGAAACAAAGTCAGTGCTGCAGCCTGTTGCTGCAAAAACATTCACTGTGGAGTATTACATCAATTATAATTCTGTTCCTTTTTTTATGAGGGACTTTTTCATCACAAAATGGAAAATGTAATAATATAAGAGACCAAAAAACCTAAGAGAGCAGCTTTAAAAAAAGAAAATCTAAACAAGACTCATCTTATGTCTCACCATCACCTCTTACTTTTCTTTGTTTCTGCGGATCACAGGATAAGGGCATCAACCTCACACACATCGAGTCCCGTCCGTCGCGTATGAACAAAGAACAGTACGAGTTCTTCATCAGCGTGGACTCCTCCTGCTCCCAGGCCCTGGATGAAGTCATCGACAGCCTCCGCACACAGATCAGCGGCAGTGTGCAGCAGCTATCACGCAACAAAGAGAAGGACACAGGTTAGTGAGTGAGTGTGATTGTAGTGAGAGGATGATACGCATGAATCCTCAACTCAACAAAAGACATGTAAACAAAAATGGCATGCTCATTATGTTGTGAGAGAAGAGGATGTTACGTAACATCCGTGTTTTCAAATACAAAGATTTTAAAATATCACCCATGTGGATGATTACCTTCTCTTTTGGATAACTCAAAGCTGACATTGAGTTTTTTGTCAGTGTAGTATTATGCAATTTGTTCAAAGATATGTTCGTGTAAACATCAAATGCTAACCCTCATTTTGGAATGAGCGTACAAGTCGGGAATCACCAAAGTCAAACCTGTGCTGAAAATGTAGAGAGGTTTTTGTTAGAGAGGTGTATCGTTCAACCTTCTGTCAATGCTAGAAAGAAAAAGTCAGAGGGTAACCAAAGTCTGTTGGGTTTATCTTCTGGGAAACATGGAAATCTGTTAGTCATGGTTCCTGTAGTTTCAAGGAAATTCATTAAAATACTATTAGTATCAAGGCCATTGTGGGACTTGAGTGCAATTCCAGGAACCACTTAAGTTAATATGGTTCATCCTCTGGAGATCATAAACTACTTAATCAAATTTTGTTCAACTTAATGCTGAAAATGTGGAGATAATTTGTTAGTTAGATGCATCTTTAAACCTTCTGTGAGTGATAAACCAGAAGTCAGAGGATATCCAAAGTTTTCAGGGCTAATCCTCCAGGAAACAGGAAAATATGCACCAAACTTCATGACAGTCTGTGCAGTCGTTTTCAAGGCAATTCACTGCAAACTACAAATGTCAATGTAACAAAGGTCACAGTGAGTGGCTTAAACTTAACCTTCAAGCAACCATCAATATCTTGCTGTATGAATGGAAGTCCAGTTGGATGCCATCCCTGGAGCTTCACAGCCAAGGAGGCTAAAAAAATTGAATAAAATAGAAATCATTACTTGTGAAATGGTCCATTTATCAACCAAAGTGTTGGGTGGCGCTGCCCGACCCTCCAGTCAGACTGGATAAGAGACAGCCAGAGTCGCCAATGAGACTGATGGCCCATGGCCCAAATGTCGACCCCTTTATTAGTTGTTTCCAGAATGACATTAGTTTAGCTACTGAGAACCAACAGGCATGGCGGGAACAGAGGAACTCTCTGTCCAGGAACACGGAGAACGAGGACATGCCAAGGTCATGGCAGGCAGACAGACAGGGCCACCATGGATCCTCCTTTAACCTCTGCGTAGACTCTGCGGTCTGCCGGTCAAGTGGACGAGGGGATATTTATGGCCTGTTTTGGAGACTGCCTGTTTATAGAGGAGCCTGGCAGGGACTTATTGTCGTGGCCTCGAGCCTCAGGGTGGACCACACTGCACAAATGTAGATTGATGATTGGGCCCCAGTGTTTTTGAGTGCCATAAATCCACATGAACAAGCAGATGACCCATGATTGGTGCTCTGCTGAGTGTCAAAATGCCACGGCACCAAAAAAAATCCTACGGGCAAAACATTATCTACATTACCAACATCAATACCAATTTGCGCTGTACTAATTTATATCTGTGAAGAATCGCACCGTGTCCCACTAATAGCCCCACAATCAAAATAATACTAGGATTTAAAACAGAGTAAGATCATATATTGTCACTTGGACTACACTGTAAATAATCTACTCGAATTAAATGGCATGAATAAGGACTTCAAATTGTTAAGACTTTGAAGTATCAATCACAATCATTTAAAGTATGAAATTCAGTTATAATATCAAAGCAGGTAAGTTTACAGTTCACTAAAATGAGGTCCTTGTAGTTATTTTGTTTTGTTTGATTAAAAAGTGAGAAAGTTCCTTCCTTAATTTGAAGCTTTTCAGCACGAAAGCAAAAGTTGAGCAAATGTCGCCCTGATTATTTTCACTTCATTCCACAAGTCAAACCCCCAATCTGCTGATCCATCTTTAAATGTTTGCCTTTGTTGATGAACAGAACCCCACTGTGGTGAAAACATTTGGTGTTTGGGGAGATTAATCTTAAAAACTCTGTCAGTCATCAAGTTGATTTAAAATGTGATCAGAATTATAGCTCTGTGAAAGGATTTTGATCTCATGACTTTTTTTTCCAAGGGTGGATTTATTTTTGTTTAGGGTTGAGGTGTTAGCTTAGCATTAGTTTTAGGAAGTAATCATTGGCTGTTTTTTTTTCTTCCCATTAACACAATTACAACTTGTGACTGGTTTGAAGGTACATTGAAGTCCACAGATTTGTTCTTCTTCCTTTTGTTGGTGATTGAGGGTTTGTTTTATACAGTTTATGGTTTGCACACCATTATAATGATGCATTAGCGCCACCAAGTGGACTGGAGTGGAACAAGGAGAGTCGGCAGGCGTAGACATTTGGGCTCAATAAACAAATGAATGGCTCGAAGCTCAGCTGTTTCATTTTAAAGAACAGGATCATTTGCAAACTAACTCCACAAAAATACAACTGAAAACAAATCAGAAAATACAAGTTGTTAAGTTGTCAAGTTTAAACCTCAAATAAAAGTTGTTTTTTTCCACTTTAAATCGACTTCAACTCTACAAAATAAAATAAATAAAGTGACAGGAGTGCTTACTCATCTCATTCAAAATTATCCTGAATTTCTATTCCGTCTTAGCTCTAGGCAGTATTTACCCTAAATTGATTTGCTTTATTTACATGTTGAATAAAAACATGCATTATCAGAGTTTAATAACCGTTATTATTCTGCAGTGCCATGGTTCCCTAATGACATCCAGGACTTGGACCGTTTTGCAAACCAGATCCTCAGTTACGGCTCCGAGCTGGATTCTGATCACCCGGTAAGGACTGACTCATCCATCACTGTCCGTGTGCCGCATCCTGCCTCTTCGTGTATGTGTGTTTGTGTGTGAATACATGTCCACTCACGCCCCCACATGTCTTATGAAAGCCGGGCTGCGGAGATGACAGGCTGCACTCTGCTGTCTATTCTAATGGAAACTATCTAGACACACAAATTGATGTCATTGCTTTAATTGAGCCCCTATAATTATAGATAATTGCTCCCTTTTGCCACCGCCATTAAAGCGAAATGTATTCATCCTAATCTGAAAAACACTCTACAAAGGCTTCATTTGAATATGTATTTTCGAGCTCTTATTACAGACGGAGTGCATAATGCTGTCAAAGGCCACAGGGTTGAGCCTTAGCAGAGGATTTCCACTCTTTGATTTAGCTGTGAGTGGCCAGGCTGCGATCATGAGATCTAACATGGCTTTCCTTTGTGTGTGTGTGTGTGTGTGTGTGTGTGTGTGTGTGTGTGTTTAGGGCTTTACAGATCCAGTGTACAGAGCCCGCAGGAAGGAGTTCGCTGACATCGCCTACAACTACAGACAGTAACTTCCTCTATTATTCTTCATTTTTTAAGCTCTATATCTTTTTTTTTGTGTTTTTCTAGTCGGTGAAGAATCGATGGACAGAATATTTTTTATATCTGGCTGGTTATTCCAAAACTATTACAAAAAATCCAGACAAATAACAAGAAGTAAGTGGTGGATTTAAAGGGCCTTGGTCTTTGTGTGTCTAATAGGATATAATTAATTATTAATAATTTCGATAGGTAGGTCGGTCGGTCGGTAGGTACTTTATTGATCCCGAGGGAAATTCAAAGCATCCAGTAGCAGTTTACAAGACATGCAAGACACAAAACAACTGTTAAAATAAACACCCGCTGTCCCCCCTCCCATACATATATTAACCCGAAACAACAACTCGAGCACATCTAGATGAGAATGATTTAAACATGTTCCCTGGAAGACATCCACAGTTTGTTTTACATGGTAATCTCTGCAGAGTTGTATTTAAGAGTGCAGTTTTTAGCCTGGAGGATTATTGACTGAAGAAATGAAAAATAAGACAGTAGGACTGTATTTGTCTGATAGTTTCCTGATTATTTCAAACTAATAATCATGTATAATAATTTTTAGGACAGTGGCCAGACATTTAAAATTCCCAATGAATGCCAAAAATATAGCTGTTTATGAAAAAGCTACAGAGGAAAAACTTCTGAGGAAACTGAGTAAGTCAATGACAATATACATGAAAAAATGTGATAATATATATCAGGAAATTTTAGGGGTGAAATTTACATTAAATTCCATCCATTATTAAACAATTGATAAACACTGAAATACGTCAGCGGATTGGCATCCTCAAAGTCTCTCTGCTTGTATGGAAAGGGGAAAAAATGCATTTATAGTGTCTTTTAAGTGTAGTGAAGTTGAGTAGTGCTTTAAATGGATACAAGGATACAGCATCTACCATATTAGTTTGCAAAATGTCCTTTACACAAAACAGAAGCAACAACCTCATGTTTTTGTCCCAGTGGCCAGGTCATCCCTCGAGTGGAGTACACAGAGGCGGAGAAGGCCACATGGGGCAAGGTGTTCAAGGAACTGAAGACTCTGTACCCGACTCACGCCTGCCGCGAACACAACCGCGTATTCCCTCTGCTGGAGAAGTACTGCGGCTACAGACAGGACAACGTCCCCCAGCTGGAGGACGTCTCCCGCTTCCTGCAGTGTAAGACGTGATGTACCAGGGGTGACATAACTTATTATTGCATTAAGGTCAAGTCCAGGGAGCAATAATTCTCACTCATAACTCCTTTGGCCTACTAAAACTCTAATGTGATGTTCCTTTGATTCTACTTTTCCCCAAAAAGCCAAACAGTTAAAACTTTTGTTTGGCCTTAAATTTTAACATCGAACAAATTGTAATGGCATCTTCAATGTGGGTGAAAACAGCATGAAAGTAGAAAACACTACTTAGAATGCATATTCACTTAGCAAGTAACTTTACTTTCTGCCCGACAGCCGACTAAAAACTAGCTAACTCAAAGCACGGGAGCACGCTTTCAAGTGAAAGCTAATGTCTGAGATAGCTACTAGCTAGCCTTAGCCTTCTTTTTTCTTCTTCTTTAATTTACAAAACAGTCTCTATCTTTTAGATAGTATACATCTGAATTAAATGTGGCAGTAGTTGAATAAACAGAAAAAACCCCCAGCTAACTATTCCTGCTAAGGCAGCTAGCTTATCAGACCAGAGCTAGTTATTTTGATTGCCTGCCCCAAGCTAGCAACTACTTTTCCCCCCTTTTTTCCGAAGTTGTCATCTGCATTTACAAAATAAGCACTTTACTCCTTTAATATCTTAATTATTAAATATTGAGAAAGAAACAGCCAAAGGCAGATAGCTTTAGCTAGCATAGCAGTAAGTGCTTTCTCAGGTTTAACTCGCTAAATGAAAGCTGCTGTAGCACGCAGCAAAGGTTTATGTTACGTGTGCAAACATATATTAATCTTTATTTTTAGGGAAAACATTAACGCTGTCCATTTATCTGAGGGAACTTTTCTATTTTATTTCCAAATCCTGTATCCTAAATATTCCCAGTAAACTAAAAGTTATAATGGGTCAACAGCAGATGTTATAACGACAGGTAAGGTAGAAAGTCATACATTTTTTAAATAAATTCTCAGGTTTTTTTTGGCTGAGTCATCCAGTTGTATGATGCGATACAGTTTACAGAACATCCCATCATTTGCTTCATTGCAGGACCTGTTCAGACGCCCTACTTCCTATTCCTCCCTCCTTCCCTTCCATTCACTAACACAACTAAACACTCACCTCTGTCATCCCTCCGTATCTTTCCTCCAGCGTGTACGGGCTTCCGGCTTCGCCCCGTTGCCGGCCTGCTCTCGTCCAGGGACTTCCTGGCCGGACTCGCCTTCCGTGTTTTCCATTCCACGCAGTACATTCGTCACGGCTCCAAGCCCACGTACACCCCTGAGCCGTGAGTGTCTAATCTAATTTAATAAATAGACTGAAAATGTGTAATTTAAACAATGTTAAAGAGTTATTTTAATTTCTGATGCAGTGATATCTGCCATGAGCTCCTGGGACACGTTCCTCTGTTTGCTGACCCGAGCTTTGCCCAATTCTCACAGGTAATTTGAATATACATGTTCTCTATCTGTGTCTGTGTTGTATTCATTTGGACCCTTACTTTTTCTTGAGTATCAGTGAATTGCTGACTTTGCATAAAAATCTCTTACTCTGTAACTTTGTGTTTTTTGATATTAATGCTTTGATTGTATTCTTTTTAGGAAATCGGTCTGGCCTCGCTTGGTGCCCCTGATGAGTACATTGAGAAACTTGCTACTGTGAGTACACGAGTAATTAAAGATAAAACAATCAGCAACAGACAGTTACTAATGCTGCTCTTTGAAATTGTTGTTTTTTCTCCTGGTCCACATCCTTACATGCATCTTTCTCATTGGTGTCACTTCTTGCATGGGGTTTGGTGTAGGGATCGTATTGTCATGAACCTTTCGTGTGTCCTCAGGTGTACTGGTTCACCGTGGAGTTCGGCCTGTGTAAGCAGGGCTCGGAGATCAAAGCTTACGGAGCCGGCTTGCTTTCATCGTTCGGAGAGCTGCAGGTAAGAGGAGGGGGGAGGGAGTAGGGGTTACGTCTCTGTCAGCAAACATGGCCCCTTCCCCACAGCAGCAGGACTAACATTGAGATCCCCCTCTGTGTTATTACAACACATTCACCTTGTTGTAAAACAGTGGTGGTGCAGGCAGTGGGTTAGTGGTCCACTCAGACTTGATGTGTGTCACTGGGGGAGTCGGCCCGCCTGCCCTCCTGCAGTGTTTGGGTAAATTGGTTCAGTTGGTAAGTGGGGGCAGAAAGAGGATGAGCAGCCTGCTATCGAGGTCAGAGTTACATCAGCAGAGGATGTGCACTCTGTCAAGTCACATCCCTGAATCATGCTGCACTTCCTGCTTACTGATGGGAATAGAGACAGTCATTGAGGAAAGACAAACAGCAGACAAACAGGGTTAAATGTGCACATTTTTACTTTTCAGTACTGCTTGACAGACAAGCCGCAGGTCCACTCCTTCGACCCAGACAAGACCAGCCTCCAGAAATACCCAATCACAGAGTACCAGCCGGTTTACTTTGTGGCTGAGAGCTTTGAGGACGCCAAGGAGAAAGTGAGGTAAGAAAATATAACAGCTTCCCTGCTGTTATACACACAGAAAGATTTTGTCACATAAAAAACTTGTGTAACATAGACGTCTCTCGTGCTTGCAGGAAATTTGCAGGCACCATCCCCAGGCCTTTCACGGTGCGCTACAATCCGTACACCCAGAGTATCGAAGTGCTGGACAACACCCAGCAGCTCAGCAACCTGGCTGACAGCATCAGTAGTACGTGTCACCTACTACATTCAGCCAGGGACAAAATGACCAGGCTATTTTTGGTTTATGAAATTTTGTTACATTTTGGGTAGAATATAAGTAAGAGATGACAATGGAGCACAATTTCAGGCGACTCTGATTCATAAAATATAGGAAGACATACTGATACTAAATGTTTTTATTTGTGTTTGAATTATTTCAGGTGAAATGGGGAAACTGTGCGAAGCCTTAAAGAAACTGGAGTAACTGCAGCAGAGAAACTCTCCTCTTCTTCAGTCATCCAGCACACCGGCTCAGCATGCTTCCAAACCGTCTTTTCTGTGTATTAAAACATTTATTCAAGTCACATATTGACAATATTACTCTGATCTAATTAGTATTTTAGTTTAGGGAAAACATCGTAGCCTGTTACTTATGTACGATAATAAGGAATGTGTCTGTAGCAGCTAAATAATATCAAAACTATGATGGTATAAATATTATTAGAGAAGTGCTTTTGAAATGAATGTTTGCTCAATCTTTAAGTCTGTTGAATGAATTCAATATGTGAATATCAAGTGTTGCTCCTTATATGATGCAGAGCTATATGAAATAACCAGATTTTTTTTTAGTACATTTCAAACCTAAAGACATATCAAGAGATAATTGTTGTCACTAACTTTCATATTGCTTAATGAAGAGTTTTGTTTATGCATGAAATGTAATAAAAAGATGATTTTTCTCTCGTCTCTGTGCGTCCATTATTCCTTTATGTAGTAAATTCTTTATATATGTATATATCTGGAGACGTCCTGCCCTCTCTGTCTGTCTGTTTGTGGTTTGGTTTGGTTTAACTTCCTGGCTCAGCAGCCAATAGGAGTCGGTAAGAGCATCAGTTAACTATGCGCACAGGGGCGAGTCTAGAGGAGTGGCCAGGGGTGGCATGGCCCCCCCCCCTTGAAATCTGATTGGCCACCCCAGGTGCCACCCCCAAAATCCAAATCTATGATTGGCTATTTGCCTAACCAGAGGCGTGACTTAAGTTAAAATCAACTTCTCTGGCTGTTTTCTTTATGTTAATGTAGTATATTTTTGTTGTTGTTAGTACTTTGAGTTGTAAATGAAATTTGTTTTCTTTGCTTTTTCCATAAAAACTTCTGAGCAAAAACATATGCACACTGTCTAACTGTTTATGGACTTCATTACCAATAAAGGTATTTCTGCAACTTTGCTTGCAATTTAATAAGTACTTCAGATTGTCCATCCATCCATCCATTATCTTTACAGCTTTCCCGTTCGGGATCGTGGGGGAAATGGAGCCGATCCCAGCTGTCATCTTTGTTTTTGAGTCCCTAAAGAATCAAGCTAAGAAGATTTAAATGTTGCTTAATAGTGATACTTACAAGTATGCCTACATATCATTAGTGGGGATAGAAAAGGTAAAAAATTAAAATAAAATAATTTGCGTTGTCCTCAAACATCATGCCATCCTGCATAAGTGAGCGCCCCAGGTGGGCCACCTGAGTCAACAAAAGTCCGGACACGCCCCTGTATGCACACCTGAGTTAATCAGGCCTCAGCTTGTTTAAGTGGCTTCCACTCAGACATCTCTCTCTCCCAGTCTCCCAGGCCTCCATCTGCTGGTTTGGTTTTGTTTGCACTTCACAACACTTTGTGAAAACAAAGAAGTCAAAAGGAGAAGGAGAAGAAGAAGAAGAAGAAGAAGAAGAAGAAGAGGGAAACAGAAAATAATGAAGTCAGTTAACTTTGTTTCCTCCCCATCAGCTGTTAAATGTAACCATGGAAACGGAAGCCCTTTTTCTATGTTCCCTATCCGGCCTTTTTAAGAGGATCTGAATTATGTGGTGCATACTCAGAAAGCAGGCTTTAATATTGTTTCAAATTCTTCAATAAATTATAGCCTACGAAATATCTAAGACTTTTAAATGAAGCCTATTAAATATGTTAACGTCCTTTAAAAAACACGTTTGCTGTTAGACATTGTATATCAGACCTTTCCTTCAATTTCAAGGCTCTATGTTGCATTTGAGTTTTGCACATAACAATCTAAATCCCTTGAATGCATCACTAGCCTACAAAAACACCAATTCAAATAAACTAGTTTTTTCTTAAACAGGATGAAATAACATGCATGTAACATTTTGACCTCTTTTGGGAGAATGAGTCTGTAAACCAGGAAAACGTCGACTTTTCTTGTGCAATTCATGTCACAGTTACGTTATTTATATCTCCTCTTATGGCTTTTCAAAAAAAAGCCCATACAGAAACCTTTCATGACGCACAACAGGCCCCCTAAAAACAGCCAAACGCACGTGCTGTGTGCGTAACTCATCTCCATGAGCCCCTCAGATGACAGACTATATAAACCTGTGCTGAGGTGAGGATGACACACTTTCACAGTCTGCTCCGGTGACCCCGTGATCACCCCCCTAAGCCCCCTCCAGCCTAGCTTTGCACTCATGAAGACGGACAGCTCGGTGCAGGTAGCTCCGTTCAGCGGGAGGAAGCAGAGTCTGATCGAGGATGCTCGGCGGGAGCGCAGCAGCGGCTCCTCAGGCTCTCCGGGGCCCTCCCGGTGCGGAGACGGCGTCGTTTTCGAGGAGAAGCAAGGGAGGGTCACCCTCAACGTCCTGTTCTCGCTCAGTAATGAGAAAAACGCGGGATTCTTCAAGACCGGGAAAATATTCGAGGTAATAACCATATTTATTTTTAAAAAAATCAAATAGCTAGGCTTACTATTCTGTAAAAATAATGTGGTCATGCTTATCTTTTAACTAAATTTTAATGCGCCATACATTTAATATCTGCAGTAAAAAAAACTACTTATTACTGACCCCGTTTAGGTTACCTTTCTGTTCTTGTTTATTACAAATAAGGGAGTCACTATGTAACCTATCTTTACTCTAATATTGTACTAAAGCACCAGTAAGTCTTCTTGTATTATTTCAATTCGGCAGCTCTGTGCTGCTCCAGCACTTTACAATCATGCATTTTTGGTTGTATTTATTTTATAAAGTAAAGTTACTCTGCAGGTTTAGATTTCTATTAAAATAAAAAATACAATGACCAGAAAAGTTATGGGTCCTAATATTATGATTGAGGAAGTTAAATGAATTCATTTTTATTTCTCTTTGTTCTACTTAATTATTTTTTTCTTTCTTTCTTTTCTCATTGTGATTATAGCGCTCTTATTTTGAAATGCATACTGTTAGTTGTGCAGCTTATTGTCGCTCTTTTATTTTGGATCAATGTTTAGGCTATGCAAACGTCAATAAAGTAAAAAATGTGAGAACACACACACACACAAAAAAAAAAGCTTTGGAGAAGGGATAAAGAGCTACCAGGAGTATTTAAAGTGTTTGAGTTAGATCAACCTTTAGCAGCTTGAAGGTTTCAGGGATTCTGGACATTATGATACAAATGATGAACCGATTTCATAACTGAATCTGAATCTGAATACGTTTTCATTACTTAGCTTTTTTGTATCAAGCTCTTTACTTTAGAGACACTTTGATTCTTACATGTTACTCAGTATTTTTGAAACTGAACTTTAACTCCTGAGTATGTCATCCAGCAGCAACTCGTTTTTTTATTGATCTTTATTTACTAATTACCTGATAAATCCTTTGGTCCAGAAAAAATAGAAACTCTGCTTTTATTTTTTTATAGACCCCAAGCTTGTGTCAGCAGATGTTTATTGTTGTCTGAATTGCAGTAAACAAAACAGAAAAGAAGTTTGTTGTAACGAAAGAAGTAAAAAATCAGCTAATCCACACTTTTAGAAGCTGAATTTGGCATTTATGGTTGAAAATGTACCAAATTAATTATTTAAATCCTGTAATTAACTATAAAAGTCTGCCGCACATGGCTTCATATTTTTAACAAATATTCTATAAGGTTATGAATATTTGAATTATGGCTTTGAATTAAAGAATGGGGGGAAATGTCTCTAAAAGGCAACACCTGCATTCTGTTTGTTTGCGTCGTGTTAATCTTTTGGTTCTAATTTGAGATTCAAATCACATATTTTATATTTAGGTTGTGCATTTTGTCTCAAAGATCAGGAAAAATCATATTAAATGCATCATGTAACATTTAACTTCCACACATCAACACTGCTACACTCCTCATAATTGTCGAGGAATTTACTCTGTCAGTGCACTGATTCCTTTCTTGTTTCCTTCTCAGACATTTGAAGCTAAACTTCTTCATATTGAAAGTCGACCGGGGAGGAAGTCGAAGAACAGCACGACGGACCTGGAGTTCTTCATGAAGTGTGAAGTTCACAGCTCAGACCTCGACGTCTTCATCAACTCACTGAAGAGAGTGGCTGAAGACGTTCGCTCGATTCCCGAGGAAAAAGGCAACTACTTGATTTTATTATTGGACCTCTTGCTCTACTGCTAGGGGCTCTTTTAAATCAGTTACAACCATATTAATTAAATGCAACCAGGCCATTTACAAAAGCACTAATTAGTCATTTTTCCTCCTGTCACAGTTCCCTGGTTCCCCCAACAGATAAAAGACCTCGACAGATGCAACTTGTTAATAACCAAATTTGATCCGGACATGGACGAAGAGCATCCGGTGAGTGCTCACATACCAACAGCAGAATTTCACGTCAGCTTTTTAGGAAATACAGCATACTTATGGTAATTAAACATCTTTTTCTGCAGGGATACAGCGACCCAGAATACAGAAAAAGACGAGCTTTTATCTCCGAGCTTGCCTTCACATACAAACAGTGAGTCAGATGTTGTCAAATGGAACCTTTTAAGTACAAAATGTCATTTAAATATTCTCTCATACATATCTATGTTGTTTTTTTTTGACACAGGGGGGACCCTTTGCCCACTGTGGAGTACACAGCAGAGGAAATATCCACATGGTGAGCATGAACTCAACACAGCCGTATTAATGCAGATACACAGTGGAGGATGATGAAAGTACAATGATGTGGTGTTGTGTTAAAAAGGAGGGAGGTGTATCGACAGCTGAGGAGTATTTACCCCAGTCTGGCCTGCAGGCAGTTTCTGGACGGTCTGCAGCACCTGGAGAAGGAGTGTGGCTACGGAGAGGACCGCATCCCTCAGCTCAGGGAGGTTTCTGCATTCCTGAAAGGTGACGATGACACTGAAAAATGTGTGCCTCAAAATGTGGGTTCTCACAGATTTATGCAAGTTTGATTCAAGGCTTTTTATGTCATTTGGAATTCAATTTCAGAACAATTTGATGCGCGGTGTAACGGTTTGTCAAGAGACTTAAAACCCGCCTCAGCTCCAGCTCTCACCCTGTCTTTAGGCTGACTAAGTTAGGATAAGACAGCATTTCCAGCATGGCGACCGCCATCAATGAGCCTCCAAAGTCCCCTGCAGTAACAGATGGGTGACGTCACTCAGGCTTCGTCCATTAATATTTACAAACTACGATTAAAACAACATATGTGATAGCCCGTTAGCTCCTGTTAGACAACAGCTAATGTTAGCATTCAGCCTTTTCCTGATAAAATTGCCATTTGATAGTGTAACAAGATAATCAGAGCGGCTTACATTTTTAGCTAACCAAGGGCAAACTTAGTTAGCAAACAGAAATACTACTTAGCTATTGTTAGCGGGCTAGCTTAGAGCAATGTAGCATACCACATATGTTGCTATTACTTTTTATACGTCCAGAAATGTACTTAAATCTTTATTTCAGTTATTAAAATTTTGTCAGGTTTCCTTTGTGATGCAACTTACAACTTAAACGTATGACAATAAAAGCTTTTGAGGTCCTACCTTTGAGAGTAAGAGGACATGGGGGGGAAATGGCTACTCTGTGAATGGGGCGGATTTAAACCCCTTTTTTAGCATCTTTTTTCTTTTTGAGCATCAGCTTGAACCCTGAAATTGTGCCTCCTTCATCTGTCTATTAGCTCTTCTTCCTTTAAGCGTGTTCTTTCCTAGTGTAATGACAGTTTTTCTCTCCGCTCTGCTTGTTTCAGAGAAAACGGGTTTCCAGCTGCGTCCAGTCGCCGGCCTGCTGTCAGCCAGAGACTTCCTCTACAGTTTGGCCTTCAGGGTGTTTCAGTGCACACAGTACATCCGTCACGCCTCTGCGCCCATGCACTCACCTGAGCCGTGAGTCAGCGTTTATGAGACCTAATTATTTATTTATTCCTGTATGCTTTTTTTGTTTTGTTAATTGACTCTGTTTAATCTGCTCCGACAGAGACTGCTGTCACGAGCTGCTCGGACATATTCCCATGCTGGCAGACAAAGAATTCGCACAATTTTCCCAGGTACTAAATGTACAGCACACTATACAATATGTTCTCAACATCTTCAATTGTTTCTTAACTTAAACATTTATTTCTCCAAACAATTTTAGGAGATTGGACTTGCCTCTCTTGGAGCATCAGACGAAGACATTGAGAAACTGTCAACAGTAGGTTTATTAAGATTTCTAAAATCTTAAATGAGACAAATGTAAAGGTAACTTAAAAATGGCATGGGCAATTATTACATAGTCTAACCTTGTTTATTGAAAATCTGGACTGTAAAGTAAAAAAAAAACATGTCATAATGTCATATCAAATATGACATTTTAGGGAATATATAAATTAGGAAGATCCATCTATTTCTGTGTCTATATAAGGAACAAACAGGCTCTAAGACAGATCTTTAGTGCCATCTAGTGGCCCAAATAAATGCCTGCACATTATTTAAACCCTGCATAATAAATACTGTATGTTAATCTGCCTTTCTTATTGTTTTAGTTATATTGGTTCACTGTGGAGTTCGGCCTCTGCAAGCAGAATGGAGCGGTGAAAGCGTATGGCGCTGGACTTCTGTCGTCTTATGGAGAGCTCGTTGTGAGTGCATTCTCTATGAATAATAATTTACCACGTGTATTCTTTATAAGCTGTTTGTCCTGACAGTTTTTGACCTATCCTTCCAGTACGCTCTGTCCAATGAGCCCGAGTATAAAGTGTTTAACCCCGAGGAGACAGCAGTGCAGCCGTACCAGGACCAGACCTACCAGCCCGTTTACTTTGTGTCCGAGAGCTTTGAGGATGCAAAGACTAAGATGAGGTATACACGTTTTACTCCATAATGAGTATGTTGAGTATGTTATGGCTGCTGAAGAGAAAACTTATTTTTTAGGTTTTTATTCGATCTTACTCGTGCAAAATTTGGACTCTCTAATGTATGAATGGAAACATAAAATCAACAATAACCTGGTTATTTTCTCAATTTGAATGCTTAACATAATTTTCTGTCAATTGTTTTCTGGTCCTAATGATAATTTGTTTTTATTAGTTCATAGATTGTAAAAAACATCTGTAGAATGAAGGTTGTTACAATACCAGAATATAAAAACAGAGATAGGATACTCGTAAAAATCAGTAAAGTAACATCGTGGATGTCTAGTAGAGTCTATGCCAGTTAGTGCTGAAGTATTTTTTGGTGGCCTAACACAGTATTCAGTATTTTTGTATACTTTTCACCCCACCCAATCAATGCATCTCTAAATTCTCTGTAAAATGCTTTCACTTCAACAGGAGGTACTCTGCAACAATCAAGCGCCCCTTCACAGTTCGCTACGACCCCTTTACCTGCAGCGTGGAGGTCCTGGATCAGCCCAGCAAGATCCAGAACACTCTGAGCCAGATGAGAGACGACCTGAAGACCCTGCACAGCGCCCTGGAGAAGCTGAGTGCATCCTAAGACCAGAATATTCCCTGCAGAGATGAGAGAGTCACACAGACGGAGAAAGTTGCGAGCAAATGGATGGATAGATGGACATTTGGCCTGTGCAAACTGTGTATGAGATTATAAACGACACATATGTAGTCATGTTTGTGATGTTCTACAAGGCCATTTGTGTGTGTGTGTGTGTGTGTGTGTGTGTGTGTGTATAATGTATTATGTGAAGATTATGTAAAAAGAAATAAATGTTTATTTTCATGAAGAAACTTTGGTGTTGTGAGTTCCAGAAAGGGAAGATAGAAAAGGTGCTGAAGCAGGAGGGAAAAAAACAACAAGAGCGAACCACTACAATACAGGGGTTTGTTGGCCATGTTCAAGATTTTAATTCCAAACCAACTATTTCCATTTGGAAAATTCTTGGAACCCATTTATCATCGTGTATTCGTACGGTAAAGGGAAGGAGTTAATTACGAATGATTTAAGTATCCCTCAGATGGTCAAGGCCAAAGCCAGCGCTGACGTCCAGCTCTTGCGTGTGAGGCCAGGTCACCAAGACCTCACACTCGACCACATCACGGTTCGCAAAAGCTGAACTGTTGACAGACACTCTTCTCTCTTTATTTCTCTTTCTCTGCTCGGCTGGAGAATTTGGCCTTTGGGTTTTTTTTGACAGACGTCCAGCGTTTTGATCTCCGCGCTGGCGACAATGCGTATCAGAGTCGCTCACGTCAAACCTTGAGAACGACAAATCACCTCCGACTGCAAGGCTCATAAAACATCACCGCCGTCAAAACCATGACTGGCAAATCCCCCCATGCATCGGCCACCTTGTGTTTGGAAGCTTTCCCTTCCCATAATTCCACTGTACAGTAAATCAAGCCCTGCGAAGGCCTCCCTAGGAAACCCCAGTGTTTGTGGAGTAAAAAAAAAGGGGGAGAAAAGATACAGCAAGTGGAGGGAAAGAGTGATCTACAGCTTGACAAGTGTGCAGGGACACACACATGCACGTTCTTCCTCCAAGCAAAAGTCAAACACTTTATAATTTCTTGTATCTTGTCCCACATCCAGCACCCTCAAATCCTCAAATCCTTGTGAAACCGCCGCCAGAATCCGAATCTGCCGAGCGCCAAACAAAAGCGGGTTGCCGCAGTGATGGGGGCAACCAGGATCCAGCTTGAGTACTCGCCGCAAATCCCAAATGCTGTATCATCCTGACTCCAACCATAAGTGTTTCCTTCATTGATGTCACGGTCTACCCATTCCTACGCTGGCTTGTTTGCCTCTTCAAGGGCTGGAAACAAGGTCACGAGGTTCACTTTGTCCTCAGGCCTGAGAACTCGAAAAGAAATACAGAAGAAATGTGGATTTAAGACCTGATAAAGAGCAAATGGATTTCTTAATAGTTAACAAAATGTCTAGCAATGCTTCATAGATCAGTTATGAGAAATTAAAAAGACAGTTTAACAATCTGGAATAGGTAAGAAATGGCACGCCAAACTGGCCCTGTCCAAAGTGAAACTATCTGCCTACAAACACCCTGAAAAGCTGACTGAGAAACACGTCATAGCTCTTTTTTAAAACCCGCCTCAGCTCCAGCTCTCAGACTGTCATTAGGTTGACTGGAAGTTAGGTTGAGACAGGATTTCCAGCATGGTGGCTGCTCCCAATGAGCCTCCGGAGCCCCCTGCAGTAACAGATTAATCCATTAATGTTTACAGTCTATGGTTCCAACAGGCTGTTAGTAGCTTTCTTTGTTTTTCAATGTAGCACATTTCCTTTTGTTGGACCTTTAAATTGCCACTCTGGACATTCATCCTCCCTTAAGCAAAGAGGCACGACACGTGAGTTGAGAACTGCTGAGCTGAACTTTTAAAGTACACAGAAAGAACAGGCTGTATGTGCATCATCAAGAGGCAGATCTCATTCCAGAGACTGTGCTGAAGAGGAAAAACTTGGAAGACCAGAATGACCTGGCACAGAGGAGCTCATTGCAGCTTGATGTGTCCACTGGGGGCAAAGAGGAATAACTTAGAAAGTAAGAGGTGTTGGTTGATGTGATATAGCGCTTTGAACAAAAAAAACCATTATGTTTGTCTGCTAAGCTAGACTAGCCAAGTCCTGAATCCAGAACCACATGTTCTTTTGTCTCTTAAGTCTTCAAAAGGCAACTTGGTGTATTTCCAAAAATCTATCAGTTTATAAAGGAGCAACGTTTAGTTGGCCAGGCGATGAGTATACCTATGATGGTTCACTCTCCAGGACTACAACTTGTGTTAAGCTAGCACATGACCTCGAATTCAGTCACAAATGCTAATTGGTAAAAAATGTTAAGACTTAATCAAGACACATGGTGTTAGAAATGTATCAGCTTCAACAGTTTTGATCGATGTTTTTTCTTACTTTCCAGGAAGCAGGCTTGTGTTTTATGCTAAGCTAGGTGAGACACATCCCACCACCACCTTTTCTCTTAGATTTGGTATTTTATCTCTGTTTTAAAAAAAATCCCACATTTAGCCTACTCTCTCCTTTTCAAGCTTTTGGTTTGACCAGGAAAAAAAAACTGGTTAGCCATTTCTTGTGTTGTTATCATCCTTGGACCGCCAAACTTGTTCAGTTTGTAGACAAATCAAGCAAGTTTAAGTCACGCTTTAAATTACTATCAATGGAGCGCCGGTGGCCAAGTGGTTAGTTTGGGCGCCCAATTTACACACGCTACAGTCTTGCAAGTGAGCAGCCTGTTTCGGCTCCTTTCCGGCATGCCATTCCCCACTCTCTCTCCCACCTCTCTAAAATAGGCATATCAATGCATTTCCCAAGAAATGTGTGCCTATATTTTCAGGATTTTACCAGCCAGCCAAGGCATCACCATCCTCAGGGACGAAGGAGTTTCAGATATGCTCCAGAATAAGCTTGCATTTAGATTCAAAGTGATGACTACTTCAGTGAACAACATCTGATGAATGCTCATTGGCTTTTCACTCTCTTATTGGCAAGAGCATGTGGTTAATACGTAATTGAAATAGGTAATGAGGTTTCACTTTTTAGCAAACCGATAGAACAAGTCAAAATGTCATCTGCAAATAAACGTAAAGAAAGATATCCATTAAGTCTGTATTTGTAAATGTTCATTTCAATGTAGCATACTTAAGGTTTGAAGCTCAAGTCATCAAATGGTTCATTGGAGGGGTAAAATGATGATGCCTTACGCTCCATTTATAAAGCATGGCATTGACAGATTCGCCCTTCACACAACCTGTTGCCACTAGTCAATCGACAAAGTCCATCAAGTGATCGACCCCTTTCTGACCGATTCTCTCCTACCCATCAAGATCAACGTAATCGCTTCATTCTGGGAAACATTTCACAACAAACCAGTCGTAAGATTAAATCAAACCCCAGCCTCAAAGAGCTCTAATCTCTGTCTTTGTTTCCCTTCATATCAGGCTCCTCATTATTTTTATTTGCTCTGTTTTTTGTTGAGCCCCGGCTTAAAGCTGGCAGAATTATCCAAGGAGAGGGAGATTAGGAGAAAGTTGGTGAGGATTTCCAGGCTGTCTGATCTCCCTTTCATCCATTTCACGGTTTGTTGTTAGTCCACAAACCACAAGAGATCAGACATCATAGCTTCACTCAGGTTACAATAAAGGTTAACGCAGAGGCTTCGGGGGCAGTGACATCTGAGAATGTTCTTCCAGGAAGGAGGCAGGCTTGTAAGACGTCTAATATGCATCACATTAGTAGGAATCAGATGATGCATTTCTTCTCATCAACCATCAGATGGTGTCCTTGAGTCACTGGGATTTGTTGAGCCAGTGTGTTTCATGACTCATGCTTCAGAGGAAAGTGGCTCCGTTAGATTCCAGTGCCCTTTTTGGGAGCTTATGTACTCTTTGGAAAACGTTTGGATGAAAATGGCAGCTTCTTGCATCTTGACATTGACGTCTACAATGATACACACAGCTGCTGCAGCACCAGTTGCACTTAAAGCTCTGCAAAATCAAGACCACACTTGACTTGTTCAAACAAAAGCGTGGACAAGGAGTGCAGTAGCATGTTTTGCTTTGCGGATGGCGGTTAACGTGTCCAGTCCAAGAAATATACAAGATTGACGAATTGGTTTGAAAGAGTGGAGGTCCCCCTGGCCTCTGCTCACTCCTTTATGTCATGCAGATGCATCGCCATACAATAGATCTTAGTGTTTCAGCTCCAATTTACATTCATAAAGTAGAATAAATGGCTGTTAGACGCTCCAGTACGAGCGCACAGTCATCCAACGTTGCACCCTTGCAGATTAAGTACATCTGTGGAAACAAGCTGCCACCTAGAATGATTCATGATCAAGCTAATTAAATGAGTGCCTTCTGCTGCTTAGAGGGCTCTGATAATGGAGATTGTGGTTTCTCTCACATGGCATTCCTGTGACAGTACAATGAGTCTTTGTTTTGCTGGAGGGCATCACAAGTTTCTGCAAAATGATCCCTTGAATTCCATGTTTGGAAAGTTGAGCATTGATAATTATTCACCAAAAGTAAGGTGAACATTTCGTCCTCTTCCTGCATCCGTAAGATTCGTTTGTTTGTATGTCATGGAGTTCAAGATGACCTGCCGGACCTCCTAGTTTTCCTCATCCAAACTTTCCTGTGGATTTCCTGCGAACCACAGCAGGTGGAACCTCACATATAAGGGATATACTCTTGATGGGATTCAGAGTCTCTCATTGACGGTGAGAAAAATGAGAAGCAGTGAGAGAGAGAGAGAGCACCCAGGGGCAGTGATCGTGTTGACTGGTGAGGGATGAGAATTGGCACCGATTCCTTGATGCGTTCCTTTGAACTTCAGTTTTCTTGGCAGGACATAAGACAGCTGATGTAACTTGCGCTTAAGAGTAGACCAGCACCTTGTTAATCTGTAGCTGACCTGATGGGGCGGTCAGAAACGTAAAAGAACAAAGCGCAAGCGTTTCGCCAGTTTCCATAAATATCATTCAAACTCAGTAGATACTCAGAAAAATACTTTATTGATTATTTATGAGAGTAGAAACACAGGACCTAGTTATCCACCATGGCAAGTGCAGTGCAGATGTCTACATTTCAGTCATCCAGAAGCAGAGTTTCCTGTCGCCTCCGATCACACAGAGCGGAAGTCTCCGGTGCCAGCTGAGGCCTGATCCCACCGCGGCGGATCCGATCGTCACCGGCTGGAACGACATCGATATTTAATACAATACTGGTGCAGTTGAGAATATTGGGAATATTAAAAAAAGAAACTGATCTGGGATGTGAAACGCATCTCTCTGACCTGTGGGTGGCCGAGATGGTGGATGAGTAGCTGACTACAGATCTTTCCTGGACATCCAGTGGTGGCAAATAGGTTTTCATTGGCTCGAGACCATCTGAGACGGGAAACAGCATCTCAAATTAACTATTGTTTTGTGTTGAAACAGCTTCAAATGGATACAAATGCATATTTAAGGTTTTTATCTTCATGCACAATTTTTTTTTTGACAATGCAAGTCCCTCGGTTGGCAAGTTTTAGACGCTTAGATTCAAGAGAAAATTGACTAAGAAGAGGGGAACCCAGACAGAAAAAATGGTCTTTCAAGAGTTGAGTATGAATGAATTCCTCTTACTTGAATAGCCGGGCTTTGTCTATGTGAGCTGGTCTTTTTTCTTGAGGATAGCTGCAAAGAAAAGAACATCATTTAGGCAGATCCGTTACTATTCTGTGCCATCATTTCGTCATTCAGATCAAACGGTATACTAGCCATGCTTCGCTGTTTACCTAGAGCGAGTTATGTCCCAGATGAGCCAGTCGTTTCCTGCCACAGCACCGACTTTGATCGTGTTTGTGAGGCACCAGTCAGCTGACATGAGCGGCGACTGGCCGCAGTCCAGTGACAGAATGGCCTGCTGCGTCACCAGGTCGTAGAAGCGAATTGTGCCCTTCTTCTCAGCCACCATTAACTGAAGGGGAAAGACGGGTCATTGTAAACTATATATATATAAACGTGTTCAGATGTATTTGTTTGTTTGTAGTTTTATCCCTGCAGGTGACCCTTTACTTGCATGTGATAATGACACTGAACACCGGGAGGAGCCTTCACTTGGTGTGCATAAAGCCAGAGCTCTGAGTGATTGTCGTCAGGTGTGTAAATGGAACTGAACTTTTGACGGACTGACTATTGTATATTTTACTGGATTATTTGAATCCTCATATCATGGACTTACTAATAATCTTGGAAACTGTTAATAGATGGAGTGAATAATCCTGTAATGGAAACGAGTATTGGACATTTGTTTTGTCAGCTCGCCAAATGTAGGGTTCCTGAGATAGTTCCACAGCTCACCCCTCAGTGACTTATTTACAGTCATTAACACTTTTCCTTCAACTGTAGTCGGACTGCATTGGTTTTAGCTTATGCCTACCTTTTGGAAAAGCATCTAGTAAACAATGTTTGGTAGGAAAAATTTAACAGCATCATTTTGTTGCATTGCATCAAAGTATCTAAGGTCAAGAGCACTGGAGGGCAAAAGGTAAGATGCTATAAAAGCTGTGTTAGCAAGCTCACTAACAGCAAATGGTAAATGGACTTGAGCTTGAAAAAAGCTTTTCTAGTCTTCGGACTACTCAAAGCGCTTTTACTCCGCATGTCACACTTTCACATTCATCCAAAGAAGTAACTCATCCCATTCATTTACATTCATACGCCGCTGAGGAAGCAGTGGGAGCAACTTGGGCTTAAGTGTCTTGCCCAAAGACACATCGGACATGTTGCTGCAGGAGCTGAGGATCGAACCCCGACACTTCCTCTGAGCCACAGCTCAGCTGTCCCGACATCAAATGGGATGTTTAAATAACTTGACCTGTGATCTAATGGCCATTTGTCTGTTACAACAACTTATGATACCCAATTTTGAATGTTTTTCTGACCACACACCTGACTATGTGATGGGAGTACAGTTTGAAGTTGCATATAAACTGCTACCTCGTGAGTATGACCTCAAAGTAAGAGTTTATATCTGGAAGAAGTCCTTCATACCTTGAATGCTTCCTCCGGGTGCCAGCACACGCTGATGCCAGGAGAGCGAAGTCTGAGAGTAGTGCTTTCATTTCCATCCAGGTCCCAAACCCTGCACAGATACATTAGGTATCAATATGTACACAGAAAACGAAGGAATTGATGCGTTCAGTGTATTGGAATGTTTTACATCGTTTCATCTGCAAATTTCAAGATTTATACTAGTGCAAGTGTGCAACCCTCAGGTTAATGTGAAATGGTACAAACTGAGGTATCAGTTCTCATTAGCTATATTAATGACTGATTTAACTTGATCTGTGAACTGCACTTCTTCATTAACTACAGAGATGGGATTTGAGCCCTTGAATGTTTACATAATGTTTGAAAGAATTCATTTTGCTTGAGTTTTTTTCTTTGCGGCGCATGATCTCAAACATCACAACATTTTATCATCCAGATATCTTAAATGTAACACACATTCAACTCTGACTGGGAAAGACGTGAGGGCAAAGTTTCCAAATGAGCATGTGTCAAAATAATCTTAGAAAATGGCAGTTAGTTGTTTCTTTTATTAAAAAAATGGTTTGTACCGAATTTAAGTTCAGCTTTGTCCTTAATTTGTGGCTAGAGATGAGATGAACAAGTATCACATGGGAAATGATAGATGACATGTTTTTAATCCAAGTTCCTTTTTGCTTCTCATTTATCCAACTCCTGGTTGTGTGTATGTGATGTTCAGGGTCTTTCTGCTTTTCCAGGGAAAGAGAGCTCCTTTCTCAGAGCTGGGCCCTGAGCTGTGAAGACAGACAGACTAATGCTGGACTCCTCTTTCAGGGAAAACGCCAACCTGACATTACACTGAGCTATGATAGCAGGGGCAGTAGCATGGGCGGAAGGGGGTGGGGTGGGTTGACACATCACCCTGGCCTGAATCTGCGTTACGCTCCACTCGGATTACAACAAATGTTTCGCTGTGGGCGGCCCGCTGCCATTCATTTTCTGCAGAGTACAGAGAGGGCAGCAGAAAGCACGTCAGCTGAGGAAGAGCAGCGGAGAAGAAGTTGAACAACAGCCTACTCTGTGCAAATGAAAACAGAGCGGACTCACAACCAAAGCCCAACCACAAATCAAAGCTCGTTTGTGGATTATGACCAATCTTCATTCAAATAATAGCCAAATCTAAAACTGAATAAGGCCTATGATAGCAAAAGCAGCAGAGAAACACCGCAGATGTAATGGATCAGTAGGATGGAGGGAACTACATGTCCTGAGACCTGGATCTCTGGTTAACCACAACTAAACTAGAAGAAAAGGTGGGGAAGGGGGCATGGGGTGGCTACAAGTGTTTCTGGGAATTTAAAACAAACGCTTGTGAGGTATGGGAAAGCACTGACTGATGAAGTCATGCAGGATACATCATCTAATAAAGCCTCCAAAAGAGCATCTAAAAGTCAAGTGTGTTGTTTGAGTGATTGATGGTGTCAGGGAGGATATGCCCCGTCTCAGATGGAGACCTCAGTAAACACTCAACTTTTTCCTGCCTCATCTCCCCTGCAGCAGGATAGAGCCCGGTCAAAACTCTCAAAACCTCCATCATGGAGCATGAGTGAGGCCGAGAGGGAAAAAAAAATACAGGAAAAAACCCTCAGACCACACCAGGAAAACAACGGCTAAACCCTATTCTTTCAGACCAAGCACTGCTCAATTGCACGCTACACCACCAACGGCCAAACTGTGGTCAACCACTCTGCCCTTCAAACGGAGAGCACCGACTCCCTGAGAAAACACAACCTCGGCCAAACGAGGTGAAAGACGCGAGACCTTTAAAACATGCATGACCTTCTCTGATAAAACACTGTGTTTGCACAACACTAAATCATCCAATAACACTTTTCTTCCATCTAAAACAGAGTTGAAAAGGGACATCTGAAATCAGGTATTGTGCTATCTAAGTGGGATTACTGCACGGCCAGGGCCTTACGGGTAGTAAGTGGAGTTAACAGGGAAATGCCCTAGGAGCTTTGCGATATGATTTATTGTAGAGAGTAGAGTAAATAATCGAAGGCGACTCTCTGGAGGGAGAGAACTGGTAGAGTCAAACAATAATCCCATCACAAAGCCTCGCAGGTTCACCCTGGTGTCGTTGCACAAAGTTTGCATCAGCATCTATTTCAACAGGACCGGTCCAAATGTGTTGATTTTGACTTTGTTGAATAGCTGCCAGGGGTCACATTATTTGGACAGATGGTGGAAAACACAAGTCGACAAACACAAGTCCCCATATTTAAAACAAGATACCAACTAAGATAGATGAACACCACATGTTTTGGTTTGACAGTGAAAAATACAGTCGACAGTGAGAACGGATAAGTGGATCGAAATTACAACATACAAGTAAATTGCTTAATAGTTGAAAAATAAATCTCAACGTAAAGCTTAATGGAGGAAATAGATGTTTGCCAAAAGACATGGTCATTGAGTGATACTGAAAATGTTCCCTTAAAATAGAAAGTAAAAGGTTGTGTTAGCATGCAGTGATGCCTAAGGGCTAAAAGACGACGTTTACTCAAAGTTACTCGCATTCGCATTCATACGCCGTCAACGAAGCAGCGGGAGCAATTCGGGGTTAAGTGTCTTGTCCAAGGACACATCGGACATGTAGCTGCAGGAGCTGGGGATCGAATCCTCGACCTTCCGGTTGAGAGACGACGACTCTACCAACTGAGCCCCGCAGTGTTGAATAACATTCAGATTAAACTCAATGTTTTAGAGCATAATTACAAGATGGTTGGATGTTGATGAAAAGGCTCTTCTGATAGAGCTCAGTCAAAAATAAGACGGAGATAGGACATTGGTGGAAAACATGTTGGGGACATGAAGCTGTAATTTGGTTCCCTTACACAACTTAAGGGATTGGGCAAATGCAAACAGATTAATATTGGGAACAGGACAACATGTTGTAAAGCATATACATAATGCAGCCGCAGCATTAGCAGCAGCAGGTGTGTTATCCTGAGTTCATCTGTGAACTCAGTCAACCCCAAATCCTCTCAGCATCCTGCAGTGTGGCCTTATGATCTCTAGGTGGCAGGTTTCCCCACAGACTCCCTCTCTGTACGTCTATACTGATGCTATGAGCTGATATAGACTACATAAACCCAATGTAAACTCCCTTAAGGGCGTGGAGTCTGGCTCCCCACCTCGATGCTGCAGCGTCAGGTTGCATGTTGGCTACAGTCGAGTTCCCACAACTACAGGGGACAGTGATGACAAAGCTAAGCAAACTTATAGTAGAGGAATGGCTGCCAAATCTAACAGAGCGATGGAGAGGTCATGAGAGCATACATGCAGGCAATCACCTCCCTCCCTCCCTCCGTCTCTGCAGGACTAGTTTCCTCATATTGAGGCTCAGTTTGTGTGGGCTGACTGGAAGCCCCTCTCCCGTTAACTTGATCCATCCCTTGTTCCGCCTCTGTCTTCCTCCCGCGTCCCATATTTTCTCAACATGACAGAATTTAAATCTTTCAGCAGATGGAGCGCACCGCTGTTTTCTCTGGCCGGTCAGCAGAGGAAGGGGAAGAGGAGAGTGGAAGGGAGAGGGGGGGAGACGAGTTCGGCCTGATGTGGCAGAACGAGGCTCTGAGCAGGACAGGACGATCCTCGAGCAGTGTCTGTCAAAGTGTTTTATAGGGCTGTCACAAGAGCCGAAATTTAAACTGCGATATCATACTAGTGAAAATAAATGATATCAATACCTGTTTCGATACCACATCAACAAAAATACAAGCACTAGGCATCTCATTGTGTAGTTTCTTGTGTTTAGTTCCCAAAAATTGCAAGCGAGTTCCTGCACACTGCCTACGTTGGCAAAGTGTCAGCACCAAAACATTGCCAACGAATTTGTGCAAGTCAGACAGTGCTCTCTCTCTTTCACTTGCAGCAGCTTTTGGTTAAAAAATAACTGAAGATCTGAATTTGTTTTAAAGCTTCAGTACTTTACAATCCCATCGATCATTTAAATAAAGCAGATTGTATCGTTTTAAATCACAAATCACTGAACACATGACACTGATACCGCCTGACAGTCTAAGATAAACAACGAATAGAGCAAGATAAGGCTGGAAAAAGAAACCGTCTTTGTCATATTTCAACACGATATGTCGAGTGAGAGTTTTCATGTTTTTTTAAAGGGATAGTTTGGTATTTTTGAAGAGGGGCTGTTTGAGGTACTTGTCGATAGTACGTGTATTAGCCACAGGAGATGTTGGTTAGAGTGCCTGCATGAATACTAGGCTTTACATCCCTGCAGACGAGGCTATTTGTACCACATAATTGAGCTATTTTTAAGAAAACTGATCTAAAAACACATGATTGTATGATTTTAAATGATGGGTTGGGGTTTGAACTTTTGATCAGACAGAAAAAGCCAATGTTTGCATGTTGCATTAGATCCAGCCAGCAGGGTGTCCCAGACGTGACCCCGGCTCCTGGCACATTTCCCCCTCCTCAAGCATTAATTGAAAAGGAACATTTGGGGACCCTGTTTGAGATCCCCCTCAGAGTGGAAAACTGCCTGCAGTTAATTGGATTTCCATGTTTAACTAATTAGCTAGAAAAGCTACAAAGCAGCTCTGTGCTTACGCATAGTCACACCGGAGCATGTGGTGCTTAGCATCGTGTTTCACTGTGGAAACACGGTCTCGACTTTCTGCACCATTAACAGAGAACAGGACTGAAAATCAGAAGCGGGGAACACACACACGCAGACACAAAAAACACACGCACACACATGGAAATAAATACGGTTTGGACCTGCAAGTGTGGTCATCGCTGACGGAAGCAATTTGTTTCCCCTCCGTGGGCTCGAACACCAAATGGTTAATGTAGCTGGTGTGGCCCTCCATCACCTAGGCAACAGTGTAGAGAACAATATGTAAACAACAGACAGAAAACACATGATAAAGAAACTGAAAGGAGCATCTTTGAGAAAATGTGTGCTGAATGTACTGGCTCTCTGTGCTGCTTTTCCTGTATCACTAAGTACTAAATGTCAGCACCAAGTAGAAAGTTTGACGTCGTCTGACAAGCGCAGTTGTGGCCAATGTGCTCCAGATGTTTCACTACCTTGACTTCATGCCGATCCTGAAGATCAGAAGTCAGCAGGCGTAGCTTTCTGTCAGCTGCAGCGGTGCAGAATCTGCGGAGGGAGAGGAAGAGGAAAAGAAAGGGAGGATGTGAAAATAAACAAAAGAGAGAACATCAAAACAAAGTCAGACTTTATAGACCCAATGACAGACGACATCTCTCTCTGCACACACGCCTGCGGCCGCCCAGACTGACACCTCAGCATGAGGGTGTCGGCGTGTGGGGTAGAAACTTGGACGGTGATCAGTAGAAAAGCTGCAAGGGAGATTCTAATTGCAAGTAAGATAAACAGGGAGAAAAACAAGATTCCTCACGCCATTTACGCATGTCTCTGTTAAAAAACCTGCAAAGAGCCGGGCAGAGGACTTTCCCTCTAATCAACCGCAGTACACACCGGTGCCTGCAATTATTCACACAATTATACTACCTCACTTATGACAAGAAAAACACACACATATCAGCAGAATAAACAGACAGCGGTTCACACATTTGCTGATGGATTTGGCGTGATGTCACAACCTAAACCCTCAACGTGCTCCAGGGTGTTGCTGTTACAGTAGATTAGATTTTATTAGGATAGGAGTTCTAACCCCAAACATTCGTGCTGCACTTTGAAATAACTGAAAATCAAAGCCATTCTCTCCATTGATCTCCAATAAGCAACATTTCACTGTTTTTCATATGAAGGTAGATATGTTGCAAAATAGGAGAGCTTGTAGAATGTGATGTGAGAACTTGAAGGGAAAAAAAGTGAACTTGTATGTAAAAATGTTTACTTGTATAAAAAATCCACACACGTGAAATGTACGGAGCCCCGGAGGTGACATGAATGGAAAACCTTTATTAGTTGTTATTTCTGCAAGCCTCTGCAACAATATATTTGGTTTGATGCGCTTTGGACGCTCACTACCAATCTCTATGTGCAACTGCACTGTCGTTAGACACAGTGCGGTTCTGCCCTCTATGGCAATGTGCATATGTTCACAAGCTAATGGTGCAGAGCCGTCAAAAATGCTGCGAGAAGCTAAACAACCATGTCAACCGTGCCATGACAAGATAAAGCATTAATACTGGACTTTGTGCAAATATGACTCTACAAGCAGCCCATTGTTTGCAAACTGTTAACATGTGGATGTGTATTCATGCCGCCATGATATCCATGGACTGTGGCCAAACGGCTTCATGTGAGCGGGTAATTTACACTCTGCTTTTTGCTCGATCACTCTCTCTTTTTCTCTTCCTATCTTCATCTGTCACTGTCCTCTTCCTCTTAGACTCAGCCATGTATCAAACCTAACAGGCTTCTTTGTATAGCTGAAGGCTTGTGTGTGAACTAGAGTCGTAAACCCGTACACACTTCTCACACATCTAAATATTGTTGCTTTTACTGTGTAGATTTGTATGTGCTTTTGTTGTATCTGTAAAGACAAATCTGTGTATGCAGTGAAAGTCAGCCATTATTTGAGGGTAGTCTGGTGTTTGCAGGATTCAGTACTTGGCAGATCTTCCCATTTCAGGCTCTTAGGTGGATGATGGTGTGGCAATGCTCATGCTGCAGCTCAATCCTCCTGTCTTCCCCTCCTACTGTGGGCCCCTGCTCAGAGTCTAGCCTGTGAGAAAGTTGTACTTTTCCTGGACGGCACGGCTGTGTGCAGATCTTAGGGAGCGATGGAACCTGAGTGGGCAGTCATCAGCACAATAACATGCGCGCACGTCACAGGGCTGGCTCGAGGGCCCTGTGGAGTAAACCACAGAAGGCCGGGAATTATCGCTGCCTTTCCTTTTCAATTACAGAAAGCTTAAACACCTCCGGAGGGACCGCCGAACCTTCCCATGCAGCGCTCCAATTAGGAGGAAACTCTTCCTTTCTAAAAATCTACAGCTCGGCTACTTCCCTCCTGTCCAAAGCCACCTGAAATAACTTGGCTCTAATCCGGGCAGCTGCAGAGTGACAGTGAGAGGAGGCTATGGCTGCATGCACAGAGTGGCTTGCTCTGCGACTGCTTCTTGTTCTGCTAACAAGAGGAGTGTTTGTGAATAATCATTCCATTGTGTTTGCAGACATATAGTAGATGTTTGGTGTCTGATGTGGGAGTGAAGTACAGCCTCCTTTTTCCTAGTTTAATGGTTTGGTGACCTCTTACATAACAAGAGGCTCTAGTGAAGCTGCAGATGTCCCTCCATACAGCCTGTTATTCTAGAGAGGTCATTACTCAAACTGATTAATGACTTAGCAAATATGTCAGCACATTTCATTAAAGAGGGGCATGTCAATCAAGCTGAAGTTTCCAACTGTCACCAAATGATGTGCAGTACGTGTATGGGAAAAATTGATGTTGCATGGATAAAAGCTTAAAATGATTGTGTGTAATAGAACGATGCTGAAAGCTAGGATTAAATAAGGTGTTTTCAGTATACGGGGGGGAAAAAAACTATGGGACTTGTCAGCAAGAGGGCATGGCGGGAAGGCAAACAATAAACACATTATTCTTTTAAAACAGATAAAAAGTTCATTTAGGAGCATACGCAATTCAAAGTGTCTGAGGCCTTCTTTAATTTGAATTCTTTTTTCAAGATAAAAGTAACTTTTAAAGGCAGAGTTGGTCATTTCCTTCAGATCCACTTTTTCAGATTTTGGTTGAAATTGTCTTTAGGTCCTGACAGAAATTAATAACTCATGTGCTCTGAAAAAGGAACAAAGAAAATCCGTCATCTGTAGCAGTTGTAAGCCTGTAAAAACTTCAACCAATGTCCGCAACAAGGTACCAATCTGATGAACCAATCACAGCCTCCCTGTCTCCCTGCTCGTTCTCTACTCCTTGCGTGCACTAGCCCACACTCAAAGCGGGTCACCAATAACAGAGTTTATGCTGTGAGTTTGTCGTTGTGAGTAGTAAATGGTGAATTTTTTTTTAACATGTATTGTAATCAAGTTTAGTGTTTATTTTCCGCTGAATGAGACATGAGACGACGTAGGTTTCTACTCAATGCAAGAGATGAGCTGAGGTCCACTTCTGGAGCAAGGGCGCTCAAGCATGTAAGTGAGGGGCGTGGCTTTTGAGGGAGCACAGAGGGGAGGGGGTGGGTGAAGACGGAGCACTGAGGGAATGCTACTTTCAAAATCATTCCAGTTTTCGAAAATTACCAACCCTGCCTTTAAGTAGCAAATTTGCATTATTAACTAATTTAAACTCAGTCTAGTCAGCTAGTCAAACAGCAAGAGAAGACCCAGAAAACTGAGTTAAGTTAATTTAACACGGCCAAAAACTGCCCCAAAACCATAATCACCTGAGGGTTCTAGACACAAAAAAGCAGTACCTGATAGTAGGTATTCTGTCCAGCCTCGACTCAGGGCTCCAAGCGAGAGCATCAACACGCAACTCATGATGGAAAGCTCGCAGAACATTGAACTCAACTCCCTCTATCTCCATGTCCTCCTCCTGTGCAGAGAAACACGTATTTAAAGTATAAAACGCATTACTGTTGGTAAATCCCAATCTGTGAAGCTTTTTCTCTCACCTGGAAGAGGCAGGTTCCCACAACCACATACTGGTTTCCACCGTAGGCCAGCAGAGAGACAGGGGTGCCAGAGCAGAAAGGACTGAATTCAACCACGTGAACGTAGTCCTCACATGGCAGCGTGTAAGTGGGACTGCGGCTCGAGTCCTCCTGCATGATCACGTATCCTGGTAAAGCTTTATCGATAAAAAAAACAACAACAAAATATCAGCAAATATCTTAATTCATGCATTGTGTGTCCATGTTGATGTATTCTCATAACAGAATATGGCATAATCCTAACTACTCAAATTTAATTAAATCTACTTAGTAGCATGAACAGTTGTAGCACAAATAGGTGCCTAACCTTTGAATATCACAATAAAAACAGTTGTTTCAAATGCCCTCAAGGGATATGTACTTTTTTTTCGCTAAATGCTTGGAAAAACATTTCAAACCAAACCTCACTCACGTATCAGCGTGTTTTAGAAATGTTCAAAATCAAAGACAAACCATAGCCAGTTGGGCTCATAGTAGGTATTTTTTTTAAACTGTAGCGGCTACTTCTTTATTCGGCATACGTCAAAACACACGGCAGTGCTTTATTTGAGATATATTTCAATTTCAATTTGATCCCATTAACACTTGAGCTGAGGCTACTTTACGGGTTAGACTCCTAAAGCCTACGATTAACCAATGCAGATTAGAGTAAAACACAGACGCCGAATTAAGCATTAGACTTGCGAATATTGAATGGTTTAAAATCTCTCTCAAAACATTAAGCACACAGTTAAGCTGGGGAGTGATTAAAAAACCATGAACATTTCTCTCTGGGTTACAGTGCAGCTGTTATCTGGGTCAATGTGTTTATCTATGTATATTCTCATGTGAGCTAACGCTACAGCCAGGTCTAATGCGTGCATGTTACTAACGTTACACCACGGACTGTATGCGTTACAGACATAACAAATATGTCTCACATGTCAAAGAGATAAAACGTGACTGCTATATGGCTCAGAAGGGCACCGCTTGCTAGCAGTTTTCCAAATAACAGTTAATACTGCGCGTATTCAGATTTTAACAACTGTGGCTGAGAACATGATAGTTACCTCTTATTTATGGGGGTTTATTCCGTTTCAGAATACTTAACCGACTGATAAAAAATCACTATCTTTTAGTAAAGTGTGTATTTCACTCAAATGGTGCGCGCGTTTCATGTGTTGTGAATCTTCTTCCGGGTGCGGCATGGATCGTACCACTAAGAGCAAATGCGAAGGGGTGTTTCGCGTAACGTATTTTCAAACATCAATTTCATACGTGAAACATATCGGCAATGTTAAAGTTATTCGGTTTACTTTGTGTCTAGTAGCAAATGTGTGGTAGTCTGACTCGAAAAACTCGTTTAAAAACGCAGGGGGAAAAAAACTTTATGATTTCGCCTCTCCTAATGTTGTTTGCTTCAAGCTGATTGGTCGAGAGCAACGAACGTCATCAGTGATTTAAAATTTCAAAACAGCTGCTTCTCGTCGTGGATGTGTGTTTCTCGGAGGCGAACAACTGCAATATTACAGGTTTGCACTACTAAACTATCACTGTTTGTATTTTAAATTAGCTCAAGGCTAGAGTTATCTTCGTGCGTGTTGCGGGAGTTTACAAAAAAACACATTCTGACTCATTTGTTGGCATCAATTGTAAGCTATCTTGTTACCATTTTGTCTGTAAGGCCAACGGACCTTGTGTTTTCCTTAGAATGAAAAAGGAAAACAAATGTCGCAACTTGATGAGAGATAACTTTTGATTAAAGTGATCTAAAAGGCTATATTATTACAGTTATTGTATCTTTCAGTAAAACCTGATTCATTCAGAAATGTAAAATAAACTTGAGGGAAGTATTTTCCCAACTTTAACAAACCAGTCATGTTTTTCAAAGTTCTCAGGGAGTGAATACCTTTCTCTCTTTCTGTTTCAGGAAAACATGGAGGCTTTAGGTGACCATATGAAGGTGATGGTTAAAGTTTTTAGGAGAGAGTGCCACAGGGTTTTAGACTCTGAGAGGACCACCATTCATGGAGCTGATAGCATGCAGATGGTGCTGCAGCTAGCTATGGCTGAAGTTAAAAAGCAGGTAACAACTCAATCCTGTTATGAAAACAGCCTCTTCTAGATGTGCAAAAAATCTTATCTCATCCGTAAAGGAATAATTTGTGGCGAAACACTTCCACACATGCAAACACACACAACTGACAGGGCAAAATCTGTCTGTCCAAGAATACCAAACTCTGGAAAGGTGCGTAATGTCAAACATTTTAACTTTATATATTCATACTCAGGGTTATTCAATCCCTTATTGTTCTTTTACAGTACAGCTGAAAATCGTATGGGCCTTTTGTTGATCCATTATTAAACTGCAGGGGTGGGAATCGCAGGGTAACTGATGATACGATAACGATACGACCACGATACAGCTATGCTGGGACAATTGATATATTGAAAGACAAATCTTTAATAATAATTTACAGTATGTTATTCACTGAAGAATTCAAAATGCCCCCTAAACCATCAACGCGCAGGATTAATGTATTTGTCACTGCAATTTGTCGTGAGTTTCGTCTCTTGTCGCACTTCAACTCTGACTTCTTTTCAAAGCTGTTGGACATTGTCACGCTGTCTTCTTCTGTTATCCCATTGTCAACTTCTTCTTTAGCCAATCATCATCAATGCCACAGTAAGGAACCAGGAAGTAGTGGCATGAAGAGTTAAATTGGTAGGAAAATCAGTTTGGAGTGCTTTTTTTCAAATTAAATATTGATAATTGGAACCAGCGATTTGATAATTGTATCACACGAGTCAGGGCGACCACATGGAGCTGTTTTGATATTTGTCCCACCCTTATTAAACTGTGCAAGGCCTCTATATTCTGCTGATCATTTTAGAGCCAACCGTATCAAACATTTGCAATCATCTCTGGGGAATTTAAAAATAAACCAACAGACTAACAAAACAAAAAGTTACCATACTTTATATAATATTCTGTGTTCTTACTATGAGTCACCCAGCAGCCCAAAAAAAAGTTGTACGCGCCCAATTCACATCATCATAATGGCCTGATTCAATTGAACCATCAGGCTGACTGTCATCACGTCTATAACTGATGACATTACCACAGATTTCCGGCTGAGACCGCTCATGGCTCACTTTTGGACTGTGGGAGAAGGTCTTTGCTGCCTTTTTGGACTGATTGGTTCCAGGCTGTCGGTAATTACGGCTGCTGCTTTCACCGTTTTCTCTCTTCCTGTGACAGCACGGCGGAGAGTTCAAAGTGGCTCTGAGTGATGTCCTGATGGCCTGGAAACACTTACTGTTAGACAAACTTCACCTGCCACCCCCCGACTTTGCACGCTTGGAGAACTATGATCTCATCCGCGAGGCTTACGAGTCCTTCCTGAAACGCTCCAACACGGTGGACCTGGTTGATATCTTCTCCATGTACAAACAGCTGAGGCTTGCGGACTCGGATCCAGATGAGCCTATGAGCCCGGTGAGCACATTGATACCGATTGTGGATGATCAGATTGGCTACTGCGTCATAGATCAATTGATTTATCCCCCTAAATACTTTTTTTATTCTCTCCCCAAAAGATCCAGATGTTTGAATTCTTATCTGGCAACATGGAGGTCTCAGAGTTGCCAGACGCCTCAGTCCCATCAACACCGTCTAGTAGCCAAAGCAGGCGCTGCAGCTCACAGGTAAACCAAACCCCTTTTTTATGCACTAATAAAAGGTGCAATTTTATCATAAACAACAAGAAACCCCTCTTTCCACTTTGCCCTCTACCCTCACACGTATCATTTTTACAGAAAAATGAAATCCTTCTCTCCCTCTGGCAATAATCTACACTTTTACTTTCCCAGCTTTCACTTACTTAATTTCTGTCTGGACTCCATCCTGCTCTTATTGACAGGAACTCTATATCATATCGTCCAGATTTAAGAGCGCAATGTGACTTCAATTACCGGGCACATGTTTAAAACACAACATAATGTGGGGCTGGAGAAGAGCTTCTGTAACAGACTCTCTTTCCCCTTCTCGCTCTCTCTTCTCTGTCACTTGTGAATTTATGAGTTATTTTAAGTTGAGGCTTGCTGCTGCACCACCAGCTACAGTGATGTCAGTTTTTGGAGTTTAATACGAGCTGCTGTTTTTAGTGGTGTAGTAAAAAAGTGTTGTCCCCTTAGGTAGTTCATAAACACAACCTAAATGGACCCAAGACAGAAGTTTAACTAGAAGAACAGTTTTAACATTTAAGTAATTCACTGATTGACTTTTTAGAGGAGAAGTGGATGAAATAATTGATGTAACAGCCATGTTAGTAGCCTAGCTTAGCACAAAGAGCAGAGACAGACTCAAACTGCTAGCTTAGCTCGGTTTAAAGGTGACAAAACCTGCCTTTAAAAGTTTCAAAATCTATGAAAAATGTTTTGACTTGTTTGTTTGAAAAATGTAAAAATGCTGTTTCTTGTTGGGTAACGTTTTCTTTTTTGAGTCTCCACTGCTCACACTCTGACTAATTGCTATTTTTATGCCTCAGTTGTTATATCAAACAAAAATAGTGATAGCAAATCATTTGGATAGTTTCAGAGATGTCTGTGTGCAGGTTGTTTCCCTTCGACAGAGCCAGGCTTGTCGTTTGAGCCTGTTACATTTCTTTGCGCTAACCCAACCTAAGCTAAGCTAACAGGCTGTAGTTTCATATTTTGCAGAGAGTTTTATCCATTTTTAAAAAGGAATATTTCCCAAATAATTGGAATTATTGCTGTAAAGGTTTTCTTTTGTAGTTTTGTCTTGAACCCATTTGGGGAATTAAAAATAAAATGGTAAGCTAACTAGTGGGTCATTTAGTCGGCTGTGGCTCAGTGGTAGAGTTGGTTGTCTCTCAACCAGGATGTCGGGGTTTGAGCCCCAGCTACTGCAGCCACATGTCGATGTGTCCTTGGCCAAGACACCGAACTCCAAATTGCTCCTGCTGCGTCATCAGTGGCGTGTGAATGTGTGATAATGGGATGAGTTAACAAGACTGATGGACACTTTAAATAGCAGCCTCTGCCATCAGTGTGAGAATGGTGTGAATGGTATATGGAAGTGGAAGTTAGGGACATACAAATGTGAGAAAGCATTGCATTGGAGGCCAAACCGAAATGAAACCCGGAGTGCAGAATGAGTCACCAACATTTTTCAGATGTTTTTCAGCAAACGACAAATACTAAAATACCATGAGGAATACATAAAACCATAGATATTTGTAATTGGGCCAGGTGCTGGTGTTATTGGTCAAGATCACAACAGGCCATATGCAGCTTAAAATAAAGTCATTGGTTTCATTAGGATTTAAGTGATGTTTATGCCATTTAATATCACCAGGTAAAAATGGCAGTGAGAAGGGTTTTCTGCTCCTATCTGAGTCTGCTTGTGAACTCCAAGAACGACATGGCCTCGGCACTTACCCTCGACGTCCCCGACCGTGCTCTTGGACGACAGGCTTTTACAGACGTAAAGCACGCCGCACTGAACAGCAACACTTCTCTTTTCTTGGTAAGAAACACACGACTCAGCATGTTCTTGTAGACTTTAGCAATGATGTATACACCCTGGACGTCACTAGGAAAACAAAACTACGACCTGAAAGCGTCATAAATCCTCTCTGCTGCAACTTTCTCTTGTCTATTTCATGCTTTTTCACAGGCTGTGACATCTTTCGTGAGGGCCATCCAGCTCGGAGGGAAGGGCTACGCTCCAGCTGAGTCTGACCCGCTGAGGAAACATGTCAAAGGCCTGTCGGACTTTGTCCAGTTTATAGACAACCTGGAAGAAATACTGGGGGAGATTCCTGACCCAAGGTACACATTTCAGCTTAATCTGCGCCTCCACACTCGCTCCCTGTTTTACCCTTGCCTGTAAGGTATTGCCTTCTTCCTTGTGGCAGAATCAGCTGTCAATGAGCAGATTGAACTTCTACTACAGTGGCAAAAATTCTGAAATGGAAATAAATGATAATTAATCGGTTTGTATATGTTATAATCTTTTCAAGATATCAAAGGAGCATTAATACGTTCAGGAATGGTTTGAAATCGGCAAAGAGCGAGATAAAAAATCCGTGTCATATTTGTGGGTGTCCTATGAGGCTACAGCAATAATTAGCTTAGCATAGCATGAAGTCCACAAGCAGGAGGAAATGGCTAAGCACTACTCTTACAGCTAGAAATACTCGAACACTGACAGATTTAGCCTGCAGCACCTCAGATAAAAAAAAAAAAAGTCCTGATCTTGAGTGTTCAAGCTTTATGGAATTAGTAGCATTAAATCATAAATTAGCAATCTTCCAATGAGTTGTGAGCCACACTTTTTGCTGGCACTGAAACTACCTGGAGTCCCTGCTTGTTCCTTCAGGGCATAGTTTTTTATTTTGAAAAAGCTGGGCGATGTAGGTTCTATCAAACCTTTTTCCAGGGATTATTTTGTGCTGTGGATTGACACGTTTTTTGCTCTCATGATGGCGTTTTTTAAGGATTTATTTTTGGGCTTTTTACGCCTTTATTTTTAGAGATAGGACAGTGGACAGAGCCAGAAACCAGGGAGAGAGAGAGAGTGGGAAAAGACATGCAGGGAAAGGAGCAACTGGTCGGATTTGAACCCGAGCTGCCCGCCTGGAGGACTAAAGCCTCCGTTAATGGAGCATGCGCACTAACCCTTAAGCAAATTAAAAAAACAAAATATTTTCAATTAAATGAAATCTTTTTCGCTGCAGCTGTTTGTCCTAGTCAACACATTTCTATGTTACTTGTTTGCAGAAGCTGATAGAACAAGCAGCTTCATATAAAGCACCTCTTAAAAAAAACCTCTGTTGTTTACTCTTCTGACGTCTAATACTAATAAACATATTTGGATTCAGAGAAATCCTCCGGAGCTGATTAGGGGAATTCACAGATTCCAAGAAAGGTCGTGCGTGTGTTTCGATCTGGCAGCGCCTGAGGTCACAGTAAACGGGGTGATTTATGGCTGAGTGGGATTTTCTTTGAATTGCTTCACTTCTTTCTGAAATTCAACTTCTGAACAGACTCAGTTTCCTCTCCCGTGTCGACATTTTAATTCTAAATTATGAAGCTGAACTTATTTCTGCTACTGTTTCCTGTTACTTGTGGGAATATTTAGAGGCCTGGCAGGCACCTGTGCACTTAAATCACACCTGTGATCATAAATCCACCTGTCCCACTGCAGGTCCTTATCATATCCTTTAAATCCCTCTAATGACTCCCGCATCAGCTGCTCATGATAACATTTGGATTGCTTAAGCATGTTCATCTTTGCTAGATCAAAGCTCTCTTTTTGTTGAAGGACGCGTTGGAGCTCTTACTTTGATGAATTATCGTCAAACCTCAGATCATTCCTTGAATCATTACAGATCATTTTTGTCAAAGCACCTGGCACCACAACACAAGAGGCAATCAGAAATGATTTAGCGTTGCGTTCCGTCATGTAAGGGGTTGAGCTTTGGGGTAAAACTGTTAAGAAAGAGCTTATGAAGCGACGTTGGCTTCCCTCAGCCGAGCCATAACTACACATTGTCATGTTTGTGTAGCAGTGGACTCGACTCTCGCTGCTTTTTCTGAGGGTTCTCGGTTCATGAAGACTTATGAGAGCGCTCAAGGTCTGAAGAGACACCGATGAACTCGGCCAACATGTGTCTTTCAACAGACAGTGCCTTTACACTCTCAGTGGAGTACTGTGTTTCCTCATACAAACACCTTCTGTGGAGAGTTCAGGGCCTTTGTTCACTGAACATCTGTTTTCCCAAATGATTCTGTTACTGAGCCCGGCTTGTTCACATCAGAGCTGGGTCAGAGTTGGACCTCTGCCTCTCTACCTTGCTCGGGATCTTTTTTCCAGCATGCTTTAGAGCACACATGAGTTATTACACTACCAATACCAGTATCAGAAAGGCCTCTGCCTGCAGCTTTAAAGATCCTACTCATATTGTCAGTCCGTGAAACCTATATAGTAGCTTTGCATGATTTGCAACTCAAAAAATCCTTATTTATACTGGCTTATTGGAAAACCCTCATTTCAGCCTCTGCCTGAAGTGGTTCGTTTCAGCTGCTGTCTCTTTAAGGCCCCCCTCCCCACACGCCCACTTTCTTCCGATTGGCCAGCTCTCTGGAAGCCTCCTAGGGGGTGCAGAACGCTGCAGGGCTGCCAGGAGAGGGCTCTCCAGAGCTGGGAGAAGAGAGCCTATGTAAGAGGTTTTAACAGCTTACGTAGAGGCTTGAAGCCGTCTCGGGAAATTCTTGGCTTCATCTCGGGGAACTGTTGTGTGATTTGCAGATCAAGCCGTTGAGCGCCCTCTGCAGATTTATAGTGGGATTACTCCAAGATACGTTTAAGCTGGCAATATATCAGCTCTTTCTTTTCTCAAGTACACTTTGAGGACGTCGATATTTTTCTGATAGGGGATTTTATCAGTGTGTCTAAAAAGTAGTTCAGATTTTTCTCTTTGGCCCTGACCTGGACTTCTTCATGAAACACGACATGATGCCCTTGACTGTTAGAACCCTACAGAAGAGATATGTTACTGTAGTTTTTGGACATGACGCCTGGATGATCGTGTAAGAAAATCCCCCTAAAAACTCTAAAGAGGAAAATCCTGGAGTCTCTCTCTTTCACAGTACATTGGTGGGAGCTCTGGCAGTGCCCAGCATGCATTAAACAGGGATTTAGATGGTACTTTCTGCTATGTAACTGTTAACATTGGCAAGGCTGAGATGCAGAGGAAAAAAAGCTCAACTTGGAGTTAAACACTGCAAAAATTGCTCTGAGTTCTTAAAGTCAGTAACCAATAAATTGAAAGTGAAAGTGCTGTATATCTTATGAAGACTTTTGAAGGCTTTTCTGGGTTTTCAGAGTTATTCATGGTGGCAAATTTTGGCTGAACTTTCTGATGCTAGTAATTCAGTCCGGAGGAAAATCTGTGTGTGTTTTTCAGAAGAAGAGCCATATAAACCAAACACAGTTTTTTCTTTAGCTCTTATGACTGTCGATGTGTTTTTCTCAGTGTGTGTGGAGCCAAGCTGGTGACGGCCATCAGGTCTGTGCTTGTGAAGGGACGGAGCAGTGGAGACCCAGTCTACGCTGCAGCAGAAGAGACGACAACCGAGCTGAAGGAGAGGGTCTGCCAGCTTCACCTGATCCAGAAACAGAGCGCTAATGGAAGCGGGACGGGGATAAGCCCTGCCAGGGTAATGTATAACCCATGCAATCCAGCCAGACGGCTAACATTTTGGCTTTTGTGTCCATATTTCACGCCACAAAACCCACTTCATCTTCCCCTAAAAGTCAGTTTTGTGAGCTAATGATTGATGTGTTGCCGGTCCTCTCCAGCCAAAAGCTTATGCAGTCAATCACGCCACAGCGTATGGAGGTCGGGACACGGTGAAGGTGCTGATGGTGCTGCTGGATGAAGAAGCTCTGAAGCCTCCGTGTCGGAACAAAGCAGATCTGCTGTCTGAGGATCAGCCCGTCCTCAGCGGAGCAGAGGGGACTAGCATCCTCACGCTGTTCAGGTTGGCATAAATAGTCTGTAATATAGCATTTCCAATTTGTACCATTTGGGTTAATTCTTGATTAAAATGTCTGCAGGTCTTCAGCCTCGCTAGCAGTGCACATCAGTCCACCACTTTCGTCTAAATTAATTTGCCTAAACAGCTACTGGACGGATGGGGATGAGATTTGGTACAGACTTTCTTGACCCCAGGAAGATGAACCCTAACCCTTAACTTTTCTTCAAGTGTCACCATTAGGTCTGATGTTCAGTTTGACAAATACTTAGTTACTGGTGACAAAACTGTACAGCTCATGACATTCCCACGTGAGTTAAGTTACCTTTGCTAGCTTGCTCTAAATGCAAATGCAAGCTTAACATTTACATTTTAGCATTGTTGAGCATGTTGTTATGCTAGCACAACCATTTTAGCCCCCCAAAAAAGAGATTTATTGGTTGTTTCTCTGACAAATTGTGTAGATTTGTCATTACATTATTACAACAATATTTTCTGACATTATAAGGAGCAGTGTTTAGGATTTACTGGCATCTAGTGGTTAGGTTGCACATCTGAATCAACCCTAACCTCTCTGTCCAAGTGTTGAGTATGAACCTGCTGTGACAGGCCTTCTTTAGAGCCCCTGTTTGATCTTCATAGTTTTGTCTCTTTAGATATGAAGCATTCAGTGAATCTATTATCTTGTTTTCAGGCATTATAAACAGATACATTCATATCTGTAAAATAACGATTATAATAGATCCTCACTTTTACACATCAAACCTCTAAGGACACATTTCTTGACCATCATGTGTCAATATAAAGACTTGGCCATTAGTTGTTGAATCGTAAGATTACAATCACAACGTTTCGACCAGAGGTCTTCTTCAGGTCATCATTTTTGAACCTGAAGAAGACCTCTGGCTGAAATGTTGCGATTGTGATGAATTTAAAGAATGTGTGGCAGTATTTGAGCAAACTGTGCGGGCATTTCTTCTTCCTCAGTCTGCTGCTGTTGCACTGTCCTGCACCTACGTTTTCTGATTCATAAGGTTAACCAATAATAACTAGCATGTTGATTACAGCCCTGAATCAAAGCTCTAAATTCTGGCTGTGCCCGATTGTGACACTGTTGACAAAAATACTGTGGAGCTGGATCAACTTTTAGGGCCTTGACCTTTGGAGATAATACTGCTGCAAAACTTGCAAATGTGTCAGTAGATCCACAAATGCAAACACATCTGTGCTACATCCATTTAGTCATAAACATTTTGCAACAATAATATCTCCATGACTACGCGATGGAGTCAAATTCAACCACAAACCCCTTTATGATAGGACTTTGTCCAACGGTCCCCTGTCTTATTTTTGCTTTCGATGTTTTTATTACACCATTATTTCCACCACCACAGGATTCAGTGAGAGCGGGAAACCCCCCAAAAAACAAAAATTACACCAACATGACACTAACTCTCCCTTGAAACCATCCAGAGGAAAATCCTCCCACACCAAACTGGAACAATTTCTCCGGTCAAACATCTGAAAAAGAAATAATAAGCAGAAAAATAGCCTCTGGATGTTATGACGGAGGTGGACGACATGGACTCGCTGATATCTCACATGCTGCTACTCTGACAGCATCTCCGTCTGACACGTTGGAAATACGACAAAGAGAATAAAGTGTGGTTATTTTTTGTCATCATGACCATGTCACATTTCTAAATTTTCTAATTTATTAACCTCTTGTCATCATCTTGCATTCTTTTTTGCCCCTCAGATCCCCTGAAGTGTCCACTGGTTGTTCTCCAGAACCTCTAAAAAACCGAGTCCAGAGCCGACTAGACCTGCTCAAGCCCAAGGTAACACGGGCCCCTTCATCCAAGAGCCCCTCCATCCCAACCATCAGTTACCTCAAATTGAATCAGATGTACAAACACTGAAAATAATGTCTTTACATCCTGTAATTTCTCCCTGGTTTTATACGATTTGTTTTCTTAGCTGAAGCGCACATCTTTACTGACTTCCACCGTTCTCGTTTGCACAGCTGTGTTTTAGCTCTGAGTGTTGGTTTGAGGGTGCCGTGTAAATCCAACGGCATAAAGCAGCTTATATATCGTGGGGGATTCAAACCATTAACCTATCCAGATGATAAGTTCTATTGTCAGGGGCAGGGCTCGGCTCCACTTGCTTACACTGCACAATGAAAACATACAGCATATCCGATACAAGGATCCGACTGGTTTCCTTCCTCTGAGCTCGTTCTCTTTGTACCTGAATGTTACCAGGTTCAGTGTAAGAGAATCTGTTCAGCGTGATTATACAAGTTTTATTTTAGAATAATGCTGACTGAGGTTATGATCTTTGGTTTTTGTGTTTTAATGAAGGTAGGTAAAGGATTTCATCAGACTCTGTAAAAATGGACTTGCACTCATTGATGTGTCTTCTTCTATGGTGGGTTCAGCTCACACTAGGCCCAAGTTGCCCGGTACCATGCCCCAAGCACAACCGCCCCCCTCCCCAGTCCCTGCCTGCCTGCTCTCACAATGCTCCAGTCCCTTTGCACGGTTATCTCTTGTCCATACTTCATCACATCATAACACTAGATCGTCACAGATTTTCAAAAAGTTCTCTAAGTTCTTGTGGGTTTTATCCAGCTGACTCGTATATTTGTGTCTGCCCCATTTTGGAGTAAACACTCAACCTATGCATCTGATCAACGGGAACCCTTTGCCTATAACGTTTAAATGATTGACGAGAGGAAGGTTTGCATCGATAAGTCACATTGTGTACCTTTGTTTGTGCTCGTGCATGAGCAACCTTACCGTGCCAGAGCCAACCTCTTCCATCCGTAACAGAGCCAAGGAAGTTTACCATGCTTGGACACCGTACCACTCACACAAGTCAAGCAAACTGGACTTTGGGAGTCAAACGTGCTCAGACAGGGTACAGATTACCTAGTGTGAGTGCGCTCTTTTTCATTTTGTCATTGATGGAAACCGAGCTTGAATGACAAACAAGGTCCATGGTTGTTAAGCAAAAAAAACCACAAAATCAGCAGTAATAATAATAATACATTTTATTTAAAGGCGCCTTTCAAAACACTCAAGGTCACCTAACAAAGCAGAGATAAAAACAACAAAGTAACATAAACATTAACATTAAAAAGACAAATGCACAGGATGTAGAGGATTATGAGACCGGATGGAGAATGATCAGACTGAATATGCCAGTTTAAAAACATGTGTTTTGAGATGAGATTTAAAAATGGAGAGAGAGTCAATATTACGGATGTGTGGTGGGAGGGAGTTCCAGAGGTGGGGCGCAGAGCGACTGAAGGCTCTGGACCCCATGGTGGACAGGCGTGAGTTGAAGGGAAGAAGAAGACCTGAGAGTGCGGGTGGGAGTGTTGACGTGCAGGAGTTCAGAGAGGTACAGAGGAGCGAGGTAATGGATGGCCTTAAAGGTGAGGAGCAGAATTTTGAAGTTGATGAGATATTTAACTGGGAGCCAATGAAGCTGCTGAAGGACAGGACTGATGTGATTAACAGAGGGGTTTCTGGAGATGATGCGAGCTGCAGAGTTCTGGACCAGTTGAAGTTTATGGATGGACTTGAGAGGGAGACCAAAGAGAAGGGAGTTGCAGTAGTCAATGCGGGTTGTAACCAGGGTGTTGGTGAGGATGAGCAGTGAGAAGAGTTTAAAAGAAGCAAAGACTGTATGCTTTCATAGTGAAATCTACAAAACTGAAGACGGCACATGAAGTAAACCTGTAAGGGACCATCGTATGGGATACAGTGGTATTTGTTGACATTTTCTTTTTCAATAACTAGTCTTTCAGAGTCCTGACAGCGTCGGGATCGGAAAAACTCATTCAGGTGCTGCGCTGATTTATGCAGATGGGGATCCCGCTCAGTGCTCACCCTGTCCATGTTCCAATACGCCAGAGCATCCCGCTCTCTATACAGTATAACATATTATGAACATGTTTCCAAGCCCCACATATCGATCAACATCAGCATATTCTTCAAAAGTACGTATCTTACATGCTAAAGCATTCGTTATAATTATCCTGTTGAATTCTTGATATCTTAATACATTTCACTGATGATACTTTCGCACTTTTCCCTTTCCTTTACGACAACAAGGATGGAGTATTATACATTTTGGTGTTGTAACCTTAATAGTACGCCTCCAGCCTCTCATCTCCATACTTGCTGAGTCAACCAAAGCGCCCTGACATGTCCAGCTTTAGATTTGAACATAGGTCTGATCTTTCAACATAAAGTAGCCCCGGCTGTGTGAACTCTGTGTGTGCTAAACTCATTTTTGTGAAATGGCTCCTTTATTTGATTGAGCTAGCAGATGTCATTTTAGCTCCCCACACTCTGGCTGCCTTCCTGTTTGAGTGCGCTGTAATGGTCCCTGGGCAGCTCACCGCTTCCTGAACTCGGCGGGCGGAAGCTTTCTGCATCAATTTCACTTTGAAGATGCCATATCAGTCGCGTAATTCGACTAGCAAAGGGGAACTTGAAAGGTTATTGTTTCCTGTTGTCTGCTCGATGACTTTATCCCAGATTTGTCCAGCGGTTTCATCATGCGCTGACGTCAACCGAGATGGACAGATTTAGTTTCAGCTTTTGGGACATTTCCAAATCGCTTTCTCAGGGCCACAGATGATCAAAACACAGAAAACACTTGACTCAATCTCCTAATGTGGCGGTATCTGCACTCTCAGTCTCAGATATTGATAGCAGTAATGATGCACCTGTTCCTCGTTCTCACTTCTATCACCTGCGTGTGAGGACATACGTCAAAACACATCGCCGCAGAAATTGTTTGCACCTGTTTTTGGAAGCACTATCAGGAATGTCTTGGTCAGGTGTCTCCGGCGTCATGTCAGCCGGTGCTTAGAGGTTATTTCGGGACATCCTTCTTCAGAGGAATGAGGGCCGTCTGACCGCACGGTGCCACGTTGGGCTCCCACCTGTTGTAATTGGATTAGATGTTCTCCGTCAGGCACAGTTTGGCCGTGTTCACTCTTCCATCCCCTCCCATTGTTTCAGAGGTGCTCCAGATATGTTTTATTAGCATGCAACCAGGGCAGCATACATTTTTAGCCCACTTATTGAAGTGTGCCTTGATTTGAAGGGTTGCTGTTGTTTTAGGCGCTCTTTTAAGAAGTTCTTTTGAAAAGGCACAGAGGCTTTGATCCCTTTGTGCTTCACCCAGCTTTGCTCGCTGCATTATTTCCCTCAGATTTCTCCTCCCCACTGTGGCCCACTGGCCTGAAGGGTGAAATCCTTGGATCGTGATAATCTCAAGCAGACATAGATCAAACAGTGGATAAAAAAGCTGTGGATCTGTATTCCCCGGAGCCGGGATTGTAGCCTTCAGTATCATTCACATTGTTATAACTAATCTAACGCTTTTTAATGAGCTGCTGGTCTACTGTCTTTGAAACAGAGAACTGCTTCTCTTGTTTAAAGTGGTGTTAACTGGGGCAAGTTTATCATTCACTTTTCTTTATCAATGACTATGGCTTCTTCATGTGGCCTGTAATCTGTTAAAAAGCTCCCATAGTCATAAAGGACAAAACGTATACACACTAGGTTCACTTCTAACGGATGAAGAGGAGATTTGGAGACATTTTGAAAATGCTTCAATTTGATTTCTGGTGTCAATTTGGATTATTTTGCGATGATAGAGCTCCCTCCTCTCTTCTTCAGAGAACTTTTTCTTGAATTCCCAAAAACAGACCGAAGTTAAAGCCAGAAATCCCCTCACCCTTGTTGGAGGAACACACATCAACTTTCATAAATATTCATTGTTCCTAGACTAAACCCTCAAGACTTTTAGATCCGCTGTCTTTCTATGGAGCCCCACCAGCAGTCTAAGAAGGGTGGGGTGAAAGAAGTTTTTTGTGATCTCTTCACTTTGTGTATTTCAGAACAAATCTTTTGATGAATCTGTTACTTCCGATGATATTTAAATACCTGCAAGATGTCACATCACAATCCCATCGGCCTTAGATTAGCTGTGATTTGTGTTTCATGCTATTTGTCATATCCTATTGTTAGCATGAAAAACTCAAATGTCGACCAAACTTTAACCTGTTGAGTGACTGTATGTTGGCATGCTAGGGTTAGCATTTTGCTGAAAACGTACTTACTCTGATGTTATTCTCACGGTACATTACTTAAATGCATGCTAGGACAATAAATTCAAATGGTGACCAAGGTAAACTCTTGTTAAAAAATAACCTGTTGGGGGCGCTGGTGGCACAGTGGTTAGTGTGCGCGTCCCATATATGGAGGCTATAGTCCTCAAAGCGGGCGGCCCAGGTTCAAATCCAACCTGTGGCTCCTTTCCTGCATGTCAATCCCCACATTCGCTCCCTGATTTCCATCTCTATCCACTGTCCTATCTCTCCAATAAAGGCACAAAAAGCCCACAAATAAATCTTTAAAAAAAAAAAGATAACCTGTTGGCACTGCTGTTATGAACATTGGGCTTTGCTAGGTTTAGCATTGAGATCAAAGCACTGTTGTTATGTGTCATGTTAGCATGCTAACACACGTGTACATGGTAAAGAATACGCCAGTTAAAGAACAGCCTCTTGGCATTGCAGACATGTTGCCATGATTAGCATGTAGCTGAAATACAGCTTTATAATACGGATAACTTCATAGCACCTTTAAAAACACGTGTTTACAAAGTGCTTCGACACACAGCAAAAGCATAATAAGTCAAAAGCAAAAGAACCCGTACAACAAAATACCCAATAAACATGATCTAGGAGTGGAAAAGCACTCATTGAAATCTCAGTCCTGGTGAGTTCCGGTTTTATATGTTTCGCTTATTTGTGTTTTGTTTCTGACACCACAGTAAAATCCTGACATTTCAGGAATAAAGTTTTAAAACCTGGATACCATGGCCACCTGTACAGAGTCATAGATGCTAGTTAACCGTGACATAGTAGCTAGAATAAAGTTGTTGTTTTTTTCTGTTTATTCCAGGCCAAAGACAAAGTCGTTCGATCCCAGTTTGCGTGCACATACAAAGATGAAGAACTGCCACTGAACCGCGTGCTGGAGTTCCCCAGCACCAGCCAGGTCCCATCCTGTGTGCACGCAGCACCCAAACCCAAAACCCCTCCAGCTGTGGATGAGGAGACAACAACAGGTACAGATTCGGTCTTTATTTCACCAAATCATACCGATTTAATAAGCTTCACTGCATGCAGGAAAAAGCTCAAAACAAGGGATAGATTTCTGTTTTGTCTGACGCCACAGAGTTGGCCTGAGGCCCAGGCACACCGTCTCAGCTCCAGTCTTGACCTCTTCTCAGCCCCAGCCGTGGGACTGGTGCTTATATCATTATATTAAATGAGTCCCCCTTTCTATAAAACCTGCTCACGTCCACATCTGTAAAACCAAAAAAGCACACACTCACACAGACTTTTTGCCCATTTCCCTCCTCTGTCTTTTGTTCTGTGGGAATTCAGGCTCGGCTCCATCAGGTTACATGACAGATGTTAAATTTCAACTTCACAGAGTAAACACACAGCCTGCTTCAACTAGCAGCTAACGTCAGCAATTTCGTCACAGTATTTTCCTTTTTTTCCTACCAGGTTGTCACATTTGCTTTTGCTCTGTTTCAATCTTTCCAGACAAGCCTACTTCTACCTCTGAAAATAAGAAACACAGCAGTGAACAGCGGGGAGTCGCTCTCGGGCCAAGAAGTGGAAATGCCCAACACAGACTCGCAGGAAGTAGAAAGAAAACTGGCGCTCAGATGCAAAACAAGGGCAACAAGAGGAAGCAGGTGGATTCTGACCAGCAGGGGGGATCAGAAAATGAGCCTCCACAGAAAAAACAGCCAACTAGTGTCTCAGTGAAAGTACCCGGCAAGAATGTGGGCAAGACCTCGAGTAAGAAAAAGCTGATAGCAGGGCAGGGGAAACTAACCAGCTTCTTCAGAGTTTGACGATTATTCGTTCTGGTTTCATACTGTTGCAGTGGACAGACTGTCTGTAAAAAGACGCTCAAACTAAGGCACGGAAGGTTGTTCGTTTTTGTTTATGTTTTTAATCTGGTGTTGTATGTGAATTTCCCAATTAGGCTGTCAAAAAAAATCACTTTTTCTTAGTCTGATAAATTAATTCAGGAAACAGCTTGACAAGGAAATATGTGATTAGCGTTACAGTAGATGAAAGAGTTCAAAACTGCGATCAACTCTGTACATTAAACGGAGCTAGAGCTAACATGGGTTTAGCTTAAAAGTAAGCTAGAGCTAGCTAGCTCACTTATTTTAGCGAAGGACTAGAAGCAGGTGTAAACAGATGGTAAGCTAAAACCTTTAGCTACATTTAAAGATCTGGCAAGAGTATTTCAAAAACTTCGGACAGAGCAAAGCGAACTCTTTTACCCCTTATTGCAGATGTTTAAGTTAAAACTTAGCTAACGCTGCAGCTATATGGAGTTCATGTGTATTTTTATAGGTTAATTAATATACAATGTGTTGGTTAGCTTTAGGTAGTCTGGTTGGATTTTGTTTGGCCACATTCAAACCGAGCCTCTGCTAACTGGCTCCCCAATTTCCAATCTTTTTGCTGAACTATGCTAACCCCCTGGATGTTGTAGCTTCAAATTTAGCATTCAAAAAAGTGGCACCAATAGTCTCATTTGTCCCTCGGATAGAGGCTGAATGTGTGCTTCTTACAATTGATGACATTGATGGATTGATTTGATTCATATATTTAATTGATTTCTTTGAAAAGAAGTACAACGAGAATCTGTTAGCACAAATTTCGCTGAGTCATTTTCTGTCGATAAACTAACAGATTAATTGATTACACACAAACTGCAACAACATTTTTTCCTGTTGAGTTTTTTTGTAAACTACAGATCATTAGGCGTCAGATTAAAACCAGTAAACCATCTTCCCCCAAGACGAGCCTTACCTTGTCCATTATACTGTTTGAAACCTCCTGTTGTATAGTTTATATTGAACCATGAAATCTGGAAATGTGATGCAAATGTTTTCTTTTAAATAAACTTTTATTTTGTTTTATATTTTTGTACATGCTCATTTTGAAAATGCAATTCAGTTTTTTCACACGAGGAAGATTTTATTTACAGCACATTAATGGGAAGGTGGCAGCTCGGCGTTAGATGATCCATTTATGCCTCCCAGCAGGGTCGGTACACTCTGCCTATCATACACCGCAGCACTGAAAGGGGAAAGAAGAAGACTTACATTAGTCAGAATAAACATCAAGATATTTTAAATAGTCCTTTATGGTACACACGTCAAGTTTATTGATACTTTGAATGAATAATGAAGGGTGAGTTTTTCTTGACTTACTGTCAAGTTTGGTGTCTCTACGATCGATTTTTAAACTTTGGTCCGCTGGATTGTAGCTCAAGCTTTGGTCTGTGAGCAGAGGAAAGCTCCGAGTAAAGAATGAATTCAGCCCACGAGTACCGTGTCCTTTCAGCCTCATGTCCTGCAACACATGATATTGATCAGTGATTACATGTTGCACCATACATTTCCACACTGCAGGATTTGACATTAGATCAGTAACCGTTTGCAAAGAATAACTTGTAGCACAGGTGTTCGATCTTTATTTACCAGCGTATCCAAGCCACAGGAACCCCAAATGGAACAAATGTGCTTCCTCCTTTTTACTACATTGCAGTGGCCCCGTTTTCTTCCAGATGGCTTTGTTCTCTCCATCATGAACGCCTGTTCCCCATTACACCGCAGAGATAACCGCCATGTTCACAACACACTGGGGGCGCAGCCTCCAGATAAACTCTTTACACATCGCAGCCAAACGTTTGAGGGAACCCAGAAATATCATCATTCTTCCCACTGTGATTCCAATAAAATTTTAATGGCTCGTGATCATTTGACCTTTTTAAGCTAATAGTATTTCCCGGTTTTTCCAACTCTGCCGTTAAAGACTTTCATAGATGTGAGTATAATGTTGACTTAACAGTGGACGTAAGGGTGGTGGCCGATTGAAAGGGGTCAAATGTTCAATAAAAGAATCGACATAATGTGCTCTTTGTTGTTGTTGAACTATGGTTAGCTGCTAAACTGTTTATAGAGAGAAATCTCACAATAAATAGTTATGATGCATGACCGTCATTGGCGAAGGAAAAAGCTGCAAAAGGAGTCCAGTCAGAAACATTTATTTGGGATAAAAATAATCCAAATAGCTGGTGTCTTTGTTTTTTCGTTTGTTTTTTGTTTAGCTAACACCAAATTTTACGATTTGGTAAACCCATTCTAAGAAAAACTTCTCCATATAAAGACAAGTGTCCATGATACTCGAGGAGAACCAAGACTTTGTGCCAACAGTCTTCATAGGGACTATTTCTTTGGTAGAAAGTGCGTCAAATGGAAACAGATTTTTCTATTTTTTTTGTATAATATCGTTTCACAGTGTAACAGGTACATTGTTCTTGGAAAGACACAATGCTTCTGAACACTTTTCAGTGCTTTCACCTTGAAAATAAAATACGTTTCCAGGTAGTTAAAAGTAAACCTGATGAATTTAAGAGCTTAAGGGCTTTCCCAACCTGGCAACCCGCGTGTTTTTGTTATTAATGGTTTATAACTCCTAACAAAAGGATTGGTAGATACTCATTACTCCTTTTGTTAGATTCCTTTTTTGATTTTTACATTTTCCCTGATTCCCTTTGGATTAGTAAGACCTGATACATACAAAAACTAAGCATTAACTTTGAACATGGAGTATATGCTCCTCTCGTGGGAACAATGAGAATTCACTTCCATTTCAACAAAGTGAAAAATGTTTAAGAAATTTAAAAACTGCCTTTTTTTAAAGCCTGAACATTGATGTGCAAAAACAATAATTTTAAGATTTTATTTTCTTTCTTTAGCATTCAGCAAAGTGTCAGTACTTATGAGAAAAAATGTTTCTTGTAAAATTAGAAATAGAAAAACAACGTAAAGGCTTCTTATGCAAGAACAATTTATTCTCCTGTAAACTGTTTCCTCCATCGTTTTCACTAATGATTTTTACATATTTAGACTCTATCCCAATCGAAGTTGTAGCCGACTTCCTGGTGAGCGCATAGATTGTTTCTGTTGAAGGTCTAAATACCAACATAATTAAGTCTAAGTTTTCCACCTTGCAACCTTTGTCTCAGTATGAACTGTAGAATAACTTGGAAAAGATGGCTGCCATCTTGTTTTGACACTGATCAGGGTATTTTGCTATCGCTATCGAGGGGTGGCTGAAAAGTGTCTACAAATGAGAAGACGTGGCAGATGGCTGTTGCCCTGATAAGTGTGGTTCTGCTTGAGGTTTCTGCCTGTTAAGAGGAAGGTTTTTCTTACCACTACCCAATACTGCCAAGTGCTTCCTCATGAATAGAATAATGTCCACATAAGTGGACACAGCAATGAAGAAATCGAATAGGTACCATTAAATCAACTTATCTTGCCATTTCAATGTTTTACTTACTGAGACGATGATTATTTTGGGACTTTCATCTTCACCCTCCACGTTGTTGTCCAGCACACTTCGTCTGTACACTTGGGGAACCACAGCGCGCTCAGTCATTGGCTCATCCCTCAGTAACAGACCGAGGCCGTCTTGCTCTGTCATGTTGTCTTCTGCTTTAGTTGCTGGCATTGCTGCAGCGACGGAGTGGCTGCTCAGCTCAGAGAACAGCACCAGAGTATACAGGAGAGAGTAAAGGGAGATCATGATGTCTACAAAGTTTACTGCTACAATCTTTGGATGATCTTCTCTCGCCTTTTCGAACTATAGCGTCTGGGCTCTGAGCTGTCTTATATATTCAGCGAGAGGGCATTTTGTGAATAGCGCAGAATTTTTAAATGTGAAAAAGCTTCATGTCTCCTGGAGATGTGCATTAACCTAAAAGGGCAATGGTCACAGGAAGTTGAAAGGTCAAAGCAAAAGTCTTGTAATTCTATTAACAGGCGTTCCTTCATAAAGAAAATGGTGACTCCATTTAGTCTGTTTGGAGATGTCATGATAAGAGGGAATAAAGACAGACAGCAAGAGAGCTCACAAGAGTTTAAAGGGCAGGACTTAATTTAGAATCGTATCCTTTAAAATCCACACGTTGAAATGAAACCAGCAGGTGACAGGACAAATACGCATTTAGTCATTTTCTCTGAATGGCATCGGGGGCTTGACGTGGCTGAATAAAACCCTATGATGCATCACCCACAGAAGAGCAATAATTGAAGAAAATCTCACAACATTACCTGCTTGTGTGGCTTAGAGAAATAAACATGAACATGTTGTGTCTTTGGTGTAATAGGACAACTTAGCCAAGAGATAATTTGGCCAAGACTGGAAATAGAGGAAGACAGATAATGTCGCTCCATTGAATGGTACTGGGGGAATGGGGAGGGGGACAACTTTGCCTAGTGTGAGTGCGCCCTTAGATGGTGATATTCATGTTCCCGTTGGGATGAATGATTTGCAGTCTCTATGTTTCATCTATCATCAAGTAACTAGATTTGTCTTTTAATTCAGTTTGTGGGAAAAGCTGTGAAACACATCACTTGAACTTTATAGCAATAATTAGCCAAAGTTAGCATGCTGACATAATAAACGTTCACAGCAAGCTCAACAACATGAAACCTGCTAAGGACACGTTAGCTTTTAAACATTGAGTATAAAACAAAATATTTGTATAAATATGTGAGCTTTAGAAATGCTTGTAGGCTGGATTCCTAACTTTCTAAGACATGCTAACATCAGATGTTTCCATTTATTTCCACTTTTCATGCAATGCTAATCTAACAGGATCTTTAATGTAATCTTGTGTTTATGTTACATATTTGAGAATGGTTTCAAGCTTCCCATCCTAATTAACAGGCTTTGGAAATGCATGTTAGCTGGCTTCTTAACTTCCTAAGAGAGACAAAGTAAGCTGTTTCCCATGAATGATCAGTTCTTGTGCAATGCTAAGCTAACAGGCTAATGAAACTCGTATTTATTTTACAGATATAAGTGATATCAAGCTTCTCATCTTTATCCCTGAGCTCTAGAGGATTTTGTCGGCCGGAATTGTAACTTTCAAAGAAGGACATGCTAACGTAATATGTTTTCATGAATTACCGGTTCTTATGTAATGCTAAGCTAGCAGGTTGATGGATGTAACACCATATGTATTTCATAGAAAGCAGTATCAAGCCTTTCATCTTATTCTATACAAAAATAAAAATAAATGTATTTCCCAAAATGGAGAACTTGATACGCCACAGCTCTGCAATCAAGCCTTAGGGGCGTTTGATGGACAAGCACCCACACTAAGGTGGCGTTCATCAAATGATATGAAAGGGTGGAGGCCTTCATGTTGACATAGCTCCTCGCAGGCTTCTTCTCGGCTCAGACAGCTTACCTTATTAACATCACAGGAGCCTCAGGGTAGGGGATGGAGAAACGGGACATGAATAATAGCTATTGAACTCAGCTGAAGTGATTTTACTTGGAGCGGTCAGCCTTTATTTTGTAAGTATTATTGTTGGAGGGCGAGGACTCTAACTGAAGGACTGAACTTGTCCACAGGGGCTCGGCTGTTCCAGCAGAAGCACAACTGAACTTGTGAGCTTCGTGCTCTGTTGTTGTAACCTTTCTCGCTCTTCCTCTCTCGCTGATAATCTGTGCCTCCCTTTTCCCATATTTCCACTGATATTCACTGTAAGAATATGCTGCTATGGACAGTATAGGCACCCTGCAAATCAATGCCACCTATCAGCTTTTTTTGGCACCTGAACTGAGAGGATTCAACGCACTCTGAGACGCGGTAAAGGTCTTTATCTAGTGACTGCGATTTTTCCCTGCTGTGAATTTCTAAGAAATCATTACCATAATTTTCTAACAAAAAAACGTTAGCAGAAGAAGCCAAGAGTCCAATAATCTTATGAGGACCAGATGTGATTTGGTGGGTATCCATGAACATTATTTACTAAATCTTTGTTTCCACAACGCAGCTCGTCAAACCTTCGATGTTCGCCAATAAACTTTATTTGACTACTGTTTCTGATTTGCATTTGGTGCTGTTTGTAAGCAGGGATAACTGCGTCCAGATTCAGCTTGCCTAATGCCTGGTTTAAGTCTTGAATTTGAGTTGCTGCAGAGTAGTTGTTCATCAGCTCTGTCAGCTGCTTGCATCACCTGTTAGTTGTTGGTGCTGTATTTCAATCACACCGCCTACGTCTTTGTGCGTAAGGAGACCTCAAAGTCCAGGGCCTATGACATCAGTAGCAGCATTGTTTTATAATCCACTGGGGGCAACACATTATTTCCTCGTCCTGTTTTAACACACTGCCTTTCATCACCAACACTCATCTTCTAAAAAGGAAAGAAAAAGTAAATACTGTCACAGCAGACAGGGAAACAGGTCCGGTTCCAGGGAAATGTGGTGCACCAATGCTCCACGCGTGATGTTTGATGTCTGTGGTAGTGCCAGACATCGGCGTGCTGCATTCAGGGTGCATAAAGAGAAGAGGGGGTATGCATTTCGGGCAAGATTTTTTTTTTGTTGCCCAGAGAACAGACCATGGTTTCCTGGAACAATGCAGCTGATGAGAGTCCCTCCAAGGAAAATAAGGCTCTGACATCATGGGTTCTTAAAGCACACAGCTGAGCCAACACTCGCTCCTGCTATAATCAAGCCTCAGTGAATTTCCACTGTCGACTAAAATCGCTAGGAGAATCTCCTCTAATGGTCAACATACTTTTTTTCTTGAAACTACCTGCCTGCTATCATCCTCGCTGTAGCATTAGGCTCATAAATGATGGACTCTTGTGGGTCTACTTCCTTTTACATCTGGCCTTGGCGCAGGATATCAATTTACAGGGAGACAAGCCTACTTGTAAATTTGACTTGATCAACTCATAACTAGCCAACGTTGGATGCTAGCCTCTGTTTTTGTGAACATTTGAGATAAAAGGAAATAAATGCTGAGTTGACAACAACAGAAGCAAAAGTAAAACCCAACAAACTGAACTTCTGTGTGTCCTACCGGGAAAAAAACCCTGAATGTTTAAAGACTGATGAAGCCTTACAACCACTTTTTCCTCTGAAACAACCAGTAGAATAAGTAGTAAAATTGGTGAGTGTAGTAAAACAGACCACAAGGTCATTCAAAAGACAATTGTGTGCTTAAGATGAGGAGTTGAAGAGTGTGGAGAGATTGTGTTTCAGAGCTTGGTCCAAATTCTGTGTCCTCAGATGCACTGGATCCTGAGTGCACGCAGATCAATGGGAACGGGTTGTGTTCTTCCCAGAACCATCCTGGTTCTTGAGGTTATTCAAACATGTTTGTGTTGCGCTCCTTGAGTCTCCATGTAATCTAAATTTAGCATATATAGGAGGGTAAACAGATGAATTTAAAGACCCACAATGTTTGTATTGTCATAAAAACTAAATTATGCTGTGCAGATACTTTTCTTTCATTGGCTTATTTGCTATGGCTTGGGCATTGCCCAGGTTTCTCTGCACACAATTTCTCTCTGATTTATTTGAACTCTAAATCTTGCAAGCTTGCAGCCGGCAATTGGACCATTAGGGTGAGATAATTGATTCTGTATTAGTCATACAGAAGGATGAAATATCATCCAGGATGGACGGGATGACCCGGACCTCAACGACCTCCCCACTGCTTCAAATTTTGATCTCCACCGTCTGCCAGAGAGCCAATTTATCCGGGTTTCTCTCTCTCCACATAGACATTTGCTTGAAAAAATCTGCTGACAGTGAGTGAGTTAGAACTTGCTGCTGTCACTGTGAGCATCCTACAAAGAGCTGAACACGCAGCTCCAGCCTTTAGGGAGCACCACGCCCCGCTTTGCTTGCTTTGGCAGACCTCCCCAACTCTTAGAAAGTATCCCTATGTCAGTCAGCTTCATGTATAGCTGCAATAACTTGAAAGATTTACACATGCTTAAGAGATCAATCTTAGCTTTGTAATTATCAGCTGTTAATGTGTCTGAGTCCACAGTGTTCCCCATAAAAGCTTTATGGAGAAGTATGTTGCATAAGGGAGGGAGTAATGTCTTTCAGCATGATGTTTCCCCAGATATTTGATGAGTGTACATGCATGCTGCATGAAGAAACTCTCCAGTCATTTCTGTGATGTTGACAAGTGGTTTATTCAGCAGGAATGGTGAACAATTTGTCAGTATTTTTTTTTCTACAGAAGGCAACCGAGCACCATAAATAACAGCGCTGTAATCAAACAGTTAGTTGGACAGTGAGCTTCAGGAAATTACATTTCTTATTACAGAGCCGATGTTGTCTCAATAACTCCCACATATTTTTTTTTACTGTATTGATTATTTTACATGAGTGAAAAACAGAAATGTTTGACTAGTTCACGGTCACAGGATTGGAAGCTGGTATCATGTCGCTTTCTTCATCGCTGCCCCAGATAAACCACTGAGGAACATTTGTTTGGCTCACTTTGCCAAGCTGTATTTATATCAGGTACCAGAGACAGTGTGTGAAGGGTGTACTGTAGCTGCAGTGCATTTCAGACAAGGATGGCATTTAAAAAATATTTAATGATCTGGATTAGTTCATGGCATAATAATAATAATAATAATAAGTGAGGCGTTGTTCTCGTTAAAAAGTCTTTGGTCTGTACTTTATTCTGAAAATCTGGGAGGACCAGCCTTGTTCTCCTACCAGATACTTTTTCGTTTCAGCCGCCAGGTTGACTGCATTTGTAAAAAATAGACAAAGTGCATATTCAAATTTCCATTTTAAAATCCTAATCAGTAAAAAAAAACAAAAAAAACACACTTAAATTTGTCTGTGAAAGCACATTTTGATTCAAAGAGCTGCTAACAAATGTTTTGGTCAAAATAAATTAAACTCCTGGCTTGTTCTTCTTAAAGCGAGACTATGTCATTTTGCAGAATATCACATTCTTGTTCATACAAATCAGAAGTTAAACGAAAAGCCTGTTTTGGTCTGGTATGACCAAAACAGGTATAGGTACAGCAAATTTTAGTGAACGTAATGCTGGGATTCAAATTTAGGGTAAATAGCCGATGCTTGGTTTAATTCTTGCCAAGAGTTAGATGAGAATATTTGTCGGGTTTTCAAATCTTTACGTGAATATCAAGATATAGCCAGACAGGAGTTAGCTTAGCCTAGCATGATTTTAAACTTAGCTAAACTGCTAGCTTGGCTCTGCTCAACAGCAACTCTAAAGGTAACACACCAACACACGTCTTGTTTATTTAATTTAACCTTTAAACCCAGTTCATAAAACTAGCATTAGTTTTAAATTCTTTTGACTTGACTCAATCTTCACAGAGCCTTTGCCTTAGCATAAATAGGTGGCTTACATCATTGAATTATTATATTTTTGTGCTGGAGCAAATAAATATTCAACAAAAGTTACTTTTACTGACATTACATCTACTTTAATGTTAATGTCGAAGCCTAAAGGCTGTAGCAGCTAGCTAAAAACTACACGCTTCTAACAAGTCGACCAACTACAGTGGTTGCTGTCCGTAATAGAGCGTTACGTAAGTACAATTCGTCATTCAACGATTTACAGTAAGAGGGTCTTGGGAAGTGGATTTTGTTAACTTTTCAAAAGGTTATTTGCCCCTTTTCCTCTTTTTGTTCTAAACTAAGCTAGCTAGCCCTTGGCTTCAGCCTAACATTTTACTAAAAGACATGGAAATGGTGTCGATCTCTCATGTAACTCTCTGCAAGCAATTGAAGACTTTGTCTTTAAGCTAGCTGCTCTATGATATTATGTGATATAACACTGGCTCTTAAATACTACATTTTAGTTTTTAAAAGCATCTCTGTAGACAATATTATGTTGTTCTGACGTGTAGCCACAGAGGGCGCTGTTGAGCAAAAGTTACAAAGTCTCGCTTTAAGTGTTTTTACAATCAACATATTGGCTTCCAGTGAAGTGCATTTACACACTCATCAGACAAAAGCACACCATGAATTTTAACAATCTTAATACAATTGAAAGAATTACAGTTCACAGTACTTTTGTCAAGTTATTTGGCATAAGGGATGTATTTTGAGAAAATAATTCAAAAAACAGTAGAAAAAATAGCATTTTGCCTTCTTGGGACCACAACATTGTATTTTCTTTTTTCTTTTCTTTTTTTAATCTCCATGCATTCACAGATTTCACACAGTTACATTTACTCGCTTACACTACTACCTTATTGAAACAGCTTACAAATAAAAACACTATTAAAATGGTGGCCACAAGGCTGTGCAAAAGGGAAGACCTCCGAAGCCCTGCCATCTGTCTGTCTTAGCCATCTCTTGCAAGTAACAAACTACAAAATAGCACCATTATACAGTGGATAGGATTCTTAATACAGTTTTGTTATATGAAACCATCATGTACAATGAATGATAGTAATGCATAGGTTAACATAAATGGGAGTACTGTTTGATTATACACAGGCAGAGGAGGCAGAGCCGGAGTTGAGATGTCTTGGGCGTTTTTTTTGTGTGTGTGTGAGATAAAATTACTGTAAATCCACACAGAGGCTTGAACAAACAGGCATGACTGTCAGTCCCCATGCAAGGATTTCCTAGAACTGTTTTTTTTATGAAACATGTGTTTGTGGACGCCTGACCCTTGCTCATGGTTACACAACTCTCATTTACACTGTGGGTGCTTTGTAGGTGTGTTTGTGTTCTGTTATATGTGTGCCGGATCTCACATTTACAGGAAGACTCGCCGTTTTGGTGTGCAATATGTACCAAATCATGTTATCTTTCGTGTTTCTTCTTTGTTGGATTATGTAACGGACGCAGATTTTTTTTGTATTCTTGCACTGATTGAAAGCAATGCAGTACAACCAACAACTAAAGCGACAGAATTCTTGGCCTCTGTAAACTAACAAAAGGAAACAGACCAAGATATTTCAATCAATACACTTTCTATTGGTAAAGCTTTTGATAAAGCCTCTCTTGAACTAAGATGTTGCTGAAAGGGTTTCACTGAATTTGATTCTTTGTTGACTTGCTGTGACTAAACTTTGATGACTTGCGCTTGACCTTGAACACAGTCCTCCACTCAGACTCAAATGTTGATCACCGGCCACTGGATTGTTGACAAAAAAAAATTGGATTTGGCCACAGTGCTGACATGTGAAACCGATGCAGACGACAAACATTTTGCCTGATTGTCGATATTTGACTTGTTCCACTGACTTTTGCCAAACGCACTTTGATTCCACTGATTGACCCATTTTTGACAACCACACACGCACCATGTTCTAACAAGCCAAAGAAATTTAAATTCAATTTAGCTTCTGGTTATTTAAGTTTTTTGGTTAATCACAATGATATTTTGGTAGTACTCACTGTTCCTTTTAAAATCCCCCCAAATGGCTCTTGTTCTGTTGTTACAGAAGTTTTTGGATTGTATTTTTCAGGCTCTCAACACTTCCTGAAGCTTAGATGGGATTTGGATCGCACTCAAACCCTCAAGGTTTCCACTTGGATAGAAGAACCCTGCTTTTTGTCAATGAAAAGTAGAGATTTGACTCGGGATAATCGTAAGATAACTAATACTGAACCACCTGGTCTTCGTCCTGTGAAGACAACCTCGGTTTTACTTATGAAAAAACCCTCAGTAATGCATGGTGCATAAAAATAAAATATTTTATCTTGATTAGAAAGATTTAGCTCTGCAAAGTTTGAGGGACAGAACTGACCACAAATTCTCAAGCCTGCTGCTCTCTGATTGGCTGAAGCCCATATCCGTTTACACCTTTTTCCTGGAGCCAGAAGACACTGCAGCTCACACTTGGAGGTAAAATAAGCTCTTGATCGTGTCTCAGCAGCTAAACTAGTTTGTTACATTGCATTAACAAAGAATTCCTCCCTATATGGAATGGTGCAGTGTATTAAAATAATCACAAGAACCATCATCAAAACCTCAAACACCTCTTAGCTCTCAATTACTTCTAAGAGTGTTCGAACCATTGTTAGCCTCCTTGTTGTTTTGTTTTACAGTGAACCATTCCACAGGGGTACCAGGTAAGGCCACTCCCTTCTCTCTTCCCAAGTCGCTGGGCATTTGTCCATTCGTTCCGTCCCTACATTCTGTAATTTCTGCCCCCTGTGCTGCCTCGACTTGAGTTTTTTGGATGCACTTCCTGCAACAAAAGAGAAACACAGTTTAGAAATAATTCAGAGATGCAGGATTGACTTAAACAATTCTCTCTTTCTGCAAGCCCAAGACAGTCGCAGCAGAGGTTGCTACCTCTTAAAAGAAAGTGTTTCTTGCCAAATATTGTCAAGTTTTGCCCAAGGCCGATTAATGTTGGGTCTTTGTAAGCGGCCTAATATAAGAATAATTTGGATTTTGTAACAAGTGTAACTACAAAAGACTTTTAAGAAGACATACCTTTTATCTAATATTCTGTAGAAATATCTAAAACATAAATGTCTTCTAAGGACTGTTAATACTATGTACCTAATGGTACCACAAAACAGTACCAAAATAGTGGCTTAAACATGCCATCAAATAACATGATTACCATCAAGCTAATTTTATATAAAAGCCATAGTTGATTAAACACAGAAGGTAACCAGGAGTAGGTGTTAAATTAACTTGATTCAAAAGTAAAGTCGAGTGGCAAACTCTTAAATTAGTATGCTAGGTGGAAGGTTATTGGCTTGCTAGCTTCCAATCTTCAAGTTACAAACTTAACGGCATGGGTTATGAGGGAAAGTTACAAAGGAAAAGTATTTCCTAAATCAACTATGGTGAATAAATCACACTATTAAGTCTTAAAAAGAGAATAAATGTTTTGTATGAAAGTATTTAGGCTACGCTACAGAGCTAACATAGGTTATGCTACGGACATGCTAACTGCTTATTTCCAAGCAACTAGTTGGTTGCTCAATGGATTCGAGTTGTCGATTAACACATATAAGTAAATATAGAGAGGGTCGAAGAATGGAGCTTAGTACAAAACAGCTGCAATAAGATTTGTTTTTATATTCAATAACTCAAAGCTTGAGAAGAATTCCAATTTTTGTTCGACTATAGCAGAACAAAAAGAGAAAAACTCGTATAGCTCTACAATTCTACGATTATATAATACAGCATAATTCATAAATGAATGATCAGATGAGTGATGTGTAAGCCACTGCGCATGTTAAGGCAGTGCTTTATCTCCGGCACCTTGCATGTGCCCATCTGTTTTGGTGAGACGGCAGAATTTCAGCACATAATGTACAGTAGCAGAGTGGAGATCCCGCCTGGGGAGCGGGAGTGCCACTGGGTCTACCACAAAAACCACTTAGTTCCTTCTCTTGCTAATGGTTTTTCTTTTTTGAGAGAAGGGTAAAAAGAACACAGTCCAATCTTAAAAGGATCACACCATCTAGCTGGCTAGCAACAAAGGGATGAATCACCGTCCACATTTAGACCTCACACTCTCTTTCTTTGGACTATAAACTTAATGTTTTTAGATGAATGTCCTTTTAAAAAAAATAGACATTTTACTTTCAAACTCTGTTGAGATAATATGATTTACAGAGCATAATTACATGCTTAAAATAACACAATGAGATGAAACATATATAGGCCTACTTGCATGCATACCTTAAATGATGAATGACTATGTCCAGCTGCAGGTCTCTGTGGAAGGAAAATAAAGGCTTTTAAGTCTGATGAATTAGTGAGTCTTGCGCTAGTAAGCAGCTAGCATTTTTTAACCAAATAAAGCCTGATAGTAATGGTACAACATTTTTTTTAAATGCGCGTTAGGAACCGCAGCATTAGCCACTTAGCTTAGCTTAGCTTAGCATTGACTGAAACTGTGCGGGCATGCCGTGACAGAAGTATAGATCCTGTTCTCTTTTGTTCTGCCACCATTTTTTTTTTACAGTGTATCTGTTTGATGCTGTGCTCACCTTTTTGTTTTTTGTCTTGTCTGCTTGCTGTGCTGTCCTACGCTCTGTGCCTCTGTGCCCAGCGGTACTAACCTTAGGTGCTCTTGGCATATCTGTGTGGCGCTGTGCGCGCACAGAACGAGCAGCCTTGCTAGTCTTGGCGGGTGCACAGTACATCTCCAGGCGTCGCAGCTCACAGCTTTGGAAGCAGCACTCGTCCACAATGCCACGTGACCGCCGTGCATTTGGCCCGTAGCCTGTTGGTTTACCTGTCGAGAAGAAACGCACAAGGAGTAAGTAACTAAGGAGACAAGATGTTTTTGCAACAATAACGAGAGTCATGGTCCAGAAGCGGATTTCAGCTCTTGCTTTGAGTGTGGGCTCGTGCATGCATGGGGTAGAGAACGAGCAGGGAGACAGGGAGGAATGATTGGTTCATAAAACTCGCACCGAGTGCAGACATTGGTCGAAGTTTTTACGTGCTTACAACTGCTACAGATGACGGATTTTCTTTGTTTCTTTTTCAGAGCACATGAGTTATTAATTTCTGTCAGGACTAAAAGACAATTTCAACCAAAATCTTAAAAAGTGGATCTGGAGAAAATGACCAACCCTGCCTTTAACATGGGATGCAACTTAAGCATGTTAGCTAACAAGCATACTACTTACAGTTGAAACACTGCATTAATTCAAAGAAAGCAGCATTTCACTAAACTTCTACTTCACACTACTACATGACCAATTGAGGGTTGCAGGTTTCATAAAAAATGGCAAACTAACCCTGTATTATTTCTATAGTGTGACTGAGTCTTCAAAGTGTAAGCTGATGTTGGACTAGCGCATCCTAAACTTTTGATTTGATGGTTACTCTTTACGTTAGCCATGCTGCTTTACTTACAAAGTCAGAAATACTATTTATTCTGTGGGGTTACAAGTCATGAAAAGTAAGGAAAAAGGATTAGGAAACCCACTGTTTTAATTTTTCATGTGTGTGGGTCTGGGTACCTACTATCAGACTGTAAGCTAACGTTAGACTAGCTAATGCTAAGCTTTTGATCCAAAATAAATGTATATAATTTTGGCTGGCTTCCAGACAATATGTTTAGAATAAAAATATTAAAAATGGCCACGTCATGGGACTGAATCTTCCTCTGATATATAAGCAGTCTTGATGACATAGATTTCCCCTGTGTAAAATTTTCAGTGTATCACATTGCACACCGTGGACCTTTTTTGGCAAGCTGCTTCCCAGCATAAAGAAGGGCTGCAGGCTCCCAAACATTGAGAATATCACGGTCAGCCATTTTGGCTCAAGTGTCTTTTACATAGAGGCCAGTCCAGTGATGCCAAACCACAAGACTTCTGGGCCAGATCAACCTGCGGGAACAGCCAGGCAGGTTTTTGAGGCTGTTCCCCTACCTCTCTGTCCAACTGTTCATTCACATTTTCATTTGGCAGAAGCCTGATTACCCTGGAGTTTCTCTCGTAGCACATTTGTGCTGAATCATTGGCATTATGCACCTTTAAGGCCAAAAAACAACCCTGTTTAAATGGCCAGCTGAGGGGAGGTGCACATTGTGTTTGGGTCTGTATTATATCACTGAAAAAAAATAGGTAAATCATTATTTAAAGGAGCGATACTCAATTTATGGACTCAGTCAACATATCACGTTAGCATGACGTCAATGCCCACTTCCTCTGTCAACTCTGTTACCCCCAAGAACCCACCCTCTTTTGGTGGCCTCTTACTCTCCATTTACAATTCCCTGCTCACCTTGTGCAATATAGCCCTGATGGGCTTTTCCCTGTTACCAAATAAAATAATAATAATTTAATATGGCATTTACAAGGAGGAAATGCCTTTCCCTCTCAGAGTTAATAGCTCTTGGCTCAGGAGCTTGCCAGTGCTGACAAAGTGCATTAACTTCTGCTCTCTGTCTGCCTTGTCCTGACAATGTTGTGGACAGAGAGCAGCTTTCATTCAGAAACAGAAGCATCTTTCCCTCCGGACCCCCTAGACACAGAATCGAAGATAATGGAGGTGCGAATGAGAAGGTGCAAAATAAGGGAGGAGGCTTTCATGTTGCACATCAGGTAGAATGATGCTAAAAATACTTTGTGCGCCTACATTATTCACCGAACACAAGAACCGGATTTACCCAGATCTCAAACTGCCTAAATGGGTTTGCTAAATTAAATATGTCAGTGACAAAATAAACTTACTTTAGCTTTTTGTCGTAGCATTTTTATCCAGCCTTGGCTGCTAAACTAACACCTGATGTGAAGACAAAGGAGAAATACAGCATTGAGCCCTGTTCAGCGATTATATAATGGTTGCTGAAAGCCAAAAGAGGGGCCGAGCCTCATTGCCTGGCCTGTTTTTCAATCCCTCCCAATAAAGCTTTACAAATTAACATCCGCTATTGTTCTGAAAATAGTCTGCAACCCTGCTGCACAAACAGCTGGAAGGGAGAGAAAAATCAGCTGGCACCGGTTGTAACATGTAGGATAATCAGCTTGGGCAGGTTGGGGAAAAACACGCATATAATAATCAGGTCTAAAAGCTTTGGGAGGTTTTAAACGCTTCAATTCCATGGATAACTGCTGTAATCCCTCATAAACAAGGAGTTGTGCTCTGTGACTGTTGTTTAACAAATATGGGTAAACAACCGTTTCTGCCAGTGCTTCACGCCTCACGGCCCTACAGCTGTTTGAAACGGACTCAGGATGGAGGATGCGTGTCGATGAAAGTCAGATTAGAAAGCATGTGTCAGCGTTTCAGCCATCATGACGAGGCAGAGTGCAGTTTTATATCTCTTACATAATTCAAATGGAATACAATTGCTGCATATTTTAAGTAATATGTAAGAGCTCAGAATGGGTATGGGACCCAACCAGAGAAAGTATATTCAAAGGTTTTACATTTTAATGTTCAATATGTTTACGGCTTACACTTATAGTTTCTGTTACGCTCGTAAATTACAAGTTAAATCATGATAAGATGTTATGTTCACTAAACAGCCAGAAAGCCTGCCATGATACGAGATTAATAGCTCAGGAATCAGTGGGGAGTTCGGGGGTGGTTTGCTTATGATGCTGTAGGGTGTGAAATAGTATCGAGGAATGCTGGTTTGTGTGAAAGCTTCTGAGACACAGAAACATTGTGCAGCACTTGTTCAAACTATTACATCTGATTTTACAACATAAGAACGATTCTCTCCTTTGCCTTAGTGGTTAAAGAAAGTCTTAACTGATTCACATTCAGACTAAATATACCAAGTATGTGCATTGGTATGTATTTGTCTGATCAGTGCTGCACCTTGCCAGATGATGTCATCCTCAAGGGCTCATCCTCAACTTTTATTTACTTTAATTACGAAAGAGGAGGCTTCTGAACTTGTTTCAAAAGTTTCTATTGATTTTTTGGTGTTTGTTGCCTTTGGAAGGAAATGTGAAATGTAAATTTGTCATGATTCCAGTTAGACTAAAGGCCACATCCTCTAGGCATGACGTGCCAAAAACTTTCCAAAATACCTTTAAAGTCCTTGATAATATATGAGTAATGTGGACCATTCATTTAAATAATTTACATCTATGCTAATTTGCAGGCGGCCTTTTCAACTGAAAACTGTGCGATAGAATCAACTGTCTGTAGGTGATGTGTTTCTTCTGATGCCATCGAATGGTATTTGACAGCGTCAGCACACATAATGTTCATTCCTCTCAGGATCGGCACGGGAGAGAGATGGCTGGACTCCCTCATTCCAAAGTGGTACAGAAAGCATCTGAGTTTTACAGCTTGGTCATGGTCAATAAAAAACAGTGGATTCTTGGAGCCTGTGCACCCGCTCTTCCTGCAAAGTGTCAGGCAGTTTACTGCTGAGTAGGGACTGCGAGAGCTGCTAAAGCACTGGAAACTATCTCTTTATCACTAGTACCACATAGAGTTTATGGCAAGTGTGAGGTGTTCCTCACATAACTAAGCCTTGACATCGGCTTCCACCAGAATTATGTGGAATACTTGGGGGCGCTGGGGGCCTAGCGGTTAGTAAGTGCGCCCAATATACAGAGGCTTCAGTCCTCAAAGCAGACAGCCTGGGTTTGAATTCCACCTGTGGCTCATTTGCGGTATGTCATCCCTCACTTTCTCTTTCTCCCTGATATCCGACTCTTTCCACTGTGCTCTCTCTCTAATAAAGGCCTAAACCCCCCCTCACAAAAAAAAATTCTTGATGGTGAATTTGAATCTACGAGAAGGAACATTTTACAAGTCTGTTGTCATTTCCTGCACACAAGAAAAGTATTATTTTGACGAATTTTGAATAATCTTGCACACTGTCAATTCAATTCAATTCAATTTCACTTTATTTGTAAGGGACCATGTGTAATTAAAACATAAATGTAACCATTTGATGCATCGCACCAGAGTTAGCCTTAGGCTAATTTTTGTCGGTCGAATGCTTGGGTCTTATTACAGCACCTTTGTATTAAAACCACGGGTACTTTTTATTTGTATAGATTTATTTTTGAGCTTTTGCCTTTATTTTGATAGGACAGTGGATGGAAAAGGAAATCAGGAGAAAGAGAGTGGGGAATAACATGTGGGAAAGGAGCCGCGGGTCAGACTTGAACCCTGGCTGCCCACTTGGAGGACTTCAGCCTTACACTGGGCACGACATAACTACTAGGCCATCAGCCCCCCAGGTACAAGGAACTTTTAAACTATTTCCCTATATCAAGAGAATATAGAGACCAACTCACTGTCAAGCATATAGGGCAACATGTATGGCACTGCAATACTCAGTCTTGTTTCTTTGCACTTTGGGCCATGGTACAAGTCACCTTTTAAGGTTTATGTACCACAGAGGAGGGGTGCACTTGGAAGGAAGTTTGGCACTGGACTTAAGTGGGATTTCCCAAAGAGTGGAAGGTGGGGTTATTGTACGCCAAGTTGCCCAAGAGACGTTACACCCAACTTCTGGTTTAGCTATGCCAAAGTGAATCGGACGGATAGAATCACATTTTCAGCTCTTCAAGACTTCTCAAATTCTGATAATTAAAGGATAATTTCTCCCAGGTCTTGACACTCCAATGTATCCCCCATTTTATACAGTAGTGAGTAGAATACAGCAGTGCCTATTACATAAGCACAGATTTTAGTAACTTGGTTGTGATTGGCTATTGAGCCCAGACCAGAGACACCTGGACACGGCTGTTTAAGAGATGAAAGTGGCTGTTCAGCGGTGTGTTAACCATTGAGATCTTTTTTTGAGAGTCAATCGGCAAAGCAATTTAGCGGTCCATTGGGATATGGGCAGAAAATTCCTACCAGGATGTCTACCATGTTTATTTTCTTTGGTGATGAGTGGATGTATGCAATCAACTGTGGAATGAATTATTTGGTCTTTTTGCAACTGGAGAGTGAACCGAAAAACCAATTCTTGTGACCACCGCAGTGGATAGAGAAGAGACAAGAAAGGTCCGGGACATCATCTATGATTTGGTGATCTCTACACCAATATTCTTGTTTTCCTTTAGAGGTCCACCATTATGTGGTTGGATTAAACTGTTAAAGGGTTTCAAAGGTAAAGTACAAGAGTGTCCTCAAATCCCTTGTGACTCAGCCTCACCTAATGTAAAGAACTAAATGTGGTCGGCTATCTGGCCTTCCTTTTCATGAGATGCCTCTTTGTTTAGTAGAACAGTCATTCACAGAAGGGTCAGAGATTTTTAGTCCAGGTCTTATTTGAAAATGACGCCTTTTCTCGGTGATGGAGAACACACAGGAGGTCTTTCTTCAGATCTCCGCTGAGTGTGTCCAGTGTAAAACTAGCGAGGGGAGGGGTGGAGGGGGTGTCCTGATCATCCTGTAATCCACATAATCCCCTGCTGCTGATGGACAAGGCCTAGCTATGTGTGTTCAGAGTAAGCAAGCATGCAACATGCTGTTTGCACATTCTACCTCTCTCTCCTCCAGCTCTGCGTTTTATAAAACTGACAAGGACTCACACTGAGGAAGAAGAAGAAGAAAAAGGCTCATCAATTGCTGCTAAAAGTGTGGTTTCTTCTCTGCTTTCTACCACCAGCTCATATCCTATTGGACCAAGCCAAAGCTTCTAAATATCTCAGCACTTTTCATATTTGCATGCCCTTTATTAGAACTTGGTGTACCAGCAATGAGCTCTTGGTGGAAATGATGGACTATTCAATTTCATATTATTTCAGGAGAGATAGTGCATCAGTCCTTTTTGCAGAAATCAGCAGTACGATCATTTACCTCACACTCCATCTAGAATAAGTGTGAATATTTTAGCATAAGCAATGAAATATGAAGAGGTTTAGGACAGGGAGTAAGTTAGCGCTATACTTTAGCCAAAAAACTCCCATAACAGATCTGATTCATGGAATGAACATCACAGTGAAATCATCCCACTGCCCGGCCTACTAAAGCATTACAAAGACAACTGAGGATTTCTAGGTCAGGCTAATAATTGGAAAAACTGACTATGGCTGTGGATTTTCTTATGTTTCATAGCCCACAGTTTGTTTCATTACCTAAAAAAAAAATTTCCACCAACTAGTATTTAGCATTTCTGTTGGGGTGGGGAATCTGAGGTCTTAAAATGCAAGTGTGCTACTTTACTGGTGCCATGCGTAAGGTGGATTGGCAAAATCCCTATGAGCACAGAAAGCCCACTGTAGTTGCAACACTGTCTCTGGACACATTATCAGTCTGAGGGCTTCCAAGTTCAACACGGACAGACTGGAGGGGAAGAGTTCAGGGAAAGGAGCACGCCTCCTTTGGCCGAGCTGTTATGCTTCACAGTCCCTGAGACGACAGAACCCAAATGGATTCTCCAGATATTTTTACGCAAACAGCCACTGGAACATGTGGTGACCGACGGAGAGGAAAAGGAATGACAGCAAGAATATGAGAGAGCGAGAGAAACAGCGGAAGACAGGGAGCAGCCTATTTTCCAAAGGCAAAGCACCCTGCTGCTAAAACCTCATCGTCTTCTCGGTAAAAGGATGGAGTGTTTCGTGAAATACAGCTCATTTTCAACACAGAAAAATGTGGCATTGATAGATGGACACTGTGCAGTTCTGTGACTGTACAGTGTAAGGTAATGCGGGAAAGAAAAACACGTTCCTTGTACCACAAAAAGGTCTGGTCCTGCTTAAAACTTGTATTCTGCACGAGGATTCATGACTTACATTGGCCTCCATTCAACACTTTCTCATGAGATGAATATGGACAGTAGTGCTTTACTTCTATGGCCTGTGAGAAACATTCACAAAGCTGTAGTACAACTCTCTCAGTAGCCAACACTTTGTCACATTCTCACATCATCCAGTGTCTGGACACCATCATACCCTGTCAAAATCTTGAACAATTCATCGACTTCAAGCCAGAAATGCTGACACTTCTTGGGACGATTTTACAAACCCCCAGACTGAGATGTAAATCTTAGGGAAGGGGCTTGCAGTTAGCTTAAAGAGGACATATTATACCCCTTTTTCACCTTTTCAAACAGTCCCCTGTGGTCTCAATCAAACATCTGTGCTGTGCTTTGGTCAAAATATAACATGGATCAAGCACCAGAGGAGGTTTGTGACCCTGTATAAACGAGCTCTCTCAGAACGCTCCGTTTTGGTGTGTGTGTCTCTTTAAATGCAATGAGCCCCCCCTGAGTTTTCCCGGTAGACATCACTCCTTCGCTAGCGAGAATAAAAATGGCAGACCTGTGTAAAAGTTTCGCTTTAATCTGGGGGTGGAGTCCATGGATGGAGATACCAGGAGAGGGGAGGGTATTTTTTTTTACCACAATCCAACTTGTGATGTCACAAGTTGAGAACATTTGAAATGCAGCATTTTTCTCTGTGTTGTAAGACTTATGCAGACCACAAACAAAGGACTGGATGAGTTTATTTCACATTTTGTGGGTCGATAGACACTCAGGTTGCCAAATATATGTTCAAAAACACTGTCAAAGTGGATTTTTCATAATATGTCCCCTTTAATTTTGGAAGTATAAGAAATTTCAAACAAAAATAAAATGCAAAAGTCCAACTTTAGTTGATCCTCGCATGACATTGATGCTGAACGCGATGTATGATTTATTAGATTAATTCTTTATGATGATATGCCTTGATCTTCTCCTGCCTCTCAGTCTTACTTATAAGAACACAACCATTTATACAAGAGAAGTGCTGCTGCAAAGGGAATTCAAAGACCAAAATGTCTTAACTGGCAGAAAACCGAGCAGTCTGTCATGACCACTTCACAGCACGAGGGTGTTGCCAGCAGCATCTGGACGACCAAGACTCACAGCTTTGCAGCAGCTTGGTGGCTCTCCAACGGCTCCCTGGCAAACGACATACAAAGGACCCAATGCAGAAAATGATGTTGACTGGTCATGGAAAAGCTGCATGCTTGGCTGGAGGAATGTTGTGGTGGTTTGGTTCGGAGCAGCAGCAAGGTGCATGGTGACATGACTGCCAGACAGAATGTCGGTACGGGATGACTCAGCAAAAAAAACTCGACTCACGTTCAGTGACATAGTGGATTGTTCTGTGTGGCTGTTTTAAAAGTATTTCTACAATGTTCTTGTATGGCAACGATAACAACATGGGAGGATGGTTAAGACTGGAATACTGAAACTGATGAAAAGATTACTTGTTAGAGGTTGGGTCGGTTGGTTAGACTGTAATCTCTGGGAACACCCATTCATAGTTCTAACTACCTCATGCTTTCTTTCCATCTAGCTGCATAGGACACACCACTTTCTTCATCTGTACTGACAAATCATGTGCCAAATATAAACCTCCTAACTTGGCTGTAAGAGACTTTATGGACAGGATGGCAGAACACAGGTAGTGGACCAACAAGTCTGTCTGTCCTGCCAAGTATCCAAAATACTTAACATCCAATACAGTAAATGGTTGATGGGTTAGTTAGGGGATCTTTTTATACGCTGTTTGTCTGTTATGTGGGAAACCAAGATTTGTGACCGTGGCCTATTTTACCATCTCTCAGTCAAAGCAGGACAACGATCCCCATACCAGGTATTCTTTAAGAATACGGTATTGGAGACCATCCTTGGCACTGTACCATGACCAAGTGCTGAAATCTGTGGAATCATCAGCTGCAAACATTTCTGCGAAGATCAACAGGTCAACGGTTCGGTTAATGCATGGAAGGAGCCTCCACCAATACTTGAGCTAGCATTGGGGCTTTCAGGTATCGTGCTGCCACATAGATGGGTAGCTCAAATCTTTGCTGGGTCCATTTGTTGATTCAAACCACGGAAATCTTTTGCTGTTTGAAACACAAAGAAGAGTCCTGCACATAAATATCCATGATTCATAGTCCATTGGCCGGTTTTAGCCATGCATCCAGAAATGGCTAGGTCTAATGGTCACGCCACCATTCTGATCCAAACTGAAATATCTCAACCATTGGTTGGATGACCATGACATTTTTTTTTTACAAATATGTATGCCCCCAAAAGGATGACTCCTAAAGACTTTGGTGATCTCTGAACTTTTTCTCTAGCACTATCACGTTTTGTCGGAAATGTTTTGATAACTAATGATTGATTTCCATGACATTTGCCGCATCTACTACCAGCAAAACAAACAAAATTCAGTTCAGCCCCGACTGTACTTTGTCTTGAATGAGAGTAAGCACATTTTAGGATGCTAACACACTAAAATAAGATGGCAATATGGCAAACATTATGTTTTGAACATAAGCATGTCAGCACTAATGTAAGCTGTCATCTCACAGATGCACTAGCTTAAATTTAGGCTGATTTTTAATTATACTCCTAATAAAATTTGCCCATTTGTTTGACTTTTAATGGCTTAAAATTTGAATTATAACACATTGGCTAGCACTGCGTCATTTCCCTGCTTGACTGAGTCTGGGATTCAAAGACCCCACCCCCCCTTTTTTCCCCCACAGACTCTTATCTTCTGACTGTCACCACATTTTAGACAGCTTATCTACAAACCAGGTTCAGCTGAAGATAATTAATTACTGGAAAATGATGCACCTGCAAATGCATAGTAAATGCTGCTAATTTCCAATAGAAATCTTATATTTTCTTTTTGAATTTGGCAGCTGACATATTCTCCCATGTGGAAAATTTTAATTCATTGTGGGACCAAACCAAACCATTAATACTGGATGGTTCTTTCTGCACAGATGTGAGAGGGACAGTCATGACTTTAGAAGTGATATGAAGGTTCTCCAGGACAATCAGAGCAAATCGGTTTAAACGATGGATGTCAGCCAAAGACATATGAATAATGAGGTTATAAAGCTCCGTTCTGCAGTGTTTGAGCCAGCTTTATTGCAAATGCACAGTCACACCGTACGTCTCTCTGACAGAAAGATCAGGATACATGTCCTGAGGTGGAACATTGCACCTAACCTTGGTAGCTCCATATATCCTGTGCTGTTCTGGGCTGGGTTATACCCTTAATGGAAAAATCTGAGATTTAAATCCTTGATCGTTGGTGGAGGGTTTTCTTTGGGTCGCTTTCCCTTCTCTGATGGAAAGAAAGGAAAAAACTTCACTGCAACATTTAATTTCTACCCCTCCTTAAGTTTCCACTGAAAGCCCTTTGCCCACGGGCACAACTCTGCCACCAACTGTATAGTTACTTATCATATTCCATATTTCATTTAGGCTTGCCTGCTCAAAATCTGGGCGCCTGTCCATCATTGAGCATTAAAACAAGGCATGAATGTGTACATGAAGATGTAACAGTATAAGAAGAATGAATGAAGGAAAAAAGGGAACATTAATGCAGGGAACATCAAGACAAGATGTCAAACTGGCTGCTTTTTTATTTATGAGCTCGCTGGAGGTGGAGAGCTGGGGGACGGATACAGCCAACCTTTATGAATAAATAAAAAGGTGCACTTACTGAAATAAAAGCCTCTCTCTCCACACACAAACTGCAGCGTGTCGACCAGCTCCGCCCCGCACAGGGTCTCTGGGCCCGCCCCTGTTGCCGTCGGAGTCAGGGTGAGGACGCACAGCAGTAGTGAGAGGGTGTGGCTACAGGAGATACAGCACATCGCACTCTGCAGCACAGGGAGAGAGACAGCATTAACATTTGCACTGCTGTTGAAGACAGAGCATCATCAGACAGAGAGGTTTTCATTTAAACAAAATGACTTTTAAAGTCACTGCACTCCCTTTGCACTAAATCTGCTGTGACAGTTGGTGGCTCTTTGCCTTGCCCAAGGCACATCACTGGTGGCAACACCAAACATTTTCCCACATAAAACCAGTGAGCTGAAAGCTTGTTTCCCTCACTTCCAGGTTTCCCTCTGCCAAAGGAGGGAGATATACAAGGAATAAAAGTGGCCACAGATGGTAACTTTACAGGGTTTTAGAGATTGGAAGGAAAATGTATTAAATCCAAACTTGCACTTGGTGCCAGAGTCAAACAGTCAAACAGGAGCCTGACTCATGAGCTCTGATGCTTCAGAGCGCCTGTGCGCAAGCGAGCAGAGCGCGTGCAAATTAAAACACACATTTCTCTTTATCACATCGCTACTCAGCCTCTGCAGATATCTTCAAAAGTTACTAATGATACAAATTATTCAATTCATGTAAAACCCCCCACATATGAGCACTTGTGAATGCGTATTCGGCGCTTCCCTTGTGCCAAGTAAAGAGCTTTCTAGCGCGTTTTTTACGCATAAACACAAAGTGGTTCAAAATGCAAAAAGGAGAATAAGAGATGCAAAAGCTGCAGGGTTCTTTCCGAACCACACTGTGAGATGGAAAACTGCTCCGCCGCCAAACCCAAGCGAGGAAGCTGAGGGGGGCAAAAATACATAATAAAAGGAAGAAACACAGACCAATATCTATCCATCTATATCTACTTACAACCCTAACCTCACTGTCCCGATGCACGGTAGTCGTTCATGTTAAAGCTCTCCCCTCTCTCTTCTCCCCGCACGTTAGATATTTAGCACTTAATAAATGCAGACTCAGCAGTAATTACTTTGAAAGTTGCACAGCTGCATTAAGACTTTCTGGTGGAAAAGAGCGCAGGGCGCACAGAAGCGCTGAGGATGAAACATCCATTCATCCGAGCAGTGAAACTCATGCACGTCATGTCAAGATTCCTTATGGAAAAAGTCAATTAAAGCAGAATGGGGGCAACATATTGTAAAATGTTATAATAACTATCAAGACATGCAGCAGAGTTATTCAACAACTGAATTAAAAATGGGAAAAAAATCTGAATAAATCCACATTTATCATGCATACAAAAGCAGTAAAATCAGAATAAGCGATACATAGTGCTTTCTATTGTTTCAAATTAAACTAGGATGCTCAGTGCAATAAGTGTGCAAGGTGATAATGTAAAGTGTCAAAGGAAATCAGGTAAGTTACCTTGAAGACATCACATAAATGCCACTGAAAAGAAAGAGCGCTAGACATCCCCACGGGTCTCCGCAAGACAAAGCCCGGCGAAAATGAACTTGTTTGAAGTCATTAAAAACGGGGAGAAAGAGGATGAGATGCGGGCAATGTCACATCTCAATATTCCGACTTTGTTCCATTGCGCAGGCTCGTTTTGGAGAAGTGAGATTTAGCGAACAGGAGACGGATTTAGAGAGAAAATCCCTCACATTTATCTACATTACACAGACATTTTCAACAGGAAACAGCTGGGGCAGCATTTGCCTCCTACTCGTCCTAAGTTATTCATTAAGGATTTTGGGCACATATTCAAATAACGTCATTTCTCTTTTTTTTTTTTCTCAGAACGGGATTGAATTTTGATCTCTCTAAGACTTGGTTAGTAGTTCAGATCAACAGAGAAAAAGCGCTGCTGCCCCACCAGCAGCAGCCCACACTCACACAACACGATATTTTATGCGCTGAAAGCTGAACAAGGAGAAGTTAAAGACAGTAAGGAGGTTAGGATTTAAATGCTGGTTGCTGTGCGTAATTTGGCACAGCGGAACTGTATCCAAAGTCTGAGTTAATAAACGTTTTTTTCCACTTAATCTACAGTGTGCTTCCACGATATAGTCCAAATTATAATGACACAACTAAAAGAGATACATTCGTGTAAACTTGAGGTTTACAATGCAGGGAAAAGAAAAACTAGAGATTACAAAAAAAAACCTCACATGAAGTCGGTTCAGTCCAAATTCCAGCTTTTTAGCAGCATTCTTTGCACTTTGTCGCTGCAATTTACGCCAGAAATAAGTAATTTCTTCCGTTTTCTGTGATGAAATTGCATCAACACGTGCAGGTTTGTGTGCAAATGGCATCTAAGGATATTTAATTCTTCCATAAACTGAGTGACTGACTGGGGGTGAAAGTGTGGGAAAAAACATGAAACTCTTTAGACGAGAAATAGATTTTTTTTTCTTGTTTCCCCCAGATTTTAAAGTAAGCATGCTTTCCTACTGGACGGATAAACACTTGATGGCACCCAGTAACGGTCCCAGTGCTCCCACTGTGGGTCAGGGAGAAAAAGCCCAACAGTGACAGACCGCAGCTTCACACGAGCCGATGGCTTAAAGAGACTTGTTTTTAGCACTGATCCAACCACTAAACATGAGATCAGTGCTGCGACCCAATCATAAAACGGGACACCAGCGCGTATCCCAGCTTGCACGGCCGGTGTGTGTCAGTGCATCACAAGCGCATGTGGTCGGATCCAAAGGGGACCGGAGCCAACGACACGCAACAGTTAGGGTCGCTGGGGTAAAGTGGGTCAAAACTGCAGGCACGATCAAATGTCCCCACATGACACGGACAGCTCTGCATCACACTCATGGAGCTGAAGCTAAAGAAGCATCTCTCATCCAAATTGGAACTAAATGATTGGTTTCCAACATGAGGTCCGGGGCACTTGAAGGGGACGCAGGATACATGTGGGTGGTCAAAAGTTGTAAAGAGGAAAAAGCTTGCTTCTCCTCAAATAAAGAAATGCGTTTCTTACTTTGGTTAATCTTTTGCTTTTTGGGTGAAATCTAATTGAATTGAATCATAATTTTAACATTCTTGAGAAATGATCTAATATAATATATGTTGAATATAAAATATTTGAAATATTTGAAATGCGGACTCTATCAAATTTTCAGTCAACCTAACGACAGGCTGAGAGCTGGAGCTGAGGCGGGTTTTAAGGCTCCTGACGAACTGTTATATCACACAAGCCTGTCAATCAGGTCAGCTATGCGCCTTATTGTGAATAACTGTTATCCTTCAATGGATGAGTCATTAAAAAATTAACCCCCCGTACAGTGTGTGCCGATCGAGACATGAGCGAATCAGACATATTTGTTTTTTTGAACCAGGCTGTAAACATGATCATTTCTGCTGTAAAAACAAGCTTTTTTGAATGGGTGTGTCTGTGGCTTCCTGTGCTTCTGCAGCCAGCCTCTAGTGGACACTCGACTAGGATTTTACACTTCAGCATCGGCTTCATTTTTCAACACCGGAGATTGCTGCTTGTTTTACCCTCACTCGTAAACACCTTGGTTATCCTTTAAAAATCATTAAACAACGATTCGATGTTTAAGTGATGCAGACTCCGAGCCGAGCAGCAGACAGCGACGAAGCTTGTCATTACGGACTGAAGTTAAGAAACGTGTCTTCTCACCACGCTGCGTTATCCTCCCAGGTCACATCTCCCAATCAGCATGTGGATACGTAGCTTTTGCATTATTATGAGGCGATGCAACTTCAAAACCGTCACTTGGGAAGATAGTTAACATCTATGCAACATCGGAAAAAGACGCTCCCTTTGTTGCACTAGGTGAGCAGTCTTTAGTTCTGAGGCAGTGATGGTTGGCTAAACATACGTCAGGTGTGCATGCTGAGCTGGACGGGGTAGCAGGGGCGGATCCAGGGGGTGACCTGGGCCCCACTGAAATTCTGATTAGGCCACCTTAAAATCCCAAATCAACTACATGGGCTGGATTGCAACAAGCTTTCTTTGCAATTGAATGTGGCACATTTCTAATATTCAAAATTTAGATTTACTATAATTAATCACAGCATCTACTGTGATGAAGCACTACTATTATTTTTTTCATTCAATCAAATTGACAGCTGTAGTTTTTTTTGTCAAACAAGCAACACAAGGTTGTGACAGAAAAAAAAACGTAAAACCAGTGGATATTGGATTTCCAATATGAATCAAAAGCTCTGAAAATACTTCATTACTCCCAGAAAGGCAATAACCGATGGGTTTAAAGATTGCTGATTGTTTATCTTTTTGGCATTTTATAGACTAAACTATATTAATACAGAAAAAAACAGGTTTAACCAACAATGAAATATAGCATACTATGGACCCTTGCTTTACAGTCACCATCTATAGAAAATGCACATGTAGACAAGTGGTGCATCAAATAACAAATTTGAAATCTGGCCTCCTTGTCAAACGTGCGGCAGAAGGTCCATGACCTCAATCTGTGACCTGTCTAATCTTCCTCTCAGACTTTATGCTTGGAGACATGATGCCCACCACGCAGCAATGTCTCTGTTGCCTCCCCTGGTGGATTGCGTCACCGTTTGAAGCTGCTGATACAACGTGGAATATGATGATGATGCTCCTCTGATTAGAAGACAAAGCTGCTTTCAGACCATTGGGTGACCTTGTTAGCATCAGATCAGGGACGTGACCGGCCACTGATGCCCATAAGCCCCTCGGTCGGTCAGATCTTAGACGTGAAATTATCTCATCTTTCATGGCCTCTTGACGTAAAAGAAATCTCTTAAATAAATGCTTCATCACAGACTTTGTTATCACTGAGGCTGTGGTCTGTCCGCATTGATGAGGGGATTGTGCTGTACATCTGCTGATGCAGTATTAGGAAGAAGAAGAAAGCGGAGGTGGGGGTTAGGGGGGCTGACCTTCCCTTGTTCTCCGTCTCTAATGCCCAGTGCTCTAAACTGTCTTGGTGCCAGGTTTCCCTCGCCTCCCTCCCTCCCTCTGACTCTCTTTTCTCTTCGGTTGCAGGACTTTTGAACTCCCCCCCCCCTCCCCTTCTAAACCCCCCCTGCAGCTTGTCTAAGGAGACGTCCGTCCCAGTGAACTCATTGACCAAGGAAAGGCTTGTTTTCACTCCCTTCCAGTGTAGGAAGGAGAACGTGGACGCTGCAAAAAATGTGCACTGTGTTTAAAAATGAGGCCTGCAGGATAGTTTCACTAATTTACAACCATTCCAACCTTTAAAGGCATCTTACTTAAAGTGCCTTCTTATTGGTAATTTATGAGTGCACTCCCTGTTCAAAGTGACTTGAAAACAAAACTGAGTGGACAAAGCCTTGAGTGGGGCATTTCGACCATTTCCATCTTTTTTTTGTATACCAGAAGTGCCATATTTGGACGACAGCGTTATTATGCATCCTAATCTCGGAACCAACCAGGGATTGTCTGACAGTGATGAAGCCTCTGGGAGCAATCCACAAGTTTTCTGCAGTGTACAGTGAAGCCAGGGGGTTAGGAATCAAAAACTTCTGGTCAAGATGGTCTCTTTCTGTGCATTGCCTTTGTGTACTGCAGCCCAACTGGAAACTTGAGCATCAAATATGGAGTTGGAGATGAGAGGTGATGCCTAACTGGCAGTTTCCACTGGATGCATGTCCGCTGCATTCTGTTACATCCATGCACTCCGGAGCAGATTGCGCCCTCTCTAGTCAATGCTGATGCTTCCACTGCACGTGCAGAAGTCCGTCCCAGGTGGGGGTTAGGGGGGCTGACCTTCCCAGTGAGTGTGGATTGTTTACTGCACTTGCATGCTGATGTCTGTTAGCTGAATTGTTGGAAACTGACTGCCGATGGGATCCATGATCATTTCGCCCTCTTTTGCTCTATATGTGGACTGTTTTCCAGCAGCCAATGCTCGCTTCAAAATACTACATGTTCCAAAAACAAAAGATAAATATGTTTTTTGTATCATGAACCTCTGTGTGTTTTACGCGGGCTAACTAGTAGCCTCAAAATTCAAATCTGACTTTTATTTGGAATCTGTGGAGTCTCCCCCTACTGGCCATTGTGCAAATGCACTTCCACACAGACAACACTGTTGAATCCAGATGCTCTGCTTCGTGAATGCAGTCTATGATTTGCTAGAAAACCGAGTTATTTCGGATGGACACTTTTTGCAGTGTTGACAGCATCCCGTCTGGCGTCTCCTGCCAAACAAATGTCCGAGTCAAAGGGATACACAGATACAGACAGTGGTGCAGAATGCAAATGAATGGGAGTACATGAAAGTGAGGAGTCAGGGGAAGAATTAGCGAGAATGAAAAACGAGATGCAGCTTTTGGTTTTGCAAAAAAAAAGCCCTGCGTAAAACCACGATGGCGAGGGTTGATGGAGGGCTGGTACCCAAGATGGGAGGGGATGTGTAAGGCTGGGGATGTGTCTGGGCAGACACACAGGTTCACATGAGGACACACACACACCAGTAAGTGTGCAAACGTACGTACATAAACACTTGATTAGGAGAGCAATCCTCCTCTCCTCTCTTGATGAGTGTGAGGGTTTTTCCAGCTCTGTTTGTTCTCTTTTTTATTACCTATTCTATCAACAACTAAAAACAAAAAACTGTGCAAAAACAATGAAAGCAGAGTATCTATTGCAAGTGATTATCAGGGTAATTTGTGATTTTTCCTGTGTGTTGTACTTTCCCCAAGCTTGGTGGTTAAACAGGGTGTGGTCCGAGTTTACACAAGTTTGTGTGTGGCACTGGTTTTCATGCATTCAGAGCAGATATTGTTATCAAAGCCCTCTGCTGTGCCATACACTGTTTATGTGGAAGAAAGAAAAGGTGCGTCATGGAGCAAAAGAGAGAAATGGGCAGCCTGCTTTGATACGCTTTGTTTCCGTAGTTACTCTCAGGGGTCACAGTATTTTTGGCGAAAAAGGGCCAGGAAATTCTGTGGTGCCTGTTGATGATCAAAACCTAAAATATTTCTTGGACAGGTTAAGTGTTTATGATTGCTGAACATGCTGGAAGTAGTTGGATTTTCATTCAATTGTGTTATCGCATCAGTTTCTTAGGAAACTAAACTTGGAGGCTGCACCCATACATTTACTGTTGATGAAAACAATGAAGCCGCAAAGTGGAATCCCAGCTGCAAAAATCACTGCTTGTTATTTACTGTAGGCTCCTTTGTCATGAGTCTGAAGTTAAACACACAGCAGGGGGTCGACAAAAAAGAGGCCTTTGTCTAAAATAGATGATTCATTTCAGTCTGAACTTAATTTTTAAGAAGGCCAAAGCTGTATTTTTTCTTCAAACAATGGCACAAATGGCTGTATGCTATTTAAAAAGGTGTTGCTAGTAGGGACATGTAGCTATCACTGCCTGCTCAGCGTCGAGCTGACAAAGCTTCAGTCTGGCAGCACAAGGCAGCATTTTGCTGCTAAAAGTTCGAGCTATACCTCAGAAGTCGGTGGAGACCAAAACTGAGATAAATTGAGAGTGAATACTTGACTCGCATTCTCCAGGCGGTTCGAGGTAAAGCTCAATATGGAGTATGATACTGCTCTCATCTTTTGTTTCACTGCAACAACTCTAAAAACTTCTATTACGAACCTTGAGTTAGTGTTGATTCTGGCGCCCCCTGTGGACAAGTTTTATCATTTTGCTGATCTCGTCCTGTAAATGTCTATTAATGCCTATTAATGTAAAAGAATTAATAGTAGAACTGGTTCAACAAAAAGAGATTGATTGGTGATCTGGCAAGCAAAAAAAAAGTAATTACTGGCAGATCTAACTAACGATGAAAGCAGTTTTGTGGCAGCTCTGTCTCATTAAAAAGTATATAGAGGATCTAGCCCATCCATCCATCCATAATCTATGCCGCTTTGATCAGGTTAGGGTCGCCAGGTGGGGCTGGAGCCGAACCCATCTCTCAGAGGCATGGTACACCCTGGACTGGTCACCAGTCAATCTCAGGGATTAGAAGAGAGAGAGACAGAAAAACACTCACACGGGCAAATTAGAGTCACTAAAGATCCTAACGAGCATGTCTTTGGACTTGGGAGGTGGGAGGAAGCCGGAGTACCTGGAGGGAGCCCACGCATGCACAGGGAGCATGTGCAAACGACTGTACACACAGAAAGGCCCTGACCGTGAAGGGATCTGAACTAGTGCTAACCGCTCCACTCTGGTGCAGCACAGATCTAACACCTGATAGGAGCTATGAGTCACATTTAAATATTAGAGAGGCTTGGACTCACAACATAATAATGATAGCAGATCTTGCTCATGAAAAGGTATTAATAGCAGATCTGATCACAAAAAAAACTTTTAGTTGTTACTCATGATGAAAGCATTTAAATTTCAGGTCTGTCTCGTGGAAAAAGTAACTAATCGATAATCTGACTCGAGCAGAACAGCAGTATTTATATTTGATCTCACAAAAAAAAAAAAAAAACCTGACTCACAAAAATCCAATTAAGAGCCTGTAATCAGGAAGAAGACATTAGAAGATCTGACTCATAAGAAAAGCAAACAATAGCAGAATGGACTCCTGAAAAAGTTTTTCATCCTCGCTGTGACTCAAACTGTGATTTCAGTTGTGGATCTGACTTACGACAAAGGAACTTTTTAATGGATCCAACTCACGAAAAAGCAATTACGCAGACGGACTCAATAGTAAAAATGTGTTAAGTCACTTGAATATCATGAAAACGTAACTTTTTTTGGTCTTGGTGGTACTGAGCTTTCTATGGGTGCCCTTCAAGGTTTTGTTTATATATCATTTTGAAGAGGAAAGTTTCCCGTTTAAAACAATTGAGGGTAACTGGAATCAATTTATCTATGAATCTGTTTTATCTTTTCCAATTCAGGTCAGCTCCAGGTGCAACATACTGCTGTTGTGACATTCACAAAGGTTCATAGAGGTAGTGTTTTAGAGGGGAGTTAGATGTTTGTTCGCAGTGGTGTAGTGGTGCCTGAAGATGTGGGTATACTCTTAATTTTCCCCCAAATGATTTTTTTAAGTGTCCCGTCCAGCGGAGGATAAACGGCCTCTGTTACTAACAATCAGAGGCACTGCTTGTCAACAGGCAAGGCAGGCAACTGCTTGGGGCCCCAGACCAGTAAGGGGGGCCCTGAAGGCTTACAAACTTAAACAAAAGCAATGTGCAAATTGTGCAATGACAGTAGGAAACCTCCCTAAGGGGGCCCCATCTGACAGCACTCACTCTTGTAACCCTGCAAAGTGTTGCATGCATTATTACTGTGAAAACCAAAATTTGTCAATTAAAGTCAACGTACAAAGATGGCGAGGATTTAGCCTGCTATAGGAGAGAAAAAAAGAAACAGGAAAAAAGAGGAACAGGAGTTAGCATCGGGACACTGGCAACATGATGGTGACGAATGCTGGTTGGAGGGCCCCCAATTGGTTTTTGCCTAGGGCCCCAACAGACTCCAGAAATGCTGCTGCTAACAGTGACAAAGACTCCTCTTGCATATTTAGTTAGTGCGCCTGTTAGCAGAGAGGGGCAGAGAGGGTCATCCCTTCAACATCCTGAATATGGTCAATCAATTAATGGTGTGAATCAGAAGAGATTTAGAAGTGAGTATACCCTATGGAGACTGAAAAATAAGTGGGTATACTCCGTATACCTGGTATACCCTGCACTACACCACTGCTTATTCGAGAAATGTTTAATTTTTTTTGTCTATCTCCTGTATTCTCGAAACCAGGGAAATCCCAAACCTGTTACAGCTTGCAAGGTTTACCTCTCTTTAAAAAAATCCAGGAATGTCCCACTGAGTTGGAAACAAAAACACAAAACAAATACACGAACAATAGCATGTGCGGTAATTACAGAGTGAATGTGTGGTGTCAGTAAACACAACTGATGCTGAGCAGACAAACCACAGACGAGAGCCAAACATCCCCGAAAAATGCAAATGTTTGGTTGGAGTGATTTCACAGTGAGCTGTCCGTCTTAACCAGCTTTACTCATAATTCTGCTATTAGAGCTGGACGAGGGCCTGAGCGACGTGCCGCAAAGCATGCAGGGAAGTGAACGGATTGTGCTGTTTACGCATCACAAAACAAGGAATGTGTTTTTTTGGGGTGTAAGAGTGCCACCAATCCCTGTCTCCCCCCCCCACCTCCACTCTGGCTAGTTGGGGAGTGGGTGCGGTGTTCCTCTCTGCCCACCAGCTGGCATCGGGAGGACTATGTCTAGGAAAAGGGAGCTCTGCCAGGCCTCAATTACTGGGGGGAATAATCCAGGACACACTGAAGCAATTACAGCCTCATATAAATCAATATGCTTTGGGTTAAAAAGTGATCTGCTCCCAACACTCTGGAGAGGCTCTGACTCAGCCGGCCTTTGATTTTTTTTTCAGGGCGATGGGAGCAGTTTCTTGGCAGACGGGCAGGGATGCTGCTCAGGCTGCTGCTTCTGTGGTTTAAACTGTCACTCAGACACAGCCTGAGAGGAAGAGCAGAGGATGAATATTGATTTACCGACATTGACACTATTCAAACAAATATAGGGAAAATTATGATGCTTAAAAAGCTGCTTAAGTTTCCCCCACAAATCACAATGTACAAAAAAAAGTCTTTACAGGTGCTATACTCTCAAAAAGAGTAGATATGTGAAGAAGAAAAAAAAGGGGGGGAACGTTATTTATGTAAAGGGAAGCTGCAACACAAGCTGTGTCAGCCTCTCCAAGGAGTCGAGCTGCTGATCCCTGATGCTCATCATCACGACTATGCTGCCATCTACTGGTGAAAGGAGATACTGACAACATCCTGAATGGGCTGTGAGTTAGCAGTAGACGTGTTAACGTTTATAATGAAACAGCATCTGAATTATGCGGAGATTTTTCAAAGACAGAGTATAAAACGTTAATTTAATGAGGCCTTTACCGGAAGTAAAAGAGTTTACTCAGTGGCAATAAGAGTGACGTTTTGATTTTACCGGAGCGAAAAATGATTTTATTTTGTGATTAATTTATATATGAATATAAAGTAGCCTATTTAAAGGGTAAGAATACAATAATAATTAAAATCATGGGAAAACGAACGAGTTGTCTATTAGCATTAGGTGAAATATAACAATTGCCCTGTCTCCCGAAGTTTAAAGACAATCGATGACCATAAAATAAAACCGGAAGTAGCAAATCCTGAAATTGCAGGTGAGGTTGGAGGGCAGCAAATTTTAAATTTTACAAATAATTGATTATTAAGTTCCTGTTTACTATGTGTTGATGATTTAACAAACAATTCAGCACTTTTTATTTACCTTAAAAGCAAAAGGAGCAATTACAATATTCAAGATAGATTTATTTTGAAGGAATCATTTAAGCAGAAGTCATTTATTGGCGTTCATTATTTACACACCTTACAGATCATCCATCTGCTTCACAGAAGGAGAGAGTCGAGAACTGAAACGTACAAAAACGAGTCAAAATGAAAAAACAACAAAGAGCTCATTAATAATAAAGAAATTGATGACCATGATACCAGCTCAGAACTCTTTATATTTTTATATGTCTTGGATAAAAATCTACCCGCATGTTTCATCCTATTGAAACTCTATTCTCACTTCCTCCGCAAACGTTTGCTCCATTTTCACGTCGTGAGTGAGCGAGTGTTCCCACAGAGACTTTTTATGGAGGAAGGCCAGGCCGCACTCCTCACACATGTAGCTCTTTGGCTTCCCGCTGTGAGTGCGCTGGTGTTTCTTCATGTGATACGACAACCTGAAGCTTTTATCACAGATGTCACATTTAAACGGTTTCTCTCCCGTGTGGATGCGCATGTGCGACTTCAAATACCCCGACTGAATGAAGGCCTTCCCGCACACCTCGCACTTGTACGGACGCTCCCCGGTGTGATAGCGGTTATGGAGGCGGAGCTCGTTGGAGGTCAGGAAGGTCTTCCCGCACACGGTGCACTGGTGCGGCCTCTCGCCTGAGTGAATGAGCTCGTGCCTCTTCAGCGACGTCTCCTTCATGAACTGCTTCCCGCAGCTGTTGCAGGGATACCGAACGCCGATGTGGATTTGCTCCACGTGGTTTGTGAGCTGCAGCTTGGTGCGGTAAGCCATGTCACACTGAGTGCAGACCCACGGTTTCTCCTCCGAGTGGGTCCCCATGTGCACGGTGAGCTCCGAGGCTGAGCGGTAGCTTTTCCCGCACTGCCAGCACAGGAAGGGTTTCTCTCCGGTGTGTTTCCTCAGATGAACCGTGAGACAGTTCGAGGATCTGAACTTCTCCGGACACAAACTACAAGAGAACGGGAACTCCCCTTTGTGGATTCTTTGGTGGATGGCGAGGTAGGACAGCGTGATGAAGGATTTCTCACATTGAGGACAGGGATACGGTCCTGTGAAGTTGTGCTGCTTCTCATAGTGCTCCCGCAAGCGTCTCAGCAGAGTAAAAGTCTTGTCGCACATTGTGCATTGCATCGGCCGGTGCATGAGCTTGTGCCTCTCAAAAGCGGGCTCATTGGCGAGGATCTTCCCGCACTCTTTGCAGTAGAGCGGATCATGGATCCTCTGGTGCACTTTGAGCATCGTCATGCTCTTGAACTCTTTGTCACAGTCGTTACATTTCATGATTTCTCTCAAGTCCACTTTGCAAACGTTCTCTTGGTGCTCCTTTAAAGCGGAAAGATATTCAAAATGTTTGCCGCAGTTTGAACACCACACGGGGACTTTCAAAGCTGACGTCTGTTGGGTGTCACTTGTTGCTTCAGTTTGGCTTGGCCCTGCTCTCAGCTCCTTTTTCCATGTGAATCGTGCAATCTTCCGGTGACAGATGGCGTAAATCTGGTGTCTTTTCAGCCCGTGCATGTGTTTGAAGCGCTTCTTGCAGTGGACGCAGTGAAACGGTCGCTCCTCTGTGTGACACTGGATGTGCCTGTTGAGAGTTTTGATGCTGTCGAAGGCTCTCGCACACACAGGACATACTTTAAGAGCTTTTTTGTTGACTTTTTGTACTCCTGCAGCCTGCTCAGAAGTTCCTGCAGCTGCATCCGGATTGTTTTCCTTTTTATCGAGCTCATCTGTGTCACCCAAATGATGAGTTTCAGCTTCAGCCAGAATCTGCTCTAAAGTCTTGCTCTGTTCCTCTCGGATCCCCTCGTGACCGTGGATGATCTGATGCTTCTTTAATGTGTCCTTGTACTTGAAGCCTTTCTCACAAGTGATGCAGATGAAAGGACGTTCCTCTGTGTGCGATCGTAAATGCTTCGCGATATCGGCAGTGCAAGGTAAGACCCTGCTGCAGATGGGACATACTTTGCCCTCTGTCACCCCCTCTGACGGCGGCTGCGGATTCGAGCGTTGCGTCTCTCTCTTCTTCGGCCTTTTCAGCTCTCTGCTCTTACAAATCTCCTTCTGATGCCTCTTTAGAACATAAGGGTTCTTGAATTTCTTCTCACAGAAACAGCAGTTATACGGGCGGTCCTCGGAGTGGGACTTCATGTGGCGCTCCATGTCCACTTGACGGGCGAAATACTTCCCACACAGGGCACAATTTTTGTTTTCTGACATGTCAGAAGTGCTCGGATCGATTGAGTCCTCCTCTTTGGCGTTGATACTCGTGTCTTCTTTTTCGTGCACACGCATGTTGTGTCGATTCATGTCATAGAGATCCCTGAATCTCTTATCGCAGTTGGCACACTTGTACTTGAGATCCCGATTGGCTGAATGAGTTTCCAGGTGTCGTCTCATGGCTGCAGCACGCAGGAAGTTCTTACTGCAAACTGGACATATTTTATTGCTTGGGTATTTTTTCCGTTGTTTCTTTTCCATCATTAAGTCTTTCTCTTCGTTTAAAGCTTTTCTCTTTAACTGCAGCCGTTTGCTTTGTTTCAGCGGCTGGAAAGCTGCCGGCTTTAGAGATTCTTCGACATCCTCGCCTGCAGTTTCCTCCTCTAGTACCTCATCTTCTTCTTGATCATCACCCTCGACCAAACCTGACGGCTGCTCGATCTGTATGTAGTCCAACAGTGTCACAGTTTCACCCTCCACCTGGACTGTCATGCAACCTGCATGCATCTGCTCAGCCTGAGACTGCAGCTGGATTTGTTCTGTATCGATGACAACCTTCTCCAGTTGAGGGAGAGAGAGTGAGGAGAGGATGCAGTTTCCAAAGGACGAAGGAATGGTCTGAGATTCATCTGTGGGGAAAACAAGAATTCCATTAGCATTATGGATGGCAGCTTTGGACTAAGTGAATACAAGTAAACTCACATAATCAGACTGTTTAACTCTCAAGTATCTCAGTTCTGTTCAGTGATTATCTTTAAAACGCAGTCTCATTTTTAGACAGCTAGTGAAACAACCGACACAGCAACTAAAGATAGATTCTTATTTCTCGTCTTAGAATAAAGTTTGTTTTTCTGTTGAAGACACGAGGACCATTCTGCAATCCACCATCATGTTGACGTGTCATTATCGAGCTCCTCATCGACCTTAAAAAAACAAAAACTTCTGCAGTCTACTATCCTGTCCTGGTTGCCCCTAGCAACAAGCAGAACTTGCACAGATTGTTTTTTGTCTCAAATGTCTCCTAATGAGTCCCCTAATGCAATCTCAAACTGTTTTTAAAACTCACTTGTGCCAACCTCGGACAACATTTTTAAATGTTTGTTAAGGCCGTATGTGCTGAGCTGTAGCCTCATGGTGTTCTTCGGTTTTTCCCCTCTTATTGACAGTATCTGCTTCTCTGTGTACATGTGGATTACTGTTGTTGATCACTGTTTTTATTTATCTTCTATGCTGCTATAGAAGCAGCTAAATGAGATGTGCAGGTCTTGAGTGCAAGACAAGTTTGCCCAAGGGGAAAATAAAGTGTTTCATATCGTATCGTTTAAAGAAGTATTGCCTCAGTGTAAAAGTCAGGAAAAAAGGTTGAGATCCTCTTGTTACCCCCAAAGTAAATTCTCTGGGGTGTCAGTTTAGCGTAGCGGTCAGGACGTAGGCCACATGAACAGAGGCTACTGTCATCCCAGGTTTGAGTCTGACCCTCGACATTTGCCGTAGTCTTCTCTTCTCTCAACATTTTCTGTCTCTCTCCACTGCCCTTTCAAAATAAAGGCAAAGTGGTTCAAAAATATATTTAAAAAAAATAAATGCTCAATGTGGAATGACTGTCTTCTGGACATGAAAGTCTGACGTCATTGGATAAACAGAAACTAAGCACTCTGGCCTCGATTAGACAAGCTTGATCATACTGTGTGAACAAGCTTGGGAGCTGAACGTGGATACATTGAATAAAGGATGAAATAATTAATGATTCAATAGAATGAATGTAGGCTTTAAAAGTGTGCAGACATCTCAGACGTGACTCACCGGATAGATCAAAATGTCCGAGAGTTGTGTGGTGCAGCAGCACAGTTTTCAGGTGTCGTGGGTCTGGCACTGAGTGGACGCACTCCTCCAGAGCAGACGGCACAGCACTGAGCATGGACGCAGTCTGAAGAAGAGACACAAGGTGACAAAAGGAAAGTCATTCAGCTGAAGAAAAACACTGAACAAACCCAACCCTGGCCTGTGTCTGGCTCTTTTCTCTCTATGATGCCAAATAGCAATACATGTCTTTAAAAAACAAACACCTTATGTTGCTTATTAAGAAGTGACAAATGCCATCCATTAGCATGCATGTTGCAACAGCGGATATTTCTTTAAAGTCAGGTTTTCCTCCTCTGATAAAAAATAATCTCGTCCACACATGCTGAGTTCTTAAAAACATCATGGTCCACATGAAAAGGCAAAACGCACTGTTGCGGCTGTCATGAGCATGCCAAGTCAAAACAGTGTCTTTGATATGCAACATTTTCTCGCCATTCATCTGCAATGACCATTTCATTTACAAAGCTGTCCGTTCAGGCGCCTCTGCTGGTCAACATAGTGGGAGAGTAACTGTATGTATGTGTCAGCAGGTCAAAAGTCCAGTTAGCAATGTTAACACCAGCGCTAGTTTGTTAGCGTCTGCCATCGTCTGTAAACTAAAGTGACAGCGTCGCACAATGGCGTCAAACGAAGGAGAAACCAGCACACGCCGCACAGTGTGGCGTTACAAGCCTGTCTACACATAAACATCTTAAACAGAGTTTCTGAAAATCTTCACCCTGAAAGGAGTTTTCCAAAAAGTGTGTTTTCAGGACCTAAAACACAGATTGCGTACGAAAGGCCAAAACACACAGAAAAAACCTCCGTTTTCAAAAAGACCCGCCTTCATGTGGACTAGGCCGCTTTGTTTCCTGTCTGTATAACCACATGTTCGCCCCACAGGTCAAAGTCAGTCAAGTCAAGAGTTTAAGTGTCACACAGAAAGTTTCATGTTTATGTTGAAGCAAATGAGCACCATTTAAAGAATGCCAAATAAGCTTTTAGCAGCTCCGGTGTTCAATGTTCCCACACGTGTTAAGGGAATAATAAAAAGTCTGTTTGCTTCTGAAGTTAGAAACATGAAACTCCTCAGGAAAGTCTGCAGTTATAAAAAAAAGTAGATTTATTGATTTTTGTTTGGAATATGTATCACAGAAAGTCAGGAAGTCATTTGACTGAGTTATGTATTTGTGATTTAACAGACTATATTGTTTCTCTTCAGCCTAAAAACTAGGTTCCTTTAGAAATGAAGTGAATCTGCTTTGAGTGAACACAGAGCTGTCTGATATCAAACATTTCCCACACTGGTTCCAGTACCTGCTGAATGTCCGGTACTGGAAGAAGTTTCTCCAATCTGGACAGGAAATCCAGCATTAACACCTGCAGAGCGCTGTCGTAGTCAGGCCCAAAATCTGTCGGAAAAACATCCTGGAACAAAAATAAATAAATTAGATCACAGTTAACAGTAAGAACCGCGAGCAGTCAAAACAAAGTCACTCAACAAACGCCATGACAGACCTGGAAAAACTTCTCCCTCTCTTCAGTGTCTTTCAACAGCAACTCCACTTGATCGACAAAGTTCGATTCTGGAAATTCAACTTCTGCAAAACAAGGCTGGAAGAAATAAATGTGTGAGTGTAGTTGAAGCAGTAAAGAAGTGATTATTTGATTGAAAACATGCACACACCACTGCTGGCCTACATAGAACGATTTAAAGACGCTAACCTGCGCTGCCCATGTGGAAATAAGGGCCTTGATCCGCTCAAGGTGCATCTCGATGGTTTCCATATCTGTTATCTGCTCGGCCCGACACATTTCAAGTACCACCTGCAAACATTTCCCCTCCGGTTAAATACAAGTGACAGGAAGGATTGACTAACAGCAGCCTCACAGGAATCATCTCAGGAGGATGAAAATCAGTCTTTACAGTGCCTCGCAGGTGATGATGTCATTTTCCATCAAAGGAATATCAAACCTCTTAACAGCTGCACCGTCACCGTCTGCCAGGCGCTAATTTACCTTTATGTTGTTTAGACGCTGAGAGTATTCAGATGATGTTGCTATGATTATACCCATTTCCTGCTAGAGTACATCAAAATAGGTTCTATTATTCTGTTTTGACAGCTCAACATCTGCAGAAGAGAAACCAATCTGCCGTTGTTGTTCTCATTTCATGCCCCGTGTGTCCTCAGATATCTTATTATCAGAAGGGAAGTGCAGTCTCACCCGTGCTCTGAGGCCCAGGAGGAGTTGAGCTCTCTGATCTGCATTCAAAAGTTCTGGTACGATATCTGAGACGGTGCTAATGAACTCCTCCACCATCCCATAGTCCTGCACGTTTCCCCTCTGGACCACCTGCCACATGGCTGCAGACACCAGGCGCAGCGGGGGTATGAAGAGGCGAAGAGACGGCAGCAGGAGATGCAACTCTGGAAAATGTCACAGAACGTCACGACTTAAATAATCACAAGCAATGAGTTAAAGTTGAGAGATTGACTTTAGATGTCACAGTCATGTATTCGTATCTTTAACTGGCTGTAACAGTACGTCAAACATTATCAGTGTCAATCAGAAACATCATTAAAAAAACACTGAAGAGACTTTCAAGTAGGCTGAAATATATCTGACTGCAAACAGATTCAATTCCACTTAAAGATACAGTATGTAGATTCAGCCGCCACGGGGCTCTCAATCAATACTACAACAACAAAAGATGACGTAGAGGCTAGCGGGGAATCATGGGAATTCTCTCTGCTATTATTTGGACATAATGGTAAATGGACTTGAACTTTTCTAGTCTTCTGACTTCCTTAAAGCGCTTTTACACCGCAGGTCACACCTACACGTTCACACACGGATGGCAGAGGCTGCTATGTAAAGTGTCCAGTAATTAATCCCATTCATACGCCACCGAAGCAACTTGGGGTTAAGTGTCTTGCCCAAGAGCCACAGCCGTCAAATCCCTCTCCACCTTCAAGAAATCCCTAAACAACTCACTTCTTCTACATCGCCTACAACCCCGAACAAACTCTGTTCTCATCCTCCTCCTCTTAGACTATTTCTTCTTTGAATTGTTTTGTGTTGTTGTTGTTTGTTAGGCATCTCTGAGTATTCAGAAAAGCGCTATACAAGTCTAATGTAGTTTCATTGTTATTATTATTATGAACCACAAACATTGAAATGTCAACTTGTGTTGTTAAGATTATGCAGGAAATCTTCAAATTACTCATGAAACAAATCGGCCTACCTCAAGTGTCCTACACACTGCTAATTAAATATGGCACCTTCACTATGCATACACTAACCTAGTGTACTAGCTCATTGTTGTATAAAATAAATACACATTTGTTCAGTAATATACTAAACATCACAGACAGACTGTGTGACTTCAGGGTCCCTGGTGGGCAAGTTATCCAGACAACCTCCAGAGTGAGTCTGGTTGCCTTCATGGACCGGCAACTGCGTCGTAAATTCAAGGCACCGCACATGAGCACCCCAATAAACTGCCAAATGTGGCTGCGGTGGTAATAACTTTCTGATGTATTCAAGCTGTTTAAAGGGTGTGTGAGATGCATGTGATTATTTTAATGCTTAATCGTCTCGGTATGATATCTGGGGAAGTGAATTAAGCTTGATCGTAAATGTTGCTCGACTTTCATTAGTTAGTTACACGTCTTGTATTTCCTATTAACCGCGAATGCACCATCCGTCAGCCGTTGCACTGCTTGTGTTCAGTTGCTAACAGACGCTAACTTATACTGACACCTTAGCAACTACAAAAGCGGTTCTGTTGTGGGAAAATATCCCTTTGGGTTGACGGACTAGTCGTGGTAATACATAGCTTAGCTGCCTAGAAGCTCGTACCGATAACTACCGCACACATAAGCTCGCGAGCGCTGTAACGTAGCACAAAGCCACCGCCATCTCAGAGCGGGGTACGCCATGTTCAAAATCGTGCGCACACAATCTAATAGAAAACCTAATAACTCCCAATGGGGGGTTCATTTTTTAGTTATCTTTGGCTTACCGTCTTCGATGCGATGTGGGCTCTCCATTCTGTCTCGGAAAACATCCAAATAGGTGGTAAAATGAAGTCTGGGTTGTTGTGAGTCGATGTCCGCCCGACCCTGCGGTGCAAGCTGGCGGGGAGGAAGGGCGGCTCGATATTCTGTTTTCAGTGCGCATGCGTAGAGGATAACATACGTTTTACTGGTTTCCTCTAGTACCAGTGGTCTAATGCATATTCATATTTTGTAGTTTGACCTGATAAGACTTGTAATCCTTTAGTTATGGTTCAGGAAAACCACGCTATGTAATAACATGACCAACTTTTGAATTGCTGTCAGGGAAACTTCTTCTTCTCCTGGAAAATATAGGGCCTATGTGACGTTGCTGTGGTCACTAGCACCACCTAGAGGCCGTTTGAAGAATTGGTATAAATATTTGTTTCATTTTAAAACTATCTTCAGAAGATTTTTTTGTAATTATCTTTAAACTGAAAGGTTAAATATGTGTTTTAACTCTTTAAACGCATTGGTTTGTTGTGGGTTTAGTAATATTTGGCAGTTGTTAAAGTTATGATAATGGTTAGGACAAGGAAGATATGTTTTTTAAAAATTCCAGGTTAAATGGACTTCAGCCTAAACTCTGGGGTTTAGATCCCCCTTTAGTTTTTTGTCACATCTGAGGGGAACCCCATTCTCTCCTGATTTTTTCTCCTGGATCACCGCCTCCCCCATCCCCACCATGTCACCCCTGGGTAATGGTGTTTTATCTGTCTTCACAAATCCCAACAGTTGAGGTGCTTGTCATATCATTATGACGTCATGGCGTCCTTACTTGTATTGTTGCATATTTTAAACTCTGGGACGTGGACACGAATTTTGACCCTTTTGGCGTCCCATACTATTATGCATTGCCTCTCTGACTCCACCCCTCTCCCTTCATTCATGTTATGAAAGCTGAACGGTGGGTGTGGTTATAACTCACGGACTCCACCGGCTACAAGGTTTGTAAACAGGTGAAATAACCTGATTGATTATCAATTTAATAAAAACATAGATTCTTGCTGTGTGTTACATTACGCATGGGGTGATATTGTTCGTGTGTCCTGTGCTTTGTGTAGTTGTGCACACTGCTGTTACGTCGCCTGTACCATCCAAAACATGCATGTACCCTCACATGAAGCTGTCAGGACACAGCGTCCCCTTTTGTTGTTCCAGTGAAAACAGTCGGTGTGCATGCATTTTAGGACTAAACTTTAAACTTTATCAACTTGATTCACTCATAAAGTGTGACGAGATGAGTCACTCAAGTAGCTGTTTGATTCAAGGAGAACTTTAAGTAGGGCTGCTCGATTATTGCAAAAATCATAATCACGATTATTGATATCAAACATGATTACTTGTTGATTTTGCAACATCAGGATCATAGGAATTTATCGAACTGAAACACTCACTGTCTCATTCTGATCAATGAAAGTATAGGGGAAAATAATCATAACTAAAAATAGTAATATATAATGATAATGAAAATGTTTTTAAAAGTAAACTAAGTTTTCGAGGTAGTGTTGATGTACTCTTTTGGCCAAAATATTACGCCAAACACATTTTCAACACATGTCAAAAACCTGTGGAGAAAACACGGCGTGCAGCACAGCAATCGTTTTATCTGGAAGATCTTGTTATTACAATGTTAATCTTAATGTTAAGATACTTCTTAGTCTTTTTAAATCTCCTTCGACACGTTTTCATGTTAAACACGACTCCGAGGAAACTTCTTGTTGATGTCGTTTTTAATTCCTGATTCTTTTGTACATCACAGACAAGACCATTTCTCAGCCCTAACTTCAGGGTCATTTAAATGTACTTAATGTACGTCATTTTTGACCCCCCCCCCCCCAAAAAAAATAAAATAAAAATAAATTCAAAAGCAAATTAATCTACATTTTCATAACCTTCCTGTCCGGTGAAAGCTACATTTCCAAATGACATGATTTGGAATTGAATTTTCTTCTGATAAACTGGAGGATCAATTGTTTTTTTATAAGATGACACATCGCCTGTGTGTGTGTTTATTCAAACGTGTGCCACCACTCAGTGCTACAGTTGCATGGAGATTACTTGTGTTCTGCCTCTGGCCATTCTTACTACAAATTAATAAACTCATATTATGGCTTTTACAATGTTGTGTTCTTTTGTGATGTTCTGATGGCAGTGTTTGGATTAGTGTGTGTGGCCAGCTGTGCACAACCACCTACAGACAGTAGGGGTCCCCAGTCTCTAGCCCAGTTATTTTGGGAGTCTCAGGCTGAAAAGTTTGGGAACAGTCAGTCTTGGGCTTTAGCTTACTCAGCGTCACAAATTCAAATACTTGCTGAATTTCATTGTCTTCATGTACTTCTGACACTTTGGGAAGGACTGCAAATCTCAAAGTTTAATGTGCTTACAGATTTTCTTTTCTTCTGGCCTAGATCAACAACAGTCGTCAACAATGCTTCGTGTCACCACCGCCTCTCTGTGCACCTACTGTCAGAGGATGAGGCTCCTTCTGCCTCCCTCTGCGTCTGCCTCCACTGTCCCTTCTCCCAACAAACGCCCGGAGAACAAGCGCACAGTGGACTCCCTGTACGAGCTCTCTGTGGACATACGTAAGGTGCGCAAGTTTAAGGGCTGGGTTCTTTCGGAGAGTTCTGCGTATGTGTCTGAAACTGCTGACCTGCTGAGGGACATGGGGGCAGAGTCCCCAGTAATCGCCCGTATCCTCGAGACTCACCCTGAAGCTGTCCTGTGTCTTCCAGAGGATGTTGCTGCTCAGCGCGACCTTTGGGTGTCTGTGTGCCCGAACAAGCGCGAGCTGGTGAGCATCATCGAGAAGTTCCCGGCGTCTTTCTTTGCGTTGACTCACCATAGCAACCAGCGGGCAAACATCCTCTACCTCCAGGGTCTTCGCCTCAGCAAGAGGATCATCGGGAAGCTGATGGCCAGCGCCCCGCAGAGCTTCAGCCGCCCTGTGGAGATGAACCAGCAGGTGATCCACACTCTGAGGGAGACCTACCTGGACTTGGGCGGGGATGAAGGAAACTTGCGGCTCTGGTTGCAGAAGCTCCTCAGTCAGAATCCATACATCCTGCTGCGCCCAGCTGAAGCTTGGAGGGACAGTCTGGGCTTCCTGAGGGAGCAGGGTTTCACCACGGAGGAGCTCCTCAACCTGGTCTCAAGTCTTAGAGCATCCATCGCCGAGCTGCAGCCGGAGAGCATGCAGCAAGCGCTCGCGTACATCGAGAGCGCTCTCTGCTGCTCTAAAGAAGAACTCAAGCAGATCGTGATCCGCTGCCCCGCTATTTTGTACTACTCCTTGCCCACTCTGGCCGGGAGGTTCCAGGGGTTGATGGATGCTGGAATAACCATGGAGCAGGTGAAAGAAACTCCAAATGTGCTGGAGCTCACCACACAAATCGTGCTTTATCGTATCCATAAGCTGGCCTCCTACGGATATGATGTTTGCTCTGGTAGCCTGGACGTTATCGAGGGAACCAAAAAGGACTTTGAGATGACTTATGGGAAGCTGCAGCTCAGGCGGCAGCGGCCGCTATTCAACCCTGTCGCTCCCCCCAGATCTGCAGAAGAGTGACTGTTGCAGTTTGTTTGCATGCTGCTCTTATATGCATTAAGTCTGTGGAGAAAAATGTTTTACAGCTTCACCTTAATGCAAAATGCACAAACAAGGAAGGCAGTTGGAATATTACAAAACAAGGAATCTTTTAGCCTTTTGGCCTCATTAGGGCGCGGCTGACGGCTCTCATGAGAAATGCCAACACGACTGTTATGAAAAACAGAGTACTGTATTTTAGTAAAAATAAAAATTCAGAAATATATGTGGTGGCATGATATGGGTGAATGTGAGAGATGCATTGATGAATGGCTTCGACTTTATAATAAATCAACTTTGATAATAGTGCAGTCTGTTTCAGTTTCTTTGTTGGAATACAAAATTCAAAGTCGTCTGATTCCAGGTTCTAACTTTAAAAAAGAAAAATAGTTAAAAGAGAAAATATGTTTTTTATATTTTTCTTAAAAAGTGATTTTACGGGGCCACTGAAGTCCCAAAAAGGAAGAAATAACATTTTGCTTATGTATACATGTTTTTCTATTCGTGACTTCGGGGTCTTTGTGCGATTTAAAGCCACATTTCAGTATTTTCTACTTGTTACAATTTTAGTGTGATACTCAAACAGGTCACTAGAGGGCGCATCGAGCTCGTGAGGAACAGATTACCCCAAAGAGGGCGCTGCAGCCGAGCTGAACGCAAGTTTAACTTCTTCGCCTGTTTGTGTTGATATACAGGTAACAGGTGGGCCAATCATTGTCCTCTAAACCCCATGCATGGACGCCATTATAATGGTTAAGAGAGTTGTGAATCATTGTCAGTAAAGTATAAATAAAAAGTTTTGCAGTTATGTGTGGAAATGGTGATGTTACACTAAAAGCTAGCATGACAGGCTCGCGCACCTGTAGCTAGCATAACAAAGCACGTGGGGATACTAAGGGGTTTGTTTTGTTTTGCTGATGATTCAGAAAGCTCACAAAGAGTTAACAAATATATTTTACATTCTGTTTTATGCGTGTATGTTTCTTATGGACTTAAGAAAAAGACCACAGCTACTCATGTCAAAGTGTTTTATTGTTTAATTTGATGAAAATGTTAAGCTAGTTAGCCTACAGTGTGGAATATGAACATGAAGACTACTGAGTTATGGACATGTCTGGTTATTAACCCGTATTATTTACAGTCTATGTATTAACCCTACTTCAGTTTGAGCATATTCACATTTTATTAAGCTAACTGGTCATTTTCTGAAGATATGTTTATATAAATACTGTAAGCTACTGGATGCAACTTGTGTATTTCAACACGTCAGTAAGCCATTTTTTAAGTAGGTAAACTCATTAACTTCTTCCCCTCTTTGTGTTTCTGTACAGATTACTGCAGGTTCAGAAACACACTCCTCCCTCGCACCCCAAGGCCTGTGCGGAGAAGCAACATCTACACTATGAGACATACACAGAGCTAACAAGAACTACAAACTCTAAAAGGTAAACATAAACCCCTGTGTATGTGCAGACATAAAAATATCTACATAAATATATTTAAAAATGCCATCTATAGACAGTTCTACGTTACTGCAGCCTGCAAAAGGTGCTGAAATACATGTTTGTGATGTAACAGGTTTATACATAAGGCAGGTGGATATGACTGTGACGATATTGTCATGCTAAAAACAGAGTATTTAAAAAGTTTAATTTGCAGGTTTTGTGGATGTTGGTGACTGGAGAAAACTGTGCATGAGAGAAAAGGTCTGTGGGAAGACATGGTTGTTGTATGTTTGTTTTAAGATCTCTGTGGTGCTGTTTCCTGACTATGAATGTGTTATTGTTCCTGGATGGATGAGATGGCAGAGCAGTCTTATTGGTTGGAGTCGGCTCCTTCTCTTTTTGGTCTTTCAATCCAAAACGTGATGCCAAGAAAAACAGACTGAAGATTTTTTTAGTGAAACATCAGATCAGCAAAGATTTAGGCAGGTTGAACTTCCTGGGGAGTTCATGCTCTGCAGGGCCTCCTTTTTGAAAAGTGTATCAATCAATCACTGCCTGTTTTTTTTAAAGAAAAGACAGGAAACAGTTTGTATAGTTAAACAAAGTTTAATCAAACAAGCACATTAAGAAGAAACAAGAAGCAGGTGAAGCAGTTCTCTCCAGTGGTACATTTATTTTGGGAATATACGGTGGGGAGGGGGAGGGGCACTATGATATGAAGTCGCCTCTTCTCAATAACCTTCGACACGGGCAACAACTGGATAGGTAATGTCCTACTGATGTTGCCTCTACAGTGAGAAGGAACAAAACACGGTGAGGTCCGAGGAGGAGATGATCAAACACGTCTGTTCAGAGAGCGCGTACGTGAGACGGCTCAAGGAGGAGATCAGTGACGAGGAGGATAAACCAGCAGACAGGCGGCTGTATTTGAATAGATCAAAGACTTTTTTTTTTTTTTTTTTTTTGAATGGACAGTTTTATAAATGCTTTCATATTTTTTATTGAAAATTCTCCAAAAAAGAAAGATTCATCCACAATTATTTCTCATATCAAAAATATATCAATGGGTCTATGGCTACACAAAGAGTGAAAACACACATACAATATTCAAATATGTACAAGTTTGTATGTGAGCCGAGATTAACAAATTCATTATATACACAAAGACTGTCCGTCTCGGCGGGACCGAGAGCGCAGTGTAACATCCACTGCAGCCGGGCCGTGCAGTCCACATGAGAATATTCAGTCCAGATAGTTTGTGTGAGAGGCTTTCAGGATCTTTGTTTTCTCCTCATGAAGGTGCAACAGTGTAGTGCCGTAACAAAAAGTCTTTAGGGTCCTTTTTTTAGGGGGTGGGCTGTGTACATAATGTGACGGACATCAAGTCTGCAGACTCTCCTGTGAGGAAGAAAGAAAACAACAGGTTTACTTTAAGGACGCATCATAATCAGAACATCTTCAAGGGTTATGTGTAAATTAAAGGAAGAGTTTGGTGATATTCTATCATCTTCCTATTCTCAACAACTGCTTTTTAAACTTGTGTTTTCAGTCCCAGTGGTGATAAGTACACTTCTTAAAGTACAGAAGTTTAATTAAGAGACACAAACTCACTGACAGGAACCAAACGGAGGAGACATTTTCAAGCTTTCCCCTGAAGGTTTCTCTTAACTCTGCTACAAACAGTTCATTCATGTTTTAATAACAAAAGCACCGAAAAGCTTCAGTTAATGTCGGAGCTTGATGTTCACACTTCCCACTGATGAAGTATATGCTTAAATCTGCATGCTCAATTTAGTTCTTGCTTTCTTATCTCTTCCTGCAATTTTCCACAAATGTATTTTCATTCTGTCGCTCTTTGTTCAATCTTTCCGTTTGCCTTGAACTTTCAGTAGAAATATGTTGAATTGAAATTCTAACCAACCTTTCTAATGGCTGCTCTGTCTCTGGACTTTGGAGCCTCTGCCGTTCCCGGAGTCCTCGTTGTGTCGTTTACCGCTGGTCTGAGTGGTGCTGTGGTGCTCGGGTCCTAAAAACAAAAAGGAAACCGTTTAGAAATCTGTCCTCGAAATGCAGATCAGGATAATTGTGATGGACTTTGATTGTGATAGAGACAGGCTGGTGTGGATGCTTTCATCCAAACAAAGATGTCTCTTCAACCAGACAACATGAACTCAATTACACAAGGCTTCTAGGCAGCTACAAAGAGAAGAAAAGAAAAGATAATGAGTTGTTACCTTTGTGAAAAGCAGCACCAGGGATCTGTTGTGTGCCTTGCGTATAACACATCAACCCCGAACTGGAGCCTGCATAACCTGGAATTCAAGCAAGATTCAAGGATTAGAGGACGAGTTATTGTGGACTAAGGACATTTTGTTCTGATATGATACACTCTCCATTCATTTAATGATCATGAATGATGTTAACGTTGGGAGGAGAGAGGTGTGGATGACGTGCAACAAAGGGCCGAGGCGTATTATACAGACAAATTAAACAGACAGAGTTCACGTGAAACCGCTGAGCTCGCTCACCTTGCTGGTGCGTGGCCATGCCGTTCTGTTGATTCCCCTGCAGGTACATCATGACCCCGCTCTGCCAGCCTTCTTGAGAGTGAACCGGCACCTGATAACCTGTGAAAACAAAACAACAAATATATATCTCTTGTCTCGACTTCTCAACACAAAGAAAAGTCCTTAGAGTCCAGATCTACTGCAGGTTCTTTTTTCTCTCTCTTACCTGAAGAAGCTGCAGCATCGCGTGTGTTCTCCGCAGAGTATGCCATCACTTCTGAGGACATCTCAGTGTTTCCGTTATTGTTGGAGTTGGACGGCACTGTAGCCAAAAGGCCTGAGGACGACAACAACAGTTAACAGCTTTTAACAACAAGTTCAAGACACAGACATTTGAGCCTTAAAGTTTGAGCCTACTCCTTTTCAAATATGTGTGCATGTGGTTGATGTCTTTAGGATTACTTTTCATATGCTTACTTAACCAATCAGCTGGCTCTGCCTCTTTTTGTCACATTTGAAGACTAAATAGACGTGTAGTTCTTTATAATATAGATGCATAAAACTGCCTGAGGAGTTAAAGCGTGTTAATCCTGAATCATCAGCCTTACTCAACTTCTTATTACATAACTTGTCTTTTAGGAACATGAGGTCACTATCATTTCAGGTATCTGATCGCTCGCCCTGCTTCTAATTGATATAGAAGATGTCTGGGAAAAGTGTCTGTTAGGTGTGTTCTTACCGAGGCCTCTGTAACAGGAGAGCTGCTGGTAGATCTGTTTCATTCTCTCAATGTTGAGGCGGCTGGCCTCGGCGTGGTGCACCATGGGCTTTGGGTAATGCACCCCGATGATACACTTGGCTGCTTTCTGCACACTCTCGGGGGCGTTCCAGGGATCATAAATATACTTGGCAGGAAACCCTCTCAGAATGGGCAGGTAGCGCCTGAATGAAGAGATGAGGAGTTGGGATGAGTGTGTTGAGAGGGCAGGGACATGTCGGGGTGACATCTCTGAGGCTGAACATTCAGTTTATTTTTTATGACATTGGCAGTTAAAGGTTGCTGCATGCACTGCTAGATAAATTCAGGCCAAAATATGAGAGCTAGGTCAATGTCAAAGTACCTTATGTAATCTCCGTTGGGGTCCGTGCGCCGGCCGAAGCCCACTGGGCAGTAGCAGTGGAAGAACTGCTGGAAGAAAGAGCTGCAGGAGAGCCACATCCAGCTGCCTGCGTTCACACTCCAGTCTGCGTCCAGCAGCAGCTCCTCGAACACCTGCAGACACAGATCAACAGGTGTTAAGTGTTAGCTCAGGATCAGGAGCAGTTATACTGTTTGGGCTCTCTGAGCTTTTCACCTAATTGAACTTCTTGCTGAGTTTTTGGAAAATAAATCTTTAATATGTTCACCTTCATGCCCTCCTCCCAGCCGATCCACAAATCTCCTCTAGTCAGGAAACAGGCCACAGCGTGCCGGGCCAGGTGGTGGATCCAGCCTTCCTGCCTCAGCTGGGTCATGATGGCGTCTATCCAGGGGAAGCCGGTCCGGCCCTCCGCCCACTTTGCCAGCGCCTCGGGGTTGCGGTCCCAGGGGATCTGCACGCAGATGGGGTTGCTCTCCATCTTGTCGAAGCAGGGGTTGTTGGTCGCCGCCGTGTAGAAGAACTCGCGCCACAGTAGCTGACCGTAAAGCGAGAGAGGAGGGGAGCTGTTCTTCTTCACCTGAAGGGGGCGGAGGAGTGAGCATGTTATCTCAGTCGCATCGTATTTTATATCGTAACGAAAGGTTTTACTTTCTTTTTTTGAGGCTCAACTGCTTGTATTAACATTTAAAGTGGCAGTACACAACATGAAAGTAGACTCCACCTTTCCATGGATACTTTGTATCCCCCTGCTAAGCCCCTCCCACAAAATAACCACCAAACTTGTACAGCAAATGTTGAAAACATCTGTTCTACTATAGAACTTTAAATATCATTAATGTAACATCTGCACAGGAGTCTGAATATGTACAACACCAGGACACAAGAGGGAGCCAATGCCACAAAGCAAGACTGCTGTGGATACATTTACCTCTTTGCATAACACCTTGGGAAACACAAGGGGGCAGTATAAATAACTAACACACTTGCACATGCGGTAGAAGAAGTTCAGCAGAGTAAAATGGCAGTGTGCACAAAGAAGTAAGACACTTTAAAATGTTGTCACAGAGAGAATAAACGTCCTTTGAATCTTTTGAAACTCTCCTACAGAGTATTCACTTGAGGTACGTTTGTCTGATTCTGTCACCTGTTTCTTACTCGCACAGTTTTCTGTCGTGGAAAAGTTATCTACCCTTTTGCTCTACTACTTGGCATTTTTCAGACTGTCTTTCAGCTCTCATGATATCAAAGATTAGTATCTGCTTGGTCATTGCAGTAAAGTCATCTGGCATAGTTTTTGACTCTTGAACACAGGTTACATGCTCTGCAAGAAAACTAAGCGTTACACTGTGCTAATTTGATTCTGTGAAACGCATTAGACCAGCAACAATGACGCTCGTTTTCACAGCCTCACTCTGCAGGAACCAGTACTCCCTCCAAAGCAAATTTTTCAAGCGACCAACCCAGTAATTAAGACGATTTTGAGATTGCACCCAAACGTTTCTGTCAGTGGATTGTGAGGTGTTTAAAGACTTACCTTCTTGTAGAGGTCGGTGAGTTTGAAGTAGAAGAGGCGACAGGAGAGGCAGCCGAAGCGCAGGTACGGGCTGAGGCCTGTCGGGCTTGCCAGCAGAGAGTTGGCGTTCATTCTTGGACGCTCAAAGTTGGCAACCCACGCCTGATGGTGACACAAATAGGAAGGATATCAGATATGAAAATGCATGACGTTATGTGACAAGGTGACTCATTGGAAGAGAAGATGGAGGTTTTTAAAACTTAAGCTGTTATTCTAATGTCTCTTCTTTATGTCTTATTTTCAATATTTGCTTGTAAGTGTTGGGTTTTCATTCATTGATGGTGTTGCTCTTGTGCATTTTTTTTGGATCATCGATTGTGTTGTGCTGTTGTGAAAAATAATAAAATAAAACTCTAACTAAACCTCTTCTGCCTTGTCTCTGATTTGACTGACCTTTCTCTCCAAATGCCTCTCGAGTCTCGTGAGGGCTTCTGTCTCTCCTCCCGGCCACACAGCTGAGGACAGACCTTCAGTATCAAAACCTGCAGGGATCAGAATAACACATAACAATGTTAAATATCAGTTTTGAATGTTATCTCTTTTAAGCTTTATCTGAACACATTCTGTCTGGCCTCACTCACCCAGCTCCTCCAAGGACGGGACCCCGAACTTGTCATCGTGGTCGTCGGACAGCGGCGTTGTGCATTTCCCCATGATTTCAGCCGTGATGGACTCTGCCGGCATCTCCACCGCCTCCATACGACTGATGAGGGTCTGGAACCGCTTGTAAGTAAGAGGGGACTGTCCTCCATTTAACTCTATGATTCTGCAGGATTACAGAAAGAGTCAAAGACCTGATAGACGCACAGATACAGAAAAACAGCTGAGAGAAGAGGTGATGTTTACTCACTTGTCTAAGTCATAGAGTGTGTGGGAGATGCGAACCGTCACCTCCACTCCGGCCTCAGAGGCCAGTTTCTTAATAGCTGCATCTCGCTCCTTCCCAAATGGCTCAGAGTCGTACTCGTAAGACAAACGTGAGATGTTCCATTCCTGCACAGAAAAAGGGAATATTAGAAAAAAGTCCCAGAACAAAATAAACATATATAGATACTTTGCACACTTCAGGGTTAAAAAACACTTCTGTCACCTTGAACAGTCTGGGAAAGACATCAGTGGGTTGGCCCCGAATCACAAACAGTCGAGAGTTGTGCTTACGGAGGCTGGAGTCCAAGTCCTCAAGACTCTGCAGTAAGAACCTGGAGGAGGAATGAAAGGAAGACAGAGGGTTAAAAAAACTGGCAGTAACAGCAAACCAGTAAATATTCAGAAACATGGTCGAGTGTCACGAACTCGTACGATGTTGAAGCTGAAAAAGAGGCATCATGATGTTAATCAAGAAGAATTAGGAGTTCTGCTTGTCTTCTGTTTGAATATGTGAAACAACATGCTGCTGACACAAAGGAAATCTTTCCAGAGTTGGAAGATGTGAGCAAGTGACCTCATTAAACTAATGTTCATGTAGTTGACTGGAGAGGAAAGAGGCAAAGGTTTGCTCCAGTTACAGAACAATAGCCGTCTCTGGCCTACTTTTTCAAACCTGAATACGCACATTTGATTCTCCAGATGAAGCTCTTACTCGATAACTTTTGCACTAGTAAAATAAAATTTCACAACATCAAATACAGTACTTTTTATATTTAAAAAAAATGGGGTAACACATATGGCTTTGATTTCCTTTCGTTGACCATTCGATACATGAGACTATAAGGAGAAAGAGCTGTCATTACAGGAGTGTTGTGTGCATCCATGTTTACGACAATTTGCTCTGAAAGGAAACGGGTTCTGATAAATGTTTTGTCAGGTGGATGAAAGTGTCAAAGGATGAAGAACCGGTGTTGAGCAGGTGTGTGTGACTCAGCCGGAACTTCTAATGTCCTGCGGTTTCAGAGAATCAGCCTCCTCCACGGAGTCAAATGTGTCACTGGTGATTTAAAGACGCCAAAGGCAGAACAACCGGATGTTGTAAACAACGACTGAAAAACAGATTAAAGCAACTTCGAACCCATCAGGGGGCACTCTATTGTAACTCAGCAGGGAAAAAAGGCTCTTTTCATTTTTGGTACCCATAGTTTTGAACAACCTGTTTTAAATATTTAGGACTCGTGTACGGCAGTAAGGGTAGAAAATCCACACAGTTCAATCCCGGAATTTGAGTCTTCAGGAGTACCAATATGGCATAATGTAAACTTTAAAATCAAGTTATGGTTCATAGTTCACACGGTTTTTACAAGGAGCTTAATTTTCTGCAGAGGTCTCCTCTCTAAAATCAAACAGCCCCGGGAATTGAAACCAGTAAAAGCACATTATGAGGTTTGCATAAAAAAAATCTAGCCCGTCATGATGCAAAACGTCGGGATGGGCTACGAGCTGAGCTACCACTAGTTTATGTACAAATTCCTTCAGAGTGATTTTGGTTTCAAATTTGAAGTGGCAGCTGAATTATTTGCAGAGGTCTCATCCTTTACAAAAGAGACAGAGAGAATTTTAACAAATCTTAGTTTTTTCGTTATAAGATTTTTGTCTCAGATGCCTGTTTGCAGGCCTTAAAGGGGCTGCAAACTGAGCTGTCGTAACTTTCACTTAGCTAGTTTTGAAGATGGCATGCCTCATGATTTCAAAGTGTTGTACAGTCCTATTATCCTGTTACATAAAGTCTGCATACGACCTCTTGACCTGAGTTTCTTTCGACGGTTAGCCCCGATGACAAATAATCTGAAACCAGCAGAGCTACAAAGTGCAATGAAACCATTATCCTCGATGGTGCCAATTTTCCTCTTGAATGAAAAGACATGTTTTTGTACTTTGTCTCTGGAAAAGTATACAGTGTATCTCAGTCACTCCGCTCCTTCTGACATAACTGATTGTGATGCATCATTAACTTAAAAAAAGACAGGCCTTGAACTCATCCTTAGGGCTGAATCATGCAGACAGTGGATGAGTCAACCAACCCGCGTCCACATGAGTTTAATCATGTCTGAATGTGACGTCAGTGAATATAAACGAGCAGAACATACTGACCCCGCAGAAGAATATATGACCAGTAGAAACAGTTTTCTTTCTTTAAGAACAAAGTGTGCTTCGTTGTTATTATGGACTCTGCAGTGTGCTTCTGTTGTTCACTTTCCTATAATAACAAATACAGAGTGTCAACATGTGAGCACACACTCACAGCCACAGGTCTACACACGCGTACAGGCCAAGCGGCAGTAATGGTGGGCTTCCCGTGTTTTTGCTATAGGTACCAAAGCTCGTAGGTGGAAGCTTCCTGTATCATCCACATCTAATCATGTCTAACATGAAACTGTGTGTGTGTGTGTGTGTGTGTGTGTGTGTGTGTGTGTGTGTGTGTGTGTGTGTGTGTGTGTGTGGGGGGGTCAAGACAGGTACTGCAGTGTATAACCAGTTATTCTGATACCATAGTTGTTGAACAGCGCTGCTACAGAGGACTTGTTTCTTTGCATGTTTGCAATGCTGCACTATAAAGCTAATGAGCAAAACCATCTAGTGCTGGTTTCTTATTCTCCAGACTCTGTGGGGAGGGTCTGAGGGAGTTTTTCTACATAACTGAACATTCTGCGAGCTTTCCAAGAACAGCCTGAACAGTTACACCGTGCACACATCTGCAGGCTGTTAAACCCACTCTCTTATCTGATGGAAACTGAATAGATTCCTGGCTTCTGAGCTAAGATTTATTCTGAAAGTCGAGGAATTGAGTCCAAGGTCACTCCTGATGCTGACTGCTTTGCTCCTTTCCTGACCAGACCGGCTCAGACCGCGTGTCTCCAAAAGAAAAGCAGTTAGCTTAGTCTTTATGTCTTTCAGGGGGAATTAGACAAAAAGAAAACTGTGCCGCAATGCACATACACATTCATCCATGTCTGGATTTCATTGTTTAATTTTTTCAGTCTTGTTCTAAACACTCTTTCATGAAGCATCTGCACACTAATTACATCCTCGTGAACCTCTTGGGCCACCCAGAGTAACGCTGTCTTCTATCCTTCACAGTTTCAAGCATTAAATGTTCACAAAGATATCAGACGGAAGCAGCTTTGTTGGGATTAGGCAGGTTTCACTGTCTGCTCAGCATAGATAGTCAGGGTCTTCTGAGGAAAAGCAAAAGGAGGATGAGAAGGAAGACGGGTGAAACGTCTACTACTAACACACTGACCTACTCAGGCCTCGTGGGGAGATGCTGGGGGGATGGGAAGGTTATTGTAATTAATTCATCTGTTATTGACCCGCCTCATAAACTAAAGATTACCCCCCTTGATCTCGAGGACGAGGCTGCTAAGGCTCACTCCTTCACCAGCGATTAAAATGATAACCTGAGTGTGCTGCTTGTGGGGGGAAAAGCACAACTCACAGCAGCTGCAGGCTGTGTCGCACTTTTCAAAGCTTCCTGCACAATCCCCTCTTAGCATTAGCATCATTTTGTGACATCCATTTTGTTTTTATTGTCTCTTGTAATATCCATTAAGTTTTATCGAATGAGCTGAGCACTCTGCAATGCAAAAAATGCAGTCTTTACTTTTCAGCTTCAGTTTATGCAAATGTATTCTTTTCCATAAGGGCTCGACTAGAATACAGCTTGTTTTATAAAACGCATCTTTAAGTTTGTGCTCTTTTGAAATCACAAAAAATTAGTATCATTAAAAAACTGTAAAACATGATTATTCAGGTAAAAGGTTGGTTTATCCTCAATGGCCCTTCAGCGTACAAAGGATGCCCGTTGAGGGGGCTGCAAGCTGAGCTGCCACTGGAGTACACATATACAGCTTTCTACATTTTTGTCAACTATTTCCTCATCGTAAGAGGATAACAGGATTTCACTCACTAATATTCTCTTTTCACTCTTAATTTTGTTCAACAACGACTCAATCACCGCTTTGCAGTGGGAAGTGGCTGTGTATCTGTATACTTCACTTGCAAATAAACAACAGTAGACTGGCTGTATGTTGACGCAATTTCTGCTGTGTGATGGGCTGGATGATCCATCAGTATTGAGTGAATATGTCCACAGTTGTTGACGGAGATCCCGATCCCCCTTTTGAAATAATTTTATAACCCAGCCCTGTAAAATTCGAGTGTATAAAAATGTAGGAACTTCCTCCATTAAATAGTAGACTTCTCCTTTTTGCAGACTTTATCAAGTACATAGAGAAAAAGTGTAATCTCTTGACTGCTAGGAGAGATTATGTGCATACCATGATTATAGAGATGAAGAGTTTTTTTTCTTCATGCACATGTCTGATGCGTGTTAAAAAAACTGAAATGAAGAGAATGAATCAAAGCGCACTGTGCGTTCTGTGTGTGAGCTCTGCGTCACTCCAGACTGCTGTTACATAACTGTGAAAGCATAACATGGATGCTCCATAAACGGGCGCGCCTACAAGCTGCTGCTGCTGCCCTACTCTGCCAGTGACGGCATTGGACCAAACCAGAGCGCACAGCGGGAAAGGAAACAAAAACATCCAGGGAGACTCCTACTGTACAGTGAACCTTGGGAGCGCTTTCTTTCAGCGGCTGCATGTGCAAACCGTTAAGTCCGCCAGCCAGGACACTAAAGTTTCCAGACAGAAGCAGCTAGCTGAGCTGTAATAAATAAGGTTCTGGGTCACAGAGCTGGCTACTGTTTGTTTTGAGGTTAAACTTTACACGTACTTATCAGGGTGGAGAGTAGAAGGATAGAAAAGTACCCATAGCTGCCCTTTGTTTTTATCTCTGTCACATGAGCAGGTAAAGCTTATACTTCTTTGAATCACCAGACTCCATTAGCCTTTCCATATCCTGCATTAATAAAAGCACATCGTGCACGTTACTGGCTGTTTGGACTTCAGAGAATGTCAGTTATGTAAAATCTTAAATATTAAATGATGCATCGCCTCAGCTCCACCAATGAAATGTTGGGATACATTTTGGATATGCACGTAGGAAATGTGCTCAAGAGAAATAGACATAATCAACGGGTGATGTTTTAAAATGCACAGTGATTTTTCATTTCCAAAATCCAAACAATTCACTTTTTATTCAGCTCGGGGAAATATTAAAGCCAAGACATTTGGAAATGTACCTATTTTATTATCTCAATTCTAAAAATAAAAACAAATCATATAAGTCACTAAGGATGTTGGAAACTTCTCCTATGCCTCTGCCAAGTCTCTTATCCCAAGATGGAAGAACTAATTCATCATCTGAATGCTGCAACACTCGAGAAAAACAGAGCAGAGCGAGCCTGCACTGCACCGAGCTGGAGATCCTGGGTTGTAAGAAACATGTGCAGTGATATAACCCTTTTAAAACAAAAACCACCCTCTGCAATAAAGCGCGCAGGCTGCAAACCATTTTTATACAATAATCACCGTCTAGCAGAGAGTCGAGGATCAACACTGTAAAGTACTGTTTACTGGTTTGACATCTCACTCGCCTTTTAAGAGGAAGAAAAAGTTCTATTGTAAATGATGTGTTTCCATTTAATGACGCATCTGAAGGTATACTCTGTTTAATGATGATGACTGAGTAGAGATTGCAGCTTTATTCACAACTATAATTCATGATGTAATGGAGGAACCACTATGATTAGTGATCTTATAGATGTTGATACCAATCATTTTTTATTTCTGAGTTAAAAATCAAGATCCGTATTTAAATGATGCCAGGTACTGTATATCTTTGTGACAGTTCAGATCATATCAAACTGTTGTTAAATGTTTTTAGGTAAAGTTCCTCTACAACTTTTAATTTCTCAAGTGTTCTGAAACAATCGAAAGTGACATAACAACACACTAAGCGCACTGCGCAGTATTACACCAGTGTTTTGTAGGGATGTAAAGATTAATCGTGAGGCAGTTAAAAATCAATTCAAAGGTGTCACGGTTCGAATCGGTACTCTGAAAAATGAATCCCAGTAATATTGTGAGCGTCAGCAGCTGTAGAGCAGGTTGGTTGTTAAAAGCCGGTGTTATCATGGCAGTCGAAGCATTTTGGCTTCCCCAAGACAGGAAATTAAAGAGGTGAGAAGATAACAGACGAGACAAAAACTGTGCAAATATTCCAACAAGACGGGGAACTACACAAATAGCACAACAAACATGATGCAGCATTTAATCAACACCACAACGAGAAGCTCCAATCACCTCCCGATTCTCTCAAAATAAATCGTGAGAGAATCGTATCATGAGTTGAGTGAATCGTTACATCCCTAGTGTTTTGGTATGAATAGCACCTGAAGTCATCAACATCAACCAGATCCAATGTTACAAAGCTCAAACTGTATGTGTTAAAAGTGTCAAACACAAAAAGGGAAACTACCATCAAGGAAGGTTGAAAATAATGATTTAAGCAGCCAATCAGAATTTCTCAATTTCCTCCAGATGACAAAAAAGTTTGCTTTATCTGAACCCAATTTGCAGTCATCATAAAATGAAAGGAAAATATATAGTCAGACATTTGAAGTAAGAAGAAGCACGTTAGGATTCCCCTCCTCAAATAACCTGAATTTGACACCTCAAGTTTGGTACCTGCTTACAAACAGATGCATCAGAAAATCATAGGAAATAGAAAATAAGCCAAGGCACTCAGGTGTATCATAGTGAGGAGCTGTGTGTAATGTGTAACGTGTGTTGGTCCACTGCTGTATATCAATGTGTGTGCACGTGGTTGGACTCTCACCTCCACCTGTTGATCCCAACGTTGGAAGATCCCGCGAACCAGGGGTCGAGGATGTAGACGCAGCGGACGGTGTCCGCTCCCTGCAGAGATTCCTTGAGCGACGGATTGTCGTGGAGCCGCAAGCCCTTCCTGAACCAGTGGATCGTATTAATGACCATTACTCAACTTGACGAGTCCTTATTTTCCTTTTTGAATGATGAAGATAGTCTTTGTGTGCTCACTCCTCTGTTATTCCGATTCTCTGGCAGTGATTCAAAAAGTATGTCCAAGAAAAAAAAGAAGAATCGAGTCCACAGGGAATCCAAATGTATGAAGAAGAAGAGCTTGTATGCCTTTAAAGCATACAACCCGGTGATGTTCAGCACTGCAGTCCAGTATAATTAGCCTTGCTCTAATAAAACCTTTTCCATTATGTCGTAGTATTTAGAAACCGATGGCTGCTGAACCATTTGGACCGTAGACAGCGCGCGTTCCCCGGCAATGTGACAGCCACGAACAGGGCGGGCTTTAGGACGCGGTCTGCTGACGGACACCAGTGTGGCTTGTTGTATAACTTGTTTTTCTGAATACTGAAAAAAAGCGTTTTAAATGTACTAAAACGCTTTGGTGGGCTTTCAACAACTATTATTTACGTTTTAGTTAATAACAGAGTAATTCACTTGCCTGTAATTTGAGGACGTTGACGCTGCTAACGGCCACAAGACACGGTGGCAAGACCCGACTGTCGTGAATACCGAGGAAGCTGTTTATGTAAATACAAATTCTGACTGCGATACTGTCAAATTCTTCGACTGAATGTAACCAGAACAATCACTTAGCTTTCATAAATCCGTCTCTGCTCCGTGTGTACAGTCTCCCTTCCGTCCGAGAGGGTCTTTCGAGTGGTGGCTGCATCAGAAAATGTTCTCCTCAATGTCCACGAATAGCTGCTCATCCCCCTCGCCGCACCCACAGCCGTGACTCCGCCCACAGTAGAGTGTTATGTGTCTGCTGCGCTCTGATTGGTGCAGAGGGCTGAATGCGGTTTCACAGCGTGGTCACGTTTCTGCAGCGTGCTTTCCTTGACCTGAAAGAGACGAGACAGCTAACCCGTGTTCAGATAGCATACTCGAGGTAAAACAGCTGAATTGTGACCTCTCATGGTAGACGGAACAACCTTAGCGTGTTTTTGTGATTAATCATGAAGTTATGTCAATATATATGAAAAAGTGAGAATCTTGATTGAACACTATTATTGCATTTTCCCCAATATAACATGTTAAAGTCAAATAATTAACCTTTTAACAGTTAATTATTGTGTGCACATTAACTTAGGACCTACAAATACCTTAAAAAACAAACTTTCCATCAGCCTACAGATCCCAGATGGCTTCTTGTTTACGACAAAAGAACCCGGATGAGCACATGAAGTCAGGCATGAGCGTTGGACTTCACCTCACGCGCCACCCTGCGTGCTTGTGTGGGTGTTTGCAATCGTAGTACAGTGGCTGACGCACTTGATATTAGAAACGATTTGATAGCAGCTGTGTAGTTGAGAGTGTACTAAAACTCCGATATTGTACCCAAAGTGGCCTACTTTGATACAACAGATAAGTTACTGTGTGTGTTTAGAGGGTTAGAGTATGAGAAATGGACAACTAAAGCATGGATTCGCACTTAATTTAAGTTTTTACCGCTTGTTTGTAAGTGTTTTACGCAGTTATAAAGTTGTCTTTCCTACAAATTCTCTTAATCAAAGTAAAGGATTATTCACTGATATATGTTATACACTGTAATTGTCTTTCTATGTTAAATGCATGAATCTGTTGCAGCTTATTCAATATTTATCTGAACTTATTTGACTACTTTACAACTAAATGTTATACCAGTATGCATATTTGCCTTTTTTATTAAGTGGCCGTGTATTTCCTATAATCCCTGTCTCATGCAATTATTTGTTTTACTGCAATCACTTTTAATAACCTTAGTTTTTGCACATGTTGTACAAATACACAGTACAAGAGGCAGTGAGGTCGTATAATAATCATAAAAGCTTCATTTTTATTTGCCTAACTTATCTATTAATTATGATCAAAGTTGCATGCATGTATATCTTTACTATATTATCATAAAAATGAGAAGCTGAGCAGATAGATTAAGTAATACGACACTATGTAGCCCAAGTTTCCCCCTACTGGATGTTGTTTAATGTCTAAAAAAAAAATGCGTCACACTATTCTCTTACATAAAATGGTTTGTTATTATGCAAGAGATCAGCTGCAGCCTTGCTCTGTAGAAAGTAGTACCGTCTTTTGGCCACTAAGGGGCAATATAACACCATGCCTAAAACACCACCTCTTTTACGATAACAACATAAAATACACCCAGACATGACAATAAGCTGTTGTATTTGATGCTTTTGTCTTTTGCACTTACAGTAATTCCAAAGACTTGTGTTATTGGAATACACATTATCATTGATATTGTTGTTTTTGTACAGAATGAAAGCAGAAAATTACCTAACATCTAATATCTGTCACAGTTTAGAAGAACCAAATCCATTTGTTTGAATAGTACAGTGTTAAAAAAAAGTACAAACATAAATGTGAAACATATACATTAAAGGGCTTCACACCGTAGATAATTCATTACAAAATCAGACATCAAAATAATATCATAAAAGGTTTAAAAACACCTGATTAAGACGATTGCCAAATAAAAACGTGACTGCACAGAATGACTAAGAAAACATGTTTACATGGCACAAACACTCTGCTGGCAAAGTACAAACAATCTTTCATCTTGCCGGGAAAAATCATGATCATTTTTGCTGTTACCAGGCAACCATTGCTTAATACGTGAGGACAAGCTTAGGAGGACCACAGAGCATGTAGAGAAGCAGCTGACAGCTGCCCACCTCCACCCGCTCTCACCTTAGTTAGTCAGCAAGATGTGCTGCAATGCAGACTGCCGGAGAAAAACTCGGTTACTGTCACAGAGTGGAGGATGGGATGTGCTAACTGTTTCATCTGCTGACAGAAACAAGTCTTGGCACAAATAGAAATGCATTATAGTGATTTTATCTTGAGAATCTCCATAATGATGACACACAAAATTAAGTTAACAAATAGCTTACCCAACTTTTCATCCATATGCAAAAAGAAAAAAGAGTCTTATCTAATCCAACATTTCAAACTGAGTCCATTCTCCTCTGAGTTTATGCTCAGGGTGGGAACCTCAAACGCTGTCGTGACTCTGAGTTTCAGTCTTACAGACATACAAATTGAAGATATTTGACATATTCTTAAACATTCTTCTTGATTGATTCGTAGCTAAGAGACATGAACACTGAAAATGTGTAGTGAAATGCAGCCTATATCAAGTTAAAACAGCTTATTTGATAACGAATTTGCTGGTTGTCCAACAGCTTATGTTAGCATTCATATTAGCATACTTGTTAATATGATTGTTAGCAAGCTGAAAGTGGCTGGAAGGTACGATTATGGTTGTTAGTGTTAATAGGAGAGACATTAAGCTTCAACGAATCCAATGTTTGTTTGTTTTTTAAGATTTATTTTTGGGGCTTTTTTTTGTGCCTTTATTGGAGAGAAAGGACAGTGGATAGATCAGGGAGAGAGAGAGTGGAGAATGACATGCGGGAAAGGAGCCACAGGTCGGATTCGAACCCGGGCCGCCCGCTTTGAGGACTACAGCCTCCGTACTTGGGGCAAACACCCTTACCACTACGCTACCTGCACCCCCAGCTAACTCAATGTTTGTGTACGCTACAAAGTGGCTGAATGCTAGCATGAGCAAGTGGGTTATTAAATATTTTGTTTTACTTACTTAATAATGCCAATGTGTTTCAGGATTTTTCATTAGGCTACTTATCATTTCAGTTTCTCACAAATAAAGAAGAGGTGAATGGATGACATATGTAGTTACCCTACATTTATACGGCTTACGTCCCATAATACAGAAGCACAACATTATAACAGCTTTCAACTTCTCTCTAAGCTAACATCAGAGGACAGGCCGTTGTTTAAATTTGGTGGATTGCATACAAAGGCCCGCTGTGTTCCCATGTCTCTGTATAACGTACGTCACACTGGGCGGTAATGCTATTGTTAGCATTTGTCAGCCAAACAATGACACAGAGATCCTGGCATTATTTGTTTTATTTATTTGCTGTCAGTAACTCAACAGCAGTGGGTGTCGCATCATTTCTCAACAAATTCCGGTGTAGTAAGTTTTCAGTGTTGGCATGCCGACTGCAGTGTCATGCTAAGAAAATATGAAAGGGCCTCTGGCATGGCAGGCGGTGTGGACAGATGGTTGGTCCAGCTCCGACGTACAAGGAGGAGCCCGAACAGAATGGATGAATCACGATTTCACCAACTGTTCCTCTCAGCACGTCCCCAGAATTCAGCTCACTCTTTGTTTTCATAACCTGACAAAAAATGCTTTATTGTGCAGAAAAAAAAGAGATCATACAACATCGTGTTGGAGGGATGCTAAACTTTGAAGTCTTATCACAGGAGGGTTGATGTATCTGATCTTAAATAGCTTGGGCTCTGTGGATTGAATAGTTACCATTTAATAAGGATCTGAAAGTAATGCTTATTGTGTCCCTCAGTTGAGCTACCTTTGTTGCAAACTCACTAATATTTAGGATCATCATAGTGTTGGACAGCAGGCCAGAGAAGAACAGCTTTTCAACACAGGACCCTGGATTGTGTTAATTTTCCTGCCATTCAGAATTGTTTTAGACAGTTGTCTATTCAGATATGTTTTATTATATCCCAACTCAGAATACAACAAGATTGTTGTCAAAAATTACATGTAGCCTATTTTAATTATTAGGTGTTGGTAAAAATATCACAGAAAAGGGACATAGCACTTTTATGGTTTTGTATTTAATTGAGGTTTTTCTTTTATCTTGTAAATAAATTGCAAATAAACATGTTTTTGCAGAGTGCTAAAGCCTAGTTTTCCCAAATGAACTACAAACGTACGCAAGTATTTATCTTAGAATAGATAAACAAAGAAACCTACATGAGCTCTGACCCTGAAAAGCAATCTTATAAACCCACAAAGTCCTGCTTATTTATTGTCTGACAGCATACTCTTTTATTCTCATGTGATACGTTTGAATTCATAACCTGATTGTTTAGGTCATTGGTCCACATTTTTTCCCACACAACCACGAGCACGTTGACATTTCTACCATGTGTTTCCTCTGCGGGGAATCCACCTCTCATCCTGGCACTGCAGAGATCACTTCACTGCAGCTACAAGACTGCAAATAACAGATTGGTTGGCACAGCAGCCTATGCGTATGTGTGTCTCTGATTCTGCAGTTGTGTTTCACCAGCTCCAGGTAGCTTCTGGAAAAAGGTAGCAGGCAGGTTGTCTGTGTCAGTCACAGCCGATGGAAGTGCTGATTGGTTTGTGTCAGCCCGCGGGGCTCCAGACTCCACCTCCCGGCACAATGTATGGAAAGCTGAAAGTGCCAATATTGACATCTAATTTAATGTGTTTCCACTGAAATATATTTTACGCCGTTTATCCCTCAAAAACGCCTGTTTTGACAATGTTCTCAAACAATACAGTAAAATAAAGCTTTTTATACTATACACTATTTGACGTACTGTAAAACAGATTTCTACAGCTTAAAGAATACAAAATGTTTTCGTGCGGTACGGTAAAATGCTGGTTTTTTTTAGAGATACGTGAATTGCCTTTTCAGGCTGTAAAGTTCTGAGTTTTAAAGAGCTCTCCAGAGAAACTCTTTAAAATGTGTGTGTTACTAACAGATGATTGAGACGGCTAATTTCAGCAGAGGGGCTTTAAGCTCTGTCTCTATATCAGATTCCTGCATGTGATGTATGTAAAGCTGAATATTCACTATGTGTAGTTTGGTTATTGTCGCAAAACACATGGTAAGGTTGAAAAGGCTCAAATTATTGAGTCAAAATTGACATTTGGCTAAGCACGACACAGCACAGTAGTACTAGCCAATCACAGCATAGTACAGGGGGACTGAGCGAAGCTATAAAATTGTTTTACATTTAGGTGTAAAAAAGTGGCAAGTTTCTGAACCTTAATCTAGTCCATTATAAGCTCCTTTTTAAAGGATATAAAACATGTTCATTGTAAATATTTTTAAATGAGATATGAACAGTGATCATCAAAAGGCAATTTATTTGGCATTTTATCACAGATCAATCAAATCATTGAATTACATTGACACAGTTAAAAAGATCAAGTAGGCCTAAGTAAATAAAGTGCATCACATAATTCAGAATTAAGGATTATATTTAATGATTTGCTGATAACAGTGGATACAAGCGCCAAAATAGCAGTTTTTCAACCCTCCAAGCAGCAGAGGTGAATTATGGCTCTTTTGGCTTTCCATACATCTACGCTTGTTGCAGTGAGCGCGGAGGTTTTGTGCGCTCTCAGGTTACGCGTCTGAAGTTGTGGAGAAGAGGATACTGAAGACATCCAGACACTTAAAGGAGGAGGAAACTAAAGGCTCACTTCTTTTGCTTCATTCTTTATGCTGGGAATTACAATTAAGACATCGGGCAGCGGCTGAGGAAAACGCAAGGAAAACGAGTTTGTAGCATTTAACTGGGAAACCAAGCATACCCAACAGTATGCGGTGCAGTTATGGCAGGCAAGGGTAAGACAGTCGTAAGGACGCTGGAGGATTTAACGCTTGATTCTGGTTATGGTGGAGCCGCGGACTCGGTCAGGTCGTCCAGCGTGTCGCTGTGCTGCTCTGACACGCATCAGTCCGTATCGGCTGGGGGCAACTGCTGGCATCTGACGGAATCCATGCACAGCAGACAAAACAGTGTGGACACAGTGAACACCGTCCTGGCGGAGGACACGGAGATACTGGAGTGCTCGGGTCAGTGCGCCAAGCTGCCCGAGCTGGAGGACGTGCCATGGAGCCTCGGCGAGGTGGAGGGCGCACTGAGGAAAGACGAGGAGCTCATGGTGGGCGACCCGCCACCGGAGGTCTTGGCGCGGCTGTCTGCTCTCGTCAGCCGGGCGCTGGTGAGGGTAGCCCGGGAGGCGCAGCGGCTCTCTCTGCGCTACGCCAAGTGCACCAAGTACGAGATCCAGAGCGCCATCAAGGTGGTGCTCTCATGGACCATCTCCGTCAACTGCATCACGGCGGCTCTGAGCGCCCTGTCCCTCTACAACATGAGCACCGGGGACAAGTTCAGCCGAGGCAAGTCGGAGCGCTGCGGGCTGGTGTTCTCCGTGGGGAAGTTCTTCAGGTGGATGGTGGATAGTCGGGTGGCCCTGAGGATCCATGAACACGCGGCCATATACCTGACCGCGTGCATGGAGAGTCTGTTCAGAGAGGTGTTCAGCCGCGTCCTGCGCAGCGCGCTGGTGGAGAGGGACAACGGGGTCCCCAAGTTTACGCCGGAGTCACTGGAGCAAGCCATCAGCAACGACTCGGAGATCTGGGGGCTGCTGCAGCCGTACCAGCACCTCATCTGCGGCAAGAATTCAAGTGGTAAGAAACGTCCAAAAGAGAAAAACCTTGAAGTGCTAACAATGATGTTATACTGAAACTGTGATTGCCACTCTTATGTCACCTTGGTGGTGCATTTCTGGGAGCTTGGCTGTGTTTTCCTGACCCCCTATCCACTGTTTAACCCAGTATTAAAGCCAGATCAAAGTCAGGTTTCCCCTTAAAGATCCACTGAATTCACATGGATGTCCACCTGTTCCAAGAAATGTTTAGAGACATGTGGCTTCATCTTTAAACAGAACCATGACTCCATTAGAAACAACTCAAATTAACAGGATTTCATTCCAAAACAAAAACACACACACACACACACACACACACACACACACACACACACCTTAGTTTCAAGTTGTATTCTTTCCTTTTCAGGACAATATGATTTAAAACCCAGTATTTGATCAGAGGATACTTTTTACAGTGCAAACTTTGATCATTTGCATATTTGGATGAGTAATATGAGCATAGACTAATTATGCTGCTTATCTAGCTCACTCCCAAACAAAAAGAGCTGACAGATTGTTGAATATTTATTACCCTCAGCTTAGACCTCAAAGCCCACCTGTGAAACATAAACTGTCTCTGTTATCGAAGCCCCACAGCAACTAAAGTCAGGATAGGTGTTTATGGTTGGAAAGAGATCAAAAAGGCTCCACTTTCTCGGTCTCTGGAGCTATTATGGTCTCAGACATCCATTAGAGGCCCCTAATGTTAATGTAAACGGTTGTTTCTGACTGTGGAGGAGGAGTGTGGAGTGTGGTTTGTGAGTCGTGATTGTTGCAGGAGCAGGATTTGTGTTTATATTGTGTGCTGCCCTTGTTGCTAATGCTATTACTGTCTCACTCCAGAAGGTGTAAGCTGTCAGTGTGGGCCGGCCCTCTCAGCCAGAGCCCTGAATGAGTTGGCTGAAACTATAAAGCAGAAGGGATTTGAAATGTTGTTCTTTATCCCAGAGCCAAACGTGCCACGCAATATTGACCCCGTAACAAATCATGTTGCGGTTTTTTTTTGTGTGCTAATTGTTGCAGCGTGATTGTTTTCTTTTAGCACTCGTGAGAAAACTTAGTAGAAGAGGAATTTCGTTGCCTACATGTTTTGTGGACGAGCCAGTCCTCCATAATAGCAGCAGAAAAGATTGTTCCACAAGAAGAATGGATTTGAAATTGCTCTCATAGGTTCCCTGGTGTTGTGGTGTGATTGGAAATTCAATATCATGGATGCAGGGTTTTTTTCTCACACATCTCTAAAATCCAATCTTTTGCCTCGTTCATGTACACCCTACACCACTCAATACCTGGTCATGCTTAAAATTAAATCAAACTCAAAGTGTATTAGATTGTCATTTAATTGTCTTGCTATAGTACAAAACATTTATTTGTGACAAGCTACTAAAGTGTGAATTTATTTGTAAAGATACATTTTTGGGCTTTTTCTGCCTTTATTGTAGAGATAGGACGGTGGATAGAGTCGGAAATCAGAGAGAGATAGTGGGGAATGACATGCGGGAAAGGAGCCACAGGTTGGATTTGAACCCGGGCCGTTCATGGGGCGCGCACACCAACCACTTGGCCACCAGTGCCACACTCAAGTGTGAATTTTTGCTGCTTTTCCTCGTCTTATTTCAGGAAAAAAAAGGAAAATTAAGTTTTGTTCATGTCTTGTGGATCTGAAATTGCCTCCATGATAGTCATTTTAGTATCATTGATGCATGTTTTTCTCATTTACTCTCCGTCCATTATGACCCATACATTAAAAATGACCCCCCCATCACGATATGAATACATCCAGAGCAGAGAGTCAAATTTATAGATGACTATAGATGACAATAAGTTGCATATTTAGCAAAACATAAACATTTTGCTGTTCCATACAGATGCCGTAAGCAGACGTACAACCATACATCCTGTGAAAACGAGTAGTTTACAGTTGTTTCCTCGAGATCTTGACTTATTCATGTTGTTATCTTGTGATTACAAAGCTGCTTTTCTTGTGCTAACGAGTTCATTTCTTGAGATCTCGAGAAAACAACTGAAATGTACTTTGTTACCAGGAGAGAACAGAGTAAAATAAAATATAAAGATGCCTGTCCTCTAAGGGCTTCCGTAGTTTCAAGCTTCTCATGAGATATTTTTCTCCTGATATTTCTTCACAGTGAACATAATGTAGGATTATTGTACCTCTCATGTTGATGAAATATGAGGAGAGAAAAGAGATTTTTCCTGTAAAAAATGCATCTGAACTTGCTCGCATTATTTGACATATTTATAGTCCTAAAGATTGATAGTTATTGATACTATATGATGAGCAGCCCCAAGGACATTACAGAAGTAACATGGAGGATTAATAAGGGCGGAAACTTCAATGTTTATCGATGTTTCTGTCAACGATTTTGTCAATTCGTCATCATTATCTTTCGGCTTGATGTCAAAGATGCTGATCACAGTTTTCAAAGAGTTCAGTGTAACGTAACGTAATCCTCACTTGTGTAAAACAGTGAAAAGCACCAAATTCTGAGAGTTTAGTAGCTGGCAGCAGATCACATTTGTCACTCTTGCCATTAAGATCCCGGAAACAGTTAATAGATTATCAAAAAATCCATGCACTTATCGATTGAGCTCTTCAATGGATGAGGCAGGTTTCCATTTTCACCCTCTCCCCACCCCTCATTCATCTTCTTCTACCTCATTGTTTCGCATTGATATTTGGTCAGGGCGAAGATGCAGCTCTCGAATGCTTTGTCTGGAAATTGCTGTTGAGCTGAGAAGCAGGTATTTCTCTGTAGACAGGCCGCAGAGCCAAGCATGCATCCCTCCTCCACTCCTAACCGAGGAGCGCATCATCCCTCTCGTGGTGCAGAGGAGGCTTCACTCTGCTCTCACACAAAAAGCAGAATGGTGTCATTTTGTTCCCAGTTAGGGAGGCCAAAGTGCCACCATTTTTACTTCAGCAAACATTTTACGAGCTGTTTTTTCTGTCTCTGTGGTTTAAGAATAACTCGCTAACATGTCTTAAATTTGTTGAGTTGTCAAGCCTGGGGCTAAATAATGAACCATCCTTAATCACACATAAACCAAACGTTGACTCATGTGTCTGCGATTTCTTCCTTTCTCTCTGTGTGCTTCTGAGTTTAGTCAGCAGAGCCCTTCTGGTGAGAAACATTGTCTCCCTGTTTAAGATTTCACCTGGGGAACCAAAGCCGTGCAGCACATAATGACTAAATCTACGTTGCTGTGCGCTCCCTCTGACCATACGTGACAGCCTCTGTGCTCTGACTAATGAGCACAGCTAAATGGAGGCTTGTCTGGAGCTTCTTTTGTTTTCAGACGGGCTCGTTACTATTCAACCTGTACAATCTGGAGTTATAACATTTACATTCGACAGTAAATAATATTTTAGGTGCACGACCCCAACAAGACTAAAAAAGAGACCGAAAAGTCAGCACACTAAATGTCCTTCATGTTTCCTTTATCTGGGTAAGAGCAGCGTACAAAGCAACGATGGACGCGTTTCAGCACAAGGCCTTGCTGATGAAGGAGCAAAGAATGAGCTGATTCAATGTGTGCATGCTTGGTAATGACCTTACTAACACTGAATCTGAAACTAGTAACACCTTAGCTATGGTTAACTGTCTGCAGGTGGAGGGATAGGCAGTTAAACATGGGTGGGTCTGTTTGTCGAAGCCTTTGAAACAACTCCTTTTTTATTCTTCCATTGATGAGAGGGGTTATATTTTCTATTAAACTTTCTTCACAGACATTAACCTTGTTTTTTTTTTCCTGATTTAAAATCAATGTTGTTGTGGTTAGGTTAGGTAAATGTAAATGGACTTGAGCTTGTAAGCGCTTTTCTAGTCTTCTGACTACTCAAAGCGCTTTCACACCTACACATTCACACACTGATGGCAGAGGCTGCTATGTATTGAGACCATCAGAAGTAACTGATCCCCCTCATACACATGAATACGCCACCGACGAAGCAGCGGGAGCAAATCAGGCTTAAGTGTCTTGCCCAAGGGCACATCGGACATGTTGCTGCAGGAGCTGGGGATCGAACCTCCAACCTTCCAGTTGAGAGACAACCGACTCTACCAACTGAGCCACAGCCGCCCGCCCCTTAGGTTCAACACTTCAGTAGTTTCAGTGGCTCAGACCTACTCTGCTAGAGAACAAACAGGAGATGGGGGCAGTAGTTCCTCATGTCAAAGGCAAACCGTTTGTTAATCCACAAATCCGCCATAAAGCTAAAAGTGTGCAGCCTTTCAGCCCAAGACAGATTTCCCCTCCTGGGAAAAAAAAGCGTATTGTATCATTTCCTCTTGTACCAGACAGTATTGCATTGTATCATAGCGTATATCAGACGGTATTGTTTTGTATCATAACGTAATTTAGTAGTCCTTGTTCTATCGTATTCTTTTCTTTCGTATTGTATCATATGGGGCTGGGTCTTTCCCACAACCCCTCGATACAGCTGACGAGTCAAAAGTAATATGCACCTTGTGACATCAGGTTTTTTTTAAAATCCAAATACCCTTAGCCAAAGACATTAAAAATATGAATTAAAGGCATAGCAAAAACTGTTTTCAAATGCAAAACAAAAAAGTCTTTAACTTCTGAGTTATGATTCTCAACAAGGATTCACCGTCTTTTACTCTCCCTTCCCAGTCCTGCTAAATCTTCAAATGTCAAGTGACCTCAGAAACATACAGCCCGCTCACAAGCTTCTTAACCTGCCGGGGCGCCGTGGAAATGTGGGATCCCGGATGACTTGATTGTATCTGATTATGTCCGTTATTTGCCGTGACCTTCCCCCAAGGAGCCAGTCCAACCTCTGCAGGAAAGATGACACAACATAATGAAATTGCATAGCCTGCTATAGTCAGTCTATTAAATTATCTGTGGGGTGTCTGTTCTCCCTCCTTCTTCCTTTGCCGTCTTTCACACCATATTTTATTGTGTTTACTGCTAGAGGGTGGGCTCAGAGTTTGCATATTTATTTTCCGCTGTGGTTTTTAATAAGCCCATCTCATAACCGCGTGATTCTGGCAAAGGCTTTTGTTGTCCATTCTGTTATTATTTTCCGCCTGTCCTCCCCCTCCTTGGGGTGGACTCGCAGATGAGCAGACAGATTGCTGACGCTCTGTCGGAGAAGCGAGCAATCGGGCAGGCAAGATGGTGGTGATGGATCTTTATGTTGTGGTAACTTCATAAGACCAAAGGCTTCACCGTCTTCATTTCGATTGCGTTTTTAGCAATGATAAGTGGTTGTGAAGTTATATGTGCTTTTTTTCAAAACTAAGACGTATTTTATGAGCTGCATCCATTTCTCGATCCACTCATTTTTAGCGGCGAGTGAGATTATTGACTTTTATTTGCAGGGGATCCAAAAGCATCAATAACTTCAGCTCTGGGCAAGTGGGACCAGCCCAAAATGATGTGGTTTTTATTACTTCCATGTCATTGGAGCGTGGATCCCCTTTCCTTTTTCAGAAACTAGGTGAAAGCACTGGGTCAGAGATGAGATAATGAGAGGAGTGAGAGAGCGCTGAATACCTAATGTTGTGAGGGAGGAAGAGAAAGCAGGCTGGAGTGTCAGCTGGAGGAGGAGGTGGTGGTGGTGGTGAGGGGGCACTGGCGCAGGTCCCTGTGAGATATAATTACGCAGCCCTCTTTAATTAACACTCGTGCTTATCTGGTAGTCATTAAGATTAAGAATTAGCAACGGGAAACACCAGGGAGCCGGAGAGAACAAAGATAATAATTCCTCTCATTCATTTCTAATACCCGGCGTGCAGGTCCGCGTCGGTACGTTTGATCTGATCGGTTTGTGAGGCTGTGAAAAAATGTCTGCCATACATTCACACTTTCTTTACAATGGTCTTCACTGAACTGTAAAACTTTTACGTCACCTGTCCTTGAAGTAGACACTTTTTTTTTTACACCTTTGGAATAAATGCCTGCATGGCTTATCAAGAAAACAGCATGAAAAGCTTCTTATTGATTCCCTCAGGACTTGATGCTTCTCAATAAAGTCAGCAATTGCCATTTTAGCTGACATACATTTCTCTGTTTATCTCAATATGAAGGGCTGGATTGATTAATAGTTATGGTCTGACTGAGACTGGATGTTTTCAGCCTTACGATACCAATATGTGTTGATGCTTTAAGTTAACAAAGGGGAAAAACAAACTACGGTGTGCCGAATGGCATCGCCACTAGCGCGTTTCTGCTGACAGCCCTAATTTAAATCAATAAACCATTTTGAAAAATAGAAAAAATAAATACATAAATAAATAAAATGTCCATAAAGATGAACCATATGTTTACGCTTTCAGTATTTGAAGTCACACAAAATAGGTTACACATTAAGTAGCTATGCATGCTAGCTAGAGTCAGCTAGCTAGTTAGCATGAAAAATGTAAAACAAACAAATGTAAAACTAGATGCTGAGGCCACTTGAGGAAACATTTAGGGGTATAAAATAAAGCGTAACGTTTGGGAAAAGTCCAAAAAATGTAAAGCAAGCTAATACCTTAGCAGCTAACATTAGCATTCAACAAAGACTCCTGCGACTATCTCGTACCTACTTAAATGACTATTAAATAGCTTAGTGTTTTTTTTGTCTGTTGTAATGTAATGTGTTGTTCTCATTTGATATCATCATAATGTATGTTAGCCCCGCAGTTCGTGCCTCTGTGTACATTAGCTTAGCCTACATTTGAGACACAGCTAGCAAAGCATTGTTTTCTTCTTAAACTGGGACCATGGGCTATAAGGAAAAGATGTTAGCCTTTGGACACATTAAGTCTGGACTCTAAGTAGCTTACCTTAATACAAATCATATATCTGATGATTTTAAACAATTTTATTTAGGTTCCACATTGTGTTGATAAAGAAAATGTAGCACTTCTCGCTAAGCTGTCTGAGCAAACAAATGCATCAATCTGCTGTTGTTCGTGTTATCGATTTGGTTGATTTTGTGGTGTTGAAAAGGCGGCTGAATCGTTGCTTTAAAAGCCAAGAGTGCATTTGGTAGGCTGCTGAAAGGCTGCATTTTCATGTAGCTTAAAAAAAGTACCGTGACATAATGCATTTCAAGTGCGTTCAGTCCTCCTGCTGTTTCTTCACCCTTTACTCCCTTTTTTTCATGTTTCACACTCATGTTCATGCCTGTGTTGAAAGACCTTACGAGTAATCCGTTCCATCTGCTGACCCTTGATCCGTGTTTTGGGCGTGAAGTCTGTACAACAGGTGGTTGTTTTGGTGTCGGAGTGAGCCGTGCTGATGACTTCACTCTGCACTCGCACCTTGGCGGGTGAGGCAGGAATCAAAGGAAACAATGCTTCAATGTCAAAATGACCTAATTGTCACAATCCCAAGTTAACAGAAAAAATCCAACTGTGAGATTTGATGACACATCCTGAAAGTCTTCAGGGTGAGACACACAGCGCTCCTTTGATGTCGACAGCCGCTGTCAGAATATACTGTGTTATTCGTTGTTATCTGTCTGCAGTACACAACCTAAGTCAACACTTGTGTCCTTGAGGGACTTCTGAAACAACGTCAGATGTGATGCTACTTTTGCTTTTATCTCAACTTTGTTTAATAATAAGAACATCTTTTTTTTCTGTTTCTGTAAAAAGAAAAGGACTTTTGCAGCATAATTTTTTTTCCGTAAAAACAAAAGTCATAGAAATGCCAGAGGACGATGTCAACAGACTCACAAGACACGTTAAGGTTCAGTTCACACGAATTACAAAAGCTCACATTTTTTGAACTTATCCCAGATGGTCTCCAGTCATGCAGAAACTTTTGGTTTCACTTCTGATTTAAGATCACACAGGCCATTTGTTGAATGTGTTTTTCCCTTCTGCTGCACTTCCACTTTTCAATGAACTGAATGAATCGGCGTTAAACCTGTAACCAACCAACAATCATTTGTTTGGTTCCTTTCTTTAAAGGGTCATTTCACCCATAAATACAAAAAAAACATTTTTTGCTCGTTCTCTTGTTGCATTGTGCGAAACATTCTGTTGGGACTGTTTGATAAAAGAAAATGGATGGATGGACCGTTTTCAATCAACTTTTTCCGAGCTTAACAACGTCATACATAACCATACCCTACATGCCCTAACCATGATCTTTTAATACTGATACTGCAGTTACAACCAATGGATATTGTGAGGAATTTTCATTAAAAACAGGTGCATAGGTCCTTTAGATATTTAGTTTCAAATGCTTTATTATAATGCCTTCTAAACCTCAACATCACTCCCATCGAGGAGGCTGCAGAACCTCAGAGATGCACATTTTAAACCATGAAAATGAAAACCAAAAGTATTTCCATTTAAATACCAGTAAGCCAGAAAAAAAAAAGTAGAAGTGAAAACAGAATCCAGAAAACTTTTTTAGACCCAGGGGGAATTTTTGACCATTACAATTCCTCCTACACAACATATAAGCAAAAAGTTACAAGGTATAAACAAGTTTAAGGAGTGGACGACTTATGCAAAAGTGTCAATTATATGTACAATTAAATACAACATAATGTATAACAAAGTAGTAAGCACAATTAGGAACAAGCTGTATGGATGAAATATGAATATGCATATGTACAGATATGTGTATCCAAGTGATGCACATGAGTATAAAACAGCTGAAATCAAAAGTAGGACGTTTCCTGGCTGTGTTTATGGTTAGATCACGTAGTCTGCAAAGCTGCTAGGTTTTAATCCCACAGTTTGCATTTGTGGTCAAACCTACCCTGTATCATGTCAGCTACACTGAATGTTTTCATTGTTATGCATCTTATCGTGGCGAACGCTCTTTCTGCACTGGGCCTGTTGCTTTTCTTTGAACTCTATGACCTTCTTCTGATCTTGTGTTTCTAATAATTCCTTAGCTTAACTTGAGCTGGACCTTAAATTCTTACAAACCAGCTGCTCATATTTCTGTGAAGACACCACTATGACTAAAGATATTGAAGCTCTGATGCTGTTGTATGAGTCGAGCTATTGAGTGGTTGTGAAATGTTTGACTTACTGTAACACTGATGTCATCCTTGGACGAGGAATGAGGATGTTGAAAAGAAATCACATCCTCTTACAAACACACATAGATTGTCTTTCTGGGACTTTTAGTGATTGCCTTCTGGACCGTATGACCAACACAAAAGGGACGATACTTACGCTGTTGGTGGTTATGTTTTTAATGGTGTAGAAGAAGAGCTCGACTCTAGAAGATATTAGCAAAATAAAAACATTTTGTTGGCATTCATTAACAGATTGTGTCAGAAAGCAAAATAAAATTGACACCTGGCTGATTGCCGTTTTGATTGTTACACATACGTAGTGTGGGATGCAATCATATCAATTCAACAATATTTTCAAGCTGAGTCTGGCCACTCATTACTACCCAGCTCTTGTCCTTTTGAATTATGCAGCAGGCTAGATGACTTACATTGTTCTAGCACCATGTGAGCTTGTTTTTTAAAAGCAGCAAGCATCAATCAGAACTCACCCACTTGCTTATTATCCTCTCCCTCCTATTATTTCACACACTTACTACGCACTCCTGGGGCTTAAATTGTTTCTGTGAAGAGGAATACATTTAAAAGAAACTAACTACAGCAAATGTGTTTCTGGTTCTGAGTTCTCTGTGCCGACTTTGTATGAAATAGTTGACACCCGGCTCTCGGCTGATTGTACTTAAAGAATGAATGACGGATGCTTATCCCTCTGCTGACGCCTTTTTCTCAAGACTATTTCTCAGCCTTTCCCTCCTCAAGTCGAACAAAATGGGATAGTTTCATCCTGTGTTAAATTTATGAAAAGAGACAAGAAATAGAACCAAAGTGTGGCTACTGTCCATATTTTGTAATCATTTCTCCAAGAGGACAAAGCTGCTTCTGGATGTATTTGCGGAGACAGTGTCTAGGCTGCAGGCCTCTGGGTGTTTGATTCCCATGGAAGTGATTGACTGACATCTGAAAGCTCTTGTTGCTGGGAGACAAGCTGACAATTTAGAAACTGCATAGCCTCATATAGCCTTCAAAATTTGATTTATGATGTTTCCATATTTCCTTATTTGATCCATTTGGCTAACCAGCTGAATAGCCGTGGCTTACTAATATTAGCACTCAGCTCCCCCTGACAACACTTTAATTTGTGTTATTTTAAGACAGCCCTTTGTAGTTGGTAGCTTCCATAGACTCTCTTGTGTTAACCCCATGGTTATGTATGGTAAGCACTTAGGAATTTAGGCTTATCCTCACCAATGTTTAAAACCTTCTTGGGATGGGCAACTGAATTAGATTGATTAGATGATCGGTTCATCAGATTGGTACCTCGTGGCAGACATTGGTCGAAGTTTTTACAGGCTTACAACTGCTACAGATGACGGACTTTCTTCGTTCCTTTTTCAGAGCACGAATTATTAATTTCTGTCAGGACCTAAAGACAATTTCAACCAACATCTTAAAAAGTGTATCTGGAGAAAATGACCAACCCTGCCTTTAACAAACTTTTACCCTTCGTCAGACCAATTCTGCCCTTAACTTATTAAGTTAGCCTAGTGTACTTACTAGCTTACTAGTTAGCCTAGCTTGCTAATATTGGCCCGATTTTCCACTAGATATAACTTTTCATTCATTTTATGCAGACACTTCCTGAGTCAAAGGTAACTCCATCGTATTCCAACTGTTTGTCCAACAAATAAGAAAGCAGAAGGCTTGCTAGCTAACAGCCAATGGTAGCAAATTACCAAACTGTAGAAAAAGTTAGTGCCAAATTCAGCTTTTTGGTCCTACAATTTCACCAGCTAGAATTCATTTTGACTTATACCTTTAAGTCTTGGTCCAGGTTCCAGGTATTGCATCCATTTCATTTTAAAAATATGTGGTTAGAAAAAAGTGTCCATCTCTTTCCCATCTGCCCTCGCTGGGGCAGTCCCTGTCCTTTCAGCAAACTGACATTTCTTCTCTCCAGTAGACCTGGTTTCCTGTATATTTTATGAGAACCTCTCACAGAAACAGGAAGTCTTTCATGTCTCTCGCCTTTACCCTGTGCACAAAGTCTTTTATGTTTTCTACTTGTGATGGCTCTGAGGTGCTTTAGTTGACCTCAGCTTGTTTGTAGCTTCGGGTCGACGCCTTCCTGTTGTGCTGCATGCTGGCGGGTCACATTTTCACTCAATGTGAACACTGATATTCAGCTAATGTCTCCCAGCAGCCTCGATAAGCGCAGATTACTGCAAACTATGACATGATTACTTGGCTTCCACAAGTCTGTCCAATGTGTTTGAGCAGAAGTGATTAAAGGCTTTGCTAAAATCAACAAGAAATGTTTTTTATTCACAGTTCTTCTGATGCCTATCCATATTTATACAGGATCCAATCCAGGGAAGGTCCTCTATTTTCCTGTCATGTGTTTTCATTTGAACTCTTACGTCAACTTGAAAACCAATCCAACCGAAGGCCAATCATTTTGTTTCTGTTACTCAGCTTTAATTTTAGTGTGGAGGAGCTGCATTGAGTTGGTTTGAAAGGATCAAAGAGAGATTAAGAGCTGAATGTTGGCATTTCTACCAGTTGGAAAATTGAAGAAAAAAACATCTCACATAAGATGTCAGCTGGACTCAGATGATGGTGCATCTTCTTAGGCTTACACATAATTTGTCAGCCTGTGTTGAGTTCTGTAGTGGTTGTGTAATACTTGTGAATTTTGTACCAAAAAGGAACTCTAAATGCTGCATTATTCACTGAGATCAGTGAATCACTCCCTGCACCTTGAATATACAGGTTCTTGTTTTTATTGCAGTCACATCCACAGGTCATCACAGACTGGAGAGGAACAGAAAGAGAAGGGCAGGGAGACTATCAGGAAAAACTGTGTCTGTGGTCAGTAAGGTGGACACGGATAAATAGAGCCATGTCCTCGTGTACACTGAGCTGCGGGGTTTCATTGTGTCGTGTGTCACATCCCCAGAAGTCAAGCAGTCTCCTCTGCATGCCGTTACAGCATTTAATTAATGATCGGTGAGTGCTGGATCAGTTTCTGGCTGTTCCCAGGTGGTGATGGGAAATTAGGCTCCTTGCTCTGGGGAGAACCATCTGGTGCCACCGCGACACAAATAGGCTAATGATAGGGACACTGAGCATTCTGGGTAATGGAGTTTAGGTGCTGTACCACACTCACAGTTTTATCAGTGGTATTGGATTTGACTTTTTATGACAAAGCTTTGGCAGCACTTACATTTTCAGCTCAGAGCCACTCCAAAATCCTATATCACCCCAAATTTGAAACATTTACAGCCAACTACTTTCTATTTCTAGTCATGTCACCATATTTTTAGCCGGGAGGTCCCTGGTTTGAATCCCGGTCAGACAGGACCTCTGTACGTGGAGTTTGCACGTTCTGCATGCATGTGTTGTCTCCGGGTTCTCTGGCTTCCTCCCACAGTCCAAAGACATGCTTGTTAGGTTGATTGGTGACTCTTAATTGCCCCGTGGTGTGAATGTGAGTGTGGCTGGTTGTCTGTTTATATATCTCAGCCCTTTGATTGACTGGCGAACAGTCCAGGGTGTAACCCGCCTCTCGCCCACTGACAGCTGGGATCGGCTCCAGTCCCCTGCGACCCTGAACGGGAAAAGCGGTAAAGATAATGGATGGATGGATAGTCCTCTTTATTTGTTGGTTATTAGAGGACTTATATGTAGATAATTTCTCTTTCAATTAGAAGCCTTCTGAACGATGAACACTGAAGGATTCTTAACCAAAATTCAAGCTTTGCATACGTTTTCTGGTGATGAAGAGCATTAGTGAAATGCTTGTTTAAAACATGAATTCAGTGTTTTTCATGGTTTTCAACCCCAGGTTCATGTATTTTGAGAGACAGAAAGAGACCTCTTTATTGATATGGCTTCCAAAAAAAAACCTTTGAACAATGAACACTGAATAATTGCTATCATAAAATCAAGCTGAACACAAGCTAACGTCAGCTCAGCTTGCAGCCCCTTCTACGACGCAGATGGAACACTAATACTTAACAAGAAACTGCATGATTTAGTGCTTTTACCCTTTAAAATAAAAGCATCTCGAGGTCTTCTTGATTTGGTGAGGAGGAGACCCGTGTGGTCAGTTCAGCTAACGGTAAAAATCTTGTTGAGACAAACACTCAAGGGTCTATTTGAGACTGGAGAGTTTATAACCAGCGATTCTTCTGGTGCGTGTACAATGATTCAGCTAAATAAAAGTCTAGATATCAGACTGGAAAAAATGCAGGCAGACTCAGCGTCTTCTTGACTGATGATGAGAATAGTTGACTTTATAGGCGGCAGCTCTCGGGAATACCCTTTGTGATTCAAACCCACACTTCTCCTAAAAATTGCACTCGAACACATCCTCCCTCCCCCTGTTCTCCTTTTTTTGTACTTACTACTCTACTTAATCCCGACTTGACAGGAGCAAACGCCAACTCACACAGAGACTGCAATTGTTTTAAAGCCCACGGTTACATAAGCTGTTTCTCAATGACCGCCCATTGACAAACAGTGGCAACAGTGACACAGTCTCACATACAGTATTACTGACAACTCTGAGTGGCTATAAACTTCACTCATGTAAGGATGTAGCAATTTACTGCACTGCTTTTGTGTAGGCAGTGACACTCCCTCCCACAGACATGAGGCATTTCATAACAGCTACACGACGGACGTACAAAAAATGAGCTACCACAAGTAGTTCTGCTAAATGCAGTCATTGCATGATGAATTTTCCCCCCCCAAATCTGATCCTACTTCTTGTGCTGAGAATTCTTAGTTTGATGTGCAGTGCAACTCATCTCTTTTCTTCTCCATGAGAAAATTCATCTCCCAACGAAGCACATTTATTGTAAGAAAATGACTAATTCTCAAGCAAATTATAAACAGGAATCTTAAAGGTATGCAGCTAAATTAGGTGTTATTGTGTGGGAGGTTTGGTTTGAAGTACCGTGTTTCTCTGTTTACCGGAAAGTGACATTCGTGGGTGATTTAGGGGGGGATTGCAAACCGCTAAAAATAACTGTTCCTTTTACGAATGTATGTGATTATTCACTGGAACTGGCTTCATTAGCTCCTATCACACTATGACATTTCATTTTTTTTTCAGCAGAAAAACAAAACTATTACCAGTTTTTGAAAAGGTCTTCTGACCCTCTAATGCTCGACATATCATGCTGAAGAATTTGAATAGATTGCTAGAGGCAAAACGTTGGTAATATTGGTGTTTGTGTTCTGGTTACATTTAAAAATTTGAAGATTATGATGTCTGTTTTGGGGCCTTTTTGCCTTTATTACATAGGGCAGCTGAATAGACACAGAAAATGTTGGGAGGAGGGAGTGGGGAATCACATGCAACAAAGGGCAGGGGTTGGGTTCGATCCAAGGGCTGCTGCTACGAGGACTATAGCCTCTGTACATGGGGCATGTGACATAACTGCTAGGAGTTTTGTACCCCAAAAATTGAAGATTTTTAGTTGAATATCTGAACCTTTTTGTTTGCTGAGTCATGCTATACAAAGCAATGTAGTGGAAGACTGTACAACAACTCTCATAATGTGTCCATCAGGTTTTTATCAAAAGCTAAATTATCCATAAAGGTCTCCTCCTTTCCGCAACAAACATATCTGTGGATTATTGCAGTTAAATATACTAATATACCAGTTTTTTAGTCACTGGATGTGAGAAGGGGATGCTAACTGATCTGCTAACTGAGCTGCTAGCTTATTTCTAAGTAATATGCTAGTTTTTAACTTAAGATTCTTTCCGTGGTCAATGCTAACGAGGTTTTACCGAGAGACAAATGATCTGCAGAGAATTATGTTTTTCATAACAGGCCAGAAAACGAGTAAAAGACGAGTAAAAACACGGAACAAAGCAAGCTAGATGCTCTACTGTGGGGTGTAAGGGGGGCAGCCGACCAAGCTGCTAGTACTCATTAACAGTTAAAAGGTGTAGTTAGAAAATCTGACCTGAAACAGCAAATCATAGACAGGCAATGATTGAATCTTCAGCAAACAGTCACATGACGAGAGAACGGGCTGCTAACTGAGCTGCTAAGATATTCATTTACTTTCAGGAAGTTTCAAGGGTTCTTTTACTATTCTTTGTTAAAACGTTGTATCCAGATACAAATTACCAACTGAGGATAACGTTGTTCAAAACAAACACAAGGACCTTTAAATGAGTATAAACACCAAATAAAGAGTCATGGGGCTGTTTGACACTTTCCAGTGCAGTTTCAAGGAGGCTGCAAGCTGAGCTGCCGGTTCTCCTTCATATAGTCTAATGTTAAGTAAAAAACAAAACAAAAAAAACATGACTTGAAACTGCAAGTAGGTAGTGGGATAATGAATAGCTTGCAATCATAGAAACTCTGATGAGAGAACTTCAACACATCAATGGAGCTACTGATACAGGATATGAGGGGGGACAATTCATCTCTGTTATAAAGTTTAGGTCGAGGCTGCAACTGCTAGCCATGCAGATTCTTTGGGGAAAATTCACTCTACTGCAGAAATAAGAAGCTTTGTATTTAACTGCCAAATTCAATTCTATTGACAAATACTGACCTTGGTGAAGCCCTGGTTTTACTAATAGGGTCTTAATGTTCTGTCTTTTGTAGTGGAAGGAACACGTATTAGGGAGAGCGATTATTATAAAATCAATTCACAGCACAGCAGGTTTCTGTGAGACAAAATGCAAACATAAAAGAGCCACTCTGCTCCCACTGAGAGATCTAAAAACCTTCTCCAAGGACTCAAATAGAGATTTTTTTTAAAGAGAAACTGAATCCTTGATTAGATCAAATATTCATTTATGTGATACAAATATTTTCCCACTCATCCATCAGTCTGCTGCCAATCCTGCTTCCTCTCCTTACACGGCATCTCGTTTGAAATGCGTACACGTCTTCGCTTTACTATGATACTACATAATACAAATGACCCTCTTGTTGTTTCTCTCTCGTGTTAGTTTTACTCCACTACGCCACATGTCTGGTTGAACCTGCTTTGCGTCATCCTGCAGCCCTTTTGGCCGACGTGACAGACGTGTAGAGGCACAGCGCATTGTAGACAGGTTGCATCACAGCCTCTGTTTACCTAAATCCTGCTCCATTGCCAGAAACCAGCTTACAGAGGGCGTGCATATCGGCACACAAACAGGTGTCTGGACACACATTGGTGCTTGAACATGTTGATGTTACTGCACCTGTGGGAATGTTTGGGGATATGAGTAAACCTTACAGACACATGAATATTTTAGCTCCATTTTGAACCTTTAAATCAAACTTAAACTCAAGTCCTAATTTAAATGCAAAATTCTGGATCTTGAAAACATTTATCTTCTCTAAGAGCCTCTAAAGCTGCTAAACACACACATATTTATTTCATTTTCAGGACTCATTCACATGATGCAGTTTCCAGCCTCTCATTCCAAAGGTGCATTCATACCTCTCCATTTATGAGGTTATGATCTCGCTGTGGAGATTGCAAACACTTTACCACTTCTGTATACATTACATTTCCAATTCAAGGTCATCCCAAATGTCTGTGTTGTGAATTAGAAAACCCTGACATGACAGAAGCATGGATGAAACATGACCTTTACGTCTGTGTTGAGTTTCATAAACTGAAAGAGAAAGTGTTAAAGGTTTGTGTAGGAAATGTAATACATCCTGTTTAAGATATCTGTCTCGGGTTTCTGCTTTCTGTGAAATCAGACGCCGAGCTTCACATATAAAACCACACTCCAATTAACCCTTAAATCAACTACAAATCCTGCTTAATGATCTTTTCTCTAAAGCTGTAACCTAAACTCCCAGGACAGGAAAAGTCCTTACAATTTGTGATAATAACCCAACTTTTCCAATGAACCAAACATGAATAGTGAGGACATTCAGAGGGCCTCCACACTCATACAGGTATTTTGTAATTTCTCTCTGTCTGATAAGACCTGCAGTTAGGGTTGAAGGTTGACGTAGCTGAGCTTAAAACATCACCAAACTCTATTAAGAATTAGTGATGATGTAGCTATAAATAGGCCTGCAATATTAAGTGCAGCAGCGATATAGAATTCAGAGGGGGAAATCCCAGGTGTGTAATATGTTGGTCAAGATATTACGTGGTTAAACTTCGATCTTTGCTGTCCAATAATGACGATGCTGAGGTACCCAGAAGACGACTTTCTTCAAGAAATAACTTAATGAATACTACACCTATGTTAACACACACTGTCTGAAAGTTAAAGCGAAGATGCTTTATGTTTTTAAATCTGCCCAATCATTGTGACATGCATTATTTGGGTTGAAAAAAAGATTTCATATTAGTGTGTATTATTAAAACTTGTCGATACTGGTACGTCCGTGATAGGCCCATATCAGTCTGAAAATATCCATCTATTGATAAATGGGTCAGGCTCGAGCATTGTCAAGGGTAGAACGTTTTGGGAAAAATGCTTCGTAATTTTTTTTTTTTACATGTTGCTGGTATGAAAAAGTCATGACAACATCCCTTGTGTTCACACATGCAGCTCACCACAACATTTCTGGAACTTTTCAGGAGTTCTGTGTGTGTGTTAAGTCAGCATAATGCACTTAATTTCTTAGTTGGTGTTAGACCCTATCTGTATAGGCGGGACGCCGATGGCCTAGTGGTTAGTGCGTGCGGCCCATGTAAGGAGGCTGCAGTCGGGCGGCCCAGGTTCGAAGCTGACCTGTCGCTCCTTTCCCGCATGTCAATCCCCACTCTCTCTCTCTCTGTCCCTGATTTCAGACTCTGTCCTATCTCTACAATAAAGCCCCAAAATAAATCTTTAAAAAAAGAAAACTATAGATCCCAAAATTAAGAATCAGGCAGGTGGTATAGTTTTAAATCCTGAACTTGTTGTGACACTGACAGAAGTTCTCACAGATCAAAGTGCAGGTGAACAATGCTGCATTGTCACTCACCTGCTGCTGCACCCAGGTGTGACAAAGAGAGCTTGTGTAACTGTGTTTTTGTTGGATGTATTTTCACATAGCAGTCTTTTTATACATCATAATTTCATAACACGTTAATGTAAGCTCACAGAAACACTCACTTGATGCGTTTAAGAGCTTCGATCTCGGAGCCCTGCCATTATCGAGTGCCGAGTTTGAGGTATTCAGGCGTATCATGCAACGCCAAGTTTATCCAGCCAAGAACTCATCCACCTATGCTAATGCACACCTACACACGGCAGCAGCATGATACCATCCCTGCTTCCGCACATAATCCTTCTGGGCTGCAGATTTTTTCCCACACTCCCCTAAAAGACAAGCACTCAATCTCATCCGTACCCACAATCCATCATCACGTCCCAGAGGCTGCCTGGTACCGTCATCAGAATACAGTTTGTGTTTTTTTGGCTTGTTTTCGCCTGTGAATGCATCATCAGGGGGGTGGCAGCATCTATCTCCCTGACCTGCATTTTGCTCGTTAAAAGCTCCGTTTAAATGTGTGTGAGTCAGACTGAGGCAATATGAGTGTGCATAAAATGTAGATGCATAATATCAGGGACGTTTTATTTACTTTAAACAAACAGAAAAATCACAGAATATACTTGACAAGCTGTTGTCTTCCTCATTATGTCCAGACTGTAAACTAAAAAAAGTAGTTACCCAATAATTTGATTTAAAATGGATCACTTAAATGTACAATATGTCGAATTTTATGACAATGTTTATATTAAAATATCTAAATTAATTAAAAATGGACTAAACCTTTTAGATTACCTCGAATATTTCCAACAGTTATCAAAGCCAGAGAAATCCGTCATTTTAGAGTTGTAACAGGACGTGTCTTGTTGAGGCGGCTGCCGTGATTAGCCGCCATGACAGACAGAATGTTTATCTTCGCCGTGGAAACACCGGATGTTACGTCACCGCTACATAGGAAAGCGGGAATTGCTACTGTTGCTACCTCTTCCTCAGGTCTGTTTCGCCCGTTCATCTTCACTACGTCAACGCGGAGTTCGGTAGGGGGGAGTAGCAGAGAGAACTCCCATGATTCCCCGCCATCAGTGGCAGTGGAATCTACTTACTGTATCTTTAAGACACATTTAATATGCAGTAGGGATTTTTTTGATTCATTTTGCTTGGTGAAAGCTTCATTTGCATTCATAACTTCCACTGAGTCGATATGATAGATGTTCGGTTTATCAGCTGGGAAAAAAAAGAAAATTTGAGAGAAATTTTAAACACAATATTTATGAACTTTTTGATGAATTTGGCACAGTGAAGGTCTGTTTAAATATACAAGTGAGTGAAAACTGAGTCAGGAAGGTTCATAAGTGCAGCTGCAAAATATGCGGGGTGTTTTTTGTTTTCTTTCTTTAAATAAGGCAGAAACATCTCAGAATAAACTGAAAAGAGGATTTCTTCTTCCTACTTTTTGACCAACCGTCGAAAAAGAAAACCGAAGTTTTTGAGAAATTTAATATGAATCCTTTTTGATTCTTTTTTAGAAATATATTTCGCAAGGGCGCTGAGTTTGATGAAATTATTATGAGTGAACCTGAAAATGTTGCTGCAAAATCAGGGATGTTTCACTTTCTTTAAATTAGATCCCTACCGATAAATCGGCCTGCCGATAATATCAATATCCTGCCATATCCCCTAACTATCGGTATCAGCTAATTTTATCTCAGATATGAGCTGATTATACTAGATTTATTCACCAGTCAAATAGCTTTCCATTTGAGTTTCATTGAATCACACTAGCAGTTCTCTTTCACCAGCAGAGGGCGCTATATGGATTAGAACAAGCATCATCACTTTTCAGAAAAATAAATGTGTTTATCTATATCTATCTCTACAGATTTAACTTAGATCTAAGAAAGATATCGGCCGATAAATCAGTATCGGATTATATTTCTCCCCAACATCGGTTTTGGTATCGGCCCCAACAATCCCATATCGGTTAACGTAGAGTGAAAATTAGGGGGAAAATGATTCTCAAAAAAAGGAAAGCTCTTAATGTATTTAAAACTGAGAAATTAACGGATTTAAATACATCAAATGTTGTTTTTATTTTGTACTCATTCATTCTCGCTGAAAGCTAAATTTAATGTTCGAGATAGACCGAGTCATTGAGGGCATTTACAGTTTAGCTGCAAAACATCAGGGACATTTTTCTTTCTTTCAATAAAGCATCAAATAAATCACAGAACAAACTCAGAAGTTGTTGATTCACTCATTGAGTTTCAGCCACAGTGAACGAGTACAGCTGCTCAGCTAATATAATGTAGCACAGAACATTTAAGACACATTTAATCTGCTATATGAAGATTTTTTAGGCTCTTAATGTATCATGCAGATCTTTTTCTAAACCGTGCTGCAGGTCGTAGAGAATTAAATACCCTTTTTGTTGCTCTATTCCAAACATCCATTGACATCACCGTCACTGTGTCTCCGTCCATTTCTCTAAAACGCTCACGTAAAACCATTAATTGATTTTTTTCAGGGCCATTGGGAGCCAGAGAAACGAGCTGTAAACACAACACTGACATATTGTACCTCATAAAGCTGAGATGGGGAACTTGTTAGCGAACACTTCTCTGTTTAAACACCCAGCTTTAACACCGGCAAGCATTAGTATTCATTTGGAGTCGTGTTTCTGTTCGTCTGATGAATGTAAGTCCAATATTCACTCTCTTTTTAGCTCTCTTTGTGATCTTTGTAAACTCCTGAGGGAGATGTGTGGCTCTGCTAAACGCTCCATTATAATGAGCTGGGAGCTAACTCTGTCTGTTAGCTGTTCAGTGTTTGACAAAGTAGCCGCCTTCTGCTGCATACGAGATTTATTAGAGGGGTTAGAGTCAAATAAAAACAGTAAATTTAAAAGGTTTTGATAAGAAAAGAAGTCCAAACAGCTGAGTGGAACCACACAGACAACGGTTATATCTGCTAGTTGGTCACAAAATAGCACCTTTCAAATTTGACCCAAAATTGAAATTAAAGCCGACTTCAAAATCAGTCATGAGCCTGAAAACTCGGGGTCAGAATCATCCTGAAATCACACGGTGAATGCTCGGCCTTAGCAGCTAAAGCACATAAAGCAAGTGGAAACTGTGGCCTCGTGTTCTGTTGCTATTTTGGTTCTTTTAGGGCTTTTAAAAGTGAAAAATCAAATGTTCTGTTCTGCATCAATGAGCCAGCTGTGGTGCTAACTCCAGCTAACACTGGAGTCAGTGGTGCATCTGATCCTGGATGAGGTGGGGTTGTTACTCCAAGTGACCCTAACCTACAAAGAGTACATTTCAAATGAATGTCGACTGCGAGTGAGCACATGGATGTATTATAGAAGAGTGAGCAGCTCAAACAGAACTCGGGAGTCCGCCATTGTTGTAGTCGACCATCTACTCACGTATGGCTGTTCTGTGGAACGGTAATAAACATGTGCATGCACAAGACCGCTGTTTTGAGTAGGAACAGCGTTTAACCAGTCTACACAGCGACTGACACAGAGCCGTTTGCAATACTTTGCACACTGGGACATATTTTCACGCTCCGAAAACGCTGTCGTCATGAAGACGAACATCTACAACGCAACAAAAGATTGCAACAAAAGATTGGCGTTTTTGGTTGCAGTGGTTGTCGTGTAAGCAGGTCCTAGAGATCACGTCCCTCTGGATGTTTCCACAGTGAAAAGTCGACAGCTGTCCTTTCTTCTTCTCTTTCCCTAACTCTCTCTGTCTCTCTGCTGGAAGTAGATGGCTGTGAAATTGACCAGGAAACATCAATCAGTCAGTAATTTCCTAGGCTCCTCTACCCCTCTGCCACCCTCTGGTCTTGTACCAGAAGATTTCTATTCTCCGCTGCATGAATGTCTGCCTCCTCTTGGGAAAGACCGAGGCTGATAGTGTTTTTATATCCATGTGTAAGTGCAGCACGGTGTCGGTATATCGTTTAGAAACCTCATTCCAGAGGTTAGAAAGTGATACAGAGGAGAGATGTGTGGCTGATAACAGAGATCTCCCTGCTGAGAGATGGATTGGAAGTCGGAGATGTATTTATTTATTATTTAAAGCGCACATTGAGAAGAGCATTGGAGAGTGTGTCAGGCTAGAAACGTCAAAGTATTCTGTTATAAATAAACGTTTTGTCAACGACCAATAAGCAGCCAGTGTGTTACTAATTAGCATGCTAATTAATGGGGGAATATTTTGACCTACATTTAAAGTGTTTCCAAGAAAAACGTTTTGAGCCTGAGTGTCTTTTATTGAGGCGTTTTTTTTGGTGCGTTATTTTATTGAAATAGAATCATTTTGTATAATCTTGCGGAGTGAATTCTTTGCAGACGACAGTTTGCTGTTCGATGGATGGAGGAAAATGTTTCGTCCTGTCGCCCTGCTGCTCATTTTTAAAGCTTAAAAAGAAATAATTTATGCTTCCCGTCGTGATTTTTCACATCACCGCTCAACTTTTAATCTTTTATGTTGTCGTCACTTTGTTAGCGTGTAGCAGTTTGTGTGTTTGTGCGGGATCGTTAGCATGACAACGGGGTCCGAATGTACTCAAGAGACCAATTTGTGCTTTTATTGTCAGACTGTCCCGAGTGTCGGGCGCGTTCTGTCGTTGCGATTGTGCGTGTTCATCTGAGCATGAGCCTTCACAGATAGAGAGCGCTCTGTCAGACATTTTGGATGTGACACTGTTAATCACTCGAGTGTACAGCCACACACACAAACATCCCGATGTGTGTTTGTTCAGCCTGTCAGGGGAAATAAGCAACTTTCCCTCCACCTATCTGAGGAAGACTCAAGCATGTGTGTGAAATGTTCTGCTGGGATTTCTTTTCTTTTTGAAGGATTAATTGAAAATACACTTCTGTCTTGTTCAAACATTTTCACACTCTGACAGAAGAAGCGCTTCCTGTCACTGAAATGGAGGTTTTGTCCCCTTGAAGCACCTTTATATTTGATCTCGAACAACAAAGAGGCGTCTGTTTCTTGTCTTGCATAAATTAAAGCATTGAACTTTGGTTTCAGGCAGCACAGGATTGTATATAAAGTGGAAGTTTTCTTGTTTTTCTGCTGTTTTAGTTGTATATTGTGACTCCAGGTTTGTGTTTGTGTGTCACCCAGAAATGTCAATCACTCTGCTGGTTGTAGCTTCTGGCGTTTGGCAGCTTTTCTCTGTATTTAGTCACCATAAGTTGAATATTTTTGGGTTTTCAGACACTTTGTGGGAACAAATTTGCAATTTTAATTTCCATGTGGGCCGTGGCAAGTTGTGATTGACATTTTTTCAATATTTTTGACACTTTACGGACCGACATGTAATTTTCTAGAGAGGGAAGGAAAAACAAAGTTGAGGTGGGGGCAGTATTCAGATCATTTACATAAGTAAAAGTAGCAAAAGGATGGACCCACCTACAAAACAGCTCAACAGCACTACTAGTGGTCAAAATCACTACATGGCAGCTTTAAGTTTGGATTCAACCAATAAAAACCCCAAAATAGATTTCTATTTTTCAGCCTTTTTAACAATAACAATGACATAGTTGACGATTTAAACATCAACACTTAACACAAAAATAGTTAATTGATTTCCACAACTGCAGCCAAGTCAAAATGTACAAACGCTTTTCCTAGAAAGTTGGGATGTTGTGTAAAAGTGACAAACTGTGTTCACAGGCGATGGTTTCTGAGCCCCTGCAGTGATGTCCTCTACCGTAATGGTTCTCAACAGGTGGGTCACTGAGACCTTTTCAGTGGGTGGTGAATGTGTGTCTGGAAAAAACTGGCTTAAAGAAGTAATTGTAAATGGACTTGAGCTTGTACAGCGCTCTCCTAGTCTTCTGACTAATCAAAGAGCTTTTACACCGCAGGTCACACCTACACATTCACACACTGATGGCAGAGGCTGCTATGTAGTGTGACCATCAGAAGTAACTAATCCCACTCATACACTGACGAAGCAGCGGGAGCAACTTGGGGTTAAGTGTCTTGCCAAAGGACACATCGGACATGTTGCTGCAGGAGCTGGAGATCAAACCTTAAACCCCTTGAAACCCCTTCAGTTCTGTCTTCTCCCTCTCAGACCGCCCAGCAGAGCTTACCTTTCCCCTTTCTTCTTTCTTTCTCTTGTTTTGTCTTTGTTTGTTATCTATTCAAGTCTCCTCTGGTTTATTGCTCAGTAACTGTCTTGACCTTCCTCCTGCACTTTGTCTTGTATGCTCTTTTTTTGTACTGTCCAGCAGCAAAAACAACAAAAAGGAAAATCATGACATACCATCTTTATTTTTACTTTTTCAAGTTTTTGTAGAGGCACATCGAGATAAACTAAAACCCATCAGGTACATTTTTAAAGATAAGTTGATCCCAGAAGAACGTGACTCAGCTTTTTTTATACAGTATGTATGCGTCGTGATCACCAGCTCATGTTACTGAGTGTTTAGTGGTTTCTGCATGACTTCTTGTTTTTACTTTAAATATCGGCAAACATACAGAATCACAGCTCCCTGCATGACACATCTCATGATCTTCCTCTGTGACTCTGCACCACATGCTCGTTGGCGGGTCAGGTGGATTGTGGGTTTGGTGAAGAGGTTTACTGAGAAAAAAATGCGTATACATTTGTAGAAAGATGGTGATGTCCTTCTTGTTTATCTGTTTTATCTCTGCAGTCCGAGTTTTTCTATAACAATGACACACAGAAACATATTCTTTCACACAGCTGATATCTGACACTTTTCAAAAGAATGCACCTCGTTTATTCCGATCAGTGCTTCCCTAATTATTTGAAACAACCATCGGACTGTGTCGTCCCCACAACCACTGCCGTCCTCATTCGTGCACGGCCTGCTCCGACCTCAGTGGCAAGGAAGTGTGGACAACAGGAACGCGAAGAATACAAAGGAGAAATCCTTCCTGCATCGTATCCCATCTCCCCCCATCCCCTTTTTCTGTTGTAACAAAACAATGAGTAAGGTCTTCTACCTGCTTTTTGTAAAGCGACTGAAGATAACATTGTTATGAATTGGATGCATACAAATAATGAATGATTGAAACCATCTTTTGTGTGTTGTTTTCTCATGTTTTTCTGAGTCCATGTGGGGTTTCTGTACCAGCTGTCTGTGTCTCCTCCCACGGGTGAAAGACGTCCCGTAAATCTGGAGGTCTGAAACGGTCAATAGCTTAAATGAGAAAGTGTTTGTCTGTTGTGTTCGTCCCGTAATAGACTGTCTTCCCCCGTCTCCCTGCTCTCTCTCACAGTGCATTGTGGGATTACGCTCCCCTGTGATGAATAGATTGGCTGGGATCAAACTAAATTAGATTTCCAATAGACTTCCTCTTTTCTGAGTGAGGCAGTTCAAATAGCCTCCAGATTGTCCTCCGAGTAGATTTGCAGCTCTCTGAGTCTTTAAATGTGCTTTTTAGATCTCCTGTTCCCTCAGAGTCCTTCTCTGAAAAACTAAAAGGCTCGATGTCATTAGGCCCAGCGTTTAAAAAAACTGCTACCTAATGCACAAATTGACAGTCTTAAAAGAAATATTAACCTCTCTGTTGAGTAGACTAATTTGTAAATGTGTGTGTGATGGTCTGCGAATGTTATGCAGTGTTCACAAGTCAGCGTTGTGAAGAGCAGAAATGGGACGGGGCTAATGGGGTACACTTAGAATAAAGTCTACCGTTTTACTCGTTAGTTGAAGCTATATTTGGGACATGAATATGGACGTTTCAGTGTCAAGCTAACCTTTCAAACCAGCCGTTAATACTGTGATTGGATTAACTTGTATGCATGAAAATAACAACTCAAGGACAAACGTAGACTTCAGAATTTCACTCATTTAGAGCACACTGGTCTAGCCTCCTGTGGCCCACTCCCACCTCCTTAATGACAATCACAGACCCATGTCTATGAAACTTTCAACCATTCAAATGTATTTAAAGGTCACATATGCTTTTCTAACACTAATACGTGTCCCTAGCCTGTCTTCAAACCCCCCAGATCATGAGAAAAGTCCATCCTCTCTGTCTTTTGCCTGCTCCACTTTTCAGAAAATGTGTGCTCAAACAGGCCGTTTGGAGATGCTCCCTTTGTGACATCACAAAGGGCAGTAACCCCTCCCCCAGGTGGGTGACACTCCCACAGCTAGGTGTTTGTTCTGCCCTCTGAGTCTGCCTTCTCACCGTAAACAATAGAACATGGAGCGAGAAAGCCGAAGACACCCATGCACTTCTAGAGGGGCGTGGTCAGACACAGCTCATTTACATTTAAAGCTACAGACACAGAAACAGCCTGTTCTGAGCAGGGCTGAAATAGAGGGGTTTATAGGCATGATCAAATACAGGATCAGAGTGGATTTAGAACAAGACACTTCACACACATGTTTTGAGGAGCTCTGAGACTTATTTACACTGGTTGAAAAGGTGGATAATATGTGACCTTGAATGAAAAATCATTTTTAGGTGAGGTGAAACAAACATTACAGTATCTCAACAACACAAAACACAAAGTGGCATTGCATGAAAAGGAAAATGTTGGCGTTCATATTTTACCGCTGGTGTACAACCATCGAGTGAATGAAAACGACCAGTGCAACCTCCATTAACGCAATGAGACCGCTTCATAATGTTTTCTGTTCGTCAGTATGTTCTTCTCTGCTGTGTTTTATGTCGAACCACATATAAAGATAAATATTGTCATTATAGCGTCATGTAACGGACTCGTCCGCCACTTCCATGTTGTTCGTTTTACGTCATGTCGTCTGTCTCCTGACTACACGCTTATGTCCTACAGGTATGAGGTGCATGTCTGCACAAACAAACCGGGATCAAGGCAGTTTGCCAGAAAAATCTCTGGAAATTTTCGTGAGTGCAAACAGCTTCAGAGGCAGTTACCTCAGCATCACAGCTGCAGACAAAACATCTAAAGCAAACTTCCCTTTCCGCCATGAACCAGCTTGGAGAAAAAAAAGAAGAAAGAAACCCCTCTCAGCGTTTTCTGACGGGCCTACACGGGAGGTTTTAAAAAGTAAAACTGTGTCGAGTAGCTCTGACTTTATCTGTCATACACCCACTTAGTCACCTCGTCACGCCCACGTGTCGGAGCTGCAGCACGAGAACTACCTCGCTTTTTAGCAGACTAGTCAAAAGTTCAAAACGGAAACCTTAGCCTTGTAAAAACAAACAGTTCTTCTATTTCTTTGATTCTTCCTCAGTGTGTTGATAAAAATTCTAGTTGCATAATCCGGGAAAAGAGCATATCTGCAGTCTGAGCAATAACAAACAGCCCCCCCCCCCCCCCCCACAAACATTTTTTTGCAGTATTCTCCATCTTCTCCTGCAGCATCTTGAGACATGCCTGATGCATGCTGGGATATGTGTGTGTTTTGGGTCTGCCCCAGGATGTCCTCCCAGTTGGACGTGCCCAGAAAACCTCCAGCAGGGAGGCACACAGAGAGGAATAGTAATCAGACGCCTGAACCACCTCCACAGATTTCTCTCAATGTCAAAAGAAGCAGCAGCTGCAGAGAAGAAAATTCAGCAGATACACTTTTTCTGTTTTGATTTTTTAAAAACCAGACTTCATGTAGTTGAGGGCTGTAATATGAATTTAAAATCAGATTGAAAAAGCATCGCCTTCGGGGCTTTCTTTAAGAAGGCTTTGAAGGTTTTTGGTTTACGAGGATTATATCACAAAAACCATCAGCGTGTAAATGCAGAAACTACGGAAGCCCTAAGTGTCCATACATCCATGCATTTTATCTACTCCATTTTCCTGTGATAACGAGTAGCTCAGTCTGTAGGGACTCGGGTTGGGAACTGGAGGGTTGCGAATATTTAAGTCCAAAGTATTGAAGTTGGTCTGGTGGCTGGGGAGGTTCACTTGCCATGTATTGCAGAGGTGCCATTGAGCAAGGCACCGAGCCCCCAAACAGCTCTGGCGTGCTCCCTGTGTAGCAGCCCCACTCTGACATCTCTCCGTTAATGCACGTCCACACGTCCTGTTTCTGCATGTGAGTGTTTTAAGGCCTATGTGTGCATAGCATGTCTCTCAATATCAGTGTGTAATCCCGAAAATATGTAAAATGTACGAATTTTAAATGAGCAATAAATAATTTTTTTTGCATGTTTTTGAAGAAAAGAAGGTAGAAATTCTCAGATTCCAGTCACTTAAATGTTAACATGTTGGAATTGTTCAGTCTGGTTTCCACAGTCCTCTTTGGATGCTGTTAAGTTGAGGACAAAAAGATAATATCTTTTGACTTACTAATGTAAGTTGTAGAGTTTAATCGGGGGACTAACGTATGACACAACCGTTCAGTTTCTTTTCAGAATGGATTGAATCAGGGAGAAATTGACTCGCCTATGAATTGATTTGGAAAGCTTCACATAGTACGGACCTCGCACAAATTAACTCCCAGTTTTCCTTTTCTATCCCTAAATGGATTTTCTATTTTCACCTGCCTGTCTCGCCGCCCTCAGAGGATCAAAGAGGAAATGAGTCTGTGGGCTTTATGGTGTCATTAAATCATTGAACAGTTTGTGTATGTGATAACTCTATTAGGCTTTATTAGGTCTATTTTAAGGACTGTCTTGTTTTGTCTCTCGCTGCAGCACACCTGACAAATAATGAAATCACTTTCTTGATGGGGTTTTTTTCCGGAAATGTGCTTGAAGTCAGCCTCCATCAACTTTAGACTTGGACATTTTGAATGTTGATGTTTTTAGACATCCTGTTAGGAGTCTAAGTCATCGCTTTATTTATGTTCATCAAATAGCAGTAGCACGTGATTCATGTAGATTTCTAGCATTAAAAGGGAAGAATGGAGTTTGGTCTCACCCCCAATGTCCATATAGTCAGTGTGCGCCACTGACAGCGAGTCTGTATATTGTGTTTTATTTTGAAATTGACCGGACGCTCTGTGCGTTTCCTCGTCTGACTTCCTGTCCGGGTCGTTCTATTCTGTCCAGCTTGATGTGTGCCCGCAGCGTACTCTGTCGAAAATAGACTCGCAGCGTATTTGAAACGGAGCAGAGCTTAGTGCGCTGCTGGCACGCTCCCGAGATGGACCGCGGCGCTCGCTGTGGAAACACAATCATTGACTAGAGTGGCAGCGAACGGCGGCATAGTGTGTGGCACTAACGGGCCGCCGCGAGTATGTGAAAAATTGGGGCCACACGTTATTTTTTATATCTTGTCAAATTAAACCCAGTAAATGTGTCATGTTGTTTAATTTGGCATTTCCCTTTTACTCATAGACATATAGAAAATGTAAGATGATTGAATTCAAGTTCAAGAGAAGACAAAAGTCACTTTTTATTTCACTGCTGAGAGAAGTTTCAGTGATTTTTTTAAATGTCACTAACTCGTGTTTTTCTCTGCCTTCCATGTTTGTAAGTTTGTTTAAGACGGAAACGGGGTCAGGAGCAAAAAAAAGGAAAGCGAATAGCAGACATAAATAGTAAATATAACTTGAGGTTGGTGCATTTTTTTACCCTGTTGCAGCTAATTTTTCCTGCATGATTATGAGGTGAAGTAACTGTAGTGTATTTTTGGTTTACAACTGAGAATATGCTTGCAGACGGTAATTTAATGCACTGATGCATGTTTCCCTTCAATGCTTATGTGGGCCAGAAACGAGCCACCGCCATCCAAATGCCCCAAATGACCACTGTCGCCTGCTGTGCCTGTGTGTGTGTGTGTGTGTGTGTGTGTGTGTGTGTGTGTGTGTGTGTGTGTGTGTGTGTGTGTGTGTGTGTGTGTGTGTGTGTGTGTGTGTGTGTGTGTGTGTGTGTGTGTTTGGAAGGCTTTGAGTTAGCCTCAGACGGAGGTCATGACTTCAGTGGACCAGTAGACGATGCTAACCCCTCATTGGATCTTCTTAACCTCGTCTTGGGGGGCTAAAGATATGGCGTTCTAGCAGGATGAGAGGTGCAGAAAGGCCAGACTAGTTCAGCCTGTTGGTTTTTCATGCAGACGAGGGTTTAAAGTAGGCCAGCTCATGCCTGCGAGCAGCCGTGCCGAATGAAACTTCCTCGGTCGCTGTGTGAGGCGGCGTTTTGGAAGAGCCTCCGGGGAGGCGGGGCTGTCAAGGCGATGTGAAAGAGTGGAAATGTAGAAGAAAAAGGAACGCGCGGTTTGGAAGTGTCTCGAAAGCTTTGTGTTTGGTTTGAGGCCTCCAAAGTGTGCTTTTGTTTAAAAATGTGAGCAGATGTAGGTTAGCTGCATCAGGAGAGATCGAAGGTGAGCGAATGAGAATAAAACTCAGAGAAAACTAACAAACAATACAAAAAAAACAGTAAGAAATACAATACAAAAATGAAAAAGGTAGCAAATGTGTTAATCAAAAACATAAAAAATAAAAAAAGAACAACAGAAGAAAAAACAACCCATAGACCAAAAGGTGTTTTCAGACCAAAAAGTTCTGGGGACTTTTCGAAGAGGAACAATCTACTAGAGAGTTCTCTGAGAACTACACACCATGGGAACTTTTTTCTGTAGACAGAAGACGATAAAATCGCTGTGCAAGCTCATTTCCATTTACCATTTACGTGGCTTCAGCCTCTGCTGATGGGAATAGTCCGAACATTTTACACAAAGAACTCCTCCTTGAGCTGAAGGGAAAAGCCAATCTTTTAATTTAAGAGAAGCCAACACCTTAAATCTTCCATTTGTGAGGTAAAGCAGAATCTCATTTTAATATTTCTTTTAATCTTCTAACAGTAAAAAAAAACATAGAACCATTTCATTTTAAATGCACGTGTTCTATCACAGAGGTTTTCCCTTGAGGACATCTCCACTATCACATTATTAAAGGATCATTTTTCGTTGCCTCTCTCAGCAGGACTGAGCCTCCACACTTATTTAACTGTCAGAGTCCACCATGAGACTCTTTCAGCAGCGCTCACGATGAAACTAAGAGCTGCTAAACAGTCGGGGAATCCCAGGCTGCCAGACAGAGAGCACTTTAAATGAACGTTTGTGAAATCTGGCTTTTCCTGCAGCCTGGAGGGGGGGACAACACACTGCAGACATATACTGTACGTCATATGCACATCTAAACTGAGTAGGAGAAAAGGAAGCGAGGAGGTGACAGGAATCGAGAGGAAACGGGGGAGTGAAATAATTATATTGACTGAAGGAGAAACGAATCCAGGAAGAAGAGAGGAGAAAAAAAGGAGGAGGTGGTGGTAGAGGGGGCGACCAAGGCCCCTGAGTGGAAGCGGGGGGTTTCGTTCCCGCCGAGCAGGCCGGGATAATCAGAGCAGGGAAATGAGCCGAGTCCCACGCAGTCCTCGCCAAACCGCCCCGGAGCGACCGATGACAAGGCTGATGGATGGCGGCGCACGGTGAGCACACTCCTGTGGGAGCGAGGGAGGAGGAGGAGGGAGGAGAGGAGAGAAAGAAGAGCTGCAGGTGGTCAGAGAGGAAGCCAGATACCAGGAAACACAGGGAAGAGGCTAGAGGTAGAAATATGTTCCTTAGTGACCATTGAGAGGAAATGTTTACCCCAGGTACAATAGTGACATGTTTCAAACGAATTAAGTTCAAGAACATTGTATTGGCTGAATTGATCATCAAAGCTCAGTTACAGCCCTCTGATTTGGCACCAACATTTCTCGTCAGGTGTTACATTTGATGGTGGTTACCCTGGTTGGAAAAATACGAAAGCCAAGGTCAGACATTGATAACATCATAACAACCGTCAAATATCAGAAAAAGTCCACAATGTTGCACTTTCAGTACATGTAGAGCCATGCCATAGCTACAGGTATGAAGTTGAGCTCTCAGACTACAGTAATAGTGAAAGCTGTGAAGTACAGACTCACAGCCGGCGACCCATTTGCCTAGAGTCACGCTGCCCACCTCTGCTGGTCACTTGTTGTCGTTAATCGAGGAGTCTTTTGAATCAAGCCAGCACTCCACAAGGTTTATTTACTTAACAGTAAAGGTCGGAAAAAAATCGATTTATGTAACAATCGAGATTCTTATCTTCTGAGATTTTAAATAGATTCATAACTTCCAAAGATTGATTGATTTTGGCTAATCAGTCGCTCCCTGCTAAGTGCTAAGGCTAGCTCTTTCACTCAGTAGAATGCCAAATGGAGCAGCAAGAAATTAAGCCAGTCTCACAGATGACTGGAGTAGATCCTGAAGTATGGACTAATTCAAAAATAGACTTTGAATCATGACTCCAGAATCGTTTTGAATGGAAAATAGATTCTGAATCCAATCATGACCCCAAGAATCAAAATCGAATTGAATCATGAGACACCCAAAGATTCCTTAACAGCATACCACCATTCTCTTTCAATGCAGGATTATGATGTAATGAGGGCAAAAACATTTTAGAAAGTGGCGCCTTCTGCCTGCTCTACGTGGCTATGGTTCCCAGAATGCTTTGGGCAGTGAAGCGTCCGCTTGCAATTCACAAGGAATGGTGGCACATTTCCAATCGCGCCAGGTTGTGTGCAATTGGTGATGGGGGCAGCTGCTGTTGCGGTCATGACGGTGCATGTCTCAGCATTATATACTGTTGTATTGGTCACACCTGTATTTAGGAAGCCTCACACTCTTAAAAAGAGGTGTTAAAAGTGCATCTTTTAAGTAGATGTTGTTTCACTTAGATTTTTCAGCAGACTGTTTCCTTCTTGACACTTAGCTCAGTACCTGCAAGAGTTGGAATGAAAAGTTTGATGATCTTAAACATTTATTGATTTATTGTGATGCAGCTCCACACCCCTTACTCTGTCCGGCTGCCAAAAAGCAATTTGTTCAACCGTAATCCTCCTTGTCTTTTTTTCTCTACACGTACACATGCCCCTTTACAGAACCATAGGGTATCACTGTGTGAAACATAATGTAAGAGAGGAGAGACCAGACTATAAGGGGAATCTGAGACTGAGAGTATCCAATTGGCTGGACCACGTCCCGGCCTGAAGAGCACCTTGTGGGCCTGTTTCAGAGAGATCAGCAGCCAAGAGAAATAAACAAGGCTGTAAACACCAACAGCCAGGGGGAGAGCCACGAGGGAGAGCTTATTTTTCACTCTCTATAAGAGGTCTGCCCAAACAAAGTATGTCCAAGTCCCAACAAATCACACCAATCAGTTCACATGAGGGTTTAAAAGGAGGGGGGGAACAAATACATATTAGAATTACAAAAGTGTCAACAACATGGCAGGGAGACAGGGAAGGGTTTTAAGTGGAGATACAACAATCTCATCAACTAAATCAGCACATTTTCCCCCCCTGAGTCGAACCCCCATGTCTTGTTAACCGAGGGTTTGTGATCCTTCTGGAAGGAATATGATATTGCAAAAATGTTGAGACATTGGTAATCACTAGGAAATAATACAGCAGTCATTTTTGTTGTCGCTCAAGCAAAACTACAAATATTTGTTGGTAGCAGATTCTCAAATTTTCGTTTTTTCTGAATTTTGGATAATTTGAAATGGAGTAATTTTGCATTTTGGACAGTTTACGGTAAAAATGTGCTTGTTTGAGATACTACCGTGGGAAGGTTATGATGTGCATTTTACAACTTCTGAGTCATCAACATAGCATAAAATCCATATTTTCGTATGCAGGGAACTACATTTAGTTGGTCAGTCTTGGGGAATCATCCTCTTAAAAAAACTTTTCTTCCTGAGAATTTTAGCGTCTTTCAGCACCGTTAGGTTTTTAGGTCCAAAACAACATTGTTTTTAAACTCAGCTTTAGTCAGGTTTTTTGTGTGTGCAATGTTTAGCAACCAAACCACTGACACATGGTCTGACCACTACCTTACCCAATAAAAAATAAAGAATTGTTTGCAGCTCTGCTCTAAACTAAACTCAGTGACACTGTAAACAGAAGTTATCACATGTCTCAATATGCAGACGACTACGTGATGTGCATGTTTTCACACTTACATTTGTTAAGAAACACTAGAAGTCACACAGCAGTACATGTGTATGAAGTGTGTGGGAGGTCAGTGACATCAGATGCAGCTCACACTGGGTGCAATGTGTGTTGACTCATTAAGGAGTGTGATGCAGATTGCAGATGGAGAGACGGTGAGTGTAGAGGAGTGTGTCACACAGCAGTCAGGACCACAGGCCTGCACCTCGCTGCTCTCATCTGAAACGCACGTCATTCCACGAGTGCATCGACAGGCGCTGCGCTGTGATGTCAGAGTCAACATGTCAGGCCTGATGAGAAGTGACTGATGAGCAGATCAGTGTCCAAAGTTTAATCCAGCGTTAAATAGCCGCTGATGAATGAAGCCATCAGAAGTTTGAACAGGAGTGAGCTGATAGTGAGAGGTACATTAGCTCATGTCACAAACATCAGATGAAGTAAACAGTTTCTGACAAAGTAAACTCGACGTGATGGTTAGTCTCCAGGCAGATCGACGATGTGATGAAGATTTATCTCTCGATAGAATAAGATTCTCTGCTTCAATTGTTTTATTATGACAGGCACAGATTGATGGCTTTAATTTCCAATTTACTGCAAAAATATCAATCTTCTCAACCCACCTTTGTAGGTATCCAGTCCTAATTTCAGAAAACTTAACTCGCCTCCAAAGCTTGTTTGGAGAATGACTCGAGTCTTTTCCCTGTGTTCATTTTTTTATGGCCAAATAACTTAACAATCTTTTGACTTTGTGTAACTTAATAAGCACAACATCTGTTTATACTAAAACTGTTGGAATACATTCACTTCTAATAAAAACAGGTTTGTGAAAAACTTGCATCAAGTGGATATGTGTACCAAATTGTATGTCATTCCTCCAGATAATTGTTGGAAAATGTTCATTTAAACTAAAGAAATTGACAGAAAAAAAAACAAAAAAACATGTTGCTATTTCTAGAGCCCCGGCATTAGGGTGGTTAGACATTACGCACTCTTACATTTTTCATTAACTGTGAGAGTCTCAGAGAGGCTGAAGGGGTACATTTATGCAGCTCACATTAAATTACTATATATAAGTAACATGAGGTATATGAAGAGATGCATACGAGCTTACCCTTAGAAAAGAGATATGTCAGCTCTCCGTCACTCCATCTTCGTTTTTCTGCTCCCGTCTCTGCTTCGTGTGACAATCTCAGAAAGTGTGTATGAGTGAGTGTGTTGGTGCATCACTCTGTCACTTTTTGAAAGTTAGCTCTTAAATTATAGAGAGATGAGGCTGCGTTCCTTCAGGGAATGCACCAGAAATAGTTTGCAGGGATGCTAAAACTCCTGAGTACCTTTTCTTTTTCAAGTGGAAAAAATAAGGACTGTTTTAAGTTGACTTTATGAGAAATTCAAGAAATGCCTGAACGTCTGTTTCTGGACATTTTGTAGCCTAAGGCCAGACATCCACTTAAGATTTAAAAAATGTATTTTACTTTCTGCTAACTTTGTTCTTCTTTATTCAATGTCTGTGTTGTTTGCTGTCATGTAGTGTGTCAACAAGTTATCCTTACCAGAACCCCTTTACGCTGGCTGTGAGCCTTATTCTTGTTTTCATCACTTTGGGTATCTGTGGATGAAACACCGACTCGCCTCCTTTTTCAACAATTATCTATAACTACCTGTATCCTGTACTGGTACCTGTTTTCTAAACGTTAACACAAAATCTCACGGCCATTCTTCACTAGTTTGTTTCGTTCGCAAGCTAGCAGCTATAAGCCAAATCTCAAAACAACACAGCAGCTATTCCAATTATGTTAGCTAGTAATGAAGGTTTAAGAGTGAGCCATTTATGTAAAAAAATAAGCAGCTAACCTTTGAGTAATATTTATCTATGTACAGAAATATTGTTTAAATATGGTTGACGCTCTAGAACTGACAATAGAAAATGATCATAATCGTAATCAGAAATACTAAAACGACTCAACACATTATATTTAGTTTTATGAGTTAGCTTGTTATCTTTGGCAGCATTAGCTCGCTAACATGCTTCAATGCGCTGTAACAATAGTTAACGCAGCGGAAAGAAATGATAAATATAAAATTCCACAGCTGGTGTAGTTTTGTGAAAGAAGTTAGCTAAGACCTAGCATAAAGGCTAGTACTCTTTTTTAAGCTAGCATTTTCAGTTAAGCACTGTTTTGTTTTCTCCGCACACAAAATTGGATACTGAACTGTTTCTTTGACAACAACAAAAAACGGATTATTCAGGGTTTGAAACGAGTTAGTGAATCATGTTGTAATTTATCAAATGAGGTCATTGGATGCAAGGAGATTTTTCTTTCTTACAAACTGAGATCAAAGATGATGCAAACTTAAGTAATTAGTTTTTTGTACAATCCAATTTACTATTAAAATCAATACTATTTGTTTTGATTTATCCTTTGCCCATTAAGTTAACATTTCTAAGAGCCTTTTCAAACAGTTTTGGAGCACCATCAGGAAAAGTTTTGTTCAGTATGAGTGACTTTTAAAGTTACATTTCTGAACTGAATTATCAGCTGGTTGCTCTTCGAAAAAAAATCCCTGCAGGCATGTCTAGATCTGCATAGTGGGGATGGCAATACGTTGAAAGTATTAGCCGAACTATAAAACGATGTAGTGGAGGTGAAGGGGCCGTCTCACACCAGGGTGTTTTCAAAGCTAAGAAGCTTTGTGCTGGTCAATGTAACCTCAGAGAATAAACTTCCAGACCAGTAGCCAGACCAAGATGATTGTATTTCTACAGGATAAATGTGCAGAAGGAGTTATAAAATTTAACAGCAGCCGTCGCCACAGGCCTCATAGTCCAGACCCAGGGGCTCCTTCGGTCCTTATTAATATTTCAGCGGAGTAAAACGACCCTGTCTGACACTTCTAATCCTCTAATTGACCAGAACTCAGGCCCCAAGGCCAGTTCTTGAGATGATGTTGCCCCTTTGTTTGGTGATACTCACACCTGATTAAGCATGCATGTGATCTTTACTGTGAATGGCGAACGCAGCCCTTAGCTGGGTCACACCAAGCCGATCTTGACATTTGCGTTTGTTAAACAAAATCACCAAGTGGTTTTCAGATAAAACGGAGGACGTAATTATTCAGGAAGGTCACAGAGATGGGATCACTTTTACATTGGTACCAGTCTGTATAAAACAAAAGGATATTATCATGCAAAGAGAATGCAAATGCAGGTAGATTAGCTACTGTAAATCCAGACACAATGCATGAACATGGATTGCTTAAACAGGGAAAACAATTGTAAGCTTACTGAATCAAATAAAGCTAGCTGAGATGAATCATAGCTGTGGAGAAATGTATTAAAGGAGACCTAATACGCTGATCTGTATTTTGTAACATACATATAACGTTACAATGTTAGATATCCATACCAAACTTGGGCAAAGTTTTAAGTCATAAGGTACACGCATGTTGGCGTATCCTGCACACTTGTCCTCTGGCTTCTCTGGACAGCTTGTTTTAAGAGTTTTTCGCGAAAGCCTGACAGGCTCTGATTTCTCCTATCATTGGTACCGCCATGTCGAGCAAAATAGAAAAGCTTCTACCATGGCAACGTGCAAGGACACGCCCACCCCAGGAGCCCCAGTTTTTAATGAACTGGCCAATCAGAAAAAAACGGCCATCAAGGGCGAAGGGCCTTAAAAACAGCCGCTGATATGAGCGTTTCAAACAGAGCCTGAATGTGCAAGTTTAGGACAATATGAAATGTGAAAATTAGTGGAATACTTGTTCTTTATAAAATACATGTTCAGTGTCCTTTCACATTCAGAATAATCGCAGCTCTTTTTGTTAGCCTTTTCGCCAACAGGCAGCAGCTCATTGTGGGTGTACTCTAAAAAAAACAATTATTTTAAAGGCTTCTTTATGTGCTTTTTCTTTGTAACGTAGCAAAAGGTTAAACATGTTTTTTTTTGCGCTTGAACTCAAAACTCTTTCCTTTTTCCCCCATAAATGTACTCAGTTAATCCAATTAACATCATAAACGTGCTGGCTCAAGCTTGTTTTTAATATTTTACAAGAACACTCTTTTCATTTGTGGAAGCCCTTTAGTTGTGTACCTGGCGTAAAGCTCTCGTACAGGGTGCTCCTTAAGGTCCCTGAAGTGTTACAGATGGGGTTCTGTATGCTGCATACGTTAAACTCAGCTACCATCTGTGTCCAACCTCTTTCAAACATGAAATCAAACCTTTCTGAAGCACAAGTCCTGTATGATGCATTTGTGTGCCCTGTTTAATGTGCTCGTGACATACTTCTTGTTCCTCTCTTAAAATGACAAAATCAAACTTTCACTTTTACTTTCCCAGTCTTTGTCACATGCCAGACTGAGATAAATCAGATCCTAATGAGGCTATCTGTATGCTGGACATGTCATCTTTGAGATTTACTGCAGTTAGCATTGACACTTTGGCATCTTTAGAAAAGCTTGGTTCAAAAGTTTAATTCTTTAAGACATAAAAAGCCCATGAAAGGTTGTTTATGAAGCTGTTTTTGTTTTAGGCTGCAGGAATATTTCCTCCAGCTTGTGATTAGCCTGCTCAGCTGGGGTCCTTTTAGAAGCTTCACTGACTGATTCGCAGCCTCTAGGTGGGTTAGATTTATATTAATGTTGCTAAAACCAGTGAGCCGTCGCACTCACTTACCCTGCAGCAGCAGGTGTAAACATGACAGTCTGAGGACTCAGATGAGACAAAAGCAACAACTTGTTGATGTGTGACATTTTTTAAACCTGGGGTCTCGTTGGGGTCTCTTTTTAATTTTCTCTTGCAAGTTAAGTTTCCCTGAAGAGGAACAAATGCAAAGGTAAATACTGCAGCAGTGTGCAAACAGAAAACCTCAAACATGCCTCTTTGTTGCACTCATGTTCATATTATTTGAGGTTTGTACCGAGGGATTGCAAATGAATGTTTCTAATTCAAATATCGTTTTATTGCTTTTATTTCTGTTATTGAATATTATTCATACATTTAATCAGTTTCTACTTGTGTGCGCTGGAAGAAACAACACTTACTTTTCTGCTAATTAAGCCTTTGATTTGACATTTAATTTGAAACAGTCACAGTGGCACCTCTGGCTAAATGCTAATGCTAGCACACGCTCACATTGGTGAAGACTAGCATGTTGATGTTGAGCAGGTACTTTATTCTCTGTGATCCACATCCTATTTTAACGTTTTAGTTTGCTGAGATTAGCGAATTATCTCTAAATTAAAAGTGCAGCTCGGTCAGTGGTTAAGAAATTCATCTGCTGCTTTTTGTCAAAAGCATAGTATTCAACAAATACAAATGTTAACATGATGAAGGCATCAAAATGTGTTCTCAAGGGGACATAAATTCATTAATTTCACTTAAATCCCAAAATGCTGATGCTGAGTTCTAGAGGAAAAGTCAGGTTAGGGTAGTTTCAGCCTTTATCTGAACACTATCTCATGCACAGTTTGCTGTTTGTGAAATTAATTTCCTTCGGGACATGTCGATATCTTCCCTCTCCCTCTGAGAAACAGAACTTGCTAAGTAAATATTCTTCACATTTCCAGATCCACAGGCATCAATATGGAGCCATGTGCCAGATTATCTGCTCCGTCCTCCCCCTGTGCTTTCCGCTCCCTCTTGCTTTCCTGCGCACAAACTAAGCCTCGCAGAGGGCTTTTGTACCTTGGGGACTGACATCGGCTTGTAGGAACGCTGCCAAGCTGGTACAGTAAGATAGGCACGCAACGCTGTGCTACTCCCAGCAGATAAGCCCCCACTGAAAGAAAGCAGAGAAGGAATCAGGCGAGTCGTTAAGTCCAACATACTACGGGGGTCAGTGGCTCGATTATCTACCCTCTCTGAGGCCCTCCATTGTTGCCGAGGGCCCAGCTTATCTCCAGGCACTAGATCTCTGACACAAATGAATAATCACACCCCTTATCGCCACGCGGCCTCAATCCATCTCAGGGATATGGCTCTTCATGGGAACACAGAGCTGCTTTATATCTGTATTGGTCGAGTTCGAATGTGGGTCCCTTCGTGTGAATGTGCGTACGAAAGTTTACAGAGAAGAAAAAAGGCGCTTTGGGGGAAAATGAATGAATGAGTGTTGGACATTTGTTAAGGTAATGGTAATAGAGCCCGCTGCCCTGTGCAGTACCCCTTCTATAATTTCCCTGCTGGTCTTTTATTGACTGGCTGTCATTGTGCTGTGCAGCCCTAAAGGACTCCATCTGTCAAACATCTAGTTTCGAAGGACTCGCAATACTGAAACCAAGCTGAATGGAGTCATCTGCACCCACTTAACCAGCCTTAGATGTTTGGCGGCTGTGCAGGGTCTAAATTGTTACATAAATATTGCTTATACTTTGACTTCCACTGGTTTTGCTTTATTTTTGATTCCATCACGAATATAAAGGGTCACACTGAGACACCGCCAGCTTGTTATTCCAGCACGAACGTTTGCCTAACTTGCTGCTTTTGACTCCGTGCACCCTTCTTCAGTTCAACACTGATTTTCTGCTAAACTTTACTTCAAAAAGCAGGATAATGATTGTCTTTCTTTACTGAAATGTAACTCTCTAGACGCAAGAAATGTACGTTCGTTAGCTTGTTAGCAGCTACTAGCAAGGTTCAAGCTTACCTAAGGAAAAAGCAGTTTCCAACCTTCCTTTTAGGAGCCGTGCTGTGGAGGGAAATGTACTGACATTAAGAGGGGAAATTATTGATAAGTCTCCTGGTTGGTTTGTCTGAAACTTGCTTGATCATACAGCTTTTTCCGTTAGCATCGCTGTTAACAGGTGACAGCTTCCTTCATCTGTGTACTTTGTAAAATCTGTTTTTTAAAGGTCATTCTCGCTGTTTAAATTTCTTTGATCTTTAATGTAGCACAGTTTAAAAATGAACTTAGAAAAATGTCTTTTTCAGCCCTGAAAAACACATTAAAATGAGGGAAACAAATGTGTTTACTTCCACATTTTTTTCGCTTCAGGGACACAAGAAACAAATGTGAGTTAGCTAGTTAGCAACTTCTAGCTAGGTTTAAGCTAACAAACTCAGTCTTAAGTAACCAGCGTTCTCCCTACTCACATTCAGAACCAGCAGATGTAGAGATATTCTGAGTTGACATAAATAGTCAGTCTCAATGCTCTTTTCTACGACACAAAAGTTACTGTTTTTTTTCCTGTAGCATCATCACCAACAGGTTGCAGCAATTTGTGCAATTTCAGAATTCATTTTATATGAAAGCTCGTAATTTCTGTTTTGTATTATTTTTGATGTCCTTACATACAACATTCTTCTCAGCTCTTGAAAGAGGGAAATAATTGTGATTACTTCCCCATTTCCACATAAAATGACAAAAGATATGCAAAAATGTTAAGAAAGGGCAAAAACAAAAAGATGATGGTGGAGGGCCCCAATCATTCACAACAACAGCAATACAGAAGGCAATCAGCAAAGCGTTTGATTTAGTGACTCATTTTTACAAGGGAAATTACAGCTTTTAGCAAAAGAGAGAAATTTCCGTAACAATCAACAAGAAATACAGCCTTTTGTCAACATGATAACAGGTTTTATGTGGAGTTTGCCTCAGTGCTGCAGTGGTTCCTGTGGGGGCTGAAATGTCCTCTCTTGTGAAAAGATATCCATGCTTAAAATTCTCCTGCAGTTTACCAAAGTACTGACCTCAAAGATGACACTAAATATCCCAGCTAGTCCAACGGCATCCCCATTATGATTATTAGAGTTTAATTTGAGTTTAAAAATGAGGATATATTGACTTTGGTAGTGGTATCAAGTAGAGCTAAACTGTAACTTGTGATGTGTGCATGTGCAATAGTCACATCACAGGATGTGCGATGCCAATCACGTGACCTGAGGCACGAACACTGCCAGTTTTCTCGATGCAATGACTTATTTACAAAGAAAGTCTGTCTGATATCACTTCTTGTATTCAAAGGACCGTACAGAGTGCAGAGTCTGTGTTTTCCCTGCATGTAAAATGTAGATATTCAGACTGCCATCACATTGACTACCTTAGCATGACGCTGATTTACGCGAGGTGGATTTAAAATGAAAGTATCCCCGCTACCAGGTACAGGCTCGTTAATGCTGTGGCCACATATACGGATCGTTAACAGACCAGATGAGACCGATTGTTTTCCTTTAGCAGCTACACCTGAAGCGCGTGCGGTGAAGTGATTTATGAACGTCTTTTGAACATTTTTGCATGAAAATGAGGCATGAAATCACTGGTTGGGTCTTTAAATCATGGATACACACAATCTGTACCATAAAGAAAACGTAACCAAACATAATCCCTCAGATTATAAAACTTTTATGTGACCAATTTCTATGAAAAAATAAAGCCAAAGTCCAAAATGTTATATAAAATTCAATTTCAGGCTAGAAAACAAACCACAAAAACACTTGATAAGCCTGATCAACTGTGTTTAAACTGTTTGCAGCTGTTAAATTGTTAAACATCTGTGTCACATACTCCCATGGTGTGTTTAACTTTAATTACTTAATTATCATCAACTGTGGAGCCAAATCTTAACCACAGAAGGTGAATTTCAAACCACAATCATCCAGATGGTTGGAACAGTCACAGCTCAGCAGCATATTATCCAAGAAGGATCCATTTTGGTCATTTCAATAATCCACTTCACAGCTTTAAAGGAGCATGAATGAAAGTTTTAGAGTTAAACTGGATCAAAACGACTGTTTGTAAAGGATTGGGCTCAATGTTTGTGACAAACCAAAAGAGTTAGCAACTGACTCTACAGCTCCTTTTTAATGTGTGGAGTGTCTTGGGGTCTTAAAGATAGTCAGTGGCTTTTTCCCCCCTTAAAAATGTACAAAAGTAATGCAGCTCTATCATCACTTATGGGCCTCCGTACATGTGTGGTGGTGACTGTGTCTGCAGAGACTCTGCATCTTAACATCGCACAAAAATTAAGGAAATATGTGTTCGGTAGATTATGTCTTTGTTGTAACAATGCTTCTTGGCAATAAATCTTATACTGTTGGAGAGCCTGTGTATTTTCCTTTTAAATGGTGCCACATTTGTAAGGCACATGCTTTTGTGGGATGAGCAGCAGAGCTGACTATGTGGGTTGCACTCATGAAAAACTTGCCAAATCATCTCTGCCAAACACAAATTTCCTTACTTTTTGTGCAATGTTTTTTTTTTAATGTTTTGGTTGACACAGAACGTTTCTGGGCGGGGATTGGACGTGTTTTAGGAGTGGATATAATTCAGTGATTGGACAGGATTGAACTGGCGAATATGACAGACGCAAACATTGAGTTAGCTTTACCTGCAGACGCAGAGATGGCCTTCTTTCTGTTGGACAGGCCGAACACTGGTGGTTAGCTTGTGCTATAGCGTGCAGTAGCTTGGAGTGTAGGTACAGACAGTAAATGTAGACTGTACGTCCTGCATTCAGTGAGCACTTCTGGGGGTCACGAGCCCAGGAGGAGAGGCCCAGTTTAAATGCTGTGTTTACAAGCTGCAACACACGACGTTACGGACTCTACCTTTAGAGCTACATGTGTACATGCTTAAATGTGTACATTTAAAAAAAAGCAGAGAAGAAGAAAAAGAAATCATGCTGATGCTAATTCAAAACAGGAGACAGTCGTTTCTCAGATATGTCTGGGTACTTTCAAACAAAGTTGTCGAAAAATACATAATTGAGAGAATTAAGCATTTGAACTGGTGATTCAATGACTGAATAACATGGCCTGCTAAACAGGAGAGCAACATTCAGGTTAGGGGACTTTGTTCAATGCACCAGATACACAAAACCAAAGGAACAATATACTGTCAGTGGATCAAAGGGGTATAAGGAAACAGCAGATGCAGCAAATGAGTGTAAAATTGAATGTTTTTTGTTGAGTGTTTTACAAAGACCCACTGCCCATCACATTAAGGCTACTCCCAAGGAAAGAAAAAGCCCATTTCTGCTTTTCTCTTGATAAAAACAAACAAACATGAAGGCACTTAGAAGATGAAGGGAAACTACAGAGAGTCGAGAAGGTGGGAATAAGAGCGGGAGGCAGGGGGAGAAGCAGGTAGCTGAATTGACAAATTGAGCGACTCGAGAGGGCCGAGCGCCGTGTTGAATGAGCCTGCTGAGGTGCAGAATGGATTCTGCCGTAATGAAACGATTACCCTCACAAAGGACCCGCCGTGACAAGGAAGCAAAAACAATTATGTTGAAAGGGGGAAGGTCAATTTCAGGACATAACTGCTGTTAACCTGGTATCCTGCTAACAATTGCATTGTAGATGCTATTTGGTCATTCTTTGGATGAGTTTTCTGAATAATAAGACTTGTCTTTCCTTCCAACATAAATAGATTTGATGAGCCGGTAAATGTTGAGTTTGTAGTTTGAGGTAAATCAACATATTGTCATTAGTGGTGGTCGTCGTAAACATTCAATTTTCACCACTTCTGTCACAATTAGCCACTGTCAGCTTCATGTTGACAGCATGCAGTTTGCCGCTCCTGATGGATTTTTAATTAAGTATGAGCTTATCAAGCCTCACTGTTTTTAATTTGATTAAAGAGTGTGGAAGTAAAACTTCATTTGATGAGAGTGACACTTCCCAACGTTAAACTGGCTCTTCAATTAACACTGTTAAACCCCCAGAAGAGGCACTTAGAGAGTAAGAGATGGTGTGAATTTCCAATTATGTCTTATGTTTAAAGCTAAATGTGAGCATGAGACGCTAACATGTGTTGCTATAGTTTAACGCAACAATATCAATGAAATTAAAAACAAAATAAAACCAGAATAAATGCATTTGATATTTTTTACTGTACTTTTCATACCACCAAAAACTGCAGTTCCTTGAGTGGCCACTTGAGGCTGGCTCCAAAAGTGATTCTATCCCCATTAGGCCCCATATTAAAGTGTCCAACTTTACAGCAGAATAAACTTGTTAACAGCATGATGAAAAAAAAAGGAATTTCTTGTCTCAAGGCAACTGTACAGGGGCTTTAAATTTAACATCGCTCGCCCATTCAAATAAAGTCTTAAAATGATGGATGATTGGGGTTGTAGTTACTTTGAGTGACAGGTGGATGCTGTGTTGTGTGGTTGAAAGTGGCAGCTAGTGTATTATTCTTTGGGGGGACAGATGGACCAGGATGTCTAGTTTGTTGGCTGGACGCTAACAGATGATGGCATTTGCCATTAATGAGCTAACATATTTAGCATCACAATTGCGCTATTTTTACTTGAGACGAAGCATTTTAATGAAGCACAATAGATAGTTTCTTAAGTTAAGAGATGATAATAGTTTCTTCGTATGTCTACAGTCTGTAACTCTGCAGTTGTCTCATTGGTCACTCAGTTAGCTAAAGGGCAGGAGTGACTGTTGCACGTCTGGAGTTATATTAACTGCAGTGTGTTAAAAAAGTGCATTTGAAAAAAACATTGCCATGGCAGATGGCGTCAGCTGTCCAATCATGTTAAAGGAAAAGTCATGATAGCATTAGAAATTCGCTGCTGACAAAAAATCCAACATGGAGATTTTCTTAATGCCCAATTTACAGCTTCAAACCAGCAAATAACAAATGAACAGTTGACGTCCATTACATTTACGGCACATGTCAACTGATGAGGTCATGAATCGACTCCGCCTGTCACTTTGTGATACATCTTGACTTGTAGCTTTTGTCATCTCAAACTGGAACAGTAAGTCAGAGCCAGTCAAACGGTGCTCTTTAAAGATCAATAGGCCATGACCTTCAATCTGCAGGATGGATATAAACCCTCAGTCAGTCAGTAAGTCATTCAGGAAGTCACTGCTCGGCTGCAACACGTACATGAACTTAGCTGAGCAAGCAAACAATAGACACAGAGCCCTGCAGAAACATTTCCTCGTGCACTTGTGTCCTTTTTCACACACGAGCAACTCTCATGTTCTGCTTCGTCACATGCTTTCACCGCTCGCAGCTATCACATGGAGTTATAGTCACTCTAACCCCTCGTGCATTAGTTTCCAGGTTGATGTGAGTGTGTGTGCGTGTGTGTGTGTGTGTGTATGTGTAATTGACGGACTGACATCACAAACTGACTAGCGTTGTAACCTGAGGCGAAGTGACTGAAGGGGGTGTTGTTGTTAGTCCACTTTACAGCATGTTTGTTCAGGGTCTTTGGGTAAATCAATGAAGACCGTGGTGGAAAAATCAAAGAAATGTTGAGCAGGAATGATTACTTGTGGTTCTAAAAGGCACACTGTTACATTGACTCGTTTGTTTATTGGTTTATTTCTTTGAAACGATGTTAAATCTATGCTAATAATCACTGACATGCTAACACAATTTCACCAACATGTGGCACACAGACATACAACATTTTGATTTATTAGGTGATCTACTCTTTAGGTCTGTTTTATTTAACAGATCTTTTACCTATTTTTACCGTGAGTAAAACCAGCAAAAAACACATTTTATTAGACGTATTATAAATTAGGGCTGCATGGTGCTGCAGTGGTTAGCGCTGTCGCCTCACAGCGAGGAGGTTCCTGGTTTGAATCCCCGTCTGAAGGGAGCCTCTCTGTGTGGAGTTTACATGTTCTCCCCGTGCATGTGTGGTTTCTCTCCGGGTAGGCAACATATAACTTGCAGGGTTGCATGCAACAAAATTTGCCGCTTTGTTACCGAAAGGTCTGGTAACTTTGTAATGCTTGTGCACCACATAAACTCTGGTCGCAAAAAAAATGGATCTCAGTTTTAACTGTGGGGAATGACACAGAGCTGAATATTATTTAAATTTACAATCAAGAAAAAAACCCTAATAATCACCTCTCATAGTGTCTCTTGTGAGCTTTTGACTCAAGGTAAACGATTTGCACAAATGAGAATTGACAGAAGAAACAAATGAAAAGAAACTTATAGGTTCAATACATTTTTCCACGGAATGGAAATAGTCACAAAGACATTGCTTTGTTCAAAGTCTTTAATTCGGTGGGTTTGTCTTGGTCTGCTGCACATTCGATTTGTGTTCCCATGGCAACCAAATCACTTGTAAGATCCCTGGCAAATTATGTGAGCATTACCTTCATTACAGAGAGTGGTAGTGATGTCAGAGCTGGAGTCTGGGGTTTGTAAGGATATGAAAATCCTTTTATTCAATTTCAACAGAGCACTGAGTAAAACCTAATGGATCTACAGGGTGTGATCATTTAACATTGTTTACAGCTGCTCAGATTTTCTCTTTCTTGTATTTTTAAAGAATCATTTGTTTGTATTTATGACTCCTTAGAGGCTCAAATTTAGCCGCTCTTTGTCCATTTTTCTCAACAGATTGTCTCTGAATTGATGTCGCTGTTATTGCTTCTTAATTTGAGTCCCAGTCAGTTCGCCTGGCTACAGTTTAGTGGAGGAGGCCATTACATCTCTGCTCTGGTTTTAGACATGACTCGGGTCAGGGATGACATCAGAAAGTCTCATTTCCCTTCGCCCAGAGACTTCCAAAACTTCAGCACCGCAACGAGGTGGCAGAGCTGGCAGAGCATCCTCTTCTTCTTCTTCTGCTGCTGCTGCTGCTGCCGTCATTTTCATCTCTGCTGAATTACTACTTTCCAACTTTTTTGGCTGATACTTTGCAGACAAAAAAGCATTCCCCTGCAGCAATTTGAGAAAGAGAAAAAAAACAGATATGCCACTTAGAAAAACAATTATTCTAAGATTGCTGAATCACATTTGTACGCGTTTTAAAACAGATTGTGAAAGAGCATTTAACAATATGTCCAAGTCTTTCTGAACTAAATCTTATCTCCAGCCATCATCTGTCACTCAGCTTTAGGGAATAAACTGCCACAAGACACACTGGGACAGGTTTAATCCCTGTGGTCAAATTGGGGATTTAAACTCACCAGAACCACATAATATCCCCCGTGTGTTTCACTGTTACACTCACACGTATTTGAAAGCACACACACAATCGTGCACTGCTATTGTTGGGTGAACCTTGATAAAAAATATAATCAATTCCTTCTATCCTAACCTTGACATGTCTGTCAAACACAGAAGCACCACGTGTCTACAAGTCTACGTGTCACTTAATCTACATAGTGCCTGTGCACCGAACCTGCAGGCGGGCCAAACAACCGTACCAAGACTGCTTGAAAAGGTGGGACTTGTGGGTGGGTGCAGTTTGTTTGTAGTAAGGACATGAGCCGACCTCGATCCGACCTAACTGCTGGAAGCAACCACCGTGGACGCTCTCTATTCATCATGGCTGAACATGTGTTAAAGGCATACCCGATGGATCTTTGGAAACATATTTGGTAGATATGCAGGTCATGGTTCAGGAGGAGTAACGTGCGCCCTCTCCTGAACTGTCTTGAGAGCACCTTTGGCAACTTCAGAACATCAAAATTTTATTTTCAAGCCGTGGTTGCGCCTCATTTTCAAACTGCGTCGTTTACCTATAGTGATGAATGTAAACAATATAAAAACCGATGACCGGAGCCAAAATCAATCTGGGTATTTATCTGTCCATTTTGAAATTGGAAAGTGTCTTTGGAGCAGCCACAGCCAGGCAGGAGTCAACTAGTCTTTGTTTACTTCAGGGATTATTCCAGCAAGAAATTCAGAACAATTAAAGAGCCTTGTCCTCGCACATCACACATTTTGGTCTGCTTGAAAGTGTCCCTGTGTCTAACCTGTTAACTTACTCTTGACACAGTCATCTCAATGTATGTGTGCAAAAAACATTCTGTCTACAGTCTAAAACAGAAGTCCTCACAAAGATAGAAGGCCGCACAAACACACACACACACTCCCCTCTCTTGCCCTCCACACAGCCCTGCTCATCACTCACTATTACATCATGCAATTAAAGTTGAACATAGGAACTCTGGCTGGGCTTATTTCCAAACACAGTGTAACTCAAAATTGATTTCCCCTCCACATGATCCCACACTGGTGACTAAAAAACAACAACAACCCTGTAGATTTTGCGGTTAGTGCAGCAGAAAGGAGACCACTGCTACTACGGCACACTTGTTACAGACTCGATAGAGCACACACCCTAACCCATGGGATCAGCCATCATAATGAAACAAGTCCCAGGAATGATGAATTATGGGTAATTATGGGGCTGCTGCTGCAACCCGTTCAGAGAGAACTTAATATCAAGTCTCAATGAACACTTTATAAATATTAATTGTTTTGTCCATGGAGCAGAGGTATCTACGTGAAGGACTCATTAAGTGGAACTCATTTCTTGGAGGCACAGCTGGCCTGCAGGCTACAAAAAAAAACTCCCTCACAGGTTGGGTTTAATAGGTTAGAGCTTGATAAAGAAAAACAATTATAGCTTTGATTGAAAAAGAAACCTAACAATGAATTCATGAATGATTCAAAGCTTACAATACATTTTTCTCCTTAAACCAACATTTTCAACTAAAATTCACTTTTTTGTCCCCACAATTTAAGACGTAGTGAGCCCTCCGTAGATATTATGACATAAACAGTAAAGATGGAGCTCTCATTAAGCATCTCAAGCAACTCTTAAAAACTAATTCAGCATACCTTATATGGAAACAATTATTCATCCTGTCATTTGCCCAACACGTACCCTCCTTTTTGCCTTCAATGCAAACAGATGACAAAGAAACATCAGAAAACATATTTGAACAGAATATTTGAATTATACATCTAAACCTGAACAAGGCATACTAATTGGCAAGTGTTTCTATTATTTTGTTGACCTATTTTTACAGAACCAATGATGCAATGAATTTCAACAGCAAAAAAAGCTGCAACAATACCTCTAATTAGTATAAGGGGACCCATTGTACCGCCTTAATATATTACAATGTTGGATGTTTACATTAGACTTGGCAAAAAATCCTAAATATGAAAAACGTTGGGGCTTTTTGGGAGATAGAAATCAAGGAGAGCGAGATTGGGGAATGACATGCGGTGAAGGAGTCACAGGTCGCATTTTAACCCGGGCGTCCGGCTTGAAGGACTACAGCCTTCATACATGTTTTTTTTTGTTTTTTTGGGGAGGGGTTGCCTTTTTTTAGACACAGTGGATAGATTAAGGATTCAGGAATGCGAATGGGGAGTGACATGAAGGAAAGTAGCCACAGGTTGGACTTGATACCTATCTAGGTAGCATTCATTCAACCAATCCGCTAGGCCCCCGACGCCCCAGGAGGAAGATGTTCTTGTAAGTCACTGTTTTCAGTCCTCAGAACGTTGTAGCTTGTTACTGAACATGTGCGGTTTAAGTTTTTGTTTCTCTCTTAAACACCACATTTCCAGATATGGTTCTTTCAAAATAAAAGCGCCCCAACAACATCAAATCTGAGTACTTTTATTGTGAAGGATTTGTCATCAAATTAACTGAGCTTTAACTGAGATTTTCAATGTATTAACAGCCAGTCCTTTGACCTTCAGTCACAGACACAGCCCGGGCCTTGTAATCATTTTGGACCTAAGACAAGCGAGACATCAGTTTAAACACACCTTCAGCAAGTAGACCTGTTGCCATGGAGATGCAAATCCATTCAAGCACATAGCCTGTATTAAAGGCCCGGAAAGACCGAAAGATATTCATGTACGATTGTATTCAAAAAGGTGGACATTTCGGATGAAGAACCAGAATTGATGTCACCTATTAGGTTTAGGGTATGCTCGTAACTCTGAGACAGCGCTCAGTCTTTTGTGTAAGCTGACCAATCAGAAGATGGCTTTTAGGGCAGGGCGGCCTTAAAGAGACAGTAGCTAAAAACAGACTATGAACTGAGGAGCAGCATAAAGGACCAGTATGAGATAGATAAGGATTTTTCAGAACTGTGAATCATGCAAAGCACCTTTAGAGGAGTCTTAGAATAAAAATACAGAGCTGGAAATGAGCACAATAGATCCCCTTTAAACTCCTATGTGAGATGTGATATGTGGTTATGATCCAATTTAACAACTTCAAATAGATCATTCTTATCCTATCTCTTTTCTTCTATACCCCCAAAGAGATTCGAGCTCAGATACCTACAGCGGCATTGTAATGAAGTGAGACAGCACTCAGCAAAACAAACAGTTCAAGGACAAATGATCTCACAGCCCATATAGTGCAGGAGAAGATAGTGCAAAACGCCCACCGGGGACGGCTCCTTGGCCAGTTCTTACTTATTAGGATGGCTGGCTGAGCTTGCAGACACCCTGAGGGAAGAGGATGTTGAGATGGTGGGTGGTGCCGGGCGGAAAGAGCCACTTCAGTATTCCACAGGATAGATGAGAGGGGTCAGGGTTGATTATTGTGTGCACTTCCTGCTTCAGCTTTGTGGAGGTCAGCCGGCAACTGACCTTTACTTTGGACAAAGTTTTCGAGGGAAATTGTGTGCTATGATGGGTTCAACAGTGGATTATGAGGACATATTTGCTTCTTCAGTTGTTTCTTCCTGTGAAGTGTTTCAGAGTTCTTGTGGAGAGTTTTCATCTTCAGAAAGCATCTTTAAACTTTAAGGTGAAATGGGTTTTTGAACAAAATAACAAATTGTCAGTTTGGTGTTTTCAACTTTTTGCGCCCTCAACCTTTTGAGAGAATTTTGCTTTTTTTAATTAGTGGTTGTCCTTATTTTTATCCATGCTGGCATTATGGCTTTTCAAAAATAATTTTTTTTCCATGGTTGGTATTTTGTCCACACAGAAATGTCTCATTATTTTGTAGGGACATTTGAGGTATTCAGAACATTTACAGGATGAGCATAAACCTTTTTAAGATATTGACGATTACCAGAATGGATGCACAGCTACGTATATCAAAACCACGATATGATACAGGTACCTGAGCTTTGAGTATACCAATCCTAATCTAGAGTTTAATTGGTTAAGTTGGGAAGTTATTTGGTATATTGGTTGTGTTACAATATGCAGTACCCCTTAAATGGTGGCTTTACATATTTTGCAATATGTAACGCCAACACAGAACTCAAAACAACTGGCATTTTTAGTTCCTCAGTGGTTTGAGAAAATCTTGCGTGGTGCTAATGCATGATGTAGAACACACAGAAAGAGGTAAAACATAGATGTAATTACAGTGATTGGACAGGCCCAGTTTAACCGATATCTGATACAGCTTTTTGTGTCAAACTGAAATACATTTTTGATCGATGCATTCCTTGTTTCTCGAAGAAGCAGCACTATGAAAAGACATACGTGCTTCTGAGTAAAACTACAGGATGGATTGTTGTTGCTAACCTCACATTTATCTTGTGTTAAATGCTATTTAGCAAGTTGTAACTCTAACACACACAAGGTTATGACTTCATTTAACACCTTTAAACATGTTCAGGTTAGCATTTAGCTCAGAGCCATTTCATAGCTGCTAGCATGGCTGCAGAATCATCCTTGTTCAATCCTTTTGGATCCTTTTTGTAGGTTAAAGTTTTACCATCAGGAGAGACACATTTATAAAGTAAACTGTATTTTTTCAGCAGATGATTGTTGCAAGAAACTCTTTGGTTGTTCGACTCGGCATGGAAATCTGGTCATTTAAGGGCCGTGAGCCACAGCAAGAAATGTCCCCCTGTGGAGTACAGAGAACGGGGGTGGAGGTTGTAGCTGATGACTTCTTGCGGAGAATGATGAAATGAGGAAGCTGACGAAACGCAAAGGCTTGATAATAATGAAAACTAAAGGCAGAGAAAAAGTTGCAATTAAAAGGAAATCAGCAGTATAGGCTAACAATGAGGGTTGGATGCAGTTTTTGATGGAATAGTTGGGGCCAGTTAATAAAGACAGCTGATAACTCAATTGACAGAACCAGACGATGACTGCAGGAATTTTTGCATGCATTCACAAAAGTGTGAGAATCGATCATTGTTTTGTTATTTATTCCTCCTCCTCTTCCTGCTCATAGTATTCTCCCTTTCCTCAAAATATTGCTTTAATATTAATGCATGGCATTCTAAATGTCTCTTCTCCTTTCAGCTATTGTCTCACCCTGCAGCTCTGAGTGAGCTGCTTATTACTGTGAATTAGGGAAGGTCAATATTTCCTCTCCTGGTGTGGTTTTCTGGTGTAGTGCTGCAGTGATCACTGTGTGGTGCAATCAGAGAGCTGGCTTGAATCAGTGCAGAGGAGAGCAGATGGAATTAGTTAAAATACATGAAAAGCCAACGTAATTCTGGGAAATTTTGGAATATAATGAGACAGTGGAGAAATTTGTGAGTCTAGTAGTTAAATCGGTGGACTGCTGCAACCCTGATGCAGTGTTAGTGTCACATTTTGGTGTAAACATTGCAATATTGAGGCTTAATTTGAATGCAGAGTCGATAAACAGATAATGGTATGTCTGGATGAAATAAAGACAGACAAGCCAGTAGTCACCCCTTCCCTACAGACTTTATGTGGACTGTTTCATTGACCCAACAAGCGTCAGTGATCAATGTCCCATGTGATCGAGGGTGACATTACTTCCTTTGGGCGACCGGCAGTAACTGCACGTGTCGGTTGCAACAACCCAGAGCAGATGGGTTTTAGTGCTGAACACAGAGACATCTGAAAACATTGCTTTACGTCTGATATATATGGGGAGAAGGAGAAGCTGGAGGTGGTGTGAAGACAAAATGGCAGGAGATGAGACCCGTGCAGCGAATGTCCATGTGAAGCAGTGACCTTTGGGATTTAATGTAAAAGTAAAAGAACAAGTTAGAAAAAAAACAAGCTACAAAAGAACGAGGGAGGTAAAGCCAGATAAACGTACATACGTATCATTTTGCAGATATGGCATAATGAATGACCTTACATAAATAACTATACATAGACTCTAGTTACGCTGTATGAATGAAACACACCATGACACTGAATAAAACACTATTCTTTTGTACACTTTTTGACAGTGTTTTATTAAGTTTAAAGAGATATATCTCTAGGAGCCCGATCTTAAATACGTTTTTTTTATCCCTGGTGCTAAAAAAAATGTTGAGTTTAAGTTGTAGCGCACATTATATTTGCCAAATGTTTTCCCTGTGTTATTGAACTGTGTCGCAAGAGTGACAAAGTACTGAAGTCTGGAGTTCTGCCACTGAAGCTTCAACTTTCTCACTTGTGTGGCTTCGCTGCGGTCTCTGTTGTCTAGCTCCACAGTCGACCGTCTCACTCTGCAGTCGGAGCACAGCAGAGGGCTAGCCGAGTTCAAAACACAACTCTGCGTCTGTGATGCCACAGTCGGCCTCACAGCGAGGCAGCAGCTCTGCAAGCTCCGTGAGCTCAAGCTAAAGTTACAGTTTCACAGCGAGCGCAGGACGGCCTCAGGTTCAATGATCCTGTCACATTCGCAGTAGTCAGAATGTTTTTCCCTCACAGGGCTTTATTTCTCATCACAGTAGAAGTTAGTGGGATGATTGTGGTGGCACAAGAAGGAATTTAAGTATTGCTGTATTTTTACAGTAATAACAGTTTTGGCTACTTCAAACGAAATTGGTTAAAAAAATCATTCTGAATGAATGAATTGATAAAGAGATAAATTGTGAACTCTCAGTAGAGTCACCTTTGTCACACCATGACACGATTCCACAAGAAAACAGTTTGCTTTGTTACCGTTCAGATTCCAGTGGAGGTTGTCTGAAGGTATTTTTAGGCAAAAATCTGCCAGATTCACTCATTGGCATTCGAGTATAAATCATTTTGTCAGCCTGTAGGGTTTGCTAAGGTCAGGCTGTTTGTTTGCTGTTCAGAAAAAAAGACACAACGGCACACAAAAAGCCACAGGGAAGACACAGACACACTACCTACAGTATAAGGAGGATCATCTGGCAGCAGTTCTGGTGCTCATCAGACTCGGGGGAGGCCTTGGTTTAATGAAGGATGACAAATTCTACTTTAAATCGTGTTTCACAGTGGCACTTCGTCAAAAATTGCACAGTCATGTTGTGATATTTTTTTGGCCTTAATTAAAAAATCACAGCAGAGAGAGGGAGCGAAATATTTGGCGAAAGATAAGGCTGCTTCGCCAGATACATGATAAGCATCCAAAAGCTGGAGACAGGTGGTGAGTGCGTAAATGTGACGTAAGCAGGCAGCGAAACTATCTCCCATCAGGCTCAAAACAACCAACAAATTAATTAATCTGTCTTTTGTAATGAAAGTACCTCACCACAAGGTCAATGCCATCCATCCAAGTCCACGACACCAGGCCAACCCCATCTGCTGATGGTTTATCATCGAAATCTCCAGAACGAGTCGAGTGAGATTATCAATATTAATAACAACCAATGTTGACCAAAGGGCCTCTTAAAGGACCTTGCATACATTTGTTTTGTCAGCTGATTAAGAATGAACTTTAACTTTAGTCAGGAAGGAGAGAAGAGTGTTGAGAATTGATGTGACCAAGACCTTTTGGGGGAAAAGAACATCACTATAAATATTGTATATACAGTATATACAAAAAGGCAATTGTTGCCTTCATTAGATAGGACAGCTGAAAAGAGACAGGAAATGTTGCGATGAGAGAGTGGGGGATGACATGCAGCAAAGGGCAGAGGTCGGATTTGAAACCCACGGCCGGTGCGAAGAGGACTATAGCCTCCGTACATGGGGCATGCAACATAACCAGTAGGCTAGCCGGCTCCCAGCACTATAAATATTTGGACTTTTTTTTTTGCAGATTCAATAAAGAAGAAACAGTACTGTGTAAAATATGAAGAACATCCAAATCATATAGAAATTGTGAGTTATAGCTATGACGCACACATCATATTTGTTCATTCATTGCGATATCCGTCATGTCTTGCAGACATTGAAGGCCATAAATTGATGGAAGTCAAAAGTATTAGGAATATATTTAAAATTCAGCTGAGGTTCTTTTCATTTGATCATATATTGTGTCTGACTCAGCAGATTACCTCTGAGTCTCACTTCATTGAGAAAACTTCTCACCCTGACTCAATTCCTGTTTTAGCACTTGTTCAAAAATGGCTGACCCAAGGCCTGAGCAGAAATGTTCTGTCCCCTCTATTCGCCACAGAAAACTTCAAAGCTACATTTTCAGTGGTTTTTGTATTCCTCCTTCGCTTTGGTTCAGTTTCTATTTTACTGGGGGAAAATACAGAATATTTTACAGCTCATTGACTTGATTGAGAATCTTCTCCGGACCTTCTACCTCCTGAATCCATGTGAGTCGACGGGTTCCTACAAGCTTAGCTCTTTTCCATGGCCGTGTCTCACTTCAGCTGACCTCCTAAACCACATTTTCTACAAGCAAATCTTTGACCTTCGGCTGATTTATTAAGGCGCTACCTCTGTGTTTCCATTTGTACTTAGTATTCATGTCTCCTCTCAGGCCTGTCTCCTTGGGTACTTTCTGCATCCGCAGGGAGTTGAGTAAATGTCATTTTTTCTCAGAGATAATTGGACCCAGGAACATAGCGGGAGGGATTTTCTTCATGGTTCACTCTGACAATCTGACATCCAGGTTAACGTCTGTTCATATCAGCTCTGTTGCACCAGGAAATTCGAGTCCAGACACAGGCAAACTGTCAGTTATCTTTTTTTCCATCCATTTCTAAGCAGTGCGCTCTCTTTACCCTTTTCAGTCAAATGAGAATGCAGGGCTGATGAATATTACAGAGGTGAACGGAAAAAGATCTCTCTTTGGGACTTTCATGAAAGGTAAAAGTTCTTCTCGCGGTCAAACATTTGAATATCCAGTCACTCTTTAATTGAACTACTTTGAAGGTAATGTAGAAGTACTATTCATTGTGCTAATCGTATATCCTTAATTGTGCTGTGATTAACTTTCTGGATTTTCAAGCCACTTGACGTTCACGAAAGGGTGTCTGCATATACTGGTAAATCTGTTCATTATGGTATTAGTTTGAGAAGTACAAAGAACTCTTTGATATCGCCATCTCTTTTCGGGATAGTTTGCAGGCAAAGGTATTCAGAAAAGGTTAGTGTTGGGTGTAATTATCTTAAGATATTTCACTTGTGTCTGTGTAGGTTCTCAGTCATCCAGGTCATTGTAAATTCGAAGCTTGATCCAAAGGCAACTGGACTTGGTGGAAGATCTTAAAGACCTTTGGATCAAACTTAGAATATTTCACTTTCACACTCATAAAGAACGTGATGTAAAACGTCTTATATTATTGTTGTATATTGAATTGTAAACCCTTTATATCTTGTATCAGCCAGAGTTTTGTCCTAACATGCCATTCCTCTGATTTAACGATGCACAGTAGAAACTGCTTTATTGGCCCAGATCCACCAATAGTTGTGGACTTTATTCCTTGAAGGAAGCCAAATCCATCCTTCGGACTGACTGTCTGCTTTATCGCCTTTTTCCAATTACCACAAGCATGACCCTGTTCTGCTCAGCAATGGCTCTGAACTGCTGCTCATGCCTCTTTTGGAGTGACTCTTCTCTGATTAATTAATGGATGTTAAAAATACTTTTCAATGCCACACCAACGCTTGTCACACTTTTGTGGTTGGAAAAACATTGATTAATCAGATCAATCTAGATGTGCCAGAAATGGAATTTGGGCCACCAGTCTGAATATAGCCCAAATACATTTGTCCCAAATACTGAACATAACACACATAATACACTGATTGGCATTAGCAAAGTGAACTCTGTTGAAAATGAAAACAAGGAAGTCTTAGACTTGGACCTGCAAAACATTTAGAGCCAAAGCAAAATGTTGGTATGTGCTTAAAGTTTGGCTTTTTTTATTGTAATATCTATTAATAGTTTTGTGTTCAATATCAATCCTTGACAACAATAGAATCAGAGTTAAAGCTGCTTTAGAAAGGCACACTTGGATTGGGTGTGCTTATGCCTGTCAATGTAGCAGGTAGTGTTGTAGCCAAGACCACACTAACCGAGACCAAGACATACCCGAGACCAGAGTGCTCAGAGACCAAGACAAGACCGAGACATTTAGGGGTCGAGACCAAGTCAAGACCAAGATCAAGGGAGGGCGAGAGCGAGACAAGACCGAGACATTTAGGAATCGAGAAAGAGTCGAGACCAAGACCAAGGGAGGGGGAGAGCGATACAAGACCAATACCAAGGGAGGGCGAGAGCGAGACAAGACCGAGACATTTAGGAATCGAGAAAGAGTCGAGTCCAAGACCAAGGGAGGGGGAGAGCGATACAAGACCAAGACCAAGGGAGGGCGAGAGCGATACAAGACCAAGACATTAAGGGATCGAGAAAGAGTCGAGGCCAAGACCAAGGGAGGGGGAGAGCGATACAAAACCAAGACATTAAGGGATCGAGAAAGAGTCGAGACCAAGACCAAGGGAGGGCGAGACCGAGACAAGACCAAGACATTAAGGGATCGAGAAAGAGTCGAGACCAAGACCAAGGGAGGGCGAGACCGAGACAAGACCAAGACCAAGGGAGGCCGAGGCCGAGACAAGACAGAGACCATAAATATCACTGAATAAATCCTCATCTTGTGTGCAGGGGTGTGTCACTCACTTCGACCGTAACACTGGGAAGGTTGCAACCGTAACCAGGGGATAAAAATGAAACTTCAAATGAATTGAAGGGACGTTTTCCTAATAATCACAGTAATTCACAGTAAATAGAAAAACAGAAAAACAGCCTATCAGTGTTGGTCTTGACAGGTCTTGATTTAAAATCCGGAGTCCACCCAGTCTGAGACCGAGACAAGACCGAGTAAAAATGCTTTTGGTTCCGAGACGAGACCGAGACAGATTTCGAGTTCTACAACAATAGTAACAGGAAGAAGAAACGAGCAACTCCACATTGAAAACGTTGAGTTCATAAAGATCCTCATTAAGCTCTCAGTGGTAGAGACGACTCGACAGTTGGATTAAAGGTCAGCTCTAACAAAGTGTTATTTTAAGCTGTGCTGAGGAGCTCAGATGTATGAACTTCTGTTCAGGTTGCGTTACATTTTTTGTGGGTACATCTTAACAACATGAAATAATTGTGTAGGTATTTGACCTTTTTGAAACTTCCTTCATGTTGCTCTGAAAGCTTTCAATCAGTGGTTGTCAGACCTTTTTTTAAAGCCAGCATGCAATGAAAGTTGGCCCACCACCTGAGAAACCACGCTGTGATTCTCTTTCTTTATAGTTTATTTGGAGTTATTTAATCCCTAACTTTTTAATCCTCAGAATAAATGATAACCAATAACAATGATTTTAGTGTAAAAGGTGTCAGTACAAGCCATGTTAATGAACCTCGACGGTGTTTCTGTCTCTGTAACACATTTCTCTTCGACTCCCCCACATCATCTGACCGTTTGATTGACAACGCAGGCTTCCTTTTATTTCAGTGGGTGGTGAGTTACATAAGGCGGAGAGTTGATGGAGGGATGATTGCCCTCTGTGCTGCTTCTGCCCATACAGCGCTCCATGTAGCCTTGGACATCTAAGGGCTGCATGCTATTAATTTCAGCCCGTAGCAAACAAGCTTTACAGTAAAACAGGCAGAAATTATTTTCATTTACTTGATCAAATGTGTTAATAAGAGACTCAAATGCTACAAGTGACATTTCCTTAACACATAAATTCTTACGCTAATTTTCCAAAATATACTCCTAGATTTGGCTCTACTAATTTCCACCAAAAGGTGAAAAACCCAGTGAAAAAAAATCTCACTCTCAGATGTTAACAGCTGGATATTAATGAAAACTAATTGAATGTCATATTGTTGTGCTCAATAACATGCATTCAAAGCTGTAGCTGCTTCTAAGCAACAGGGTCATAAAGTCTTACAATGTCCGAACTGGTGGATATTTTAAAAACTATCTTCTGTAAAATATTTACTATGTTGAGTCAACAAATAATGTAATACTGGACTTGATAAAAACAGTGACAAGCACTGGGGCAACAACAGGGGTCTTTCTAAGCTCCCCGCCTTTTATATTTTGCGGAGTGTCACAAAACTATGCAGAGGATGAAGCTAGTTGGAGCTAACACCACCCCTCCCCCTGGGGAAATCGCTAAGAAGTGGTTGAACGCCTGCAAAATAAGTTAATGTGATTTTCTTTCAAATGAAAATACAGGATCAAAGGTCAAGACTGCACTTTCACACTCCATGATGTAGCTATCAAAGCAGCTGACTGCAGAGAATCTTGGGAATTGTTGTACAGTACAATGTGTACTTACGCTGTAACTACAACTTGCAGCTGTACTTTCAGGACTTATAGGCTCTCTCATTCTTATTAGTATGTATCAATCAGTTCGTTAATTTACTGACAACTAAGATAACTATTGATGAGTGAATTAGCAGCCTTTAAGGGCCCTTGAGAGTCTGGTGTCCCGATGCATTAGCTTACATTGTTGAGGAAGTGATCCAGCCACAGAGATGTGTTTTAAACAGCGCTTTTAAATAAAGATTGAACATTAAAGGTCACTTATCTCCTCCTTTTCAACCAGTTTAAATAAGTCTCAGAGCTCCCTAAAACATGTCTGTGAAGTTTCTTGTTCTAAATCCTCTCTGATCCTGTATTTGATCATGCCTATAAACCCCTCTATTTCAGCCCTGCTCAGAACAGGCTGTTTCTGTGTCTGTAGCTTTAAATGCAAATGAGCTGTGTCTGACCACGCCCCTCTCTGGAATGGCCTGGGTGACTTGAGCTTTCTAACACAATGCCTAATTATTTACTGAGAAGGCAGACTCAGAGGGCAGAACAAACACCAAGCTGTGGGAGTGTCACCCACCTTGGGGAGGGGTTACTGCCCTTTGTGATGTCATGAAGGGAAAAACTGCAATCGGTCTGTTTGAGCACACATTTTCTGAAAAGTGGGGCAGGCAAAAGATGGAGAGGATGGACTTTTCCGTGAGGACGGGTTTGAAGACAGACTAGGGACACATACAAGTGTTAGAAAAACATGGTAAAGTGTATTTTGCATAACATGTGACCTTTAAATTTAAGACAGAAGACACAAACAACCCAAAGAGCTCAAAAAAATCTGAAAGTCTACATTTTTTTAAGTCTGGTCAGAATTTCCCTGATGGGGGAGGGAATCGACTTGGGCACATGACCTCAAATCTTGCATTCTTTTTACGGCCCTGCCTCCTTTTAATTATGTCGCTTTAGGAACCTCTACTTTAACAGCCCTGCTAAAAATTGATTTATAGAAATGTCTTCTTTGGATTCTCTTGGAATTCTCCTCCATGCATGCAAGCCTTTAAAAAATCATTACCACTGAAATTAGAGTGGTGGAATAATTCATTGGCATGGTCTGGGAATGTCACGGTATGTAGAAACAGGAGGACTGGACCCAATTGCAGATTAACGAAAATACTTATTTATTTTAACAAAAACGGCAAAAGGCAAAAATGCAAACAAAAACTTACTGAAATGATAAATCCAAAAAAGTCCAACACAGGGAAACACGAGAAGCAAGGGGAAGCAAGCACGAACATCCAACACCGACAACAAAAGACAAAACAATGAACCGACACAGAGGGGAAGCACCAAGAGCAGAAATTACAAAGACAGGTAACACTTAAGACCAAACATTAACACACAGGGAAACAAGCAACACTAGGGGAAAATGAGAACTAAAACAAGATAAGAAATCAAAACTCTGAAATATAAAACTAAAACAAGACCAAATCATGACAGGGAACTTCTTTGTTCAGATTATGAACAGTAATGGCTTCCTTGGGGGGGATTTAAATAGAAAACCAAGCGGTAAATCAACCTTTAATATGTAGGATATCAACGAAAAGATATTTAACCTTCAAGGCCGGTTATGTGTCGTTGACTTGGGACAATAAATGCACAAATTTAGCTGGAAACACCTGTAATATACAAGCTAGCACCTTAGCTTGAGTCCTATGTTGGATGATTCTAATTGATTCTCAGAGGGATCCATACCTAAAGCTGTGATCTGAATTGCAATGATCCTACCATGTGTCTTGTTTTCTCAGCTGGATTTGTCAGTGTAATCCAAGCTAACGTTATTATCTCTCTCCTTCTTTTCCATGCCGCTGCACCTGATCTCCCTGCTGTCCACTACAGGTAAGCCTCTCTCTGTTTCACTAACACTGGTCCGAGTGCATTCTCCCAATTTACTCGCAGTTTAATGGTTCAGGTCGCTTGCCAAGCATGAAAACAACTTACCGCAGACTAACAAGTTGTGTAATGGGAATTCTGTACATTTTCCAACTGCATAGCTGCCAGTGGATGTGCTGGCTTTATTCCCCTGCTCTGAGGTTGGCAGCACAGAAAGCAAACATTATTTAGTTGGTATGTTGTGTAACTGATTAGAGGAAGCAAAGAGAAAATCCTCTTCTCTTGTTGTTTCCTCTTGTAAATTCAGTGTCTGTGACATCTCATTGCAGAGCTGCAGCTGATTATTCCTTTTATTATGTTCCTTTTTTTTTAACTGTTAAGAAAAGTGTGATATCTCATTACTAGGAAGCTTCTCACTGTCTCGGCATTGTTTTGTAACTCTCAGGTGGTTTGTTATCCAAATTCATGCGTCAGTGGAGCGCTGTGCGCCTTAGTTTCTGCTTTAAATTGTTTATAAAAGCAGCATCCTTTTAAACCTCACTCTTTATATCCGCACTTCATTATTATCTCTCTTTTATCTCCTGTCTTGTGTATCCTTGTTTGTCGAGCTGTCGTACAATATTTAAACTCCTGTTATCTCAGAACGGTGCATCAGATGAATAACTGAACACTTAGTTTCCTAAATATGTCGAATAAAACTCTAGAAAATTCAGCAGCCTTTCTGTCGAGGCTCTTCCTCACTTGTGCTTTCTGTATAAGATATTAAACAGACCTTCAGTACAGCAGAACATTTGAAGAAAAATGATGGTGGTTGAAGATCGTTTCAATAACGCTGGCCTTACTTTCCAGTTTTGACTTATCAAAACATGAACTACTCAGGGTCCTGAGCAGGACAACTTTGATACAGACATTGATCTTTCTGCATTTATACTTCTGTATTGGAGCGCAGGCTGTTCAGCTGCTGCTGATTGTTGGTATTTAAAAAATGTTAACCAAGGAAAGAGTTTGGTGTTCTAACAATACAAGGCCAGGCTGTTTTTGCACATTTTAAAGTGTCATTGTTTGGTGATACTTTACTTTAATAGGGTTTAGTATTTTTTGATCATTTATGTGAAATAAAAAGATGGCCAAAAAAAAAAAGGTAAGAAATTGAGGAAATGTTGGTTTCTAACATAAGCTGAAAATGTTAGCATATCCAATTAGCGTAATCATGGTTTCTGCTATCAAGGATTAAGCTAACATTAGACAAAACACAAAACTGTCTTGTGTTACCAAGTGCGCTATGTTAGCTGTGTAAAAAACATCAAAGTATTTTCTTTTTTTCTTTATTATAGTTAGAAATGAGTCTAGAATTTGTTGCATTGCAAAAAAACTGCTGTTTTTCTGTCTTTGTAGCTCTACTACATTGTGTAGTTAGCGCCAACTTCAATCTTTTAACAAAACATTTCCTCACTATGGTTAGCTTAAGTGTCAGTCTTTTGGTATTATGTCATGTACAGTACAGTAAGAAGCCAGTGTGTATTATGTATTTGTTCCATACAATAAAAAGGTCAAAAGTCAGAGTTGTTAACCAACTCAACATTAGCTTTATAAGCTAGGTAACTGCAGCAGATAAAGTTTGCTAGCATGAGTCGGCATTTCCACTGGGAAAAGTTTTAGCATTGTTTTTAGAAGAACTAACTATATCTGAAACCAAAAACATGTTATTTAACTGCATTTTGTTCTGTGTTGGACGGTGGTGTTTTATGGACAAAGCATCGGTAGGCTAACAGTTCAGTTTGGGTTAAAATGGAGAAATGTTTAAAAGGAAAAACCTCTGATTCTGCTCTCAACTCTTTCTTGCTGTTAATTATTACCAAATTACATGGCGGGAAGTTAGAAACCTGTAAAATACAGCTCCCTTGAACAAACTAGTACAAACTCACATACTGCTTGTTGATGTTGTTGTAGTATCTGTTTCAAACGATTTTCTGTCTGTTGGATGACCCCGGTTAGGATTGCCGTTAGCCGTTTTGAATTCGGCTGTTACAGAGGGTGTCATGTGTTCGCTTTAATGTTTCTTCCAGGAGGGATTTGAAGCTTTGATCCTCCAGCAACACTGCGCTCTGGCCACCCTTCTAAATTATTACCCACTGAGCGCCAAACTCTGGCAAAAATTGTCTTGTCTGTGCGAACATAAAATGGGGTCAGCGGCTGTTTAGGTGGTTTATTTATTTCTGGATTACTGCCAGCCTCAAATCACTGTGTTAGCTGTGCTCTGATCGTCTGAGTTTATTAGAACAATACTATGACCTTCCAAAAAATGGTCCATCTCAAAATCTGAAGCAGATGTTCTGAATGTTTTCAGCAGAACAAATGTCATATTAAGGCTCTCTATCTCCTGTTCGTGACGCGTGGATGGTTTATTTCTCAGTTTACCTGTCGCTGGCAGATGGGTCAGAAAGTAAATTTTGGTTGCTGGCTCCGGCTGTCTGGCTCTGAAACAGGCGTTGAAGCATCAGATGGCTGAAACGAGCATGGTGAATGCAGCAGGGCTATTCATCATTGCAAGAGGCTCTCTATCACAGTTTAATCACCGCTCTGCCAATGTTTGCTGCTCTCAATGATCAAAAGGAAAAGGTGCATTTTTTAAACCGTGAACTTTCAGTCATACTCATGGTGTGCGGCTTCACAGGAGTGAGGAACTTTTGCACTCGGCAAACTTTAGAAATGTAATGAAAGTACATCCTTAACTTGTTTCTTGAATTAGGAAGTTAATTTCTGGAGATGTATCGTGCTCTTCTGAAGAGGCTGAAGAGGACAGGGTTACTAATGCACCATTCAGGACGAGACATTTTACAGGTTTAAAGTGAAATTTGGTTTCCATCTGATTAAGGTTTGTACTACACAAGGTGACTTCAAAAGCAGGTGTGATGTCGGTTGTAAGGCCCATCATTTGTACGGGCTATTTGAGCTCGAGTTTACACTCTTGGCCTTTTGTAGCAAAATCCAAGTGCAGAAGATTTAACAGATGAAAAAAAACTTAACAGTGTTTTGGCAGAAGAATATTCACACATGTTTTTTAAAACTGAAAATACATAGAAATGAAGAGGCCTGAGACCGTGCAATGCATTCTGGAACATGTAGGCGTGGCTTGCAAAGCCACCATGCTGGAAAACTCCGGTCTATATTGCATGCAATGAGAAATGATTTGCTTTAATCAACAACATTTACTTTCGATAGAATAGCCTTCCACGTTAAATGTAGCAAGAGTTCTGGTTTAAACTTGAGACATGATATACACTCATAATACTCTAAGTAAGAATAGCTTTCCCCCCTAAATTGGTAAAGTATAGTTTCAAAACCATCTCCAAAAAAGCCTGCAACACTCATTGCAAGAGTAAATATGCAAGTGGTGCTCTTTACATCGGCAGCTATAGGACGTGATAAATCCGACTTCTTCTTACTGTAAAGTCACTTTAGCTCGCCCAATAAATAACCGACCATTCTACACTGTCGTTTACCTCCACCCACAGTCACCTAAGGTTTTATTATGACGGACCTAAGACACCCACAGAAGACATTCCCAGTTCATGTTGCCTGATGAAAGCTAAAGAAATGATTGCATATGAGAAATTCCTTCATGAAACACTTCAAGAAACTTTTTTTCAAAGAAATAGCTCCTGGCATCTTTCGGATAAAAAGAAAATCTGCGGTTGAAGTAAAAAAAAAAAATGGCGTATGGCTCTGACTTGTTCTCCCAGGTGTAATGGTATTTCTAGCAGTGACCTCAGCACAGTAGAAGAAATGGTTGAGCTGCTTTAGCTGCTGTATAGCGTATTACTGTTACAGTGATTTATCATTCAACCCCAGAGGAGAAAAAAAGGGTTAACGTTTCCCCCTGATGTGAAACTGAATTAGAGGGTTGAGTTTTGTTCGGCTCGCTGCTACCTCCCTCTTCTCATTATTTTCATTTATTCTGGATTCTTCCAGCGTAATCACGTTCAAATAGCACCGTGCAGCAAGGAGCCTTTCTCCTTTTCTTCATCTCTTTTTTTCGCTTTACGTTCTCTCCGCCTGTAACCACATAGCCAAATCCTGTTAGTATTCATGTGGCGGCTGCCCTCCGACTTCTGCATTTGTCATTTAAGGGATATAATTAGCTAATGGAGTATGTTTGACTCAGGTCAGTTAGTCGGAGGCAGAGTTCTAGTCGAAAGATCGGACCAGCCCCTCAATCCCATTTATCCTGAATATGATTTAACGCAATGGATGTTGGCTGCTGCTGCTTTGTGCTTTTTAAAAAGCCCCTTAAATAAGTGAATGCACACAGAGGAGCAACTCCTATAAATGTTAAAAATCTATTTAATATGTGTTGGGACTCTTCCAGCGAATGTTCTCTCCTCTTTATGTATTATTTATGCACATTTTTTAGGCAAAAAAATAAGTCAAATACACTCTTATCTGCAATCTTGAGTGCTGGTTGAACTGCTAACTGCTGCAGAGGTGGCAGCAGCAAGGTGGAGGGAGGGGGGGTTAGCAGGGTCTTAAACCCCCCTGTAAAGGCTTAAGTGTGAAGGTGGTATGAAGATACATCACCGTAATTGTTAGTCTAGACTGTAAGGAAGACGTGACGAATAGTTTAAGTCAAGTATTTCCTTGACATTCAGCTGATAATGGACTGTTGTTTGTTCTTGATTATAAAAAACAAGGGAGGGGGGATAATGTTGGCTACAACACTCACATACTGCCAATTCCAGCAATGACGGTGCTAATTGTTAAAACAGTGAACACATTTCTATGCAAACATGGAGGATTATGATGAGAAAGACTGTGAAGTTGAGCACTCTCAGAAGTTGCAGCATTAATATGGTCTGCTCGTGTTATTGTCTGAGTAACTAGCCGCCTTATGTCACGTGTTGAGCGCCTTGGGCTAATATTAGCTACAGCTGGCAGGCTGCTTCTAGTTTCCACAATTCCCCGTTGCGTTTAATAAGATTCTATTGACTTCTTTGTTGTGCTACCTGTTGTCCTAAATGTCACATCAGGAGTTATCTTTCTCAGAGCAGCTCCACAGACCTCAAAAATCTGCACTTGCAAACAAAGTTACATAACGTGACGGAGAGCCAAAATCCTGCAGAGCATTAAAAAAAAATCTCTAGATCTCGCTCTGTGAATAATTCAGAGCTGCTACCATGACGATGCACAAACCTCTGCCCCTCGTGTTACGTGTTTGCTGTCATGTTTCTTCGTGAAGGACAAGGGTACGCAGGCCAACAGGTGGTTCACGGAGGGATCCCACATGTCAGGGAGACGATATTTGGCTGTAGAGCAAACAGACTTAATCTGCTGGATGCCTGCGGAGGGTGATGGGTCAAAGTCGTGAAGGGAACTTCTCCTGAAGGATGCGAGAAAACGTTTTTATAAATGTGTAAAAGTTATTTTTAATAGTCTGTTTGGCTGTCGTGAACTTTGTGAAAGTATTTATTTGGCTCGTCATGCATCATTTAATCCAATCACTTCTAATGGAATAGCAGAGATTAGTCAGTGTTCAGATGTTCTCTCTTTATGGGCTTCAGTATGTATTCAAGTAGCTGCTGTGATTTTGAATTTTGGTACAAATTTAAGTAAATTCATGGGACCGATTTTCAGGATTTAAAGTAATCTATCATTTCAGTTCTGTTGTATTTTGTGATGCATGTGCTCACCCATTGTTGCAGCAAGGTAAAAAGGTATGTGACACTTTAAATGGTACACAGCAGAAAAACAGGCCCTCGAATCAGCCACTTTATCAGCAATGCAACAGGCGACTGTTGTTTTCGTTTATTACGGTCATATTTGTACTTTTTAGCTGTCATCTGAAAACGTCATACCGTTACATTCTCTAACAACAAATACTCTGTACATTTTATTTTATTTCTGTCCTCATGTTAACATGTAGAATTAGTTCATATTGTTGTTGGGTAAGGCTGTGTTTCATGGCCTGATTTGGATAATTTGCATCATTAGAAATGTCAAGATGTCAAACTGGATTAGGTTTCCCTTTGACTTTCTGATACAAAGTGAGCAGTAGGCAGTGAAGCTGAAATAATACAACTACAGTTACAACTACAAGTATTCTATATTGACCTCAAACATTAAAATGTTGAGCTTTTATTCACACATATTCGGCATGTTGGTTGAGTAAAAGCACTCTTGTAGAGGCCGGTCTCTTCCCATAATGCCCCTGTGGCCTGGCTGTCTCCCTGCTCTGGGCTGGCCTGTCAGCCTCTCTCACATCAGGAGGTGAGGCGCGCTGAGCTGAGAGGTCACGGCTGGACAATCTACTGTCTACATGTCTGCCTCTCTCTCGTAACTGTCAGGGACAAAGATTAAGAGGTGTGTGCGTTATTGCATAAGTGTCTGCGTTGAGGAAAAGAGGCTGCAATCTAAAACCATTCCCAACCTTAAAATCTCAATTTGAACCTGTCACTGGAAAAAAAAATACGGAAAGAAATCTCCTCCCACTTCCCTGTAGCTGTGAAGCTCTCTGACATGTCTCCAGAGATTCCTTTAGTGAAGTGTCATTTTCTCGATAGTGGTGCAGTGATGGGTCTCTGAGCTATAACTACAAGTGAGCACGCAGAGGTTGTGTCCTCTGCTATTTTTTTGTCACGTCCAATTCAATTTTTCACACAGGGCTGAGATCCAGCTCGGGGAGTTTGTACAGTAAAGATGTGACTGTACATTATGAGCTCTTCGGTCAAGTTTATAAAGTCCTATTTAACCACTGTTAAATACTTCATTCTGATACTTTACTTTCTTACTGGTATCATAGCAATCTGCAGAAAGTAGTCCTTTAAATTTGATGTTGGTCTTATTCGGAAAAGGAGGTGAAAAGACGCCAAAAGATGTAGGTGACGACAGAGAGATCTACAGGATCAGAGGCGGGACAGAAAGAAAATTTGTATCGGAACACGTCACAGGATACGGAGGTGTTAAATGATGGCGAATGGAAAAAAGAAAATGTCAACACTGCAGTGTCAAGGCACAAGAAGTCAAATAGGTGTTGTGGTGATTCATGTGGATTTTTTTTTTCACCGTACCTCACTTCACCATCAGTGGAAACTTTTCATTTTAAGAAGACTAGACGCAGCTCTGTGAGTCTATCAGACAATTCTTGAGATGAGGACATATCATCTCTTCTTGAACATAAGGCCGGTACGGTACTCTCTTGCACTAATAACCATGTAATAAGCTGAATGACATATAGTGAGCATGTTACAAACATTTCATTCACAAACAAACTTTAGCACAGACATTCGAGGTCTCCGACTGATTTTGATGAGTGTCTGAATATTCCTCTTGAATGGACATGAGTTAAGTTTAAATGTTGATTTTTGTATAAATGGAAGAAAAAAAGTTTCTTGGTTTTACAAACAGAACCATGACCTCAAACTGCAGAGCTGAACAATGAATTTAAATTGGACTATCACCGCCCACACACTCTCATATCACCATGCAGCCTCTGGCAGTTAAGTATAAAACTGTAAAAAAAAAGCATCTTGTGCTGACATCTGGGGGTTTCAATTCTAACCTTGCTAAAACGATATACAGGTGTACTTTCCTGAGAAGTGGAGTGTTTTGAATGCAGGTTGAGTTGAAGGTCTTCATGAACAAATTGGATGTGTTATGATGATTATTAAAGCATAGTCATGTTGAACTTGTTTTTCTTCTCAAAGTATTTGTGGCCTGAGGACTCAATTGTGTTTACATTTTCCAAAGATCTGAAGAATCTGGCTTTTACTAAAGTTGCCTTAAAGGAGCAATATGTAAGTCTGACGCGCAGCGTTTAAAATTCTCCCGCCGCCCCCTCCTCCATAGAGTCGATGTGCACGCAGGTTGCCATGTGAAGACAGTGAAGCTTCTGCGTTCTAACTTCTCCTCATTTTACAAGTCATCACAAATGCTGAGACTTCTTAGGTTGGTTGGAATCTTTTACAGTATATCTGAACCAGTTCGCTTGCTCGCTTCCATCGCTGCAACACCAGTTGATTTGACCTGATAACTGGTCTCATATCTGGCAAACCGAGGGGCGTCCAAAACGGCCGTGTGCTGCGTTGAACTGCCTACCTTCTCTGGTCCAAACAAATCCAGACCATTCAGGACCAGAATCTAAACTTAGGAGGAGGACATACTGGCTGCTGCACTGTTGTCAGAGAAGACAGCACTTCAACATAGCATGTTTCCATAATGCCTAATGATATAGTAAGGTCATTTTATGATTTAATTCAGTAGATATCTTACACATTAAACCCTTGAGCTGAGATCGAATATAAAAATGAAGCAACCCAAACTTTCTAAATCAAGTCTAGAGTCCACGTTTAATGTCTACAGCTGTTCCTGAAATTGCTTGTGTAAAGCCTTTATAAAGAGAAATGGAAACTTTTATGATTATTATATCGTGTCAGGAGAAAAAGAAAAAATAATGAGAGACACAAGAGACTGATTTACAACTGGAGGTTTATATCCACACCGTTTTGTGCTCTCACAAGACCTCTCCCTTTTCCTCTGATAATAAAATCCTTCTCTTGTATCTCTTAATTATCCTCTGTTGCCAAGGCAGCTTGATTCTGACTCTTCAGACAAGTGATTCAACAGATAAGGCAGCTGAGGGATAAGAGATCGATCAGAGTGAAGCACTGCTGCAAGGGCTGATTTAGAATTTGTCGCAGCCCCCCCTCCCGCTTTCACATCACATGAAATTCATCCGAAACACACGCACTCACAAAGAGACAGATACTCACATCAAGAGGGGGGAATTTAAGAAACAGTCAAGTTCAAGTAAAAAGAAAGGAGCTAATTTCCTTTAACCCGTCTCTGTGTGTTAGCAGTGAAGAGCAGTTTCTCTGAGGCACGATGATTTTCTGTGGCAGCAAATTTGACAGCTGTGTTACGTCCAGCAGAGGTATTAATCAGGGATCGCTGCAACTGTTGGCTCAAGACCACGTCCCCTGATGTCATGCTCAGGGCTGGAAGCTCAAAATCTGTTCTAGTGTTGTTTACTGTGGGTTTTACGTCACATAATTGAGGGGTATGTGAAAAATCATTATACCTTTGCAGCGGTTTGATTGATCACCAACTGAAAAGATAATGAGTCATGAAAGTCCAGAGAGACTCACTTCAATTAATGAAAGAAAAAACTGTTTGACAACTCATCCTTTACAGCTGACATCATTTAACCACTTTCTAGCCTCTATTAGCTGCTGTTTCATTGTGTTACATGAAACTATAAATTCATCGTTAACCTCAAATATTAGCTAGCTAACAGTGACGTTAGCCAGAAAGTGATTGAATGCTTATGTTAGCTGTAGATAAGCGGTCATCAAATATGTTTGCTTCTTTAAAGTGATGGAATTCCCTTTCTTTCGTAGCTAGTGCTAACTTCTGAGTTAGCATATATGTTGTCTTGATATTTTATGAGCTACTATTAGTCAACAGCTAATGTAGCGTCCAACATAGCTAACTTCAAAAGCTTCATTGTTAAAAGTGTAGTTAGCTATTCATTGAATGCTAACATTAGCCTATTTGTTGTAACTTTAGCTGATGGTAACTTTTGAGTTATCCAATATGTTTGTTAGTAGCTCATTAGCTACCTTTAATTCAACAGAAACATTTAGTTTCAATGAATTGTCAATAGCATTAAGCTAGATTATGCTAACGTATGGGCCTAACTATGTTTATGGTAACTCTTTTTGAAAACATTATTAGCTACCATGAATGTTAGCATTGAAACTGCCACCTTGCTAAAACAGAAATCTGTTTTAATTGTGTACCGTTGAATTCATAGCTAACCTCAAATGGTAGTTAGTTAACCAATGATAAGTAATTTGTTTAATGCTAATGTTTGCTGTTGTTAGCTCATTGTAATTTATGGCTTATCATAAATGTTGTTTTGATAGCCTAACTCGTTAGCGCCATTTGACATCAACAAGCAATAGGCTAGCATACCATGCTAACACTACGTTAAATAGGAATTGTTGCCTTTACTATAAGATCTTGTTACACAATTAAGGTGATAGTTTTTTGTCGCTGCAGTTACTGATTAAACAAGTTGAGGTGAAATATATTATTGTATACATCCTTATTTAAACGACCTATATCCTGAACCTCTGAAGTACATCTTTATGACAGCATTGAGATTCCCTCCCTGACCGTGACATCAGAGGAAAATGGCTGCCGTGTGAATATGGTCAATTGAATCAGCTGTGAGTCACAGGGTGTCACATTGCAGTGATCAGGGAGCCGCCGCGGCTTGACTTGTGGATTTAGAGAGGCAGCAGCAGCAGCTCCTTGGAGACGAGCTGAGGGGATTGCAGAGAGAGAATTGAGGCTTTGCAAAGAGATTTGAATTTGCTCTGAAGATTTTCATTCGGCCAGCTTTTGAAATATGCTCTGTTAAGCTCTCGTATTGATCTAAAAAAAAGAGGAGAAGGACGGTGAGGTTCTGGCAATGGCAGTGAACAATGGCCTTTCTTAAAAAGCAATTACAGAATCCATCAGTTTGCTCCTTAACACGTTTTTTACCTGACCTAATGGATTATTTGAAGGCTAGCTGTTTGGAAAGTGTTGTATACTCTCGCTGTTCACTCACCTTACAGTATGTACAGCCTGGATGGATTTTACCAGGCACATTACTGTAACACTAATTACGTCTTACAAGATTGCAAAGAAAGGCTACTGATTACATTTAAGGATTTTTTTTCTTCAAATTTAAACATTTTAAAAGTGTTTCTTGATGCCAGGGTTACAGGGATGTTAATTATTTGACCAAAAGAAAACAACCTCCAAGGACCGTTGTGATCCGATCACTAAAACCGCTTCCCCAGTTGGTCTTGGGTGCATCTGACCACATCACACAAAAGCCACTGTTATCCTAGAATTCGCCCTTTGTTTCTTGTCCTGTCCCTGCGACCACAGAGTTTATTAATAGTTACAATGAACAGATTTTTTAAGATTGAAGTTCTGCATTAAAATGAGGGACATCATGATCCTTTCTTTTCTCCATGAACCCGGGTTTAGGCTGTCAAACTTTACAGCACTAAGACAAACACATCTTTAACAGAAAACACGCTGAGACAGAGAAAAGAAAGCATGCAGGTGTGGAGTCTGAGACATGTGGATGTTTCCGAGGCCGACATGGCAGATGCCAAAAGCTTGCATATCAGAAATTGTTGGATTTAGTTTCTCTGATGTAGACTAATGTAAGATCACATTTTCAGTCAAATTTCCAAAAACATGTGGACACCATGTCAGGAAATTAAAGAGTTTAATCCCCTTTTGAATAAAATATTTGCACAAACGATTTGAAGACATCTCCTCTGAAGCTTTATTGCATTAGTAATTACACAATGCAGCAAACAGACAAAAATCCCTGCCTGTATTTAAAATGATTGTTCATGTAAATGTGACCTCTAGCCTTTTATAGGAGGTTGAATCTCAGCTTTAACAGCCCTTGTTTCCACATTAAAGAAACATATTAATATCCTAATGTGTTGCACAATATCCGCTTTATTTCTGTTGTGTGAATTAAGGTAAATATAAACATAATTATTCGCTATCACCTTGCCTTCTAGTGTGCAATTAACCTAAGCTCGACCCAGCAGCAGTGAACGCAGCGCGCCTGATAATCAGCAGTGGCAGATATTCCCAAACAGCCGCAGTGATGATGAGCGCTGCAGGAGGGGCGATTATTGATCTTCAGGGGGTGGTGATGGCAAAAATCATTCGACTCATCCAGCTTGAGTGGACACTGCCCCGAGGAAAACATGCATCGATTCTACAGTAGCTGCACTGAAATATTATCTCTAAATCACAGCTTCTGACAGCGAAACAGGTTGGCTCTCTTGTGATTAAATACCCATCCTTTAGAGAAGGCCATTGGCTTCTTTAGCATATAGATACAAGAGATTTATGAAGATCCGACTGGAGGAAAGTGAGTCAAACATTTCCAAAAGGTATAGTTTTGCCTCAAACTGATGGACAGTGCACTTAAATGTGCATTAGGCTAATTCAATTACTCCATCAAAGCTGCCGTTTTCACCGTGAGCCGGAGCGTAGGCTGTAATTTGAGTCAAACTGTGCAGCACTCTCACAGAAATATCTCTTACAGGTTTTGATCAACGGTGCAATTAGAGCCCAAACTAAAGAGCTGGAATAAGAAGAAGATGGTCCTCTGCTTTCACACATTCATTACTGAGAACATTTGGCACTGTTTCACATGGAGGAAAAAAAGATGTATATCATACTGGCATTCTCTCCATAATACAACAGAGAATTCCCATCTAAGCTGCCTCTTGTCTGTATCTCAGTGGAGGGTTTTAGTGTCCTGCAGTGCTGCTTCAGAGGCCTCAGAGTCTCATTCCTTTCCTTAAATACTGTTAAACATACTGCACATACAGTCCTTTGAATCCTCTTAGAAACTTATTGTATTCTTATGCCACCATGTTGCAAAATAAACCCACTCTTTACTCTTCAGAAAATGAATTAACAGCAATCATAATTTCATATTATTTTAATATCTAGACTGCATTTAATCATTTTATGTCAAGCTGTAGCAGTCTTACATTTACTGTGCTGTTTAATGCAATAACTGGCCGTACTTCTCATTTTTAAAGGTACAGGCACTCTTTAAAAGAAAGCTTTCAAACATAATTGCTATTAAAACAAATATAACTCTAGAAAAAGAAAAAAATGTTGTTGTTTTTAAGGGACAGGAGGCTTAACTTTGGTACATGACCAGTTGAAACATCTTCTGCCCTGGCATCAGAGTTTGCTGTCAGCCGGAGTTATGCTCCAGGTTTATGGGGGGTTTCCCTGATTCTTGGCCAAGTCCCCAGCTTCACCCCCCCACCCCCTCTCCTTTCGCTTCTATGCCTTAGATCAGCCTCAGTCTTTACGAGCCGTCTCTGCCCTGTCTACCTCCCTTAATCTCACAGCAACTATTAGCAGGAGCAACTGTATCTCCAGCCTTGCATAGCAACACCGCTGTCTAATCCTGCTGCTGCTGTTTGGAGGGATGAGGCCGACTGCTGACGCACCGCTCAGGGAGAAGGAGGGAGAGACTGTTACAGTTTCTCAACAACGAAGGAAATATAAAAACTAAAAACATGCATTTAGTGTTGTTGTTGGAGGTGAACCTTTAGGTTGAGTTGCTTAGACAGAAAAGATGCAACGTGACGTTAGCTTAGGCTGACACTACATCAAACAAAAAGCAATCACTCTTTTAACAATAATTATTTAAAGTCATTCAAATCCATACATTGACTGGAAGCAAATTGTAAAGCTGTTTTGATGAAACATTACTTAAGTGTGTCCTCCTACATGAGCAGAATAAAGCTGTAAAAAAAAAAGTACTTAACGGAGAATATTTGGTTTCCTTTGGTTAACTGATCTATCATAGCTTTCCAAAAAAAAACAACTTGGTGGAACCAGCAGTCAAACACGCAAAGATATTCAAATTGCAATGATAATCGTGACGAATAAGCAGTGAAGTTGCACATTTGTGAATCTTGAACTTGCCACTTATTTGTATTGTATGCTCAATAAATGACCTCAACAATGAAACAATCATTTCCAATCAGCTTGTTACCTTTAAAATAGATTTTTTTTCACGTTTCATTGTATTTTTTATTTTCTTGGAGCATTCTGATCTACAGATTTAGACCAGTTTGTGGTGTTTGTGTCTATACATTTATTTCTGTACCCCTGATGCCAGTATGAGGCCACTTGGTAACACAGAGACACCATTTTAATCAGTTGGCCTCACTGAACAAGACCCTGAGGTGTTTAACTGCTCTCCCCAGAAAAATTAAAAATCCACAGGATGTCATTTGAGGCACTGAAATACAGGCCTGTCTCATTTTCCTCCCCGGGGTGTACCACACATACCTCTGTCTTTCCTATGGGTTTGTTATCACACTCTGTTATTCCGCACCTGTCACCCCCACTGTTAATTATTCATGCTTAATAACCACCTGCATCGTCTTAATTTTGGCCGTGACATTTCATTAGCCAATATCAGACGCCTTCATTAGTTTTCCTGGAATAACAATATCAGGGTTATTAAGTTGGATGACATTAAGTTTCACACTGAAATGCATCTGATGAACCTTGTAGATTGTAAATTATGTAATATTTCACCCGCTGGAAGTGTCATCTCAGGTACAGGATTTATTGCTCGGTGCATATTTGGTCTCTGGAGTGTTATCTTCTGTGTTGATAGCCTGAACGATAAAGTTTGGGCATGAAAAAAAGAGGCATTGGCAGAATTTGAGTAAAATGAGAAGACAGCCTTCTACCTCAGCAACTCCCAGTTGATCTCTTCGCCCTAATTTAACCCCGACTCTTAAGGTGTTTAGCCCTCAGGTTGAATTATGCAACATCTGACGAGAGGATTGGCATCCCCCGGTTGCGTAATTTAAGATTAAAATCTCCATCTTCATTATGAATGACTGCAGCTATGATTCATCAGTGTAAAAATATCCAAAGCTTTCTGGCTTAATTGCTTTCCGGTGTAAATGAGAAGAAAGCCTAAACCACTTAGGGGAAAGTTCTGTTCAACTTTGTCCTTCTTCTCCATGATACTTGACATTTCTGTGCCACTCACTTTGACTTGTGTTTCTGGCAACCTGAAATTAGCCTGTTGATCACGGCCGTCACCTTTGTAAACCTGTTTTTTTGTCTTGAAAAAACCCAATGGACTCTTTTCTACCAACATTTTTCTCATGTTTAATCTTCTTTCACAAAATTGGGTTATATTCTTGGCCTCAGGCTGGTGTCAGACTACAGGAGTTTTGAGACGATTTATATCCAGTTTTTGCCTCCTGACAATCCTTCTTGGGAGCTTTTTCTGTACCAACGTTCTGCCAAGATTATGTAAGAGGTTATTATAACGTGTAGATCCGGTCTTTCACTTTCTAAAGAATAAAGATCGATATTTACAAGACTCTTGGGGAATGTTACCCAATGTTTATATCAGTCGCGTTTAAAAAACATATAGGGCGTGATACTGAAAAAAGGAGAGCCAGTTCGATGGACAGTCTCTCTTCTTGTCCTCTGTTTTCTAAACGGTATGAGCCATCCCAGCTGATCAAACATGTCATTGGTGCAGATTCTTGCTCAATCAATCCGTCCGAGCTCGCCGTGTGTTTCCTTTCATGCACATGAAAAATACCCACACTGAGCGTTTGAAAGAAGGCAGCGAAGGAAGCGTGTGTCTGATTAAAGTAAGCTCCCTGTGAGTTGCGACCCAGCCTGACCGTGGCGGAGCTCCAGATCTGCTGATGAGGACTCTCTCTCTCGCCTCTCTCTCTCTCGCTCTGTGGGCCGACACGGGGGTTTTCTGTCGGAGGCGTAGCTCCCCGTCTATAAACATATCCCCCATCAAGCGACAGCCTGTAATTCACCTGGCAGCTCACTCAGCATTATATAAGACATCCCTGTGTTTTTACAGTAAAAGTGGAAGCTGTAACCAAGGGTGCCTCGGCTCCAGTGAATCAGGCAGTGAAAAGGATCAGCAGAACTTGTATGTGACTTTAAGTACACTTACATTTCAGGAGGATCTTAAAATCTATCTTTTATGGCGGCGTTACCAAGGGACTGGAGACCACATTTTGACTTTGAGTATTTCTTTTATTGGTTAAATGAATTAATACATGATTCCAGATTGTCCTTGTCCTGTAATGTAATAACACGCCTCAGTACCTGCCAAATAATTTTATGCAGACTAATTTAGCTCTGGCATTGGAGGGACGGGACCCAATTTTGAGATGAAAAGTTTCAGAAATTCCCCAGTGCAGTTTGATAAACTTTAATCACGCTCCAAGGTTAAAATCCTGTCTTGTTTTTGATTCGCCCCATCCCCAGAAAGGATGATGGGTTTTATGTAACCTAGGAGGATATTTAGGAGAGCGTAGCGTGTTATGGGATCTGGATCTGTCACTTAGCGTTAGCTTAAAGGCAAAAGAAAAACAATCAGAGCTGATTAGAAGAGAAATGTGAAGTCATTGTTGGAGAAAACCGGGGAGCAGATGTAGGTCTGCAGCTGCTTATGATGTCAGAACTGCTGAGCAAAATCATTTTTTCAATTTCTGTTCCCCCCGTCACATGCTGCACAACCACAACATATTTAATTTTTTCTGCTTTGCATTGGATTTGTGAATATGTGAATTCGTATTTTGCTATTCGCAGTGGTTCTTGTTCATATACCTGCCTCGCTCCTACAGATGTAAATTAGCATTCTTGTAAACATCAGCATGTGCAAATCCAGCCTTATTCAGCTATTTGCTCAGTTCCTTTCAAATAGTCAAATTCAGTACAAATAAAAGAAACACATGTTGACTTTTATTTTAAAGTGCTCAAACATGAGGGCCTTTTAGGACATGCAAATGAAAGCAAAGTGAGTCATCTAACAAATGTGTCACAAGTCAGGTGACATCATTAAATTAAACTAACCAGCTGTATATAAAGTTAAAGAGAGGGTATAATGCTACCTCCAGACATACATGTATTGTGTTTGATATTCATACTTAACGTGGGCAAGTTTCCAAATCAGTAGGTGATCGTGAGTCCGAGTCATCCCTCATTCGTCAGAGTTGAGTCTGCAAGCTTCAGTTTTTTTCCGCCATGGAGATTTTGTGACATCACAAAGTCACAAAACTCCTTATATGGTCATGCTGCTACAACACTGGGACTGTGTCTGAAACCGCATTCTTTCATACTGTTCATACTATTCATACTTAATAAGACGTGACATTGAGTGTTTAGTGTGATCCGAAATCAAATCCGGATCCACACTATTGAGCTCTACAGGCTTCCAGGGCGCAGACCAATCAGAAGTCAAATGGCTTGTAGGGAGAAGAGCCTTAAAGACACAGTAACTTAATTCGCCTGTGTCACACGGAAACTGAACTGAGGGTTTTCACACGGACCAAGTTGGGATAAATAAATAAAAAAATGGATTTGTAAATAAATCACACAAAGCTACTACCGAGGCTTCACAAAGTAAAAAAAATAAAACTTGAAATAAACATTATATGGCCACTTTAAAAGTCTGCAGCACAGGTCTGATGTTTCTGATGTACTTTGGAAAGCAAAATCCAAATCACACTCTTCTTCTTCCACCTTGTGTCGTAGAAATGAATTCATATTCAAGAAGCATCGTAGAGTATACTAAACAGTATTGACCTGTATTTGACCTCGCTGCCTTACATTACACACTGACAAACATCTTAATGTTCACCACATATCCTCCATGTGCTGTTAATGTACTTTATGTATACGGTGGCAGTTTTAAACCAAGCGGGATTTGCTGAGCAGTGCGACTGTTGAAATGTCCTCATTTTGATCCGTTCTTATCTGTTTGGACAGACAGGCGCTCAGATTAGAGGTGGGAGATAACAAAGACTTTCTAAGGAAGACATCCTGGCTGCGATCAGACACTTTTTTGGCAAGCTGAACACACCGTGATGGAGCAGAATCGGGCCAACAGTCCAGCCAATTTAGTCATATCGATGTTTAAAGGTCTAGAACAGAGCCCTGCATGTGTACTTCAGATTCTCTTGGGAGTGCCATTTTTATATTTGGAAAGGAACTTTATTGGCAGGTTTGGCTCTGTATAGTAGTAGACTTTTTTTTCTTGTTTTAGTTTCAAAGAGTGTATCCAGAGTTAGTTTTGAACCCTGTGTTCCTGTTTAACTTTTAGATATCAGCTGGTTCTGTATTTTTGTATTGATCCTTTCAGCCACACTGCAGCTGTATTTAGTTAGTGTAAGCGGACCTTGTTGTTTCCAGCTTTTGCTGCTTCACATATGGCTTTCTAATGGTGAGCATTGGGGAATATTTGTATTGTTAAACTTACCAAGGAAATCAATGTGTTAGGAGTGCTGTACTTCAGAATAAAAAGAGGTATGATCAACTCGTTTTGCATATTTGGTCAGTTAAGGCCGATTTTTACCAGGTTACAACTGACTTGGTTTGCAACCTTTGGCAATTGATAGAAAACACAACATGGTCTGCACTGTACAAGTCAACCATGACACAGCACCAGAGCAAAGAAATGATTTGAGTATGCGTTTTGTAGTATTATATGTTATGTAAGAGTTTGGGGGGGGGGGGGGGCAGTTTGTAAATCCGACAGTGAAACCTTCCTCGCACAGAGCTGACAGTTCACTTGAAGGAATTTAATTTAAATGGGTTTTGATAAATGCTGTTTCAGGGGATTTTCTACTTTCCAACGACTCTGAGTTCAGGGGGAAACAGTGAATCTTTGAAACTTTTGTCATAAAAGAGGTGTCAGCTGTCAGTCAGTTGGTCCTGAGCAAGTATTAAACGAATTAATGCTAAATAAGACATCCATGATCCTTTTATATAAGAATACATTACTGTAAAATCTGGAATATAAGTCGCACCAGTGTATAAGACGCAGTCTATCTCTCTATTTCCACCTGTTTTTGCCATGTGGAGTTTGCGATCCTGCTAGCTACCAGTACTGAAGTTGAGCTCTTAGCCTATTGTAACATTGACCAAATCCAATTTGCAGAGAGTCGCGCTGTCCACATCCATCTCCATCCATCACATCTCCACTTCCACATCATCCTTAAAGTTAATCTAATTATTTACAGTGTTACAGTGCTGGATACCCATACTGACAAGGGGAAAGTTTCAGACCATGAGGTAACTGTATGTTGGAGATATCCCAGGATAAGTCTGCAGAGGGCGCTAAACTGCTTGTTCTGCAAATAACTCGAAAGTTCCCTGATATGAAAACAAGAATTTCACGACAGGTCTTCAGTTCTGGAGAGCAGCCCTGCAGTGTTCTGCTCACAGAAGGCTTCCAGAGAGCTGGCCAATCAGAAGAAAGTGGCTTGCTGTATGCTTACAAAGTAAACATAGGTAGACAAACATTTTATGTCCCCTGTAGAAATGATGAATGGGCAAAATATAACATGGTTTAAACACAGATTTTGTAACATTCTTTGGTTAGCTTGCATGCTAGCGAACATGTGAATGCCAGCTAACAAGGCATTACGCTTTAACTACAGGGGACAAACTCTTTGGTTAACTTTCTATTTACTGCCGGGCATATATGCCAATCTGTTTATATTGTTTCCACTCTAATATGATACTAAGATTATCATCTATCAGAATCATTATTTTCAGTTTAATGAGCATGTGAGTCTCACAGGGCTGCTAGCTTGGCTATAGCTCAGTTTTCTAGCCTTGTAAGGATTCTTATTGGCATAGAAACAGTCGAATGTAAAATTACAGCACCTAAAATAAACACACATGTATGCTCCACACTAGATATTGACAGCTGGGATGGATGTTGTAGTCTTTATTGTCATAGGAATTTGTCTTCAAAGCCACACATGAAAAACACATGCATACCAGCCGCGTCCGAACATATGGTCACATTTGCATATCCAACATGCCAACATATGTATACATACAGTGTGTATATGAGCTATTTTGGGCTGCTATGACAGTACTATACTGTACTATATACTCATGGCTCTGTTTAGTTTCATTTTTTTCAAGGTAATTATAAAAACTTCTGACATTTTCCAATAAAACAACGTTCAGACCCTCAGATAAAGAAAACAAGTCCACATCATCATTAGTAGATGTATTGGAAATCTACTAATGATGGTGTTACCTGATTTATTCTAGTTTGAAATGTTTGTTCTTCATTTGATCGTCTGTTTCAGAAGCTGCTGTCAGAGCTGAACTACTGATGTGTTCATTATTGCTCTGGAAGACACCTGCAGCAACGAAAGCCAGAGAGTTATTATGATCACATCATTTGTGCTTACAGAAACACTCCACAAAGCTCTTTTGTAACCGAAGCGATGAGGACTGTAGAAAATGTTCTTTGTGTCTTTCTTCACATCGGATCAGATAAGAACAAGTTCTTTTTGGAGAGAAGTTCAGCTACACTTCTGATAGCGTGAACATTTTTCTTACTTTATTCTTGTCCTTGTCTGGCTGAGGAGAAAAAAGCCTTTTAATGACTCTGGCCAATTTAATCAAGTACATGCTAATGTGGATTGATTCTAACTTTACCCTTAATTAATCTGGCCGGTTGAATGACTGTTCACCAGAATTAAATCTGTAAGGTCTTTTTTTTTCATTCACCTCTGATTCGTCGACATCATAGAGCATCAATATATCTGATTTCAAACTGCAGAGTTGCAAGTTTCAAAGTGTCCAAGGAGTAAATGCAATGTACAGAATGGTACAAGTTTAGGCACTTTTGTCATTTCATACGCTGAACTCATAGCATATAAATATTAATGGACGATGCTTAAGTGGCGTCACCCATCTGTTACTGCAGGTGGCTCTGGAGTCCCATCAATGGCGGTCTCCATGCTGGAAATGCTGTCTCACCCTAACTTTCAGTCAACCTAACGACAGGCTGAGAGCTGGAGCTGAGGCGGGCTTTAAGTCTCTTGACAAACCGTTACACTGCGAATGCCTGTCAATCAGGTCAGCTACATGTCTTATGAATAACTTCTATCCTTTATAAATCAAAATCGATGAGTTAGCAAAATATTCACCCTCGTACAGTGTGTGCCGATCGAGACAAGAGCTAGTCAGACCACTTTAGTTTTTTGAATTTAGGCAAAAGTAACACAGCAATGATGACAAGCTTTAATGTCATAGACTCTCAAACTCTAGTGGAAACGGTGACAAATCTAAAACCATCCACCTGCTGTCTTGATGCTCTACCTACCAACTTCTTTAAGATTGTTTTTGACTGCCTAGCAACAGACATATTGCAAATAGTTAATAACTCTATTCAGTCAGGCCATTTCCCAAAAGCCTTCAAAACTGCAGTTATTAAACCTCTCCTAAAAAAGCGGAGCCTAGATGCCTCTATTATCAACAACTACAGACCAATTTCAAATCTACCTTTCATAAGTAAAATAATTGAGAAAGTTGTCCTACAACAACTAAATCACTTCCTGGCTTCAACTGGCTGCCATGACAACTTCCAGTCAGGATTTCGACCTCTTCATAGCACCGAGACGGCCCTGATTAAAGTTGTAAATGACATCCGTCTTAACACAGACTCTGGCAAAACTTCAATATTAATGATATTAGACCTCAGTGCTGCATTTGACACTGTCGACCACTCAATACTTTTGGACAGGTTGGAAAACTGGGTGGGGCTCTCAGGCACAGTCTTAAGCTGGTTCAGGTCATATCTACAAGACAGGAACTATTTTGTTTCCATTGGTGACTTCGTATCAGAACCAACCGACGTAACGTGTGGAGTCCCCCAAGGTTCGATCTTAGGGCCGACTTTATTCAACATCTACATGCTTCCACTAGGACAAATCATGCAAAGTAATAAAATTGACCACCATTGCTATGCTGATGACACCCAAATCTATGTAGCGCTCTCACCAAACGACTATCGCCCCATAGATCTTCTGTGCCAGTGCATTGAGCAAATCAAGGACTGGATGTATCAAAATTTCCTACAACTAAATGAGGACAAAACTGAGATCATTGTATTTGGTGCTAAAAAAGAAAGGTTTAAAGTAACCCAACACCTTCACTCTCTGTCCCTGAAAACATCAAATAAAGCCAGAAATCTGGGGGTTATTATGGATTCAGATTTACACTTGGAGAGTCACATCAAATCAGTAACAAAATCGGCCTACTATCACCTCAAAAATGTAGCACGACTTAGAGGGCTCATGTCAGCTCAAGACTTAGAAACACTTGTACATGCCTTTATAACTAGTAGGCTAGACTATTGTAATGGTCTCCTTGCAGGTCTTCCAAAAAAAACTGTCAGGCAGCTCCAGCTTGTTCAGAACGCTGCTGCTAGAGTTCTAACAAAGACCAAAAAATGTGAGCACATTACACCAATTCTTAAATCCTTACATTGGCTCCCTGTATGTCAGAGAATTAATTTCAAAATCCTACTGCTCACATATAAATCACTACATGGTTTAGGGCCAAAGTATATCACTGATATGCTTCCACTACATAAGCCTTCAAGATCACTAAGATCTTCTGACACCAATCTGTTAGTGATTCCCAGAGTAAATACAAATCATGGGAAAGCATCATTTAGTTACTATGCAACAAACAGCTGGAATAAACTTCCTGAAGATTTAAGACTTGCCCCAACTCTGACCACTTTTAAAACAAGACTGAAAACTTTTATGTTCACCTTAGCCTTCTGCTAAATTTTACCTACATTGCACTTTTAACTTCTGCCTTTAACCAAACAATTTTAATCACTCTGCACTGTAACTTTTATGTTTTTATTCTCTGTTTTTTAATTGTCTTTTAATTCTTGCATTTTATTTCACTTTATTGTATGACATGTTATGATGTGAAGCACTTTGAGTCTGCCTTGTGTATGAAAAGCGCTATACAAATAAACTTGCCTTGCCTTGCCTTGCCTTGCCTTGAACCACACTGTTACCATGTTTATTTCTGCTGTAAAACAAATTGCTTTTTTGAATCAGGTGTGTATGTGACTTCCGGTACTTCTGCATCCAGCCTCAATGCATGCATCACTCGATGAACTGCAGATTTATTTTTCAAAACTGGAGGTTGCCGCTTGGCTGAACTGTCTTTTCTTTCTTTAATCAGCTTTTTAAAGCTACATTTCAAGCAGCGTAGATATGGATAGAAAATGTAAGAATAGAAATTGTGATAACAGACATTAAAGTGTCCTAAAGGTTGAAACAGGACACTAGAGCAGAAGATACGTTTTTAATGTTTGGGTAAATGTCCTTTTTTAATCATATATTTCCAGGCACTTTGTTTTCAGAGCTTTTAGCTTTCACATCTGATTATGAGACAAAACAACAGAAGGGTTTGTGACACAATCACTGTTTGGATCCATCAAACAGATATGAAGTTATTGTCTCCCTCAAGGCAATGATGTGCCTCAAAACTGTTATGTAAGAGCACCTGCGAGATAAAACACCTGAGCCTTATCAGAGAGTATCACCATGAGAACGACCTTTCCTATTTCATCCTTTCATCCATCCACCTCCGAATTGGAATAATAAAAGTCTCCACAACATTCATATCAGAAACTAAAACAGAAGACACTCTACATTTAATGAATCATCATTTTCTTAAAGCCAAATGACCAAAGACTGTCTCTTTTGTTGTTCTCTCTTACATGATGGTACGTAGATGCATTTGGATGTTTGGCCTCTTTGTTGGACTAAACAAACCATTTGATTGGATTTAGAATATCATGATGTCCATTTTTCATCATTTCCTGACATATTAAATCTTTAAATAGATTATTTCTAAGCCCAAACAATCTAACCTGCTGGTCAGCCATCAGTGGACTGAACTCTTGGTCTTATTCAGATTCAGATCAGCTGGTATTACAATGACGCTGAAAAAGATTGATATTTGTTGATGTATAAATCTCGTCAGGGCTGGGATTAGGTATATTTGATAGGTACTGACGTGAAGTATTGAAACTGCTCGTTTCAAAATGAACCTGCATTAGAGCCCTTTGGTATCCAGAACTACAAGCAAATGGTTGTTATGTGGTTTTGAACACAACCAATCTTCGTGCGTCTGATTTAAAGCTTTAACATGCAACATGATAAACATTAATATAGCAGGAGTGAAGTCAAACTCCCTCTGGGTCTGTTTTTCTCGGCTCTATGTTCACACTGGTGGGATTGCGCTTCCTCAAGCTTGTTTTATCTTGAACCCCTCCCTCTCCAATATGGCCCCGTCCACTCGGGGACTCTGTACTTAGAGGCATAACGACAGAGTGTCATTGCACGATTACAACCGAAGAACAAACAGACTTTCTGAAGTGTTTAAATGATTTTGTTTGATCTCACGGAAGTAAGAACCAAATCGTCCTTGGGCTGCATATCTGAATGGAGATCAGTCCTGCAAACAGCTGCACATTGTTGGAACAATAAGGGAGGGGGAGAGGAGGAGGGGAGGCTGTGCACTGAGGGACTGAGCAGGTTTGGCAGGAGAAAAGCTTAGTTTTGATCTGACGGCCTGGTGCTAAAGTGCGACATCTACTGGACATCTACTCTGAAAGAATCAGATTGGACCTTTAATACAATGTGTGATGTGCACATTTGTGCAGCAGCTACAAACCAATAACTTCTGAAAAATACAATGTCATTTTTGGGTTGCTGTTAAATAAATGGTTGAGGTCATTTGGTTTGTTTTCAACTTGTAAAAATGTCCAGATTTGATTTGTTTTCATTAATTAAAGACGTGAACCAAACCAAAAAATGCTGCAAAGTTAAACTGACGGAATTAACCTTTAATTATCCTGAAGAAACTCAAGTTTGAACCCTGAATCATCATTTTATCTTTTATTCATATCCAAATTGATCTGTTTGGTTGATTTCGCACTACTTTTAGAGATTTTTCCAGGTGCTATTTTTGCTCTGTTTCTAAGCTATTAGCAGTCACATCAGAATAACAGAAGGCTTTGCAACACGACCACTGATTGGATCCATAAACCAGATTACAGGTTATTGTATTCTTGAAAGCAGTGTTGTGCCTCAAAGCTGTGTTATCTAAAAGAACCTTCACAATAAAACACCTGAGCCTGTTTGGAAAATACCACCATGAGAGTTACGAAGAGGAAAGACTGGGTGAATATTTGACTCTTAAGGAACGCTGTAAACATACTGTAAAACCTCGAGGGTCTGTTATTCATCAGGGCTCAGACTGCCATAAAACAACAAGCCGACAAATGGGATTAGCTGAGCTTTTAGAGAATTAAAAAAACGTTCTGGGGAAAATTGATCAGGAAGAAATGAGGTACTTGAAAGAGTCCACACTGCTCACTGAACCTGTGCTGCCTGTTTTTCTTTCATCTTCATAATTAGCAGCCGGGAGGTAAAGATCTGTATCTGAAAAAAAGACATCTTACCCTGACTTTTGACGCACTGTGGTTCACCCTCTTGGATGGGTTTGCATTATAACACAGGCATGGTATTTTTTTATTACCTTGGGGCATTTTGCATTTATTGGGATAGGACGGCTCACAGGAGACAGGAGAGGCCAAAGGCACAGAGTTGAAACAGTGCCACTGCTGTGAACTGTAGCCTCCGCACACGAGGATGCTCTCCGACCGCTGAACTGAACTGACATGGTCTGGTTTGTTGTCCAACAAGTCAAAATATGAAGCTGTAGGTAATCCTCTGAAGTCATGTCTGGGTGCCATTTGTTTGCTTTAAGTTTAGCTTAATGAGATATTGAAATCAAGTGACTTGATAAAAAATGGCAACCTGGCGGCATTTTTGTACATGAGAATAGGGTTTGATTCCAGACAAGTTAGCGAACAAGCAGCCAAGTTAAGGACAAGGGGCATGAGTTATGTAGGTGCTTATAACAGCCCTAATAATAATCTTTCACAACAAAGCCAATTAGCTTTAGTGCAACAAATCTGCCACGATTTCTCAACATTAGTTATTGTCAATGATTGTTGCACATCCATAAATCATAGACTGTATCTGTATGTATCTTACAAGATCTGGCCAAGACAGCAGGGTAAGAGCAATTATTGCTAACCTCAGTATTTAACCCTTCACGAGCCAAACTGATCTAACAGGTAACTGGACTTGAGGGATGGCAGAAGCTGCTACGTAAAGTGACCATCAAAAGTAACTAATCCCATTCATACACAGCCGACGAAGCAGCGGTAGCAAATTAGGGTTAAGTGTCTTGCCCAAGGAGGCATCGGACATGTGGCTGCAGGAGCTGGGGATCGACCCCCGACCTTCCGGTTGAGAGACGACGACTCTACCAACTGAGCCACAGCCGCCCCAAGTGGTACCTAGGTAGTCGTATTTTTAGGCTGAGGGCAAAACTACTAAATACACGAGTTGGGGGTGAGAACATGTTGCTTACACGGAGACTAGAGTTGCTTCTCCTCCTCCAGACTGATTAATGGTCGCCTCTGAAAACTCAGACTCCCCTCCTTTTTTTTTTTTTACACCAAATACAATGACCGGGGTTATTTGAGGGATTCGCTTCATTTGGCGCCAGCTGTGGTACATTTGTAGCTGCTTTTTCTCTCTCCAGTGAGTGTGTGTGTGTGTGTGTGTCTGGATGTGTGTTTTTTGCAGACAGAGTGGGTGTTATGTAAAGCCTCCACCCATTCAGGGTATGCCGGAGCAGATCAGTAATAGCAGTGGATTTTACGACCAGGAGTGTAAGATCCTTGTGGAGCAAAGATGTCAAACCTTCAAAGTGAAATACTTACCCTGCATGCTCCAGGAAAGATAACCGTGCCACACCATTTGTTTTCATTTCCTCCTCCCAGTTTCCAGCCAAGTAGCACAGCCTGTGTATGTACAGAATCATTTCAAAAAACAAAAACAAATGCAGCCTAGCGTTAGAATCATTTGTGTCTTATATGAAAAACAGCCGGGCCATGGCGCACAGCAGGTGGTGGTGAGATACTCCAACACCTTATGCAAATAACCAAAAAGAGAGAGATTGTATCGGGCCATATTTGAGAAAAAGTCTACCATTGTTTCCTCATTAAAGGAGGTACCTGTCTGCAAGTTTTCCCCAATTCAGTGGAATTGACTGTGTGTGCTTGTGTGAATAATGAGGTGAGACTCTGGCAGTAGACTCATCTGCGAGCAGCCTACAGCAACTTTAATGGAGCTTTTTGTTTCTCACAGACGCTCTCTGACCTCAATAAGAAAAAAAACAACTCATAATCTTAGGAGGCTCTGTGTTTCAGAGAGTCAGTGAGGGAGAAGGAGGATTGGGAAAGCGTCTACTGTAGTTCGTGGTTGTTTTTGGCAAATCTGTAGTGTTGAACTTGAATTCTATTTTAGCCACCACACTTATGTGGAATTTGTGTGCTGCTGCAAACAAAACATGTGACAGAACAAAGAGACGGACACCATTTTTTTTCTAGGCACACATTTTGGACCCTCTGAAAGCGGCTACACGAACCACTTTTGGGTCCCTACCCACCAGTTGAGAACCACTTATAGAGATGCTCTCTCCTGCATGCAACTAAAGCCTGCTCAAATGTGACAGGTCAATACTACTCAGACTACAAATGACTACAAATTGACTCAAGAATACATCTGATAAAGCAGGTTTGGTCCTCTGCCTGCAGGTCTGTTGTCATAGGCAGAAAATCTGCTTATAGAGATTATGTTCATGCAAACTGGATCAATTCTGACCCTGCGTTGTTTAAATTGTGTTCATACTGTAGCGTGTAGTGTTTATTTTTCAGAGCTGCACCTTCACAAATTGAATAATATGGAAAAATAAACAGAACGCTGCCGCAGATTTCTTTCCCAGTCACCCTCCTGCCAACCCCTCCTCTGTCTCCGAAAGCCACATCCTTGGCTTCTCCTCTGTATATTTACGGATCATCTATGTATATCCTATGCAAACTCAGTGGGTGAGGTCAGGCGTGAGACTCCGGAGCAGCCAGGCGTCCTTCCTGTCCAATGCTGCGGCTTTAGGTTCCACTTGTGCCAAAGCGCCGTGAGCAAAGAAAAAAAAAAAGAGCTAAGAGTGTCCGCGCCCTGAGAGGAGAGCTGCTATGTGTGGAGGGCTGCTCCTCCAGATGACCCGCTCCCTAATTGGACGGCGTTGCATAAGCTGGACTCCCCCAGTGCACTTGAGGAAACACACAGAGAGTGTGCACACAAGGATGACCCACCCTTGAGTGTGTTAGAAATGGAGCACAGTGGGATTTCATGGCTAAAATGTAGCTTGAAGGCCAAAGATTACGAATAAAAAGATGGAAGTTAGAGGAGTTCTGATGCCATTATTTCCTGATCTGGAACATGGACTGATAAACTCGCTGATACCAATCTCTACATTCAAGGCAGCATCATTACCTGTTTGGATACCAATACTGATCTGATACTGGTACAGATACTGGTACTGGTACTGGTACAGATACAGGTACTGGTACTGATACTGAAACTGATACTGGTACTGGGACTGATACTGATACTGATACTGAAACTGATACTGGTACTGGTACTGGTACTGATACTGATACTGGTACTGGTACTGATACTGATACTGATACTGGGACTGATACTGAAACTGATACTGGTACTGGTACTGATACTGATACTGGTACTGGTACTGAAACTGATGCTGGTGCTGGTACTGGTACTGATTCTGATACTGGTACTGGTACTGGTACAGATACTGGTACTGTTACTGGTACTGGTACTGATTCTGATACAGAAACTGGTACTGATACTGGTACTAGTACAATACTGGTACTGTTACTGGTACTGATACTGATACTGGTACTGGTACTGATTCTGATACTTATACTGGTACAATACTGGTACTGTTACTGGTACTGATTCTGATACTGAAATTGGTACTGGTACGATACTGATAAAGATACAGATATAATTCTGATAGTAATATGTTACTGTTACTGATATGATTTTGATACCATAAGATACGATGCGATACAATGCGATGCTGGTTTGATACAATACTGATACCATCATCCTGATATCAAAACCAGTACTGATTCAGAAGCTGAACTTGATACTGACGGTCTCAATATTAGAACAACTGGGATTTTATACCGATTAACTTTGCACAAAGTTACCAGCAACACAAAAGCTGTTATTTTTGAAGCATCAAGCCTAACTGTGTCTTACTTTTAATTGGTACCAGGGATTCTCTCAGAGGGCAGCTGATGTTGTCTTTATGGGGCTTCATGCTACATTCTTGTTTTGCATGATTTAGCAGTTTACAACAAATTCTCAAACTGCTCTGATGTCTTTGAATCCAGTTCATTAGTTGCAGCAGGATCCATCAGCCTTGCAGCTAAAGAAATCTTTCCCCTCCTTTCTGTTGTTTCTGCTCAGACGCTATAAGAAGAGTCATCACAGGCTAATTTTAGTCGAAGCTGGAGTGTTGTGTGGGCTGGAAAGTGTCTCGATATGTGGCACAAACCAGTTTAAGAAGTCAGTTAATGTAAATGAATGGTTGTCGGTAAATCCAAGTATTCCTACTATACAGCCAGCATGCTGCATATTTATCTAACAACTGGTTTGAGTCTGTACTGTTTGAGACATTTTAAAAAACAGACAGCACTTCATACTAAATATGTTCGGCTGTCCGTGTTCTCCCACACTGCAATACACAAGGGAAATTTGAGGAGTTGCTCACAGCTGGAAAATAATTAAATAATGTGCAGATGGTGGGAAGAGAGCTCCAGAAACATCTTCAGATACAAACAAATACCAAAGAAGTATTGCATTTTAAACTTAGAAACGCCTGAATTTTGGTTCAGGTGTTGTAGAAAGAAAGCCATGAGCACAATGTTGACAGATCATCAACTTTAAATCTAATATGGAGGACGCGCTTTCACAGATCTCGTTACCTTAGCCGGTAGGATGACAAGGCGAGAGATTGAGCCAAAAACACTAACAAACCCAGTTGGTGCTGTTGTAATAGTGATGATGCACTTAATCGTCTTTTTAAAAACTCTGGCTGAGGCTCTTCTTCTTCTTCTTCTTCTTTAGTCCTTCAAAGAAAATTCAAACAATGACTACTATTCTCCCCCCAAATCCACTGCTGTTATTTACTTGTTAGTATTTACCCTTGAACTGGCAGCCTTTGAAGATGAAAGCCCTGGAAAGTTTTGGCAAAGCTGCCTTCCTGGTGCCGGTGTTTGGGGGGGGGGGGGAAATAAGAGGCTTTTTTAAGCTTTATGCTTTTGTGACTAAATACTCTTTTCTCAGAGCTCTGAGGGATGCTGATGGAGCCTCATCAGTGTTCAATTGCTCCCTTTGCTTGTTTCTTAAGGACGCTTGAGTTCACAGCAACACCCATGTAACATCTTAATCTGTTACACAACATTGAAGTCATCTCACACGGTACAATCAGCCGTGTGATGATACCTGCTGGTACCATGCATCAATGACGATAGAGAAAAGCAGCCTGAAGGGTTATAACGTCGCGGTAGAGGTTAGGTTTTAGAAGATAACAAGCTATTCCCAATTTTTTTATGCTAAACTAGCTGGCTTCTAGCTTTAGCTTATTTTTAGCATGGCAACATAGGTGGTATTTCCCATATTTTCAACAAATTATTTTAGTCTGCCATCTAAATTATGACTGTCAACAACAAACATACTTGACAATAAGGAGAGGAAGAGGAAGAAATTGCAGACTTCTCAACCAAATGAGGTGCTGAGTACATCACAACAAAGGTTCAGTGCCTGTTCAAGCACTGCAGCGACATTTCTTTAAGAGTCAAAGAGAAAGCGAGGACTTGGAGAGGAATGATATTCAGGAGCTGCAGTGAAAGGAAGATTATCCCCAATTGTTCCTTTCAGCTCTCCTAAGCTGTCCTGATTCACTTTCAAATCAAATCATTTGTTTTGCAGCCAACACCTATAGCATGGCGAGTATCTGAGCGGCGGCAGTGTGGCTTTATCGAGCTGCGGCATTAAATGCAGATAGAGTTTTGTACAGTACGGGCTGACTGAGCCCTGCCTTTTACCCTGAAGTATTCAGTAATAGAAAGCACAAAGCTCTGCCTGGCTCATTTATTAGAGCTCTACCTCTTGTGGAATTGAATGAAATAGGTCATCAATTTTCATGCTTGGGAAATTCTTTTCATCTCTCAACTACCAAAAGGAAAGAAAAAAGAAACAAGAATGGGAGGCTGTGCTTCAGAGGTGGCTGCTAAAGGGCACATTTATTAATGATAAAGAAAAATAAATGGCCTCTTTGATGAGCTTCAATGATAGAGGGAGGCGTCCCCCAAAGAGTCACAGCTCAGAGAGAACTGAACAAATGGATCAATACAGATTAAAGAGGTAATAGTATCATTTTCCCACATGGTTGCCAAATGGAAACCCTTCTATGTCTATCCATAAAAGTTAGCAGACCGGAAAGCATCAGAAGTGTCCTTTGCTAGAGATAACAACTCCTAAAGAATTTTATGCTTCTATTGGAGAGACAGGACAGTGGATGAGGACAGAATTCGGGGAGAGAGACAGTGTTGAATGATAAGTGGGAAAAAAGCCACAGGTCATATTCGAACCCTAGTCATCCGCACTCAAGGACCCTAACTTCTGCACACGGGGGGCGCGCACCAACCATCTTTCCACTAGCGGCCTGTAAATCAACATTTTGCTCCAATATAAACCGGACTAGCATAGTTTCCATGTTAAGCTAGAAAACGTTTTGGAAAGTTTTTGGTTTTGGATGGAAACAAAACCTGCTTTGGTGGATACTGACAAAACAACCATTTGTTAGCATAAATTGGCTAACATCAACACCATTTCAGACTGTGAAAAAAATGGCAATTCAGTCTGTTTAAGTACTTCCCTGAACTACATTTTAAAGACAGAAAATAGCTCCCCTTAGCATGTCTGTGCATTTAATATGAAGGAAATGCAGGAAGTTAGCTTATTAAAGAATACAAACAGAGGTGAAAAGCTAGCTTGGCATTTTACATTGTGGGTTAATATGAAGCTAATGCAGCAAGTTAGCTTATTAAAGAATACAAACAGAGGCGAAAAGCTAGCTTGGCATTTTACGTCATGGGTTAATATGAAGCTAATGCAACAAGTTAGCTTATTAAAGAATACAAACAGAGGCGAAAAGCTAGCTTGGCATTTTACGTCATGGGTTAATATGAAGCTAATGCAACAAGTTAGTTTATTAAAGAATACAAACAGAGGCGAAAAGCTAGCTTAGCATTTTACGTCATGGGTTAATATGAAGCTAATGCAACAAGTTAGCTTATTAAAGAAAACAAACTAAGGCGAAAAGCTAGCTTGGTATTTTACATCATGGGTTAATATGAAGCTAATGCAGGAAGTTAGCTTATTAAAGAAAACAAACTAAGGCGAAAAGCTAGCTTGGCATTCTCTAAAGCTACATGTTGGTAGGTGAATTTGTTAGCCAATGTACAAAGTCATGCTAGCTTTTCTTTCTCGCTGAATCAGCTAGCAAACTGCTAACTCTAGCTGCATGTTTTGCATAGTTACATACCCGAGTATTTCTCAAGATATCAACCAAGTTTTTCAACTTTCATGTCATCTTTTAACTCTCAAATGGAGGACGAGGATACTTGTAACAGTCTGTGCGGATTTACTTAAACTCGATCCATATCTTTTTTTTCTGACTTTACAGATAAGCTAACTCAAGAGTACCTAGAAGAACAATAACTGTTCATGGCTGTACCTGCTGCTTCAGAAATATAAATATTAATAGCACTCATTTTTAAAGTTAGTGATTGAGTACGGCCATTATTTTCAAATCTTGACAGTCTGGAGTAACCTGGATAATTGAGGTGAATACACTGTCTTTCATTCACACTCATACCTCAGATGAAGGCATGTAGAAGAGACAAGACATATTATTTTACACCTACCTTTTCATGTAAATGCTAATCGAGCCGGGTTATGCAGAAGGCGTAACAATCTTCTTGTCTTATTGAAAAGAAGCATGAAATCAATCTTTGGTCCCGCTGGCTGGCTGCGTGTCGCCTTTTGAAATTCATTTTCAGATCAATTCAAACCTTTTTCATGTTGAGAGATCCAACAGAGACGGAGGGAGACACATTTGCGTGTGGAAACGATCACGGCGAGGCGCTCTGTTTAAACATGAGTGAGCCTCAGACAGAAGGGAAGGTAACGCAATAGGACTGATAATCACAGCAGAATACAATGACAGTGTTGTGGGATGAAATCTCCCTCTAGAGGTGTCACATTAGATCCAATAAGAGGCTTCCTGTATCATCTGCAGAGTTTTTATTAATAGAGATTCCCTCCCCGGCTCTGTTTGTGGGATTTATTTCGTACGTGATTCGCCACTGGAAGCAAACACATCAGATAAAAACAGTTTGTGAATGAAGACTTAATAAGGTGGAGAATAGAGTGCAGAAGTGTAGAAGTTAGAAAGAACTAAATGGAAATGGCGTAATGCAGTAAGATTACCTGTAAAACAATGCTTCTTACAATATTGACTATTAATCGCAAAACTTGTAATTAATTAGATAACGTTGACAGCACTAATTATAACCTTCAAAAAGATAGGGTTAAAGGCAGGACCGTTGTGAGCTGCACAAGTTTTAGCCTGACGTACCTAATAATCTTGGAACTGAGTGAACGCACCTCAAAAGTCCTTCTAAGGTCATGATATGTGACTCAGCTCTGTGCAACCATGAATTTCTCCCTCGGTATGTTCCCTGATTCATTTATTACTTCTGTAAGAAACAACTTGACACACTTCTTGTTCTCTCCTCTTGCTAACACAGTAGGTGTGGGTAGTGAAGTGGTCCCCACGTTGGCCCATGATGCTTCACTGCACTTCTGCAGAGCCAGGTAACTAGGCAACAGCCATGCTGGGCGGGTGGTGGAGGTGGGTTTGCAGAGGATGCTGCGGGAAGAAGGTGACTTTTTCGAGATCCTCCTCTTGCGTCACTCTCTTAGTGGAAAACGAGGGGCTTCTGCTCGCATCTTGTTTAAAAAAAGGAGGGTATTTATACATTTGTTTTTTTTTCTTATTTTGAAGGAGGAATATCCTCTCCCTGCAGTGGTGTCAGAAATCTGCTGGCACACGAAGGCTCGTCGTTTTCTTGGCGGTCCAAGACTCCCACAGAGTCGGGCTGCCTGCCATATGGTGCGGGACACGGTTGAAAAAGAAAAGTGCACTGAGGGAGTTTCTGCCAGAACTGGGTCACTGAGACTGTTTTTATACGGTCAGGGACAATAAACCTACGTCAACTCAATTGACCTTTTTATATTTCACATTGTGTGAGGAGAGGGAAATCCACCGTAAAAAAAAACATTGTTTTAAGTTACATTTTGCAGCAGATTGCTTTTATATCAGACTTATGTGTATTCATATGATGATTGAAGAAGTGTAGTTACCTTTTTTCAAGATTTTGTTGTCGTTAAATGAGAGGTTTGGATTGGTTTTGTTTTGATTTAACCATCTCTCATGTTCTGTCTGAAAGCTGGACATTAGTCACAAGTGTTGGTTAATGTTATTTATTTAAAAAAAACCAACAACAGAGAAGTGATTTTAGGATGGCGAACAGTAATCATTCTGCTCGGTGCATTATCTCCACCTGAACGAATGCTGACAATCATTTCATTTTCCCGTGAATATTCAGATATTGATTTTTTTGTTGTTGTTGATTATGACCTGTGAACATGAGCGCCATGTTAGACATGGATGAAATTGAGTGACTTTATAGTTATTGCATGGGAATGTTTTTAAATTATTTTATGTTAATTTCCTGCCACATTCATTTTTTTTAACCCCTTAATATTCTCCATTGAGCAGGTGTACAGGTGTACATAATCACATAGTCTATGTCGGTAACATTTAATAGAGCTGAATCATTACTACTCAACTCAACTCAACTTTATATAGCACTTTACACACAACAAGATTGTATGCTACGATGCATTATAGTCTGTCCAACAATTTAGAAAACACGCACATCCAAACCAAAGAGGGCATGTGCTGTGCAGAGTCGAGCAACATTTTTTTACTGAAACAAAGAGAAAGACGGCTCGCTCTCGCTCACTGCAATATTCCAGAGATGAATTTCACCAGCGTGACATTTAAAACACACCTGCTCTTCATCAGACTCGTACTACTACTATGCAGCATAGAAAACAACAAAATAACTTCAAGTATTGACCTGCAAGTTTACAGTCTTTTCAACCCCTAACATACCCTCTCTTTATGGGAGTTTGTAAGAATTCGCCACAAACTGTATAAAACATGGACGTAGTCTTAGTGACGTCACCCATTGGTTCCTGAAGAGGCGTTATGAAGCCACACGATGGTGGTCAACCTAACTTTAAGTCATCTTGTCTAGAAACAGACAAAGAGGGGGGGGCTGAGGTGGGCCTTTTCTTTATTTGTATAGCGAGTGTGGTTGTCTCTTTGCTACCAGCATCTTCTTAGCTGCATGTGCACTCTGAATGTAACTCATTTTTTAATTAATTACACCTTTTTCTACGGTCCATAAGTTAACCGGACTAGATTTCTCTCCTTTGCTGTATTTTCCCTTCTTACAGTTTGAAGTCTGCAAAGCCGTCTTCACTAAAACTGCAGTTTGATTAATGATGCAAATTAACAAGATTAAGAAGCTTTAAAGTTCTGTAATTAAATATGCAGATAGGGTCCTATAACAGCATAAATCAATGCTTTTCTGAATAATGAATAGATTTTTTTTCTCCCTTGGGGGGATTATTTAGCATACGATGATTGCAGAGTAGGCGTCTCGCACTCACCTTTACCTCTGTTGTTACAGAGCCAGCTTTAGGTTGTTTGTTTGTCTGTTCGTTTTCTTCCTGTTTTAATGAAACTTGAGGGGAATGATTCACATGGCCTTGATGTTGTAGCGTTTGCTGATTAGCTCGAGGGGAGGCGTCATAACTATAGGTCAGAGTTATGAATTTTAATGTCGCCCCCACACAGCAGAATAACAGAGAAGTTTGATGCACGCATCCTTACTCTGCAGATTTGCTTCCTCTGCTGTACGTCATGTCGAGTTTTTTTAAGACAGCTGAAGCTGTTTTTTATTCGTGCTCCTGCTGACCCACACAGTGAGGCTGCATCGTACGTCGGCGTGTCGACAGGATAACTTTTTATTTTCTGCTGTCTTCCCCTGACTTGTTTGTGTTTCTGGAGGTGTGTGAGGTCTCAGAGTTCCCGGGACTGTCTCCATGTTTAATTCATGCCGGACTTCATGTATAAACCACACCTTCTCTGTCAGCTCCCCTCTTCCTCTTCCTCTTCCTCTTCCTCTTCCTCTTGTTGCCCTGAGTTGAAGCCACAGCAGGAAATGTGATCTAGCAGGTCAGTTTGATCAGAAAACCCCGCCTCCGATCCAACCAAACAGCTTGTGATGATTTAAAGCCCTCCCACCTGTCAATCAAAGTCTCCTCCGCCTGGAAAATACTCGGTTCATGACATATTTTTCCACCTTCAAAGCTTCACTTCTATACTAACAAACAAACTTTAGACTTTCGAGGCCTCGAGTGCTTCTGAAAGAGAGCTGTTTGTTTTTTTCGGAGAGGGTTTGAAAGGCTTACTGTGAGGTGAAAAACAGTGCGAGGACAGGTTTACTGCAGAGTGCTAGTTGAGGCTTTAGAACAGAGATTACATCAGGTGTCAGGAGCAGTTTGAGCAAGTCAGAGGCATTTGAAGGAGAGCAGAATGTAATTCAGGCCTGATTGGATGTGTGCGGATTTTAAAATGAATAAACACTTTGAGGCAAAAATACTTTCTTTTGGAGCTCTAAACCTTGAAGTCTCTGAAGGCTTTTCTTGCATTTATTTGCTCTTTGTTTTTACTTCACATATTTCAACAACAGGTCACAACCAAGATTACATCGGACTTTATTCCTTAGGAGAGGGACAGTTAGTTGAAACGTTGGTGAAATACATAAATAAGCTGAGTGTTAGGTGGAAATTCAACATTTCCAGATGACTTTTAGAGGAAACTTTGCAAAATAAATCCAAATATTTCTCTGAAATTAAATAAGCACCTGTTTGTTCCATCTGTTTGTGCTCAGGCTGCGACGCTCCATCAAAGAGAACGAGCAGGAACAGTTTTGAACGGGGACACAGATGAAGACAGATGAAGTCACGGTGCCCTTTTCTGATTGTTTTCTCTTTGTCAATTTAGAGATTCCACGGCTGACGGCAGACACACCTGCTACTGTGCAGTCACGATGTGCTGTTTCTTCACGGTAATTGTCTCATTCTGTCGTAATGCCAGCGTGTTAATCTGGGCTGATAACAGCAGGAAACAGAGACACAGAGAGAGAAGCTCCTGCAGAGACTGTTATTTGTTTAACTTGTGGCGTCTTTAATAGAAAAAGTCTTCTGCAGGATGTAACCGAGCGTTCGACGGCTCTTTTCTTACCTGACACCTCCATTAAAAGGTGACAACAGAGGTCAAATGTGATATGCCATCTTTACAACTGACAGCGTGCCCCGTCACCCACAATCCCCTGAGGTGGCACGGTGGTGACAGTAAGTGGCAGACAGATATTTTGCGACACCCGCTGCAGCTCTGACCCAGGTTCTGTGGTGGCCCTCTGGCCTCTCAGAGAGTCAGCACCACCTGTCAGCGTCTGATGTCAGCACAGAGCCTGACAAATGGATTTTTCTCTGAGGGTCCTGGAGCCGATTCTTCCTGCAGAGTTCTGTTGCTGCTGTGTGCGCTGGAGATAAGAAAACAGCGTCAAGATGAAGCAGGGAGACGAAGCTGATTCTGTTTCCAGTGCCTTGAATATTCTGTCAGAGTTTCATGTTCAATCTTAACGGGTGAAGAAACGTAGTAACAAGTAGAAAACAACACTTTTTCAAGCAGAGCTATATTCTATGATTAATTATGGACTTATTCAGGTTGGATTACAGTAATGTCTGTTTAATTAATTCATGACAGATGGTATTAGCAAAACAACTAAAATCGGGAGAGGGAGTGGGGAATGACTTTTGTTAAGGAGCCGCAGATCGAAACTGAACCCGGGCCACCTGCTTGGAGGACCAAAGCCTCAGTACGTGGGGCAAATCCAACCGCTAGGCCATCAGCGCCCTAGCACCCTATCTTTTACATTTATTTAAAAAATAAGAGGTTGTTACTTTGAATTTAGGAATCAAATTTCTAAAGCGAGATTACACACTGCCATCTAGTGGTCTGGGGTTTGAACACAACATTGAACGGTTGCCGCAAATCTTTGTTTTTGAGAGTGGATAAAGTAATAAAAACATAATATTGCCTGACTCAAGCGAAACAAAACGTTCACACTTTTACACTAAGTAAGACTAACAGTATTTTACAATCTTTACAAATCCAGCACAAAGAATCATTTCAGTCATATTTTAGAGTCGCATGTTAGTCACTTGGTGAATTCAAGTCTGGTACTCACTGAAGTCTTAATGACTCGCTTGGTTTATTTTGGTTTCTCTGGTATTGATTCAGATCTTTGGCGGCTAAGCTAAATGCTAACTGTGCATGTTTGCCTTTAAGTTTAATGCAGATTGCACAAAGTTGGTTTTTAAGAACTCCTTGTACTTAAAACAGTAATCTTCAAGGGTTGGAAACTTGTTGGATGAAAGGGCAGTTTGTTTGCATGAAAACCAAACCAACAAACTGAAGGATTTTAAAACTCCAGTGACTTTAATCCAGTGAGATTAAAGGAACAGCAGGGTTTGAGGATGGCAACAAATGATCAATCTGCTTTCATTCAAAGTCATTTTAACTGATCATTAATACTTTTTAAGGTTATAAATGATCATACAGTTTTGTTCTGGAAACTTTTTTTGAAGAGGCACTGAGCCAGAGAGGGATTCTTTTGTTTTGATAATTACTTTTTTTCCATTAGCAAGAAGCTCTTTGTAGTTACCTTGAAAAGCCACCTGATAGTTTCTCTAACAACACCTCACATGAGCTTCCAGGCGTGTTGCAGTCTCAGCCTTCAGGTGGGAGCTTCAGACAGGCGGCCTGTTGGCGACCATGTAACTCCACTCCTCCCGTCATGTTCATGAAGAGCTCCGAGGCTCCGTCAGATCCCGACACTAAGCTGCTCATCTCTCCTTCTGCTGCCACCCATCAACGATTTATCTCCTTTCTCACAGACCGCGAGCGGCGTGTCAGCGCTGCAAAGTCACGCAAGGGCAGCTGTCAGAGGAGTTAACAGGGAGCCCGTACGGTCTGATTTCAGATTTCAAAGCACAATGTTCATGCCAAATCATCTCCCTCTCTGGCTCATATGCTAATCTGACATGCGATACTGAAAAAGGGTGTCATTTTTTTCCCTTTACTAAATTCCGAAACCTTCCTCTACTCTACGCCCCAGCCTGCAATAAGAAGGCTGTAAGGGACAGACTGGCCACACTTAGAGCCTTCTTGAGGTATAATTACAACGCCAAAGCTCAATCTCTGTGTCAGACAGTAGCTCTCTGTGAGAGTCGTCTCAGTCCTGAGGCTCTGAAGAGGCTTTGGAGGAGATCGAGGGACAGGACCTGGCTCCTGAGTGACAGGCAAGCCACCGTGGAAAAACAAGCTACTCCCACTTACTGCTGTGCTTCAGCAAGTTTGACATGTTCAACTTTAACTTACAGAAATTCAACTTTTAAGTACGAATCATTGGCTTCATGTCGATAAAGCCATCAATAGTTAAGCCTCAGCCACTTTGGGAAAGTTTTATATTTGCTGTTGTATGCATTGAGCCAGATTCAGGTCGGGCCAATCACAGCCATCGATCTAAAGTTGGGTGGGTTAAAGGTTTAATATGCAACTTTCAGAGTAGATGTCGCACTTCAGCACAAGTCTCTCACACCAAAGCAAACTGTCCCTTCAAAGCTCCACTACCCCTCCTCTCCCGCCCATTTCTAAACGCCACTCTGGCTTCTTAAACTTGGCTTCAATACTTAGATTTATGAGCGAATACATGCAAACTCAGTAACATCCCCATTAAGCTCAAGTACACTTTGTTTTGGGCACTAATCAGCAAATGTTTGCACGCTTAAATGCTAAGTGAGCTAGTAGTTGGACGTATATTACTCTATATAAGCTGAATCTGTTAATTAGCAGCTGTTTGCTATTAGAATCATCAAATCATGTTAAAGCTGTTGGTTTGTTTAGCAGTGCAAGGCAAATAAACATCTTCTCTTCTAATCCTCTTGGAGGGGGGAGGGGGGACACATGTCTTTTATGATCTAATTTGGTGCACATCTCCAAAGCATTCCCTGTCAAAATCTTGAATTTATGCTTCCTTCTTCTACCTCTAGAAACAAGAGTATAAACAAAACAACATCTGGGAAATAAGAGCACGCAAATTCTGTTTCTTTTTCACTCAATCATCTGAAACAAAATTCTCCGTATGGCACGAGAGTAAATCAAGGACATGGATGTCTTGGATTGGAAAGAGTTGCCATTGAAGCCGTCACACTTCATCCAAAGAAAAACTGGCAAACGTCTTTATTTGAATAAAATCAAACATTTGGAGGGAGTTGGTGGACTTTTGTAAACAGATTACAGACATGGGAAGCTATCATGAGCTGTGTGGTTAATAAGGAAGAGTAATCATGCAAAATCATTGTATGAGTATCGCACATTCTTGCGTATAAAGTCAACAAAATGGACCGACCCCAAAGCAGGAAACGAAACACAACCTCTGCAGCATCTGGAGGCTCCAGTAGAGAATAATACAATGTAATTGAATTGAATAAATGGAGCACAGTAACTGTCCTAGACTTTTAGTGATATCATTGGGTTCCTGGCTGAGAGGTAAGTGAGGCGTAATAATACGAGCACACCTGAGTCCCTGAAGACACATCGGCCATCACAGTGTAATGGGGCGGAGGGAACTTTTGGGTTTGATGATTTGTTATTGAAGAGAATCACACAAACCTAAAAGACAAAGGCTATTTTCTCTGTTTTCAGAGTGTACAGCACAAATGTAGAGTTTAACGAGGCATTTCAGCAAGAATTGAATGATGTCTAAAATGTTGGTTTTTCCCAAATATCTTCAGACTTTTCTTTGACCAAATAACATTATGTCGATAACTGTTGCCTTGATCTTTCAAAGTCGGGAACATTTCATTGTTCAAATGTTGGGCATGTATTTGTGCAACGTAGGACGTGTATAACCTCCCATGCTCTCTGCTTGTTTCTTAGGAAGACGTCAATATTACTTTCAACCAACACAGAACTTAAAGGAGCAATATGTAAATCTAACATGTAGCGATTAAAATTGGTACCGCAGTCCAAATTTAAAACATTGAAGAGAGCTGTCTCACCCCGCTCCCTCTTCCTTTAGATTCGAGGCACACGTGGGTTGCACGTGGCCATGTCGCGGACACTGAAGCTTCAGTGTTTAGCCAGCTCTGCATCGGTCTGTAAACCTTTCTGCGTTCTAACCTCTCTCCATTTTTCAAAAGCATCTCCAATATTGATCCTAGTTTGAGCACGTTTCTGCTCGTGGAGCTTATTAGAAACATGCAGAGGCTTTGTAGGTTGGGTACAATCACTTCTATCTGAACCAGTTTGCTTGCCCACTTCTATCGCTGCAACACCTGTTGGTTCGCCGTTTGCCCGGCAAACAGAGGGACGTCCAAAACAGCTGTGTGGGGGTGCCTTAACACTGCCTACCTACTCTGATCCAAACAAATCCAGACCATTCAGGACCAGAATCTAAACTTAGAAGGACTTACTGTGCTGCTGCACTGAGAAGCCAGCACTTCAACATAGCATGTTTCCTTAATGTCGGATGATACAGTAAGGTCATTTATGATTTGATTCAGTAGATATCTTACAGATTGCTCCTTTAAAATTCACCTATGATGTTGAACACGGGCAGTATGTTTTGAGCAGAAGTGACTTTCTCCGCCAAAAATGTTTCATCTGATGCTTCATTTCTACATTTGATTTTAAAGATGCAAAAAATGCAGAAGATATTAATGAAGCTGCTTTTTTCTTGTTCTATGATTAATGAGTCGATCCACTCTGACTTCGACGCGCTCACCATGAAACACTAACCTAAATTAATTACTTCTAAATTAAGTTATTTATCAGATGGAGCGAGCCGATGGCCCTCACGAGAAGTCGTCAGAACTCTGCACTTTCTCTCTGGAAAGAACATTAGCTCACTGCATGAGGTGCATATTTGATTAAGATGTATACATTTAGTGAGTGAATCTCTGGTTATCACATCTTCTGTTCTGTTGGTGAATTTGTGTATCCGCCCGTGTGTGTTCGTGTGTGTGTGTGAGACATGTTTAGACCTGCTGTCAGACTCTACCTCAGGTGTCTGTGTCTCTTTGTCGTGTTCAGCTGTTTCAGTGAGACATAAATGCGGTAAATGCAGCCGGCTCATATTCCTGCACTCAGATATGCTCTGTCACGTCCCTCTGAAGGCCAAAAGAAGGGAAAAAACAGCACTTTCCAACCCTTTTTATCTGAAAGCGGGTAATTTTCTGGTCCTTTAAGCCCACATTGCTCATTTGAACTTGTTTACTTCCTTGTTAAAGATGTTTTTTGTCCCAGACTCACATTTTTATTTGTTCTTGTTCAGTTTATGACTCCCTAGAAATTGTCTGTAGTTTTCTATCTCTCTGTATTTAACATTTATAGTTCTCCTGCCCTCCTCTTAATATCATATTCTGAAGGCTGTAGTCATGCATAATAACACAGCAACTAGACGGTGGAAACACCAGAAGATCTCCTGCAGGTTTGTGTGTGTTGATGTGGATGAGCTTGCACTACTGTAGCTCTTAACTATGTCATTTACAACTATATATATATATGATAATAAATTCTATGTTTATTTATTCAGATAAATGCACGTTTGGCAGCAGCACTTGTAAAGCATGAAAAGATTTTCAATTGAATTCTGGCTCGATTCCACTCAGCCTCTTACAGCGCGTCCTTTCCTTACAGAATGCATGAGTTAGATATCGCGTCTCACAGAATCTGACGCCCCCCCTCTCCACATTGCATTCGTTAAATATGAACTTTTCTGCTCAGTGAATTCCAGTTTCCTCTTGTATACAGTTTGACATCTAGTGCTTTTATTTTGAAGGTGAAGAAACAGAAATGTGGTGCTTCGTAGTGACGAGCCTTTAACGGCGGTAAGCCCGATACAGTTTTGTCTCCGTGTGAACACAAGTTAAAAGCACAACATTGTAGTCACGGATGTGGATACTGTTAATGCACCGCCATCTCGATATGCTAGTTTAACCCAAGCAGCAACCTCCGTTGTTGAAAAAAGAAGCCAATGGGGAAGTGCAAAAAAACTGCAGTTCTTCGCGTGTCCACTAGAGGCTGACTCCAAGACACCCCGGAAGTCACCTACACACTCAAAAATACCCGTTTTTACAGCAAAAATTAGTTACAGCCTGGTACAAAAAAAAAGATATCGGTTTCATTATTTTTTGTCCTCATAGGCACACACAGTACGAGGGCTGATTTGTTTTTAACGCATCCGTTTTGACCTGATGTATAGGCTGCGCGGTGTAGCTCTTAGCCTGGCGTTGGCTTGTCTGACGTCACTCGGGCTTCGTCCATTATTCTATGGTTTAACCAGACAAAGTCTACATACAACTTTATCTCCATTTTCTTGATCAAAATACTGCCAAACAGCGCTGCTCCTATAAGATGCTATCTGTTCACTGTACTAGATCGAGGAGAGCCGGCTAATTAATCAGAGATACAGCCAGTTCATGACCACAGCCCCGTCTAGTGGCGATCGCTCGCGTTGCATTTGATCGGCCAAAAGTATGAATAATTTGTTTAACAGACTAGTTACTCTGGTGCCGACTAGCAAGGGTGATGACGTTTAACTTTGTAGACGACTAAACGTGTACATCCCTGATTATCAATCATTTGACACTTAACGTTAGCAAAGAGATAACAGGGATGGCTTTGTCCACCGGGGGCGCCAAAATCAACACAACATGAAAGTTCCTCACATGAACTCTACGTTTAAATGGACTTAGGTTACCAGGTTTCTGTATAGACATCGTAACATCTTGAATTAAAGCTTTATTTGCAGATCTTAGTAACACATTCTGAGATTTTATAACTAACAGGAACGGTTGCAAAAGGTCTCAAAATAAGACAGAGGTTATAAAATAAAAATCTGAATACGGTTCTTCAGAGCAGATTATTTTCATCTCCTGATTAAATAACATCAGTAAACCCTTTTCTTCAATCCACCCACTTCAGAAAAACATGAATTTCATGAAGCTATATGATTACTCATCCTCTCAAAGTAAAGACGACCGTGTTGTCCTGATGTGACAGGATGAAGTCTGGCTTTGTGGGTGTAATGAAACATTGAGGAACATGAATAAAAGAAGCCCTAGTATTATGCAGTAATGAGCCTTTTACTGTCTGCTGTATGCTTTTTGGTGGTTCACATGTTATTTGCACATAATATCAGATGTTTTAGAGACAGACTCAAAACAAGCAGCAGAGAGGCTCATGGGTAAACAAACTGCGGCACTCAGAAAGTGATCGTCCCTCTCACTCCTGTCTGCTCGGTGTGTTCCCGCCTCACTGTATGCGCTGCTCGGACATATGGCGACCATCTGTGCAGACCGGGAATGTCGGAACATTGAGGCTGGGTGATGTTCACGGGCCTGCAGGTCATTTTAACCCCTTCAGCAGCGAGGACAGACAGCTGACGGTTGATACGCCAGAGAAAATAAGTGAGAATGGACGCAGAAACTCTCTTCATCCGTCACACACAGGCACACATGCACACGCACTTCCACAACGTCTTAAACTTTGCACTTTCACTTCTGAGAACCTTCAACATTTTATCAGAGAGACGACAGCAGCTGAAAAGAAAAGTGCAGCGTTTGACATTTGGTTGACGTGTTGTCCGTCATTCACCTGGAAGAGCTTGTTTATCAGAGCGCACTCTCCCTGCAGAAAAGGATTGTTGTTGACTCTCACCTAAGCCACTTACAAAACCTCTGAGAGAGTTAAGTGGACTTAATGTACTTGGTTTTTTTTTACAGTGTGAGTCTGACCAAAAGTTAATCCTACACACACACAGGACACAAGTGACTCTTTGCTAAGCCCAACGGACTCAAGGCTAAATCTGTACTAATACTTTTTTTTGTTTAAAAATGCACAACTTCAGCTATGTTTACATAGCATTTATACTTCTCTGGTGTTTTCTGATTGGTTAATCATAGACTGGATCTTGTCAGTCAAGAAAATCTGCTGCTGCCTCCTTATATTATTACTTTAAATACTTTACAATGAAGCCAGTGCAGAAGTAAAAAATCCTGCAGTTCCTTGAGTGCCTAAACTTGAGGCTGGCTGCAGAAGCCCGGGAAGTCACATACACCTACCTACTTACCTACCTACCTACCTACCTACCTACCTACCTACCTACCTACCTACCTACCTACCTACCTACCTACCTACCTACCTAGTATGCAGTAACGTATGTGCCATGTATTCACTACAGAAACACACAGGTATAAAGTCGACATATTGGAGGGCCTCAGAGTTGATTCTGGTATCCATCCTTGATGACAAATCGGATCCCAGACAGCTGGTTAAAGTCTTATATCCCCGAGTTCAAGGCTCATCAGATGCTTACATTCTAAAGAGTGCTTGATACACAGTAAGACAAGATGTTAAAACTGAAATACTCATCTAACTTTGCAAAGCATTTGGTAGTCCATCACAGGGCTCTGCAGTGAAGAGAAAGTTTGAAGTAGCTCCAGACGACTTTTTATTTAGTTTTTGGATTTCTTAGTTGGAGCTTGTCTCTTTCCTTCAGGACAGGAAGAGAGTACGAGAAAAGAAAGATGATCATTGTGAAGCTGTGAGACAAAAGCACGACTTCCTGACTCTCTGATGCTCACAGCTTCCCCTTTCTGAACCCCTACACATCCATCACTTTTTATTCTCTCACTTTTTATTCTCTTTCTGCTCTTTGTCCCCATTGTTCTCTCTCTCTCTCCCTTCATCATCTCTGTCGTACTGTCGCTCTCTCTCGCCGTGGGATCAGAGAATAAAATGTTTTTAAAAAAAATCGCTGCAGGCTGTCCGCAGGGCTTCAACCAGTCACAGCTGCGTAACCTCGACCGCTTCCCAACCTTCCCCGACCGGCCGGGTCGCCCCCGCAGCCCGCTGACCTGTGAGCACGCCGCGGGGTCGCAACCGCCATGTCTGCAACCTTAACATCAACGCAGAGTCACACAGCCCCCAAATACAGAGCTGCCAGTCTAAATCTGCACGCCGCTTTTGACTCGTGTTACGGCTATTGTCTCGTTTCAAAGTGGATTTTCATCTTTTTTTAAAGACATCGCCTGGAGAAAAAGGAGTGCTGCAGTTAATAGATAAATAAATGTGTTCTTTACGGCGCCTCTGCACTAAATGACCATCTGTGGGAGAGATGATAACGTTGCTCGACAGCAGTAATCATTGCAACCTTTATTATCTGGAACTGCTTTCATAATGTAGCAGCTTTTCCATTTGGAGTTAGAATTTTTTTTCCTGGATTCAATTTACCAACAGCCCTGCTCATAAAAAGGATGAAATAACACGAGTGGAAATGATATTTGACACTCTTACTACTCCCTTATTTAAAATGCATTAGCTGCAAGAGCTGGTGTTTTATAATCCCTGCTTCAAAAAGACACTACATTTATAATTTGTGGATTTTTATGGCTTTTACTGAATTAAAAATATCTATAAAGGAGACTTCAAAGGCATCGAACGTCATTATACTTAAAGTCTTATCTGGATTCATTTTGAAACTTCAACCGTCAAGACCTCCGTGGTCCAGGTAATGTTGGAAAGAGCAAGAGAAATCATTAATTAAAGTTTTCCGAATGCACACAGGTGTTTTCAATCCTCCGGTTATTTAGACCTGCAGTCAGGTTGAAGTGAGAGTGACATCACGAGAGGAGCGCTAATCAGGCAATAAGTGAGAACACCTGTGTGGAAGTTTTACTGACACTTTTTTGAATGCTTCTCATATCAATGCAAACGTGCCCATGAACACCTGCAACTTCTGCACCGTTCTTCAATTCAAACACAAACCCATCTGTGACATAATGCTGCATTCAGGTGCTGCTCGGGTGGTCCAAGTTTACGAGTTCGGAAGTCGTTCTTCCGACTTCAGTGTGTTCACGTGATTCAAGTTCAGAAAGTTGGAATGTTGTAACAACAGCAAAAAAAAGAGTTGATGCTACGAAGAAGAAGATCAGTGAAATGTAACTGTTAAAAGTTATATTGGAGCAAAAAGTTGATGTGCAATATGTGAATTAATAAAAAATATTTTAACATTTACAAAACATATTTTGCCCTCCATGTGATGACGATTCTGACGTCAAGTCAGGAAGTCGGGCACCTAATTCTTTTCCGAGTTTCCGAGTTGTTGTTCTGACTTGAGCAGGTGTTCATGTGCATTTTACAACTTGGAAACTCATTTTTCCGATGTGTCCGACACCACATGAATACACCAATAGACACCGTATCTGCTCTGATTGGCCAGCATGTGGGGATAATGGTGCCCTCTAATTGGGTCGTGTTTACCGTGTTCACAAGACCAGACCACATGATCCCCCTTCCTCCTTATGGTATTCACACCGTTGTGAGTCACATTTTTCTGAAAGCTTTGAGTTCAAAAGTTGTGACTTGGTCGATGAAGTTTTCAGAAATGGCAGACTTCAGTTTTTCAAGACTGTAAAATCTGGAAATCTCACAAAACTTCTTGTGTTGAAATGCGACTTGAGCGTAAACAAACGTGGTTGTTATGAGGTAAAGAGTTGGGTTTGGAATAGATGCAGAATCCCTCTCTATCAGTCACGTACACATACATAGCCCACTTCTACAAACAGTGAAACTTTGCAGTTAGTAGGACTTTCTTGCCAACTTTAAATTGTAGTGACACAACAATAAACAACGGCTTCTGACATCTGTGCATCCCACATTATTTGCTGATTAGCGAATGTCTGTCAACATGGCTGATTTGGTCTTAAACCAATGTTCAGATACATCTATGCATCCCTACTTATGTTCAACATTTCAGCAACCAGGTTACCCAGTCCTGTTTTGAGTTGAATCAATATGTCCTTTCTAGGCCTCTGTAGCTAAATGAGAAGTGAGAGGTGGGATGAAACCCTCCCTGGAGCTTCTGTATGAGGGCGGACAGCTTTGACAGATGTTTTCCATATTCCTACACGTTCAGCAGAAGAAAATGGACAGTTAAATCTACTTTGAAAGATTCCCTCCCTCCTTCCTCCGGAGCAAGAACAGGTGGAGGAACCTTCTGTGAGGAAGTTAAATATGGCCGCTAAGCCCTCCTTGTGGGGGAAGACCTCAGTGGCCAGAGTCCAGTTTGTCTTTCTGCTCAATCACAGTTTTTCTTCAACAAATCAAATCACTTTTTGGAGGACAAACAGAATCAATGATGCTTTGTTTTTTAGTCTTTTTTTGTCTGAGTTACACTGACTGACACAGTGGGAGAACATCCTGCTGAACACAGAGAGAAAGATCAGGTTTTTGGTGCGTTAGCAGCATGCTAATGAGAGGTCGTTACCCTTCCCACAGGGCAGAGGATCCAAATGTCAACATCGCCCTTTGCCAAATTAGAAACATGTTCTGTGTGCACATAGCGGCTCAGTAGGCGCTGAATGATATCAGTCTACCTCTTTACACCTGGTGCTCTCACTGAGGAGCCATCTCTTTGTGAAAACAACTGAAACAGGGCCAAAGGGTGATTCCTGCAGAGGAAACAGTCTTCTTAACACCATTAAAAAAAGGTGTGAACGTGTGATACGTGATACCTTGAAGCTCACTCACTTAATTTACTACTTATTGCTGATATGTAATGTGTCTCTTCAGGGAGCAGGTGAGAAGTTGACATAACTTTAGTGAATTAGTAATTAGAGTATGAAAATATCAAACAGGAGTCGGCTTATTTTGAGATATTTTAAAGGAGGAAACAGTTTGTGATTTGGTTACATTTAGATAGTTGAATTTAAATGAAGATGCAGATACGTTAGAGCTTCATGTTTACTAACACAAATTCCTTTAACACACATGACCTTTGACCAACTCATTCTTCTAAAATGCTTCACAATCAGGAGCATAGGCCGTTGACTCTTTATTCAGATGGACAACTTTCTCCACCTCCTCCAGTTGTACAGAAGCGAAGCCAAAATAACCCCCGCAACAGGTGTTGACACCATGCGCATTAAGAGCCAGAGTCTGCAAAGTAGAGATTGGCTGGTTGAGCCGCTTTATTAAAGTCCCGCCCCTTTCGCTAACCAAAACACACATTTAACTTGCGGACGACAGCAAAGATCCCTCAAGTCTGTAGAGACCACAGCAGGACAGATTCTTTCGTTGGTTTGAAGCAGACACTCATAGTAATTTGTGTTCTCCAAGTGTCCTCTCACATTTGTCAACAAAGGTGTCAATCATGGAGTAACATCCACTTTGTATAACATCTAATAACCATAAAAACTTAACTTCTTAGAAAATGAATATTCAGGCAGAAATCAGCATGATAAGATCTTAATTAAATGACAAAAACCATGTTTCAGAAAAATGTATTTGACGTGTATTTTGATTTTAAAGTTTGACCCATGACCCATCTGCTAACATGGAGGGGGCGGAGCTAATGACCTATACTGCAGCTAGTCAGCAGGATGAGTAGCATACACCCAAGCCTATTGATACATACAGTAATTGGTCAATTGTACTTCGACTACAAAGTACTACAGATTAGAACACTTCCATTACTAAAATCCAGACCCTCGCTTATAGATTCTGTATGTTTAAGTCTGTAAATACAGATCAGGGCTCAGGCAAAAAAAAAGTTGTTTAAAGTTCCTAGTTGAAGTTTCCGACAAAGTTAGCTGCAACATGGTTCAGATCTAAATGTTTGTAAAAACACACATCATATTCAGCACAGAGAAAGTCACAGTCCAAGTTAAAGATTGCCTCCTTGATTATTATTCATCAAAAGTAATGCGTCTTAATCCATTGGAGGGGGGCCCGCCCACTTCAAACCAGACTGAAGATCCTCCAAAGACCAAAACTTCAGCTTTGGCAGAAATATTGTGTTTGCGTGCTTCACAGTAAGAAGCTAATTAGGGAATTTAGTTTTCAGGGCCTTTCAAGTGTAAATGCAGCCTGTATTATGGGCAGCTGTGTAATTCAGTCTGAAGTGAGCATCATGTTTCTTTTGTTTCATTTTAGTCCTTGCAGATGTTGTTTGTCTTCCACAGGCACAGGGAACCGGCTGGAAACTAAAAACAAATGGAAATGTACTGTAGCTGGCGGCTGAACACACAGAAAGTTTTATTTTAAATTGTGTTGTTTGGTTTTAGCTTTTTGTGGTCACAATGCTACGATTCTTTTATTTAGTTGTTTTACTAAAAGTCAAGATTTCTCTCAATACCAAGTCATGTTTTCTGACGACTTTACTGAATTCCAAGTGAACGGTAACAATGGCAGAATAAATATTACAAAAAAAAGATGTCTAGATGAGGAAATTGCAAGAACAGGTGCAAATAAAAACAAAAAAACACAATCAGGGGCGTGTCCAGTCTTTAAGGCTGGGGTGGCTGAAGAGGGGCACTGACTTATTCAGGGGTGGCATGAAGTTTGAATACAACAGAGAGGAAACCTTTGTTTTGCTTCATTTTGAAGGACTCAACAAAAAAAGATTGATCTCCTAAGTCACGCTTTAAAGAAGTAACAAAAGGAAATGTGCGACATTGAATTGCAGAAATTGCATTAGAAAGCTACTGGCAGCCTGTTGTGACACAAATAATAGGTTTTAGCAAAAGTTCTGCCCCTGAATATAGGCAAATAGCCAATCACAGTTTAGGAGATTAGGATGGCACCAGGGGTGACCAATCAGATGGCAAGGAGAGGGCAAAGTCACCCCTGGCCACCCTCTGGACACACCCCTGACGCCAAACCCCCCAGCAAGGACGCTGATGGATCTCGTTAGGAGTGAGATAGCAAAACACACCTGTTATTACCACTTGTTGCCATAGGTGACGCCAAATAGAACAATGCTGATATGCTCCTGTTTTAAAGTTATTGATGTTCATCAAAGAACAGTTTCTATTTAGGGAGTTTTAACTTTGTAAGTCGACTTACAACGACCATTACAGCCATCTTCATCTCATCAAAGATTGCTGCAACTTTTCTGAAATTGTTTTCTGTTGCTGTTTGCTGTCCCTTTTACAAATTGGACACTGACTTAAAACTGACTTGTTTGTTAACTCCAAACACGTTTTTTTTTCTGTTCCCTTTTGTCTTTAATTTGATAACATATTGCTGTAGTACTTTATCGAGTACTGTTCACTTGTGTCACTGAGGTTGCGGCTAATGGAGATCCAATAAATCAATAAATAAAAACACCTCACTGACTGGATATAGTGAAAACATCAGCGTTTGTTGTTCGGTGATATAATCACTTGTGGTACTAAAAAAGGTAGTTATATGTTGTCAGTGCACCAAAGTCGAGCCAGAATATGGTGTTCAAGGTTAAGAAATATTACATTTGAAGCATTTCCTCAGGAGATTTATTTGCTTTACTGTTAACCTTTATGTGTTTATCGTATGTGTGTGTCAGTGTAACTCCAGTAGTGTGTTTAGTTGTGTGGATCTGTGTGTTTGCTTCATCACTTTCAGACCACTTAACTCTGACACTCTCTGACTCCACTGTTTTTCTATTCTTCACCCTCCCTCGTTACACACCGGCTGATATTTGTGTTGCGTGTGATTGCACTACCCACCCCTACGTCTCGTCTCCTGCGGTGATTGGGATGACTCAGGAACATCCATTGAGTACACACACACACACACACACACACACACGCACACACACACACACACACACACACACACACACACACACTGCACCTCACACACCATCCACACAGGGGAATGCAGACCACTCATTTTGAATGTTTAATAATCTACTTAATGCAAACAGCGGAGTGACTGAGTGCTGTCTTTTGAAGCACTAGGGACGATGTGTGCTGATTTAATGCAGCTCTGATGTGACACCCCCCTCCTGGTCTATGTGGAGATTGTAAATATAGTGCGGCAGCTGGCGTTCAACCTGCAATCCATCTGTCCTGGCGTAATAAAGGTGCCCAAACAATGAAGGATTAGACTCTTCATCATGCTGAAGACTTAGCGACAAAACTTCCTGCAAACATCACGCTCAGGTTGTTGTTTTTCCGAATACTAATGATACAGAACATATGGATCCATCTCATTTAAGACCAACAGTTCACTTACTTTAAGGTGTTTCTGATTGGCTGCTGGCTGCAGAGTCGAATCAGAACCAGGAGGTAGCTTAAAGGCCATCTGGTGCGACTTTTCAGCCGTCTCTAGTGATTGGTTGTTGCTGGACTACTTTTGATTTGTTTAATCATTGGGTTGTCAAACTTTTACACTTTTACATCCAATTATGGATCTCAACATTAGTGTTAAATAAAGTAACACACTGTTGTTGCAGGTCAGTAGTAGTCTTAGGTCTGTACTTTCAATATATGACTTACAATATCTATTACTGTTGAAGTCAGGACTTGTGCTCTTAATGCAGTATTTTTACATTGATAGTTTTAATCACATAAAGGACTCTCGGATACAGAGTGCTTCATACACACATAAAAAATGAATGAACAATATGAAAGCAACTGAATAAAAAGGTATCTTTACTTGGGAATAAACACCATTTAGGATGTTATATGAACCCTTTGTTCGGAGGATACAGTGGTATTTCCAGACATTTAAGAATAGGTTGGAAAAAGAGATAGGTTGGAAGCTTCTCCATTTTCAGATAAAGAATTTTAAAGGTCACACATTACCCTCCTCTTCAACCAGTTTAAATAAGTTTCAGAGCTCCCCAAAACATGTCTGTGAAGTTTCTAGTTCTAAATCCACTCTGATCCTGTATTTGATCATGCCTATAAACCCCTCTGTTTCAGCCCTGCTCAGAACAGGCTGTTTCTGTGTCTGTAGCTTTAAATGCAAATGAGCTGTGTCTAAACCACGCCCCTCTGGAACAGCATGGATAGCATGAGCTTTCTTGCACTATGCCCTATTGTTTACGGTGAGAAGGCAGACTCAGAGGGCAGAACAAACACCTAGCTGTGGGAGTGTCACCCACCTGGGGGAGGGGCTACTGCCCTTTGTGATGTCATAAAAGGAAAATCTCCAAACGGCCTGTTTAAGCACACATTTTCTGAAAGGTGGAGCAGGCAAAAGATGGAGAGGATGGACTTTTCTTATAATTGCAGGGTTAGTAGACAGGCTGGTACACATATTAGTTTAAGAAAACCATTGCATAATATGTGACCTTTAAGCAAAACTCTGGGTGAGGCAGGGAAAGTTGTAGTGTTTTCCTGCTTGACACAGCAGTCGAAGGGCACACACCCAAGCTGAGAAAAAGAATGCAGTGATGCAACTCAGAATATGCAAATGTGTAAAGAGGAGAAAGTCTGCAAACATCCAGAGAGGATCAGAGGAAGGAAAACAAACTTCTCAAGTTAGTGAGAAACAGCCGGTTTGCTGTGGAGGAGCATACGCTGCAAAAGCCTTCCAAGTAAACACATCTGCATGTGTTTCCTTTACATGGCCGGATACATTTAATGTTTGTGATTTATTTATGAGGGTGTAAGAGCCCATCTTGTTTGCAGATATTACACTGGAGGAAGGGGAGGGGGGGGACAAGTGTGGTGATAAACAGTAGATCATTTGAATGCTAATGAACGGATAGAGAAATGTTCTGGTCTGTGAGCAGAAACAGAAGATGAAACAAGATAACAATTATCACACATCGATGCCAAATTCTTTTTTCTTGACAGAAACAAAAATGGTTGGTAATAAATAAAACAGTTCTTTTATAGAAAGTCTTATGCTCATAATAAGCAAGCAGCAACATTACAATCCATTAACATCAACCCTCGCCCAGGTTAAACTTCTGTGTTGTTAAAAAAACAACAATTAAGCCAGCTGACTCACATGGAAGCACAGTTCTTAAAATATAAATAGGCACAGCTTGTTGTCGTCTGGGCTCTGACCTTTTCACACCCCAAAAGCAACCACCAAGTGAAGCACAGCAGGAAGCAGAGAATGACAATAATAACTTCACCTCAAGGTGACTGTAGACTTATGCACGAGTCCAATTCACCTTATTAAGAGGACGGCCACTTTCCTCTGATTTCACACTCAGGGTGTTATGATACTGAAGTGGTCTGGCACCTCTCCAGCTACCAGACCAACTTCCATATTTTGGTCCGCATCGGGACTTGAACCGGCAACCCTCCGGTTCGTAACCCAAGTCCCTACGGACTGAGCTACTGCCGCCCCATATTATTAGCTTGCTTAAGTTTGACAATTTAAAAGCTAGCTTAACTGGGTTTTGCTAGGTAAGGGTAATTACAATAGCTGTTGTTTAACATGGCACAAACTGCAGGTGACTAATGTTTGCCTATAGTAGCTGGGATGGAAATACACACAGTTTGTAGCAAGCCTAGAGTCTGACCTTTTGACTCCTCAGAAGGAAGTTCTTCTCAACAGGGATTCACATTGCGATTCTAACTTCCCGCCAAGGTAAACAGACCAAAGTGTCAGCTTGAGGCCAAATTTGTGGTTTGTGTGGGACGTTTTTTTTTAATCTAGGTGCTCTCAGTTGTCACCAAAGTTTACTTTTCTTTCTCGAAGGCTGTCACGGTTCACAAAGATTTTACTGGCAATGATTGTACGAAGGTTAGAAGTTTGAATAGAAAGTGATCTCTAGTTTCTCACTGGTCCATGCTTCCATAAAAACAACATTAATAACAATGAGAATAGTAAAAGCTGAAAAGATTGGTCACTCAAAACACTTCCACCATCTCTCTGGTTCATTATATTTTCATGAAGAGCTCAAAGCTGCTGATGAACTCGGGAGCTACAAAGCTTAAACTATATTTTAAAAATGTATAACTAATTAGACCTTAGCACATTTGCCATATTGGCACAATGGGGCTGTTTTTAATATGGCTTTGTTTCTGCAGAATCTCTGCTCTGTCTTTCACTTCTGTGGGCTAATCTACCCACAGCAGGTAATGGATCTACGGCTGACATTTGAAGTTAGCCAGGGAGGTCGGCTGTTTAATTATTTTGGCTATTTTACTCCTAATGTCGTCTGAGTCTTAAGTACATTCCTTCATTATTGATGAAGCTAAGCTAACGGTCTCCTGCTGTAGCTTAATATTTAAAGACCCCCTCCTATGAAAATGTGTTTTTTAACTCTGTTAACGTGTCCGTGAGATGTTTTTCATATGCATAAAACATGGCTTGGTATTTCTGCCTTGACATCTTGGATTTGGACAGTCAGGAACAGATTCATATTTCACATATCTAACGGACAAACACTATCAGTTCACAAGTCACTTGTGAAGTTTTTGTTTTTACTTTAACCTTATAGAACTAGCAATCAGGATCAAAAGTTATCTTACGTTAGAAACACTACCTACTGTATGATTACAGAGTCAAGGCAAAGGCTGATTACATTGCTAACCAGGGGCGTGTCCAGAGGAGTGGCCAGGGGTGGCATGGGCCCCCCTTGAAATCTGATTGGCCACCCCTAAATCCAAATCTATGATTGGCTAATTGCCTAATAAGAAGGCGAGACTTAACTTAATATCAGCTATTCTGGATGTTTTCAACCGTCTGCTGGTAGTTTTCTTTACGTGCAAATGTAGTAACTTTATTTTGTCAGTACTTTTAGTTGTAAATAAATTATTTGCATACTTTTCTCTTTCCATAAAAAATTACAAGAAAAAACTTGTGCACACTGTCTAACTTGCAATGGACCTACTTACCAATAAATGTAATTTTGCAAGTTAGACAGCGTTCAAGAGTTTGCATGCAATTTTCTAGGTACTTTGAAGTACGACTTCGCACACCTCATTATTTTTAAGTTCCTAAGAATCAATGTTTCATGCTAAAAACTTCTAGATCTGTAGTTTTAATCGACAGAGAAGAGTTTTAATCAAAGATTTAAACACAATATTCTGAGCTGTAAAAACAACCTGAAACATGGCACTGAAAATATTCACAGCACACATTGCTAACTGACCTTCAGGCTCCCTGTGAGGGGAGAAAAGTGGGGCCAGGTCAACAGTGAGAAGCTTTTTCCACTTTGACCATTAACTCCCAGATATTCGTGATCTTGGGTCCCTTCACAGCACTTTATTTTCTCTCCTCTTTCTTTCACGTTTCTCTCACCGCTGTGGGCTTCCACCAGCAGCAGGGTCATGGATCTGCGGCTGACATTTGCAGTTAGCCAGTTGGGGCTGGCCATTTAATCATTTTGGCCATTTCACTCCTAATGTGGTCTGAGTCCCGAGTACATTCATTCATTATTGATGAGAGAATAAATGTCTCTCTGGTATACTGGATGCAGCAATTACCCAACTGAATCATTCTGCAGTGATGAGACAATTTTTGTTGGATGGCTGGTCATCTGTGTGGATTTGGCTCTGGGTTTTAAAAGTCAGAGTTTTCCTTTGTGCGCTTTTTCCTTACTGTAAAGGAGAGACAAAAATGCTGCCTTTTTCCCGCTCAGGCAATCACTACATGCTGTTAGGCACCAGTCGCCTGTTGCCATAGTAACTACCTGTTAATATTCGGTCAGAGCTTTCTCACTGAGGAGGGGAGAACGCCACTTCTCGCTACAGAAAATCAATTGGGCATTCCTGCAGAAGAATAAGGCAGCTGAGCTATGTGGGCCGGGGGAAAGAACCTGTAGACGCTGTAATGGCTCCCAGCTTCAATGTGACCTCATTGACCTTCAGTCGTCCTTCGGAGTGGTGAAGACTCTCTTCATGGGGCTTATCCCAAATCAAAACATCACCCAGTCACACAGTTTTGTTCTTCCTTAGCGCTCATTTTGTAAAAAGCGCTTTTGAGATGTCGTTCAACGAGGCTTTTCAAAAGGTATAGGCATAAAGGAATTGAGCCTTTCTTTTGCTCTTCAGTGGCAAAGCGGTTTTGAAGGGATTGGCTGTCTATCATGTAAAGAGACGGCATTGATCACGAATCCCATTATGCCCCGAGCTTGATCTCAAACAGTCCAGACAATCTCAGCTCCCATTTCTCTCCTCAAAAGACCTTTTCTAAATGGTCTTTTTCTCATACAGGAGACAGAACAGTTGGTATGATGAGATATTAATTACACACTGGTACTTTAATGGGGGGTCACATTGGGCTCCAAGTTTGTCCAAAAATTCTTACTGCAAAAATTGTCAAGGAACTTTACACGGACCCGTCTAACACAATCACATTCATTCATTCATTCAACCTTTATTCATACTCGAAAGACCATAGAGGCGCAACCCTCATTTACAAGTCATTACAGAAGTAATTAGAAAACAGACATTAAATCAAAAAAAGAAAAACAGGAGACAGACAGATTCATCAAGCAATTACATTTTTAACTCTGTTTTAAGACGACCATACAATTAAAATGCTAGCTTTACCTCCAATGCTTTTCTACAAGTCTTTGATTAGATGCATGCTGATGTATGTCGGATTTCGTTGTACACTCAGAGTTACTTGTCTCAGCCACGACATCTTACTGTCTCATTTGTCCTTGCATTGAAAACCATACAAAGGTTGCTTATAGATTGTAAAGTTTGAACTTGAACTGACCACAAATGTGTCAAAATTTTAACAACCAAATGTTTGATTTTTAAATAAAAAGTGGCGCCCTACGTGCATCGCAGTTGTTCTGCATGCTAAACCACACAATTAAGGCTGCGAGCAACATGTCGATGTGAAACAGATAGTTGATTAAAGAACAAGGCAATCTACAGAAAATGTAAGTTTTAAATTTAAAATCACAAATTAGAGAAGCAAAAATTCCAGGAGCTGGTTTTATGATTCTTTTTCTTCTTTTTCTTTTGTCGAGGGAAGAGAAAATCTTAATTTCGCCCTAGCTTTTGAGGTATTCAGATCCGACCCTAATGCTGAAGTTATTTGTGAAAACCTTACTTTTACTAAGAGAACATTTTAAATGTCTAATAATGTAGGCTAAGTACTGGATTATTGGCCTTAAACTACAATAAAGTTAACAGCAGAGGTACAGCGAGGCATTGTGTGTCATCTCTAGCCTTGTGAGAAAACCTAGCAAAGATAAAGAAGCCTTTTTGTCCTTTTTGAGTAATGCTCAAATATAGAAATGTGTTTTTTTTTAACTCGTGTTCCTGGTGTAGAAAAATAGCTCTAATTCAAAATGCCAAGGTGTGTCATTAAACCAGCAGTTTTCTTCAAAGCGCGGTTCAAACCACATCGTACTGTCACTGTGAAAGTGGTGAGCGCTGAAAGTCTCTTTGATGCCTCTTGGACTTCAGAGTCATCTTCCTCTGTGAATGAGATGGTGGATCTGGAAAACACTTGAGATTTATTTTAAGTGCTGCCTGGCTCTGAACCTGATTGTCTTATTGTTCCTGAGTTCCTGGAAAAAATTCAGAGGATACAAGGCCATCAGCTTGTATACTGATGAAAAGGGCAAATCTGACAGGTCATGCCAACAGTCACCTCCATCAAGGTTCAGTAAACACAGTAATGATTTCTTGGAAAGGTTTGCAGCATGCGGTCCACGGAGCTCATCTACCAGACAATCTCACAGTGCTGAACATTTTTCCCCTGAAATTTTAGACAAGATACCAAGTAGTGCATTTTCAGACGTGTTATATTTAGCTGTATTTTATTTTTCCCTCGAGTCATGCGCTGATTTATGAGCTTTTAAAGCGTTTTGAAAGTCACTTATTTTCTTTCATTAAGAGACAGTGCAATCGATACCTGTCTCACTGGATTTTCTGTCTGTTAAATGTGAGGCCAGGGGACTATTAGCTTCACTTAGCCTCAAGTCAAAACAGTGGGAAACAGTTAGCTTGGCCCTGCAAAAAAAGTAGAACAATACACCAATTTACACCTCTTCCGTTCAGCTTTAACCAGGAGATATCTTGTGCCAATTGGAGGGCTCTGGTATTGAGTGGTTTGTGTGGCTCCCTGTTTGTTCTGCTGCTTCTTATTGGTATGCTAAGATAAGCTAATTGACCCCTGCTGAAATATTACATTGTTTAAGAGAGGTTGTGCTTTTTTTTTACAACAAAAAATGAAAGCAAGACTTTCTTTGTAGGGTTATGGCACAATATTTCAAGCCAGAGAAATATGAGAAAAATCTTACTAACTGGCTCCCAGTGTCCCAGCGTGTACTGAGAAGCACTTGCACAATTAATAACCACATCAAACCAAATCGTTTGATTTCTGAAGCCTGGTATCTAGGGCCTAGCTCACTAGTAATGCTAACAGCTAACAAACTAGCCTGGCTTAAGGGTTAGCTATAGCCCTCTGAGCATCTTTGTATTTTCTCTGTACTTGGCTAATGACACTCTTCTAGCATTTAACCACAATGTGTTTCTTCTTTAAATGAAAAGGATGTGTACAGCCACCAAATGCTAATGGACAGTTTGCAAGCTTATCAGGACGACAAGCTAACGGGACTAAACGGCTAACTCCTAATAAGTGTCTGAACATCAGCACAGGTCTCATAACTAACTTCTAATAACTTAGTCTTTTTTAGGTTGGACTCAAAAAGAGGTGGACAAAATATAAGTAAATGGAAAAACTGAACTTAGTTACGTTAGCTGTCTCTATTTTGATATCCCACTTTGTGTTCTGAATAAGATTTACAGTTTTTGAGTGTTAACCTCTGCTTACTTTTTTTACTTTATCTAAACCATGAACTGAGCTGAACCCAGAGCTGCCTGTTGTTAAAGTAAAACAATAAAGAAAACAGTAACACTAAAAAACTCTTGTTTTTGTTGCTTCGTTTTAGCAGTTTTCATCTTATCAGACACAAGTAAACATGAAAAGGTTTGTGGAGAAGTTGTTTCATTAACACAGCAGCAGCTGTAGGCTTTAAAGCTGGATAAAATCAAAGAGTCAAATCTTTGTTCTGGAGTTTCAAGCTGTGAAAGTTAAATTAATTGCTTTGTTTTGGGCCACATAAATTCAGTTTTGCTTTGTTTTGTTCCTCTGCTTCTCTTCAAAATGAATTGTCCAACCTTTTTTTCTTTGATTTCCTTTCCCAAGTACAGACAGCTGTTTTGAGCCGAGCTCGATATTCTCTACATTATTTATGATGACTGGTTTGAGCCGCAGTGTTTCTGCGGCGATGACTCCGGAGGGAACGCCGTAAACCGTTCGGAGCTTTAAAGTAGTCTTGTACCCGTGACCCAGTCTCCGTCTTCATCCGCCTGACAGCAATAGATACGATTGAGGCCCCAGAATAGAAAATGCGGGTCATATCTGTGTATCTGGGATTAGACTGCTTCTTTTATATATACTGCTGAGCTCATCCAATTGCCACAGAAAAACGAGGTTATAAAACCCGCAGGTTACGCTTTGGGGTCTCATGTTGCTTGTCGTTTTCTTAAATCAGATGTCAGTGTCAGTATCCCCTCTTTCCTTCATCCTTGACTTTTCCTTTTTTTCTAGTCTCCATGGGGCGAGACTGACTTCTTTCTCACCTCTGATGTTTATTACACAAACAGCACCCAGGATCAAATATATTTTTTCTATGTGGAGAAGCCAAGTGTTAGTGAGAGATAACATGCATAGAGGAAGTGGGAGGCAGGGAAGGAGAGATGCAGACTTGTTTGTGTGTCTTGATCTGATGGGATGAATAATTCAGCAAAGGGCTCCCCTGGATTATATTAAAAGAATAGTTTGGGCAGTGGAAAACAAACCCTAAAAAAAAAAAGCTGGGGGACAGTGAAGGTGATGATGGGAAGCCTTGATTACTGTGAGCTCTGTGAATTATTCAAATCCAAAGAAAACACACAAGAGCAAAAAAATCTCCAGCCGGGGAAGCCGTGAATGCCAATATGGTCTCCGTGATTACAGGAGAAGAGATTCAACTGCCTCACTCTGGGACAGGAGATGGAGCGGGACTGACAGCTTCCTTTTTTTCTCAAAGTTTGAGGAACTCCTGTTTTTCCATTTGCCATCAGTCCTTCTGAAGTCTTCTTTCAGAATTTTTTACTTTATTTTCTGGGCTTTGCTTTCCCCCAGACGTTTGCAGAGCAGAGCAACACTGATATGTTGTTTACTTTGCAGTTTCACAGACTTTCTCTATAAAAAAATAACAAAAATAAATCTCTGTATCCCTCTTGATCTGACCTTCGGTGAATTAAAACAAGCATTAGTCCCAATTGTACTTAAATAACTTATAATTTAACTCCTATTTCCACTTTAATGGATAGGCTTTGATCATCCTCCCCACTGCCAGTTCTCAGTTTATTTTTAAATCCTAATGTATGGTCCCTTTTCCAACAACCCACAGTGAATGGTGTAAAGTGCATTAAGGGCGTTTCTAATGCCATAGTTAGCCTACTGCTTAAATGAGACATAATTGCCTCTGCTAGCCAGGTGCACCTGCACTAAGTGCACTGCTATTGAAATAGTGCATTAGAAGGGTTAGAGATGGAAATTATTTAAGTTGACAAAATGGGTCTGCCTACAGTATGTGTGAAATGAAAGACCTTATATGACGCAGCAGGAATCTACTAATGTCCCATTTAGCACATTGTGAACTTGCCCATGTAGGCCAATTTTAGTATCTAAATTATATACATTTTAAAGTCAGGGTTGATCATTTTCTCCAGATACACTTTTTAAGATTTTGGTTGAAATTGTCTTTTAGTCCTGACAGAAATTAATAACTCATGTGCTCTGAAAAAGGAACGAAGAAAATCCGTCATCTGTAGCAGTTGTAAGCCTGTAAAAACTTCGACCAGTGTCTGCCACGAGGTACCAATCTGATGAACCAATCATGAACCTCCCTGTCTCCCTGCTCGTTCTCTACCCCTTGCATGCATGAGTCCACACTCAAAGCATGAGCTGAGGTCCGCTTCTGGACCAATGGCGCTTGTGCCTGTAAGTGATGGGCGTGGCTTTTGAGGGAGCACAGAGGGGAGGGGGTGGGTGCAGACGGAGTACTGAGGGAATGCTACTTTCAAAATCATGCTAATTTTCGAAAATTACCAACCCTGCCTTTAAGTCCCGCTAACACTGCGCCGTGGACTTTGGACGGGGTTTTTGTTGGTCTGTGGTGAAATATATTTCTGATGCCTCATTTTCAGATCAACACGCTATTGGGTTGCACAGATGGGAGCACTTATATTTTCTACTTACCCAACTTGAGCGTTAGGCTTGAGAGTGGCACGTGTCTAAGTTGGAATCGGGGAAAGACCGTTGCACTGTGCACCACTTTGAGTGAGGTTTGAAAAAGGGCCCAATATAATTTTTTATTCCCACAAACAATGAACGGATACATGTAGGTGTATGTTGTCGCTTAACGACACCCTAAAACATACAGTTTGTTAATGATCAAATCCTCCTTGTAGAAATCCTTTGATTCTGCAGATCAAACAGCCATTTTTGTTTCCACTTCACAAACTTGAGAAATTCCCTCTGAGACTCACCCTGAGACCAGCTGGTCCATCAATACGGGTCAGTGGTTAAAGAGCGATAGAAAAAGCTCTTGTAATCATTATTGGAGGCTCCACATAAAGCTGACCTCTGCGGAAAGACTGTGGGAAGAAGAGGGAGTGAGATGCTGAGCTGGGAATACTGGAATTTTGAGGCTGGACACTGGGGGAAGAGGACATGGTGGGAGGATACTGGAGCTGTCCTTTGCACGGAGGAAAACCCCTACAGATTGAGACTCCTGTTTCTGCTGCTCTGTGGCTCTTTAGACGCGTGTGCCAGCAACACACACACACAGACACACACAGATTGACTATGTTCCTCCATATTTGTAATTACTGTTTGTTGAGAAACGGCGTATTCCCCTGTGAGGTGTCATTAGGATTAGCAACTCGGCAGGGTGTAGCTTTCCATTCTCCTGTAGGGAGAAAAAAAACTCAATATCCCATCTGTCAGAAGTCATTCTCTGCAGCTGAACAAAGCTGGGCTGCAGTAACAGCAGCTAAATGGATTAATCCTCTCCAGCCAACATTATCTGCGGCACCTTGTTTGCACTGAACACACCTGTGATTTAGACAAGATCCAAAAGGGAAATACATTCTAATACTGTTGTTGTTCAAGGTCGTGCTTTGAATTCAAAGCTCTGAAGTTACAAATGTGGCTCTCAGCAAAATTGGCTCAGTTACAGTAGTGTTCAACCCATTTGCAAAAAAAAAAAATCATCCTTGAAGCCGAACACAGAATATTAAACTACAAGAGGGCATAAAAGTGTTAAGCAACTGTATGAATTATACAGCCATGTCATCTAATATGGCAGTTTAGTCAGAGACCCAATGCTTCAGATTAGGACACTTTACGTAACCCTCTAGCCCAGGGGTTCCCAAAGCTTTGCTATGCCAAGGACCCCCATATAGCGTTAACCTCTGGTGTGAACCCCCCTTGTGCAATCAATCAATCAATCATTATTTGTATAGCGCCAATTCATAACACGTGTTATCTCAAGACGCTTTACAAAAGAGCATATGAGATAATATGCAGGCAGGGTTTCTCCTTTGTGTTCCTCGCGTTCCTGTTGTCCACTCTTCCTTGCCGCTGAGGTGGCGGTCGGAGCAGGCCGTGCATGAATGAGGACGGCGGTGGTTTAGTGGGCAACACAGTCCGATGGTAGTGGCAGGGTGTCAGGCGGTGGTTGGGACGACACTTCCTCTTTCTTCTTCATACTGTGTATAGCTAATAATCTTGCTATTCATTTATTTCACTCAATTTTTATTTTCTTGTAAACAGTCTTTTCTGACTTAACAACTAGTGACAGTACAACAGACTTTGATATGCAACAACATCTTAAATGACATATTGTAAAATGTCATTTTAACAAATGATGTTAGTTGATTTTTATTTCATATTCTGGGGACCCTCCTTGTGCCCACTGCGACTTTCTGAATGATATGCTCTAGCTGATTTGTTCCCTAAGTGGGAACCCCCCCAGGGGCCCCCGAGACCCAACATTAAGCCACCGAGAGCACAGCACATTTAGCAAAGTAACACTGGCAGAAAAAAAACAGGCAGAAACCTCGAGCAGAACCAGACTCAACAATGAACGAGATAGATTTATAGTAATGGGAACAGTATGTTTGGTATTAGCAGTAACAGCTGAGTATGATTATAGACTGATCATTGTATTATTATTATTTGTAACTTTCATGATACTGAAATTGGGAGGACTGGTAATTAAAGCAATTAGTAAAATGTGGCATCATTTTTTGGCAAGTTCATCCATCGATGCAACCAAAACCATAATTTATCAGCAACCACAAAATAAACTGGTATAGACACATTTAACTTGAGGATAACAAACAACAAGAGTGCACTGCTGTCTCAGAGTCAGCTCAGTGCTTTTTCAACAGGCTCTGTTTCAGGCAGAAAACACGTTATGGGAACGTGTCTTACTTGAGCTACATTAAAATATTTGTTTTGCAGCATTTGGCAGGATGCTTCTTTACTTTTTTTAAACTTGGCAGGATGTTGCATTTTTAATATTGGTGTCTTGACTTTGGAGCTCTGCACCTGCAAAGAAAAGCCTACATACATGCTTGGAGCCACAGACTTTATTAGACCAGCTGGCAGAGAGAACATGTTGAATTACGTAAGTTTAATATTTAAAAACCTTGAAGGAACTGCTGCACATCAGCAGAGACAAATGGATTTGCATCCCTTTCATTAAAAAGTTCACTCTGAGTTTGTACTCCTGATCGCAGCTGTGATGTTTGCATCCAAAAAAATGAAGATGTACGCTATTAACCTGCGACTTTGTCTCCGCGTTTAATCATTTAAACAAATGTTTGCTCTCTAGCTGCTGCATGTGAAATTAATGTGGGTTTTTCCATCCAGCTTAGCAGCTCTGCTTTGAATATTTAAGTCAAAGTGCTGATTTGTGTGTCTGCTGCTCTGCATTCCTCTGCTATTTCACAAAGTCTGTGGTTAATTTGGCTTCAGCATGAAGTGAGAAGCAGGAATATGCAGCAGATGAAAACTTCTCTCAAGCACAGGATCCTTCTTGTTTCTGACTTTTCTCTCCCACTCTCTGCGTTTCCTCTGCAGGTGTGCTGAGCCTGCCAGAGAGCTTGAACCTGCACCGGGACCAGCAGCGCTCGGGGAGGGGCGGGGAGTGTCCGGGATACACGCAGGCCGAGCTCCGTACTCTGGAACAGTCGCTGCTCGCAACGCGGGTGGGCAGCATCGCAGAGCTGAGTGAGTACACAATACACAATGTGAGGAGTTTCGCCAAGCTGGAGAGGAAATGACTTAACACAGGAGTGGATATTGATTACAACATCGCCAAAGAGATGTTTTCACAGTTACCTATTCATAGCTTTCACTCATGTGACCAGTGGAGGCTTAGAGGGCCAGTTTAGGAAAGAAGTGGCCGCCATTGAACACACTGTGCAGCTGCAGCACGGGCATGTTTACATCACATGACAACCGCAGAAAAACTTGGGCACATACGTTACATAAAGAGAAACAATTCTTGACCTCTTATTTTCTAAACCCTGGTTTCAGCCCTCTTGTTTCAGCGACTTCAGCTACAGTGATTAGCTGATATTTGATGAACTCTTCTTGTATAAAACCAAAAAGTTCAGTCGTAAATGTTTCATGCACATTACAGCTGATCATCATGAGGTCTCATTTCCATTAACTTTTCAACAAATAGCTCCATTACTGTGAAGGAATGCTCACTCCCTGTCCCTGTAGGCCATCATACATGGTGGTCGAAGCTCAACCCACTGCTGCTCCGCTGTCTCCCTCACCCCCTCTCCTCATCGGGCTCCCCTGTCCCTCCCTCTCTCCTCCCTCTGACATCGTGAGGCCAGGAACTGTTCAATTACAGCTGTTCTAACACCTGTTTAAGAGCCCCGCCCTGAGACCTTTTCAATCCAAGGTCACCGCCTCCGAGGCTTTTAACCTCAGCTTGAAAGAAAGGGCTCCACCTTTAGCTCCACCACCCCCACCTCCTCCTCCGTTCTCGTCCTCTCTGCAGTCACATATTAGATCATCCTGTCCCCCGCAGACATCTGCACTCTGTGTCTCTGCGTGTTTGTGTCCGTGCATATTTGTCCTATTTCGACCTCGTCGCACATTATACACCAGCAGCGATTCACCATGCATCATCGATTAAAGCCGGAGTTACTGGTCTCTTCTTGTAAATACTATCACGGGTTATTTTGTCAGAGCAGTGATTCAGTCTGGAAGAAGGTGGTGAAGCGGGCCGTACAAGCTCAGCAATGAAGGTCTATATTTAAGATAAGAATCATGTCTTCTTTATTTTTTATGTTTAACACGAGAAACACGAACAGAAAGTGTTGACGGGAAATTTAAAAAAAATACTTAAAATGTGTAAAGTGCAGTAAATGTCTTCTTTGAACTTGTTCTACTTTCAGGCACTTAAAAAGTACATTTTAACTTGGACATTGATCTGGTAAACTTATTTTAATATTAATATTTACTTTATTGTTATTTAAAAATAAATAACTTTAATGATCCCCTTGAGTTGTACGTGCATACAGTCCCACACGAGGCAAGAATCCAAGAGGTCGGAGTGCCTCGCTAAAGGCCAGGTAGAGAAGGATGGTGGGCAAAGAAGTGAAACCAAACACCTTTAAGTCTGCCAGCTTACAGCTGGAATAAACCCTTTCATCTCTGCAGGGGACCAGTGACCTTTCTCTTACTGGCCACCAGAGAGGGGGGGGGGGGGGGGGAGAAGATGTTTTTAAAATGAATAATGATTTTTACTTTCACTTTGAGCTTCCAAAGTTTTTGGGACACAAGAGTTCATGAGAAACATAAAATGAGAATGTTTAAGCTTGTTGGGGTGCTTTGAGTTGAAGGAGTTTGTCTCCAAAAAGGCTCCACAGTCGTCTGGAAGTCAAACCAACAAGCCTGTCAACTCAAAATTTGAATGCAGCTGCTAAAAAGGAAGCTGCATTAAAGCTACAAAAATGTAAAGAAGAAGGCTGTGTCCAAAATCAGATATTAACGTACTGCACAGGCCTTCTGCCCAATAACCGGACAGCTGCTATCCAGTTAGCAACACACTAATACAAGACCTCCTCTGGTCACGTAAATTCATCAATCACGTATTTCCAGTCCTGTTTGATAATTGTAAATGATAAATATCTTGGCATGAGTTGGTAACTTATGGGTAAGGATTACTACCATCACTCTTTGGCAGACCTAGTGATGCACACGCTTTGAAAGCATCATTAGCATGCGTGAACATAACTTGGATCAGATGGCATCATAAACACGTCAGGCTGCTGTTTGATTCCTCTTAACGCACCGTGTGTTTGATTCCCTCTGTCGTGCTGCCTCAGCTAAATGCTGCCAGAGGTTAACATGTGGATCACTACGCTGTTGATGCCAAACGCTCAGTAATTTCCTCTACATCAGAGGATTCTGCAGCATGACTGCCTCTTCATGTTGTGTTGGGTGAACAGATTGATCTACAGTCTAAAAATCACTGAATAACACGTGTGAATCACCTCAAGTATATGGTGATTGCATTAAGAGTGCTACTTTTAGCATGTTAACCATCTGCCTTTGCTTGAAACTTGAAGGAACAGATTTATTATAAAGGGACTTTTGCATATCATTTCACTTTCTTTCATTTAGCAATTTTTAGACTTTGTGCAATCATCTAAAGTGCAGCTTGTAATCAGTTCCTCAGATTTATGCGTTCATTTTGAGGGTAAGTCTGGTGTTAGAATATATTTGTCTCCTTTAAAGCCTGCCAAGCTGATATATACACTGTCGGAAGTCCACAAACTTTTTCAAGACACTCCGATAAATTCTCTGACTCGACCCTCTCCGTTCCAGTTCCCAAACACAAGATGCTCTTGAACCCTGATGTGAAGTGTTTTATTTGACTCTAACCATGAAACATTTCCAAAATAACCTCATTTGTAACCAGTCAGCGTCTCCATGGAGTTGTTAATGCCCCGTGTGTCTTCTTGTTTAGAGTATTGCATGGCCCTTTACTCTCAGTCAGATCTCTCAAATCGCCTGCAGCCTGTGAGGAAACATGCAGCAGAATTATTACCAAGAGGTTTGAAAACATCACTGGTTTTAGCAGCATTCTCCTGGCTACCAGCTACTTTTGAAAATTAGTTTTAACATCCTGTCGTTAACCTTCAAACAATATATATCATAAGTGTGTAATTTAGTCAGTAAGCAGCGACAGTTCTTATTTCGGGGCTTATTTTAGGCCTTTATTGTAGCGATAGGACAGTGGAGAGAGAGAGAGAGAGTTGGGAATGACATGCGGGAAAGGAGCCACAGGTCAGACTGGAAGCCAGATCTGGAAACTACAGTCGCCGTACATGGGCGTGCTGTCGCTTAAAAAAACGAAAAATAACGTTGAATGAATTTAGAACATGACACGTAACGTTCAAACACATTCAACATCCTGAATCGAACCTTTTGCTTTTGCTTCATTACTGTCTCCATTGACTGAGGTCAAGAGTGCATGAAATGGTCAAGTTGCACTGAGAGTGCCCTCTGCTGATAAAACTGCAAACTACTTTGACGGCCTGATGCGCTGATAGACGGTTTATTTTAAATATGAACGGCTCATTACAGTTCGAATGTGAACTTTCTCCCCCAGGTTCAATGAATGTTCAAACTTCAAATAAAAAATGACAGCCATAGCGTGTACTAACCACTATAGCCCCATTTCCACCAAGCGGTCTGGTTCAATTCGGTTCCATACGGTACCTATTTATTGGCGTTTCCACCGTCAAAAGTTGGGAATGGTACCAAAATAAGAGATCCGTACCGTCCTACTTTTTTGGAACCTTTCTGTTGGGGTGCCAAGGGTACCGATCTGACCCTAAAGGGTCCCTTTTGTTAGCTGTGTCCCGTTCTTCTTCTTCGTTGAACTTAATTAATAGCGGGCCACAATGTGTTTGGTTGCTATGATGTCACACTATTAAAATAGCTGACACGGCTATCTCCATCTGGTTTACACTCTGCTTAGCAAATAAGGGTACGGCTGGCTGTGGAAACGCAAGCAAGTTCAGGGTTTACCGTACCGAACTGTACTGAACCAAACCGGACCGCTTGGTGGAAACGGGGCTCATCTTATCGGCGCCCCAAGTACCGACAGATTGTTGGTTCTGGTGTTTTCATCACATTGGTTGTTTCATAGTAGACTGTGTATGACTGTGCGTTTTGTTCTTCTCAAACTAGACTGGAAGGATTTTGTTTTCAGATGATATTGCAGATTAATCCTTGAGTCTGCTGTAAATGTTGTGTTTCCTACATTAGATGTGGCACAGTAAGCATGAAACATTTCTACAGCACTATACACACTGAAGTGTTTGAAGTGTGAGTCAGAGCAGCAAACACGAGAGAGAAGACTTCTCCAACGAAGGCGTCGTAGTTTAATCAATTCCAGTGTTTATAACATCGCAGGCAGATGTAGTGTTTGTTTTATTGAGTAACTCGTCCTCATCATTGCACACGTGTTCCAGTAAAAACACAGCCGTCTGAAAGAAAATATAATGAACATGTTTTCTGAATACATTTGAGTGAATCCAGGGAAAAGTCAGAGAAAACCATAAAACAACAGTGAGATCCAAAAATCACGATAACACCGATATCAAAGAAAATGGGCGAAGTCGCTGAAAACGAAAGAACCGAAGAAAAAAAGCTGTAACTATGAAACATTTCTAAAATAACGCCATTTGTAAGCAACCAGTCAGCGTCTCCATGGAGTTGTTAATGCCCCGTGTGTCTTCTCGTTTAGAGTATTGCATGGCCCTTTACTTTCAGTCAGATCGCTCAAATCGCCTGCAGCCTTTGCAGAAACAGCAGATCCAATTATTACCAAGAGGTTTGAAAACATGACTGGTTCTAGCAGCATTCTCCTGGCTACCAGCTACGTTTTAAAATTAGTTTTAACATCCTGTTGTTAACCTTCAAACCATTTCATGATGAGGCACCAAATGAGCCCCAAATCCTGTATGAGCCAAGTGAAAACCTGAGGTCCTCTGAAACGGATTAAGTGACCAGCCTAAAGAACTTTAGAACAGCCTTTGGACCAAAGAGGACCACATTTCCCAAAGAACAAAAAAGGGGACTCTCATTGATCCCCTCTTTTACTGAGGTGATTGAACTCTTTGAGAAGACGTTTTCAAATGTCCGCCAGGCTGAATTAACCTCAAGAATTTAAGGGGACAACAGCTGTTCTTTTCTCTGTGTTTTTTATTTTTTAGCTCCAAAGGTTCCTAAAGAAAAACATTTTTCACAAGTTGTGAAAATGTGTTTTTCTCTCTCTCTGGACTCCCCCAAAACTGTTTTTACTGTTTTGTTGCTTCACTTGTCAACAAATCAATTTCTCCATCACACGATGTAATGAAAGTGGGATTCAGCCAAGTCAGAGAATCACGAGAGAAAATGAAAGCTGTAAATGTTGTTCTCTGTCTTTGTGTATTTATTTTATAATCTAGTGAACCGATATAAAACTGGTATTCATGATGTAATGTTCGTTGAATAAAATATATGCAGAAGCAATGTAAACTGATACTATATGAATGTTTGCATCACATTAAGTTGGACTTATTATCAATATTATATATTGCATTTGCATATCAGCTGAAACAAGCAGTTTGAGACCATATGTACAAGTTATGTTCAATATTAGCATTTTTTTAAACCTTATTGGCAGGGTATGACCCCCCCCCCCCTAGGATTTAGAAGTATGATTTTCCTCATTGCTGCTCGTGAAGCTAAGTGCTGTAAGGGCGCTGTAATCATTGACAATTTCATTCAATGAACATATCTACATTTTTGCATTGCTGCATGTTGGCAGCAGCCGGATGGATTGGAGGAGATTTTAATGAGTAAATCAAACAGAAACTGCAAAAGTGTGAGTGGGAATTAAGCCCATATTCCCATAACTGAGGGCGCCAGAGCCAATATGGAATGAATTAAAGTCGTTTTGATTATTAGTGGGGAAGTTCCCCATTCCAAAGCTGGATTCAAATTGCCTTCATGCACACGTACATGAGGGATTTACAGGAAACGAGGCGGTAAATAATCACACTTTTCTTTAACGTTTATCTCATTTATTTCAGCCTCACGGTTTACTGTTTACTCTCTTTTGTTTCCCAGTTAGTCAAAGATAAATGTTGTTCCTGTGTATTCACATTTCCTATCCAATTGTTTCCCATTCCCATTAACCCATTTAAAACAAACAACTTAATCATGTGTGTTTTGCATGATCAAATCCAGAATTCTGCTTCAAAAAATCAAGGGTTTTAATTCTTAAACCCACTGGAATGTATCTGACATGAATTTGAATCAGAGGTGTCAGACAGACACAGCAACATTTTCAATAGCAACACCAGAACATATTTATGCTTTAAATATCTGCAGCAGGATTCATGCAAAATTCAAGGACACTACGCTACGTTTACAGAAATCAGGTTACAACCAAATCCTGAGATTTCCTCAGTGCATGTGAATGATGCTGCTCTGGTATTTGTATGTAATGCAGAAGAGAGGCTGATGGAGGCTGCAAGTCATCTCAGCAGCAGCTGCTTTGAAACACTGTAATTACCCTAATGATCATAATGACAAATAATGTGATAATGATAAGTTAATTTAAAAAAATGCTTCATACACCACCTCCAATACCACAACAGAGGCGTGGAACAAAGTGATGACAGCCGGCTCGGTGTTTCGAGGTCAGATCCTTTGTCCCTTAAGAAGGCATTACAAATCTTCTGAAATAAACATGTTTAAACTGGAATCATCTTTGAGCTCAATATATAAACAGTAAACACAATCACTTGAAAGTAAAGTGGCCACACAAGGCCGTATGTGAGGGTAATTTAACACCACACTTGTTCTGTAATTAATGGTTAATGGAACCTGTTAAAAAGGGACATTCATCACTTTATCTGTAATTTGATTCTCCCGAGGTCGAAAAAATAAATCATTTATTTCTGAGGTCACCAATATCTCTTGGGTCTAGGGCTCATACGCTGTTATAATACTGTCCATGTGGTCCAGGTGAATCGTAAAGGATAACAGCAGAATATATTTATTTTTACACTGCTTTCCGATTAACGAGCCACTGATTAGATAATGGATAACGAAAGTCAGGAGGGTCATGGAACCATATACTAGGAAAAAAACATATTTGAGGGAACAATTGTTAATCAATAGCAAGTTTTAGCCCAGCTAACATTACACAAGCTAAGAATTTAAGCCTTACCTATCATTTAGTGTTACACCACTGAACCTTAATATTAGCATACTGCCTATTCCTAGCTAACGGTTATATTAGCTAGCTAACAATGCACTAGCTAAGAATTTAAGCCTTACCTATCATTTAGTGTTACACTACTAAACCGTAATATTAGCATACAGCCTTTTTGTAGCTTACGGTTATATCAGCTAGCTAACATTGAACTAGCTAAGAATTTATGCCTAACATCTTTTAGTGTTTATCTGTTGATTAAAGCTTTCTGCCTATTCCTAGCTAACAGTAATATTAGCTAGCACTTAACTTAGCTTTTGTCTAGCTATTCATGACTTGTATTTTGTTAAACAACCAAAGGTAATATGAGCTTAATACATTTTCCTACTTACATGATTACAGGCTTGGAGCTTTCATTGGCTGTTGTCTTCTATTACGTTACGCTAGGAGTTTATGCCAAAAGTATTATTGTATCATGTAAAAATGCCAATTGTAATATTAGCTTTCAGCCAATCTCTAGCTAAAAGTATTAGCTATTAGCTAATGGTGTAATAGTTTGTTGGATGTCTTTATGTGTGAATGAATTAGTGATAGCTTACTCATTCTTGTTGTTTTACCACTTAATGTTTGATCTACAACCAAAAGACAATGAAAGTTAAAGTCTTGACTGACATCCGGCCCAATTTTAGCTTCAAAGAACATTTTAACCATTAGCTAGCTATATGATGCAGAAAGCTAAAATTGGTGTTTAGTAGCTTTACAGGATCTCAAAGGAAAGGCAGCAATTTGCTAACATAATTTAAAGAAAGTTACATACGTAACGTAATGAAGTGGTTCGATGCTAATGCTAGCTGTTGTCTAACTGTAGTTTCCAAGTTATTACATTTGTTCTTATCTTTGAAAAATGGTCTGATAACCGTCTCTGTTTGTTTTCAATCTTCTATGTGTTTTCAGTGCTTAAAATAAGGAATATGATTTGTCTGGAACCCAACATTTATTCAGATTCAAACCTGGACACAGCAGTTTCGCTATAAACCAGCATTTGAGCATCCCAAAGGAACATGAGTGCTCTATAAATATGGCAAATTCCCTCCTATTTCATGTCTTTGTCGGAGCAGGGAGAGAAAATCGCCACTGGCAGATCTAGGCAGTCTATGCTCTGGGTGTTTGCACTTTCTCCTCATCTCTCATGACACTCTGCCAGGAAGGATAACTTTCTTTCTCTCTGCGTTTTCTTCATTCCCCGCATTGTGTGTGGTGTATAGGATCCATAGGCGCCATACTGACATATTGTGTCCAGGTGTGACAGAGAGAGAGAGGTCCTTGATTTGTCAGCAAGGCGGCTGCCCTGTGGGTCAGAGAGCAGCCACTAGGCAAATAAACGGCGAAATGTAATACAGTGCAGGCCTCTAACAATGGGGCCCTCCATTCCTGAAGCAGGCTGTGCCTCCACCACAGAGGATGGCAAATATACAGAGTAAGAACTTTGTTGAAGCTATAATCCTTACGAATTTAATTAATTCTGAACGCCATCTTTGTTAAGACTTGAAGTCTGACAAAAATCAGAGGTTATCGACACCGGTTTCGATACCATGGCAACAGAAATTGAAGTCCTGGCCACCCAATAGTGTTTTTTTTTTTTTTTTATCAACAAAATTGCAGACAAACTGCTGCAATTTAGACGGCGCTCTCTCTTTTGCTTTTGCTCCTGTACTTTTCAACACTATTGATCATTAAAATAACTGAGATTGTATTTTTTTAAACATCTGGTATAAAAAAGTGTCAAATCGAACATTTGGACAACTTTAGTCAAATGTATAAATGCATCAGGGTCAATCTGTGTTGTGTGATGGGTTGCTGTTTATCCCTCCCTGTGAGCTTGAAGCATCCAGACAGCGCTCACTCTGTATTTTCTAGGCCTGACAATAGCTGGCATGAAAAATGAGTCACTGTGTATTCTACTGTGCATAGGCAGAGAGGGAAAGTGCTTATTCTTCAGGGCTGAGTGGGTTTCACAAATTGAGGAATTCCTCTCTCTCTCTCCCTGCAGAGCTGCAGGAGTTGTGCACTGGTTTGAAAGGGTACAGAAAATTGCAACGCAATGGGATGTTATCTCCCTTTTTTTCCAGGAAGTGATTGCTTATTGAATACCTGCCTAAGGATGAATCTGGCAGGGTTGCATGTGAGTGTCTACTTGTGTCATTTTTCTTCTGACCATATCCTGCCGATTTCTATTCAAAAACAACAACATCAATCTGATCATACAAGCAGGAAATAGTCCTTCCTGTTTCATTTCAATGTGCTAACTCTCAACAAGATGTCATTAATGTCCCTCCATTTGCAAAGCTGTGACTCAGACCACCTTCCCATCGTCTCCGCTCCATTATCTCACGCTCACCATGTGAATTTGAAATAATGGGACTGCTTCACACATACGTACGCCGAGGAGATTCAGAGGGAGGTGTTACATTTCATCTCGAGACCATCCGTGCTATTCTCATATTTCATTATATTAGAGTTCAAGTTTTTTTTTTTTTCAGCCATGCATCATCCCTCTTAATCTTACCCAGTGTGACCCACTTCTGAGCACAGGTGATAAAAAGAGAAAAATGAGTCAGTCAGGCTTGTTTTTCTCTTAAGTTGATCAAGACGTCATGAAGGAGGAAAACAAGATGACGATGTCTGAGCTTAAAGGCTGAGTTATTCTTTTTTTACTAACAAGTCATTTTGATGGACGTTGCATTTTGTTTGTCGCCATCTTTAACAGAAGTTATCATATTTCAAAGCCACCTGTCAATCAATCCGAAAATCATACCCTGCTTTTATTGGCTAATTTACTCAAAATGCGAGCCCTAATTTTCCAAATTGACATCACGCTGTGTTTAGCTTTAGTTTACAGAGCAGATTTTTAATTTCTCATGAATTCCGTAGATATAATTTACAAATGTTTATAAAGGTTTTGTAGCTTTGGAAACATGTGTATTTTCAACAATGAGGTTTTACAATACATACATACTCTAAAGTCCTGTGTGTGTGTGTGTGTGTGTTTGCAAACCTACATATACCAGCTACAGTCTTTGAGTTTTTTCGTTGTGAACTTTTTTTGTCTCCCCCTGCTGGCCATTAAGCCATTTCCGCATTGGCTTGACTTTGGAAACCAAATACGACGTCATCTTCTTCTACAGAGTCTTTCTGTCAGCCACGTGTCCTTTTCAGTGTCTCTCTAATGGACATGTCAAAACAGAATATTATCTCGATGTGCAAAGGAAAGTGAAAGGTTCCTGCTGTCATCTCGTCCTCTTTCCTTCCCTTCTCTCTCTCTGTCCGCTCAGGAGTCTGCTGCAGTCACTTTAACTCCTTCATGTCTGTCCATCTTATATACACCATGCTTTAAATTATTTTGAAAAATGATGTCCAGGCTGGATCAGGCTGTGGCCATTTTCCTTATCTGTCTCCCTGCACCTTTAGGAGGACAGAAGGGGCATGCTGACACAAACAACCCTCACTCACAATCCCCCAAACAAACAAACACACACACACAAACACACACACACACACACACACACACACACACACACACACACACACACACACACACACACCAAACACACCTCTTCTTCTCACACAAAAGACACATGCTGGAGACTCTTGTAGGCTGCTGCTATATGCCTCAGTGAATATGTGAGGCTGGATTCATTACTGTATAATGGTTTAATGTCCCTCGATAGCTGCCATAGGATCCCACTCGCACACCGCACCTCCAGCTTCAAATAATAGATCATCACTTAAAGAGCTCTGTGATGAATAAATCGGGTTTATTTCAAAAGAAAGATACAGGAGTGCAATTTGTGGGATTGTTCATTCAGACACTGAGAGTCTCTCTGTGTCTTTTTTTTTCTTTTCACTTTAGCATAATCAACGAATTACAAGGTTGATAACGTTCACACCAAGGTTAAGGGCGGGTTGAAGTCTCTCCAGGATGAACAGAGCGCGGTGTGTTTTTTAACTGTCCTTGGTTAAGCCCTAAATGCAAGCTTTAGCTAAAGCTAGCATCTGTTTGTGAGCCACACTTGGGTTAGTGTTAGCTGTTATGTACCTGTTGTCACTGGCAGTAGCTCAGTCTGTAGGGACTTTGGTTAGGAACCGGAGGATGGCCGGTTTCAAGTCCCGATGTGTATAGGTGCCAGGGCACTTCCCCAGTACTGCTGAGGTGCCCTTGAGCAAGGCACCGAACCCCCAACAGCTCTGGTGTGCTCCCTGAGTAGCAGTGTGCAGCTGTCCCACTCTGATCTCATTCCACAAATGCATGTCCACAGATCCTGTTTGTGCATGTGTGTGATTCGGGGCTATGTGTTTGAGAAGCATGTCTCTCAATAACAGAGTGTAAACCCGAATTTCCCTCAGGGATTAATAAAGTATTTAGAAAATATTGATATTTGGCAGAAACTTGTGTTTTTGAATTGGTTATAACCATTACTTCCCCAATGAACATCACTTTACACAACTAGTTAACACACCTACAGAATATTTGAATATTAGAAAAATTGTACAAATAAGGTATGTACAACGTATAACCATTAAATCTGCAGTCGTTTTTAGGTCTTTAAAGACTTGGGAGTCCATCCCAAGGAGTGAACGTGCTCCTCTGTTGACTGTGACTATTTAAAAAGGACATTTCAAACAAGGACACACGTTCAAACTTTGCAGACTTGGCATTGTTATTCACCTCGGGTCTCTCTTCAAAAAAACCATGACTGCGTCTGCTTTCGTCCTTCACAATCCATTGGACGACATTTCTAAAGGCCGATGTACAAGTCCCCAACACAAAGGAAGAACAAGGACGGACGCTGGATAAAGATCTCAGCAGTTTACTTACCAAATGAGAATGCTTCACATGGAGACTTGGCTGACCGTAGCGGACGGCATTAAAACGAAGGCGAGCCAACGATTCACTTAAAGGTTGACCCAGCATGCCCAAACAAGCGCGTGTTTACAAACCAAAACGGATAGAAAATTGAACAGCAGCATGACGGAAGTGATTACACATCAGACACGACTAATTTGAAGATGTAAGATGTTTCTACTTGGCGTGTCCTTGTGAGGATCATTTCACCATGACACAAACACCAAGTGACTCTTGAATTTAATAAGTACATACTTGCTGTTATTGCAGATTGGAGGAGGATTTTTTCCTTGCTCATAGAGAAGATCAGCGGCCTCCGTTTGTTTCATTTTGTCATGGTATTACTTCATAGTCGAAGAGCCTGAGTGTTTGATTCTAATCAAAGTCGATTGAATGTATTGCATTCTCAATGAAGCAGCACGTGCGAGCGTTCAAGTGTGCAATACCTCTTTGGGGAGGTATGACACCCACAGGCAGATGTTGTTCATTAATAATTATTATCCATCAGCTTGACATGCGAGAGCTGAGGACACTGGAGCCAGACTCTCTCAGCTCTGACTAGACTGAGAGGCCGAGGGACAAACTGAAGTTATCCATGTTTAACTCTTTAAACTCGTCCACAGTTTTGCTTACTGTGTCGACTATTCTTGAAATACCTTCCTCAATTGCTTCTTTACAACCTGTAAGCTTGAAGGTTACAAGGTTACATCACAAATACCGAAATATAATGACGTCATCAATGAATAAACAACACGATGCATTAGAAAAGAAAATCTATGGCTTTCTGTTGATTGAAGAACTAAGCCTTTTGTGTCAAGATCCGTTGCTTCCTGTCCTCCCGTCTGTGTCTCCCGCGTCTGTGATTACCTGATGTGTCTCACCTGTGTTTAATTGTCTTCACGCCCCTTGAGTATTTAGTCTCCGTGTTCCCCTCCTTCTGTGCCAGTTGATATTGTTCCTTTGTGACGTCGTCCCAGCTTTATATTGTATTTCTCCTTGTGAATTAGTTTTGACCAGTTTCTGAATTTTGATCTGCCTTGGCCTGCTGTTTTTTGAATACCTCTGCCTGATTCTGGATTCTTGTGTACCGACCTTTTTCTAAATAACCGGACTTCGTATCTGCTCCAAGTGTTTTTGAGAGTCGTGCATTTGGGTCCTTGTTTTATGGTTCAGTGTGACATTTTGTTGTTTTAGTTATTATTGCAGACCAATTTTAACAGTTCCATGTAAAAAATGATCTCCAGCCAACATTCTTCTTTCACTTGCTCTTTGTTGGACCTTTTTCTTACCACTCTTAAATTAACATATTGATGCCGTAAGTGAAAGCTCAACTGTATGATGTTAAAGACATGTTTGAACCTTTCCCTGCAGAAAGAATGAAGCCTCCAGCTTGTATAGTTTTTATTCCACATCAGTTTAAACAGGATCATTGAAAAACAGATTGAGTTAACATCCACTTCCCACTGAAGTCCTGCTACATTGAGACACACATTACCATTACACCAAAGACTCTTTTTTTTTGTGCAGCAGAGATAATGCAGACTCACTAATTGAGTGTTCTGGATGCAGCAGCCCAGAAGGCTAATGGAAGTTTTGGGGTAATAATGCGGTGAATTGAACTGAAAGAAAGAGAAGGCCGCACAGCTGTTTGGAGACAAATAGCGACAACTGTCTGCAGCAGAGGCAGCTCTCATTGGAAGAGGGCTACACAGGAGAGCCTAATGGCTTCTGTAATCAAGATGTGTATTATTCCTGTAACAAAGGATGAGAAATATTGGAGGGGTTTGATTGGTGATGATTTCTTTTAAAGCATATTGTCTCTGTCTAAACATGTAAATAAAGGAGGAGTAAAAAAGGATAAAATAAAAGATTGACAACAACTGTTACAGTGCTTTGACAGAAACCGAGGAGGATAACAGAATGAATATTCAACAGCCGGCCAAAATTAAAGACGTTTAAAAATGTCACAAAAATGCCACCACCCCCTGTTTTATCTAACCTGACTCATGGTTGATGCTGCAAATAAACACAGATGAAATATTGTAAAGCCTGTCACAGATGCACATGCAAGGGATCATTTCTGTTGATGTCTTTCATCTGTTTGAGCTCTTTTAGTCTGAAATCTTTGGTACCAAGAGGTTCAACGCTGGTGATCCCCTGAGTTTAACTCTAGTGACAACATTTGCGTATTTAGTGAAACTCCTCCTAAACTATTGGATCAACTACCATGACATTTGGCACAGAGATCCCTGCTGTCCATGGAATACATGCTATTGAACTTGGCACCACGCTGAGGTTCACATTTCTTTTTTTTCTTTTCTTTTTTAAAGTTAAACATCTACACATTAACTGGATGCATAGGCATTCAAATTGGGAACAGAGATCCCTTGAGCCCAGAGGACGAATACAAATAACTTTGGTGACCCCCTGACCTTTTCTTTAGCATCAGTCAACACTGACATTTGCGTTTTGAAGTGAAATGTCTCAACTAATAAACAAATTGGCATTAAATTTGGAACACACATTCAAGTCTTTCCTCAGGATGAAATTTTAATAAATGTATTCATCAATTGACATTTTCTCAACTGACATATTCAGGTCAAATTTAGTTTATGACGAAGAATCTGCAACACTAACAAAGTTCCCATCAGCCTTGACTTCACTTCCTGTTCTATGCTAGTAATCAAACGTAAGCATGATGACGTGGGTAGCTAGAATAAATAATACATTCTTAAAAAGTCATTATGTTAGCATATTAGCAGCAGTTTTTAGATGGATTCTTGCAATAACACCAAAAAGAAAGCCTGGCTTTTTTAACTGAACCAGACATTGCCAAATGTTGATGCCCCTGAATTCGCCACACAACAGGCGTCTATATTGCGACACATCTGGGCAGACATATTGCTTTGTTGACTATATTAGCAGCCCATTACTGCCCCTTATATATGGCTGTTGATCTTGTTTTCTTCTTAAAGTGCAAGACACTCCTAGACCTTTTTGTTTCTCAAATGTTGTAACTTTTCCTAATGCAATATGCTAGCAGCTAACTACAAATCGCTGGTAGGTAGCACACAAAACATGTCTTTAAGTGGTAAGCCCCCTCTGGCTTCCCGTACCTGTTGTAATGGCATGGCAGGGAAAATTGGGGCAACATTCCCATCTTGAACAGGCTGTGTAGTTAGCTTGCTAGCAAGGTGATGTTAGCATCTGGCTCAAAGATTCATAAGGGCTAAGTGCAACCTCAAAGAGTAGCTAGCATAGCTGTAGACAATGTTTATTTAACTCTCAAGTTAACTTGCACATTTTTTTTTACATCAAATACGATGTTGCTGCCTTGCAATGTCAATAAACATGTAAAAGTATTTTCAACATGTACTTTCTATTTGTTGCTTTGTTGTTTTAGTGAACAGCAGGACCAGTTGTTTCTTCATACTGTAAATGTGAAGCACATCTTGAACAGAGAACTATAATACTCCCTTGACTGAAACATGACTGGTGCAGCTCTTTTTAAGCACATTTGACACAGTGGATAATCAAGACCACACGTAGGAAAGTTATTTATTATACACTGCAGCAGTCTGCAGTATTGTGCCTCTGCAGATCTCCATAGAAGAGCCATTAAGGTCCCTAAAAGAGCCATTAGACAAAATAAAGTGGCATCCATTTAGGAGTCTCCTCCTGTGAGCTGAAAGATGATGACAAAAGAACCGGAGAGAGAGTTTTTGTAATCTACTGCTGCACATCCACAGGCTGGAAATATCTGGAGGAACTAGGGATGAGGAGATAAAATGAAGCTATGATTCAGACCCCTCTTTATTGTTAAGAAGGGTCTTGTGTTTTTTCATTATTTTCATCGTAGTAGTTACTGAACTGGAGTTTCCTCTGGATCCCTGGGACCTGAACCATCCCAGTGTATTGGGTTTTCTTGTGTTCTTTCATCAGTTTTCCTCTCACTCATCATTGCAGGAGTGGACAGCCGCAGCAGACAGCCCTGATATGCTAGAAAGACAGAATCGTGATCGTTTCGGCAGCACCAGTATTGTCAGATATGATTCAGAAACACGGCAAAGACAAGCACTTGATGTTACTAAACAGCTTTTTCGTAATATTTTGCAACATCTTGCATCATAAGACCTTTCATTCCACATCTTTCAGTTAGAAATATATTTCTGACCGTGGTTTGACTCTGGCTGGCCCTGATATGCAATAAATAGACTCGTAAAGAAGAAAAGAAGAGCTCTGGTTGAATTCCTTTAAAGTTTTTCAAATGAATTTCAAAAATGTTTCGGCATTGAGTGATTTTAATATTTGGATGAATAATTATGTATTCCTGCAGTAAAACAGATGGCGGTATGCTGCTGCTGCCTTAAAAGAGTTACGCTTCCAGGGAAACATTATATTTTGTTGAAGTGGCAGTTAAAACCTACAAATTGCCAAAGTTTTAATCATTGAAGTTATAGTATCATCACAACACCTGGGTTTACTTTGTGTAGCGAGTAAAACCTTCTCAATAAATAGAGTTCTCATAAATCACAATGTTTGAGATGTTTGGACAACTTTTTAGGACTTTGCATTTTTGTTTTAACAGAGATAATGAAGTACCAAAAAAACAGGTACCATGGGGTAACAGTAAACTGAATACCAGGTATTAGTAACATTACTGATATTGTATCACGTAACAGTACCTAAAAATACATGCTAACCTTCAAGCACCTTTAGAACCTTTCAGAAATATAGGAGTTAAGGATAAATAAATCTTTAATCTTGAATTTTACCACCAAATGGTTGCTGTAAAAGCTCAAATGTTAGCAAACAGTTGTCTATCTAACAATTCTTTATTAAGGTACAGAACACTAAATACATTTGAGCAATTTCTGGTGTACTTTTAGCTTTTGGTTGAACCCTGCCAACATTCAGGAGAGATTATGAAAGTCTTAAGCCGCTAGATGTCCAACTTCACTAGCTAGCTCCTAACTTTGTTCCTAGCTTGGTTGCTAACTTTCTGCCATGCGGTGTAAACAGTTAGCATACCACTCTGTAGAGATTATACACTGAATGTTGAGATGGGCGGAGCTACAGCCGCCTGGGAGACAAACCAAAATATGTATAACTTCCCCTTCTGCCTGGCTGCAGTTTAGGTTATAGACTCCGCCTCCTCCATGTTAGTAGATGGGATATGGGTCAAACTACAATATCAAAATACACGTTAAATCACTTTTTTGTTTGTTAAATCCGCCCTCTGTCTTGTTAGTTTTTATCAAGCGAATTTGATTCCGAGTGTGCAATTTTCTGAGTAGTTTGTTTTCATTAGTTATATGTCGAAAGAAAGAGTGTATGTAACGCCATGTAGACAGGCGGCTCTTTGCAAACGTCTTAGCAGAGTAGAGAAGGAAATGCGAGAGAAAACGTAAAGAAAACTAAGTACATAGTCATTAATTTTTCATATCCGTGTCTGCTCTAAACGGACACCAGAATCTTTTCTGCTACAGTATGGACTGTACCAACTTGAGGGATCTTTGACATTTCATCTCTAAGTTAAACTTGTGCTTTGGTTAGCGGAAGAGGTACGGGGTCAATTCCACGGTTCCACCAGCCAGCCAGCTCCATTCTGTGCATGTCTTGGTTCCAAATTAAGTCACCAGCGCTATACGTCATCGCCCGTGCTGAGGGTGTTTTTGCTCCATATTCGTACAATGGAAGGAGACGGACACTCTGAGGAGTTTCCACTATGAGCAATACCTTTTATATTTCACCTTACCTTTAGTGTCATTGCTAAAATTAAAGTGCTAATGGAGCTTTAACTTTATAGTATGAGTCATTTACTCGGGTAATGGAGGATATTTTCAGCATATTCTTAGTGTCACGTGTCATAGACCTCTCCTTTTATCAAAGATACGTTTAGTTATCCTACGTCATCTTTTGCTGCTTAGGTCATTCGTGAGAGTACAATGTGAGAATTTGTTTGATGTTTTCAGCAGCACTTCAAGGCAGTGCATCACTCCTCACTGCACTGATGTCCAGCGCTTCACGATGAATGAATCATTGTGCTGCGGTTGTAGCAAGGCACTTTATTTGTTGTCTCGTGGGCTTTTTTTTAAGCTTCACCTTCGCAGATGCCTCTTCATGTTGCCTGGACTTATTCAGAAAAAAAATTACGTTATTTTGAGTTCAAAAGAATAGATAATAAATCCTTTGTTTCTGTTGTGTCCATCTCCTCTTCTCTACACTCCATGGAGCCTTTTTTTCTGAGAGAGAGAGGAATAAAAAAAGACACATTAAGGTGTATTTTTGTCCTTTTTAATTTCTGTTTGACTAACAAAGAGATGGTTTCATAGCCTCTCATCCGAGAAGAAGTTTGTAGTAATTAAGTACAAAGGCTTTGTTACTGTACTTAAGTCTGTATCAGGTATTTGTACTTTAATACTATTTAATTTCCCCTACATGTGACACAAATAACTGCACTTCTTACTTCTTTCTTTTTCAAAACAGGCGTAGGAAAATCTTCGTTAGCTTTCTTTTGCTTTCGTTAGCTTTCGTTAGCATTTCAGAAATATCTGTACTATGCTCTTAAACAAACAGGGCTTCCTACTTTAAAGTCATTCTGTTTGCTTTTGATAGTAGTATTAGCTTAAAAGCATTTTAGGAGTATTTCTCATTACTTTGAATGTGCATCATTGTGCTATGCCTCCCCAACACCTAGACCAAATGTCTGCAAAATGGAGGAACAATGACACATATTATGTAGGACAACTCCATGAGAAGCAGGGTAGGGTTATCTGGCACAACTTCACCAACTACCAAGATGCATGAAGAGTGAAAGGCTTGAAGAGGTCAACAAGCCTCAGCAACACTTTTAGTACAAAGATCAACTTTATCAACTGTAAAAGACCAAAGTGGTTCAGCTCGTGGATGAAAGCTGATGAAGGCAACCAGCCGAAACGTATCGGTCTAATAAAGCACAACTCAATGAGGTAACCATCATAAGGGCTGGACTGGGATAATAACTCAGGCTGGGAGTTTGACTTCATCCCAGACCACTTTGTCCACATGAACCACTAATTGTGTAGGCTAACTGTGTTGCTAGTTCTATATTTCACCTTCAGTAAAAACAGTCGCTTCAACAGTATATACTCAAAGAAGGGTTGTCACGATGGCAGAATTTTAAACTTCTTTACGTTACTAGTATAATTCAAACGATATTCATACTTGTTTCGATACCACGGCAACACAAATAGAAGTCCTAGGGCACCCAATATTTGGTCATTTTTTGTTTTAAATTATCGGAAATTGCAGGCAAACTCCTGCACACTGTCTACATTGGAAAAACATTGGTAACATATTGGAACATTGCCAATGTACTATTAAGACAGTTTTTGATGGCCTCCTTCCTCCCCTATGCACCTATCTTATGAAATAGATGATTTTTGACAGTGTCAATCATTAAATTAACAGAGATTGTACGGTTTTAAAACATGTCACAGAAAAGTATCAGAGTATCGAAAATGTTGACAACCGTGACAGATATTTGCACTTTTGTCACCTCTAGATCCGACCCACTATAAAAGTTGGACTTTAAAAAAAACTTGGAAACCTAAAATTAGCTCCAGAACTTTATCTGTCAATGGATCCCCCGTCTATTCAAACACAGACGGTTATCATTCTTTCCTTCTCATGTCCCATATTAAATGTGTCTGCTGGTGATTAATTTCCACTTGAGCAGCGCTGGTAAAACTATCTACTGGTCCCATGTTGATGATGACATGTCCTGTAATTGACTGTGATTAATAGTCACCATAGAATTGCTAATGTGCCCCAAAGGCAGAGCTCCGAGTCGGTCGTATTACCCAGTGATGATTAAATGTCCCCAGTTCTTCCCCAGGGAGCTATAGGCCATGACAGTGTGTCAGAGGACAGCAGAGGAATCTTCCATCTCTGTCCTCCATTGTAGGAACCCAACAGTCGTCTCTCTGCTGTGATCTGCGGTCACATTAGGCTCAACACACTTTGTCTGCTTGAATTATAGGCTTGTGGGCTAAATATTACTCTGGTTAGCGGCAATGTGTTCTCAAACACTTAAATCACATCTGGTCAAGTGTCTGTTCAATTAGATTTAATATGTGTGAGAATGAAATTCTTTAAAATAATGCTGGTTAAATGCCAAAAGGCCTGAAGTCAGTGATGTGGCATGCAAGGCTCTGGTATTGACATTCATGTGTTTATTTAAAAATGTATAAAGTTTTTTTTTTACTTAAAGGAGCAATATGTAAGATATCTACTGAATTAAATCATAAAATGACCTTACATCATTAACAGGAAACATGCTATGTTGAAGTGCTGGCTTCTCTGACAACAATGCAGCAGCCAGTATGTCCTCCTTCTAAGTTTAGATTCTGGTCCTGAATGGTCTGGATTTGTTTGGACCAGAGAAGGTAGTCGGTTTAAAGTAACCCTCAAACCTGATTCATGCTTCTTGCGAACGGCGCGGTCAGCGCGGCAATATTGCGCAATTGCGGCCGGCGCGAGGAGGGTCCGCGGAGGGTCTGAGCGCCGACCGCGTTGCAATGATTGGCTACAGAGCCCGAAAGTACTCTATGCCGTTCAAAATTTTCGGCACTTTAAAAATGTAGGGGTTGGAAGAGGTGAGAGAGACTACTGAAGAGGTCCGTTCTGGCCGCTCTGACCACATTCAGTATGAAACGACTCGACGTCCGCAGGGACCGTGCGCGCCGTCCGCACTGTGCCGACCGCACTGTGCCGACCGCAAGAAGCATGAATCAGGTTTAACACGGCCGTTTTGGACGCCCCTCGGTTTGCCAGATATGAGACCAGTTATCACGGTTCAGATATATATCTGATTGTACCCGACCTACAAAGCCTCTGCATGTTTCTAATAAGCTCCACGAGCAGAAATGTGGTCAAACTAGGATCAATATTGGAGATGCTTTTGAAAAATGTTGAGAGGTTAGAACGCAGAAATGTTTCAAGACCAATCCAGAGCTGGCTAAACACTGAAGCCTGAAGTCTTAAGCCTAACTTTAAGTGTCCCATCTAAACAGAAAAGGTTTAAAAAGGTTTTTAATTGAATTGGCATTATCCTACATTTAAGGACGCCTCTCCTAAGTATTGAGCCTTCTAAAAATAATATGACACTAAATTCTGTCGAACATCTCATCCATCTCATTATCATTACACAATTTGCTCTAATGATGCATTCATAACAGCCTCCACGCTGAGTAGCTGCACAAGATGAGAAACAGAATTTGCATTCAAATACTATCAGAACTTCCATTAATAATTTCAACTGCCTCTCGTATTATTCCACACACCAACGATGAGAAGTTAAAATGAAACCGAAAGATCAAACTCTGCCCTGATTGGGTAGCGGTAAATTGTAACATATCAGGGGAAGAGTTCTGTGAATGTGAAGCTCTTGACAATAAACTTTCACTCTGTCCTGAAAACATAGACTCAATACACCACCGCCAACCTCTCGTACACTGACAAGAAAATGCAACCTGTAGGCTAAAGGTTTTCTGCGTGATTTAAAACTGGCACAGTCCATAACTTCTGGGTGTTAAATTCTTGCAAACAATTTTAAAGTTTGTGATTATCCATTTCCTCATGCAGCATGACAAAGCTCAGCTCCGGGTAGTGGTAGTTGAGTTTGCATCGGCTCCTGTGATGAGTTTTTAGCTGGTTATGAAAAACTAATACTAAAGCAAGAGATCCTCAGCAGGAAGATTGATCATTTCTGTATGACTGTAAAGGCTTCTGAGGGGTAAGTGTCAGACGAGGGCAATGAGTAAGGACTCTGCGATTTGATGTCCAAAAAAACGTCTTTCTACTGTCGAGGACAAAATCAGGGAGATGAAAGGTACCACTTTGACATGTGCTGCTATGACAAAGTGCAGATGCCACCATCACCCAATGCCCACAACCTGAAGATTTACCCCATTCATTGATTGTGTATTGCAAGCGGCCGCTTCTTTGCAAAAACATGCTGGGAAGCAAAGCTACACAGAGCAGGCTAGCAGGGCCACTTCTAACAGCTTAATCGTGCATTAAGGATATGGTATTATACTGTTAGATAATTAACACTGTGCTGGTGCTGGTTTAAAAACAAGAGACCAGCGAAGGTGGGCAATGCGACTCAAGCCAAATCTGTCCCAGGCTGTAGGTCTGTACATTTATCATTGTTACCATAAGCCGAGCGCTAAATACTGTACCGGTAGATAGCAGGAAAGCAAACTCCATAAAGAGCGACACAGCTGCACAAAAACTGCACGTTGTGGACTGTGCTAAATGCAGTGGAAATCGTCTCGCATGAAGTTTAAACCTTTTTTGTCCCATCTTCGAGACCCCCCAAATCAGACTGTATCGTATTTACCCATGTGACTTTTATTCCAGAATTTATAGAATGCCAGTTTTTGAGTAATGTTAGAATTATGGAAGCCCTTAGCAAAAAAATACATCATCCATCCATACATTATCTTTTACCGCTTTTCCCGTTCGGGGTCGCGAGGGGGCTGGAGCCGATCCCAGCTGTCACTGGGCGAGAGGCGGGGTTACACCCTGGACTGTTCGCCAGTCAATCACAGGGCCGACATATACAGTACAGGCAGACAAACAGCCACGCTCACATTCACACCTACGAGCAATTTAGAGTCACCAATTGACCAAACGAGACGTACATCAGTTCTTTGATCTTTTTCCATTTTCCCATGAAGTGGTTACAGGTTGTTTTCTCTGAGATCTTCACTCAGTCCGTGTCCTCCAAGTACAAAACAAACACAGAACTAGGCTTAACGACCTCATTGATGTTAACAATGGCAGCATGGCATGTAATGCAATAAGTCAAGATCTCAAAAAAAGAAGCAGAAATCACTTGGTTATCACAGGAAATGAAGTAAATAAAACCTTAAAGATTCAAAGAAAATGTGAATGTGCTTTAAGTGCTCACATTATCATTTTTGTGTGCCTTTCGTACGAATATAACCACATATTTAATTGCTTTCCAACACATTTTATGTGTCTAATAATTTGTTTTTAATCCTTCAGGGTGTTTTGCATCTGTATTCCAATTATAACTCATCACTGCTTAATATCTCTCCATCTAAGTAAACACATTGTTCCAGGCACATTAAATCAAACCAGCTCCCCCGAGGCTTCACCTTAACACAACATAATAACATTTCCTGATTCCACCTGTTGCTGAAGATACATTTATAGATCAAAAAAGTACATACTGTGCAGTGAAGCTGGTTATAAAAGCATCTGTACACTCACACTGACATCAAGTCGAGTAAACAACCATTACAGCTTCAGTTGTTGAGGTGTTGACACGTAGACGGTGCAATTAAAGTGCAGCAGCAGCAGTGATGTGTTTTCTTGAGTTAGAAAGAGAACGCAACTGTCATCACTTAGTAGTTTGAAATTATTAGCTGCATCACACATCAAACCCAAACTTACAGAAGTTCATTCGTATTGATTTTAAAGTAAAGCAAGTTGAAGAAGATGAGCGCAGTGTACAAAGCTACCTCTTCATTTCTTGATAGTGCTGTCTGTTTAAATGTGTCCACTAAAGATTTCAGTAGAAGAGGGGATGATTTACAGTATGGTTAGTCCCCAGAGGACCACTGTGCTGTGAGGCCTTGACTAAACCTGTAGTGCCACCAAAAGCTTACATGGATCACCATGACATTTTTTAACTGGCATTTATGGTCCCCAATTAGATTCCTCCTATGGGGCCTCCGGATAGGAGGAATCTAACTGACGTATTGATGTCCAAACTAGGGTTCAGTTTGTGTTTTATTGAAACCATCATAGCGGCACAATACTTACCATTTGTCTGTTCACGTTAAGTCCAGCTGCTGAAAACTCTTCCTGCAGACCTTACTTCCTTTAGTAGTAATAACACTAGTTTTGGGGATTTTTCAGAGGTGAAAGACGGCCTCTTTTTGTATAAAATGGTATTACATGTGACCGCTGCTAAGATTGTAAAGAAAAGCGATAGTTGGTTAATACATTTCTAATCGGTTAAATGCTTAACGGTGATTAATCGATTAATCATTAATCATCAACATCCCTAGTCCTGACTTAACCTACAGTTGACATTTGCCATTACATTTTGTGGAGACATAAAGACGTCCATGGTCCAGAGGGGATAAATCCTACTCAATCTGTGGATACTCACAATGCAACTACTTAACACAGCAGTAGCTCAGTCCATAGGGACTTGGGTTGGGAACCAGAGGGTCGCTGGTTCAAGTCCCGATGTGGACCAAAAAATATGGAAGTTGATCTGGTTGCTGGAGAGGTGCCAGACCACTTCTTGAGCACTGCAGAGGTGCCCTTGAGCAAGGCACTTAACCTGTGGGCTGCCACCGCACTCTGACATCTCTCCATTAATGCATGTCCACAGGTCGTGTTTGTGCATGTGTGTGATTCAGGCCTGTGTGTGTGAGAAGCATGTCTCTCAATAACAGAGTGCGAACCAGAATTTCCCCTTGGGGATTAATAAAGTATATAAAAATTAACCTTTAGCGCCATCATCAGGCTGATATTGTGGCTTTGAGTAAAGTAATTAAAAAACTATTTGATGGATGCCACAGTATTTTTTCCAGATGTTCATGCTCGTCAGAGGAGTGCCGCAAACTCCCGTGTTCCCCTGACTTAACTTGTGGAACCAGTGTGAAGTTGACGTGTGGTCTTTTTAGTTCATTTTCTAAAAAAAACAACAGTCAATGTTTTGCTATGATATTTGGCAGACAAATTTAAGTTCCCCAGAGGAAGATTTTTGATAACTTTGGTGATCCCCTGACAATCCATTAAGCTGCATCAACTCGTCAAAATCTCAGTTTGTACATTACTCCAGCTGACATGAGCTTAGCTGTATTTGCTTAAAGTGCTCATTAGCCACCCTTAGCATGCTATCACGCTAAATTAAAAGTGTGAGTGAAACATGGGGGTAATTACACCTCAACATCACATATTAAGCATGTTGGGATGTTAGCAGACAAATTTAGCTCTGAGCATCGTTGTGCCAAAGTAAAGCCTCACTGCTGCTTTTCTGCCTGTAGGCTTCAGTCTTTTTTAGTTTGAATGGAGTCAGAGGTGAACAGAGTAACTTTTTCCTTTAATAACTTGTCACATAAAAACGATTAGCTCCATGAAAAAATTAAACTACCCTAGCCTTAAATTGTTTCCCGTGCATGGGTTGTGTACTGTCGCAGAGATTGTAATGTAGCTGCTGTTTGACAGAATGGAAAGTGTTGACATCTCATTATAGCAGCAACTTTTTACTCTGCTGTTTTCTCTCTCTGGGAATAGGGAACAAAGTTTCGCTCTGTAATGAGTCTCTCCAAGAGTGAAGTCTTGGCTGGGAGAGAGGGAGACACTAAGCTGTCCCCTGTGATTAATTCAAATGAGATGAAGCATGAAGCCCATAGGAGTGTTGCTTGGATAATTAGAGTAAGGGAGACAGGAGCAAATGTTGTCCTGCTTAAAACAAACAAAAAAAAAAGTCAAAAGAACAATTAATGAAGGTGAAGAAAGCTGGTTGATCAGCTCAGAGCTCAGAGGGACAGCTGCATTGTATTTTGTGGCTTCCTCTAATGTTTTTGTGGTTCAAAACTAGATGTGGTGTATTATTTATGGATGTGGTGATACAGCTCTGAAAACCTGCAGGGAGCGTCGACAGTTCTGGGAGTAAGTGGTTCCCTGTTGTCTGTTTTATGGTTTGAATAGATTGTTTCACACTGAGCCGAGAGTTTTATAATCTAGCTGCATATTTCACTCCTCTTAAGTTTACCTCCGTGTCTTTCCCTTGGTGTCATATTTCTCTTAATATTCAGGCCACTAGCCCGCTGCGTAAACACACTGAGTAGCATGGGGATTTCCTAAGTACCTGGAGTAAAAAATGTCTTCACCGCTGAATGCTGAATGCATCCACCTGATTAAGGTTTCAAGTACAATGACGACCAAACATGCATAGCAAACAGTCTGCAAGCTGCAGAGTCAAAGGAGCATGATTAGTCATATTACATCTGAAGAGCTGCAAGTGTTGATTGTCAAAATAATTGATATCTTTTCACAAAAACCCCCGTGATTGCATTTCCCATGAGCCCAAATAAAACATGTCAAGGTGTTTTTTTGTCAGGTTAGATGTTAAAAGCACAAAGTTCACACTAATATTTAACAGAGAACTCGATAAACCAGTTGATTCTGACAATGAGAACTTACTCTCCCAATTTTTCACTTTGTTTTTGCAAACATGCAACACACACATAGGCCAGGAATACACACACATGCACAAACAGGATCCTGTGGTCATGCAATAATAGGAAGGTGTCATTGAGGGGCTGCACATGTAAGAGCACCCGAGCAGCCTTGTTCAAGGGCACCTCAGCAGAGCTCGGGAAGTGAGCTGGCATCTCTCCAGCAACCAGTCCAATTTTAATATTTCAGTCTGTACTGGGACTTGAGCCAGCAATCCCCTGGTTCCCAACCAAAGTGCCTTCAGACTGAACTACTGCCGCACCCTAAAAATCCTAAACCCTTCTCCTGACTGAGCATCTCAATGAGCTGCCCCTGCTGCTCGTGATTACTTGCTCTAAGAAACCGTACCTAATCATGTTGTCTATGATTTCATACCTGGAGAATGGAGACTTATCAGGTCGGCCATCTTTAAACAAAAAAAGATCTTAGCTACAGGGCCTGATTTACCGTGTTATCTGTTGTCTTTGGATGCATTTAATCTTCTTTGATAACTGATTATGAGTCTCCAAGGAGCCCGGAGTGCAAACTGAGCTGTGAGCGCCGTCTCTGTTTATGTCTGGCTTCCTGTGAACTCTGTCAGGGGCCTTCAGTCTGACAGATGGAGAACCTTGGGCGCGCACACACCGTGTCATTCTGTAGAAGGAGGTGAGGTTTCGAGACAGGCCAGCTTTCCTCACACCGGGTATTTTTGGATCAAACAATCAAACGGGATCAAACAAGAAGTGTGTGCTGAGCTGCGGCGTGTTTACCATCGAGCTTCACTTTCACAAATAATGATTTATTCACATCTTTATAAAGTATCCAGGAAGAAAATGCATTAACTCACGACTCTCAGGCAGCATTTTTTCCTGTCTTAACTCAGTCCAAATCTCCTTTAAGCCTAAAACTTCCAGCGTTCCAGTAAACCAAGTAAATAATTAGATCAATGGGGATATTAATTTTTGAGAGAAATGGACCCTGCAGGCTCACACTGCACTATTTCTTCTCAGAGCATCATCGTTATTCTTAAATGCATCTCTAATGACTTCATCGACGAGCTGCAGTGAGGCTGCCAAAACCCTGAACCAGAGAATTATGACTCTAAAATGTCAGCTCTGAATATCTCTTTCTGTGGCACACAGGTCATACTTTAAATTCAAACCTCCTCTGTTCAAAGCTATACGAATTCAGATTTTTTTTCTGACTTTCATTTCTTCTCTGCTCCTGCTGCGTTCAGACACAGTTTGAACTACGTTTGTACTTAAAGCAAATGGCAACGCTCATCACAGAGATACGAGAGAGTGTGGCCTTGAATAAATGTTTACTTCATCTCTGGGGTTTGTGTAGTTCTTTTAAAGAAACCATTGAGTGGAGAGGTTTTTCGTTTGATTCCGCAGGATCCTGGGGAAGATATTACTTGATTTTCTCATTCATGAATAAACTCAAATGTTTGAGCGAAAATACACACGTCTTTTTGTTACATTCCTTCTCCGGACACTGAGTCCTTGTCTGTTCCAGTAATACAAAGAGTAAATACAGTCAATAAACATATATGTAGGGCGGGAGATCATTGGGTGTCTCACGATTCGATGCAATTTCAATTCTTGGTCATGATTCGATTCAGAATCTAATTTCGATTCAACACGATTCTGGATTCATGATTCAAAGTCTATTTTTGAATTAGTTCGCACTTCAGGATCTACTCCAGTCATCTGTGAGACTGGCTGAATTTCTTGCTGCTCCATTTGGCATTCTACAGAGATAAAGAGCTAGCCTTAGCACTTAGCAGGGAGTGACTGATTAGCCCCCCAAAAAAGTTATGAATCTATTTAAAATCTCAGAAGATAAGAATCTCGCTTTCTACATGAATTGATTTTTTTTCCCACCCCTACATATATGCATTTGATCTTTGTTCATATAGTTTTTCTTTTTTCACATCCAGGTGTTTTAGCCTACTTTCTGACCTCTCTATAAGGAAACAAATTCAACTAAACCCAAGGTTATCTGGAAACAGTTGACCAATCAAAGCTTCATAGGTGGGATTATGGATTGGAACAATAACCTTTTGTAAAATAGCAACCCTTTAAAACAAAAAGTTAGCTTTTTTAAATGTATTTATTAAATACCTCGCTGTCACATCTGTTTGACTTTGAAGCTTAAGCAAGGAGAAGGTTTGCTTCTCTTTATTTCAGCCTTTTTTCAGTGGTTACATGCTAGCTATATATGTTTGTAGTCTTAATGCTAAGCTAAGCTAAGTGTAGTCTGGATGTAGCCTTAGATTCATTATTACACTTTGCACACACACATGCCAGTAATTGTAGTTTCCTATCATTCTCTCTCTGATTATATAAGGAAACTAAAATAAAAAATAAGAGAAAAATCAAAGCCAAAGATGAGTTGAGGATAGAACAAGAGCTCAGACTCCTAAGTGGTTTACTGACAGAGGCTCGGCGTGTAAGATTTAATTTCAAGGCAGCGATTTCCCACTCTGCAAGGAATGTGTGGGCATATGTGTGTGACTAAATGAACGATGAATCAGAGGGAGTGAGGCTCTACTTTCTCCCAGAAGTGCTGCTCGTACTAACATGTCAAAGGAGTGGTGCAGAAATTGAATTTGTGCACTGGGAGTAATGCGTAGGACTTTTTTTTTATAGTGACTAGCTCTTCCCTCGCTGTACTACACCGTGTTTTTGTCTTATCTCAATTTGTGTCATGTTGTATTCCAATGCTTTTTATATCTGTATCAAACAGCAATGTTAAAATACAAATATCTTCCTCCAGGTGATTTGGTGGCTCGGGCCATGCACCACCTGCAGCCGCTGCACATCAAAAACCCAAGCAATGGGACTCCAGTTCACCAGAAAACCACCACAACAGTCCACTGGGAGCCCGAGGCCCTATACACCCTGTGTTACTTCATGCACTGCCCACAGATGGAGTGGGAGAACCCCAACGTTGAGCCCTCTAAAGTCACCTTACAGACTGAGAGGTGAGTCCTGCCAATCAAGGATAAGTTTGCCGAAAAATGTGGTTAAATGGATTGTGTATGAGGACCAAAAGTCTATTCCAGGGGTTGTTTTGGACAATGTTTTAGACATGTCTTGTGTTGAATATTATGATATCATAATATAACTCACTCACTGCTTGGAAAGGCTACTATTAGCTCGTTAACACATTAGCTCATGCTCTGTTGCTCTGCTTCACAAACACACACAAACACTCTCCTCCTGCTCTCTGCCTGGCAGTGCACACACACACCTCTCCCCTCTCATGCTTGTATTTTCAACGGGCAGTGCGAGAAAATATCCTTCAGGGTTCCTTTCCATTGGAAAAACCTAATAGAACACACACAGTGGGAAAACCCCGTAAGGGGGACCTATTCAATGGAGAAAACCTTATCCACAGCCCACAGGGATCCCTTAAAATCGGGGATAATGTAACAAAGGGCCCTCCAAGGTTATTTTCCCATGGAGACGTTTTAAATACAAACATTACCATACAGGCTAGAAAACATAATGCCCATTGGTGCCCAAACCACTGCAGCTGGTGCCCTTTTTATGTATCCTGCCCCTCAAACAGCGTGAGTAAGCCACTGCCCTGGACTCTTTTAAACAACTTAACTGCACACAAAGAATTAGACACATCAAGGATACATTTGGCCAATGAATAGCAGCATTTTCATTGGCAAAGACCCAAATGGACTGATGATGTAGACAGTCCTAAATCGTATTCATTGTCTGTGAGAGCCTTCGATTTTTGTTAGTTGTTTACTTTTACACTGTGATATATGGTTCTATGACGCCATCCACTCGTGAAGCTTTGAATCAAACAGCAAAGATGATTTCTATCCCTGAGAAATGTTTGCATAAGTTCAAATCAAATCTTCAGAAACATCCGTCAATTGTGACACTTAGAAACAGAATCATAAAGCATTAAATCCAGTGGGCACAAACTCCACAGCTCTCCCTCTTGATCGGTAAACACACATTTATCCTTTCAACCAAATCTCCTCTGCAAGTTAGGGGCATTCACAAGGTAGAGTAACCTCAAGTGTTGTAAAGGTTAGTACAGACAGTCCTACTTTCTTGCACAAGTTTTTCGCTCGACCAGCGCTCCTGTAAGATGCTGCGTTGGCCGGTTAGCGCTGACACTTCCCTGGACATCGAGGAGATTGACGGCAACCAGGGGGACTTCACTTGGATGGACGGATGGACAGATTTCCCAGCGTCTTTCATCCACTAAGAGGATATAAAACTCCATCCTGGCAACTCAGGGGAGCCCTGGGAATGTCCGGCAGAGTGACATGTCAGCAGGCTCTCGGGTCCCTGGAGAATGAAAATTCTCTACTTAGCATTCTGCTGAAAGGTTGAAGATGAGTAAAGACCGCCTGAATAACACAGCAGGATGAGAGGAAGGCAGAATATGATTACATGAGATGAGATAATCTTTAAGGATTGTTTTGTAAAGCTTCAGGTAAGCCTGTGTAAGTAAAATTATTGAAGGGGAGTCAATTGCTGAACTAAACCTGAGCTTTAATTATCTACTAGATGTCAAATTACTTAGGAAGAAGAAAATTGTCTCCAAATGTTCATAAGAATGCTGGGCCGCTTCCAAGGACGCCATGGGGTGGCACAGGCCCCACCTGAAATCAGATTGGCCACCCCATAAACTATGGAAGGAGCTTTGAAGTAGGTATGAAAAGTGGCTTTAGAATTTGTAAATTAATGCTATGTGTGTGCACCATACTTCAAGGACACCTGTGCTGAGTCAGGGCCTGCAGAACTGCATTAGATTATGGTTTATGATACATATTTAGTAGAAGTTTACTCCCAAATAGGAATCTGTACTCTGGAAGCTGCTGGGTTTAGTTGCTGCAGGCCTGCTGTCTGACGATGGATTGATATCTAACACTACCCTCAGTGTTTTCATTCCAGCCTGGGCCTCCTTCTTTCTCTAACCCTAAACAGTATATATGTCTTACAGGAAGCTAGCTTTGAGTAAAAGAGGGGGTTTCTGACTTGTCACATTAGTCAGCCAAGTCCAAAACAGCTTGGAAACTCTTGACAGAGTTCACATTTTTGGCAGACTGTAGGTGTAAGGAAATGAGAGCTCTGGAAACTGATACAACACGTAGACGCAGTTTGTCAATATCTTGAAGCCTTAATTAAAAATGCACTAACAGTACATTTACAGAAGGACTAGGAAGCTGCTTAAATGGCAAACTCCCAAATGGTTTCTCTGTTTGAAATGTATTTTTTGAGAGATTATGGTTGCCAGAGGGTTATGAGGGGAAAAGCTCCACGGGGGCCTTTACTGATGGATTCATAATATGATTAAACTAACTATAACATGAATCTGCCCCATTGTATTTGTTGTTATGATGTGCATCTGAGACTGCTTCATGGTTTTAGTAGCCTTTAAGAAAAAATACATCTTATTTAATCATCATCCAACGTAGGATCTGCTGATTCAGAATAATTACTAACTTGACAATAAGTAATGCGTCGTTTGGAAAAAGTACATTTGATGTTTAAAGCCTGAACAGTTGAGATTATAAAGAGGGCACAGCCATAATGTCTAATGTGTAATTAGAACCATGTGAAAAGAAATTCCCAAGTGTTTTCATCTGCCATTTACCTTCTTTGAGGGCCAGTTATGAGCCCCAGAGGATAATTATTATGAATGAATAGGATTTTCTGAAGGGTAACGGCTAATGGATAGGCTATGGACTAAGGGATATATATAAGACCATGTATTTAATGGAGTTTTTTTTTTATTAAAACATGGACTGTGGTGAAATTAAATATATAAAAACAGCCAATAAGACAGTTATTCTACCAAATATGACAATAAATGTTAATAAAAAAGTATTTTAATTCTTTAAGGGTAAACAGAAATTTAAGTAGCTGTAATGTTCAAGACCAACTGCTAGCTTCTGTCTGGGAGTCGCAGCTAAAGTGAAAAGCAAAATTAAGACCTGGTCACAAGAGACTACAAAAAGTAGCCTAAACTCTTATCTGGACGTTATGCTAAATATTTGTCCCTAGATGCTTGGTGTTTTAGTAAGGCTACTCCTCGGAGCGCTAGTAACTAGCCTGCTAACAGCTAACGGAATAGCAAGCCGGGCTAGCGCTAGTAGTAACAACTCTCTTCATTTTCTTTGTATTTGGCTGTTTCCTCTCCCAAGTTTTACTCTTTTTTTCAGAATTTCACCTAAGTACTAGTTCAACTCTTGGTTGAAAACCTTCTCTGGTTCTTCTTGCTGTCGGTAATAAGCGGGCTGCAATAACTCTTTCAATAGCTGTCGTAATTATTTGGCTCTAATCAACACTAACACAGCAAGGCAGTACAGCGCAGCATTTCACTCCGAGATCACAACAGTTAAGGCATGCTTAATGCTTTAGAGTCACTCTATACTCATTACCGTGACAGGAAGGAGCTAATGTTCACAACAGAGCAAGGGGACTTACAATAGTAACTTAAATAATTTTTTAAACCCCGAATAATAGTGGAATCATTCATTTTTAAGTAAACAACATTAAACACAGTGTACTGTACATCTTTATGAGCAATTTAAATTAATGTAATAAAATCAAGCAATAGAAATAACCTAAAAATGTACTCAGTAGGCTTATTAAGGTTGCTCAATTTTACTTTTTATTAGCTTGCTAACAGTCAGTTAGCAGCAGTAAGTTTGCTAGTAAGTCTAGCTAGCTAGTGGTTTGTTTGTTTGTTAGCTAACAAGATGGGAGATCTCTGGTAGTCATGGAAACTTCACATTCTCGATCTTGATGACTTGCTAGCTTGCTAACAGACGGTACATTGGCAAGCTGTTTAGTTCATTAGCTCAGTGTAGGTACACCAATCAGAGAGTACAAGTTATGCTGGTTAATGTTTGAAGCAGCTAAGAAATCCAAAGCTTAAACCTGTATTCATATAGCATCTTCATAGTGATGATAGAAATTCAAATCTTAATGACTTTAAGCACTTCCTTTATTTTAGCTTCTTCACTTTTCTAAGGGTTTAGATTTCAGATCAAAAAAAATAATCTGCCCTCTTCTCATGCATAGTTTGTTAGAAAAAAACAGTTTGGGCACTTGTAGAGGAAGCTCTCCAGCAACTGCGTCACTATTATTGTTGTGCACACTAAAGGAAATGAACTTGAACTTAAATATTAGTCCAAATGTTTCTTATTGATGTCTGTTTGAGATTTTATTTTGAAATAGTCATCTTATTCTGCTCGTGGATTGATGTATGGGGGGTTTAAATATCTGATGAATGTCTGACCTGATTTTTGCTGCTGCTGCACTCTCGGTTGAAAAGATAAACAGCAGACAGGAGAATATAAAAGTCTGTATGTGTTTATGTGAAAGAGAGGGATGAGGTGATTTACTAGTTATGTGATTAGACTCCAAACACACACACACACACACCAGTCCTGGATATAAATGATGAAATATGAACTTGTCAGACAGGCGAGACCCGTTACTGATTTTGATTAAAGAAGGTAATAACCATATTTGGGAAGGTTGTGACATCTAGATCTCTTTCTGTTTTGGACCACCAGGGTTATAAATTATGAATATTGATTTCATGTAACTTCCTTTTCACTTATCTGTGAGGGCATCGTTAATAAGAAAGTTTGTGGCTGTCTGTGTTGGATCAGAGTCTCTATATTTGGTGATTTATTTGATATGGGAATATGGACACAGAGCATGTTTGAAAAAATATGTGATATTCTCAGCTAAGTAAAATATCAAAGGTCACAGTAATCATGAAAAATATGTATATTACATCTACATTTATATCTAATTAACTTGATAAACTTTATGATTTCACTCATGTCTTGTTAATAAAAGCCTCTGTAATTAAAGTATTCTCAGAAGCATGACATTTGTCTACAATCAAAGTAAACAAACATCTTAAGGTTGAACATACGAGGAGCTGAACTCATCTCCTTCATTAGGACTGTTTAATTCAGACTTGATTGACATCCACTTGACAACCCAAACCCCAAACTGTCATCAGATTCTGATTTAAGTGTTGCTAAATCCATACTGCTAAATGTAGGAATATCATCTTTTTTTCCCAAAGGAGCCCCAGCCGCTTCAAACCAGCAAGAAGTGCGAAGAGAAAAAGACGAAAAATACTGCGAGATGTCATATGAGATAACCAAACCTGTCCTGAACTTGATAGAAATGTCAGATCTTATCATTTTAAATAAGAAGGGACATTTCAGGAAATTTCACTGGTTTTTATTTTGTGAAATCCCTTTGTAGTCCTGTTCCAGTCAAATTAGTTTGAACCCATTTCAATTCATGTTTTTTTTTTTGAGGGAAGCAAACATACCTTTGTCACCCCCTTTAGGCCATTCCTGGTACTGCCTCCGCTGATGGAGTGGATCCGGGTGGCGGTCGCCCACACAGAGCATCGGCGAAGCTTCTCTGTCGACAGCGATGACGTGAGACAGGCGGCCAGGCTGCTGCTCCCCGGAGTGGACTGTGAACCACGACAGATAAAGTAAGGATATGATGATTATAACAAAGTTTAACCGCAACAAGACAGTCAAGTGAGATCTGAGTCAATCCCCCTACGCTTCACCCACTGAAGACAATATATCAGAATAAGTCACAAGTTTCTGTTCTTTCTCTGGCCTCTCACTCCCAAGTATTTATTAAAATTAGTTGCCTTGCGCTTCTCCAAAAGGGGAGGGACTTCCCCCGAGAGGGCGTGTCTTAAAAACAACTTGCTAACAGGTGAAAACAAGGTCATGAGCTAATTAGTGTCACCTTTGCCTTTTCTGCTGTTGAAGTGTTAGAAAATGAATAAATATATATCGCTACCATTGGGCCTCACCCTCCAAGTTATTTTATCTGAGTTTAAATACCTTAAATTACTTAATGAAAACATTTAAGGCAACACGTAGCTCAGTCAGTTGGTGATCCTAGATTTTAGTTTCTAGATTCTAGCTTTAAGCTAACGTCAGATTAGACTGAAATATAATTTACTGTAGATCCGCAGGTTGACATTTGTAGTTAAGATTTGTAAACTTGCTGTCAGCGTTAATGCACATCTTGATGTGATAAAAGGTCCGAAATTAACGGGTTCATTATTTTAATCGCGTGTGTGCTATTTTGTCCCTTGAGGCGATCTGTAGTTAGGCCTCGCAAAAGTCACATCCACTTTGTGACGCCAAACATTTCACTTTTTCACCGTTGCCTTTAGCTAGCTTACTTTACGATCTGTAGCGAGATCCTTTTTTTCAGTGTTTTAAGTTAATGACAAAACCTTCGATTTACAGGAAGTCCATAGTTTCTTTCAAAATATTTGGGGCGTGCACAGCCGACATGCGCTTGTATCCAAACAGGAAGTACAGTAGCCTTAGTACAAAATAAAAGCGTAACAAAACCTGTTCTGGTATGCAAAATAGTGGAATTTCAAACATGCGATTAAAAATGCAATTAATTGCAAATCCTTGAAAATGAAGGTTAAGAAAACCGCCTTTGTCTGCCCTAGGTCAAACAACTAGTGCTTGAATCGCTCTTAAAACTATTTAACAAGATCTTGTTGCTCTTGGGGGATCATTTAACTGTTAATCTTGTCCAGCCTCTTTAGTAACAACAAATACTGACATTAGCCTCAACTGTGCTCTGTGTTTAATGCCAATTATCATGCAAACATGCTAACCATGCTATGATATCAATAAAACCTGTTAACGATAAGCATGGCTGCATTGGCATTTTGAGCATGTTACTTCTATCATTTTGGTCAAAGTAAAGTTTTCCCTCAGAGTTTTGAGCACTAGACTCGTCAAAATCAAAAGTTTTTCTCCTGAGATTTTGTAATAACTTCATCAAGTCCCTCTTTCATGGACTGCAGAAACCGATCTGTTGGTGTCGTGACTCAGGGATAAATCTTCTCTCTGCAAGTTTCGTTCTCACTTAGTCCTGTTCCCCCCTCTCCACCTCTTTCTCCTCTCACCTTCACAAACACTCCAGCTCAGTCACAAAGCCGTTCACAATACTTGTCATCCAGCGGCTCAGTCAGTGATTTTCTGTCGGTGTCAGTGGGTTAAGAGTCTTATCGCATTTCATATACTTGCAGAGAAATCATACATGAAAAAATTGAGAGCGTTGAATTGCCAATTAATTCCTTACATATGTCAGATAAAATTGTCACATAACTTTGGACAAACGTCAAGAAAAAAAGTTCCTCTTTGACCCCGCAGAAGCGTCAGCGGTGACAGCTGCTCGCAGCTTGGATTAAGAGGCTTTACAGAAGACATGTGGGTTATTATGAGTCATTGCAAAATCCTCACCTGGAGAAAAGCTACTTTAAGAAATGCAGAAGTTACAGACGCATGCAAAGAAAAAAGTTATTTTGAGTCTAGTTGTCAAGAAAAGCGCATTTTTAACCCCTCTAGATCACATCCTTGGTCATAATGTAGACAAGTTGAACAATCTCTCCCTGTAAAGCAATATACGAGGCTGCATCTGTAAAACTAAAAAGCTGTTCAGTAGGTCTAAACAGACATGCATCGATACATTTGCTGCTTTCTTAAATGTGCAGTGAGTTGTAAACCCACAGGTCTCAGATTCTATTTCCACTGAATCACTTTAATGGATCTGCTGTTTCCATCTGCAGAGCCGAGGATTGTTTCTGCGCCACTAGAAAACTGGACGCGGCGTCCACAGAGGCAAAATTCCTGCAGGATCTGGGCTTCAGGATGCTGAACTGCGGACGGACGGACCTGGTGAAGCAGGCGGTGAACCTGCTGGGCCCTGACGGCATCAACAGCATGAGCGAGCAGGTCCGAGGCTTCACACACACTCCCACATGTACAGTATACAGCATTCACTGCACACACCTACACAGGAATAGTGGAGACTTAAACACAATGAATAGTGAAAGATTACCTGGCACTGTGTCCTGTTCACACACACGCTGAGCGCAGGCTGCTCCCGATGAGTCACGCAGCGTGCTGATTTCTTCTGCCATGACACAGCTTTTCAAAAATCACTTTATTTACAAGAAAGTCTGTTCCATGAGCAGCTAAAAACTCCTCACTGTAGCTTTAATTTGAGAAAAAGACAAAGAAAAGATCTGTAATTTAATTTCTGCCTGATACTAACTACAAAACTTACCTGCTTTGAGCTTTAAAAGGGTTTAGTTTGAGCGTCGGGTCGATATCTCAGTACACTTATATCCAAGTGTGAACATCAATTTGGATTTTTTTTTGCTTTTCGCAGTGAATAGAAATATCTGTTATTCCTTGGGCTGCTAAGTGGAAGCTAATAGCGATATCTGATTTTTCTGAGAGTCAGAAAGATGTGCATAGTTTAAGCTCAATGAAATCTTGGCACGTCTCCACTATGATTCACAAAAAAGTTTATACAAAGCTTCTTTTTTAACTTTTTTTTATGATTGAGCAAAATGTTATAATAACACAAATTGCTGGACAATGCAAAACACTGAAAGTACGGTTTTGTAAGACGAGAAAGGGAGTTGATCATAGATAAACAAAACAGAAAAGACACCAGAAAAAAAGAGCGAAAAGATGGAGAACAGAGAAAAGTTCAGGACCAAGCTCATTAGAAAGAGAAGACAAATCTTTATTTTTCTTAAACAAACAGGTTTCATGTTATCCGCAGCTCCTGACAGCTTGATTTACTCCACAATAGATCCGATTATTTGACTGGTACAGACATAAATGGGTCTCCAGTATTTACAGATCCTTACAGGTTTCTATTGATTGAGGCTTTTCCTCCTTACTCCTCCTGTAAACAATAAACCAGGATGTCATGCTGACGGCATACTGACTTTTATTCACTTGTAAAAACAGGCTAAACGGTCGGTGCAGGTTACCAGCGGTTGTACAGACGCAATAACGCTAAATGCTGTCGTCACGACTGAGAGGCTTTGGAAATCATCATGATAGTCCAAAAGGTGCATCGTCTATCACTCCTTAGATCTCAGCTTGTAAAGAAGATTAGGATGTATTTCAGAATGGGATCACCACAAAGGGACATCATCAGTCTTTAACATGAAGCACCTCTGTGAGATATGAAGTCCTTTGTTGAAAATAACGTCCCAGATTAGACGTACAAAGAAATTCTGCTTCATGACACTCATCTGATCTGTTTCAAAACAGCCTGATAAATGTAGAGAAACTCACCACAATGAAGCTCTTTTGTCATATTTCTCTTGCTTTTAACACTTCACCCGACAGCTCGGAGCATAATGTGCGTGGGCGTGTCGAGCTCAAGAGAGCCCTCGGTGCATATGGTGGTATACGAAGTAAAGTTTCACAGCCCACCTATACTGATACTCTGAGTGGTAAAACATGGTTCTTTAAAAGTAGAACCTGCAAGAATCTACTGTTTTAAGTCTCTGATTGATAAGTGTGCTATCTTTAGCGACCAGAACTCTCGACATGCACAGGCAGCACTTCAGAGGTTCTTCACGACAATGTGGTGATGTAAGGAACTTTATGTAAGGAAAGACCTGCAGCCTAAATGATTTCTTGTAGGTTTCTTATAGAGCTAACGAGCACAGCTGCTGGGGAGCTCCTCATAAAGCTGCTAATGGTCTCTGAAGGGTTTTGCTGATTGCACTGAAATCCACATTTTCACAGTAACATTAGGAGCAAGGAAATCTGCCTGCACTGTTTCATGCTGATAATGAATCAACACGCTAAAGTGCACTTCAATACACTTCATTTGTTTAGGTGTTGAAGTCAACAGCAACAAATTAATAACAGGACAGTACTTCAGTCAAGTAATTTGTTCATGCAGAAACAAACAGCGGACTCACTTCCTCACTCAGAGTCCTCTTCTTGTTTAAGAAAGCACTATGGGCTAAATGTTCAAGGATACCTGCACATTAATTAGTTTACCTCTGTATTACCTACCTGTATTTTCAATCCCTGCAATATTTTCCTGTTGTACGATAATTATCAAGCCATTTGTAACATTTCAAAGAGTTGTGGGAGCGCTCCAGGGATCTGGGTCGTTTGGTTTAAAGGCCCTGACACACCAAGGAGATCGTCGGCCGTCGGCCCTAGTTGGATCGTCGGTGAGCGGCCGTCGCCCTAGTTTTTGCGGTGTGTCTGGCTCCGTTGGCCTTTTTTTCGCCGATTCAAACTAGGAACAGGCGTCGGCGGTAGGTGAGAGGAAGCTCTCCGATTGGCTGTTCAGAGGTTTCATTTATCTCCAGCCCTCGACACAGTTTTGGGAAAGCCCCTTGAGCCTGCCGCTGTAGTATCCATGCTTTCACCCATTAGTGCGATTTCTCCTTATTTGTTGCCTCCGCCTCTTCTGGCTGACAACGCCAGTGCCATTTTCAAGTTTATATCAGACATTATTCTCGATTAGTAGGCTACCTATAATACGAGTGGTGCGCGACAGCGGTGTTAAAATGGTCTTCTCGTATCATAACAATGGACTACCGCCACCTCACGCATGCGCAGAACGTACGTGGCTGTCGGCCCTAGTCTTTACGGTGTGTTCTAGTGCAACTTTTTGGTCAAGACAGAAGGCGACGTGAGGCGACGCCACAGGTGTCAGTAGAAATGTTCATTGCAGCTTGTAAACATAACATTCAAACTGGGCCCCTCCTCCTGGGCTCATCGCCACCAGAAGCTCACACTCACTGCAGGATGTAGTGTTTACGTTTACTGCTTGTACCTACACTGCAAGCTACCGCATGCTAACACAAGCTAACCACCGGTGTTTGGCACCTGCCTGTTTCGACAGAAAGAAAATAAATGTAGTGAGCTCATTTTTGCCTCTGAAATATAGTTTAAGAAGGAAAAACTATGAGAGTAGTATAAATAGCATATAATGGTTCTATTTGCAAGTGCAGGTCTGGACATTAGTTACTTTGGTTTAGAACCAAGACCATTAAAAGACTTTTATAATTGTACAGAACTCCTGATAGAAACTCATCAACTTTCCTTTTCCAGAAAAGTTCACTGCAGAAATCAATAATCGTGTCTAACCTTCCTCCCCCATTACTCTCTCAGGGAATGACCCCGCTCATGTACGCCTGCGTCCGCGGCGATGAAGCCATGGTCCAGATGCTGCTCGACGCCGGAGCCGACATCAACAGCGAGGTCAGTGTTCAGGATAAAACCAGCAGCACTAGCAGCAGCATCTACACATTTATTATTTCCATACTTCAGTTTTTGTTGAAACTGTTCATTTACATTTGTTGTTGTTGTTGTTGTTGTTGTTGTGTATCAGTGAAAACGATTTGTGTTGCTCTCTTCCTCCCCTCTCTCTGTCTTCATTGTCTCACCTGCTGTCGGCATGCCCTCTGTTCTCCTGGCAGCTCATTACATGAAGTGCACAGATAAGCAACGAACAAGCATCATTTGCATAGTAACAATGATAGTTTGTCTCTACACGGATACAGAATAATAATCCTCTGATAGTCTCTAAATGCAGCCGGTTTGCCTTACATCACATCAATAATGCATTACCGATGTAGCAGTGTGTGCACTTAGTGTAACTCGCTCCCACAGACTGCATCCAGCATGAACTTCATTGAGTTGAACCTGCAGTAGCAGTGAAAACAATATGTGACTGTGTGTCTGCAGTGTGTTCTGTTTGTGTTAAGCAGCTTTAAATTTAGTTGTTGATGAGTATATTCAGAAATATAAACGCTTCATTGACTCTCCTCCATCATTTTGACCTCATCGTTAACTGTTGTAATCGCTCCATTGGTTCAGCGCCTGTGTTAAGTGAAGGTGTGTTGACTCTTAAGCAAAGGCTTAGCTAAATTAATGATCCAGGAGTTTATTCGGTTTAATGAAAATTTAAAGAATGAGTTCACCCAAAATGCAGTTTTTAAGAATAAACAATGTAGTCTGGCCCTGTAGATGTTTTAAGTGCTGAGGTTTTTAATACCGACTCTCTGTAGTTTCATCTGTCGCACCGAGACAATAAATATAAATAGAACAAGTGCTCAAACCCAAATGTGCACATAGGTTGTTAGTTTCTCGTCAATTAAACGATTCACGGGAGCATTTCACGAATAAACCCAAAACTGAACAATGAAACTGTAGTTAATGTTACAGGTTATTTAGTTTTAAGCTCAGGAGCTAGTTCAGGATAGACAAAGAAAGGTGGTTTACGTAGGACTTATTACGCCAGTGTTCGTGGTTAAACAAGTACAGGGCTTGACCTTACATGACGTTACGATAAGTCACTAATTGTTACATTACTCTTTGTTACATTATGTTCTGTTATGTTACTTTGAATTTGTTACATTTATTACAATACCTTACTTTACGGTACGATATATAACGTGACATCATGTGACGCGTCATCACTCAACATTACGTTATGTTGTATTTCATTACTTTACGTTACGATATATAACGTGACATCATGTGACGCGTCATCACTTACCATTACGTTATGTTGTATTTCGTTACTTTACGTTACGTTAGGATACATTCATTGAATTTTTTTTTGTTTTGTTACTTTTTCTGAGGTTATGTTTCATGTTACATTATGTTTTGATACATTAAGTTAGTTATTTTTCGTTAAGTCACTTCACGTTGCGTGAAGTTATGTGACGTGATGTCACGTTACGTTACATAACATTTTCTTATGTTACGTAAGTTTTTGTAACGTTTCACTTTGATATGTTACACTTGTTAATGTTAGGTAACGTAGCTTTGTCTTGTGTTATGTTAATTGACCTTATGTTATTTTAGCTGACACTATGTTACGTTATGTAATGTCATGATACGTCACGTGACGTTAAAATTATGTTACGAAAGGTTTCGTTACGTTACAGTTTTTCATATCACGCTATGTTACGTTATGTTAGGTAACGTTACGTTATGTTATATCACACTATGTTATGCTATATAAGTTAGTTACGTGTAGTTACTTGCTAGAAAGTCAAAGATTTTTTTTCTGGTTAGGCGTGAAACTTAAACTTTGATCTTTTGGGTCATAGTCCTGTCTACGTTTTACTTCTCATTCCTTTCAACTGAACCCCAAATGCGCTTCATCACTTTTACATGTTATGTCACCTTTTGCTTTTTTACTATGATCCCTAGTCAGAGTCACAGACTAAATATGAACATGGTGGTGATATTTTAGCTGAGATTTACACATCTTTTCCCCATGTGCTTTATGTTGTTTTAACTCCTAACAATACTCCACTCACATTATAAACTTGAGGTAGTTTCTCTGGAGCAACTCAAGCACAATAACATTTTAAAGGAGGTTGTAACCCTCAGCCATTGTAGGATTCATAGCAAGTTTGAGCTTTTTGTTCAGTCAGGATGAGACTTTTTCTTTCAAAGATGTCACAAGCCTAAAAAAAAAAAAAGACAACTACTACCAGCCTCATTCCTGATTTAACAGCCAAAAGATCTTTAGTGGCTGTTTCTTTGGGGAGATAATAGTTCTTGTGAAGATGTCCAGAGGAAGGTGTTTGGGTAATGACCCAGCACAAACGACAAATGAATTTCTAATCACTCCCTCTGTATTAAGAAGCGGATAGAAATCTCAAACCTCAGCATATAAAACTTAAAACTATCTGCAGGGAGAAAATATGTCTTTGTGATTGTACTTGTACAGCTCCACACCACTGATAAAACTATACGTAAAGCATTTAGTGAAACTCGGTAGTCACGATATTTGAAGCTTTTGCAGACAGCAATGCCCTGTGCTCCAGCTGAAACTGCCTGATATTATGAAGCGATTAATAATTCATAACTGCGAACACAAAAAACATAACAGTCCCACTGTTGTTTAGCGTCAAAGCTCTAATGAAATGTGACATTACATTAAGCGTCTGTTGGAAAAGAGGCCTCCTCCAGGCGACATTTAGGAATAATTTCTATAATTTACGCAGAGATAAAGCCACTTAAGAAATCGCAGAACAACATCAGGCTGTGTGGCGGTATTAATTTTACCCCGACGCCGCTTTGTTCATGAGTCAGCACCACCCGTTTTGACTGTGTTTGTAGTCCTTGCCAATTTTGTGTGTCCCCTCTGGTTTCATTCCCCTTTGAAATGAAACACTATTTAAAGACGCTAGATAGCACAGAGTGCGGCCGGAGAGCCGTGTCAAGGCAGATGCACTCCAACGTAAAGCGTGAGGATTGAAACGAGAGGTTTTAAGATTTCAAGCTGCTCAAGATTTTTCTGTGAAACTCAAAGAGGAAAATCTCCCTCTGCCATCCTGCCCTCACTTTGCTTACACTCCTCCTCCTCCTGCATACTGCTTCTCGCTCCTCCCTCTCCTCCCCCTGTCCTGAGCTGTGAATGTTAATGGCTGTATATATATCTATATATCTTTCTCCCTGAACTTCACCTATGACTTCCCAGGTGCCAAGCACAGTAAACAAGCACCCCTCAGTTTATCCTGAAACGCGCCAGGGGACGCCTCTCACTTTCGCCGTGTTACACGGACACGTCCCTGTCGTGCAGGTAGTGACGTTTCTCACCTGTAAACATTAACCTGTGGCCCTTGCCCTGAACCTTTGTACTAAAACTGAGGATATGATAATGATGATGATTATTATTATGGTGCATCATAATAATAATAGTAATAACTACTCCATATGTCATTTTGATTTCTCCTTCTTGATCCTCCTATCTGTGCAGAAATGGTCTCAGTCACATGCAGAGGCAAACAGCTGCAGCGTATTGCTGCCGTGCCAGAACAACACAGATGTGTGTCATGTTGTAACATGTCAAATGTGTGAAGTCAAGATGTGTTTTTAACACTGTAGAAAGGTGTTTGTCCCATGACAGTAGTTATGTTTACCTGATGACATCACACGATGTGTTATAACAAGAGACTCTTGTTCTACTTTTTATCCTGTTATCACACTTTTCATTTACACTCATCAGATTAGATTAGATTGGTGGTTTAATTACATTTGACCAGGTACAGGACATTACAGGTGCATTAGAGTTGTTCTGCATTTCTCCTAGAGTCAGCTCTACAAACAAGGTACAAGTATAAAAACTAAAATAGCAATATAAACATGTTACACTGTTTTGGACAGACACACTCAGGTGCAGAGAAAAGTCCAGGACACAAAAAACAGGTTGTAAGAAAAAGTTCTTTACTCAAAGGTTCGTAGGTCAAACACTGGGAGACAGTCAGCGAGGGCAAAAAAAACCCAACAAGGGCAAATCCATAAAATCCAAATATCCAATCAAAGTTAAAAACCGGGCAAGCAAACCCAAAGAAAATAAGGCTGGAACGCATCGAACACTGAGGAGACAATGACAATCTGTCAGAGGGCTGGTGGAAACACAGGACAGTATTTACAGGTCAGACAGATGAGACAGGTGGGTTGGGACAAAAGGCGGGAAACAGAACAATGGCAGGAAGTCGGACTAGAAAATCATACACAAGCAGCAGATAACAAAATAAAACAGGAAGTGAACATAAAACACAAGAAAACAAAATGGTTGACTAACAGAATGTCACACACAGAACAACAGATAAAACTTATGATGTAATAAAGTCAAATATATCAGCGTGTTACATGAAAACGGATATCTGTATAACATGAAACTCATGTTTGTGACATGTTTTACAATTTGTTTAAGGTCTACTTCAGGTTTAGTTTGAGACACGACAGAAATACAACATCTCTGTGTTGGATCAGTGTTAAAACTCTATAATAATTCAAATGTGCAGAACTTCTGTACCGTCTGGCGTTAAAATGTAAATCCTGATCATAACAGAGTCAAATCTTGTTATAGTGTGAATAATATCTTTTTTAGAGTAAATGAACACGTTTGTCTTTTCTGGCATGGCAGCTGTATGTTTCTGTGTCCAACTCTCATGATTCAGTTTGTTTCTTTTTCTTCATGTATGATCTTCATGTGTATAGATGAGTCACTCAGCCCCTTACATATATCTGAATCTAAAGAATAGTCCTGCAGCAGCAGCAGACAAGGCCAAACAAGCAGCACAGAGCTCAAACACAGCTGCAGGGATGCCATATTTCAGTTCTTCTGTAATATATGATTCATTGTGTTGCAGTAGTTATTGCACACTGGCTGACACTGGCTGGAAACTTGATGAACAACGTCGCCCTCAGGAATTTTTCAATAATTAATCTCCACCAACACAATCAGAGTTTTTTTGTGTGTGTGTGTGGGGGGGGAGAAACTATTTTGATTCCTCCTATCTCAGCTCAGGCAAGAGTACACCAACAATAAGCCCCCCCAGTCAGAACGTAATGAGGAAGAGCAGCGAGGAGTGTGTTTGGTGTCCACAGCTAGGACAACGTCTAATTGAGGTGGTGTAGGTTTCCAGCAGGAGAGACTGTTCCTCCTGCCAAGCCTGAGTGTAACACAACGTCTCTCCCTGGCTTGTTTTCTTCTCTCCTTTTTCTCCCCCCCCCACCTCCTTGATTGTACCCCCATCTCCCTCCCTCCCATCTCCCACCTCCCTCCTTCTCTGCCACAGTTGTTGCTGGATAATAGAGCGAATGTGGAGGGCGCCCTGCAGGATGGGGCCGAGAACTACACAGAGACCCCGCTTCAGCTGGCCGCTGCTGCAGGTAATCACATAGAAGCTGCAAAGACGAGGCGACATCCACCATTATTTGATTGACCCTGACATGAATTCTCTCGCCAACCCAACCAACCAAATGTGAACTGAAAAGAAAAAAAACACAGCGTTGAATAATGAACACTATTACCATCTTATTCATTACAGAATAAATAATGTAGATGAAATAAAGACCACAATCCCAGAGCTAATTTCCTTAACGAATAGGAATGAATGAAAGAGTTTTTTATGCAGCTTCGGGCTCTTTTTCTCCGACTCCCTCCTGTTTTATTTTATTGTCACATAAAATTTAGCAGGATATCAGATTAAGAATGAGCAATACGAGGATCAAGGGACTCAGGTTACATTGCGATTAATTCTTAATGAGCAGCGTCTTGACTGTATCAGATTAGTATTGAGGTGTTCAAATCTGCTTTAAATGAAATCTACTGTGGTTAATGCTGCTCAAATCACATTTCACTAATGCAGCTCGAAAGATTTCAATCCAAGTCGCCATGTGGAAATTGTGGTTTTGTAGAGCTCACTTCAACATCTACGTGAAGAGCTACTTAGCCTTCCCCAAACCTCAGACATTTGAAAACATCAAGGCCTTTTTTTGTAATGAATTTTAGACCTTCACATTTTGTCAAAGCACCGATGCCACACTTCAGAACTAAACTATAATAAATAAAAACTTTGGTAAAACTTTAAATGAAGGACACAAGATTCCCCAGTTGCTTATTAGCATGCTAATTAGTAGCATACTGGCTCCTTATTGGTCAATTTTAAGCTGTTATTAGTACCTTATTCTACATGACATTAATCTATAGCTAACAGGCCATTTACTAAGAGTTTGTCCTCCTAATTACTGCTTATAGATAATAAGTCAGGAAGTTGTTTTACATGATTTATGATCTTAATACACTTTTGCTAACTTCAACCTTATAAGGACGATACTAACGACTCAGCATCATCGATAATTGTAAAGTATTCTTTCTCAGCTGGAGGTCTGCAGATAGTTCCTGCCTTTTCTTTTATGATCAGAGGGGGAAGACAGATCACACAGCTTGCTAGTGTTGCCATGGTGACTTCAGACAATGACTGTCAGTTTTGTAAAGGTAAAATCAGGATAAAAAGCCCTGAAGTCGGGGATACCGGCTCATGGCTCTGCTCTCACTCAGTGAGTGTGTGCAGTCGTACAACCAAAATGTTAAAAATTGCCCCAAAAAAACCATCAGACTGGTCGGGAGCAGCTGATCGGGACGTGATCAGCCGTCCTGCCCTGTTGTACACTGCATGAGTAACCACGATCAGGCTGATCAGGGAGGACATTCGGCCCCACTCAAACTAACAGACACCATTCAATAATAAAAAACCCACTTATATTGATTAAAAAAAACATACTGTGAAACACTGATGAACAAGGACAGTTAAGAAAAAGCCAAACAATAATTGAGTTTGAAGAGGAGATTTAAAATAGGACACTGAGTGTCAAATGTAATCAATATTTTCCTGTGATAACCCTTTATTCATGCGTAACTGTTTTGTCCTGTTCAGGTAACTTTGAGTTGGTGAGTTTGCTTCTGGAGCGAGGGGCCGACCCCATGATCGGGACCATGTGTCGAAATGGCATCTCCTCAGCCCCGCTGGGAGACATGAACTCCTACAGCCTGGCAGCAGCACATGGCCACAGGTAACACACAGACACACGCACACAGCGACACACACAGTGACACACACAGTGACACACACAAGTGCCAGCCAGCCTGAGACGTATCCATTACCACGGTATTGATCCATTTACACACTCTGCTCTGGTCCATCTGCCACCCACAGAATCCTGCAGTATAAGAGAGGCAGAAATCTCGCTCTCACCGTCAGACAGCCGGCGACGATAAGCGCTGCAGTCTATTCGGCGGCCATTATGGTTTCAGTTTGACATCATTTCCCTGCAGCTGAGTACAATAAAGCCCATTAACATTCAGGGCAGTGAGAGCTGTCAGGGAGAGGAGCGGAGGAGCAGGCCAACAAAACAAAGCTCGCATTATTATTAAGACGATCAATTACAGCGGGATGATGATGCTGCTGCAGCGCGTCGTGAGCCGGCTCACACTGCAGTGGGATTGGTGGTGAGATGATGCGGTGAAAAAGTTGTTCCCTCTTTTTGCAGTTTCTGAGTAAAATTAACAGAATGAAACTACCGTCACGCTGATCCTTGCTTTGAGTTTCTGCTTTTATTCTGCAGGGACATTCTGCAACATTTCAAACGCAAAGAGTCTCTCTCATGTCAGAATAAAAACCACTTGTTCTTGAAACGTCGAGGAGTCAAAGCATTATGATGAATAAAAGAAGGATTGGGAACGAGATTGCAGTATATACAAATATTATTACACTTTTATAATACATATTTAATGCATCGGTGTGATTTAAGCACATCAAGACTCTCAAAAGTAGAGCTGCACGATTTAAGTGATAATAGAGTCAGATTCGGCCTCTCTGTCCCTTCTACCAGCCTGAAATCTACAATCTACCATTCACTCTCTACCAGTCTGTGGATAATAGGTCCATTCCCAGTGCCTCTGTTTCCCATCCGTTGTTACCTGACTCCTGTATGTGACCCTGTATCTCTCTACCTGCATCTCTTTGACATTTAGTTGCGGCAACAAAGAAAGGGACCCAAATACAGACAGCAGGATAGACAGGCATTGTTGATTCGAAACAAAAACGTAGGGTTTTTGGTAAATGTATTTACAGAAGGGGTGAAAAGGCCAAACAAGATACAACTTTGGGTTACTTAACGTAACCCCCGGTTCTTTGATAACAGAGTGAGGTGTTTCACTAAGGGAAGCTCCAATGACACCACGTCCGTCAGTGACGATCAGTTCCAGCGATTAGTGAAACACCGGACGACGTTAGAAAAAGAACCAAGAGTTCACAGTTCTTACAGTATGTCTTTACAAATCCATCTCTGAACTATTCCTGTCTGCTCCGCTTTCTGCATTGAAGTCTTTTCCCATATTACCTGGACAATAACGGTAATAATAATCCCTTGTGGCCTGGATCCTTTTGAATCTCTGTGTCCCTCTTACTTTTTGTGAAGCACAACTCTTCAAAACAAACAATGCAATTCATACTTTAGACAACAGTGTCCTTTGTTTTTGCAACAGTACAGAGACCCAGTGAACACAGCGACCGGCCTGCACACAGCTCTGAACTGAGGGGCTGACTGCGAGCCAGGCCTTGTCACCCAAAATCAGTGCAGGACTTAAATGAAGCTACTGTGGCTGAATGAGAGCAAACCCTGCAGCCAGGCTCTGCAAATCTTGCGAGAAGCCGACCCGCGAAGAGTGAATGCTGTAAAACTGCAGCTTTTTGCCCATGGTCGAAGAATTTGTTGTGCAACAATCACATGAAGGTCGACAATTCGGGTGTCTGTTCTCTGCACAGTATTGGCCAAAATACTCGCTCACTAAAACTCAGGGGACTGTTTTGGTCCATCAAACAAAATTTGGTAAACAGCTTCAAAGTGACAACAGTTAGCCTCCCACCGACTTGTCATCCGTGATCAAACAATCTGAGAATCAGGAAATGATGATGTGTTTGCCCCTCCTCTCTGGTGCAGATGGTGCTCTGATGCATCCCCGGGCTGCGATCACGCTGGGTGTTTGAGTCCTTTCTTCTCAAAGGAGGACATCCGTCTCGGCTGCATGAATCTGCAGAATGAAAGAAAAAAGTAGCTTAAATCCAGCTTGATGTTTTTTGACTCTACACACCAGTTATGGATGTTTAGAGTTGACATCATGCTTAATTTTGTACATGAGAAGATTTCGAGTGCCATCAAAGCTGGAGGGCTCCATGAGCTTAATGTGGAGTTAACACAGTGCGTGTTTGCCTAATTTAAAACCATTTCCCAGCCTGTTATCATCCACTTCACAGCTTCTCCTCTTACGATTCAACCTCAGGCTGTGCTAGGTGGTGGTGGGGGGGGGGGGGGGGGTTTCTTCACTTTTGCTCCCCCCTCCCTGATAACTTTTTCTTGACCTTAAAAGAATCTGTCACTGCATCTTCACACTCTGCTCTCCTTTAACCTCTGTCTGAGTGTGTTATGTTCTACCTCCTTCCCTCCAGGAATGTGTTTCGGAAGCTGTTGGCGCAGTCGGAGAAGGAAAAAGGGGATGTTCTGTCCCTGGAGGAGATTCTCGCAGAGGGATCGGATCCGAGCGAGAAGAGGCTGGTGCCGCAGGCCAACGGCGGAGGAGGGACCCTGCGAACAGGAAAGGCCAGACTGAGGGCCTTGAGAGAGGCCATGTACCATAGCGCAGAGCACGGCCATGTGGACATCACCATAGACATCCGCAGCTTAGGTCAGATTTACTAATGCATGCCTCACTGGCACACACGCCGCTCGCTCTGTGGTGCCTCCAGCTGTCCTGGAGATGTGCTCATGCTGTGCCTGTCCTGTCCCCTCCTGTGCTGTCCTCTACACACGCTCACAAATCACTACCGCTCATTCAGCCATGAGACAGACACAGGAGTAGGAGTTTATATGACATATGGCAATCATTTTTAACCCCAGCATAATCCATTTCATTAGACATAAGATCCACTGTGAAGTTCATTGGAATGAAATGACTAAATTTTCAGTTGACAAAACAATCTTCAAAGGCACCCGCACACGGCCGTTTTGGACGCCCCTCAGTTTGCCAGGCAAACATCATACCAACGGGTGTTGTAGCGATAAAAGCGAGCAAGAGAACTGGTTCAGAGATAACTGATTCTACCCGACCTAAAAGCCTCTGCATTTTTCTAGCTTGACGACGTAGAAACCAGAGAAGAAAAAAAAACTGTGAATGATGCAAAAATCACTTAAAATGAAGTAAGCATTTAAACTAGATGTAAAAATTACATGTACAAAACAAGACATCGTGAAGGTAGAGACAAGGTTTGTGACTGTACCACAGACTGTAAATAAACATGGATGAAGCCTGAGTGGCGTTTCCCGTTGGTTGTTGAAGGGCAGTTTAGGAGGACCATCCATGGCGGTCGCCATATTGGAAATGCTGACCCGGTCAAACTTTTAGTCAACCTAGCGACAGACAAAGAGCTGGAACTGAGGCGGGCCTTAAGCCTTCTGACAAACCAATACAACATGGCTGATTGCAGTCAGATCGATCACGCTCCTAATTATGCATAACTTGTATCCTACATTAAATAAAATTCAGCCCCCGTACAATGTGTGCCGATAAAGAAATTAACTATTTGGACCAAAGTCGTTTTTTGAGCCAGGCTGTAAAATGTTTTATTTCTGCTGTCAACACGAACATTTTAATATGGGGTGTGTATGGGACTTCCAGGTCTTTTAGAGCCAGCCTCAAGTGGACACTCGAGGAACTGCAGATTTGTTCACTTCCACATGAGCTTCACTTTTCAACACTGGAGGTTGCCACTCGGACTCTACAGGAGTTAAATACAAAGATATGAATAAAAGAATAGTAGTCAAGTGTAAAGATTGGAAACAGGGGAAACAGGAGAAAAAAATTCACCTCGAAGCTTCTTAAATTTAAGAATTACTATGTGATATTTTTCACAAAAGACAAAGTGTAAATCTGTCAAGTTGAAGCTTCACATCGGGGTATAAATACAAATAATGTGTTAACTCGTGAGCTTCAGAGTTTCTGGTAGGCTGATTTTGCCCGGCTGGAGGGCAATTCATGGTGTCCGCATGATGGTTTGCGTGATGCAGATTACGTCATCTGTCACAGTGTGTGAGCATTAGAGCCGACCCTGTACGACTGTCCGTGTGCTGCCCAAAATGTATCATCCGGGGGGCTGTGGGCTTGTTTTTCTTTGTATGTTTGCAATGTGTTTCACCATCCCTCATCCTGTTCTCATTAGGAGCACACACACACACTTTCTGTTTCAGGGTGAATTCGAGAAACCAAGGAGCTCTTGTTCTTACTCTGAGGAGGTTGCTGTTATATATGTGTGTGTGTGTGTGTAGTGTGTGGAAGCTAATGTAGTATGATCCAGGCTAAACTGTTTAACCCCTGTTTCCAGTCTTTGTGCTAAGCTAAGCTAACCATTTCCTGTACTTCTATATCACATTAGTCATCGTATTAAACAGACAGATGTGAGAGAGGTTTGATCTTCTCATCAGACTCTTGATTTGAAAGCAGCATTGTGTATTTCCTGAAACTTTTTCTTCAAAATACTTCTTGTCCATGTCGGCTCAAAAGCAGAGGCTGAAAAATTATTCGTATGTGTGCAGCTAAGACTCTACTAGATTCATAATTTATAATTAACAAAAAGGTTTCAATTAAACTTTATAGTAAAAATGTGCAACTTTCTGATCCAGTAGATGTCGCCCTTGAGCAACAGAATGAAACCAAAACAAACTGCTGTTTCGCCGCACCTCCGCCATACTGAAGCCTCCGCTCTCCTCCAGCGGCACACCTCCAACCCCCCTCCCCTCGTGTTCGCACGGACAAAACTGTCCCTGGCTCGAGCTGCAACCGCCTGTGGCCTGCATTGTTGTGTTAGCAGGCTAATGTTAGCGCTCTTTAGTTAGCTTGTAGCTTCACATTGCATGTAAATTCACACGGAATGACCAAGACTTAAAAACGCATACATGACATTCAAAAGGGCGTATTTGCCTTATTTCGATAAGATAGCTGAAGAGAGACAGGAAACGTTGGGAGGAGAGAGTAGGGGGATCATATTCAGCCAAGGGCTATCGTCACGGTACAGGTGGCGCACAACATAACCGCTAGGTGATCCAGCGCCCCCAAAAATGACATTTTTATATTGTTGATTCGTGGGGACCAAGCCTCTAAATCCATTGATTAAACAAAGACGATTACGGTGAAATGACTCAAAGACATTGATCTTCTGCATTAATCAGATCATCATATTTATTCATGTAAATGTCACATTTTCATATTTTTGCAAAGACATTTCTAAATATTGCATTCTTTAATTACAATCAAGTGCTCCCTTTAACTTCCCTCCTGATCCTCCAACTTTCCCATAATCCATCTCTCACCGTGCAATCGCCCACCGCCTCACTCTCACCCCCGTGCAGTGATGGAAACATGGTCGGATCTGTCGCCCTTGAAAAAACTGCTTCTACATTGAAATGTGTTTTCCACGTGTATTCACTGTCCGTGTGGTGTCGTTCCCAGGCGTTCCCTGGACGCTGCACACCTGGCTCGAGTCCCTGCGTACCTGCTTCGTCCAGCACCGCCGGCCGCTCATCCAAGGCCTGCTTAAAGACTTCAGCTGCATCCAGGAGGAGGAGTACACCGAGGAGCTCATCACACACGGCCTGCCGCTCATGTTCCAGATCCTCCGAGCCAGCAAGGTCAGCGCCGCTTCCTTTCATGTGCTTGTAAACAAAACGCTTGTTAGAGGAAACATTTGACAAAGTGAGGCTGGATTTCTGGGAATACAAACCGTCCTGGGCTTGTGCGCTTGTGGGGTGACATTAACACTCACATTTGCATATTTTCAGATGCACTCTAAACCATATTATCATACATTTGCATGAAATTTTGTAAACCAGGGGGGAGAAAAAGGTCAAGAAACTTCAATCTTAATAAACTTTACGTCCTGATGTGTGTTTGTGTGTGTGTTTTGCAGAACGAGGTGATCAGCCAGCAGCTGTCAGTCATCTTCACTCAGTGCTACGGGCCCTTCCCCATCCCTAAGCTGACAGAGATCAAGAGGAAACAGACCTCGCGCTTAGGTAAAGAACGCAAGTTAAAATTAGTGAGCGTTCCTCCCTTTTCTCTTGTCGTTTCTGCATAAAGTGAAGCCGAGTGACGGCGAGGTGACAGCAGGGTAAGAGAGAAAAGTTGGGAGCTGAGAAACTGTTAATTTTGGAGGGGATTTAGTGAGGTTAGAGTGCTTAAATCAAGAAATATACGCTTATTTTTGTCCTCACATTTACACTCCAGGAGGTCTCTATAGGTTTTTAATCTCTTGTTTATTCTCAGACTTTGTTTTCCAGCAGATATAAAAGCTTTTATGAGCTGATTATAGTTTGAGTGCTTTTGTATTACATCATTAGGAGTCTCAAATGCAACTTTTTGATCCAGTAGATGTCGCCCTTGAGCACCAGCATAAAACCAAAACAAACGGCTGTTTGGCCACACCCCCGCCATACTGCAGCCTCACTAAACTCACGATACGATTCACGATACTGTAGAGGGTGCCGATGTGAATCTTGACACCTTTGAATCGATTTATCATGATTTCACGATTAATCTTTACATCCATACTAACGACTGATTCAGAGAAGAGGATTTTTATTGGGCAGAGAAAGTCACCTGTTGAGCAACTCTGACTTGTTTTCATGTCAAATAAAAGAAAGTGGTGGCATTGTTGAAGTCTTAGACCAGAAGAAGTCATGAAACAAACATCGGTATAGAAATCTGAAATCGGCTTAATTGTTATTTCAAACATCTGTATCGGCATCGGCCCGGATTTTCCCAATCAGTGCATCATGATATTCATCGTGGTGTTTTGCAAGCAGGAAGTGCACGCACATGAAAGTTAGGATGTGTGCTTTTATCAGTCAGATCAGGTACTTGAAGCCCCTTTGAAGCTAGAGGAAGTCCAGGCAGCTTTATTGAAAGAGCATTTTCAAACTCAGAGCTTTATGTACAGGCACAAAAAAAGGCAAAGAGGTGCACAGACCCTTTAAATCAAAGAGCAAGAATCATCCAAACTTAGAATACAGTACATTGAAATACAGAAACAGTGCAGATCACAGTGCAGATATTTCTTGTAAGATGCAAAAAAAAAAAAACACAAGGCAAAGTCACAGACGTTTCCAGATCGTTGGTCTCATGTTTGTCATCATTCGAGCAGGAAAAGGCAGTGACACAGTGAGAGACTGTGCTGCGCTGCCACCTAGTGTCTGAACAACGGCAGGTTCAGGATCAAATCACAAAATGCTTTGTTATTTTGTTTGTGCGGAGAAATGAATTTGGATCATTAATTCATCGTGATGTTCGAGGAGAGACTAAAAAGCTCAAAGGACGGGACATCAGTTTGACCTGTCGCCATATTGGAATATGAATAACACATGATTCGTTGTATTTTGGTTGACCCTCAGACTAATTTATGATCTTTAGCGTTTTCTGCATGTATTAAGGAGACTTGACAAGCTGTTCTCATTGGATCTTATTGTTTGGTTCTTCTTTTCAGACCCTCACTTCTTGAACAACAAGGACATGTCCGACGTCACGTTCCTAGTGGAGGGGAAACCGTTTTATGCACATAAAGTTTTGCTGTTTACAGCTTCACAGAGGTAACAAAGACAATTCTGCTGTTTCATTTTTGTTATCTTGTTTTCTCTTATACAGCTTTAATTTACCCACAACTCCTTCTGTTTCCTCCAGGTTCAAGTCACTGCTACAGAATCGACCAGCAGCAGAGAACACCTGTATTGAGATAAGCCACGTCAAGTACAATATTTTCCATGTAAGAGTTTTGTTCTTGCACATTAGCTTTCCAATGATAACCTGACAAAACCCACTGATATAATGGATTAAAAAAGAGACGACAGGAGCGCTTCTGGTATCCCTCAAACCACCCGAGCTCATGGAAGTCACGTCAAGTTTATTTCTAGAACACATTTCAAGATTCAAAGAGCTTCACACACGACATCAAAAACATCAAGACAAAGAGAAAAAGAGACATTAATAGAACATTTAAAAATCACTACAACAAACCATTAAGGGGCGCCGGTGACCTGGTGGTTGGAGAGCGCGCCCCATGTAGAGATGCTGTGGTCCTTCGGGCGGACGGCCCGGGTTCAGGGCTGACCTGTGGCTCATTTCCCGCATGTTGTTCCCCACTCTCTCTCTCTCTCCCTGATATTTGACTCTATCCACTTTCCTATCTCTAAATAAAGGCATACAAACTGGGAACTGGCACCAGAAGGGGAGGACAGATTTTATTTACGAGTACATGACTGGTTTGTTTTTAACCGATGTTTGAGTTTTCTTTTGAAGGTTAAATAGTTCTCACAATCCTTGACATGTGATGGTCATTTGTTCCAGGAATGGGTGAATCTAACAGACTCCACTTAGTGACTGAATTCAGTTCTACGCCTTTGGTACATTACAGATTGAGTTTTTGCAGTGGAAAAAATAGCTGAAGATGGCTTCATAATCTGTTCAACATTAAGCCTGTTCTTTTATTGTACAGTTGGTAGAAAAACAATCCTCCAAAAACCATAAACAGGCAAAAAACGAGGGGGAAAATCTCAACAGAAGCAGAGGCATCTGTGATCATGCAATACATGCACAGAGACTGAATTAGAAACATGTTGTAGTGAAACCACACTATTGGGAATCGATGAATATATTATAGAAACAATGTGATTGACTGAACTCTCATCTGTGTTTCAGCTGGTCATGCAGTATCTCTACTGCGGAGGGACCGAGTCTCTGCACATACGCAACACTGAAGTGATGGAGGTAAGACCGACTTAACCAAAGCCTGCTGAGCGACAGCGCTAGTATTAGCACTTCTAATCCTCATTCTGTGTGGCTGTACTGTTCCCGCAGCTCCTGTCTGCAGCCAAATTCTTCCAACTAGAGGCCCTTCAGAGACACTGTGAGATCATCTGCTCCAAGAACATCACCACCGAGACCTGCGTGGATCTGTACAAACACGCCAAGGTGAGAGGATGATAACTGACATTTAATCAGTACACATTCATACACAGCTTATCAGAGATGACAAACAAGCAAGGCTATGACACTCTGATATCTATTGAAGGTGTGATTATATAAAGCTGCTCTTTTCAAAATGGTAATATTCAAAATTGTCCAAATGACTACTGATATATGTGAAAGTGTTAGCTTGTAGCTACGACCCCTCAGATTCACTGCAGCCAGACGTGGCTCCACTGAGCTTTTAGTCTTTTAACACATTATTTTGGCTTTACAGCCTGAACTTTGAGGTTTTGGTTTTCTTTCAGTTCTCCAATCATTATGTTCAGCCACAGCGGGCATCTCATTTTCAGCTAAAATATCTTAAAAGGAAAAGTACACAAGCAGCTCATTTCTAAAGAGAAGACAAAAAAAGTTAGCAACAACTAGCTTGTGGCTACCCGAACAATTCCCTCAGATATGTCCAGGGAGAAACTTTGAGAAAGAACAAAACAAAACACAGAAAAACAGCAAAAACATTTGAATTTTAAGAAAGTAATGACAGTAATAATATAAATTTCCCTATAATGATAGACAGACAGATGGCGGTTTTGGCTTTGCCCATTTTTCTGTTGGCTTAGTCAACCGCTTTGGTTCAGACTTGGTTACCACAAAAACAACTGGGTGGATAGATCCTTTACTGCCAACATGGGATATTTCAACTCTGTCCTCAACATTTGGTTTATGTCTCAGTGATTAAAAAAACTACAGACATTCCCACAAGCCTCCTCCTTACTTCTTGATTGTTGCTAATTAGCATATTTAGAAAGCTAACATGTTAAGTCTAGTTGGTTAATATGGTGAGCGGTCTTTTGAACATCTTCGCATTGTTAGCATTTAACTCAAAGCTCTGCTCTGATTCATGTACAGCCAAACAGAGCTGCTAGCTTGACTGTACACTCTTTGATTCGTTGGACATTTTATAATTAAAATGTCAAATTGTAATGTAGTTATTACAATAACAAGATAATCAACGTATCTGAAAGCAAAGCTACACTGAAATGTTGCTGATATTTCCTCAAAGAAAAGTTTGATAGAGATGAAGAAGAACACGCCTAATTTAATTTGGAAGATGTTATAATCACGTGAAAGTTTTAAAACTAAGGTTCTTCTCATTGTTCAGCACAGTGAAAAACGTTCTGCTGTTTTCTCTCCGTCATCTTTTGACAATGTAGTTCCTTGGTGCCTCGGAGCTCACGGCTTTCATCGAGGGCTACTTCCTGAAGAACATAGTGCTGCTGATCGAACTAGACGGCTTCAAGCAGCTGCTATACGAAGCTCCGCCTCCGGAGAGCCCCGCGTCCAGTCCTGGCATCTGCACTGACATCCTCCTTGAGCTGGAGAAAAATCTGGCTGTGCGAATCCGCTCCATCCACCTCTCCACCTCCAAGGGCTCAGTGGTGTGACAACATCGTCTCCCAGAAGCCCTTCGATCCAGGCACACAGCATCCATGTAACGCCATTTTCAACGACCTGTGCCCCTATAGACCATATTAACAGGACAGCCCTTTTACTCTTAGGTCATGCTCAGGGATGGAAGCTCAGATGCTGTTATAATGTCGCACTTCAGGTTCATTGTTGTGAGTCACATAGGATTTGGATATCTGACTTACAAGTTTACCATTTCAAACAACAGTGAAAATCTGGAGGGACGAGTGGTATAAGTATAAGTATAAGAACAACGATCATATTTGATAACCAAAAACCTAAAATCAGACAATAGCAAACATTAGCATTTAAGCATTTACTAGAAATATCTATCCTTAGCTAGGGAATGGGTTAATAACCCAAAACTATAAGAGTTACCTGATAAAATAGATGAGGCATAAATCCCTAGCTAACATAACGTTGGCTACAATTTTAAGGGAAGGGTTAAGGTTAGCATTAGCTGTTGTCTCACAGTAGCTAATGGGTAATCATTTTGTCTTACTGATTGTGTCTAATTACTCAAAGCCTCTCTGGATACTGAAAGAGTGAAGAGAGTTGACCATATAGTAGGATACAATTGTATTTCATTCAACAAAAAACAACTTTAGTAGTCATTAACATCCTAGCTAACATAGCAATTTTATCGTGTCACGAGGTTTATTCTGAAAATTATCACCAATAATTGTCTTTCTCATTAATTGAAAAGCAGTGAAATAGTAAGACTTGTCAGATATTCTTCATTAATAGGAGTGTGGAAGTACAACCTGGAATATAGCAGTACAACATTATACAAAGCATTTGAGCTTCTCACCTGAGCTTGATGTTAGAATTAAATTGACTACAGCACCACTCATCTGTCCTGGCCCTGAAGAGGGGCTGTCGGATTTTTCAACGTCAGGGATTCCCTTTAATTCTCCCACCCCGGGAGTCAGTTCTGGCATACGTGACAAAGTCAGAGTGAGAACTTTCTCGCCTTGTCTCCTAATGGCTCCCACTTATAACTAAACACCCCTACAACAACAAAAAACTGTAAAAAAACATAACTGACTTGACCCAGCAGTAACACTTAGACCTAATTGTGATTATCATATTTCATATAGGCCTAAGAGAAATGCATGAAATACATTCTGTACACCTTTTTTCGCTTAAAAAGGTAGAGTAGAAATTTAACACAATTAAAGCAGCTTTCTCATCATCTATGATATGAGACTTTGGTTTACATTCAACATCACTTTATGGACAAAGATTAACACATGCCAAAATATAATCCTCCTATACATACAATAAAAGTGACTAGTAGCAACCCCAGGAGACGGACTTTAGGTGGACTCGTTTGAACCTCTTTACTGTCAGTCTGTCTCTTGTTTGTTGGACGCGTTTCACTGTGTTATATCTAAACTGTGTGCAGAGGCCAAACTGATCACAGGAACTTCCACTGAGGCCGACACTGCAGCGCTGATTCAACTAAAGTCGGCCCACTCAGTGAACTCTATGCTGACAGATGCTTGAAAACACGGATGTCCAACTGGGAAATTAACTCCACGAAAACACTGTTGACTTTTTTTGCATGACACCTACTCAACTGAGCTGATATTGCTTTTTATGCAGAGCTTACTTCACGGACCACTTTCTCAAAGTTGAAGTAAGGGGAAAACGCTGCTTATTAAAACTTTCTATCCACTGCAAAACTGACTGAGCGGGATTTTTTGGAGATGGATTTGGATTTGGCAGGGACTTTCTCTTTCAAGGATATTTAAAAGCAAAGTGTAAATACGTCCTCCGAGTCATCGTGCTGGTCGTTCTTTTTTTTGTAATCTGATGTACAGTATTCTCCCACACTCGCTTGGCTGATGACACCAGTCTCATTGAATGTGCTCCCTGAACCGTTTGTCCCCGCTCTGTGTCTGTTTATGCAAAAGTGGCATGTTTAATCTGTTTGTTTGAATCCTCTGTTTCTCCTCCGTAGGTGTGCTGTCCGTGTAGATCCGTAGGGCTGAGTACGGTGTTGATAGTTCCAGTTGAAGTTCAATCAGAGGATTTTCCCCTTCAGTGTATGAGCTATTTCTGAGACATTCCAAATGATCAGGGTAGATTACAAGAGGCATTTTAAATTCCCTTTTTGTTTTAGGTTCCAGCTACACAGAAGTTCTCAATAACTAATTATTTGAAAGAGAGGTTCACTCACACAAGAACTTTCTAGAAGGGTACAGCTTTAACGTTAGATTGAGGAAATTATTTGAGGACATGTGAATGCAGCATAAGGAAAGACAGCTGATCCTGATACTTGCAACCCAGTTAATTTTCATCAGTCATCAAATTCCAACAAATCTTTAAACTAAAGCCAAAAAGGGGGGTCGACACTTGAACACCTGAGAGAAGTACCACATCAGTAATTGGTGCGAAAAAAATCCTTTAAGTAAGACCAACAATAAATGTCTAAGTGTGAAGATCACAAATAGAGATTTAAAACAAATGCAAGGACAAGAAAAGTAAAAAATAAGGAGGATAAAGTGGACTATCCAAAATAAGGCAATAAGAGGGAGGTTCAGGGGAGGCACATCAAACATTAAACAAGTCCGAGGCTGGGTCTAAAGTCGCTCGCTATTCACTATATAATAGTGCACTATGTAGTGAACGCGCCATTTTGTAGTGGTGTCCGAATTCCAAGTGAGCATTGTCATACCCTATATAGTCCACTCATTGTATCCCACAATGCATCGTTAAAAGTAGTGTACAGCCGATGGTCACTATCCAAGCAATATATCCCATCATGCATTGCAGTTCAAAGATTTGTTTGTGAGCAGAAAGTGGAGTTTGACTCGACTGCTCTCAGGCGGATAACAGATAATAATAACAGAAGAAAGTCATATTTACAGAAATCAAGACGCCGTTTTAAGAAAGAGTAAAAGATTGTCAGCTGAATAACGTAAATCTGTCCTAATGATGATGAAAGACACGAGACCACAGTCTGTAGGAACAAATAAAAGAGTTTGGGTGTGAAATATGTTAAATCATTCATTAATAATTTCATATTGAATTAATATTGATCCTCCGACGGCGGCAGCAATGACGTCACTTTTGGCGGCCGGGGAGTGAGCCAAGTAGTGTTCATAATGTTTTTGTTGAGTCGAATGAGTGCACCGTATAGTCCACTACATATTACTCACTTTAAAGTGAGTAGGGAATGAGTGACTGATTTGGGACACAGCCCGAGTGTTGTTCACATCATTTATGTGCAAATTGGCTCAGGTGTTTTGAGATTTGCCCCCCCCCCTGCAGCTTAAGCACAAAGATGTGTTGTTTCATTGTCTGAGAGCCTGGACACAAATGTCTCTAATTACCTCAGTGCAAAAGCATATTCAAAATTCAACCTTTTGTTTCACCTTTTTATCTTTTTCCTACAGACCTGTCCACCAGGTGTGCATTAGATAACACTTACCAGTTGTTTAAGGACCAAATGCTAAAGCAGACACGCATTATTCTGCAGCCCTCTTGTTGAAACGATGCAAACTAGCCATAAAGGGAAAAAATACAGTTTCAGCGTACGTCTAAATTCAGGTGAAAATGCCCACAGTGTATTTTATGAATGTAACGATGCAACAAAGGAAATATTTATGAACTGTGCGAAGTCTCTAAAAGACGCTTCCCTCTGCTTACGATAGCTTACAATGCAAAAGTCTCCTCATACTTTGTGATGTTGTTTCGACATAAATCCGGCTGAATCTTCAAGTAAAAGACAAATCTATGACTTAAATATTGTAGCACATATACAGTTAATGATGTAAACATTTGTTCGGGCCAAACAAAGATAAAGCTATAAAAGGGAAACAGAAAAAGTTCTGTAAATATAGTTACAGAAAATGAGATATAGATATTATCCTGCGACTTTATTTTCTTACCTACACACAGTACATAGCAGTATATATATTTTATTTTACATTCCACAAATATTTTGTTTTACAAAAGTATAAAAGAGGATTATAAAAAGATGCTTTAAATGTCTGAAATTAAGCAATATTTCCATACAGCAGAGTATGTCACAGGGAGTGAAGCTGCAGTATAAATGTGAATTTAAAGACTGATAACATTCACAAATGAGGGACGCAAAACCCTGAATATAATATTTTAATTAGGGCCCGACTGATATTTTTTGCGGCCGATACAGATATCGATATTACGGAGAAAAAACATTTTATACCGATATATTGGCCGATATCTTTCTTACATCTATCTTTCATTCGTAGAGATAGATATATGAACATATATTGTGTTGATCCCTCAAATGCAGTTATGAAACACAACTGGAAAGTAACTGCGCATGTACAGTACGTGCATCAACGGTCGACACTCGCCAGAAAAGTGTAATATATGGATTACAACAAGCATCATCACTCTTCAGCCAGAAAGAGAACTGCTAGTGTAATATCATGAAACTCAAATGTGACTCGTGAATAAATCGACAAATATCGGCGAATATGCGATCAAATTAGCCGATACCGATAGTCACTTGATATGCTGATATCGGCTGATATATCGGCTGGCCGATTTATCGATCCGGCTCTAGTTTCTATATTTGTGGCATCCCATGGTGTGTTATCTTTTTAACTGTATTTCATTCACTTTAAAAGAATACATATTTGACTTCAAGTCTTGAGATCATTCCCTGAAAGCTTTTAATTTATTAAGGCTCATTCTTTTTAACATGTTTTCCTTAACGTATACACGCCCTCGTTTGAATTCAAACGTCCTATTTAAAGGAGAAATGTAAGTTCAAGATGCAAATCATTTTGTCTCCATGGAGATGAAAAGGTTCATAATGATGTCAAGCACTTTCTGTGCCAGTGTTACTGTAGCCTCACGAAAGCATCTGAACAGTGAGCTTCATTAAAGTCTTGTTGTGTTCCTAACAGCAGCTGAATATGGTGTTAGAATATAAATAAACCAAAAGACTTTCACGTGTTTTTTGTTTTTTATATTAGTCTTAATGTTATGACGTTAGCGAGAGACTCACGTTAGCTTGCCCCCGTACTGGTGCTTTGATTGGAAACTGGGTCAAAGCCGTAGAGTAAGTGTCGGTTCGCATGGCTCTCCTTGTTTAATGTTGTTGAGAATGTGCTTCGTACACCAGCTTCGTCTCCACAAGACTCTCCCATTACTTTGTCTGAGCGTTTCTTTGCCTGCGTATATTTGTTCCTGGTAATAAACAACATCTCTCCTAGACGCAGTGGAAACATGCATGGGATAGTCACTCAGATCCACAGGGGGGCGGGACGAACTTTTGCTATGATTTTTCCTTTGATGAGAACATGTATATTGTACAAAATATATATAAATATATGAAATATAAATTATACATGGTGTGAGAAGCAGGGATGTGGTGGAGTATAACAACAAACAGGAATGTTACACTCGTGCTACACTTTCTGTGGTTCCATGACATGCTTTTGTGGACAGCTAATAAACGACCAGAGTTTAACCAAACGGCGGTCACTTTCTGCTTCTTCTGTTCTTCTAACATCACTTCTCTTGGCTCTCGGGACTCTAAGGGAAGGTGTGTAACATGTGGTAAGTAATATCTCTAAAGTTAGTTGTACAGAGTTTAAAACTGTGATTTATCTGGATGAACACTTTGGTGATACTCCGTATATCGTACGCCTTGAGCCAAAAGCAGTACCTTGGTTATAGATCCCAAAGTCCATTGTAATTTATGTCAAGCCTAAGCTGTATTTTTTATTTTTTATTTGCTGCTTTAGTGTTACCTGGCTTGTTAGCAAATGTTAACATGCTAACAGGCTACAAATAAATACGAATGTACCTACACCAAGTGTTTCTTCCAACAAATGTTACAGAATACGGAGTATTAAAGGAAGAATGTGCGACATTTTACATATAAATACAGAAGAGATCATGTATGTCCTGTGTAAGTGTCTCCCTGTGAAGCACAAGTCCCTCCGACTGTATTGTTGTCAGAGCCGTGTTTACATCAGGTTTACATGGATGGGACGGCCGGCTCCTCCCCTTGTGTATAAAAGCTGTTTTAGTCAAGCACTAGAGAGAAGAAGAATAACATCCTCGCTGCTTATTTTAATGTCACGTAAGAGTTTTTAGATCACGGTCATTCTGTGTGAATTTAATTGTAATGCGAAGCTACAAGCTAACTAAGCTAAGTGTGAAGCTAAGAGCGCTTACATTAGCAAGCTAACACAACAATGCAGGTCACAGGCAATTGCAGTCCGCCGCTTGCGCTTGAATCCTTCATGCCAACAGCAGTAGAGGGGGAATGGAGGTGTGCCGCTGGAGGAGAGCGGAGGCTTCAGTATGGTGGAGGTCTCGCCAAACAGCAGTTTGTTTTGGTTTCATGCTGGTGCTCAAGGGCGACATCTACTGGATCAAAAAGTCCTTTAAGCAAATTGAACAACTTCTGACGAAGATGAACCTAACAAATCGAATATATTTAAAGCTTTATTCTGCACAAAGGACACTGAAGCGTTCCCTGAATGGAAATGCTACTTTACTGTGCACAGCGCAGCACCAACGTGTTTTATCCGGCATACCCCTTAACTTCGAATGAGCAAATGTTTCAAGGTACTGAATCCCCATGGGACAGATTATTGCCAGTGGGATGTTTCAGACGAGGATGGATGCATGCAGAGAGACATACTGGTGCTTTGAAAGTGTACTCAGAAGAGTCATATCAAAGTCTTAAATAACATAAAAAATATATTTATTTTCTTTTAAATTTAAAACAGTTTAAAAGAGTTAAAACTCATTAGAAACGTTATTTTATTACAATAAGTACCATTCATTTATGCAGTTGCGTGTAGCACCCTCTGCTGGCGTAACTTGGTAAGAGCACTAATATGAGGCTGTAAAGTTTCTCTTTACTCAAGACACTGACACATACTTCAGGTCATATGTGACTGATCATACAACCGTCCATAGCACTTGTAAACTTGATAAAAACATGTGCAAAAAGTTGTGTGCCTTTTTCCCCCCCACCGTAGAGCTCAACACCATCCGGGATCGATTAATCAGACAGTGTGCCCAAAATCGATCTCTCCTCCTCCTCCCGTGCCTGTCTGCTCTCATAAATAGTGACGTACTGAGTGTGTCCAAACTTGAAATATGCCTACATACATCTGTGTGAAATGTTTCCTGGTCATTACAAAACTTCTCCTGATGCTGTTTAAAAAGTTTCCATTCACAGGTAGTCGCTCCTGATTACTGCTGAGGTTAAGTTTCGATTCTGACTCGGAGAAATGACGCTGCGGACCTGACGCGTAAAACGAAAGTGAACCTTATTCTGTCAACATTACAAGACTGTGACATTACGGGGATGTTCACTCTGAGGTGAGCAGACAGCGTTTTAATTCGGTCATACTTATTATTTTAAACCAATCATAACCATTGATTACTTAGTTGTTTCTTAGTTAACAAACTGTATGCTGAGAAGCTGGACGGATTTCTCTGACCTGCTGTCAGTCTCCAGACCTTCATGTTGTTTATCGACCAAGTGTTAAAGTACTCTGCACTGATGTGTTCCTGCCTCTTCAGATACAATCCGAGGACCGTCCACGGCAGTGAGTAGACCACATTCAGACTGTCTCATAAAGATGTGTTTCACTAAATAACCAATCCTGCATCAGCGTTTACTCAGGAACTTGTTATTTACTTTACTAACTTTTTAATACAAGTGTGAACTTCTACTTAACTTCATGTCCTGAGGAAAACATTGTAACCATCCCTAACTCCTTTACATGACAGAGTTATTATTTTAACATTAACACAAGGAATCGTGAGGAAAACTATAACACTAGAGGTCCCATTGATCAATATATCAATATATGGAACAGCAATCAGCCCTTAGTTTGGTCTTCCTGCACTTTAAATGCACATTTTCTCACCTCCGTATTGCACTTTACAACATTTAGTAAAAGCTTCTATTTTGGTATGAGCTCTTGACTGATTTACTGTGATGTTTTATTGTGTTTGGAGCCGGACCGATAAATCGGCCAGCCAATAATACCGGCCAAATATTAGATTATCCAGTGACTATCCTATCGGCTAATTTTATTGCAGGTATGCGTCGAGATTTTTTTACCAGTTAAATAGAATTTGATTTTATGGGCAAACCCTGAGGAAGTTGTTCGCTCACAATAAAATACGGTAAAGTTATTTAGATTAGATTAGATGGTTATTGCCATTTGCACAGGTACAGGACAGTACAGGTACATTGGAATTGTCATCTCTACAAACAAGGTGAAAGTATAAAATATATCTTCTGTGTGCCACGGATCATTGATTTTTTTCTCATGGTATGTTCCTGCAACCTTGCACACCTGAGAATGTACAGGCTGTGCACGGGGTACCCTGTAGGCCATTTAGAATTTAATCTGAGTTTCATTGTATTACACTAGCAGTTCTCTTTCACCAGCAGAGGGCGCTATATGCATTAAAACAAGCATCATCACTCTCTCAGTGTCAAGCTGTGATGCACATACATACTTTCCAGTTGAGTGACCATCTGGTCTTCTTTATACTGTTTATCTTCAAACTGCATTTGAGGGATCAACGCGATAAATGTGTAAATGTATATCTATCCATCTTTACAGATTTAATAGATCGGAAAGATATCGGCCAATATCAGAATTTTTCGCTCGCTAATATCGATATCGGTTTCGGCCCCAAACATTCCATATGGGTCGGGCCCTAGTTGTTTTGTGTTGCGCTGTCCTGGTATATGTTGTCTTCTTTGTGCTCCTGCTGCAAAACAAATCCCCCCTTGTGGGACGATAAAGAATCTGATCTCAAACTAAAACTCTCTGTTCAACACAAACAATCTCCACTAGCTCTACCTCAGCCTTAAACACAGCCGTTTACCAAGTATAAATGTGCAGGTTCAAGGCTTGCAAGGCTTTTTCTACCATGACTCAAGTCGACACAATTATTTTTCTCTTCACAACCAATAAATCTCTCATGTGTGCAGTATTGACACAGGAAAACAAAACGCTGACCTCAGATCTGTTAAAATAAACATCTGCTGTACGCAGGACCTTAAACCAATAAACCAAACACGTCTTTCTCGCTTTGTTTTTTTACAAGATGATTGATTTGTTACTTTTAATCAAATATACAGGTGAGACGGGTGTTCTGAACTGAAAAATGGACTATTGTACCCAAACCAGTCAGCATCTGGATTTCAACATGTTTCCCCCCCATTTTATTTAAAGATATGCCCACTGCTCTCTAGGCCTCTACTGTAGGTGGGCCCCTGGTGGTTCACCCGCCATGGATGACATGTTCGCTTCGTTTCTTGAACAAGGTTATTTTAAAATCTCTGTTGGTGTGTCACAGGCATGAGAGGCCTCAGAAACCAACATCTGTCCTGCTGTGTGAACACTTTACTGCAGACCCTCTCTGCCACCTGGGAGCTAACGGACCTACTGGAAAAGTAAGAAAACGACCCCACCATTACATTACATCTATCTATCAGTAGGTACTAAGTCTGGGGTATTTTCAATGTGAAAGTGATGCACATATAAATAAGACAATCTGATATTCATCACACTACTTTTCATGTTTGATTGCTCATAAATTGCACAAGGTGGGAATCATCTGGTGTTCAAGCAGACGGTCAAAACGTCCCCCTGCAGCTGAAGAGAGTCCTCTCTGCCATGAGGAGCGAGGCCCCTCAGCATGCCCCCCATCTTGACTTCCTCTACAGTCTTGACAGAAACTGCATCCGACGTAAGAGAAACAATTTTTTTGTTTTTACATAAAGTAGGGCTGGACAATGAATCGAGTTTTAGCAATAAATTGTATTTGTGGAAAATCCGAATTTTCAAAAAATGGAAACCGAGATTCTCTTTCTAACTTAATTCACTGCTGCCCTTAGTCACATCCTCCCCCTCTTTGTTTACGTCCTACAGAATGGCTGGGTGACCCCAGGTCTGTGCCACCCGGCCTCATCTGTACTTTTGCTGTACCCTGAAACTGCATTCTGCACTTTTAAAGACACGTTTACAGCTTGCACTGAAACCCCTAAAGAGACATTCAGGTCACTTTAATAATCATTGAAGGGCAATTATATTTAGTCATTTCTTATTCAATTGTTTATGTTCATTAACGTGCACTGTCCCTATTTGAAATAAATAAATTGAGTGTGGTGAGAAAGAATCCGAGATCCCAGCCCTTACACGAAGTCTTCTGTTGATGTTGTTTGTCTCACAATGACAAAGTTGTTTTGCAGTTTTTGTGCAGCATGATGCCGATGAGGTCTTCCTCTCCATCCTGAACTTGATACAACATCAGATGGACAACAGAGCTCTGGTTGGTCTTCCTTCTTTTATATTGTTGGTTTTTTAAATATATTTAAGTGCTTCATTAAAATCTGTATGCATATGTGTCTCTCTGCCAGGTTCTTGAAATCCAGAATCTGTACAGGATTTCAGTAGAGGAGCACCTGCAGTGTTTGCAGTGTACCTCTGACCAGACTCAGACCAGCTTCATGCTCAGCTTGCCGCTGCACCTCAAGGACGATCACGATTCTCTGGTGCTTTTTCATTTTCTGTTTATTTTTTAATTTTTAATTTTGGGACTGCATTTATTGCTTTTCTTCTGAGAGTTAGAAAAGAACATCTGTTCACTCTTATAACACCATGTTCAAAAGGAAGCTACATCTAGCTTAGTTTATTACAAACTATATAAGATCGCTCATCAAAATAGAGTCTGGGTTGTTTAATCTAGAGCCCGACCGAGTAATTGGCCAGCCGATAATAGCGGCCGATATTAGCATATCAAGTGATCAGTATCGGCTAATTTTATTGCAGATATGTGCTGATATTACAAGATTTATTCTCCAGTCAAAAAGCAACAAAAAATACCCAACTTGTCATACTTGTACTTCAAATGAACCTGAATTCAATCTTACAAGTGTTCCCGACACATTTTTCAGGAAAGCTGCATGGCCTCTTTCTTCGAGCATCAGGAACTGAGGGGCAGAGATTGCTGCTACTGTAAACAATGTGGAGCAAAGACTCCATCCAAAAAGGTGAGGCTTGTTTGATATGCTTCCTATAAAGTATGAACACACACTGAAACACCCGTTTTTCTCTCAGGGTGTCAAACTGCTCTCCCTGCCTCGTATCTTGCGCGTGCATCTGAAAAGATTTTGGAATAATGCTGGTACCATCCGAAAACTTGATGGCAGGGTTACATTTCCAGAAACGTTTGACTTCTCTGAGATTCTAAAAGAGGCGTTTTCCTCAGATTTCAACCAGGTAATTGTATTTCCCTTTTTAACAAATGTTATCACGACAGTTCATCTTTTGCAATCCACAAGTTTATTTTTTTTCCCTGTCAGAATGACTGCAGGTACACTTTGTATGCAGTGGTCGTGCACTCTGGGTATGCAATGTTCGGGCACTATACTGCCTACGTTCGTCACGGGGTCAACCAGGGCTGGTACTATGCAGATGACCGCCACGTAGAGCAGGTACTTCAGATTATACGAAAGCAGTCTCACTTTAATTCATTTTATTTCTGGTCTGTACTTGTTTGAGACCATAGGTAAGAATTATTAGGAAACTGAACGCTTCATTATGAATCACAAAACATTGTTAATTGTTTTTATCTCTAATTGAGTCATAAGTTTGCTCCCTGAAAAATAAAGAAATTGAAACTAGCTTATTCTTACTTTAACATGCAGCTAATGAAGAGGGACTTTGTTTTGTGCATTCGGTTTTTGTATAATAATTTGCATTCTAACTTGCAGGTTTCTTGGGAACAAGTAAAGACGGCATATGGAGGACGTTACAGGTAAATCGCTCAATCTATTTTATTATGTCTGTTCTGTTGTGTGTTGGCTCCCTGGATAAGAGTGATATGAGGTTAGGGATGTTTGCTTTCTTTGCTACGGATGACAAGATAACACTCTTACACATGGAGTCACCTCCCATTCCTGCCAACATTTAGGTTTCAAAATAAGTGCGCGCGCTTGTGACAATCTAAGAAGTCAAAACTAAACGGGAGATGGCTTTGAAATACAGGAAAAACAGGAGTGCGGCAGGTAGGACTACTGCCCTTCAGTTAGCTTAGCTTGTGACAAAGCTTCTGACCTTTAAAAGTCAACACATTATATCTGTAAGTGCAAGAAGGATACAATTTAATGCTTAAAAGGCTTTTAGTGATTAAACAAACGAAACAAACAAATACTTCAACTAATATTTGCATGCAAAATCTGAGTTATGTGGCTTAGCTTGTTTGTGGTGTTCCTCAGGGCTCTATTCTGGTTCACCTGATATTTCATCGCTTCTGTCTCCCATTTGGTCACAACACTGTATACATTTTGATCAAATTTTTAAGTATCAATGAAGAAGTTCTAATTACAACAAAATATTACTCTTATTAACCAAAATAAATTGAGGTTGCAGTCCAAGTATTTAAAGAGAAAGACATCAGGAGGAATGCACTTAACATTCTTTTAAGCCCTTTAGATGAAAGGCTTTATATTGCTTTAACCTTTGACCTCTTTTAGGAAGTGTACTTCCTAAACCACAACTGTTCTTTTGATATATGTAAAGATATTATCTAAATTTGACTATGTCATAGCTTAATAAAAAGATCAACCATACACCCAAATAAAAAACTTCTTGTGTTTGGTTTCAGTTAAACGATCATCTCTCACCTTAAAAAATGTGGATTAAACCCAACATGCCCTCGGCAGAACTAACAAAAAACATGTGACTCCGACCCCCTTGCTTAAACCAGCCCTAGGATGTTATTTAATGTAAGCTTTTTATTAATAACATTAAAAGCCTTAAATGCCTGACTCCCGCTGACATCACACAGCTTTTATCTTCCTACTTGCGGAAACGGCTTTAGATCTTTACACAAAGCCTTATTGTCTTTCCGCAGTGATGATTAGAGACTAAAGGTGGCTGTGTTTTCGCCATGGGAGCTTCCAAACTTTTGAACTCTTAAAACAGAGGAAATCCATCCTGTCTGGGATGTTGTCTTGTCTTTCAGCAGATATTTTCCCCAACACTTGTTATGTGTTTTCACTTTTCTGTCCTGTTTATTGTGCTGAAATTTCTTTCACGTTTTTTTCTTTTATCACTTTCCTGCTTACTGTTGGTGGTACAACTTTTGTAAAGTCAGTTTAAATGCTGTTTTTTGTTGTTTTCTTTGCAGACAAACTGCATACATGTTAATGTACAGAAGATGTTCCGAAGCATAAAGCCAACAACAAGCCGAGTTCTCCGGCTAAGAAGCGGATACATAATTCTGGGATCATAGTGCAACATAGGGTTAACATGCATAGGATTTTAAAAGCTCATTTGCTTGTAATAATTTATTGTTACTCAAACATTTTGACTGTACATTGTAAATGAATTTATATTTAATGGTTTCTGACCTCAAAAAGCTCAATCACAATGTCAGCATAGTAGTTTCCACCAAACACCAGAAGGTGGCGTTGAAGACTCAAACCAGTGATGGGTTTTCCCCCTCTCGGACCACACACACAGTGAACACACTCGAACATACTGGGGGGTTGGTTTGAGAAGAATGCTTAGCTTAGAAATTCACTGTTTAAGGGGAAATACCTGTTATTGGACTCACTGCTTGTTTTCCTGACAATGTTCTTTTACTAAATGAGTCACAAATGAGGAACAATGAATTCATGTCTTTCCTCAAATGGGCATCCAAACAAAGAAACACTAAAAAAGCTCCCTCAGCATCACTCTAATTTTATGTACTGCATTTTCTTACAACCTGCAAAACTCATTAGGAGGGAAACCTTGATTTTTTTCACTCTCTTTCGATGCATTAAAATGAGCTCCAAATATATGCACTCAAGGCAGTGAGTGTTTTGTATGTTCTTGTTTTTGAAACTAATTTGCAGTCACAGCCAGAGAGCATAAAAGCTTGGTATTGGCTGTCAAAAGAGCCTCTAAAGTTCCCACTCGCTTCGCCAAGAGTCGGGGGACCGTGTGAAATGGTGCCTATGTGCTGCGGAGCGCTGACAGAATGGAACATGTCTGCACAGTGCCACAGGCAGCAGGCCTCATGCTTAGTCATCTCACTGCCATGTAGCATGAAGCAGCTTTCTGCACAGGGGGGATCGTCCTCCCACACACAGACCAGAGACCAGGGCTGGATGTGCTCTTTATGTGTTTCGATTTGAGTCAGAGTCATCGATATGATTTAGGTGAATATCATCCATAACCTTTGACGTGAGCTCTCATTTCTCAAGTAGCTCTCTGTCGTTGGAATCAGTCATAATAACAAAAGTATTGAAATATATCAGATGTTTCAGTCAGTGTCTACTTGGAGTGATTTCTAAAGTTAGTCCTGCATAATTATCTGTTACATTATTGTGGTGCATTCGAAGCTTGATCCAAAGGTAACTGGACTTGTCAAGCTTCGAATTTGCCATGACCTGGATGACTGAGAACCTACACAGACATTATTGCGGTGCAAATAGTGCTAAGATCATTCCATTAAAGCAATCGCTCAGACGGCAACACTCAAACAACAGCGCCTCCACCTGATGAGGAAACTAAGGACTCTTCCTGTCAGCAAACATTTTTTAACTCCGCTCACTTATTGAATCCATCCTCACTTCTAATATCTCATCCTGGTACAACTCCCTCACCACCAAACAAAACCAAACTCTCCCGCATAGTTAATCAGGCCGGCAAAATCATCGGTTCACCCCAAACTACCATCTCTGAACTGTGATCAGGAGAGCCACCCTGATCACAGAGGACCCCTCTCACCCCCTCCAGCACTCCTTCCAGATACTGCCATCAGGCAGATGCTACAAAGTCCCTCTGGCCTGGAAAAACATATAAAAAAAAAACTTTCATTCCCTCTGAAATAACCACCCTGTACAAAATCAAACAGTCCCCTTTTATTAGCAGCTGTTGTTTTTAACAGTCCTCTTTTAACATCTGTACTTTGTGTTGTGTTTCTTAAATGTGTCTAAAGTTGTGTTTCTTGTTTGAGCCTTGTCAAAGGAGAATTTCTGTCACTGTTGGGAAAGACAATAAAGTTTATCAATCTATCTGTGTAAAACAATCCTTATCACCCAATGCTGTAGTAATGTAATATATAGCTTTCAATAAAATAATAACCTACAAAGGGACCAGTGTGCATGTTGAGCACTTTTACTTTCCATTCTTTGATTCCATTGCAGATAACACATCTCGTCTGTAACTGAGCACACCTTGCATGCAGGATTGGTGCAGGTGAAGTACACTTTGTAGGCGGTATAGTTGGAGTTAATTTACTTTTCAGGAAATTAGCTGTAAACTTTAGCTGCCAGGTTTATGTTGTGAAGTAAAAAGCAAACAATTTCCCTTCATAAATGTGGTGAAGTAGAAGTATGAAGTTGCTGAAATATTGAAAAACTTAAGTTAAACACATGGAGCTCAGCAGTAGTAGAAGTATTCATAATAATAAACTTTGTTAACAGTACACTCTCAATCTCAAATCACAAAGTGCTGCACAAGACTGAAAACAAAGCAAGAGAAGGGAACAAAGGCAAATAAACAGGACTATAAATGAAACCTGAGTCATCAAAAGGGCAGTCAATAAACTCAGGTGAAATCTGGAAAAGCTCTCCAATACAAGTACATTTTAAGAATATATTTAAAAGAGGCCCCTGGCTCTGCTGATCTCCTCTGCAGCTCATTTAAGAGGACCTCTAGTATTTTAGCTGAGCATCAGTAACGCATTAAAGACCTCTGGCCGAGGATGTCAGGCTGCATACTGGCTCATATGGGACCTGAGGTCAGATATGTAGCATGGAGAGGGCTTGAAAAGCCCTAAAAGTCAGTGGCTTCTGGGCGCTAATGGCCTTGCAGTAAAGTTTCACCCCATGTATTGAGGCTATAGTCCTCCAAGCAGACAGCCAGGGTTTCGAGTCCAACCTGTGGATCCATTCCCGCATGTCATTATCCACTCTCTCTCTCTCTCACAGATTTCCTAATATATCCACTGTCCTGTCTGCATAAAGGCAAAAGTCCAAAAATAAAAGAGTCAGTAATAGAACCTTAAAATTGCTTCTAAAGCACAGTATTGTGCTTGCTACGACACCTTCTTTCTTCCACCATATGTCGCTTACTGTTTGTAAAGTCACATTTGGTATATACATCCTCGGTAACCAGACTTCTTGTCCTCATTGTTTACAACTGAATCTCCTCTTTTTGGGGCTTAATCAATAATTCATTCTATATGACCAGGTGTGGAGTAGATGTAAGATGACCACCTGTCCAGCACCACCCTGACATTGAACGCATCACAGACAATAACAATGTAAAACGTGACAAAGGTAGCACACCCCAGAGACCACACAAATGAAGTATTTTTTGGGACTTCTTAGTTTCATTTTCGGCACGTGTGGCACATGCTGGAGGTCTTTGTCTCTATTGTTTGAGGCTGAGCGCTCGACCATAGATGTGGTTACTCAGACACTTTTATGGCAGATCATAATCTATGCTATTCTTTATCAAGGTCAGGTGTTAGCTAGTCAGCCAAGGACACCTTATGTTGTGTTGTTTGGGGAATATCACTTCTCCAGCAGTGAGTGATTGACACAATAAATCAGTAAAACCACAAACTGGAGGAATACATGCAGGGTGAAAGAGTTGATAGGCACGTAGGCAACAGCAAGCAGCAGCAGGATGATATTCCTCTTCGCAGTGTGGCAACACTTAAACTGTTTTCTTTGGAGAATAAATCAAGATCCACTAATGCTTTTTTAGTCATTGTTGACGTGTGTTTACCAGTTACTAGGTGAGCACACCACTGTGATGCGTCGAGGAGAAAATGGAATTTGGCTATTTGAGAACCACTCTTAAATTTCCCCCTTTTTTTTTTTAGCTTGGAGGATTTCACAGGCTTAGATAAATGCTTGTGTCTAACTTAAAAGTTTTCAAAAAGTGACAGTCAGCCAGCGAGTATTCCAGCTGTCTGTCTGTTTGATGATGATCACCTATAATTTCATTTCATATCACTTGTCAGAGTTGTTAAGTTACTTTCCTTTTTGCCGCACTGCCATAAAAAGGCAGAGAGCAGTAAAGACAGAAGCAATGAAGGCAACAATATAACGGATACAAAGGTTGATGTGCATTAATGTTTTGCTTTATTGACGTCTGCTGGTTGCTCCACTGGAATACAGCAGACTTAAAAATGTCAACAACAGTTTGTATTGGCATAAAACTTTGGAAAAACATGGATGGGCTCCATATCAATCAATCAATCAAGCAAACAATCAATCTTATTTGTATAACGCCAATTCCTGACAAATGATATCTCAAGACACTTTACAAAAAGAACATGTCTAGACACAAATAATCCATCCTTAGCACAGCACTTAGCAACATTAAGCAAAGTTACAGGGTCAAGGAAAAAACTTTCTTTAAGAGGCTGAAATCTCGAAACAGAACCGGACTAATGTTGAACCGCCATACGCCCAATCCTAACGACTCCTCGCTTTATCTTAAGCACCACCATGAGGTTGATATATTTGGCTGTCAGTGCGATGTTTAAAAATATGAATGGATTCCATGAAATGTGGTCACGATTCATGTCCAAATTAGAATTAAGTGCAATAGCTGTGGTCATCTCCTGGCTTTTATGGCGCCACCCTTAAGTCAAAGGTGTTTTTGTTTTTTTTACATTGGCCCTACCAGCAAAACATGCGACAGCATCATCTAGCATTAGCATGTTAGCATTGTCAAGGTGAGTATGGTAGCTAAGTCATATTAGCCTTTAGCAATAAGCACTGTTGTGTCAAAGTACAGCCTTACACGGCTGCTAGCATGGCTGTTGATTGTTATGATATTTACAAACCATTACCAATGAATTAAGCAGTATTATATCTAAATAATGCACATACATTTACATCAGATTTTTTTGGGCAGCAGAGAAAACCTAGCCTACCTAAAATGTCTTTCATTTTGTCTATTGTATGCTATTTTAAAGAATGAGCTACGTCTGTCTATCTATGTAGCCTATACTGAATACAATACAATTATTTACTTCTTCTTCTTAATCATTATTAACTCATAATATAATCAGTATATGTAGAAAAGAGTATGTTATTACAATGTAGTTAGCACATTGAAATGTTTTGATCCCACAAGAGTAACAAGCTGAGATGCTAGTTTTTCTGGTAGCCTAAGCTAGTTAGCTTTTGCAAGAATTAAGCTAGGTTTTTTCTGCATTGTAAATGGGTCAAGCCTACTGAAGTGATCAAGTAATAATGTAAATTGCTCAGATAATAGCTAGGGAAAACTACATGTGTGTGTAGCATGTGTCAACAACAGTGCAAATTCAACTTCCCCTTGAGGGATTAAAAAAAATATATCTTCATCTCATTAGCTAGTTTACCCTGTTAGTTCAAAACTTTAGGTTAACTTGCCTTTAGCTGTATTTCAAAGTCACTGCACGTGCTGTTTATATGATTATTCCAAGTACTTGTCAATGGCAAATTATCCCTTTGTTACATTATAGGGCAGAGTTGGAGCTGTCTGTGTCATTCAGAATTTTCAGGTTTCATGTTCTAGTTTTATTTATAACTTCTTTAAAAGGAACCAATTCGTGCCCTGTCTCTACACGGTTCCTCTTTCTGTGCAGGACAAAGATTGTGAATGGTGGCTCTTCTTGTTTGTGGTCTTCCCCTATGAGATGAGTGTGCACAGGAAGATTTTTTTCCCCCTATTGATGTCTAAACAGAGACCCTTTAACAAGCCCCGTCCTGACTGCCCCTTATCTACTCTAAGCCTGTGTAACAGCAAATCTTAAGATCTTTTGCCACTCTTAGGTGGTGAGCTAGCACCAACAGCTATCCTATCACTATTACATAATGTTGTTGCTGAATAGAACATTTTTCTTTTTTTTGCACGTCCAACTTTCAGGCCTGGTGACCATGGTGAAGTCTGCTTTGTAAATACAAAAGAAATGACGGCAAATGTCTGCTGCATGACTTGGATTTTCCCCTCTAAAAAAAAAATATTGGTAAATCAGATAAAGGAGCACATAACTAAAATGTCTCCACATTTTTCATCATAAAAGGAAAGCCCTGCATATTTCAAATAACCCAAATCCAGAAGTAGAAATCTAATTATAGACATCATGGAAGGTTTGTCAATTCTCCATCTTTGATTTGCAACCTGTCTCATTTTAAAATTGCTGCTCTTACCTCATATTTAGGTTGTGGCGAGGAAGTTCTAAGCTTTCGGTGATAACGCATACGTCTGCCCGCCTGTGAAAACGCCATTGGGATTGCACTGGAATTCGTAGAATGAGCGATCATGTCGAGGAAGAGGCCTTATCTTTCCCCCTGTGAGTTCACAAAATTTCCTCTCTGGCGGTGGGAGAAGGGGAGTCTGGTCAACACAGATTTTTGCCTCTCTTCACATGTTCAAATCGTCCTCCCTGAGATTCTTGGCAGTCAGAGCATAATAAATACAACATCTGCTGAATTTTCTAGGAAAAAGGGATGTCGAGCAGTCACTACTAAAAGTGAACAGAAAAGAAAACGTGCGGTTGACATTTGGTCTAGTTTGGACTTGAACTGAGGTTGAGGTTCACTTCTATATTGGGTGACTCTTTAGAGCAAGTGGTGCTACTATTAAGTAGCTAATGATACATATCCTCAGAGGTTCCAGCTCAGAGGGGTTGTCGGTATGTTACAGATGTTAGTTCTCACAGGAGGTGAGCGGAGGCCCCGTGGTAATTGCAGTCATGACATACGTGGTTATATGACCTGATGCCCCACCCTTGTCTTCATAGCTCTGTCGTTACCCTTCAGTTAGCACCTTATCTCAGCTCCTTATCATCAGACTCAGGATCCGCAGAAGATCAGCCGTCATCTCAGATGCTGCTCAGGTTACAGGTGAAATGGCTTTCCTGACGGGCCCGGCTAACCGTCTGTGATGTCTCTGAGCGAGCTCCTGCTCTGACATGCTCACCACCATGTTTGCACACCTACAAACTGGTGGCCCTTCTACTAATTCCACCAATTTTTATTTATGATGTGATACGTTTTCTTGTTGGTTATGCAGCTGCAGAATCACAATTGATTATCACTCCGATTAAGCGAGAATTCACTGTTGTTGTGACTTGTCTGGGGAAGAACTTATCTAAAGAATTATCAGATCATAATGAATCCTCTTCTTCACATGGCATCCCTCAAATTAAAAATCCTCCTTCGCTGGTCTCTCACTATACAGGAATGAATGGAATTGCACCTTGAGGCTAACTGCTGCCTCAACGTTCCAGCTCTCAGCTAGTGATAAGCCCACAACAACCTGTTAACTGCTGCAGACATGCACTTCGGCTGTGCTTGTGTATGCATGCCAATCAGTTGCTACATCAGCGCTCCAGTTAATGATTTGTACAGTAGAAGAAAAACCTGACAGGAGTAGAACTAACGGCGAAACTGGCCTACATGGAAACAATGCCATTTTTTCACTTCTCCTTGGTGCACCTTGCAATCTTTAAGAGATTTGACCCACACTCTGCTGTTCACTCGCTCTATAAAATGGGCTGGGCACCTTGAGGAGTGAGCTATCCATTGTAAAACCTCTTTAACCTGCTCTCTCCTTCTGCCTCTCCTATTTCCGCACAAAGACTCTCTAATGCCAGGTAGCTGGCGCTGGCATTCCTGTTGCATTCCACCATGGGGAAGTTGCTGGGATCAGGATGAAAAATGCCTGAAACAAAGGCCTACTCTCATTCACAGGGTTTAGGGTTCTGTGGGAAAGTCCAGGCTGGACAGAGGTTGGATGGCAGAGGAATGCGAAGCGGGGCATAGCTCACACAGCCTCTGCGGCACAGACGCAAAGACACATTGATAAGGTGGAGGTCTTCTTACAGAGAGGAGTCATGAAAGAGGATGACAGTACATCCCACTTTTATCATGTTTACAGACACTCAAGTTATCTATTCTGCAGACATTATGGGTAAGACTTTAATCGGATGTAAAGGTGGAAGCTTGGTCCTTATCGCCTGAAATCTGAAACTCTACTCATCTTATCTGTCATTAATTATCTTCTAAAGACAGCGACAGTATAGAGATATTGCATACAATGTAGACCCCAAACTTTTCCTGGTAGACCCTCTAAAATGTGTTTTTTTTTAAATACAGCCTTGCAGCAGGGGGATTGGTAAGGAGATTCAGACCACTCCGTTTTCACATATGCACAAAACTCTTGAAAACTTCCTGAAGAGAGATCTGTATGTGTGAATGCAGACACATTTTTCACTACGACTTTACCAGGATTTGTTTCCCCTTACAAGACCCCAAATAAAAACTTCTGCATGAAGTTGGGTAAGCCGATGTCTGAACGCAACAGCTGATATGTCGAACTTCGCGTAGCACTGATACAAAAGCAAATCTTGTCAACGTAGCGTCGGACTCCGTTGCTTTGTCTGCCATTTCTGTGTAGTACTTTTTATGTCATGTCCCGCCTCCTAAGACCCCCGCCACCTGTTTATGTGTGAGCAATCAACTCAGAAAGACTTCAGGGACAGCCTTCCTGAAATTTTCTAGAAATTTTCAGGATTGTGAAAGCAGCTAAAGATTAGAAGCTGCAGCAAGCAACAGCTCGGCTTAACCAAGGACTAGTACAAAAAGCTAGCCAAAAATTCCAGAAATAATAAAATACACCTACCAGCACCTCTAAAGTTCCCCTATTAACCTGTTATTGGTGAGCTTTTTTTATCTTGTTAAATTTGTTAAAAAAATAAAGAGTTAATTTTACTATTTGCTGTTTCATGTGGTATTTGTGTGTAAGACTATTTCCTGGCCAAGGAAGAATTACCTTGAGTGATTGTTCAGCACAATCACACCATAAGTAACAGTTATGCACTGAACCATAGTAAAACAGGACTTTTAAAATGTTACATAGTTCTGTCAACAAATAAGATGTATTTTCTCAATTAGTGAGCTCAAGAGTTTCCAATGTTACAATTTGACAGGCTAACTGTGTCCCTTGTTTACAGCCTTGGTGATGAGCTACGCTAACCTGCTATGACCTAATATCTGGCCAAATTCTTTTAAGCCCATCGTACCATTGATCAATCGTGAATTATTACTCTTACAGATATTTCATTTGTAAAGGTATGAAGTCCATTCTTTTACCCCCTCATGCTGAGGTTAAGTGCCTGACCCTGGTTCACCCTACCTCCCCTGAGTCGTATCTGAAGCTCGGCTCGTAAAGATTTAGAGAGGAATTTACTGTCGGAGCTTTTCCTCTCTTCCCAACAAATGCCGACAGATTCTTTGCGAAAGAAGACTTCTATAAAAATGAAATTTAAGGTACTTGAAACTTCTGCTGGCCATGTTTCAGAATATAATTGGACCTATATATCTGATAATCAAAGGCTACAAGTAATTATTTTTGACCCTATAAGCTAAATTGTTATTTTCCTCATTAGCCTATATGAATAAGAGCATGCAAAGCTGCAAAGGTTCCTGTTGCAGCAGTTTACAACCGTTAACTTGCTACAAACTAAAAACTAAAACTTGAGAAACATTTTTCCTGCTCAGCCTGTTAGCATGCTACTATTAGCTCAAAGCCCTAGGTACGATGCTGACACATCCTCACAGAGCTGTTGCCAAAATTGCTAAATTTGATTTTGGAAATAAAACTCTTCCTTCTCCTTTATCGTCAACACACACACAGACTGGCTTACAGTACAAATCTGAATGTATACACAGAAGAAACAATGCTAACCTCAGTGGTTTGCGTCTCGCTAAATACGTAAACCACAGAGCACAACAACTTGCAGATGAAAGTAAGACTTGAAGATCTTCTGTCAAACAGGAAGACTTCCTGAGCATTGACAGTGAGAATAGTTTCAGTGAATACTGCTGCAATTTCCACATTTCACACATAACTTGCAGCTTGATTTACCTGTAAACAACGTGCATCTGCATGTGAATGAATGCTGACACTTCTTGATTCTTTTTCTCATGAAGATAACATCTCTGCAGAGCACACCTAAACAGTTAAAGCTGCCATTTGTTCATACTCTGAGCCGTGGCGGGCTATCAGTTCTTGTGATATATCATCTCCAGAGTCTATACATGGTGTGTGGTTGTGGGGGCGTTGGATTTGGAGAATGTGGGGAAATGAGAGGAGATCTGTTGCGGCCCACATGCCCCTCCAGATTCTCTGATGTGGCTGCGAGACTTTTGAGGAAATGCAAGGCCTTCTGGGATAGCACTTAAGTAGTCTCTAGAGTTTAGAGTGTGTTTTGAGTGTGTATGATTGCTGTAACTTAGTGTTTCTTAGTGTATTTGTACTGAAACGAATCAAAGGGTCTGATACTGTGAGTATTGTTAGACCTTTGATTTGCAAGGACACAGTTGACAGACTGCAGCTTTCCAAAGAATAAGGGAGTGTCACTTTTTTTCCCGTATAAATGTGGCATGTTCGTGACATACGTAAGGTTCTCTCCTTAAAAAAAGACCGCAACTTTCTCATGAGGTGTTATCAGTTTAAATCAAACATGGTGGTCAAGCTCATGAGATAAACAGTCAGCTGTAATCTTTGCTATATCTACAGTGATTGGCGCTATCAGTCTGTGATGCATTAGCGGCCACTCTAGTGCATAATAAGTTTAGATGAGGAAAAATGTTAAGGTTATGGAATACTCGATACCATTTTTTATGCTTTCCTGCTTTTTGTTAAGTGATTAAGGCTGCCGAGAGGCCCGGCCCCTCTCATCTGCAGCCTGTTATGGCGGAGAGGGAGGATGACATCATATTGGTCTCGGAGCGGCGGCTGGTAATTGGCCCACTCTCCTCCTCCAGCGGCACGGGCCAAACAGAACACACAAGTGGAGCCAGGCAATGTAAGTCAGATGCACCGGGTTTTTCCAGAGTGGCTGGTGGGGCCTCAGTGCAGACTGAGAGCCAAGAGGCCTCGGAGAGGGGTGCAACGGTCCAACTGTAAATGTCAGAAATGAATGAAGGGCCTCAACTCGAAATGAAATCTGATATTAATGCGCCCCAGGCAAGTCTGTTTGATCTGCTGCACAATCCACTGCTGTAGTCGTCTGGATAACTGCGCCTATTCTACATGATATGACACTGCAAAAGCGTTTTCATGTGGAAGTTTTGTGAGAACCAACGTCAGCGAGCTCTCAGCCCACACAAAGTTCCATTACAGAGACTGAACCGCTGCACCTCTAGGCTGCAGAGGAGCCACAGCCAGTGATTGTTTGTAATACTAAAATAAGTGCACAATTTCTCAGCTCTGAAGAAATTCACATGCCTCACAATGCGGATGCATTACTGATGTTAGATGATGTAAAGCTCCACAAGGCATTATTCTGAAATTCCTTGCACATGTGAAAAATGGCCAGAGGACGAAACATCTGGAAATAACATTGGATCTCTGCAGGTTCAGATGTGTGTCTTGTAGAGGAAAATCTCATCAGCAGGACAATAACATGCAGAAACAAGTAATCCTATTATTTTAAAAGCAGCTATTTGATGTGGCAGCGCGAGTAAAACCTAATTGGTTGCAGTGGATGTGTGAATGAGACCTGGTTCTACCCTGTGGCCAGCCTCACACACAGCGTCTGAGCTGTTGGATACCTCTGTTCTAATAAAGCACAGGTTTTATCTTTTATAGAGGCTGCTCAGTCATACCTCCATGTTTCCTGCTATGTGGTGGTTGAAGAACAAAACAGAGATGCGCTGATCGTGTGATTACGTAGGCAGAGGATTACATAAACCCCTCTGTTATCATCGGAAAGAACAGTTGTGAGAACATGTTAGGTGTCTAAAGCCTGTGTGGGAAAACATGCGTTCCTGCAATGTCAAAAGAGGGTGCAGTGCTCGGCGTGTTGGCACGTGCCCGTCCGCCTGTCTGTTGCCCATTGTTGTTTCCCCACATCAGTGACAGATAAATGGGTGTCAGTTGTGAACAGAAGGTCACATTGAGCTTGTAGGTGGTGAGAACATCAGAGTTCCTGTCGCAGCCAAGAAGCAACTCAGCGTCTGTGGGTTAAAAATGACTGACTGTGCAGAAAACTGCTCTCACTGAAATGAGTTTTTGAATGCTTTGAATGTCAGAGCTCTGTCAGGTACAGCTCTGAAATGTGCAGTTGTGCACTGTAATCAGTCAGTGTAGGTGATTTAACCATGACGACATACATTCCCTTTCAGCTGTGTGTTTGTTTTTGCACTACGCTTCTTAAAGCCCTTCTTTAAAAGGCATTGAAATCAAATCAAGTTGTGTTTAAAGTCAAGATGAAACAGCAGATAAGTCAGCATGTTAACCCTAACCCTAACCCTAACCCTAACCCTTCTTAGGTTAAAACAGCAACACTGTCCTTGATTCTGAGGTACTGAATGTTTTAGCCTGCATGGCAAACACAAATTCCAATGTTCCAATACTTTAGAGTTGGTAGATGCTCCACTATGATCACCATGTAGTGGCTAACTTCCCCCAATATACCAATTTGGAGTATCAGGATTACGCCACAGCAGTTGCACTTGCATCTAGGTGGCAGGAAAACAGTGGAGGCAAGTGGAGAGAAATGGGGAGATGCCGGACAGATCCCTGGTATAAGGGAAACAAATTTCTTGTTGTACTATTGGATGTCAATATAGGAACATGAAATAACACAATCTCCCGTTTAGAACACCGTCCTTTAAGTCGCCCTTCAAGCAAAACATATTTTGATGTCCTTGCCGCTAGCTATTCAGTAAGTAGGTCCTTCATACACAAAAACCATCTGACAAATCTCTGTATTCAATGTCATGATGACGGCAGAGAACAAAACTGTATGCATCAAGAGATTTGTTTGCCTTCAGTTTTTCTTTAAGTATAGACGCTGGGTTTCTGTGACAATGTTAGGCCACTTTAACTTTGGCCTTTTAGTGGGATCCGTAACTAACTGACTGCCTGGACAGTGAGTACAGGTCAGGAAACCTCACCCCATCGCTAAGGGTTAGCTTGTCACTATAAAACAACTTGTCCTCCACTGCCAAACAATTACAGTACAATCATTGGAGAAGGCCTCCAGATGGTCCATAACTTTCTGATATTTCTATTGCTGGCTAATTTCCTGCCACCGGTTGGGCTCTGCCACAAAAAAATCACAGCCACCACTGTGCACAAACTTAAAAATGGTCCATTGGTGTTGGGCGAGTAGTGCGCATTGTGTCGATAAGAGCTTTTTTTTGCAATTAAATTAGTGACAAAAACATCTAATTTGAATTCTAGCGGAGCATATTATTGTTGCAAATTCACAAGAGGACTTGTAATTGCTTCCTTAAAAGTTGGTTTGTTTGCTTAAAGGTAGTTGTGCAATAAAGAGCTGCAGAGGTTTATTGACCTTCAGCCATATCTCCTGTTTTCAGCTGTATTGTTTAATCAGCAGGAGGAAAAGTGATGATTAGAACTTGGGGAACCTTTGTCTTTAAAGTCGCACAGCGCATTGTTGATAAGCCTTTAGCCACTATGAGAAGTGTTCATTGAAGCAGCCATGAAATAGCAAAGTTTTTGTTGGTGTGAAACCATGCTCTATGATAATAATGATTGAGCAGTTTTACTTCCTCTGATAAGTCTTCTGAGGACAGAAAACTCATTTCAATTGGCGGCTGGCTGGCTGAGAGAAACTGACTCATAGTGCTGGTTTAAGGTTGAATTTAAATGTGAACTTAAAAAGGACAAAGGCTCCCCAGTAGCTTTCATATATAGATGCTGCACATTTCCAAGTACATCCTCTCTGCCTCTCAACTGGTGAGCTAGCTGTCGAGGCAGAAACTGCGCTGGAGGGAGGAAATGATTATAGCATATGGGAATGTGTTATCACTTTCTCCCTCTTGTGCATGCTCTCTCTCTCAAGCAGTTGAATGTCATATATTTGTGAGCCTTATCAGTAAGATGAGAAAGAAGCACATTTCACAACTTTGGATGCAAATGACACGTGTCCTCAGCATTTTTTAGATTTGAACGCTTCCTGGTGTCATGTCAAGACGATAAGTCCAGACTGGACTTGTGCAGAGAAATATCAAATGTCATGTAGGCTGTTGTGTGGTTGCACAGTGGAGAAGTCTATATCATGTTGCCTTTCCATCAAACGCTGCTCTTCAGAGGAAGCAGACCCAGCTGTTGTTTGCCATTGATACCTTCGTTGTTCCTCTCGGTTGAACCGCAATAGTCTGCAGTCACCCCCCCCCCCCCCCCCCCCCCACCCTTCCTCAGCTGCTGTTAGTTCTCTTCATTTTTTAGCCTGTCTGCTTCAAAAATTCCTGCCTCATTCTTTCTCTCACAGCAATGTTGAACCTGAACCTGTCAGGTTGACTTCTGATTATACACTCAGGTGTTCATTTCAGAAATGTCAACTAGCAGGAATGAGTAACTACAGAAGCAGTGAAGACAGACCCTGAGTCATTTAAGTTGTACAACCTTTACTTTGTGCTTTTGTTGACTTTAATTGACTTTTACCCAATGCATCCCCCATACAGTTGCATTCTGCTGTCAATCACATATATCGCAGCTGAGTCAGAGACTGCAGAGACTGCTACCTGGCTACTGTTATGCTAGGCTATTTAGCAAGGTTAAATGGGGTGACTGGATTTAGATTGAGCTCTATTCAATATCTCTCAATGTCAAAATGTATGTTTTTTAAAGACTTAGCAAAAAGAAAAGATGTGTTTGGTTTGGGCTAGCTTACAAGCTAGCCTTAGCTAGCTGGAGTGCAGGCCATGAGTGCGTTTACATGGACTTGAGTGTACGGTAATGAGCCTTGTCCCAAAATTGGACATATTCAGGATACATAGACAAAGAGAAACCTATTTATTCATATCCCTGTACATGATAAATACGGCCTACTAGTGTTCCATTTTCTGAATGCTGCATCTTATTTGTGAAGGCGCCTGTGATGTTGATTTTTTTCTACAACACAGGCTTATTCGAGCTAAGTACTCTTAATGCCAAGATTGTGTTGCAGATTTGTCATATCCACCTGATTTACAGCAAGAGAGCTACAGCGAGTAAGACGCTCTCATAGCGGCCGCCATGTTTGTTTTACTGATATGTCACTTGGCCGTGCAGCACCTCTGCTGGTAGTTGGCAGCTGTCAGAAACTGGTCTGAGGCGTGCACATGCCACAGTATCCCGTTTTCTTTTGGAGTTCTCCAGGTAGCTGAATCAGGTTTCTCAAAATTGGGATAGGCCTAAAGGTGTCATGATTTGGTTTTTGTTTAGTTGTAATTTGTATCTGAGTTTAGATTTCTTGTTTTAGTTCTCTGTTTCCCTAGTGTTGCTCGTTTCCCTGTGTGTTTGTTTCCTAGTGTGATTGTTTAGTCTTTAGCGTTTTCTGTTTTATTTTGTATATTCTTATTCTTGTTTCTCTGTGTTCTGTGTCTTAAGTGGTTCTTGATTTACTTTGTATTTTATCCTCAGTGTTTCTTGTTCTAATTCCTGTCTGTGTTTCCCCTGTGCTGATTTGCCCTGATTGTCCTCACCTGTGCCTTGTTAGTTTCACCTGTGTTTTTGTCTCACCTGTGTTTGATTACCCCTGTCTATTTAGTCTTTGTGTTTCTTCCCCTCTGTGTCAGTTCATTGTTATGTCAAGCGTCGGTGTTGTATGTGTCTCCCAGTCTCCCAGTGATTCCTTGTGGCTACCTTTTTGGATTTTCTTAGTTTTTTGGAAGTAAGTTTTGTTTGCCTTTTTGGTTAATTAAAAGATCTTTTTTGTTCCTGCAATTGGGTCCTCCTCCTTCCTCATTCCAACCCATGACAAAAGGCTTATCTCCGTGTCTGAAAACCGGATATGATGTTAGATGACAAACATGGAACACTGTAAAAGACCCAATTGAAATGTGGATTCTCAAGTCAATGTAAACACACTCGTTGATGTTTTTTGGGTCATTGGAAAAATTCCTCATTTGGAAAAGTCACGTGAATGCATCGAGTTGGCTTGAATTTTGCTGCATAACTTGCAATGTTGGAATCATTTTATCCATAAACATGGTCGAGGAAAATATATTTTTTTGATTGTAAGAAACTTTTAATTAATTCACATATTGCATATAATGTTTTTGCTCACTTGTAATTTAACTAGGCGCTTGTATTAGTTTGTAAATGTTAGTTGCTGCACACATAGTGATTTAAATTTGTTAAAAATGTTGTTTAATAGCAATTCTATTAAAAAGTCAGGGAAAGCGTCTTGATTTTAGGTATTGGATGTGCAAGTGCTGGTGAAATGCCAAGTCTGGGACAATGTTCTTTAGTTTGGTGTCTCTCTTTTTAGGGCAGTATAGAGGATTTTAAATGTTGTGGTGTGGGGAAAAAGTCTATCATCACTTTATTTGTATTAACCAAATACTGAACTTAGGAAACCCTACAAGCAAACATATACAGTCCCCTCCACATCTGAGAACACATATCAATTTGACAGCAGCGATTGCAAAGGTGGAGAGAGGAGCCGCACCTTAAAAGCCCTGGCAACTTTTCATGTCGAGCAAACAGCCACATGTGTCAAACTTCTCCTCCCACGCTGAACATTTCACACATTCCTCGAGAATGTTTGCTTTTTTTACCAGGTCATGAGAATGGATCCAACGTTGCATTGTGTGTCTCACTGGTTTTGTGCTGTTTTTGGAGCGCGTTCTAGAGGACTATTTCATCATCCTACTTTGCACAGTCATCAGTTTTTTTCTGTTGTTCGATTGAAACTCTTGCTTCTCTCAGTGAGCCTTCCTTTGCTTTCATTTCCTCAGTGACAGTGGGAATCCTGAGCAAGGGCTTGAGCTCTGGCCGTGACTCCAACCATAACATTGCCCCATTACTTCCTGTTATCAACGATTACATAATGTTCGGAAACAAAGACATCCTAGGTTGTCAGGGAAATTTCCATGAAAATAGAATAATAGCATGCACAATATCACTCCCTGTAGGCTGTTAATGTCGGATACACTGTGGTTCTTGCATCCTGTATTAAAACAACGTGTCTACAGCCATGCAAGCATTTCTTAGGCTATAGTTTGGCACTGTTGTAGTTAATGCTTCCATGCTAAATCTCTCACAATGGCAATGCTAACATGTTTGGCATTTAACAGATTTGGCCATGTTTACCAGCCTGCTTTAGTGCCAGCTCGCTAACATTTGCAAATAAGCAAACACTTAAAGTGTTGCTGAATCTGATAGAAATGTCTCTGGATTTGCAGGTTTTTATACTACATGAAAAGTCAGGAGGATACCATGAACCTGTCTACCAAATTTCATGACAATACATGCAATAGCTACAAAGATATAAGGTATTAGACAAACCACATTTTTGACCGGATTTTGGCTCTACAGTACATGAAATACCTGAAGCTTTGAAATACATTTAATGGCAATAAATCCCCTACTGTATATGTCAAGATATTCAATAACCTAGAATGACAACTAGCTGGTGTTGTTAAGGAAAAGTCAGATTATCGCCATGAACCCTTGGACAAAACTTTGGCCAATTCATTAAGTAGATTTTAACACATTTCGCTAAAATTGGGAAAACTTGACTCCTTATTGGTGAAAATGGAAAAGTAAGAATATCACCAAAGTCATTAGAAGAAGCTTGTCAGATTCTTTAACGTATGTAGTAAATTCAAGGTACATTGTATTGAGGGGTCATCCTCTCAGTTGTCTGGACAAATGTCTGGATTTGCGTACCATCAGACATTGTCAACCCTACATGCCTACATTGGTAATATGTGTACCACATAATATAATGTCCAACATGCACACTTTTTTGTGCAAACAGCTTAGAGGTCACTACAATGGAAAAGGTCCCCATTTTGGACCATGCTCAGGATGCAGAGAAATAGCAGGAACTCAAGCAGAAGTCTCCAGGGACGAGGCCTCGGTCCTGGGAAGCAGTTGCCAAGGATCAACTGGTCTATCGCTGCTTCAGGCCGCAGCAGCACTGTGAACCTCCTTCGTTCCCAGCGTGGGCCGGCCCACGGCTGACATCTGAACAACTACTAGAATAAGTCTAGTTCCTCCCAGACTTTCGGTGGGAAGAATTGATGAGTTTCTCTTTGTTGACTCCAGGCGAAGAGGAACAAGTTTTCTCCTGGGCGATAACTATTATTAACAGCCCTGATAGACTGCTTAACATGGCAGTCCTCGTGGGAACATTTTTAGTTGGAGCAAGTGTCATGTTTCCAGTAGCGTGAAATGATTTTGTGTGTCTATAGCATGTTGTGTCAAAATCAGTCTGATCCACCTCTCATAGCTGGGGGGGCTCTTAGCTTGGTAACAAAGGCCTGGTATCTGGTTCTGCAAGGTTGGTATTTGATTAAGACTAATCTCATGGTTTTGATTTCAACTGGTTTTGTCTGGGGAGGAAGTAGAATTGCTCTCTTTTTGTGTTTAAACTAAAGCTCAGCCTGCTCAACTGGATTTCAAGTTCTCTGAGCTGGGAGAGGGCTGCACCCAAAGTAATGTGTGAAGGGGAACAGACATGGGAAAATGCTGACTAAACTGGTTTAGCATGACAAATTACAGGTTAAAATTAGTTTTTTATTAAAAACATGGAACTGGCATTTTGTGATACCTTTATTCCCTCTCTTTCTGAACACTAAATAGAAAGATTGATACCCCTCCAATGGCTGGATGAAGTTGGAGTCAGTAGGCAGTTAGCTTAGCTAAAAGAGCTAGCCTAGCTTGGACAAAAAGTAAACATCAACAAAAAACTTCCTGAACTGCTTCATTATGTTTTCTGCTCTTTCATTGATGTGTGTATGTCGAGCTACACAAAGCATTTTCATCATGGTCTCGGACTCCATTGCTTCATCCAAGATTTCCGCGTCGTTCAAATTTCCATCATGTCATTCCTAAAAAACTCCTTGGCTGAAGTGTCAAATTGAACAGAAGTTCATAAAAGCGGTGTCAATCTTCTCACCTGTCAGGAAGAATCTGGAGAAGCCTATTTCTCAAATGACGAAAGTGTTCCTTTGATTTTGTAATGTACAGGAGGGGGCTTGTAGATGTAATCTTTAAATCAGAGGACAAGGCACTTACTCAGTTGTTTCACATATTCTTGCGCTTGTGTGGGAGATGAGATGATTTCAGCAATGTTGCCTGGTATGTGAAATCCCTTGGCATGGTCAGAGACAGGAACGCCCTGCTGGATACAGATTCAAGCTGATGGTCTGGGCGCCACCATGCAGGTTAGCCCCTCTGCTCCACTGGACCTCTACTGGACCCCCCACCCATAACAGGATCAAAGCATGGCTGGACGTAAGTGGACAGAGGTGGATGACGTTGTCATCCACCCCCCAGACTACGCCATCACCACGCATGCTCATATCATGGTATTTCCTGCAGATAGGCTTGGTATGCCTTTTTTTTGTTTTTTGTTTTTTTATACTTGGGCTATCTGGAATGCCAAGTTACACAACATGTGAGGGAAACGTTGGATTTCCCCACCAGCCAAAGTGTTTGCTTGTTTGCATCGCAGACTCTGGTGGTAAGCTTAAAGCGAGCCAAAGATTGACCAAAAAATTGCTTTGTGGTTGAAGTGAAGTGGTCGTTTCAGGACTATATCATGCTATATAGGCTTTGCTTCCTGTAATTCACACACTCTTTCTTTGTCTTCTATGCTTAATTGGATAAATGTAGTCTGTTTTGTAATGCCATAGTCGGCCAAGAATGCTAGAATGGTTTCAATTTTACGACAAAGTCATTACCTCACAGAAACAATATTTTCCCACTCCCACTTCGATCTATTAAACTGACAATACTTCTCAGTCTGCATCTGACCTGGCTTCAGTTCATGGCCTGTTTCTCTATCAGGATCATTGTTGTAGCAGGCTACAACTCTCACACTGATAACAGGTTGATTTCCGATCCTTCTTTTTGACTGCATGAAATGAGAAATGTAGGACTTCTGAATCCCCCCGCTGAATTTAATCAAGCAATGGAGAGCAATGAGGTGACTTGAGGCAGGAGCTGACTTAGCCTAACAGAGGCCCCTTTATACGGCTGCAGAAGTCGAGGGGGCCCAGGGTTAGCATGCATCACACACAGGAAAACACCAGGCAGCTCCCAGACAGTCAAGGCCCCAGCAGTCCATGTCTGAATCCCTCCCTGCTCGCCGTTTATAAGGAGCATATCGCCTCGCTAGAGCCACTTTCAAAGAGCTTTCCTTCACATTGCGAGGCCCCCCATTTCCTCCCCGCTCTCAGGAGGGAAATGTAAGTGTGCAGGAGTGGAAATGTTGCAGAGTCGGAGGGAAGTGAATGGACGAAGAAAGCAATGTTATTTGTGGAACAGTGAGGCCCATTGGCCTAAAATAAACTCACACAAAATGACTTAATGGAAACTGCTCAGTCTTCTGTTGCTGATTAATGCCCCATTTTTCAATGGGTACAGAGAGTGTTTGAGAGAAGGAAATTAAGAGAAAGACTAACTTTTGTTTGATCCAAGGCCGTTTAGTGGCCAGCTGCAAGGCCCTCTGTCTACTCCATGGGATCTGTCTTTCTATTGGACATCCTGTCTCTGATGAATTGTCACTCTTCTCACTTAAGATCACACAGAGGAAGCAGGCCACTGCCGGGGCACACCCACTCCTCTTCAGCGACCAATCGGCTCACTCCAGTTGTTGAGCATCCTTTGCACTCAGAAAACCACAGCTGCCACAGGAGCTCCTCCGCCGGAATTTTTGTTTGTGTCCTTCCTTCCCTAATCTCTGACCACACACACTTGTTCACTTGTGACAGGCAGCCGCTGCCTCTTGGCCCCGACCCAGCCCAGCCGCCCCCCACCCACCCACCCCAACCCCCTCGTCCTCTATACCGCCCTGAGACATCTGTGTGTTGTGAAGCAAATGAACAGGAAAGCTGGGGGAACTTCAGAGTCCACTGCTGGAACAGAACAAGGGGGCCCCCACAGAAGAGTTATATAACAGTTAGAAATCTTTGCTCACATGAAGAACACAACTCTCTTTTGCAGATGCATGCCAAGCTCTCATACTGTGAACATGGACATTACTTTACATGCATGCATGTTACTTTAGTCTAGAGACTGACGCAAAACTCATCTTGTAGATATCTAAGTGATTATCTTTAGTCATGAAATTTGTTCACTGTGAAATGGAGAGGATGTGATCTCACCCAATTAAAATCTTACCAATGTTGTTTGCTGCTTATGACTTAATCCAGGCTTCCTCTTTGTGCTCTGTTGCCCTAACAACCCACCACATGTAGAAAAATTTAAGTTTTCGAGGATGTTGGATAGTGATATTGTGTTTTAAAAAATCTTGAAAAAAAGAAATCTTCAAATATTGCAAATTTAGGACATTTCTCAAATCCATCAAGGTTTAGACGATCAATACCACACTTGTAACTGTCAATAAATATGATGCAAAAGCCTGTGGCGAGCTAGTTTAAAAGATTTGAACGGGGAAGCAGATGCATTGTACAGACATAATATGATGTTTTATTTGTGAGCTTTTGATGATTTTAAAGGTGTATTTTGTTAACATTCCCCAAATATACAGCACAATGCAGACATTGTCCTCTGAAGCCATGCCAAAATGCAGTTACAATATTGTACTCAAATGGCAACCTCCTGTGTTGAAAAATGAAGCCAATGCAGAAATGCAAAAAAAAAAAACTGCAGTTCCTCGAGTGTCCACTTGAGACTGAATGCAAAAGCCCTGCAAGTTTTTGCCAGGAGGCTAAAGGCCTCTCCAGCTCCACCTCTTTGTTGCTAGGTTGTTGCTAGGTTGACTTAAAGTTAGATTAAATATAAGGAATTGGACAGAGCCATGCTAGCTGTTTCCCCTTGTTTTAAATAGTCTTTGTGCTAAGCTGTGCTAAGCTATGCTAAGCTAACTTTCTAATTTTACTCTCCAGTGGAAAATAAATAAATGTATTACTCCAAATGTCAAACTGTGGAATAATCTTCACTTCAGCAGTATGTAACATTTTGCAGTTAAAGCCTTAATGCCTTGTTCTAGCACTTTATAGAACCTCTTTTGTTTTAAGTGTACCCTCTTCCTCTCCCCTCCTCTGTCTGCTTTTACTCCTGAGTGCATAGCGGAGAATAGGGCAATGTTCTCTGAGGCTCTGGTAGGAGTGAGGGATGCAAGCTGCCGGACGTCAGACTTGTATACAGACTTAATGGAAGAGGGGGGACATGCAGCAGTGACCGGGCCCCAAACTGTGGAAAAGAAACACTCTTGTGTTCACGACCAAGATGACTACAAGCCAGGCCCGGATGTTGCTATCTGTCCCGTCATTGTCTCCTCAAATGTTGGCATTTGGGTTTGAATGATTTCTTTCAGTTTAGCCAAAACATTCCTAAGACAGAGTGTGGAAAACACCCTCTTTTTCCCGCGATGATTTGACGACACTCCATTTGTTTTCTAACCTTGCTGCGTAGTTTAGTGCAAATTAGCTGGTTGCACCACATGGCCTCCAATCACATCTTTAGGATTGATGATGGGAGGTACTCAGGCATCAAGGGAGTAGGATTAACACATCCAAAATGGGTAATTATAAGATGCTTGGTAGAGAGAACCACAGCAACAGCTTTATCTCAGATTGTGCACATATTTTTCTGCACTTGTTCTGGAAAGCACTTTCTTTCCCACTTTGCCACTCTGCAGTGAGTGGCAGTGACAGGCGGCTTTGATGTGTGACAATCGCAACAGAGAGGCGCGCTCCACGCTGCTGATAGCCTGACCGAAATAGCATGTGAAAGTGCCCGAACATGCGACTATCCGTGAACATGTATGACGCTACTTTTCATGTTTTGGAACGGGTGTTTAGTGCGCTTCCAGGGGGGTGTAATCAGTTGATGTGAAAGCATATAGTATGCAACCATGTGATCGACAGAAGCCACTTTATCTACTGCGCTGCCTGAGCTACACCAGCTATCACTCAGCGCAGGGAGGAGTGTACACCAGCGTTCACACCACAGCATTCCAGCCATAGCATCCTCTTCTCTACTGTCAGTAAACCCAAACAGCAAGCTTGACTCAGAGCACATGGGCAACCTGTAATCAAGCTTGGCCCTGATACTGGCATGTTAAAGTAAATCCTCTGTTTATATCCGAGAGAGGCCTCCCTCATGGAGCGACTAACTTGATCTTGCACAGGAAATACATAAGATGATGTTAAGCTTCGAACGATCCTCAGGATTAGAGATCTTGACTATCGCCCTCCACCTCTTCTCTCTTTGTCTCTTTCTCTTGATCTGTGGCAGTCTGCCCATCTCCGGGCCCCTGTGCTCTGGTGGGTTCAGTGGACTGGTATGCAGCAGGAATCTTTGGATCAAGGTGATTTCACGCTCCTCCACGTTTTCCCAGGGCTTTGGGTGCTCTCGTTTACCTCTGTGCAGCCCGGAGTGTGTGATAGCGGCTGACATGTGTTATCATAGGACACATGCACTAACAGCAGCAGCAGGGTAAGGCTGCTTTATGTGTCTAACACCTCTGTTTCCCTCAAGTGTCATTCTTTGACTGTCTGGTATGGTCTGCTTCTTTGGCCTCTTGCAGCTAGACCCCCTTTTGGACAAAAACACACTGACCCAGGGATTTGTCAGCCTCACAATGAACAGACAAAGGGATAACACTCCAACATGAAATCTCAATTCTAAGATGAGCCCTCTCAAACATACAACCCCCTCCTTTGAAGTAGAACTAATCTTGCTAACCTTGACATTCCCTTTCGAGACAGTTCCCACTCTCACATCACAGTCTGGTCTCATAATAGCTCCACAGTGCTCTTTTTTTTTTCTCTCTCAATGAAACTCCATCTCATTCAGCTCTGAAAGGAGGAAGTTAAGTTGTTTCAACGAGAATTTTCACAGTTCAGCTTCTGTCATTCAGCTCAAACAGCCCAACTTAAAATATGCTTACACATAATCGGAAGTAGTCAAATTAGCTGTGTTCAACAATTTGTGCATGTTTTAGATGCCATTGATAAGAATAAAGAACTCGCACAAGCGATGGGCAAATTCATGACTTCCTGTTCCTCTTCTTCTATAATCCTACCTTTTTCAGATTAGTTCTTGTTTTAGTAGAACAAAAACAAAACCCATCCTGGAGACACTACAAAGACTACGGATTTAGTCGTGCATCCTCATACTTTCATCCCTTGGCATGCCGAAGGAAGTCCTTTTCGGAAAACTTTTCCCTGGAAAGGGATCAACATGCTGTCCACACCCTTCGGATGAGGATGTCTGCAGCATCAGACCAACTCCCATGGATCCCAGCTCATGTCACAGGGCTCTGAACTGATTAAAAGAAACAATGTGAGACGAAAGTAATGTACTGACCTAAAGCGATTGAACATCTACAAACAAGCTATTGTTTGTATATTGTAGATTAGTATTGTGCAAATCAACAGTCTGGTTTTCTGGCTGTTTAATTTGACCAATGTAATCCTGTTTCATACTTAAAAAACTGGCTGATTCGGAATAGATCTCCACATAGCATACATTAAATTGTAATGATTTTGGACCTTAACTCAATGTGACAGCCAAGCTTTTCAAGGTTTAATTTTCTCCATCTCAGTTCAGTGTGTTAGCATGGTAAGCTCTACCATCGGAGGTTATACCTTGAAAAGCATGGCTGTGTCCTGTGTCTGTCTTAACAACAACAAAAACAACAAATTACAATTTGACATAGAACCAAAAGGGGTCTTCAAAAGATTTTAAGAGACACGATGAGATATTTTAAGTTTAAAAAAGTGGTGGACAAACAGACTGTCATCTCTAAAGCTGTAGCAGCTAGCGTGGCTAAAATGCTGTAGGCTAATGTGCACAGCATTTTACAATAACATTGATGTTTTAAATATAATAAGCAGAAGTTTAGACCACCATAACATATACACACTAGCTTCTTTCTGCAGGTGGTTAGCCCATTTGGACTGCTATAGGCTGCAGAAGAGATCCAAGCTAGGTAGATGTTGTAGCAGCTAGCTAGCTAGCTAGCTAACATTTCTTCTGAATTCAATCATTGTTGCAGCAATGGTTATTTCATTAATAGCTGTTCTATTTTGGTGTTTTTAATTAGTCACCCAAAGTAAGAGTGTCTTGTTAAATGCATGTCCAACTTTAGTGTTGAAATAACATTAACATCAATGAGGAAAAAAGATGCAGAACATAGCATGTGCAGTTTAGTAGCTGTACAGAAATGAAGAGTTGTGAGCTAAATGTTAGCTGAAACATTTCTGCTTCATTGTAAGTTAGAAACATTAAAATATAGAAGCATTATCACTTGACTGCAGATGTTTGCCTTTAAGCTAGCAGCAGAGAAAGATCAGATTAATAAGAGGTTTTGTTCTTTGTTCCCGTCCCTGATTCATGTTCGTTGTGACATCTGATTTGGACACATAAAGTCCTGATTTCTCCGGTAATAATGTGAACTGTCTTTGCTTTGTAAACTAAAGATGTGGATTTTTTTTATAGTTTTAAATAGAGCTGTTTTGATATTCTGTCTTATGCTGATTTCTTCCAATTAAATACATTTTCTTTCTTACAATAGCCGAAACATTTATCCTATTTATTATTACATGGCATGAAATAAATAATCATATGACCAACTTTTACAAAATCATTTGTAAGTCACAAAGTTTCAGGTTTGGTTTGTTTCTTTGAATATCATTTTATTTTTCAGAAAATGTAGACATAAATGTAACTTTAGAGTGATGATAGCATGCAGTTTTTATGATATATATAGATTTGATTTTATTACACAAAAAATAAAACAATGATGACTTGTAAAAGATTAAACACATTCATATGTTTGTTGTTTTATGAATCATTTAGGCTAATCCTTCATATTAATACTATAATAATCGGCTCAGGCTGCTGACTCAAATTTTTTAATGCTGATTCTAGACTTAATACGTTTCCTCTGTTTGTCTGAGTCAGCACTAATCTCCTTCACCCTTAAAGAACATATACCATTCATGTCCTATAACAACATGTGACGTCTCCAGGCCTAACTTACACGACTTCATATTTGCCGATGTTTTTAGCTCGACAGCTTGAACTACTGACTCCCAGATTTGACTCCCAGATGTTTCTATTTTAATGCAGAATTGTGTGTTTTGTAAAGTGTACTTTGTCTCTCTTTGTGTCTCTGTCTGTAACTTTGTGTTTTTGCTTCTGACTGTCACGGCCAGGTCTCCCTGGAAAAAGAGTTTCTTAATCTTAATGGGACCTATACCTGCTTAAATAAAAGTTAAAAATATTTCTCTTATCTATCCACATTGAACTTATTCTTAATTCTTTGTACTGTGAATATTTTGCTAATCTCTTTCAATCCTTTCTTGTTTAAAATACTTTAAAGTTCTCTTCTTTTTAAATACATCTATATCTTCATATCTTAAATGTATTTTATTAGGTCCCCCTCTTTAGGCTATTTATGATCTTCTGCAATACTTCCTCCCCCTTATCTTATTATGTTTATTGTTATGCACACAAATAAAAAGGAAAGTCCTTTTACTTCTTGTGTGTAAAAACCTTTTGGGCAAAATACTTAATTCTGATTTATTTTGTTATAACGGCGTAGTAGCTATTTTCAAAGCAAGGGGAACTAAAGGCACAATTTGTTTCCCCTTTATCCACAAACAACAGAAAGCATTTTCAATTTGTCTGAAAATATATTTCACATGCATTTGATGAAAAAAAGGGAAAAGTGTAAAACAAACAGAACAGTTCACACAAAGTCAATGTACAATTTTTTTTTAACATACTAGAAGTTCTTTGTCAGAGTAATGTTTGAACTCGTTTCTGAATGCAGTGACGCATGTTGTTGTTTTACTTGTTATGATAGATAGATACCTGAATGTGGAATGTGGCCATTATAATCAAAAGATTAATCCTGTACACACAAGTATTTATCTGAACTATTTTCCTATGAGCGCACAATGCATTCTTCCAAAATAAAATAAAACCTTTATCAATTTTATCCTGAATAAAATCACCTTTTTTTGCAAGAACTTCTTTACAGTTGGGCATTACCAAAATAAATGCACAACAGCATCATTTTTTATTGAGACAAGGTGACACAAAAACAAGCAAAACATGAAGAAAAGAGGAAAACTAAACAAACTATATATAATTTTCCTTCAATTGAGCAATCCAGTCATTGCTTTGACGAAGTTCTCTACATCTAACCAACATATGCAAACATGGAGGAACTTGTAAAATTACGGTGGCTGGGAAGTGCAAAGCAAAATTACAAAGTGTGAAACACTTTTACAAAATTTGAGACAAATTTACATTTTGAAAAAACACATTTTGTCTCAGCGCTTGTAAAAGTGTTTCACATCTTGCAAATTTGTTTTATAAAATGTAAAAGTGTTTTGGTTTTGTAATTGTGTTTAATAAAATGTAAAAATGTTTTTTCAAAATGTAAATTTGTCTCAAATTTTGCAAAAGTGTTTCACACTTTGTAATTTTGCTTTGCACTTCCCAGCCACCATATACAATACATGATAAATACTTTAAAGTTAATTATTAGGCTACAAAAACACAAGACTTGTTTCCACATGTCTGAATCTTTCAATCACTAAAGGCACAATTAAAAACGTTTTAGGCAGAGGTCTGACGTCATGGTCGGCGTGTCCGCCTCTTTCAAAGCATTGTTAGGAAAGTAGAGCAGATAATGTTTGAATAAAAAAGGCCGGATATCAAACATACTGTTTCTTGAAGCACAAGCAGTTAAAAGAGTAGGGTCTGTGACACAGCGGCTTTTAATTTGAAAGCGTCGGCAGGATGTTATCTTCCTCGTTGTGTCCGACTTGACGCCCTGTTTTTTTTAGAGCGTAGAAGAAGAAGCTCAGTGAGAGGCAGCAGGACTGGAGCAAACCCAGCAGCAGTCTCTCAGCCTCATGCTTCATCCTGGGCACTTCTCCTCCTCCTGTCCGCTGTCGAGAATATTGTGACAATATTTATTTTTTATTATTTTAGCCAAAGAGAAACAAAAAATAAAGAAGGAGAGGAGGGGGAGAAGGTGGGGGCGCCAAGTCATGGAGCTTTATTGCCTGGAGTCGGACATAGCCGTGAAAGCCCAGCCTGACCCAAACATCCTCTATGATGACAGAGTGTTGCAAAGTTTATTAACTATTGAGGACAGGTTTTTACCTCAATGCTCGTATTTCCAGCGGGTCCAGAAGGATATTCAGCCTTATATGAGACGAATGGTTGCAGGTTGGATGCACGAGGTTTGTGAGCATTTTATGCATTCATGTGCTAACCTAAATGCTTAAGCTAGTCATGGCGTTATTTTCCATGTGTAGAAAGTACTTTTGGGTCATGAGCGTGTTATTTCAGAGTTGTCATGGATGTTGACCTATTTGACAATTGAATGAGAATGACTCACCAAAGGCGTGGGAGAGTCGGAAATTCCAACGCGAAGAAAAACTGAGCTTCAAAGAAATAGCCTAGCTTGATATTTACATTGGTTAACAGCTACAAACTTTGGTATTTATGCTAAGTAGCTATTCCAGGCGTCAGAGGGGAAGTTAAACTTAATTTACGTGGTCGAAAAGCAGACATTTTCCCAGTAAAATAATTTTTATTAATTTTTCTAAAATGCCTCCAGCTCGCTGCCTCTCTGGTCGAGCAGCGTGCATGCTGCAAAACCACTTTAATTTTTTTAAGGATATAAACACATCATGTTCACTAAATTTCCTGCTTCCACCGTCGGAAACGATCATAACAACATTTTTGAACATTGTGCACATGTTTTAAAGCTTCTAGATGATATATTTGATATTTTAAATATTTTTTCTAAAGTCGGCAGAGCCCGAACAAGGAAGAGGAATTGAATGGCAATGTGGGGGTTTTGCATTGCGACTTCCTATTGAACTCATTTGTTTCTGTTTAGCTTTGACTTTGCAGCAGTTGTCTGATTTAAAGACGTATGAACAATTTGTGATTTAACCTTTAACCCAATGACAACAAACTGGTGGAAAAATCACAGCTAAAGCACCACCATTTCAACTGCTTACCTGCTTTAAAGTTTCAAGAAAAAGGTGTTGGCTAGTTGTCTTTCATATGTTTCTGCTTCTACATACAACACTTTTTTAAATTAATTTTGTATTTCTCAATTTTTTGTCTCATTCTAGGTCTGTGAAGAGGAGAAGAGTAATGAAGATGTCTTCCCTTTAGCCATAAATTATTTGGACAGATTTTTAGCAGTGGTGGTCACAAGAAAGAATTATCTGCAGCTTCTGGGAGCTGTGTGCATTTTTCTGGCTTCAAAGTTAAAGGACTGCAGGCCGCTATCAGCAGAAAAACTTTGCATGTACACAGACAACTCCATCACGCCACGGGAACTGCTGGTAAGAGCTGGAATTTCCAAAAGCCCCCATTCATTCGCGAGAGAGTACACAAACACAATGTCATATTTGGGGATGATTTTATAATGCTAATGGCTATATTGGTTCCACAGGAAGTATCCCATTTTCCTTATAAGTGGAGCTGTGCACAACACAGCCACATCCTTTCTTTGGATCCATGTGGACTGAAGGAGCGTGTGATGCCATCTAGTGCCAGTTATGCAGTACAGAATTAGGATAACTTGCACTACAGGGATTTGTGTTTCATGTAGATAGGGAAGAGTTTTCACTAAAAGAAATGGCAGCTAAATGCTCTTCAATCTTTCCGTCCTGCATATATGAGAATTTTACAAGACGAGTATATCTCTTCATGGCATTTACAAGAATAACTCTAATTCTTTCCTACTTACATGCAGCTTATTAAACAAATCTTAAGACCAGTGAGTCAGACGTTAACTCAACTTTGAGCTGTTGATTTTCAGAGCAACCGTTTTTACATGAGAACAAACATTTTTAATGTGATCAATGGTTCAATATGTTTTCCGTAAAACGTCAGAACATTTTAAAGTAGAAATCCCCACTTTAGAAATCCCTAGTTGATCAATTTAAAGCTCGTTTTAGCCAACGCAACGGGGCTTAAACCAATGAAGTTATTAATGCAATTTCCTTCCAACGTCCTCATGCAAGCTCGTTATGGAGCTTTAATCTGCATCAATGAGTCCTCACCGTTCAATCAAGTTTGATCCGTGAAAATGGACATGTAGATCATCAAACTTAGGTTTGTCACCACTGAGCTTATCTGAAGAAGAGTGTGCTGTAAAAAAACGTTCAAAGTTGTTTTTGAAGGGGTCAACAATTCTCTGGTTTCAGATTCTGATGTGAGAATTTGTTGCTCTATTTTATACGTGATGTCGTACTTTTTATCTTTGAGGTAAAAACTTTAAAAGAACGTTTTCATGAAGTCCTCGTCCTCGCACTCGAATCTTTAAATCAGGGAAATAATCATTTTGATGCAAAGATAAAGAAAAGCTGTAAACTTTAAGATCCAGTGCTTAAAAAACCCTCTGTAGATGGACCCATCCATAACTAAGCTAGTTGTGTCACCACTAAACCATCTCAAAGTTAAAGGCATGCTCTCTCTTCATCCTCCTGCGTCCCCTGCAGCTGCTGAGGGAAATGACATTTAGTCCCATTTGATGCTCCGTACTGTCGTTAGACTCCAGATTCCTGGATATCCTGACAGGATGCTCAGAGAAGGCAGCAGGGGACGGGGAAAGACGTTGCATCTCCTCTTTTGTAAAGAACACTCTGCTGCTTCAGATGGAGGTTTAAGAGGGTGGGAGGGGTGGTTAGGTCGGGGGGCAGCTGCACAGGAAAAGAGCTCATGCATCGACACCACATCACAGCACTGCCCTGCTCATCTCGCTGTCAACAGTCTCAACACAGGCTATGATAGGTGGCACACAGCTTTGTAGGTGTTGTGCAGGAAATTCATGTAAATGTGAAGTTTTGGTCCGGCCAAGGGACCGTCCCTGCTAATGATTTGGTTTCTGTGTTTACTACGTTTGCTTTTTTTCGGTAACACTTCTCCTTAGAGGAAGTTAGAAGTTAACTCCTCAGCATTTATTCATCTAAGCATGACAATGGCCCATTCTTACATTCCACCCGTGAGCTGCCTTTTCTTGCAGTTGGTAACTTTCTCTTTAGACTGAGCACATTTCAAACAGCTTTAAATGAGCTGCGTGCTTCTCAGATTCGACGCTTCATCCTTGTGTCAAATGAAAGCATCAATCTTGACTTAGTAATGTGGCAGTGAAGTCACCTTTGAGAGGCTTTCTTTAGAGGAACTCTGCAGGAAATGGTGCTTCAGATAGATTTAAGATTGGCTTGAAGGTGTCCAATCTGGTCATGGTGTCATCTGACATCGTGATCTGGATCTTGTCCAGAAACGCTCCAATAGAAAAAGAGTTCTCCGCTGATACTTCACTGCAGCAGCGCTTTAATGAATGAGAGGAAATGTTGATACAAAATGAAGACTTCAGTGTTCAGATGTTTTTGCATTCAGAGATATGTGATTCTGCACCCAAAGTGAAATACTTGAGGACTGGATCTGGATTAGAACCATATCTCTTGTCTTGTGATCCTCTTACGTAACTTTGCGTGAAAACTTATTTAGACCCTGGAGGCAAACATTTGATTGGCTTTCCCTTGAAAATGCCTTTAATGATTACTTTGATTGTTTGGGATCCAATAAAGTCTCCATGGAGATTTTTATTAGTTCTGAGAATGCAGATGAGAGGTCGACGCTTTTCTAACCGACCTTTGTGCTCAAATTTGAGTGAAGTTTACATCTTATACACAATACATCAGTTAGTATGTTTGAAGCAAAACCTTTTTTTTTTTCTTAACACTCAGGTAACATCCTCTTTGCTATTCTTACTCGCAGTACTGCAGGCCAAACAGGAAAGCACTGAACCTTTAGAGGAATCGGTGAAAAGATCGAGTCAACACACAGGAAATTAAATCATGAAACGCGTCCACCTCCCTCGCTTGTGCACGAGCTGACTGCATGAAGAGTCAGCTCTGTGCTGCGGCTGCTGCTGCCCCTGCAGTTGCAGACTCACTGTAGCTGTTTGAGGCTTGTGACAGGAAGGAAAGGGGCTTGCTGTCTCATTGGCAGGGCTTCTAAGCGGGGCAAAGCTTGTCACATGCCGGCGATATGAATACAAAGGATGCGAGGAATGAGAAAGGCATGCAGATAATAAGATACAGCAAGGGGAGATAAAGTGGAGAAATGTTACTCTTCTTGCAGAGCCATTTCCTCTGGGAAAGAGGGACGGGCTGTGATCTTTTTCACGGTCAATGGAGGCATGGCAGCACGCCATTTAACCCTCTGACTAAGTAAAGTCTAAACTGCCTCTTTTCTGGTCTTTTCTCTTTTAGGACTGGGAACTGGTCGTGCTGGGGAAATTGAAGTGGAACATGGCCTCTGTCATCCCCAATGATTTTATAGAGCACATCATACGCAGGCTGCCCCTTCCCAAAGACAAGCTGGCGATGGTCCGAAAACACACTCAAACATTCATCGCCCTCTGTGCCACAGGTAACGCAGCGCGGCGTGTCCTTTCATGTGCCTTTTTATTTGACCTGATTCGTCTCTGGCACGCTCACTTTGCTGCCTTGCTCTGGAATATTCCCACACACACAAACATTCTCCCATCGTGAGTCATCTGTGACCTCTTTCTTCTCCCTCATACTCTGACTGCTTATCCACTCTCTAGTCTTGTATCAGGCTTTTTTTATTTTTTTTTCCCACCGCAGCTGCTTGAAGTGGTAATTTCCATACTTCTCTGCTTAGTTCCTGGGAGAACGCCTATCAGAGCTGTGTTTAGATAACCCACATACACCGTTAACGATAGCGATTGTATCACACTGTATCTGGTACTCTATTAACGCATGACTCAGGTGCAGCTGAACTCCCTCTCTCCTCGCCCTGTATTGTTTGTTGACAGGGAAGCTTCCAGGTTTTAAAAGTCAGGGCAGTGATCCAGCGATCTTCCTTCCTCCTCCTCCCATCTCGGCCTCGTGTCCAAAATAAACTGCAGAAGCACAAACTCAGATGTCCCTTTAGGCCTCTCCCTAGGTGAATTCTCGAGGCATTCCTTTGCGTATACCAGCGATCCCTCTAATATTTTCATATCCTGGACTGAAACACCACCGCGAGATCACATAAAACACAGCACCGCCCTGTCACAAGGCTCTTTCATCGTCTACCTCCTCTAATCTAATTGAATGAAAGGAATAATACAAAGGAGGTCACTTAAGTACGCATTCATCAATGCGGTGCAGTCAGGACGTCAACCACTTGTTTACTAGAGCTAGTTATTGGAACCAAAGGCTCCTGCTTCAATGAGTTTCATGCCTTGTTTAGCTCCGTTTAAGTGACAAACTTAAAAAAAAAACGGGTGTGTTTCCGTGGTCGTCTCCGCCGTTCATGAGCAGCTGCTTGCTTATACCCCGGCTCAAAACAGCCGCTGTGGGAGAAAAAAAAAGGGGGAGGCCTGCTGTGGTTGTGCAGTAATGTAAATGTTTGGAGTTTATATGGAGTTGAGATGTTATTCTTACAATGGAAGGAGCTCCTCCTATGGACAGCTGCTCCCTGGAGGGAGAAGATGGGCGTGGCGAAGCATGGGTTTAATCAAAGCTATCATGCCACCACGGCTGGTTTCACTGGGATACGACTATGTGCTGGGCTGGATCTGTACGCTACATAACCAGGGTCTTCCTTTTTAAAACTAGTGTCGGTCATATCTTAGCTGAGACCGGAAGAAGCTTGTGTATTGTTTTCGTGAACAAACCTCCTGGGGCCGTGTCCACAAAGCATCCTTAAAGTATCTCCTTGTCCTCACTGGCCATGTTTGGAAAAATCTCCTGACTTCAGGACTCTCACATTTTTGGTGAGTTAGTCACTCAAACCTTCTGTTACAATCAGACAGCTGTGCCTTGTTGATTCACTCTTTTGGGAAATACAAAGTAAATGAACTTTTTAAAAGCACATTTTGATGATATGCCAGTGAGCAAGCTTATCAGCAACTTAAGTTGGAACTGCTTTCACTGTTTCGTACGACACGTATGCCTCACCTGGTAGGAGTGGAGAGTTGGTCATCATAGAGAAGTCTGAGACCCTGTTTTTGTTAAATATGTGAACATATGACACATTTTCTGTCTCTCGGAAGACTTTCATATTGTTGCCAACAAGAGTTTACAGGAAACACTGAGCTTCGTCAAGAATGATTCAAAAGTGAGGCGCCGGCGGTGACCAAGTGGTTTGTTCGTGCGCCCCATGTACGGAGGCTTTGGTCCTCAAAGTGAGCTGCCTGGGTTCAGGTCTGACCTCCTTTCCCGCACGTCGTTCCACTCTCTCCCTCTGTCTCTGATTTCCGACTCTATCCACTATCCTGTCTCTACAAGAAAGGCATAAAAAGCCGATGATTAAAACAAAGAGAGAGAGATACCATTTCCTGGATCTTATTCTGTCCTCCTACAGATATACAAACAGGTTTAAATGTCCACACTGGTACGTTTTCCTTCAGAACTACTCACGGTTCCAAACTGTTAAAAATGGAGACGTATTTCTGTTCACGGTCTTCTGGGGTTTTTATTTGGTTTAATATGCCTTCAATTTAGAGATAGGACAGTGGACAGAGTCAGAAGTCAGGGAGAGAGAGAGTGGGGAATGACATGCAGGACAGGAGCCACAGGTCGGATTCGAACCTGGGCCGCACGCTCTTGAGGACTTGAGCCTCTTTTCACAGGGCGCAAGCATCAACCGCCAGGCTACAGGCGCCCCTTCACTAAGGTTTACACGATACCAGAACTTTAAACTTCGATATGATACTGTAAAAATCAAACAATACTGATGGCTGTTTGGATACCACGGCAACAAAAATAGAAGTCCTAGACACCCAATAGTTTGTTTGTTTTTTAATTATCAAAAAAAGGAGGCAAACTTCTTAACTCAAACTTCAATACTTCTTCTTGTCTAAATAGCATAACGGTGCTCTCTCTTTCGCTTTTGGTTCATCATGTGACTGGTGTAGTACTTGATACCAAGAGCGGTCTAGAGACCACTTTTTGAAGTTCTCTGTCTCGTCTCGTAATTGAAAGCATTTTTACTCGGTCTCGGACTGGGCGGACTACGGATTTTAAATCAAGACCGGTCAGGATCAACACTGATTGGCTATTTTGCCATGTCATTACTTCGATTGAAGGAAAACGCCCCTTTCTAAAAGAACAAATAACTTCAATTCATTTGTAGTTACATTTTTATCCCCTGGTTACTGCTGCAACCTTCCCCGTGTTACGGCCTAAGTGAGTAACACGTCTGCTACACACAAGGTCTTGGTCGGGTCTCGGCCCCTTTCCAAATCCATAGCCAACTGTTGAACAAACGGTAGATTATCATTTCCTCGACGATAGGATCCATCACACTCAAAACGAGCTCCTCCCACGTTGTTCAACATTTAATTAAATGTACATTAAATCCCCTAAAGCAGCTGCAGATTCATGGTCAGATAACCGTGGAAATGAAGCAGTCACAAGTTCATAAGATACATTTATAACTTTGCATGTGTCTTCATGTTGACTGAAGCAAATCAGTGGAGCAATAGTAAGTGTAGTCCATTCATAAAACAAGATCTCAGCCACGCCCCCTTTTCTTAGCTTATGAGTCCTCTCGGGTGCTCTGTAAAAGTTTCTGTGTAAATGTTTAGAGAGGAAACTATTAGCTGGGAACAATGCGTGCCATTTAGGAAGACTCCTGGTGGTCAGGCGAGATACTTTGGGAGTACAGCCCTGGGGGATTCCCATTGAGAAAAAAACACGTGTGTTGGCTGAAAGGAGGCCACATCGTGATCCGTTTAAAAAAGCAGCTTCAGCTGGACAATGTGGAGGTGTTCTCTCCTCTTCCGCCTCCTCTATCCGTGGCCTGTTGTCGCTTAAACTAAAAGACGTGGACTTGCAACGTAGGAGCGAGTAGGAGGATTCCTACTCTGCTTTTCTAATCAGAGCTTCCATGGAGGAAACCATGCAGGTTCCCACTGCAGCTACGTTTGTTGCGCTCCAGACTGTGGGAAGGTGAGGGACGGCTGAGAATGCATACAGGAAGGAATCAGATGTTTGCTCCTCTCAAACTTCCGCTGGCCTGATTAGTGTCACAGCAACAAATATGATATCCGTTCGCCACTGTGGCCTAAAGCTTCTTCTTGACTAATTGCACATTAATACCGTTTCCTCTCTCCTCCCCAGATGACCGCCTTGCCATGAACCCTCCTTCCATGATCGCCACAGGCAGCATGGGAGCTGCTGTCTGCGGCCTGGAGCTGGACCACACTGACCAGAGGCTGAGTCGAGATAACCTGACGGACCTGCTCGCTAAGATCACCAACACAGAGGTGGTGAGTACAAGGAAATAAATACCTGCCAGGAGTAATCACTCGATAGTTTTTAGTGCCTTTGCAACAATGCATTCTTCCTCATATTCATTGCAACATCACACGACAGCAGAATAAAAGGCCTTTTAGTAAACAACGTGATGCCTTTAGTAGTGGCAGATTGAAGCGATTTACTTCTCATGGAGAGAGAGAGAGAGCAGAGCTTTTGGCTCTCGGCTGTGGAGCCAGACTGCTGCTATAAAGAGCAGCGGCAGAGGGAATGGCTTCTTAAAACTCAGAGCCCACATTCTTGTGGTAGGACACATGCAATTTCTTAGCGTGGCCGCGACATTAGCTGCGTGCCCCTCCTGGTGGAGGAATATGTTCATAATAAGCTTGAGAGGCGTCTTTTCCAGAGCAAAGGCCAGCACAGAAACACAAAGTTATTCAAGATGCTTGACTTTTTTTCTTTTACATTTCCAATGACTGAACAGAAATGTCTTTGACTTAGTGTTTGGGCTGAAAGATGCTGTGTGAGTGAATGAAGCTTTTAAAAACACTAATGCATTACCTTCAATGACAAATAACCTGTCAGTGTCGTCTTTGTACGCTTGTGCTCGTTTGTTTGAGGTGCATTATGGAGCCTTTTGGAGTTAGCTCTGTATCGATGAGCTACTTCATAGATGTAATGGAAGTTAATGGGCCTCTTGAATTAGTAAGTAACATTATATCACCCAGCACATCATCACAAATAAGTGGCAGATGGATGAGTTTTTTTTTTCTTGATTCTCCATTATGTCATCAGGCTGTTGTTGTAAGATCGCCTAATGCAGGTCCCTTCATCAGCAGCTGTCAGCAGGCAGCAGCTTCTCCTCCATCAGATTCCTCTGTAGGTGCTGTGTAATAGAGGGAGAGTGAATGGGCCTTCATTGACTTTATTGTATTATTTAAGTTAAAAGATGAGAGTACAAAATAAAGCAGACAGTTTATTAGGGCTGGGAATCTTTTTGTGTTTCACGGTTTGATTTGATTTTGATTCTTGGGGTCACGATTCGATTCAGAATTTATTTTCGATTCAAAACGATTCTGGATTCATGATTAGAAGATAAGAATCTTGATTTTAACATCAAACGATTTTTTCCCCACCTTTACAGTTAATATTCAAATAGTTGTTATGTTGCTGCAAGGACAGAGACTTAAAAAATCGGACTTAAGTCATATCTATATCAGTGTGCGCTGTCATTGCTAAATTGAGTCTCGTTTACACCAGAGGACCTGTTCTGTCAATTAGAAGCCCCAAAAGTCCAGAGCCACTGGGCCGAAGGAACAACACGGTTGCCTCTTTAGCTTGTGGTTACGTTGCCATGGCAATTAGGGCCCCGCATCGTAGCCGTCACAACAGGCGCCCCGACTGCAGCCCATCGGGTTCCAATTATCCGTACATTTCAAAGGAATGTTGGCCTCTTCGCGAGCCTTGCTTCATTCTTTAAGAGTCCTGCAGCCAGCCCAGTGAGGCAGACCTCCCACATCCTCCTCACAGACCTGCAGAGGGACACAGACAGACAGACAGAGAGGATCCTCTTTCACAGGACAAGTTGTTAGAAAACATCCGGTCCCAATGTCCTATATTCTGTTTTACACCCCAACTCAGAGGGTCAGGGTTCACTAGGTCAAAGCCATTTCCTCTAGACCGCCACATGGGACTGACCTTGCTGTAAACCGAAAGAGGGGGGTGAAGGAGGAAGGGAGTCCAGAGAGTCAGAGCTGCTTTATCTGTTCTCTGAGGGAACCACAGGCCGCATTTTTTTTAAGTTCCCTTCGAATTCCTCCTGTACTCATACCTCAGACACACACAGGTCTCGTGTCGGAGACCGGCTCCTGTGCCCACCGTGTCGCTCTCTGCTAGGTGTTGTTGGTGTTGCAGGGTGCTGGTACCCATTGTTCTGGTCATGATGCAGACGGGACCACCTACCTCAACACACATAATTCCCTGCTGCTGGTATTCCATGCATGTGACCAAAGCTGTGAAACAACTAGCGCATCAGATGAGATGAAAGTCCAGATTTCTTTTGCATGCTTGTGTCTGCGTTCAGGTGCAGCAATGAAACCTTCTGTTGTCTGATTATTGATTGGTGAATTAAACACTGAGACTGCTTATCTCTCACTTAAATGTATGGTGAAGCGATTAGAGAGGAGTGCTGATGTGGAGTCTTAAAGACATCATTTAAATGCTTAAAAGAAATGGACAAAAACACTTTCTGCTGATTTGTATAAAAGTTACGTCGTGAAGGTAGTGTTGTTTTCTTTCTTCTCACTCATCAAGAGTCTTGAAGTGGGAATTAAAATTTAAAAAAAGAGCTGATTCTGCAGCTTTGTTGCTGTTAATCACGATGAATCACTTTGTCCGACAGCAGATTAAATCATTAAAATACCTACATAGAAATGATGAGTCTTGTTTGTCTTTTTGAAGCGCTTAGATAGGCAGGCCAGGTCTTAGGAAAAAGGACTTAGGGTGCTTCTGAGATTAAAGGGGGTGCAGCTACAGTGACTGGTAGCTTAGGTGTTCTGGGGCCCTCGTGGACCCCTGTGAGCAGACGGGTCACGTGCACGTTTCATTTTCATCAGATCCTAGATTAAATAAACATGTTCTGAGTCACTTATCATTTAAAAGCCTTGAAAAATATATACAGTAAATATGGTTATTTTTTGCTTCTTTCAATTGAGGGTGCAGAAATTAGAAATGGAACTTTTTGCACCCTCGTAGAAGCGGGCTTGTAAATAGGCATCAGTTTTGATTTGAGTGTGTTTGATATCCAGATAAAAACTTCTATAATGAAGTTTGTTCTCAAAAAGAAAACCTTTGATGTGGCTAAGTTGCTTAAAACAAAACTTAACAAATGAACTTCAGAGCATTGTTTGGTCGGTTTCTAAAAGGCTAACCTGTCTAAAAAGCCTTTAACCCAAGCAGAGCTGTAACTGAAGTGTGTGTATGTGTAATGACGTCTGACCTTTTTTTTGTTCCAGGACTGTTTGAGGGCCTGCCAGGAGCAAATCGAGCGTGTGCTGGCCACCAGCCTGCAGCGGGGCCAGCAGTGCCGGCAGGAGTCCATAGTCCGGGCTGGCAACAAGGCGAGGGAGCAGCAAGACCAGTCCAGCACCCCCACAGACGTACGGGACGTCAACTTATGAGCCCATCCGACTCAACACACACACACACACACACCACTCATGTCTGTCGACCAATGGACTGAGAAATTCGAGGGGGGGGGCAGGGCGTGGGCTGCCAGTATCAGAATGCCAAATGAGTGATGGTGTGACCATTTATGAACTTTTAGAATATAAGAAATTTCTAGTTTTTCTCCTTTTATTTTTACCCCATCCATTCATGGCTGGGTGTACTTTCATGTAATCCAACAAGCTATTTAAAAAAAAAAACGGTAAAAAACTTGATAGTGCCTAAGGTCTCCCGGAGCGGAAACCTGAATATATTTTCATACTTGAAAAAAAAAAAAGAATAATTATATGAAATATGCATATTTCTTTTGATACAACCTAGTATAAATAAATATAATAAATTTAGCTAGCATTTAGTTATATTACTCTTTTATCATCTGTAGCCAGCAGTTATCAATTCACAGATTGATTTGAGGTTCATCCTCAGATCTGCCTCCGACTCGTCTGTGCAGGAAGCTTCCTCCAGCAGTGGTTTCAAAGTTAGCAATGCAGTACATAACATTTCAACTGAGCTGATATCCAAACAAAGGAATGCTACAGTAGCTAGCTGCCCGCTCTGATTATCATACTGTGCACCTGTAGCACTGCTTCCTATTTATGCTGAAAAGTCGAGGCCAGGAGTGGGCTGGGCCTGCTCACACAGGACGGGCTTGAGTGGGCTTTGAGGTTTGGAGCACAGGCTACTGTTAGCAACATGCGCTAAACACAGAAGAATTTACTAAGGTCTGGATCTCACTGCTCAATCCACCGTTTTGTTAACAGGATCACATGTACATGTATTATAATTCAGATAGGCTTACATTATTATTGTTCTGTGTTTGCTCTAGCTCGTTCCAGAGCGGTTTGCCGAGAAGTTTCTGATGTCATGTTAGTGGAAGAAAAGGAAGACTTTGTACGTAACCAGGTTTGAGAGGAAAATGAGACGCAGTTTGAAGGTTTTTTTTTTGGGAGTGTTTTATCAAGGAAAAGATGCGCATGTTGAAGCGGGATAAGTCTGGATAGGGTGTTTGATAACGACACAGAGAGGGACGATAACTTAAGCTATATAAAGTTTCTGCAGTTGCACGATACTTGAGTGACACACAGGAGGAGGAGGAATAATCCCAGAGAAGGTCCGGGGTATCAGTTTTAGCTCTGCTGCAGTTTCTCCTGTTATCAATTTTACCTTCTTTTTTTTTTTTTTTTTTTGAGAGCAGGCGACTTGGAACAATATCGATGCACTTTTAAAAACACACTCCTTAAGATGGGTAAGGGGATGGTGGTTGAGGAGAGTTCAGTGGGTTGTTAGGGTAATTGTTTTAAATTTTCCTTTAAGTTATTTGATTTTTTTTTTTGGGCTGGATTCCCATGGGGTTACGCACGTTGTCTTGAAAGCTACGCCCCGATAGCGGAGTAGACGTAGGATAATCGGTGTAATAGTATATATACTAAGAAAAGCCAAGTCACTTCTAGACTTCGATTCCTTTTTTTTTTTTGATTCAGTGCGATTATTTAACCTTGAACTTGAATTTTATTTTTCTCTTAGCCAAAACCTTCCAATAGATCTTTACACACATTTTTACACATTCTGTCTCCTGAATATACTTTCTCCTTGTTTCGCTCCTTCGATGTAATCTGCTCTCTGATCTGAAGTTCGAGGAGTCTTCTCCGTCGTCGTCTTTCGTAGGTTTTTTGGGGTTTACATTGTGGGAAAGTGTGACTGTATATAACCGATTTCCTCCAGAAGCAGAAGTGCTACAAACCCTCATTACATTTTTGTGAACAGAAATGTAGAAATCGTTCATGTGCATGTTCTCTTGTGCAAAAGCCAAATGTTTTTCTCAACAACAAAAAAAGATGCTTTAAACAGAAAACAAGTTTCTGCTTTTTAAGGGTTTGTGTGTAATTCAAAAGAAATAATTCCAAAGTGAGAAAACTCGATTATACACATCAGTCTGTTGCTGCTATGAAGCTTTTTCTTTTCTAGTCTTACACAAAGATGCCTTATTGTGATTCACTTGTGTGCTGCTATATTATGAAATGTTGGATATGTAACAAGTCTTTTTTTTTTTTTTTGCTTCTCTGTTGTATGTGTACTGGAGGGAACGTCACAGTTTGGTGCGGGACTGGAAGTACTTTGTGTTTATTGATCTTTTTTGATTAGCATGTTTTACTCTTTTTTTTTTTTTTGTTTCATTTGTATCTTTATAATCTATCATATTCTTGCTGCTTCTTTATGTTTGTGTACCTCAGGTTTAATTTGGATGGATAGAGCGAGAGCCCAACTCGCATTACCTCATCAAAACTTCACACCACACACACACACATTTTGTTTTCACTCTGAATTTGTTGGACGGGTTTCACTTTTTTTTTTTTTTTTTCTGTCTGGATGAGAGGAAAGACGGTGCTTCTTCTTCTCTATAAATCAAAACATTGTCTTCCACTGTGCATTCATACGTGCCTAGACTTTAAGAATAGGTTATTTCATATATGTAAGTCAAAAAGCAGCCTGTGCTGTACGTTATACACGTATCGGAAAGACAAAAAAAAAGATGTTTTTTTTCTCTTCTTGGGAGTTTCATCAGCATGTTTCGATCAGTTCATTGGAGTAAAATGAAATGTTTGATTTTGAGGTACCCATTTGGTCGACTTTTAAACCACAGAAATGTTTTGTCATTGTTCAGTGTGGTTGTTATTCTAAACTCCTCTCCCACTATCCCCATCTACAACCACACAGCGTACCTCAAATATTTCATCAATAAAATTGGCCAAAATCATCTGACTTGTTTATTATTCTTCCTCTGCTACTGTGCAGACTATTCATTCATTGAATTGTGCCTCTGAACTGTGAAGTTGGTCTTTCTTTTTGCCACTAGAGGGCGACAGAACCAAGAAAAGGTATACTGCAGTCACAACTAAATACAAGCTAACACAAGACATATACTGTAAGTAAAAAAGAAAGATTCTTTTTTAACAAGAAGTTCACAAAGTCCTTTACAAAAACAATAAGGACAAGGGTATACCCGATTTATCCAAGCTTTATACCATGAATTACGAGGATGTAAGTTAAAAATGTATTTCTCCCCAAAAACATTCAAGAAAATAATGCCCAAAGATGTCCAGAGGTGAAACACTTTAGGGTCATTTCATATAAAAGGCATTCTTCATGAAGGTTTTCATACATACCTCTGTAATGTATGTATGAATATTAATCCGAGTAGAAAAATACCAGCATTACAAAAACGACACAAGTTGAGCAAAGAGTTCAGTAGTTCTGAATACAATTCATAAAAAAGAAATAAATAAACCCGATAATATAATGTTTAGGTTATCACGAAAGATGACAATTGATAGAATAAAAAAGAAAGAATTGTGTAACAAATTCAGCGATATTCATGAGTACATGCTAAGAGTTTTCTCACAATTTAAGCATTTTTTAAATTTTTAAGTTGTAAAAGTTGTTAAACAAAAGGAGGAAAAGTTTCTCATTAATTATTTGCATAACATATAATGCGAATAATGGTGTATTTTTGTTCGTTTTTGGCCAGATCTTAAGGTTTATCTACGCAGCTCTTCTGCAGTGCTTCAGAGCGCAGGTTCTACGTCACATAATTGCGTGATGACGTATATCGGCTGCGCGCGCATCAACGAGGAAGTAACATCGGAACTGCTGCTGAAAATGTTTACATTCAGTTTGACGCTCGTACGACAGTAAGTGATTATTATTATCAGCTTAAACTGTTATATGTATATGTGTTTGTTCACAGATAATAACAAATACAATCATTTATTATTTGTTTGTTTCACGTAAACAGTTTTGGTTTCGTAACGAAGCACAGCGGCTGAATTAGCTGTTTTACAAGGACGCGACTTTGCTAACTTCTTCTCTGCTAAGCTACCCAAACATTTAAACACGGTATCCTTAGGTTGTTGTTAAATGTTAAACAGACTGAAGCTAATTCTTTGTCATTGCTGTGTTTCCACTCAGTGGAGAAACACAGTACAACAGGGAAAAGCTTCTGCAAGGTACGTTATTTGTAAACGTGGGGATTTAACTGTACACAAGTATAGCACTAACACAGGTTATATGGTATGAACATGTAATGACTACAGATATCTCCTACATCCTGTCTGTGCTGTTTAAGGACAAGGTGTGGACACGTCCTTATCAGAGACAGGTATGCAGCAGGGTGAGGCGGTGGGAAGATACCTCAGAGGCATCCCATTCAACCATGTGTTCGTCAGTAACCTCCAACGAGCAGTACAGGTAAGACTGCATCTTTTGACTCAATGGCTATAAACACTCTTGAAAGAGGGATGTGTAGCTCCATTCATTTACACTGCCATGTAGGGAGACGTTTCAATACATGTGCCACATTGTAAAGCAGAGAATTAGGGAGCACAAAGTACAAAAAGCCGAATTTATAATGCATTACACATTCATTAGTGCTTATACACATGCACTTACGTATGGGGGTAACACCTGTTACATGATAGCGTCTTTCAAGAAGTGTGGCCTTGACTGACGTACAAATGAAACCCATGTGGACCATAATTGTTTCCCCCCATAGCATAGATTTCATTAACTGCATCCTCCCGCTCCTCTCTCATTGGGGGGTCAGGGTGCAGTCGGTTATGGTTTTCTTACCAGCAGATATCAGTATTTCAAATGAATAAATAAATACTGAACCACCCAGCAAGGCAGCCATGTTTATGTAAAGTTGAATTAATGGACAACTTGACTATGACAAAAGCAACTGACAAAAGGGCCGTAAGAAGTATCCTTCCATGTGGATTACAAACACAGATTAAAAGCCGCCCACTATGTGTACATACATGGATGGTTTTGAGGCAGTAGCTCAGTCTGTAGGGACTTGGGTTGGGAACCAGAGGGTAGAAGTTGGTCTGGTTACTGGACAGATGCCAGGTCACTTTTAAAAGTACAGTCCAGGTTCCCTTGCGCTCCATGTGTAGCAGTGTGTAGCAGCCCCACTCTGACATCTCTCCACTAATGCATGTCCACAGCTCCTGTTTGTGCATGTGTGTGATTCAGGCCTATGTGTGTGGGAAGAATGTCTCAGAATAACAGAGTGTAAAACCAGAATTTCTTTACTCTGTCTCCCATCAGGAACAAATAACTGTGTCAAACCAGTCTCGTGTCCCTCTTGTTTTCTCCTGATTGTGAAGAAAAGATGGAGGAACAGGATGCATTTGAAAGATTTTCAGTCCAGATATGAAATAGTTGTGTGAACACTCATGTCTCTGTGGTCTTTGACTCACTGATGCTGACAAAGTATTAATGACTTTTAGGTTTGAGCACGGCAGATTCTTTATGCACTTACAAATGTTCGGAGTCAGTAATTTCCAGTGTTCATTTCCTCTGTTAGACGGCTGAGCTCATTCTGAGGAACAATACTCACTGCTCTGGCATGAAGATGGTTTTGGAGCCGTTACTCAGAGAGAGGGTAAGATCTGTTGGTTTTTGTACTTCTTCAAAGTATAAAGTAGTCGTCTGATAAGTTTGTTTTCAGAACTCTAAGTGGTGGTTGTTTTGTAAACGCAGGGTTTTGGTGTTTGCGAAGGACATCCTAAAGAGGACTTGAAGAACATGGCCAACGCCTCTGGCCAGTCGTGTCGTGATTTCACGCCTCCCGGAGGAGAGACTTTGGACCAGGTGAGTCACAGCCAACATGAAACACAAGGTCATGAGAGTGTAGCTTGTGCAACAGCGCCCTGCTGTGCTCAATTTTTGGTATTGCATTTAAAAACTCATGGCATTTCAAATGCAAACGTCACTGTTGCTGACTTTGTTTTTATTGCATACAAACAGAAATGTAAAAAAAAACGAGAAGCTTATCGATGCAAACAAGGAGACCTGAGTAATCTGTGAGTTATTCAGCATTAATTAAGAATGAACAGATTTGTCCAATTAATGAATCAATACATATTTAAATAAAAGATAAATGCAGAGAAGTCACCAAAACACATTTTTTGTTGGATGTATTTGCTTAAAATGCTGATAAATGGAGTTATTAAATGAGTTCTATTAAACAAAAAAGATAAGAAAACAAGACTGTCAAATTACTAAAAGGCTTGTCTGACGGTCCATGCACACACTCAGACCGGCTTAGGTTAACAATATTCTTCTGGTTGAACCTTCACCTCTGAGCTCTGGCTCAATGTCACATTACTTCCAGGTGAGGCTGCGGTTCAAAAAATTCCTCAAAGTCCTTTTCAAACAAATGTTGGAGGAGCACAGCTGGTCCGATCCAGATGCTTCTGCAGGATTATCAGAAGCTGCAAACGGGGCCTCAGCTGCCGCCTCGGACATTGCACCCGGTGGTTCGGCAGACGACGGGCTCCAGGGAGTGTCGGTCCACGCTCTGGTCGTGAGTCACGGCGCTTACATCCGTGTAGCCAATAAACACCTCGTAGAGGACTTGGACAGCTCTCTGCCTGCGGGGGTGAGGATGTCCCAGCTGTTCGCACCCTGTCCAAACACAGGAATCGCCCGTTTCGTCCTCACTTTGAGCAAGTCTGAGTCGGCTTCTCCCGTCCTCACCGCTGTTCGCTGCATCTTTACGAACAGGAAGAATCACCTGGATGACCTCCAAGCTGCTGAATAATGTAGAGGAAAAGAAAAGGGATGGAAACATGAGTTTTGCGTACAGTCTCTCTGACGGGAACATCATGAACACTACGGGAAAATAACCTCAAAGTTACCACAGGTAACTTCATACATCAATGCACAGGGTAAAAGAATCAGTCGTGTTTGAATGTTGATAGTGAGTCAAAATCATTTTGCACTACTGTAATATCAAACACTCCTCATCCTCCCAACTGGAGGCCAGTATGCACATTCTATATGTTTAATGTTGTGTATTTTAATCACCTCTTTTATCATGTTATACCAAAGTCAGAACTGTAGCTTATGTTATGAAGCTCTGTCATTGTGTGTGGGCTTTTCTCATTGTTGTGTTTCCTTTGTGTCTGCTCATTTAACTCGTGCAATATGACATGAAAACACTGAATCATATTTTTAGACGACATAAGATAATGCAGTGTTGCACTCGTAAACATGCTGCAAAGAGACATTGGTGGCGTTTGTATTTGTTCCTCGTGTGCTACATATTCATGAGTGTTTATTTGAGGCCTCTCAGTGTTAAATTGAAGTGCTTTATCTGTTTCTATTTTTAGAGTTTTATCCCCGGCTGAATGGCTGAGCCTTGAAGCTCATCACGGCCTGAATAATTCTAAAAAGACGTGATCTTTTAATTCTAAAACTTCAAGGTAAAAAAAACAAAGAAGCTAAAAATACAACAAAGGCATTTCACTATTCTGAACAACCACGAAGGAAGTAATAGAAAATCTCAGCATCAGGATTATTGTGTGACAGCATTTCTACAGCGCCTGTGCTCATTGTGTTGTCACTTATGTTGGACCGACTGATGAGTACACATGTGGAGTCTCCTGTCATCTCCAGTTGAGTGCTGCTTATTTGACTTTGTGCAATACAACGTAACAACGCTGACGTATTTTGTTTGAGTGCTGTTTTTTGCTGTGTCACTTCGTTGGGGAAAAAAACTGCAAGACAAGATTTTTTTTTTCTGGTCAAATCAGAGCAGCAGTGTTTGAGACAAAGAGTGATCTATTTGTTAATGACATGAAACAAAACCTGAAGACCTTCCCGTCCTGGCGCTGTTCGGTGCATGTCATCCCTTCACTCTCTCTCCCCACATTTCATGTCTCACCTGTGCTGTCCAATCTAATGCAGCCCAAAATAGAATCTTTAAAGGGGACATATTATGAAAAATCCACTTCTACAGTGTTTTTGAACATTTATTCGGGTAACCTGAGTGTCTATCGACCCACAAAATGTGAAATAAACCCATCCAGTCCTTTGTTTGTGGTCTGCATAAGTCTTACAACACAGAGAAAAATGCTCCGTTTCAAATTTTTCCATTCAAAAGTGTCAAAGTTGGATTCTTGTAAAAAAAAAATCCCCTCCCCTCCCCTGTTTTCTCCACCCATCTTCTCCCCCAGCTTAGAGAAAAACTGTTGTGTAGGTCCGCCATTTTTATTCACGCTACAGAGGAGTGATTTCTACCGGGAAAACTCAGGGGGGGGTCATTGCATTTAAAGAGACACACACACCTAAACGGAGCGTTCAGAGAGAGCTGGTTGATACAGGGTCACAAACCTCCTCTGGTGCTTGATTCATGTTATATTTTGACCAAAGCACAGCACAGATGTTTGATTGAGACCACAGGGGACTGTTTGAAAAGGTGGAAAAGGAGTATCATATGTCCTCTTTAAATGTAGCATAGTTTTTTCTTTCATTTTATACTTTAAATTGTAGAAAAATACGTTCCACATCTCTTTCATCAGACATGTGCGTAAGAGAGGAACCAGTCAATCCAAAATGGCACAAAAAAAAAAAAAAAACTGAGTCGTCGCTCTATTGGGAGGAAAATCATCCTCGTTGTTGCTTTTGTTACTTTTAACAAATCTTCAAATGAGTTAGTACATGTTCAGAATCTTTTTCTCTACCAGCACAGAAATGTTGATAGTAAAAAGCAGAAATATACTTTGCACATCAGTTTTATGATGCAGGTGTGTAGGAGAGGAATGTGTCCAGCAATATTGCACTAATACATTTGTTCAGTATTGATATTATGTGCTGAGATATGTTTGCAAAAAACAACAAATGACCAAATATAGAGTGCATAGGACTTCTAGTTTTGTTGCCTTGGTATCGAACACTGGTTTCAATAATGATGGATTTTGACCAATAACTTTAAACTTCTGGTATCGTAAGTCAGTGTCCCAGGTTGGGCACTGACTTACGCAGGAGTGTCATTGGACCACTCCAGTAAAAACAAATCTTGATCTGCACATGTGAACATTTACAGTGAGAGTACAAAATGCCACAAAATGTATTTTTAGAGTGAAATGACTCGGCTGAAAATCTTGTCCCTTAATGTAAATATCCCGTAAACATGCAGGATATTAAGCAAACGAGTGTTAAAGGTTTTATTTCTGTCGGTGTTGAACATGTTCATGACTTCCTTTATGGAGGCTTATCAGTTTGCATAAATGACACACAACACTTTTTATGTTTCCTTTGTTTATTTTGTCCCAAATTCCAGCAACACTTTATCTACAAGTCCAACTCATACATTCAAAGACAAACCATGTTCTCTTTCTGCACATCTTTGAGTAAATCATTCTCATAAATACCATAAATAACAAGAAAGGAATGGAATTAAATAAATAAATACTCTTTGGGACTGGATGACATGTCATAGTTGGTGGTGCCCGGCACCTGTAAAAATCTCAGAGTTCAGATTTGATATCAAGATTACTGCTCTGTGAAGGTAATTTACCCTGTACTTATATTCCTTCAAGTCATGAATTACACTGCACAAATACAGACACATTAACACAACAAATACCACAACTAGTCTCTATCCAACTCTGTGAGCTAAGGACTCTAAAATACAGGAAAAACTCCACTAAATGCTCCTCTTTAAGTATATTTATGTTGTCTTCAAATGTCGGCCTAGTTTCACACCACCACACGGGCCCTTCAGTCTAACAGAGGCACGCAAAGAAAGACTTCTCTTTTGAACTCACTCCAATGTCACTTAAAAAGTGTGGGTTTCTCAGACCAGCTGTAAAAACCTCAAAGATAAGAGACCACAAACACCAAACAAAAACACACACAAAGGACTTACCCTAGTGTTGGGATTATTAGTTTCTACAGCCTAGTTTGCTTTCAGATAAAAGTTGGACAGAGCATTGATTGCAATGTCACGAAAATAATTTACGAGGTTGCACAACTTGTAGTGAATAACTCAAATAAATCAACTGTGATATACCTCTCTGGAGCAACAGCAACGTGAAAGAGCCAACTCTTCAAGTATCCCTGTTTAAATCTCTGCTTGGGTGTCAGATTTCAGTCCTGTATGAATAACATTTACGCTAATTTAATCTTTGTTTCAGTATTCATTAAATGAACCCTGGCAGAAATCAACATCCTGATTGATGTAACTTCAGTCTGATACCAAAGCAGAGGATGTACAAACACTAGAGATTGTGCAAAAGAGCCTGCAAGTCAAGTCTAATAGTTTGTAAATACTGGTACAAACTCAGTTTTTTTGAATGAGAGATGAAAAGAAGGAAAAACCTGAATGGTCTACTTTCATTTGCTTAAATAAAACTGGTATAAAGGCCTGTTTCCCCTCATATAATATCAAACTACAAAGTCAAACTTGGATTCACTCAGATTAGGAGCAGTGTTTGATTTAAATCACCCCATGGTTCCGGAGCTCCGGGGGCTGCCCTGGTTGGACGAGAGCACGTTCCAGGGGTCGTCGACGGACGGAGCCAGCACCGTCTCCCGGGACACGTTGCGCACATCGTCCCCGGCCTCGAACTCCACCTCCAGCTCCAAGTCTGCATCGTCCTCCGGCACGGCCCGAGAGTCCGAGCCCTCCTCGGTCCTGCCAATGAAGACGTTGAGCGGGTCTGTGGGATCCACCACCTGGTTCCTCTTCTCCCTGAGCAGGAGGCGCTCCAGCGGGACCGTGTTCTTCCGGGGCAGGAAGATGGAGGTCTGCGGAAGGTTCTGGCCCGCGGAGAACACCTGCCGGGAGCCTTCCAGGTTGAAGAGGATGCCGGTCCTGCTGGAGTAGTACACGTCCCGGTTGTTCTCCAGAAGCCTGTGGTTGAACAGACAGTCATCCCTGAGGCAGATGGGCTGAAAGAAAGTAAGGAGAGAGGGAGAACTTTAATTTATTCTGTTTAATTTAGCACAGACAGAACATATTTATAGCGAGAAAGAACAACCCAAACACGAAATGTTTAGATAGAGAGGCTCTATGAATGATTGTGAAAACGAAAATCTATTTTTTCAGAGATGCAAAAAGTGTGTTAATCTTGTAGGTTGTACCCCCTTGACGTTTTGCATCACAATAACTATCATAATCATCTCCATATAGGTATTTGCGCTGGATATGACAGTAACCTTGCGGAAAGAAGTTTCTTTTCACTTCCAGATTTGACTAAATCGCATCCAACTCTTTGACTCTTCCCAAACTGTACGTCTTTAGAAAGTACATTTCCCGCAAAAGCATTTAAATACACGGCAGTATTGCAAATTAAAGTGTTAAAAATGATTAAGGATGAGATCATTTCCTTATTTTTACAGTGTAAATATGTTTCCCAGATATCTGTTGTTGTTTTGTTTGCTCGATACATTTTCTCTTTGCTTTTAAGGAACACGTCTATCAAAAAGCTAAACTTGTGGAGTTCACTTTGTCACTGTTGACATTTGGTTTGCTTGTTTATCAGTGAAATCATAGAAAAGAAAAACTAATGAACCAGTTGTTGCTGTAATGTTGTGCGTAAAGGCGCGTAACTGGATAGAAAGCTTTGCGTAAACGCCCCAAATCTGAATACAAATGAAACGTTTTTGATCAGTTCATAAAAAAGTGAATCAGCCGAACTGAGCAAACAAGAGTTGACTGAACTGACTCAGACATCATAAAGTTGTGCGTAAAACAAGAACACCTTCTAGAAAGCGTTTTTATAAACTCTCTTCAAGGATGCCAAACTAGAGTCACACAGGATCAAACGTTATAGATGTAATTATTGGTAAGTCATTAAGAGTTTTTTGCTTACAGAGCTGAATGGGTTTCCCACCAAATCCATACACAGGTAACGGCTACTCTTGACTCCGAGGATGGCCATGCGCTCTCTCGTTTCTGCTTTCAGTAAAATCACACCTGCAAGAAAGAAGAGATGGTGAGCATTAAGCTGTCAAAGACAGAAGTGTGTATACCAACAATACAAACATCAAATGGGCATTTCTGAAAAAGAGGAAAACACATCTTACTATATGAACTCCTGACGGTGGTTTTGCGCACGGTGCCATCTAATCTGATCTCCAAGTAGAAGTTGTTATGGTCAGTGGATGTCTGCAGGTGGACATATCTCCTCGGGTTCCCCCAGTTGGATACAACCAGCGGTGAATGGTTCGGGGCCGTTTCCCCGAGAGGAAATCCCTGCATGACAGCGAGGAAGAGCGCCAGCACAGTGTCCCTCATCCCCAGTCTCCTGTTGACGTCCATCCTGCAGCAAAAATCCGACGCTTTCCACTGCGAGCTGCTGGAAGTTTTCAGATGCTCTGTTGTCCCAAAGTTTGGAGACAGTTCCTATTTAAAGCCCCCCGAGTGCCACTCCTGCTCACATCCTTTGGGTTAAAAAAGAAACTCGCCCCCAAAGCAGATGTGCGGGTTTGCTGCAGCGGAAGGGCAACTTCCACCTCTGTCTGTTTACCCTGATGCTCTTGGTCAGACAGGACTCTTATTTTTGGTGATACGTCTTGACTCATCCACCTTAAACTTTATTCTCAGACTATTTCCTAATGGTCCACAGTCCACAAGTTCAGTTTTTGTTTTGTGTCACATGGTGTATTGAGCAAGAAAACAAAAAGCAAGACAAGCATTCAGACCCGTTTAAAAAAATAATAAATGAAGGATAAAATGTGCTCTCTGTTCGTTTAAGATCTAATATCAGAATGCTGGTTCGAGTAATTCATGAGCATTTAATGCCAAATTATATTAAATAACTTCCAGCTTGGTCCAACCAAGGTTGACTAGAAACTAAATGTTTAGGCACTATTTGTAGGTAGTTCCGTTTGCAGCTTTTACGCACCAAATCAACATGTTCAAAATGTCACCAGCAGAGGGAGCCACTTGCTTGTTTAGTTCTGTTTCACTGGGAGACTCAGTGAAATAACTTTTGAACACCCTTTCTGGATGAAGTAGTTACAGCATAGGACTCTTTAAACTGTAGACACGTGTAAGAAAAGCCTCTTAAAAGTATACATTCTGTCTCATAAGCCTCTCCTAGCTGTAGAAAAACACACTTCAGTAGCCTACAGTTTAAAGTATTTTTATTGTATGAAACTTTATACTCATCAGGTTACTTTCAGCTGCAAAAGAAGAACATAAAATTCAATGCATTTTTAGACCCACTCACACAAAGCAGTGTATAGTTGTTGCCTCTTGACATATCTCTGGTGTTTTCATGGTATGACATGACAGATTTCCACTCTCAACTTCTCAGACGGTTTCAATGTAATTATTTGTTATGGTCTAAATTGAATATAAGAAAAATGAAAATATTTATGCCACACCACTGCTATTATTATTTTGTATACCATTATTCCTTCCCATCTTGGGACTCTGTTGACCTCCCCATGATTAAAAAAATGAACTGTAAAAGAATTCACATACGCAACCATCCAAAAAATGTCCATTTTGACAGCAGAAATAAGCATGTTTACAGCCTGGTCTGAAAAACCTTCTGGTCTGAATAGCTTGTGTCTTTATCGGCACACACTAAACAGGGGTGAATTTTTTACAACTCGTCTGTTTTGATTTTTTGACTGATAAGAGTTATGCATGATCAGGGGCTCGACTGATATGATAACAAGCAGGCTCTTTGAAGCTGTTTGGCAGGCGGCTTAAGACCCGACCGAGCTACACCCCTTTGCATGTTGTTTGGTAGACCCAAAGTCAGGTTTAGGTGGATGTTTTTAATATGGTGACCGCTATCGTTGGGCTTCAAATTCCTCTTCAGTAACCAATGGGTGACGTCACTGAGGCTACGTCCATGTTTGAAGCAGTCTATGGTTTAGTCTGCTGGACAAAATTGGTCATAAGTACTTGAAGTAGCTCAAGCTAGCTTCAGTTTGAGCAGCTTCCAAAGTCTCACGCTGATTACATATTGATGCATCATAGTTAACTCTTACAATAATGTAAGTTTACTGCACAGGCTACATTTAAAGCTCCTGTGAGGAGTTATTGGCTGTTTATGAAACAGACTGACATTGAAACTGATTGTCTCTGTTTGACCTACAAAAGCAAATGAGACCATCAGAGACAAGATTTTTAATTTCTATGTTGTTATTTTTAACGAGTGGAACCGCTGCCAGGGGGTAGGCGTCAGGCAAAGTGATTAACCTATGCTGCCTAAACAGCCTTTTTACTACATTTCCCACAGTCAAGATTCTTGATGAGTGATACGTTTGACTGTTAAAAGAAAGCAGGATGAGATTGTTCTTAAAAAACACTACTTAGCATGTACAGGACAAGATCAGCAGAGAGACAACAGGTAACGCTTTGTCCACAGGGGGTGCCAAAATCAACATAAAATGAGAGTTCCTTTAAACTTAGAACACTTTTTGCACTTTTACTGAATTTGTTTCTTCATGTCAGGACTTTGGCATATACTTTTAATGCTGTGGTGGTACTTCTACTTAAGTAAAAGATCTGAACACGTCTCCCTAAACTGCTCAATACAAGAAGAATGACACATTAAAAGCAAACAGTTAAAAAAAAACTTTTATTGTTGTCTCAGGAATACAGTAGACTGCTGTGCACAGCACATACGTACAAAAATAAAAGGAAAAAACTTTAATATCCTTACTTAGCATTGTCTGTTTTTCAGAAACAAAGAACTGAAGTTTGTTTCGTCTTCATTTACAGTCATCAGCAAACCAAAACTAAGGCAGAGGGTGAGGTATATGAGAACAGAGATGAGAGGAATAGGGTGAAGCCTCACTCCCTTTCAGAGCTGGAGTTTAAAACAAACAAACACATGAAGCACACACCCCTAATTAAGACCGGGGCTCAGGCATGCTAATAGATCAATACACATTGTAAAAAAGTTATTCCTCACCTTCACTTCAATGTGAATTGATCTACAATAAGCTGCGGGGTCGACAGAAATCTGGGTAAAACATTTTGGTCGAAGCTGAAAGTTGAGTCTGTGTTTTTAGACACAGGCTCACACTCTTTTAGGGATCCAGCTCTATGTGTTTATAGAAAACGATAGCTTATGATCAAGATGTCCTTTGTGAGGTGTTTCTAATGACGTCAGACATCTCGACTGTGGGGTGGCATGAAAAAGTGCTTGTTGTCGTACATGCTGAATGATCACTTCAACACCTTTCGCAGCAGAAAAAAGCCAAAATGTGGAGATTTTATTTTTGTATGTTACTCCTGTCAACAACAATGACTTTACTCCAAACAAGGAGTGTCCATCTGTTGTATCTTACTCAGCCTCATCTACAGCAGCAACAAGTCCTTTTGTTTGAGCTAAGCTCTCCATAAACTGGCATCTCTGCAAAAAACTGTATGTCCTCGGACAGAAAAAAAGCAATGGACATGTGAGGAAAAAATACTGTTATAAATTAGACAAATGAGCAGAAGCTGATACTGTTCAGTGAGAAAGAGTTTCAGGGTCCGGGCGGTGCCCAGCAGCAGCAGCAGCACCATCAGCCTCCTGAGGATGGCTGTGGTGCCATCCTGCAGGATTTGAGTGCAGCAGCAGAGGTGAGGCTCTGCGTGACTCTGCTCCTCACACACTGCATTAACTCTGCAGATGTCCCCTCCCCAGAAATATCCCAGCACCAGTGCTTGGAAAGGGGAGGGGACGGCATGTTGTGGAGCTGCATTTTAAAGAGGTGAGGCTCTTGATTAGAAGAAGAAAGGTGATTGTTTCAAAGAAAATGTATCAGTTAGAAGCAGGGAGAAACCAGTCATGAGTTCACTTTTACGCTGTTTTGTTTTAGCCTAAAAAACAACAACAGTGTTTTCTGATGACAAAGATACTTTAAATTCTTATTTCATGGAAACAGTGCGACCCATTTAGCCGACCACCGCGGCCACTGGGGTCGAGGCCAAGGCCGGATGATGACTCTGACCTTGAACTAAAAAAGGCTGAAAGGAGAGGAGGAAGCTCCTGGGTTACAGCCGGAATCCCAAGGTCCCTGTCTGCAGTGGGTTTGCAGGGGGTAAGAGATTGGTAGAGGTGGGTGGTGAGGGGTGATAGAGGCAGATTTGGTGGGGGCAGGAGGCGCTCAGGTATGTGGGAGGCTGCCTGTCATCCTGGCAGATCCACATTCCTGCAGGGGGTATGACGAACAACAAAGACAGCAGGGCCGGCTCCTTTGCATACGTCTTTCCTGGATTTAAATAGTCCTGCTTCCTCTCCGAAGGCAGGAACGGATGAAGGCAAGATTCAGGTTTTCAAGTAATCAGCTGCAGAAAATATGCAGGGAGATGCAGGCTAGGAAGATTCTTGGAAACTGAGCGAGGCAAGAAATGCATCCTTAGAATCTGTTACAAGACATTTACTACGTACTGTTCAGCATGAGAGCGATGGTTGAACAAAGTGGGGTTCATCTCCAGCTTTGCACACAAACTGCTGCCATGCATACCAATACTAAAATCAATACCATATAAGATATTAAAAAGATGCTCTCTTACAGCTCATTTCCATCCATAAATTCAGTAGAAATTAGACAATTTTTCATAGTGTGCATCCCATCCACCATCTGCACTGTCCTTCAGTTCTTCAGGACACACCCCTGACTCATCCGTAATTGCATTTAAATCTGCCTCGAGCTCCGACACCTCGCTGCCACTGCAGTGCTGCTGCAGAGCACGCAGGCAGGCAGGCTGGGGAAGTGTCCCAGGGGACAAACAAACTCCACCAAACTCACAAAGTGAAATTCACGTGAGGCGAAATGGTAAGGGAAGGATTCATACCAAAACATTTAGGCACCATCATCGATGGTTTACTGTGCAACCTGAACTCTTTTTGCCTCGCTCAGGCAACTGCGACAAAGCAGCGTAAAAAAAGCTCCTGAATTCTTCGTCTTTTACATTTGCGACTATTTACAACGTTTTTCTTGGACATCATGTTCAACAGCAGCAAAAGCTTTTTTTTTTAAAACAGCAGCCTACGTTACTGTAGGAGCTCTTTTCAGGACAATGTGCAGTTTCTACTGTGCGCTCGCAAATCTATCCGCTCGGTCGATTTCTTGTGCAAGCCAGGTCTGAAAGAAAAAGTTCTCCATGCTTGGATAGAAAAGTATTCCACCCTGTTTATTAGCCACATAGTCAAACTTATGGCCTCCTGCCAGCTTCCATGGCCGACCACTCTCTGGTCTCAACCACAGATTGTATATTACTTAATCGATCTAATTACAGAAAAGAAAATAAACCAGAGATAGTTCAACCCCCCCTCCTCTGAGGCCCTCTGCGGAGTGTCAGCCCTATTTCTGACTCCAGCGGGTGTCTCTTACATGCAAGTTTAAGGGGGCCACAAGTGGGATCACCAAGGCACCTTTAAATCGTGCAGCAAAGGTAGTGCATTTAAGTTTTTACCCCCACTGCTGGACATGGAGCAGGGAGCCCTCAAGCGCTTTTCAAAAATGTTGAATTAATTATAAACCTAGCAGATATTTCAGCAAAAGTCCATGCATCCCTTATTCTAGTAAAGTGGTTCTTTGAGGTAATAAAAAGTATTCGTTTCACTCTTTAAAAGCACAGGATACAGCTCATCCCTCATCTCAAAAAAGGAAGTGACACGTCGTTCGGTTACAGCAAGCACCAAGGTAAAGTGAGACAGGCAAAGGCTTCAGCTCTCCCCGTCCATAAAAACAATAAGCAGCACTGAACATATACAAAGATAGCTATCCAAATATACAGATATATAAACAGAATAAATATTTGTGTTTTCTTTCACAGTCCGTCCGCACGTGTAACATGACTTTGCATTTCTGTGTTACCTGGAAGAACATCCACATGTGCAAATTAGTGAGCTATTGCCGGTTTCTCTCATAGCCGCGGGAGGAAATGTGTGACAGTCATGGCGGTGGTGGCCTTGTTGCCTCTCTTTACGCGGCCATGCTTGCTGAGGGCGATATAGAAGCCCTTGTAAACAAAAGACTCGTAGGCGTTGTAATTGTTGGGCAGCAAAGTCTCCTTGAACTTGCACTCGTCCACGAAGAATCTCTAAAAAAATCAACCCAGTAAGAAAGAGAGAGAGAGAGAGAGAGAGAAGGAGGGAGAGAGAGAGAGGGTTTAAGTAGGCCTAAATCTCATAACAGCACAGGATGATCATCACAACATATGCATGGTTTCTGCGTGACCTTTACTTTGGCAGACAGCCGGCCTACAAAGCATGCTTTGAGGGAAACTGGAGGAGGTGGCATGTTGTTGCAAAAAGAAATGCCCCTTTCCAAAGCAGATACCAGCCTGCTGCTTTAACTCACAGATAATCCCTAATGATTAAAATAAGTTATGATGGACTGCTGAACTATTTGTACGGCATTAAGGAACGGAGACACAATTTAGTTAAGCACAACTTCTTAAAGTTGACAAATTATAATCCATTAAAATGCTTCATTTCAAACTCTTTATGCAAAAGAAGTAACGTTTTCCACGAGTTATAACAAACATACAGAGCTAAAAGTAAGACATTCAGTTAAATGACCCGTTCCTTTATAATACAAATACACTTTTCTTGTTAAAACAACAACATAAAAAGCCTGAAGTGAGAAAATGATGATTGAAATCAGAAAATGTCCCACCATACCAGACCAAGGACATTTTGGGGACTTTCAAACCACCCGAAAATGTCGAGGTTTGATATCCAGCTTTATATTAAGCTCTTTAAGTTAAGAAGATTCATCATTTATTTTAAATTACCCCTTTAAGAGCTAGGTCTCTTTTTAATAAGCCAAGGGATCTCATCCATTTGTTCTTTACAAATCAACAAGACAATTATTAAAGCTCCTGTGAGGAACTTTTGGTTCATGTCGATTTTGGCGCCCCCTGTCGACAAATCGGTACATCTTATCTCTTTGCTGATCTTGTCCCGTACAAGTTTAAGTCCAGTTTTTTTAAACAAAAAATCTCCTGCTTTTTTAACTGTCGAATATATCACTTACTATGACTCTCTGATATGGAAAATATACACACACTAAAAATACTGTTTCTGCAGCGTGCAGTTTTCACTTATTCTGACACCTACCCCCCAGCGGAGATTTTAAACGTTAAGAACAACTGTATCGAAAAATAACTATTGAAGCTGATGGTCTAGTTTGCTTTTGCAGCTCATAAAGAGTCATCAGTATTCATTTCAGCCTGTTTCATAACCAGCTAAAATCTCCTCACAGGAGCTTTAAGTTCTAATAGTCTACAGTTTACTACTGTAAACGCTGTGTACTGCACGTTTAGTGTCCCTGCTGCAGTGATAGACTTTAATTCTTTGCTGTTTACAGTCATGTTGAAAAGAAACTACTGAAAAAAATGATTGTATGCTCTACAAATGTTTTTCAGGGTAACTTTTTATAAGTAGTATAAGTTTAATTTCCTGTTCAACAGCATGAACTGTACAGTGGTATTTCGACGTGTATTATAAAAGAAACTCGTGCAGAAAAAACAAAAGTGATTCTTCAATATTTGTATAATGTAGATTTGTTCCCTTTAGAAGATCATCACTTTCAGAGACGAGTTAAGCTAAAAGTTCAAAGTCATCGGTTCGATCATGAAATGTTCACTTGTTACGTGGCTGGTAGCTTGCATCAATGACTTATTAAGTTTCACTGTAGGTTTGTTTTCTGCTTTGATGCACTCGATGAGGATGGACACATGTAAAGATTTACATCACATTTTAATATTACTACAAAAAACCCCACATGGTGTTAATTCTTAGTCCTGCTCTGTGTAGGAAGTTTAAGTCGATAGTATCGTACTCTGCATGTGTTCTGCTGCCTGCTACTACTTTGCCAGTACTGCAATACTAGTTAAATATAACACTGCCTAGGTAACATATCTTTGACTTTTCTCTATTTGTTATCATTTATGTGCTTGTGCTGCTTAGCACCAGTGTGTCCCCTCTGGAGATCAATGAAGGCTTCTCTAACAACGTCCTTTAGTACTTAAAGCTCCTGTGAGGAGTTCTTAGCTGGTTATTAAACAGGATAAAATGAATATTGATGATTCTTATGAGCAACAAAATGCAAATAAGATCATCAGCCATACGATTTATTATTCTGTACAGTTGTTCTTAAAGTCCAAAGTTGTCTGTGGGGGGTAGGTGTTAGATTAAGTGAAAACTGCACGCTGCAGAAACAGCCTTTTACGCCCTTAATTTAACTCATCATTTGACTGTTAGCAAAGCAGGGGGAGATTTTGAGTTAAACACACTTTCACACGACAAGATATGCAAAAAAAAAAACAGTGACATGAACAAAAGGAGCATTAAGGATGATTTTGAGGTACTCTACTTCACTATCTGTTTTATTGTTACTATGACACTTGAACTATTTCACTCCATTCATGTTAGCTGTTATGTATTTTATTTATTCTTCTGTACAGCACTCTGGTCCACTGTGGTTGTTTAAAAGTGCTTAACAAATAAAGTTGGATTGGATTACTTAACGGTTACAAATGACAAATGAATGCATTTTTCACGTAATATACATGACAAAAAAAGAGCAACTGCACATGTAATGCCATCAGTAAATCGTTATAAGTCATGTTTATACACTGATAGTGTCGACTCTTGCATTTAGACTCCTTATCCTTTAGACATTTAAATAACATTTGGCTGAATACATGTCCGTAAATTCATAAACCTCATGTGCAGGACTTTGACATGTAATGGAGAACTTTTATACTGCGGTGGCTCTACTTTTACTTGAGTGCACTTTGTGGCCAAGAGCAGAACATTTTTGACATTAAAGCATTCTCCATTGGGACCCCTGTGAAACCCCCCTATCATCAGAGCATATTAATAAACACAACAGTGCTCATAAACCCACAGGATGCAGAAGCTCCATGAACTCATCTTACACCGAGCAGGATGTGTGTGCGAGTGTGTGTGTGCGCGCGCACAAACGTACCGTTCCGTATAACCTTCCCCTGCTGTTCATTGCGACAAACAGCTGACTCCTCACTCCGAACATGCTGATGACTCCTCGGTCCACGGTGGAGATCTCTATGAGACCTAAAGGAGACACAGAGTTAGGAGGGTGTCACACAGAGAGGTGGCCTCTGCAGCACTGATGGGTGGAACCCTGCAGGTGCATTGCGACTGGATGATGCTCTCTCTCCTGAACATGCACCTTTGTGCAGTTTAAGCATTCAGATGTCCTGTGTGCGGTTAACTGCGTACTGAGTGTGTGTGATTGTGTGTGTAAGTGTGTGAGTGTGTCCTGCTGCAGGGTAAAAATAAGTGAGCGTCTAAACTGGGTCCAAGCATTCATGTCATGTTTTTGGCTTGGGAGGATATTTCGCACTGCACGGATGCGAGGCTCAGTACACTGTTTTTGCTTTCGGAAACTTTCAACCACGCCGACACGTCTTATTAAATATCATGCAGGACAAGTGACCCGCACTAACTTCCACACTGCCATGCATGCGCGCATAGGGTTACGCTCTTTTTTAGGTCCGAGTGCAAACTCACTGTATTGGTTCTCATTGTGTGATCCGCTTATCCTGCCATCCGGGAGCACCTGCAGGTGAAACCCAATGCCCACGTTGCAGTACAGTCGCCGCACTCTTTTGATGCCCTGCAAATAGTCACTCTCCCAGTTCAGCTCCGATTTCCCCCCGGCAATACCCAGATAGGAGCGCGAGAAAAGCGTCTCCCACTTCTTTTCCAATAAAGTCGCATTAGTCCTGCTTGGAATCGGATAAGAAGAAGCGATCCCCCAGAGAGAAGTCCACAGTACAAGAACTGCTGGCAGCGTCCAGTGCGTCCTGGCCCCGCTGGACATGCTGTAGAGGCACCTTTGCGCAATGGCCATCCAGTTTACCTTTGGGGCGCGTGGTCAAAGTTACCTGCCCTAAAAATGCAACTCTTCTTATGTTTTGTCCTTTGGCATGGTGGCGGTAAAGGCTGATTTGGGGATCAAGGCAGATCAAGGCCCCATAGCCTGAGATGTGAGCAGCAGCAGCAGGAGGAGGAGAGGCACGGAGCGCGTCGGAGCTTGATTTGGTGCCGGTGGCGATGATCATCTTTCGCCGCTCCGCGCCTCTATTCAGGCAACGCTGGCAGTGGAGGGGACACACCACTCACCGCAAAACCAGCTCACCTTGCCCGACACTCGCATCCTACAATGACATCACTGTGACTTCACTGCTGCGCCCCCATCAAAAGTAGGAGATGGGAGGAGGAGGAGGAGAGAGAGAGAGTTACAGGACCCCAGCAGCAGCAGTTCTGATAGGAGTGATGGGGGGTGCAGCACCTTCACATCAGCGGGAAACAAGCAAGACAGAATCTGAAGCAGCGTTTCCTGTGGTACTTTTCAAAATAAACCCTCATCAATGTGACCTTTACAACTCCTACAGAGAACTAGCACTTCAGAGAGTCTCTGTGTTAACTAACCAAACCCCAGTTAAAGAAAATAAATAGCTGAGCTTTGACTGAAAAACAATGCTTCCATACCAAGCTTGAAGTCAGAACTATGGCCTCCAGTAACCATATTGCAGCATGATTGGGAACCAATGCCGGATTTTGCACTGAAATTTTAGCTAAACATTTACATTTTATATCTCAATTAAATTTTAAAACACCAATTAAGCCTTGACAGCAACAGACAGCATTTCGGCCTTTTGTACATTAAAGGTCACATATTCTCCTCTTTTAGTTTAAAGTTTAAATAAGTCTCAGAGCTCCCCAAACATGTCTGTGAATTTTCTTGACAAAAATCCACTCTGATCCTGTATTTGATCATGCCTATAAACCCCTCTATTAAAGCCCTGATCAGAACAGGCTGTTTCTGTGTCTGTAGCTTTAAATGTAAATAAGCTGTGTCTGACCACGCCCCTCTCTGGAAGGGCTTGGGTGGCTCGGGCTTTCTCGCTCCATGCCCTATTGTTTACAGTGAGAAGGCAGACTCAGAGGGCAGAACAAACACCTAGCTGTGGGAGTGTCACCCACCTGGGGGAGGGGTTACTGCCCTTTGTGATGTCATAAAGGGAGCATCTCCAAACGGCCTGTTTGAGCACACATTTTCTGAAAAGTGGAGCAGGCCAAAGACGGAGAGGATGGACTTTTCTCATGATTGTGGGGTTTGTAGACAGACTAGGGACACATATTAGTGTTAAAAACATGGTAAAGTGTATTTAGCTTAATATGTGACCTTTAATCAGAAAAGGGCCAAGACTTCCTCTTCTGTGCTCGGTCAGTCCATCGAACGTGGAACACGCAAAGTGAATTTGAGTTGAGAGTCGACATCTGTGCGTAATCTTTGTATATGTATGTATACAAATTCAGATACAATTTTAAGCTAATGGGTCTCAATATTGCAGTTTAGCCGGTGAGTTCTGCCTCTTTGCTTTGCGTACGAACTGTTTTCCAGCATGCAGCCGAAGCCGGCTAAAATGTGATTGGCCAATACAACATAGACTAACCATTTAATCACATACAACTCGGTGCTTAATCTTGTCACTCTCCGATAGATTCTGAGTTGTTACCCATATATCTGAGTACTAAAAGTCATTTAAAGTTAGGAAACTTTTTTGTCCTGTCTGACACTTTGTTAACTAAAAAAAAGGAAAGCGTTAATTGAATGTATTTTCCTCACACAAAATGTACACACATGACAGAATATTATCTATGACTGAATGTAAAATCTGTTGTTAACTGATCAGTCAAAGGTTGTAAAAGTTTTGTTTTATTGTGAAAGTAAACTAACCTATTTTGTTAGTCTTCCTCTTGCTAATTGTGTCTGACCTGACGCAGCTCTTCCTCACATGGGAGACCTGCAGGAGGGGAGTGTGTATGTGTGTGTGCGAGTTTCATTGGCGTTGAGCAATCATGGGATGGATGGATGGATACTGTGTCCAGAACCCAAATCGGGACGGTGGTCATATGTCCTGGCAGCCTGCTGCCTTATTTAGAAGGAAGGTGTAAAAACAGTCACAGCCAGTGACAGGAGAGCAGGAGGCGATCCTGTCTGACACTTCCTTAGCTGTTTGTTCAGGAAGTTTACATAACTACACATTTTTCCTGGTCAGATTGCACTTTATTATTGTAAGTTACAAACCGTCTTTTAACAGAGACATATCATAATAACTGGTGATTGCATTGTGCTGTCAGGTAAAGAAATATTAAAGGAAAGGAAATAATGAAGAGGACCTGCAGTTTATGTTCAAAACAAGCAAAAATCACAAATTTACTTGAGAAAAATGACATAAATTTGCTTAATTTCCCCACTAAACAGGCAAAAACTGTCCAAGCTGAGTGCGCTGGGTTCACCGTCCTTTACATCCCTGTTTGCATCCCATCCTGCAGGGAGCTGCATGGTATAGGCGATAAGGACTCTGGGGAATTCCCAACGCGTCAAAGAGCACCAGGCTCTGGGGCCCAAAGGTGCTCTCTGCTGCCAGGGAGCCTCAGGCCCACCTTAGCAACCAGAGAGGCCTTGTTGCTGGTAAACAGCAGCGACAAGACAACCCCATAATAGAAAACCAACAAACAAACAAAACATGTCATGTAGCCTGTTGTGTGGAGATACAGAAACTGCAACAAAAATGTACTTCTACAAGTTGACAGTGATTAAGAATATAAGGAAAGTATGGTCTGATTTATTAAGAGATTGACTCATGGGAATTTTTTTTTAAGTGAATCACACCGTCATTGGGTATAGCATGCTGACACACTTTTCCAAGATGGCAATCTTGAGCAACATTAATCCAGTGTACATAAGCCCATTTTCACTCTCAGGTCAGGTCAGCAAGAGAACATTCTTGCTGACCTGCTGGTATTGCTCTATACTTTAAACGCTTTACATTTTAATTTGGACAACAGAGTCAAAACTGCAAAACAGTAGTGTGATAATATTTAAGGATATGATTCCGACTTGAACACAGACACACCACTGAGGTAAAAGAGAAAATCTGGACGTCTCAGTGCCACTGGAGCAGACAGACTGGACCACGTTGAATAGCAAAGTAATGAGACAGCCTTTTGGTTTGCTGTGTAAGCACATGGCAATATGCAATCCAAGGCTACCAACAGCCTGAATAGACAAAACTACCGGGTTATTGACAAAGCGTAACTTCAATCAATGGAGAGTGGGCACCGTTAATGAGACGGTGCTGAGCCCTTCAGATTAATTCAGCTAATAGTGTTATACAGGCGTGACGCTGAGGCTGCTATTTGCTAATAACACCTGTCTTAAATGCTAGAATCTGAAACAAATGCACTTTTTGCAGAATAGCATGACATGACAAAACTTTTCCTTCATGTTTAATGCATACAACATGTATATCAAGTATGTCTATTGAAATATTGAGGGATAAGAAGTAACCAGCAAAGTCCCCCTGAAGTTCAAAAACACCTTTACTTGTACACAAATTCTCAAAGGTTTATGTTTTTGATAGCTTGTTTGGCCTTTAAAAGATCAAATAAAATATTCAAAAATGCCCCCAAATATATAACATTTACTAAAATGTAAGATAAAAGGAAGCAGCAAATTCTCACATTTCAGAAGCTTAACAGTCATTTAGTGCATTTAAAAAAACAAACATTTAAAGGTGTCCTCAAGCAACTGAGTGTTGCACTTTCATTATGTTTAGGAAGTCCCAAGAGACTGATTAAAACAAAAATGGTCAAAATTGTAGATGTGGAAATTGAGTTATTCTGATTTTAAGTTGTGTAGTCTAATGCAACCTGTGAAAACACAGGATCCTACATTTCCCATAATGCAACTCAATCATGTTTTTCATTACAATGCCCCTGCTTCCTACAAGTTCAGGCTTTCAAACTTTACACCTCAAGTTAGTGTAGCAGGCTTTTCTAAAAAAAAAAATTGTTGAACCAAAAATCAGAGCAAAATAACCGGATGACATCACTATGACATCATCAGGGTTACCTTTAAAAATTCTTAAAAGATTCCTCCAGAGCCATGAGATGTACACGTTTTGAACAGCACTATGAATATTTAGTTGATTAACAAACTAATCAGACAATCATAACAGCATAGAAGTTTAAAAACGAAATAACATCGACAACTGCAACTGATTCAAAGTGGGGCAGCAAGAGGAGAGAGGCATGATGGAAACTTGGCCACATAACACAGTCAATTGATTTCGCCTATAGACTCGCCTTGAATTAATACACTAGAGCTTCAGTAGAAGACGAGAAACTAGACGCTCAAGAGAGAGAAATGTGTCTGCACTTTACGATTGTCTGATCAGCTGTCTTTGTTGCAATTATAAGATCCATTGAGTGCACACACACACACACACACACCGCACGGACACTGACACACACACCACACACATCAATCACAAAATGGACCAGAGGGAATAGCCATACAAACAGCTTTTATACATATTACAAAGGTGTAAGTAACTGGATACAGGAGGATGCAAAGCTCTTTCAATTACTGTTTTATTAACATGGGGTTTAAAAGACAATAATGAAACAACAGCTGGGGGGACCCAGAGATTGACAGGGGATTTTTCTGGAATGACATCAGAATCGCTGGCATGGACAAGCAATAATACTCAGACTGAGTGCATGTGTACTGATGACACATCAAGGCTGCACTGGCTTCACATAAAGACACAGGATTACAATAAGAACATTTATAAGTAACATTAACACGCGTAAGTGCTCGTATGTGATTTTAATTCAAAAGGAACCTTTATTTACAAATGAAACACTGTAGTGATGAAGATTTGAAACTAGCTTGAGAGCATAAACGCATTGTTACCTGATGTAATTAACCAAATGATAAGTAGGGCCATTTTCTCATGATGTTACATAAGCCTTGTTCACACATGCACAAAACTCCTGAAAAACTCCTGAAGTTTTCGGGGTGAGCTGCTTGAACACAAACAGCCACATTTGTAAAGGCAAATATTCTCATAACAGCGAGGTAAAGCAAACTCTGTTGCTTCATACACCATTTCCACATTGTTCTTTGTACACCATGTGTTGCCTCAGGAGACCCCCCTGCCCGTCCAACTGGGATAGTCTCCGAGCATGTGTGAACAACCAGATCAGTCATAGTTTAGGATTTTTGGGTTGGTGGTCACCCCTCTGGACACGCCCCTGTTGTTGAGATACTTCAACTTGGAAGAAGTTGACTTGCCAAGATTGAAATCCATTTCATACAGTTGTGTACCTATCATGTGTTTTTGCATGATTGCTTTTTTGGCTGCATGAAGAAACTCTAATACTTCATATACCATGAACCTCCCACAAACTAATCCTCTAAACATTTCTGAGATCCTTTGCTAGAGTAAGAAAACTTTACATTATTGAGCTGATTGCAGTAATGGGGCAATCGATGGAAACAAATTGGATTTTATTCTGAGGGAGCGGGGGCTTGTAAAATAGTAACGTGCCATCCTGAATGGAGCACGGGGTTCGGTTTTGAGCTGAGTCAGCTTATGTATAATTCAACAGCCTAAAACTGCACTGGGTTCTGCTCTTTTCCACTGCTGCTTTGTAAAGTCGTGACACAGAGAGTAGCAGCAAACCCGCAGGGAGCCTGATACAAGCTGACATGCCTTGTCACTAAAACATATGCAGGAGCTGAAATACTGTATATAAGGAGATCTGTTCTACTTCTTGTTTTATAATCGTGTCAAGCATTGAGCTGACAAAGAGCGGCCTGTCAGAAGGTTCCCAGTAAAAATATCTGTTCAAGGGTAAAGCGTGTGCACCTTGCACAGAAAGATGTGTGTGCTGCTAAATTGGGCGTAGAGTGACTAAGGGGAAAAACAGCAAGGCAGAGGTGACTGCAATGGAAGTTACAAATCTAAACCAATGACACAGCACATTTTATGTTCATGGCAACAAGATCCACTCTTTATCCTTAAACAAAAAAGACAGGCATGGTAGTTAAAGTGAGATATCACATCTAATAGAAAGGGATGTTAAAGGGATTATTACTTTGTGTATAACTCTAAATTGTCCAAGAAGGAGATGCTGACGTTTAACTCTTCAAACAGGAGAAGGTAGCTTCATGTTACAATTTTCAAAACACAACATGGTTTCTCATTTGTTTAAGGACCCAATGGATTCGGACTAACATACTGAAACGTGCAGCGTAAAGAAAAAAGCCCTTAAGATCTCTGTACTCTGAATGATGGTGAAAGCTTCACATCAGGGCCATTGATCTCCATTTAAGCCCAGGTAATCACATTGCATCCCAAGAGAGCTGAAAGATGTGGAAAGAAACGTCTGTTTAACACGATGTGATCAAACGGTTCTGTGAGCCGTACGTGAGTATCCGTGTTACCCTGACGTGTGCGAGCTCAGCAGGGTTGTCGACTCTAAGACTCTAACTTGTAAGTAGAGTAAAAAGATCACAGAAACCGGGACAGAGTCATGACCCAGATCAGCATTTACCGAGATCAAGACAATACGAAGACATTGAAGGGTTGAAACTGACCAGTCCAATATTGGTCTTACTCATGCATGACACACCCATACAAAAGGTCAAGCACTATCCAATTGCAATCCGATCACAGAAAATTAATTTTAATGACAGGTATAGAGGACTAGGTCTACTACGTCATGCAGCTGGATGTCCCCCCACTTCAAAACTCATTCCAGCACCACTGGTTCCAGAATGATGCCACTGGTTCAGTGTGCAGCCGTTTGCAGGACAGGACTGGTCTCCTTTCTGAAATGAAGTCCAAAAATGATTCGGTTCTTATTTCTTTGAAGTACTTTAGACCAAACAAAGTATTTTCTTCATCATGGAAAGCCGCCATGTGGTGGCAGGAATAATGTACAAATCATGTTTGAGCCTCTGAGCCGAACATAAACAAGCTGTAGGAAGTGCTGTCCGGTGTGAACACAGAGCAAGGAACAACACATCCAGAGGGAGTTTGACTTCACTCAGGGTATATAGTAAGTAAGGATGTTTTTGATATCTGCTTTATTAACACCTAACATGTTGCATATTCTTAAAGACAAGTTATTGGTGCATTGAAAGAAGGATGTGTTCCCTCCCGTCACAGTAACGAGGTAATAAATCAAACAGATATCCCTGAAGTTGTGTTCTTGGTCTGTCTTAAAATAAAATCCAGATCCTCTTAGTCAAGGTCCAAGACAAGACCAATTCAAATCTAAGATGAAAAGGGGACTTGAAAAGTGGTCCTGGGACCAATCTGAAGCGCAAGAACACTTTTTCCCCAAAAGTAAAATACTCATGGTGAGAGAATCAACTACAAAGAAGATAACTGAAATGCTCTTGTTAATTTGTCATCTGAGTCCTGCACATTCAAGGCTTGTTGCTTTATAGGGTCCATGACGGCCAATGTTACATAACCTGCCAACAAACCCATTAAACCTACAATATATCAGTGAAAAAAGTCCAGTGACCATTTTCTTTGTGGATATTTTGTAAAATATTGGACTCATGACTTTAACGATACAATCGTATGAAAACCTGGCAGACCTACTTGAGGCCACGAGGAAAGCTTTGTTTACGTGGCTGCCATGCTGAAGAGTCAGGCAGTTTGGTTTATGGCTGCAGGAAGAGATAGAGATCAGAGGAGGTGTCAGCTGCTGAGTCGGCTGCTGATTCCCCCCTGGCTCCTCTTCCCTCTCTCCCAGGAACCCAACACCGGGCCAGGCCACCAGGACCGAGCAGGAGAATGTGAGGAATTCTCTCGACACATTTGCTCACTGCTTTGCACGTTCTCACCCCTACAGGATGTGAAGAGTGCCGCCGGCCATGAGGATGCGACCACCTTGCTCCACAGTGTCTGGACGCGAGGGTGGGCGAGAGGCGGCAACGAGTGGAGGATCAATGTAATTTGGCTGATGGGAAGAGTCGAGCGTCAGGAATGGCACACCGCTGAGAGAGTGAGTCATCCTGGACGGAGCTGCTGTCATTCGGCCAGAACAACAAAGATCCGATCATTTATTTTTGTCACGGCCCCTGCTGGATGAAATCTAAACCCCCAAGGAGTTGATCAAAGGTTCTGGCATGCTGCCGGTCCTGGAGAGCAACCTATAAAACAATGATACACAAGAATGATCTAGAAGAATCTGTGTCAGGCTGCGGTTTATCCTGAGTCAACAGCAAAATCTACCTCACTAGTTGAGCTATAGTATGTTTGTTTCTTTATTTCCCTTTAGCTTTAGCATATGTAAAAAGCTATTCTTCTGAGGTTTGCGAAATAAAACACTTTTTTAAAAGATTTACTTTGGTGCTTTTTATGCCTTTATTTGAGAGACAGGACAGTGGATAGAGTTGGGAATCAGGACAAGAGAAAGTGGGGAATGACATGCGGGAAAGGAGCCACAGGTCGGATTCGAACCCGGGGCCACCCGCTTTCGAGGACTTCCCCCTCTGTACATGGAGCACACGCACCAACCACTATGCCACCGGCTCCCTAAGCTATCGTGAATTTGGGCCAAGCTTGGAAATAAAACAAAATATTTCACACAACAACAACACAGATCGCCAATAACACATCAGATATTTGGACCTTTTTAAGAACAAAAAAATCAGGTATAAATTCTTGAACAAATCACGGCAGAGTTCCACTCCGCTGCTCCTGTTTCAGGCTCCTGGTTTAGCCCTTGAAGGCTCACATTTTGGGTTGACATGCACCTTTTTTTAAGCAGGTTTTCTGAGCAACCTGTTTCACCTTTGATGAAATTCAAAATTACCTCTAATGTTGTAACAGCGCCCCTGCTGTACGCCACTATCCTCTCTCACATGTGGACATCGCCCTCTGGTGTCCAACAGATGTTAAGACAGTCAGTCCGGCCTGTGAGAGATGATAACTCACTGCATTGCAGCACTGGGATTCTGGCTTGTGGTTTGACTGTGATTGATTTCACTTTGCTTGGACAAAACTTTTGAGAAGTACAGTATATATTCTTTTTTTTTTGCCATAGGATTCCTCTGCATAGCACGAAGACCAAAGATGACTCAGTGAATGTTTACAGAGGGTAATCTTATGCATAACATGCTGCCCAGATGCTCATTTAAACATTGGAAAGAAGTCTGAGTAAGCCCCTGCAGTGCAGCTGGAGTATCTCTGAAGTATTCAAATTAATTCCAATCAGCTGAGGACATCATTTGATTACAATGGACTATCTAGCCAGAGATGTAGATTACTATGAATCCTGTTAGTTTTGTTTGGCTCACATCTTCTATTTAAGGCAAAAGGTTGTGACTATTTTTTTTACAAAGATTACATGTTCATTAGGCAGCGTGGCTCCTTGTGAGGAGTCCCTGCTGTCGGGAGTGTGTTGGTTATCAAACATGGCCGTGTGATATGTGCAGAGTCCTCTCAGCAGAGAATCTGATACAGCTGATCCATCAACAAATGAGGCAGCACTGAACGCAGTGCATCCAAGGCATGACGAGTCATGAGTCACTGAGGTCTCATGTGCTCGTGTCCTTCTGCCTGTGACCTCCCTGTTAAAAGGTCACGCTAATAAGACTGCTCCCAGTGTGCCCTTCGAGTGCCATGCTGGAGCGCAGGACACAATGCTGCGTTACAGATGCTATTTTGAACGCTGTCACAGTGTAAAACTGGCAGCGTTGAATTATTGCGGGCCCTTTGATGCTGTTTATATCCCTGCGGTCTTGTCAACACGTAAAATCATTCTGCAGATTCCTCATCCAGGGCCTGATATTGACAATACACTGTCGAAAAACATAAGCAGCGGCATCTCGTCATCATGATTCAGCACAGAGGAAGTTGTAAAAGTCTTTTGCTTTACTCTTGCACTGGAAATGTGTCACTCTTTTTTCTCTAGCCCAGCAGTTCCTGAACTGTGGTCAGGTCACTGAAGGGATCCCTGGATACATCTGAAGCCTCAACAGATGATTGAAAGAGATCTACACCAATTTAGCAAAAAAATGTTTTCTTCAGAATAGTTTAAAATCTCTGCAGCAGAACCAGATATGCGTTGTTTTTCAATCCCGGGTAGCATCCTTGAGATAATAAGGAGCTACACAGGTCGGGAAAACCCATCTCTCTCTTGCACCAGTTTTTAATCGTTTAAAACATCTGACTCAAGTGACATCACTTGAGGCAATCTACCAAGTATTGCACAGCTACCTACCCCTGAAACAACACAGAGCTTTATACATCTCCATCATGGTAAACAGCACTCCTTACCAGAAAACTGCAAAAGACTTTGACTTTTGGTGGAGTTCCTTTAGTTTTTGAAAGGTTTGCTTCAAATCCTTGAGAAATGTGAATATTTTTTAACTTCACAATGCAGCATGCAGCACAAGGACACCAAACGCAAGCAAGACCAGGGTTTACCGTACCAAACTGGACCAAACTGTACCAAACTGTACTGATCCAAGCCAGACCACTTGGTGGGCCAAAAAGGTTGCAAACAAAGGCCCTAGCATGCTTTAAATAATTTGAAATCTGACTAACTTACACTCCCAATGATTGCCATTCACCTATAAGATGTTAAAAAATCTCCTTTATGATTGAACGTTTGATTCATAACTGAATCACTTTCCTTGAATGCTCTCGTAGCAGAAACAGCCTTGTTGTTGTTTTTTGCAGTAACAAGCCCACACTTCCTTAATTCTTGTCGTGATTGTCCCTCTCCAGTATCCCATCTCCCTTGCAATTCGCTCTGTACTCCAAATTAAAAAAAGTCAGTGAAAGCATGCACTTAAGAAGACGAGGTCTCAGACAACAAACTCCGGAAGCCACTGATTGACAGATGTGTCTGCCCACTCTGGTTCCCTGGCTGAGGTCGTGGCTGCTGCGGCTGTGCTGTGGTTGCCACCGGCCCATGTCTGCAGACTTCTGAGGCAGGGCCATTTCTAGGTTACAACAACACCAGCACACTGACATTGCAACGCCGGATATCCGAAACACTTAGGAACTCATCAAGACAGATTTAGCTTGAGGCTTGTAAATAACTGGTGCCCCCTACAGAACAACGATGCATCTTCTCATTGACATCTTTTCATTTCTTTGAAGAGCTAAAAATACTTCACATTATGCCGAGTTTACGAGAGGCAAAATGGAACAATACTCCTAATTTTGAGTGCTTCATCATGTTTACAGCAGTCTTGCAAATATTTTAAGCATTTCACCTAAAATATGTCAATAGTAAAAGAACCAATCTATTTTTTCTTTGCTCTGCGTGGAATGTAAATAACAACACTGCAGCATCCGCCTGCGGAACAACCATACAAGGTCAACGGTGCTGGACTGAGAGAGCCCCACACAAACTACCACTCTGAGAGGCTGTACAGTACATAATGATGGCATTCACATCAGTGGTTGAGCGGGGAAACTGCCTCCTGACCACTTCCAACTAACAAAGTCAAATTAAGACCAATGATGATCTCACGACTGCAGACTAGGCTAGTCGATCCAGCAGGATGTCTTACTTCAAAATACTGCCTGCGTGTGCCACAGATAGACAGTTGTGTTTTTGTCACATAACTTAAAGTACAACAGGTGTATCTCATTTTTTCATTTAATGTTGCTGAATACAGTTAAAATATGTAATATTTCTAGGGGCATAGTGGTTTGAATCCAACCTGTGGCTCCTTTCCAGCATGTCATTCCCCACTCTCTCTCTCTCCCCCTGATTCCTGACTCAATCCACTGTCCCATCTCTAAATAAAGTTCCCAAAAAGCTCAAAAATATACCTTGAAATGAAAAATGTCTGCTTCAAAATGTCTTAAAACAACTACACCCATGTTATATATTTAGTTAAATGTATCATAAATGGAGAATCTTTGAATGTGGAAAATGTCAAACCAAAATAAGGCTGTTCCGGCAGCATGCTGGTCATCACTTCACCCGACACTTCCCCTGCAGCAGCGGTCACAGGCATTCAATATTACAAATCAGAAAAAGCCAGTGTTTATGTTGATGGTGTTGTTTGCTTTTTTTTAGGTCCTGTATAAGCATCAGTATTCATTTCAGTCTGTTTCATAACCAGTGAAAAACCTTTTAAATAGTGTCATCAATTTGGTCTTTTGTGTGCTGTCTTGTAGACTGTCCTGTGAGGTGTCCTGTAATCGTAATATGTGTTTAATGTTTTATACCTGCCTTAGGACTGCTGATGAAATTTGGCTATTGTGGGCATATTGACATAGACGCATAGTGCTGATATGTTGATTATTGATTGCAATGAGGTGTTGATATAATAAGGTTTAATGATTAAGTTAGACGAAGTAACATTTTGATGCAGATTTTTTGAGTGGGCTTGGGACAGAAGAGGAGAATCTTCATCTACAATGTGTAAGAAGTTTGGGTGTTTTTTGAGTCATTAGTGTGCTTGGTGGTTGGACGTACAAAACACAACAATGAATATATCTAACTAACTGTGAAGAAATGAATATAATAGGTCAAACAAAATATGGTAATAACATTAAAGAAACAACGAGTAAATTCAAGTGAATATAAGATCTGAAACACCAAAGTGTGATGAAATAAAATGTTTTGATCAAATACCTAAATACTTCTAATTCAGAATAACTTTCAGCACTTCTAGCAGAGTGACAATCTAGCAGTTTATTTCTGCTTTTAGTTGAGTGAACCATATACGTATATATATATGTGTAACCAATGTAGTATAAATATAATACACTCTGTTCCAGTGGTCACGTGCATTTGTTTGGGAACATGAAGTATAAGAGTGGAGGCGGAGCAATTTTCACTCCAGCAACTTAAATCTAAATGACTTCCTGAGCGGAGTTAAAAAGGGATGTATACATGGAGGACAGCCAGATAAATAGGATTGTCGTTTTATGATTGAGTTTAGGAGTCCTCGGGTGTTACACAAGTCACCTTTGCTACCACAGCTGCTGTAATGTTGTCTGGAACACAAGATAAACATGTATATGTGTGGTTGGAAGCGTGATGTTGTGACCGCAGTGTTTGCATGACTGAATCTGGTATTTTGGTCATGGCTGTAGGCAGCACTGGAGGAGTTCAGGAATGTGTGACCACAGGGCACTTTGGCCCCACGGCTGCATGTCTTCCTCTCTTGTCTGGGGCCGAAGACACGGACCATCACACTCCTGAACGCCTCCTCCAGGTCCACTGTGTGACAAACCGCAGCCGACCGTCACCCACGCACAAGCTTAAAAAAATGACAACCCTCTGCTCCGGACGGCTGCTGCTGCTTCAGAAGTGCACTAAAAATGGAGCAGTTTCCCTTTTTGCTTCACTTCAGAAGGAGTCGTGATTGTTTCCGCCCCAAATGTGGGCGATTGTGCGGCTGAGGACATGTCATGTTCATGTCAATCGCCGGATTGGACTCCGTACCTCTGTGATCTGAGGAGCTGCAGCCTCAGACTCCTGCTGCCATCTTCTGGACTGGTTCACTGAATTCACTCCAACAAATGTCACTCTCATCGCCTGCAAACACAGAAACAGAAATGTCATAACAAAATGATGTTGCATTATTTTATCAGCTGGGTTGAAACATTCAGGATAAGATGAGAGTAAACTTTACCTGAGGGTTAGAGCCACTGTATGTGTATTTATGTACAAAAAAACACATTAATATCCGAGTATACAATTTGAATTGGCAAAAGAAATCCAGAAGAGCATTTATAGATCTTTCTGACATGTTCACAAACATTGTTTACATTCTACTTTATATTCTTAAATATACGGTATAGTTTAGTGAAAATGATTTTATTTCCTTTAAAAGATATTTAGAGTGAGTGATGTTTATTTTTCCACACACCTTCATATGTGGCTGCTTGGTACTGTCGGGGTGGTATGATGAGTTATTACATGAGCCTCTCAAAAAGGTCTTTGACTGGTGAGAGGAAATATTTACTAAGAAGCACAGGATGCAGAGAGTCACCACGTGGCAGGTAGAATATGTTATCCTCACCATTTACTAACTGGAAAAAACTGAGGGCCAAAGAGGGGAATTTCAGTCTGATATGTGTAATTAAGGCAGATTTGTGTCTATGAAAAAGTAGAGACAAACCTATAACGAGCCTAAAACTGACTCTATTATTTAAGTAAATGTTGTAGAATATTTAAATAGTGAATAAACTTTTTGAAATGTGTCGCTATTATTTTGTTTTAAAAAGATGGCCATTAAAAGGGAATATATTCAGTGGATAAAAATAATGTGTGCGCCCTCTGCTGGACAAACTGGGTAATGATTAATACACTGTTTCTTCATGACTGAAAACACAAAATATATTTCTATTGTAACTAATGGTGCTGCTGTAATATGATGCTAATTTATTTAAGTGATAAGATGTCATTGAGAAATTAAATATGGTTACTCGCTTAACTCTGCATTCTGTCTCAGGTACATTTACTTTATTATTATTAACTAACAAATACTGTAACGATTCTATTTTCTTTCCAACAGAAAATAAAGTTTCTGGCCGGATTTAAGCAAAGCCCTTTTCCCTGATCCGTAAACCCTTTTCTTTTTTTCTTTTTCTTCCTTCAATCTTTATTTATAATTAAAGTATGGCTGTTACAGTTATGACAATGTACAGACCGAGCATGACTTAATGAACAATGAACAAAACACAACAGAAAACATGTACAAATAAATACAAAATGAAACATAAAATAAAAGGCAGAGGTGTAATCTGGAATCAAAATCTTTAAGCTTGTTTAAGCTTGTTTAGTTCTAATATTTTTAATTGTTTTTTTTTTTATTTGTTAATTAATTCATGAAAATAGAAGAGCGTGGTTTGAATCTACATGTGTGTATATATTGTTTGGCCAACATAATTATTGTATTGTACATTTTCCCCTTTTTTCTATCCTCCATTGATACAGCTAGGACTCCAACCCATAGGCTGTAAACCAACATATTTAAGAGAAGCAGATTCGACAAAATGTTCTTTTCAAGAAAAACATTTTTTGACCCTGGAAATAAATTCCCATTTTGAACAGTATGATAGCAGACAATATGCGGGAGTGTTAGTTTTATTTTTCTTTTGGGTACTTTTTAAGACCCTTTGTGGTGATTTATGAGAAAACGAATCAGCTTCCGGTTTACGTAAAATTGGTCAACAACGCGTCACGTCCCTTCGGTTCAGGCGGGCTCGTTGAAAGCAGCAACTGTTTCAGCAGCTCAGATGTGTGATAAAAGTCACGTTTATTAGCTGTTTTTCGCGTGAATACGTTTAAGTAGATGAATGTAAACATTTAAAGCAAGGCCGACTTAAGCTAGCGCAGCAAAGACGAGCTTTGGTATCAGTGTTGACGTAACAGCTAGCTAACCTGAAAACGTTGTTGTGGTTGATGTTTGCTAGCTGAAAAAAACTCGTTTTCAAATCCTGATTTCACAAACAATGGACCGACCAGCAAGGTTTGCAAACAGCTTTTGAAACCCTTAAACATATGCTATGATAATGTGAATGTCTCTAACGCTGATATGTTTCTTACTTTACACACAGGAAGGCAAAGGTGGTGAACTACTTTGAAGCCAAAGACTTTGATGATGGTGAGACGGTTTTTTTTAATGATATTATTTTATTGAGTGAGTACCTCAGTGCATTCAGTGTTTCAACATAATTAGAGTCGTAGTTTATTCTTTAAACAATCTAATTGTATTTGTTTAACTGTTATTTAACAATTACTATACAGTTAAATTTTACTAATATTTGACAAGCGACTCACTAAAACATACTTCAGTCTTTTCATCGTCTGTTATATAAGCTGGATGAGCTGGTCAGAATATTGTTGCCAACCTGCAGCATTATTTGGGAGTGGAGAAGTAAAGGCGGTCTTTTCTGTTGCCAGTAGGTGCAACTCATACATAAATACATACATGTTTAGAATCGTCCCTTTCTCACCGCTAACACATCTTCATGTTCTCTCTCCATGTTTTTCTCAGATGAGGATTTTGCCTGTGCGAAGGCTCCACCCAGTAAAAAGGCGAGGGAGGATGTAAAGCAGGAGCACAGACGGTCTTTGAGCAAGTCCTCCAGTCTAGAGTCCAACTACCAAACCTCAGTGAGCCAGAAGAGCAGGTGATATACAAGAGAATGTGACATAGCGTTTTTTCGTGTCACGTCACATGATCACACGCTGGCTGTCCACACTGCATCTCTTAAAGATTTCATTCTTTGCTCTGTGAATTTCAGTTTCTCTATTGCAAACAGTATTGACATCTAGTGCGTTTGTATTGAAGGTGGACAAACTGAAGTGTGGTGCTTTGTGTTGACAAGCTATTGACTCAAATCATAACGCTCAAAGGCTCGTCAACAAACAGCTTGCGGTGAGCTAATCAAAGTTTTCCTCCGTGTTGACACGAGTCTAAGCACAACAACACGGATGTGGATATTATTAATGCACCACTATCTCCACTTTGTTAAACAAGCTCACAAGCTCTGTTGAGTGAGAAGTGCAAGTGCCTTGTAGAGCGCCCTCCTTTCTTGTCCATGTCTATGCGAGCGACAGAAGGGAAAACAGAAACGGAGCGTCAGGGTAAAAACAGCAAGCCGCCGTTCGTCGCTTGCAGGCTGTTAGGAGAAGCTGTAAGGTGTTAAGGAGTGGTACTGACTTGAATGGATACATTTGTATAATGTCCCTAAATGTATTGAGTCCTGTTTGTCAGGCAAGTCTGCTGCTTGGAAAGAACGACATTGACATCACATCACTTCTCTTCTAATAACAAGGACAAAATGAACAGTATGTTAGGACACTGTTAGCATTAGATGGGTGTGTGTGAGTTCTGGGATCAAGGCCCTGGTTGCACCTCGCCCTTGTAGATAAACAGCTTTGATACATAAACAATCACATTTCAAAATGTAACATGATTCATAATTTAGTCCTTACAAGATTGAATAAATACGTCAGCTGTGTTTTCATGGCGTCTGAGTGAAATGAAAGTTGATTCTAATTTTACAGAAGACCACTGGATGAGCGGTTGCAAGAGCGAGATCTGGAAGCAGCGATAACACTATCCATGCTCAATAGTGTGGATGAGAAAAAGGACCAACCTCTGCCCACTGAAGGTAATACTGGATTTATAATCCTAAATGTCTGTTGTGAAAGAGCTGTTGACTAAAAATGTGTGTGCTTCCACTGGCTCCGCTCCGCTGCGTCTCAGCTCCGGCAGCCTGAAGCCTTCCGTAACAGATACACAAAGCTTCTGTTTTCGCCGGATGCCAGAGCACGGCGCATCAATTTACCACCGAAAAGATCGAGCGGGACGGGAAGTCGGACACAGAAACACTAAAACATCTGGTTTATTTTCAGAATAAAACACTCTGTTTTGACGGTTCAGAACAATGACCTTATATGTGTCTGTTTATGTGTTTTAAACGGTTTTATACCGCACTGAGAACGCAGCCTGTGGGTGTTGACGGACGAGGGTGCACAGAGCCGTAACGGACCGGACCGGACACGCAGTGCACAAACGTATCTGGTGGAAGTTCTGGGTTCTTCTTTAACGCCTCGTTTGCACTAACATATGTGACTGGTGTCTGCAGATCTGTAAATATACGGATGATGCCACTAGTGTCCTACGCAAGGTCGTGCATTTCTTAACGAATGGGTTATAGAAACCTGATTGAAGCTTCCTGAAGCCCTGGGGGAGAGGCTCAGTTTTATCAAACTGATAAAGAGGATGACTGTATTTCATATCAGACTGATAAAGACTGTTTATAAAGTATAACCATGTTTTAACAGGTTCACAAAGCGTTAAAGCTAAACAAACAAGTTATTTTTAATCATACAAACTTACTTTACAATCAACATCGGCCACTGAATCGAAGGAAATAGCCTCTCAGTTAGCTAAGCTAGCACACCACCATACAGTCTCTCTGTAATCCAACGCAGAAGTTCAGCTTTTTAAACATACATGATGTTTTGTGACCTAAATATTACGCAGGGGAGGACTATCGGTTGACTTTCCTCTGTACATATACGTCAGTGGAAACAAGGCTTTATGTTCCTTATATATTTAATTTTTCTAGGAGATGGCAAGGTTCAAGTTCCAGTCGATGAAAATACAGATCCAACTTCTCTGCACATTTCCAACTGCAGTGTGGACATTGCAGTTTTAGGTAAGTTGTTACACACACTACAGTGTCTTGACTTTAATGTAGTTTGATAAGGATAGAAAGAGTTTGAAAATGATCTGCGGCTCTTTAATGTTTTTTCCCCCCTCAGGTCTTGATGAGATCACTTCAGAAAAAGGGTCACTTCCCCCTTCCAGACAGAAAAAGGCTGCGGCCGAGGATCAGTGGAAAAAACCTGCTGAAGAAGATGAAGACTATGAGCCAAAACTGACACCAGGTAGTCACCACGTTACGTTGTTCCTCCTTCTCTCCCCTTTTGTCTACTTTTTCGTTGGTAAAATTACAATAATGCATTTCCAGATTCGGAAAGTGATGAAGATTTCAGTGAACCAGCTGAGAGCGACGATGAGGAGTTCACAGTGAAGAAGGTCAGCAAAGCAAAAAAGAAGGAGAAAGTTACCAAGACAACACAGCCTCAAACTGCATCGAAGAAAGAAAAGCAACCCCCCAAATCATCGAAACCAAAACCACAGGCAGCAGGTTGGTTCATCGAAGACGATTGAGCTTGTGCATGTGCTCATAATATGATGAGGTCGTTATTAAGAGAACTGTTCTGTTCCCCACAGCAGCTTCACCACCAGTGAGAAGTCCTACAACGGCAAAACTTGCTCCCAAAAGACCTGCTCCGACACCTGTGGTCCCCAAGTCGAAGCCTGCAGTGTCTCTGAGCCCAGCAGGGGGCAGAGTACCCAAGTGGAACCCACCAGGTGCAATAAATCAAAACTAAAGCTATTTTCACACATGCACAGGTTACCCCTGAAATTTTCCTGAGTAGCTTGTTCACACATTCACACATGAAGCTCACCCCAAAAATGTCAGGAAGTTTTGTGCATCTGTGCTGTATATCACAGACATTTACTGTATGTTTCACTAACATGAATTGAATGCTCATTAGATTACTCTTTTATCCCTCAGCTCAAATCGGTAGAAGTCCCACCTCTGAGAGTCTTGCTGGAAGGTCCCCAGGTCAGGGTCTGCGGCTGGGACTGTCCCGTCGGGTGCGAGTCAAACCTCTGCACCCGAGCGTTACGAGCCACTGACTGAAACATCTGTGGGTGCAGCTTGAGTCGGCGGAGTCCAGTTCTTGTTGTCCTTTTAGCTTTATGTCTTATTCTAAAGAAGATGTTTGTAGGTAATTGTCATCTTTTCTTTACATGATGTTGTTTTACATGAGGCTCTAAACTTTGAACACATATGCACCTTCAGTTTGATTTGGCCAAACAGTAAAAAAAGTCCAGGAACAGGGACGAGGCTTTGTTGACTCTCACAGTGTCATCGTCACATCCATATTCTTCACGACGAGTTCACTTCTCGCATTCAGGAAAAATGTGGTTTGTCCCTTTTTTTAAATCTCCTAATTTGTCCCCTTTGTACTATTCTGTCCAGACTGTATATTATGTACATATATATGATACAAATAAAAATGTAAAAGCAGATGAATGTATTTATTTTAAAGAGGGCATATCAAATTATTTTGTCTTTCTTTTTGTAATGACACGAGTTGTAGCAATTGTTCCACACATGAATTCATAACATAAAGTAAACAAAGGTTTGTCTAAATCTTCAATACTTACAGATACCAACTGTTTTTTTTTAATGATCAAGATAATCAAATAATGCACCGTTTTTTTTAAACAACAGATCTTCAGTTTTATTTTGAAACAAAAGCTGCCTCGAGCAAAAGAAAGAGAGAGATGCTTTGGTCCATTTGTACTCACAGGTCGGCATACATGTATGTGTGACGTTTCTCAAATCCTTCTGGCGTCTCTTAAAGACGCAACAGTTGCGATTACATGAGCAAAGGAGGTGACACTGTCTGAATTGCACAAATGCATTGGCAATTGCATTTGTGCAATTTAGCTTGTGCAGGAGTTAGCCTGCAATTATTGGTTGTAAAAAAAAAACACAAGAAATGAAACAACATATGGTGCATCAGACTTCTGTTGTTGTTTCTGAGGCTGTTCAGTAAGACATTGAGTTTTCACAGATTTATATTTTACAGTGCTGAAGGTCAATGATATTCCTATCTTTTACAGCGGGACAAAAAGCCAAAGTAATCTATGTCCCCTGTGGATGTTTGTTGTAGGATCATGTAGTTCAAGGATGTCTAGTCCTGTTTGTGGTTCAGAAGCTCATGAATGCCCTCCAAGTGGGCGGGGTATCAAGAGTTCAAACATGTTATAAGAAGCCAACCACAAGCCTCAGCTTTAACTCCCCTGAGTCATTAAAGACTTGTATCAGTGCAACCGTATGACACGGAGGACGTTACGGAAGACAATCATTATACAGATGTAACCTCTGAACTAAGGGACCAATATTTCCTCTCATAGTTTCACAATTCATCGGCTCAATTAGTCTAAGGAACAGTTTCTCACTGAGTATTTTGATTCTCCTCCATCCATTCAGTGACTCCCACCATCTTTGTTTTGTCAAATTATTAGTGTGCTTGAGTATTCAGGAGCATGTGCAGATGTTTCTGTGAGAAAACAGAACAAAAAGAGACAGAGCTTTTTCATGTCTTTAGGGGCAAACGATTAAAATGAGCATTTACCTTTCAAACGTGGACGCCCGGTGCACAGGACTGTCAGTCCTTAAATCTTGGTTCAGAACAACGTGTCTCCCAGCATGGATCACAAACCTGATGTACCGCTGGGTAGCCTAGCGGTTATGTTGTGCGCCACAAGTGCAGAGGCTGAGGTCGTCGTTGCAGCAGCTGTAGGGTCAAATCCGACCTCGGCCCTTTGCTGCATGTCTTCCCCTGCTCTCACCTCCCAACATTTACATTCTCTCTTCAGCTGTCCTGTGTAAAAAAGGCAAAAACATCCCATAATTATCTCTTTTTTATATATATATTTAAATTGCTACTCATGTAATGACTTAAACATTTTTTTCTTTATTATTTGCATTTGCTTCTGACATGTTTGAGGTCAGGGCCAAAGACTTATGACAAACAAGATCTGGACAAGGTGAACCCTTTAAAATGTTCTCTTTTTTGAGACAAAAAATACACGCACATCCTGATTAAACCTTTAAAAAAAACAGTAAGACAGTCTGTCAGCAGAGAGGCTGAGCCATATTATCACAGCAGCTGTAGAGTTGCGCCTGTCCTTGTTTACCTGGAGAGTAATGCTGGTTTTCTCTCCTCCCAGTTTACTAAAGCTAATGGTAAACATCCTGCATCCGAGGTGGAATGAAACAAAGAGATGTAGAGAAAAAAAAAACTGCTGTCCAAACAAATGTTTAAGTCAACACTTAATGCCACAGCCTGCTTCAAGGCCATCCGTCCTTCCTCCAAAAAAAGAGGACAGAACGACTACATTCCCCAAAGCAGCAGAATGAGATCTGGTGGGATTAAAGGACTTCTTCTCCTCTTGGCCGGCAGCGCGGCTCTGTTTTACCTGTTCTCCATCAAAAGAGAAGTCCACATCCACTCAGAGAGGCTGCAGAGGGCCCACAACAATGACTCCCTCAGGGGTCAGGGGATGCTCAAGAGGATGGAGAGGATGGAGGCAGACATCAACAGGCTGCGTGAGTCCTTCTATAAGAGTACATGTCTCTGTTGTGGGATTATTAGGTTTATCTTATTTTAAAAGTTAAGATACTTTAAAGTAAGTGAGAAAAAGTGATTTATGCGTTAAGGAAGTAGTCGATGTAATCTGGGCTGAATTTGGTTGAAATCACTACTTTTACTGAAGCACTGATTTTGAGTAAAAGTTTGAGTGACTTGTGCTTCACTTAAAAAGTTCCACCTTTTTTAATTTCTTCTCTTCTCTTTGGGAGGCAAATCTTTGATTCTTCTCACTTTTTTGTGCAAAGAAAGTGCTGCACACAATAAAAAACAAACATATTTAGTCTACGATCATGTTTAATAAAGTAAAGTAAGATAAAGGGGAGTCTTTTAAAAGTCTTTCTGTTGATTGATTGGTTGTTTCTTTGACTTTGAAACGTTCACTTCACTATACCACCAGATCTGACGTCTTGTGTTGATTAACTAGCTCATCAAGGATTAACCCGAACAATAACCCTGACCACACCCCTGTAAAGACAAACACAGACAGTGGTTAAAGAAAATTAGTTTCTTTTGTCTCGAGGGGGGCGGAGGGGGAGCTGCTGTTTGTTCATTCCCTACCCAAAGAAGAGAAGTGTAAACAAGTCTCTCTTGTCTGTAGTGACTCTGGTGGGTAAAATTGAAGAGAGCGAACCGGTGGCAGAGAAGAAAACAGAGGTGAAGATGGAGAAGAAGAGGGCGGTGAGGAAACTGTATCCGAACTCGCCTCTGTTCAAAAAGTGGGGTGATGAGCTGTCAGAGGAGGAGCAGAAGGAGGCTGAGGAGTTGTATCAGAGTTACGGCTACAACGCCTTCCTCAGTGACCGGCTGCCCCTCAACAGACAGATCCCGGACACCAGACCTAAAGGGTGAGTCGCAATGTTACCCACACTCTACTTACTTTTAAAACTTCCTCAGTGGTCCAAAGAAACAAAATCTAATCAAAGGTAAACTTTCTTCTAACAAATACTGTGCTTTATGCATTTGTAGATCTATTTATGCATTCCTGGATCTGTGTGCAAATTTTCCATCTATTAAACCAATTGCTGATAATCTTGCATCAATAAAATCTACATAAAAACTGCCCTCGATGGAAAACAAAACTGCAATGTTTTTCCTTTCCACAGGTGTGCTGAGAAAAAGTACTCTGAGGATCTTCCCAGCATCAGTGTTATCTTAATCTACCTAAACGAGGCTCTTTCCATCATTAAAAGGGCGATCCGCAGCATCATAGACAAGACACCAGCTCGGCTGCTAAAAGAAATCATACTGGTCGACGATCACAGCAGCAACGGTATGTCTCCCTGTTTTTAGCTTTCAATCTAGTACCAGTCTGTTGTAGATTAGATTAAGCTGTCAAAGCCGACCCAAAGTTGAGTCTCAACTTTAGAAATCACATCAGTGGAAATTTTCTTGAAAATCTAAACTTGCTGCATTAAATTTTGTTTTTATTCTGGATGGTCAACACACCTTCAAGTATATTTCAGTGAAAAGGTTTGATGGTTACTAACAGGGGCATTAGAAAGATTAGCTTCTGTTGATTTCTTAAATGACACTTCTCACAGTGCAAATGGCTCACTATGCTTCTGCTCAGGTTTAAAAGGAGGTATAGCAATGCTAAGAGCTAATTAACTTGACCTAAACTAAAAGACACTCACTTTGTTTTGCTTTGATTTGACTACGGTGACAGTAGATTGAAATGTATGTGACAGTTTCCTGAGAAGAAGTCTGATGAAGAATGAAAGTTGTCTACCTAAATAGCTGTGCCTAGCATAAAGAACAGAAACGGGAAGAGATAGCTAGCCTTGTTACGGTATTGGTGTTTACGAGCCTTCGTAAACTCTCAAATTAACACTTTATATTTGTTCAAAAATCAGAGTAAAAATGATGCTATGCTAAGCTAACAATCTTCATCAACACAGATATGAGGTTGGGTTTGACGTTCCTGTCTAAGGTGTCTGAGGTGTATTAGCTGATTTAACGGTTACTAAATCTTTATCTTACAGAGGATTTAATGGTTAAACTGGATGAATACATCAACTCCATCCATGAGGTACGTCCAGGCCTGGTGAAGAGAGTCCGGCATTCACAGCAGCTCGGACTCACCCAGGCAAGACTGTCTGGGTTGAAGGCTGCTGTAGGGGACGTGGTGGCCATCTTGGATGCTCACATTGAAGTCCATGTGCAGTGGTTGGTTAAGTGTTGAGTGGTCTCAGTTGTTACAGCTCAGTTTTCTTTCAGGGTTGATAGAGATTATAAAACCTGTGATCCCTCTGTGTTTTGTGTGTCCAGGGCAGAGCCACTGTTAGCTCGCATTAAGGAGGATCGAACTGTCATATTGACACCAGTGTTTGACAAAGTCCATTTTGATGACTTGACACTGACTCCATATAGACCATATGCACATGGCTTTGACTGGGCTCTGTGGTGCATGTATGAATACTTCAGACCTGAGTGGTACGCTCTGAACGACGAGTCACAACCTGGAAAGTACGTTTCTCTTCTTAAGAGTCATTTTCACCAAAAAATGGAAATTTCTTCCACAGAATTAGCTGTGGAAGAAAAGTTGATTAAGACACATTTTTGTTTAATGAAATGAAGCTGGGGGAGTCAGATAGCTTGCCTTTATTTTTGGCTAACTAAGCTTTGTTGGGCCAAATTTTCAGATCTGTGACAGCGCAAGCTAGTGCTATAAGATTTCAGGAGGTAGGTTCAAGCTAGTGCTATAAGACCTCAGGAGAATTGTGTGTTTCCTTTGTTTTTATTCTCTCATTTTTTCTTCAAACTAGCTCTTGTTTTTCAAGTCAAATAAATGTATCAACATCCAAGTGACTTCTTTAAGCTAAGCAGTTCTCACCTTGAAAGGAAATTTTGTTAAACTAATCTTTGTAACAGGATTAGCTACGAGCGGAGGGTGATTTCTAAATCATATCACAACGTGTTCGTATTTCTTTGAGAACTAGCGATTCTCATATTTTTTAGAAGAAAATTTTCTCACAATCCTGACCTACAGTTTTTGTTTCACCTTGGCCCTGAAGCCAGGAAATTACAATATTTCAAAACCTTAGCAAATGGGGAAAAAGCTTAGGGGATTTTTTGTATTTGAGGATCCGACCCATTAATTATCTCAATAGGTTTTAATTAATTTCAAATTCCCTAATATGTCGTTTTATGTCATCAGGAGCCCCTCTGTCATGGGGATTCTTGTAGCTGATCGCAAGTTCTTTAGAGAGATCGGGAGCCTCGATGGTGGAATGAAAATATACGGTGGGGAAAATGTGGAGCTGGGCATCCGGGTAAGAGTTAGAGAAGCAGTATGCTATTGTTAGCATACTGTTAGCATCACATTATTTACAGTAAGTTAAACTTAAGTGATGAACATTTTAAGTGGAGCAGGTTCGCATGTTTACATTAGCATTTAGCTTGACATTTAGCGTCTCAGAGATGTTAGCATAACAGTAGGCTACGAATATTAAAAACACAGCACGTTTCTGACTCTTGCCGTTGTACAAGAGTGAAGCTAAAATACTGCTTATATACTGCGCTGGGTGACGTTACTTGGAGCCAAGACAAGCGCAGAAAGGAGCTTGCTGGTTGAACTGTGCAATTAACACCACGCTGCTTTCCGCTAACCAAAGCTTACACTTCACTAATTTGTACAGAATGTTTACGTCCTTAAATAATGTGAGAATCAAGAATGATGTATTTAGCTGTGTACGGGCTGTGGGCATCTTATGGTGGACAATGTTTCTTGCATATTTTCTTTTGCAATGTTAACCGTTGCTTAAAATAGTCTGAATGTGCAACATCTGTGTTTTAAGTGTCTTTACAAATGCAGTTTAAATAACCTTTCATGTGTTGGCAGGTGTGGCTCTGCGGTGGAAGCATCGAAGTTATACCGTGCTCTAAAATCGCTCACATTGAACGGAATATCAAGCCTTACCTTTCCGACTTAAGTTCAATGGTTAAACGAAATGCACTGAGGGTTGCGGAGGTGTGGATGGATGAGTATAAATATAATGTAAACCTTCTCTGGAACCTTCCCCCAGAGGTAAGAGACAACATTTTATTACTCATATCAACTCCTACATCCAAATAAACACCTTTGGCTACATATGAGTTTTATTATTATCCTATCCCACAGAATCATGGGATAGATATTGGGGATGTGTCTGAGAGGAAAAAGCTGAGAGAGAAACTGAATTGCAAGCCCTTTAAGTGGTATCTGGATCATGTTTACCCCATGTTGGATCATTTCAGTGACCTGCTAGCTTATGGAGTGGTGAGTAGAAGCTATACCAGACATGACGCTATTTAAAATCTGCAGCCTTCCTAAGGCTTTGTACTGTAAGGGTTCGATCGAGGATTTTTATCACCATCATAGTGAACCTCTAAGACCACGTAATTTGTGCTGTAAAAATGGGTATTTTATTGTAGGACCTGATGGAGATAAATGCCTTTCACTGCTAGCCTCAAGTGGACACTTGATGAACTGCAATTTTTTTGCACGTTTGCATTGCGTTTACTTTTTTTCCCCAACAAACAACCGGCAACAAGCAAATCCCATGAAAACACAAGACAGGCAAACATTGTAGATTATTTTGACACATTCTCGTTACTGTAAAAACTCACCAAAGCACAAAGTGTTTATTAATCTACTGCAGGAAACAGATCCAAAATGTTTCTCTGTTTGGGCAGCTACTGTATAAAAGTTCCATTTAAACAATTTATAAAATAAAAGTTATTTATGAGATGTTTATATAGGATTGGACTCTAGCAGGGGAAACAAAGAATCATGAATTATGATGTACACTTGTCAACTTTCTGCATGTGCAGTTCAGTAATAACACTTTGTTTCTGGCTTTTCATGCGATATGATTAAAAATCAGGGGACAAAAATGATAATTTGCATTCCTTTAATTGTACTTGGGGTTTGAGCCCACAATCAACATCATCAGTGCATTGTAATTTTGTTTGATGGATACTTTGAAGACTAACCTTGTGTGTTTTTGTCTCTGTTGACAGCTAAAAAATAAGCTGCAGCCGGATCTCTGCGTCGACCAAGGTGCAATGCCAGGAAACACACCCATTTTGTACCCATGCAATTACGCCTCCCCTCAGGTTTGATGAGAGATTCAACTGCTTGCAAACAAACTGCGCTTTAGTTCCAATTTTTTTCAGTATAAAACTGTTCTTTTGTGCAGCTCTGTTGCTATCGTGCTGATAGAAAACTCTTGATTGGTGGAATCAAATCTCACACGTACAATAGCAACCGCTGTCTGGTGGATCCATCCGACGGGCTCTACCCGGGACTTTACGAGTGCAAAACAGCTCAGAGAGAGAATTTTAACATGCTGTGGGACTTCAAACAGGTCGGTATGACAGTTTTATAGTCTGGATAGGCCAGTCCAGAGGAAATTAATAATTTTATTAATGTGTGTTTTTATTCCCAGGGCGGACAAATCCAAAACAGAAAAACAAACAGATGTGTTGAAGCTGCAATGGATGTAGACAGCAAGTACAAACTTGTTGTTCAGAGGTGCACTGGTCAGAGCTGGACCATACAATATCCAGTCAAAGAAACCTGGAAGGTTGGAGGACAGAAAGACGAGAAAAGTCCTGAGCCAAAGATCAACAATGAGTCTTAGGGACGGTTTTGGTATTCTGCTCTGGACGACTTGGATGTTCAAGACTTGTAATCGGAGAGACTCTGTGAACTGGATCCCTGCGACGGAAAAGGCTCCATTTTATTCAATCTTATTTTTGAACTTAAGTTTTTTTGATGAATGTTACCAGTGTTGCGGTGTTGCGTAATGATTATAGTTTTTGTTTTGAATTCAAAAAGTCCCGCATGAATTCTCAGATGAAGGTTCAGGATTTTCTGTAATTCATCAGGAGGCTAATTCGTTGTTCTATTTTAGTTTTAACAGGTTAAGAAAAAACTCCTCATATACTCTGACATCAGACGAGTATATCCTCTCCAAAGATGTCTTTTGTTTAACTCTTTCCTGCCTGTTTCTCCAAGGATCCAGTGAAGAGTTCAAATAAAGGCTGCTGGTTGCCTCTAGATGTTTGCTAAGACTTAATACTGTTAAAAAACATCATTCAAGTCAAACAGGATACATAGAGATTTTGCTGGTCATGAATGATCAACGATGAAAGCGTCCCATTTTTTCTGCCACATGGCGAGACCTGTTTCCTTCAGATGAGCTGGCAGGGAGCTGAACCTGCAGGAGAAAGAAAACTTTAGTGAGAATAATATCCTTAAACCGAGAATTCATTTTAATGCTGCGAATACAAATAGAAAGGTTCATTCTTGTTCTACTAAGACATATCAATGTTTTACACCAGTTGTTCTCAATACAGGACTATTATTCTGGTTTTAGTAAATTCTATCAAACAGGAGTAAAATATGGATGCCCACAGCGGACATGCATCCATGATGATGAGATTTTAATGGTTGTTTCCTCCGGATCTTGACGTATACGTTTCTTAAGCACAAACAGAGAAATTAGCTTTATTTAGCGTAATTAGTGTCGGCAACGACAACATGGCATGTTGTTGTCTGGCTTATCACAGTGGCCGGCCTCTTGTTTTGTTTTCTTGATTGCCAGAAAGTTATCACAAGAAACAATCTTGTATAATGAGGTAAATAAATCAAATATGATTGGAAAACCAGCTTTGTTATCCAGATATAACAAGAGAAATCAGACATGATATTGAGACAACGACCTAAAATGACCTGTTATGATGAGAAAATGGAGTAAATAAAATGTAGGGATGGATGTCTGCTCTGGGCCTCTGTTTTAAAATATTTTCAGCTGGGGATAAACAAACATTTGGGCCCAAGTATTTTACTTATGCTCATTGTAACAAAGAAACGTATGGACTTATACACACTTTGCAGGAATCTCCTGCAGGATCATATTTGTTTTGAGAAATCTGCATAAAATCCACGGACACACACACGAGATAAAGATCATACGACTCTCACCTGATAGAGTTAGCAGCAAGCTCTTTCAGAGTGCCCAGATTTGCTTTTAACCCTCCGATGCCAACGAAGGCTTGATAAAAATCGTAGGAGAGGCCTGTGGTGCCGAACATCGACGGGTCATCAGAGCTGATCACCATAGGGTGGCCCTCCGACATCAGCACAGCTGCAGGGTGGTTCCGAAGGTCCGACACCAGCTTCAGCACCTGAAGGTGGGACGTTAAAAACAACCAGGTAATACATACAATAAAATACTTTCTGGAAACTTCTGAAGAGGTTGCTTGTTTGGGTTTAATTTGTTCTGCAAATCCTTAAGGGAACAGGTTGGGTTCATCCAAGGTTGGAGGGTCCTTGATTTGGGATTGAATTTCACTTAACATTCTGACAATACAACTGCAGAAGATCCCTTTTTGTATAGGGTGTCTATAAAAGAAGAGTACAAATAAGTTCAATTAAGTAAATGAGATAAAATGTGTTCAAATGGACAAACTTTTCATCCCGATCCAACAACCTCCCGGACTGGTAGTAACGGCTAACACATCAAAGTCTGCGTGGGCTTATTCTGCAAGTCCAGAGGCCATTAGGCCATATTTTGTTATAATTTGCCAGTGACAGTGGGTTTTCTGACCTGGTTTGAGATGGGGCACAGCTCCACGGCCACGTTTCTTTTCCTAGAAAGTTCTTTGGCCAGTGGATGGTGTGCCAAGGCATAGCCGTGCCCAATGCGTGTGGTGTTGAACAGAAGAGCGTCAAGGATGTTTTGATCCACATCTGTGCCTTCAACATCTAGAAGCAGATTCATTAGAATAAAAGTATATTTTTGGAAGACTTTTGAGAGTAATTTTGTTTTAATCCGCTCACCTGTCTCCCCTGCATGAAAGAAGTACGGTAGTGTGACACCCAGTTCAGCAGGCAGAGAGAGGGCCTCCCTGAAGAACCAAAGAGTCCTCCCACTGTCCTCCCTGCCAACCTGCCAAACCAACAAGACAAATCATTCTTTACGAAACAAGTGCTGAGGATGTTTTAAAAAAGAGGTTCATCAAGATTGATCACTTCCCACCATATCAAATCCTGCGACAACATCTGGGAAGTCCTTCTGCAGCTGGATGGCCTCTTTCACTGCTGCTTTGACATCAGATACACCCAAAGCCCTGAAGAACAACATGTAGAATAGACAGAGAAGCTAGAAAATCAGACAAACAAAGACCCTGCCCCCTTTTTGGACAGCCAGTTTTTAAGATTTGAGTCAGCCCAATAGCTAGCATCCGATCCAGATGATTTTAGAACAACCAGGCTCAGAAGATATATATTTTTAATTGCTGTTTGCACTGGTTGCTCAAATGAAGGCCAACAAAATCACAAAGCTTGTGAATCAGAAACATCAGTAACAAAGCAAACATTATCAGTATAGCATCCAACTATGTTAGCTATGCCAGTTCTCCGCACCTCAAGACCTTAAATCATATACCTTTTATGTACCAAAAATGTAGGCTACTTGTTTCTTTTATCTGCAGTAGCATACCATTAAAATAGTATGGCTGCCACAAGCAACCATTGACTATGTACAGGCTTTGCTAGCAGCTACTGATTAAGAGATGCATTGTGCAGTGCTAGCTAGAGTGTAGCCTAATGTTTAAGCTAATGTCAACTCTAGAAAAATGTAGGCAACCACAGTTTTTTCTAAATTACGGATTTTAAGGCTGCACTTTTTAAATCTAAAGTTAAGATGTGAAATGGATAAAGATATAATAAAGCAGTTTTAATGTACAACAGTAGCCAACAGAGCAGACACAGGAAAGTCAAAACATGGACACTAGCCAAGCGCTAGCTTGTTTCTAGGTTTTTTGCTAGTTTTTAATATCCTGTTAGCCCATAAAAGGTGAGTGTGGTTGGTTGTAAAGCATGGCTGGAATAATAATCTACAGTAGATAATGTTTTTTGTTGGTACTGGTATTGGAGCTGTATTTGCTATCACCCTTTTCTCAAGCCTGGGTATCTAGAAACACGCAATGGATGTAAAAGTGTATTTTTGTAATGTCTTTGAATGGGCCTCTTGTTCTCAAGTAAGAAAGAAAATAATGTGTAACTGAGCATTTTACAAGAGGAAATGTGTCTTCTTTTATGTTTTTTGAACCAGTAAATACGGTTGGCCTACCTGTGTACAGAGATTATGATACGGGCCCCGAGAAAGTCAGGATGATCTTCAATAAATTTCTTCGTAACTTCTTGAAACATTTTCACAGTCCAGACTTTGTCATGAATGGTTCCATCAAGCTCGTATGTCTGAAACACATTAAGAGGTTCATAATTTTACAACACAGAAATATTAGACCTACTACTACTGATATTGTGGTCCTTAAGGAGATGGGGATCAAGTGTGAACAAAAAAAATAACTCAAACCCTTGAGAGACCGCTCCTAAGTTCCAGATACATGATGTTGTCATGCCAAAGCTCCCCCAGGCCCTTGTAGAAGTAGTCCCTCAGCACAGGCGCATGTGTGATTAGCCCTGCAGTTGCAATGAAGGCTTTCTCAAACTTCTCCCATACGACATCCTGGTTTGGGTACTCTCCCTCTGGATCCTCAGTGAAGAGTGTGAGGTGCTGCATTAAACTGAAAAGCACCCAAAGGTCACTATTCTGTTCTCTCATCATATCGTTATTAAACATGTGAAGGACAGTGATTTCTTACCTGTTATCAAAGCTAGTAGGGTCTCCTATTTTTGCTCTCAAGGTTTGAAGAAGCTGCCAATAGAAGCAGTCCCACCGTGGAAAGGGCTGGCGGTCGGAGAAGAAGAAGCGGACTGAGTTGTCCCATGTGAAGCAGATGTAGCAGTTTGGCCTGTAGGTGATGTTTTTCACCAGCCACTCAACATTGACCAAAGTGGAGCTGTGGATGTGGAGGGCTGCACCTGTCACCAAAAACATCATCAAAACAAGTTCCTGCTTACATACAGTACATACATCGAAAAAAAGAGATACATACATGTTGTTGTTTTCGACATAGGTATGTATTCACACTACACACATGGAGACAGACACAAATGCACGCACACACACATGCATACATACCCATACACACATACAATACACAATTGTATTCTGACCTTTAGGCATCCCCTGCAGCAGTTTGAAGATTGAGCTCTTCTCAATGAACGGCTTGGCTTTGAAGAAGTGAATAGCAGGTAGGAACTGGGCAGCAGACATCTCCTGCTCCTTTAATCGATGGAGGTAAGCATCCAGCTTCTGCTCGGCTGGTGTCAGGGTCACTCTGCCTCCCGTCTGTCTAGAAGCCTCCTGACGCATCAGCAGCTCCCTCTGAGCAGGGTCAGGCATCGCATCAGTAACTCTTACAAACCACAGGAGGGACACAATAGTGACCACAGCCTGGAGTAGGAGCACCATGTCCGTATGCGCCACAAGAGGGAGCTACAACGTCATCACACACCATTTACAGGAAGAGCAGGATTACTGTATTTTCTTCTGTAAAGATAAAAATACTGTGTTACATATAAACTAATGACATTAAACTTCTTCCTCCTCGTAGGAAGTTTTTGCTTTAGTTTCTATTAGTGAGTAGATATATTTGACAAACTCCTTTTAATGTCATCAGCACGATTACACGCTGCTCAGGTCGCATTAGTGTTGACAGAGACCATTCAGTAGCCCTAACATGACTGCTTCCTTGGTCAAAATAAACCATGAGATAAGTAGAGGTTAAGAGATTAATGAGCGTGTTAAACAAAACTAAACAAGCAGACGTCTTAAAAACCAATCTAACCACTTTAAAACGTTAAAGACTTACTGGTATAAGGAGCCTCTTCTGTCCGGTGTCCCAGCCCTGCCGTCCTGTCAGAAGACTCCGCTTGTTTTCCACAAAAACTTCTGCTTTCAGTCTGGCTCGTCAGCAAAATACTCGCAGGAACTGGATAATTGGGGCATTTTTGTCTGACAAATACCATGTGATAAACTAATGAATAAAGCATGAATGACCAGTGATGCAAAATTAAGTACAAAAAAAAACCTGGAAATCTCTCAGCAACAAAAAAAAGAGCAGAAAAAGATACTAATGATTTATATTTTATTGGGTTTTACATTTCCACAATAGTACATTTTCAGTTTCAAACACAATCAACAAAAGAAAAGACAAAAAAACAAGAAACAAAACAACCACACATCTGTATAATTTAATCTGGAAACCTCATATACATACAGTGCACCCTTTGGAATGATAACTCCCACACTTTTAATACAGGACATCAATAAATTAACTCTGTGAGGTCATGTGCGCCATTCACTTATGTCTTAAAGATGCAGTTTTTTTCCCCCACTGTGATTGGTTGGAGCAGACACCCATTAGCAACACAATGCCCCATACAACTTATACTGTGGGGTAAAGGTTATGTAACTGTGAAAATGGAAAGACAAAGATGTCTTTGTAATGAAATCTGGTCCAATTAGAGCACAACGTGTTAAACATCCAGCCAATCCCATCCTACCTGACTAATCGTTGTAAACTCAGACCCTATGAATGGGCAGCAGTAAAGTAAACGAGTCATTACGACTGTGCAGAATGAAGGATGCACATCTGTAATGTTGAGTTACAGCTTCTATGATGTCCCTCGATGCACAGAAATATACAGCAATACATCAATCACACAACAACGATTGCGTCTCTTTCGCTTCAGAAAATCGGTTTCACAGACAAGAGGAATGACGTCTTTCATGTGACAAAATACAAAACAAAGAGATGGAGTTTTTCTCATGAGCTTCCTCAGTCCAGAAACTTGCGGTTCGGGTTGGCACCGAAGAGAGCCACTCGGACTTCAGGCATCATCTGCGAACACAGGAACACAGAGTTTATAAGTACGACTAATCGTTTTCTCCGTCAATCGTTTGGTCAAAAAAATAAAGTGTAAAACTGACTCTCGCTAAGAACTAAGGTGACATTTCAATATTGCTAAGAGTATTTTTGTGAACCAGGAGCTGAAAACCAAAAGATGTTCGGATATATTTGGTTTGTTTTTTTAAGTTTTATTTGTATGCCTTTATTTAGAGACAGGAAAGTGGACAGAGTCAGAAATCGGAGAGAGAGAAAATGGGGAATGACATGCAGGAAATGTGCCACAGTATGGATTTGAACCCGGGCGGCCCACTTGGAGGACTACAGCCACTATTCTACTGGCGCCGCAAAAAAAAATGTCTTAACTTGTTCTTCACTGGGAGAGCCTCGTTACGACAGAACATGAGACAAGTATTTAATAAAGCAGGACTCGAGCTTCTCACTCAGTGACGACAGTCATGACTCAGAGAGACATTTACAGGATATACTTGATCTCTGCTGTATTTATTTGTCCTTCAAGTAAGATGAAGAAAAACATCTCTTACACTTTCTTCTTCATAGACTGTTGTGTTTTATTGTCACCTTTGTTTTATAATTGTTGTTTTGACATGATGTAATCTCGACAGACTTCACATGTGTGACGAATGAAAAAGTGCCAAACAATAAATGAAGAAGACCAAACACATAATGTTTCCAAAGTTGTGCTAACGTGCGAGCTACGCTAATCTAGTTCGGTCAAAAGCATTCGTTTTAGCGGCTCAACTTCATTTAGGAGTTTATTCAATTTTACACCAATAGCTGTTTGTTTCTTAAAGTGATTATTGTGTTCCTTTGACCTTAAGTTCGGAAAACAACCGTGACAAAAAAAATCTAATAAAAGAAAAAAGCCGTAAAACACACAAGAGTGTTTGTGATTTAATAAGCTGCCGTATCAAGTGCATGACCATGTTTCAGCCACAGTGTACAGAGATCATGTTTCAGTGTGTCATGAACGCATCGTGCTCTTACACAGATGTTCTTTTGACTGATGTACAGTCTTTGGCTTTAACCCAGTGTTCCCCACACAGACGATACCTGGGCGGGTCTCAAATGTTTCAAATACAGGATAAAAGAATAAGAGTGACATTTCACTTGCAGCTCTTCACATGATGGATATCATCGAGCTAAACGAAAGCTTCACTGATGTTATCACCGTCACATTTCATTGATCTAATTTATTAAAGACTTCTTCGGATCTTCAGAGAATTTACAGAAACCCTGAGAACAACAAGAACTTCTCCACAGGAGATTCAATTAAAAATTGCTGGTTAAGAATAGATCGATACAGACACAGTCTTGTTCAACAGGAGGCTGAAAACTGAGCGGAGATTATATTTATTTAAAAATCTGGACTCAAGGATAAGAGAGACATGAGCTGTGTTTCTGTTCCCTACCTGCTGAGCCATGAGGTCCAGTCTGCTCTCCAGGGTGTTGGACACCTTGATTTTCCCGTCAGCGTTGTAGAGCTCGACACCTCCAGAGCTGACAAAAAAGAACAGACGGACAAAAGTTGAGAAAATCTGTCGATGAAGTTTGATTTTGAGTTCTTTATTATGAGCGCCTGCTTACACGTCTGCAGAGATGAAGTTGTCCTGGTCGATGCGGACCTCCAGGTTGTTCTTCACAGCTGCTTTGTAGATGGGAATGTTCCTCTGGATGGACGCCTGATAGACAAGAGTCGATACAGTTTAAACGTAAAGTTTGCTGAATTGATCTGAAGCCATCCATCCGTCATAAAAAGTACAGACAGTAGGTGGATTTGAAACGGAGCATCGTGGCTCGATCAATCGTCATTTCAGACTTTTTAGATCTTCAACATCAATAATTAAAAATGCTGTTTGAACACATTCTTCATAGTTCACTCACCTGGACCATCTGCACGTCCTGTTTACGGCAGCGAATGGTCACTTTGGGCTCCAGGAGCTGATAGAAACCCTGTTAGGACGGAGGATTAAGAAACAGTTATCAAACTAATATCATCATGGCACAAAAAATAAACATTTAACACGAGTCGACAGCTTATTAGAGCTGAATGTGCCAGTCCTGAATGTTACTAAAGGGATGGCAATCACACGTTTATCTAAAAAACTGGCCACTGCGCGATTAAAGCAGAGATCATAAACAAACCTGTAAGATCAAGCCGTCCATCAGAGCTGGATACCTAGCCGGGTCTTTAGCGACGTTACCGAGCCGTTGGCGGGCCTCGCTCAGCATTTCCTGAGGTCACACACAAACACAAACACAAACACAAACACACAAGGACGTTCTGAAACTATCCACCTCTGATGTTTCATCAGTAAAATACAACAATATCATTTTTAAAAAGGCTGCTCACCGAGATCATGTCATCCCGGGCCTTCAGCACCTTCAGTCGAGCCTGGTTCATCAGGTTGGACATTTGGCTGTTCAAAAAGGACAAATCACAAACACATTGGGTCCGTTTAGACGTCTATGTTTGTCCGTGGGGAAACATTGGAGACAGCTTGGTGCCACATTACAATACGAGTCATTGTGGGGAAGAAGCGACGTAATGAAATTAGGGAAACTCAGTGTCACGCATACAGATATTTCTTTGTTCTAAAAAGGGTACGAGTCAGGAAAAGGAAGCCTTCGTGTGTCCTGTGATTTCTCGCCACGACTCACATTTTCTTCTGCTGCTCGATCTGCTTCTCTTTCTTCTCGTAGTACTCCATTATCTTCAGCCTCTGAGTCTGCACCAGGCGGCCCTTCTCGATGTTGAACTCTTCCTCCGCCTGCAGGAGGAGACACAGCTCACTCAGAGAGAAACCCTCCATAGATACAGTTATTCATTTTGATTCATCACACCTCCCTATCAGCCTAAAGGACAACCAAAGACCCTTTAGAGCTTTAATATTTGATATGGAAGACTTTTCTTTGTGAAATCTGTCTGCAGAAAGAATTTAAATCAGTGTGTCATGTTGTTTAAACAGTTACACTGATCAGTCTGATTGTAGAACTGTGAATAAAAGTCCACACCTGGAAAGCCTTTACCCTCCACAACAATGACACACAAAAAATAATCCTTTAAATTAAAACAGCTAGAAGAGCTACAGAGGACTGTTTTAATTTACGTTAATATTCTTATAACTCATCTTTTTTATCTGATCTGTGTGCTGCCTTGATATCAACGACCGGTCAAAGAAAATGACAAATAAAATATAAATTAAATGTCAGCCGAGAGAAAAAAGACTTCTGGTAAGAGATCATTTTTGTGTTTTAGTGCCCTCTAGTGGCGAGCGTCACACAGCACACGCTCTGATTGGGAAGAATATTTTGAACATAATAAATCTTAATAATAAACCGGGTAAATTGTGTTTGACGATGTTCATCAATCATGTTGGAGCCAAAGTATATTTGAAGAATTATTTGAGGTTAAGGTATGTAGTGAGTTTTATTTCAGTGTTTTGGGTTATTGATTATTTACGTTAATAAAAAGTCTAACTTATTTCTAATTCTTTTGGAAAGCGTGTCAGAGAAGGTGTCAGGCCCGACCTCAGCCTCTCAGCGGCTTCATTGTTCCTGAAAGTCGCTACAGATCAAATCACACAAAAATGAATCCAATCAAATTAAAGATGGATGATAAAAAAAAACGTATAAAAAGACAATAAATACATTATTTTTACGTCAATTCTTGTTGTAAAAATATTTACTTACACACATCTTTCTAAACCTCTAAACTGTTGACACTTTAAAAACAGCAGAATATAAATAGTTATTGTCTACAGCAGGACGTGATTTTTAGAGGTTTGATGTTAAAAAGAAAGATTGAAGGTACTTGTTCTCTTCTTGAGTACATTTCAATATTTACTGTAACTTGTGTACGATCAGATCTGCTGAATCTTTGGGCCGTTTTCAGGAAGCCTCTAAAAAACTCACCTGTTCAGACGAGCCTTCATGAAACTCCCAAAGCTTCTCTCTTGTGCTTAGTTTGTTTTTCTGTTTTCCTGATCTTAACTTCGCCCTGCTTGTGATTTAAAAATGTACATTTTCTGAATGGTTTGATTGTTTTTATTTGTGAAGCACTTTGTAACTGAGTGTTTTAAACGTGCTATGTAAATAAAGTTTGACTTACTCGTGGTTGTGAATGCTTAACTTTTAGTTACAGTGTAGGATTTGAACTTTTACTTAAAAGTCCTGAGAGGAACTTTTTGTGTTGATTTTGGCGCCCTCTGTGGACAAAGTGGGGCGGTTTATCTCTAAACTGATCTTCTCCTGTACATGTGTGCTGTGTCGTATTTTGGGAGGGAGTATCTTTTAAAAGGACCCAGCCTTATAGGCCGTACTGAGAGAAGAGTCTGTCAGGCCTGCTTTATTCTAATGTCTAACATGCAACTGATCTTCGTCATGTTTTATCGCCTTGTCTGAGATGAAAGGCATTAAAGACCACATTAAATACATCTTAATCATTCCTCAAATGTTTGAACATTAATTGAAATGCCTCTATATGACCCACAAGAGCCGTCTGTTTCATAACCAGTTTAAAGCTCTTCACAGGAGCTTTAAATAAAGCATCTGAATACTTCCACCACCGGTGATTTAATGCATGTTTTTATACCTTCGCATCAATTTCCTCCGCCTTCTCATTGGCCTCCTGTTCAATGAAGGCCATCATGTGCTTGATCTGCAGAAAGGAAGAAGAAAAATACGATCAATGAAGGAATCAAAATCACACAAAACATTTTTAGTGTTGTACGTCGAACTTCTTCGTGAAGCCTCGTTCCTTCTAAGTTGTGGGCTGAAAATACTGAAGGCACGGCAAGTTTGTTCATACAGCACACTTCAGCTTAGCAGTCGTCTCTGTCAAAGTGAGACCCTGAACTATTTCCTCACCCTGCTGTGAGCTCACTCAGTCACCGTGGTGAGGAATGTTTCTGTGCATTGTGTTCATAAACACCACAACACCCACACACTTCACATCCAGGGGATTGGGACATTAGAACAAAAACATTGGTACATTTTCTTGCCTGATGAATGAAAAAAAATAAATCTGGGTCCACGCAGCAATCACACAATGAAGATTGCACGTTTGTGACATCACGTATAAGTGGGCGGGGCTAGCATCACACAGGAGGTTGACTATGTAATGCACGGCCATAAAATTGTCAAAGCTAATAAAGTCGCTCAAACTTTTGATGGAAACTTGAATGTGATGAACTACTACAACGCAACCAGTTCATTTAGAATTAGCTTGATTTGATGCTGTCCCATCCAGCCAAGGGACAGCATGCTAAAGGCTTCTCTATGAAAGAAAAGTATTCACCTTGCAACAGAACACCTTGTCGTATGCTCTGCTTGCTCTATATGAGTGATTCTCAATCTCTCAATGTGTTCAGACCGCTAATAATGTTTGCCTCTTGCTAGCTGCAAGCTAACAACAAAGAAATATTGTAAAATACTGCTTGTCCATTTTAATCTAACACAGTAACACAGCCTCACCTCGATCAAATGTGCTCAAAGAAATGTGTGTGATTTCATTATGTAATCTGAATTAAGGCAAACATATGAAAACAGGCTCACTGTAGGCTTAATGATTGATTGAATGAGCTGTCCCTAACACACAAATGTTACACACAAAAAAACTGTTTCAGATCAGTTCACACTGAAGTGAAGGCCATTCCTCCTTGGGTTATGATAAAACTGTCCTTTCTCCTGAAATAAATAGGAAACCTGTTCATTGATACAAACATGTAGCCTATAATGTGTTGGACTTTTTTTTTAATTCAAGGCATGAAAGCTAATAAAAGACAGAAATTCACAAAGTGTCCCCATGTCTCTGAATTCCCTCTGTGCTTGACTTCTGCAGCGTTACATGAGCTTTTGTCTAAAGGTTATTTCCAGTGTTTGCTAAGATTTCCCACTGAATGAAAAAGTGCAGACAGTGGCTCACTCCCAACTTCCTCATCAGGCCGTGGCATGTGTTCATCATGTGACCATTTGGAAATAACACCCTCTCCATCACAGCCATATCTTCCCTGTTACACAGGCTTCAAAGAAAGCGGCTTCTAATGTTTGCAACAAATAGCATCCCTTGGTACTAAACTGCAGTGAAACATGAGGTTTATCTACGTGTGTATTCATGTCAATGCTAACCTCCTACAGCTCTTTCAATGTCATTCATCTCAACACTCAGACTTCCAGGAAATATTATAGCTTCTAGAAATGTTTATTCATTTTGTAATACGACCATCAGCAACGTAGAAAGTCCTCGTACAGTAAGAGAGCAGAAGAGGTTGAATTGTGTCACATTTCAAGGGTGAAACGCTTCATTACCTGCTTCTGTACGTCGGCATCGCTGAGCGCCATGGTTGCAGCTGTCAAAGATCCGCTCGGGCCTGCGGTGAAAAAACGACAAAAAACACGTAAATTAAAATATAAGAGATAAAAGACACGGTCTCTAAGAGCACAGGGTTTAAATCTCATAATCTGGCGGATGAAGAGGTTTTTTTTTTACCCGAAACAGAGGAGAAGGTATGAATTAATCGCCGCAGTCGTGACTCGTAAAGATGTCTACGAAAGGATCAGCTGATTTGCAGCGTCACGTGATGTTTACTTCCGGCCGGGCAGCCAATCAGGTGCGAGAACGAGAGACTAGTTTATCCCAGTGTAGAAAAGAGGAAAATAGGGAAATTATCGTGATATTTAACATTTTCACGGCTCGATAACATATACATTCTATCAATATATGTTTTTTTAACACTTCTAAATGTTTTAACATTTATTTTAAACCGAATAAATAACCGTAACTTAACCCTCCTTTTTTATAATCTCTTTGCTTTTTTTTTGCATTTACCATAGACTGTAAATATTACAGTGCGTTTGTGGTTTATGTAGTTACAGCAGATGTTTGAGACCTTTTTAACATCTGTTGTAACTACGACAACATTCATTCAATTTATTTATTTAAATAGGGACAGTGCACATTAACGAACATAAACATGTAAATATGCCAGATTATAAACATAGGCTAATTTCCATCTGTAGTTCCTTGGCAGGTTGGTGGTAAACAGGTAAAAAAAGTTACATAAAACCACGATTTCAAGCAAAAACCAACCTGCCAAGCAATGACAAAACAACAACATATAGGCTACTGTACATTAGTCTACAGAAACACATATACCAGTATAAAGAGTGTTTGATTTTGCTCAGAACAAACCAGTGTAAAGTGACCATCAGAGTTAAAAGTGCTGAAAGTGCATAAAGTGCTTTAGGTGCTGCTAAGGGAGGTAAAGTGTCGGAGTAGTAAGGTGTCACAGTGCTGGAGTATTGCATACACAATGTGTGTAGTGTTGTAGTCAACGAATTAAATACTTAAGGGAGGGAATAGAGTAAATCAAAACTATTTTCAGTATTCAGAGCACATCTCTTCAGCATTACGTTTAGTGTAAAATGTTCCTATGAGGACGAAGCTATGATTCCTTATGATAGTCAACAATCAGATTGCAGCAACCGTTATTCTTTATTTTAATTTAACGATGACCAATGATCAAAATAATTCTCTGTGTTTAGCAGTAAAAATAGCAGCAGGTATAAGATTGAAGAAGCTGTTCTCAGGTACCTAAATAGGCTGCGATATTTGGTACTTAGCTCGGGGGGATTTTTTTGTACACAGTCTTGGCATTCATTTATTTGATTTCACAGTTGGATTTCCAACTCTTGTTTTGAATTATGTTTTTTTTGTTATTACCTTTGGTTCATTCTCTTTAGTGCACCAAGCAACTGTTTTTTACAGAGCACCAAACAAGCAACACAGCTGAGCCAGAGTGTTAAGAAGCACAGGGAGGTAATACAATGCAGGAGAGATCATAAAATAACATTTAAAAAAATCACTACTTTCACTCAACAGATGGCAGCAGGTCAGGTATAAGGTTTTAATCTGCTCTGAGAATGTGCCTCATTAAACCCTGCTGGCATAGTTTCCAGTCTGTTAACTTGTCTCTCCAGTAGAGGGAAGTAGAACTTGGAAAGGTTAGTTTTAGAAATAGCTCTTCTCCCAGTCTGACACTCGTTTTCCACTCGTTGTCACCGGCTCACAGCACACAGAGGACTGCCTGATTATCTGCTGTTTGGGCTGTGAAAACATCACAGGTTGTTTACATATATCAAACACAAACCCCCTGTTGACCCTAGACACACAGAACAAAGTCTGATTCAGAAGATCTGACATTTATTCCCATTTATCCAAACATTTATAGTGTTGACTAGGCAGCAAAGTCACCATTGACTGCTCTCCGGCCAAGTGTTATGTCATGGATTTGGGAAGAGGGGAGGGTGAGAGAGAGAGGGAGGGAGAGGGAGAGGGAGAGATTTTTGCACAGCTTGTCCACCTTGATACTCCGGTGGCAGCTCCAGCATGCATGTCTGCCTTCCTGTTGTTTTGTGGCTTCGCGTCTGAACACAAATCTCTCGTTGATCTTCCCATCTAGCAGCTCCTTCAGCAGCCCGCCAGGAGGACGCAGGTATGCTCGGACATTTATTCCTTTTCACTCACATGGAGGAAAGTTTTTAACAAAGGAGGGACGAGTGAAGAATGTAGACTGTCTTAAATCAAGAATGTGATCTAATTTTGTGGCATTTGTGTGCCATGATTTGTTACAAAAAAAAAGTGTTATCTGTAAACTTGTCAAAGCTTGAGAGGTCATTATGGGTCACTCTGGTGTTGTCAAGGGCAACATCTCACCTTGCAAAAGCACAAGAAACCCCCTGTTAGAGCTTGTTTTCTCTTATCAACCATTAACCCCCTCTTTGACATTGAAGTGTGACCTTTTGTAGAATCTGTCCCCAGATATCAGATGTTTCCCTAGATCACACATTAGCACAGAAAGAGTGGCCTAAATCTCCCTGATCATTCACCTCAGCAGGAGTCTGTTATGGCTGCGATAGGATCAATGGCAATCCAATTACTCAAGTAGGCCAGTAAAGTACAGAAGTGGAAAACATTGATTGATTTCTTAGAAGGCACACATGTGTTCATGTTTCACAATGGAAAGAAGTCTGCAAAAGTCTACAGGCTGCTCAGTGGGGGGGCAGACAGTGCGGCAGCGACGGTCATTAAATTAGTGGCGTCTGGGTGACGTCAGTTTCAGTCTGGAGAGAGAGGCTGAAAGGATTTTAGCAAAGACAGCATCAGAAATCAATAATAACATGCAATGTAGCCCAACCATTCACGAAATAAATGCAGATGAAGAGTGAAAAACACACATTGGCCATTATTAATGAGGTGATTTGGCTTTTTAAAATGAACCTTTGTGAACTGGAAATATTCCATCAAGGCCTCATAAGCCTGTTTTATTGATTCTGTCCAGCTGCTAGCTTTTATTGCACAAAACGTTGTTGCATAACAGGCATGTTTGCTTTTCCCCCTGTGAGGCAGAACAAAAGAAATAGTGTTGAACTAATTGAGAACAAATACAGAACTAATACGACACATATTGTGTTTGATGTAAATAACAACGCTCTACCAAGACGGCATAGAATGAGAGACCAGTCTGGAAGTCTTACTGAAGGCTCGATCAAGTTCTCTAAGGGTTAAAGGAGGAACTAAAGAATACAGGAAGTCAAGTCAAAGCTAAAACTTCTAATTTGTTTGCACTGTCATAAGCTTTAATAAAAAAAAGTTAATCATTATTTTGTTTTAAAGCAGATGTTTACAGAGTGCAGAAACCCCACGAGGATAATGTGATAAACATTCAATAGTCAGGCCGATAAGAGAGAGAAGTCTAAAAAAATATTCTGAAAAAGGCAAGAAATAAACGCAAACGCTGAAGATCAACAAGAATAAATGCAAACAAAAGCAGGCAGATCTCGAAGTGCAGTTAAAGTAAAGAAGTAATTCATAAATAAGTTACAGGAAAAAAACTTTTTATCATATTTTAATCGCTCGACATCACATCAGCGAAAATTAAACACATTTTAAAAATGACTGGAGGTCCCTCATCCGTCTTTAAAACGATCCAAATTTCATTCACCAGTCAATCTCAAATGTTTTACTTTGATTTGAGCTGTGAGCTCTTCAAGAAAAGATGGATTTAAACCTTCTCATTATGTATTACTCCTGGTATTTTTACAGACCTGTAAATAATAGAGTGAATAATGGGTCATGGAAAATGTATTTCGTTTAAGTTTGGATGCATATTAAACAGATAAGTGTCCTCTATAGAGGAGTTATTCTAGTTAAGATCAGCTTGTCTGTTTTTCATTTTCATTTGCTTACATTTCCATTATAGAATCCCTGCACAAGGTTTTTTGTTTTTAGTAATGATGCATCTGTTTTAAATGAAACATTTTACATCAAGCAGTCAATATGCAGGAGCAACTAAAAACTGAGATTACAGAAGAATTATGTAACACAAGATTTACTTTGGAACCAACAACCAACCCAGCATGCATTGTGTTTTATGAATGCATTTCAAGCTGCTTCCTGTGGTGTTGAAAAATGGAGCCACTGTTGATGTACAAGAAATTGCAATTCCTCCAGTGTCCACTTGAGGGCTGGCTGCAAAATGTTAAATCTGACAGCAGAAATGAACATATTTACAGTCTGGTTAAAAAAGTGATTTCAGTCTCAATAGCTCATGACTTTATTAGTTCACACTGCATGGGGGGGTCAATGTTTTTTTCAGCTCCACCTCTTTTCCTGTTGCTAGCTTGACCGGAAGTTAATTTAAGACAGCATTTCAAATATGGCAGCTGCCATCATTGCTTCAGCATCCAGTGGGTGATTGCACAAAGACTAGTCCATGTTTTATACAATCTATGATGCATTCATTTCTAAAGGGTTTAGGTCTGATATCACTTTCTCCAATCTGTATCCAGATTAAACCATTTAATTACTTTATTTAACCATTGTTTATGTTAAGAAAATGAAATTCCCGACTGTCTAAATTGTCACAACTCAAAACGAGGAATTTGAGCCAGAAAGGGTCCAGAGCGCCGGCCAAATTCTTCTCAACTACTATTTAGGCCTTCTTTGTGATAATCCGTTATTTTGAATTGCTCAAAATATTCTTTTTTTGATCTATTAAGAACAGGATAACATTTGATTTACATAAAATTTGTTCTTTCTTTCAGCAACAGCAATAATGACAACATCGAGCCACCATATGAACTCAATTACAACCAAAATCTTTGAATACAATTGAATGAAATCTAAAATGACAGAACCTCCTGACACGAAACAATAAATAAAGGTTAAAAATAATGAATATAGAATTATGTCATTGTGCTCTTTCCGTTTCTAAGTTATGTCCCAGATAAGGCAAAGAAGTAAATACAATCACATTAAAAAGTTTCGTATGGTTTAATGCTTTCACAAATTTAGAAGAATCAGGATTTCAGGGGTGTAACGAGCGAGGTACTCACTTTGTTAAACCCTGTTAGAGGAAATTTGACTGAAACCAGACACCAGATGTCGTGATCGTGATACAGCGTTACAGTTAGTGAAGAGCAAGTGTTGAGAGTTCCTATTCTGGGCCTGGCGTTGGGGTGAATACTTTCTGCAGTCAAAGCTGCGACGTGGCACAAGAGGTGAAAAGGGTCACCTTGACACTGATATAATGTATGCAAGCAGCCATGTGATTAGTCGTCATTTATAATCTTAAAAATGTTTTTATTTGTGTCTGAAATTAGAATTTGTACCTCTTTGGGTCAAACTTGATGTCTCAGGGTGGGTAAGATTGAGACAAAATTAATAATGTGTCACTTCCATTTCATGTCCCTGCTCCCACGTCATGTGAAATCACTGAAATAGCTTCCACTCCAGGGCGACAGATGGAGATGTATATGGTGCCTAAACTTAGTAAGATATGCAGGTCGAGGCTATAGATAGTCACAGCCGCTGCAATACAGAGCAGCCAGTGAGCAACATTTTCCAACCACAGCCCCACTGACGTCACTGAGACCACAGACCTGTAGACAAAAAAGCATTATGCATATTGTTACCTAATAAAGCCACAATGTGGAGATGTGTTTACCAAACTGTTTGCAGAAAAATAAGTTATTCTGGTTACATTGATGCCAATGGGTCTCTTCAAACATTACCAACAGGCAACACAAAAGTAACATTATAAGGTACCAAAAAAGAAATGTGCTGCAAGGAAATCCAGAAATGCTATTTCAGCCATTTTCAATAAATGTTACAAAGTTGGTTTAAACTTAAGCCCGCCTCTTATTGGGTAGAAAGCCAATCATTGTTTATGATTATGGGTTGGCACCTTTTGTGGTCAATCAGATTACGGATTATATACCACCTCAAGTCACCCCATGAACTTGCCCCTGAGTGTCTTTAAATAAGCACTGACTTATTGTTTTACTGATTTAAAAAAACATTAAATTCAAACTTAAGTTATTTAAAAAGTGGGCGTGACGAAATTGATTGATTGATGAAATTGTCAACTTTCTGGTGATTTTTTTTACTAAATCCATTTAAATGAGCTCTAACCTTAACCCGAGTTTTACATTAAATTTGGTAAAACATTTAAATGATTGTCAGTCTACTTGTCAGAAGTAAGATAAATAATCAATACACCTCCAATGCCTCGTCTGTTAAATTTCAAGCTACAGCTACCACTTTGTTAGCTTAAATTAGCATAAAGACTGAAGTAATCAGTATTAGCTTCCCCGGAAAAATTACAGAGTTTTACTGAAGATTGTAGGCGGGTTTTGATCGTGTTCAACAGGGCCGGGCTAGCTCTTTCCCTATGCTTCTGTAATTTGTGCTAAGCTAAGCTAAGCTAAGCAACCAGCTATGGCTAACAGCTCCGAGAGTGGTACTATTCTTCTCTTAGCTAGAAACCAAATATGCCCATTTCTACAATGTAAAAGCATTCTGTTTAAAGCAATGACTGGTGACTGGTATTGCTTTAGATATTGTTTTTAAAATCAGAAGAACGTTACTCAACTTCGACTTAAACTGGCCATAAGCCTAAGACTAAGCTTTACCCAAACCTGAGTGTTACATAGAGTTTAGTAAAAAATATTGTTAGCCTACTTGGCAAGGGTTAAGCTAAATAATCACTACCCCTTCAAAGTCTTGTCTGCTACATTTCAAGCCGCAGCTAGCAACTGGTTAGCTTCACTTAGCATAAAGACTGGAGTCACAAGTAATCAGTAGGCTATATTTATTAGCTTAATGGAAATTTAGACAGCTTTAGAGAAAGTTGTAGGCACATTTTGATAGCTTTTGACAGGGCTAGGCTAGCTGTTTCTAAATTGCTGATATCTCGACATTTTCTGTACAAAAATATACTTTGCATCAGTAACTTTCAGTACATAACCTCAAGATGTTTAACAACACTGTGTAAATAGTCCATTACAAATAAATTTCCAAGTGGAGCTTAAATTAACTGCTTTAAAATTTCTCTTTTTAGCCACCAGCCTTCATTCTGGAGGAAAAGGCCCCAGTCGAGTACAGGAGGGGGGACGGAGGAGGCGGGGAGGCCGGCCCCAGCCCTGCCGCTCTGCCTCTGACCCAGACACAGAGCCCTGGGCCCTGGCAGAGCGAGAGCCTGCTGGCAGAATCGTGGTCAACAATGGGCGATATGGACCCAGAGGACACTAAGAGCCTGGACAGCAGCGATGGGGCAGTACAAGCGGGAGAGGAGAACCACTCGTCCAACTCTGACATGGTCCACCTGGAGCGAGAGGAGGCCGAGATGCTGCAGGAGGCAGAGGAGGCTGCAGAGGAGGAAGAGGACGATGAGCTGCAGTCGAGTGTGTTGAGTGTTTTAGGTGGGGAGAGGGAGCTAGTTGAGCTGAGGGAGGAGGAGGAGACAGACCTCCAGGCCCCAGAAACTGAGGGGCTACTGGTGTCAGCAGAGGAGCCTAAAGTGGAAAAGGAGCCTACAGAGTTCATGCAGGTGGTTCCCCCGATGGCCCTGCCTCCTCTACCTATCGTCAGGCTTCATCCACCTTCCACTACATCTACACCCATCCCTTCAATCACAACCTCTGAAGCTGAGGAGCCTTATATCACTGAGGGGCTCCATCCTCCATTCATCTTTGCGGCAATGGAAGACGAGCCTCCGACAGAGAGTCCTGAGCAGTTAAGATTCTCACAGGTTCTCCTCTCCGATGTGGAGGAACATTCTGCTGAAAGCTCTGAAGCAGCGATAGAAAAGTTGGAGCCACAACCCTCACCTCTACCAAAGACTACCAAACCTCAGAGCTCCACAAAGCTGCTGATTAGAAATGCTGCTTTAGTGGCTGTTGTAGGAGTTGTAGCATATGGTGCTATAGCTTACTGCAGAAAGTAGAAACCCTCTCTTCTCACACTGAATCACCCATTCAACAGAGGTCTTTGTTTTTAATGTATTCCATAAGAAATATTCCACTTTAGTCTCTGAATTATAGATTTTACATCAACCTTTGTATTGTAATTACTATTATACATATTAATTAGATTATTTTGGAATCATTTTGCGCTACCTCAGCTCACAGCAGAGCTCATGGCCTTTATTCTTTCTGTATGGTATAGATCTCTGAGATAGCATAGCTGCTAAAATGTAAACCTGGAATGTAAAATGTAAGGTATCATTTTAAAGAATCCTGAAACTTGATTGGACTTTCTTTGTGTGTTTGAGTCTCTTATTATGTCACCAGAAAAGATTGGAATTAGATGCCAGCACTTTGTTGCACCAGCTCAATGTAAGTTCAAAAGTAGCCTATGGACATCATTTTTATAATAATTTCTGATTTCAGACCGAGGTTACACACTACTTACGTTAAGGGTATTGCAGCAGGAACTTAAATCTTACAGCTAAGTTGAAGTAAGTGTAAATTCCTCCGTAAAATACGGTTGTCATGGAGTTTCATTTTGAAAGGTAAGATAACTTGGATTAGTGGGAGCAGTGTTGACGTTTGTTTGGTGTAAAATACGTTAAATAAAAGAGAACAGAATGGGAGTCTGAAACAAAGTCATCATACACTGCCGGGTGTCATCGTCATACACATTGAAATGACAGTTTAGAAATGAGGAGGTGATACTGATATCTAGAAAGTGATTAACAAGGGTCCAAGAACAGAACCATGAGGAACTTCTTTTTTTTTTTAGGAAGAAGAGATGCCTGGAGTTTTCCTATTTCTACACAATGATTTCATTCAAAGACGTATTTCGAAACCATACACTAATTTTTATCAAAATGCACTGAGCACAATGTAAACAGAGATTCACATGCTTGTATATACATTTTCTGAGGAAATGTATAGAGGGCAGCCCCAATCAACGAGAATCACATAAACCCAGAGTCCTCTTAACAGCCATTATTGAATTTGTCCATTTTTAAAATCTTGCATAATTATGTGTTAAAGCTAGGTAGGTAATTTTCGAAAACTAGCATGATTTTGAAAGTAGTATTCTCTCCGTGCTCCGTCTTTACCCACCCCCTCCCCTCTGTGCTCCCTCAAAAGCCACGCCCCTCACTTACATGCACGAGCGCCATTGGTCCAGAAGCGGATTTCAGCTCATGCTTTGAGTGTGGGCTCGTGCATGCATCCGAGCAGGGAGACAGGGTGGAATGATTGGTTCATAAAACTCGAACCGAGTGCAAACATTGGTCGAAGTTTGTACGAGTTGGTTTACAACTGCTACAGATGACGGATTTTCTTCGTTTCTTTTTCAGAGCATATTAATTATTAATTTCTGTCAGGGCCTAAAGACAATTTCAACCAACATCTTAAAAAGTGTATCTGGAGGAAATTACCTACCCTACCTTTAAGCTTTGGACTGTATTTTAGAATCTGATGAGGCCTAAAACTTATGAATCTGTGACAATGCAACTCTCGTGTGTTGTTTAGATTTACTGATATTTCCTAGATGACCAAACACGTCATGCTGATGGGTACCAAAGCAGGGCATTAAACTGTTCTATCTCCTCTAGTGTGACCCAACAGGAGAGAAAGACATTTAAATAAAAACACGCAGAATGATCAAACAAACCTTAAAGCAGGAAAGCACATTAGTTCCTTCTCCAACTTTTACGTCAGAGCTTTTACTTTTCAGTCATTTTCAAGTTAGTCGTTACAAAGTACTCCTTTAATTTCACCACTGGTTACCTCTTTGATGAGTTGTTTTGTAATTAGGAGTTGTGTTAGCCTAGATTACTTTATTAACTTATAATATAGGATATTATTTTATGAGAATTGGTTTCAGCCCTCCTCCCGTAGGCAGTCATTTTTTGATGATATGTGTGTTTGGTTTACTGCTCTTTCCTGCCTTCTGCTGGTCAATAAGCCACATTTCAATCATTTGGCCAAACAGCCTCAGGACATTAGGACTTGTACAGTTTAACTGAGAAATTAACTAAATCTGTTCTTTAAAGTGTGTTTTTAAGCTACCTAATGAAGAACAGATTCTTATTTTAAGATGAATGCAACTTCCACACATGATAAAGTGCTTTACTGGGATTAGATATCCTGAAAAAAAATACTGTTTAGAATTAATTGTATGTAAAATGCAGCACAGACAGCGTGCAGCAGCAGTAGAGAAACACCTTGGGATGCTCTCTGCCTGCACACGAACATGATCTCATAGATAAAGGTTATAACTCTGTGGTCACACCGGCATGCAGCCCATTATAGACTCATAATGTACCACTGGCTTTGGCACTTCTTGATTTTCATCTAGTACCAGTAAATAAAGAAGAACAATAGTGTTGACTGTGCTGCGGTTAGTCTGCATACACGCATCCATTGGATGAAGAAGGGGAAGGAAAGTGTTTCTTTGTTTGGAGAGCTGCAGCACGTCTGCTCTGCGTGAAATTATACTGTAGCACCTTCATAGACAAACATGACCCGGCGAGCTTCACTCTCCACACACACACACACACACACACACACACACACACACACACACACACACACACACACACACACACACACACACACACACACACACACACACACACACACACACACACACACTCCAAACCACATAATACACAGGGATTTAACCGACGCACTTAACATTGTAAAAACCAAGTTATAGTAATAAAAGTACTGCAGTGAAACAAATTATGAAGAGATTCTCAGAGCCTGTTAAAGTGAGAAGAAAATCTTTTAAATTTCAGACAGACAGACAGACAGACAGACAGACAGACAGACAGACAGACAGACAGACAGACAGACAGACAGACAGACAGACAGACAGACAGACAGACAGACAGACAACAGCGGAAACCTCCGGTATTGAAAAAGAAGCATATTGGATTGCAGTTCCACGAGTGTCCACTTGAGGCTGGCACCGAAAGACCTGGAAGTCACTCACACACCACATATTAAAATGTCCATTTTGACAGCAGAAATTAAGATATTTACAGCCTGGTACAAAAACGATTCTGGTCTTATTAGATAGTGTCTTTATGGGCACACTCTACGGGGGTGGCATTTTTTCCATGACTCATTCATTTCTATTTTATGAGGGATAAGAGTTTATCTTAATTAGGCATGTGGCTGACCTGACGTGTTGGGCGGGCGCTGTGTAGCAGTCAGCTCCAGCTCCTTGCCTGTCGTTAGGTTGACTGAAAGTCTAGTTGAGACAGCATCACCAGCATGGCGACAAACATTGGTGGGCTTCCAAAGCCCCCTTCAGTAACACAAGCTTCATCCACTATTATTTACAGTCTATGCTTAGAACACAACAGAGGGGAATGGATTGAAACAGTACAAGTGAGAAGATAATAGAGCATGTTTGTGTTTGTACACAGTGATGACGTCAGACAGAAAGTTACCTGGCAGTATCTTGCTGTCAATTCACATCAGAAAGTTATGGACCATCTCATTATCAGATGCCTTCTACAACAATTATAATTGTTTGGAAGCGGAGGACAAGTTGTTTTACAGTGACAAGCTTACCGTTAGCAATGGGCTAAGGTATACCCGCTGTTGGGTCAGTGGGTCAGTGAGTCAGGGATCAATCTTCGTATACATGTGGAGCAACCCGGCGTCTATACTTAAGAAAAACTTCAGGCATACAAATCTCTTGACACATATAATTTCATACTAAACAGTCATCTCTAGGACACTGAATAACATTTTGTTGGATGTTTTTTGTGTATGAAGGAGCGATGTGCTGCCGGCAAGGACATAAAACACACATATACACAACAGAATACACTCTGTTCGACCAAAATCAGAAAACTCTGAAATTAGTGATAGAATAGAAAGAAACAGAAACGTGTTAACAAGAACTCTGACTTTAGATGACCAGTGATTATTTAATTCTATTAAACACATGAAAGTGTTGAAAACAACTTTTCTAACACCCCAAGACCACCCTTAACTGTGGGAGCCAACACGGTGTCTCACACAGCACCCCCACATGCACACATCTGTCAGGCCTCAGCTGCAGCCAGACAGGTTGTGGTCTCAAATTTATGGCGTTGATTTGACCGAAGTTTCTCCCTGAATGGAACGAAGGAAAGAGGGAGAGGGTGAGAGGACGAGGTTTGTGGTTCTTTGTTTTTTATCAGGGTGCTGCACAGGCAGGAAACACACACAGACACACACAAACACACATTCATATTTGCATGCATGCACCCACAGACACTCCTTCCTCCCCTTTACACACAAACACACGCACACACTCTCGCACACACACACACACACACACACACACACACACATTGGTACTTTACAGTGACAAGGTGGCTTCTTTTTAGTTTAGTAAAAATCAAACATGATAATAATCAGATTACATGTTATCTAAAAAAGGCGGCTGGGTGCTCCTGTGATCCAACATTGTCACTTAATGCATCGCTGTAATCTGTGCATCTCCATTTCTTTGTTTCCATTATGTTTCCAGCTCAGCGTTGAAGCCTGACGGCCGCCACACTACAACCGGGCAGAAAGGGGAACTTCAGGCGCGAGTCGGTTGATATTTAAAACTGCACGTCCCGAGATAAATGAACTTCTCAAAAAAGCTTGTGTTTATTTGAACAGGGAGAGAGAGAGAGAGGGGTTGGCTTTGACGGGAGAAAAAACTGTGATGACCACATTATTAACCATTAACCTTAACTGGCACATTTATCTGAAGCTGCGTTTATGGCATTCTGGTCAATTGGAAATTCATATAGTCACAGCTTTCATTGTAATTAGGCCTCAGCTCCACATCGAGCCGTCGATCACCTGTGGAGGGCAGGACACGGAGCGGGTTTTAGAAAAGACAAAAACAACAATGTATTAAAACTGCAGTAGAGACATTTTGATTTTCACAACAGTACTATCAAGTTCCTTTCAAAGCAAAACGTGCAGAAGTAAAAAGAAGTTGATTATGTTAAGAAACTGTTTATGTCTCTTTATTAATTAAGAAAGTTGTAAAGAAATAGAAAAACTGGAGAGATCTTGGAAGATTTGTTTTTACATCTGTCAGGCATTTGTTTTTACTCACTCACTCACAAATGTGATGACATTTGTGACATATCACCAGCCACCCCCATCGGACTTTGTCGTCCCCACCACCACCGCTGTCTTCATTCATGCACGGCCTGCTCAGACCTCCACCTCAGCGGCGAGGAAGTGTGGACAACAGGAACGTGAGGAACACACAGGAGAAATCTTTCCTGCATATTATCCCATATGCTCTTTTGTAAAGCTTCTCGAAAAAACACTTGTTGTGAATTGGCGCTATACAAATAATGATCTTCAATTTTATAGTCTTTCCCATCTTTGCTGTGCAAAGATGGGAAAGACTATAACATTGTACATTTACACCAGTAAGAATATTTAATTGTGCATAAAGTTAGGATATCGATAAACAAATTAAGTAAAAAAAACAACAATCTGATGCACGACTGGTACTATCAGCATCATCATGTCTTTCTTGGTCAGACGTGGAACGGTTTCTTGTGTCTTGCTGCTTTTTCTACAAAAATGGAATCTGCAAACTAATCATTACTAAATGCATACGGGCCTCTAATTAAGACCTGCCTTTATTTGTCCAAACATGCGGCTACACCAGGCGAAAGCTGGTGAAGGTGCATTTAGACACCATGGTGCAGTTTTGTGGAACAAACTACCCGCTGACCTGAGGTCTGTAGAAACTTTAAGTTCTTTTAAGAGCGGTCTTAAAACATTGCTTTTCTCTCATGCCTTTGGTTGCTAGTTTATCTTTGTATGTGTGTGTGTACATATGGTCCCTGTGTGCACTCTATTGAAACAGGTGTGTGTATGTGTGTGTTGTATGGGATGGTGCATGCTCCTTTTACAAATGTGTTTTGGGTCAAAGTGAGCTCTTGAATCCATTTGTTAATTTTTGTAATGTTTTTTTTTACATGAGTTTGTATTGTGTTTGTTTATCTTTGTCTTCTGTAAAGCACATTGAGTTTAAGTTTGTATGAAATGTGCTAGACAAATAAAATTGAATTGAAAGGGACTGGGCCTGAAATTGGGGTGGGCTTTTATTTGAAGTTTTACGGTAAACTAAACATTTATTTAATTTAATTTTACAGTGACCAAAGTTGAACGTTCTTTGATTTATTGTCAGCTTGTGGTTTCAGTTGTTTGGGATTCTTATTGTAGCCGAACCACAGGCTTTTATCATACCGACTTCTCATGCAAATGTTCACTCATTTACTTAACTTTTTTTATTTGCCAGAAAACAATGGACCCCGTGTAAAGTTTCCCGCAGCTCTATAAGCTCAAATTTCAAAATACAGAAAAGCGTATTACTGAACAGCACAGGTAATAAACGCGTGTGTTAGATACATATCTCGCTGGGTATGCAAATTCTAAGGTCAGACAGAGAATTGTTGGTATTCCTGGGTCGAAGGTGCAATAAAGAAAAGGTTTTTGTTGTCCGCAGATTGTGATCTGAATCCTGAGAGGAGAGAGTGATGATTAGATGTGTATCTGATCCGTGCTTCCAGAAAAGAAGAAGTGAATGTGACTTTAAATGACCGGCCTCTCTTACCTGTTGATGAGGCTGAACAGGTAGAGGGGAGGTCTGACATGTATATATACCTGTCCAAATACTGCACACCTGCACTACAGTTACACCCGGACAGTCCTAAGTCAGGCCTCGACTGGGGGAAACAATCACGCAAACAAGATGGTGAGTTTGAAGGATGCTTACAATTAGTCCCGTGCAGTTTCATAATCTAATGCTCTTAAATTTAAACATATCTGAAGGGAAAATACATGATGTTTTTGACTTTTTATGAATGAAATTAATGGGAATTCTTATATTTTCAAGACCTCCTTGGACGGCGACATTAACCAACACTTCCAGGATGCAATCGATGTGATTCAACAGCATTCAAATAATTCATACTACGACTCAGGTACAGGCAGAATATCTCCTTGCATGTAAAAAACTCAAAACTTCTACTATATGTACGTCATGTTTGTTTTGTTTTCCATGCATATTTTTTTTTTGCTCAAATATCACAACTTTCCTCTCTTCATCAGGCGAATTAATCAGATTTGATTGATTGTTTCCCTTGACTTAATTAATCTTGATTGTCTTTTCAGAGTACACATATTATGAGACTTTGGGTTCCCAGCAGACATCGCTGCAGTGTCAGATCTCCTGCTGCCTCGTCACGCACCCGTCTGATGCAGCAGCTCCCGTGTACGAATGGAATGACACGGCTGTAAGTAATGAAAATAGATCAAATACATATAACATTTTTCATTTGTGTGTTTGCATTTGACAGCAAGTTTGATTCCAATCAAAGCTTCATATTAGTTTGAGAACTGGTGACACCAAGACAAACTCATGATGTAGTGACTTTATGACAAATACAAAAGAAAAAAGTGAGAGTGAATTAACTATAAATCAGCTGCTGTTGAATAAAATTAATGAAGGGGATTAAATTCTTAACCACATCTTAACTACGTCAGATTTTATTGATCCCTTACTGTGAAATTATGACGTTACAAAGTTTCACTTCAGTTTTTCCGTCATGGTGTGTTTGATTTGAAATAAAGATTTCTTGCTGCTGACGTAATCGTGATAGTTTTTTAAGGATTATATGTATATGCTCTCTATGGTTTACTACATGTTTGATTATAAATATCTGACAATTAAAACATAATGCAACTTTTATGTTGTTTTATCGGTTGTAATTTACAGTAACTTTTACTTCATGCACTGTAAAAACATAATTAGTCGTTTTAACTTGTCAGTTAAACTAAAAGTGAATGTTGTGATAACTTATTGTTTTGTGTTTAATGTCACCTCAGCTAATGCAGGATTTTCAACTTGTAAAAATGATTTAATTGAAATTAAGAATATGAGTCAATAGGATACTTTTTAATAAATTGACCCCAAGATTTCTTTTAAAGTGGCTAACCGTATAGAGCAGTGGTTACCGCTGTCGCCTCACAGCTTAAAGGTGTGCTGATGAAACAACCTGTGAAATATTACTCTAATATTTCTCTTCCAGCATCACTCTTGGCCTCCGGTCATGCCTGACGTCTCTGTGGGTCACTCTGTGCAGAATGAAATCCCTCAGTTCTACTCAGTTTTACCACCACAGAAGAGCAGCAAAGGTGTGTAGATTTTTTAGTGTACTTGTTACATTTTCAATCCATTTTTGTCTTTATCCCTAAAACAAAACTGATTATTTCCTCAGGCCGTAAAAAGCTCAGACTCTACGAGTACCTCCACGAGGCTCTGAACGACCCCAACATGGGCGACTCCATCCAGTGGACGGACAGCGACAGCGGCACCTTCCACTTCATCTCCAAGAACAAGGAAAAGCTGGCCGAGTGCTGGGGCCAACGCAAGGGCAACCGCAAGACCATGACCTACCAGAAGATGGCCAGAGCTCTGAGAAACTACAGCCGCACCGGTGAGATCATGAAAGTGAGACGCAAACTCACGTACCAGTTCAACCCGGACATCCTGCACCGACTCGGCTCCACACAGGTGACCATGCACCTGCCGGGGCACCTGGCACAACAGGAGGTCAGCACATGGCAGCAGAATCAGGCCGAGCAGAGCTTCTGTAGCCCCGCGGTGGCGGAGAGGCACAGGCACAGCTGTTTCAGACACTTCCAGCTGCAGGAAGACTACGACCTGGCCTCCAGCTTCAACTCACACAGCATCACCCATCTCTAAACTGCACGACGGTTTGTTCACAACATCAAGACTGAAATTCTTCTGCTTTCAAACATTTAGGGTCCCTGCATGTTTACACATGTATAAATGATTTTGTTCCGTTTAATTCAAAAATGTGTTTTTCACAGAGAGAAGTTTACTTTAAAGGACTGTTAGAGAATTCACGAAGTGGACGAGGAAATCCATTTTTTAAACAGAACCTTAGATTTCAATGAAACACACCTGGTTATAACTCTTGGTAAAAGTGGTCACTATAAGTTAGAGGAGGGGAAAAAAATCGTTTTGTGTCAAAATCGAGATTCTTATCTTCTGAGATTTTATATTGATTAATGACTTCCAAAAATCGATCTATTTTTTTTTGGTTAATCAGTCGCTCCCTGCTAAGTGCTAAGGCTAGCTCCTTCACTCAGTAAAATGCCAAATGGAGCAGCAAGAAATTCAGCCAGTCTCACAGATGAAGATAGACTTTGAATCATGAATCCAGAATCATGTTGAATCGAAAATAGATTTTGAATCGAATTATGACCCCAAGAATCGAGATCGAAATCCAATTGTGAGACACCCAAAGATTCCCAGTCCTACTATAAGTGGACATATTAGTTAATTACGTTGTTTTTGTCCGGCAGCTAATGCCAGCAAATGTTGATCTGAATTATTTTCATTTTGAAAATGTAAAAGCAAAAAAATTCAACTGCAAACACAAAGAAAATAGAAATGTATACAAACAATGTATTTGTCAAACACTCAGAGTGGGATGTTCTGGATTGGTAACGAGTGATTCTTAACCAACCAGCTTCATCTTTTATATAAACCTTAATCTAATTTTTGTAAACTTAATATTATTACTAATTATCAGTGTCCTACAAAGTCATTCTAAATCTTTATATGACATTTGTATTCTTATATATGAAAACAAACAATATAATTGTTTTATTAAATATATTTTGAACATGTATTACTCTTACACATCTCGACATATATGTGAACCAGCATTACCAAAAAGTAAACAAAGTGTCAATTTTAAAAGTCTTATTTTTCTACTTGGCATTCAGAAAGTCCAGTTCATATCTAAGAGTTAACGTTAAGGAGGATTTCAGATTTAATTCTACATTCACTCAGGAATGAACGTCACTACTCATTTTGTCACAAAATGTTAATGATCTTTTTATGTGTTTTTTTTTACAGTGTACCTTGTTGAAGTTGTCTTCACTTTGAGGAAACTGTCTGTAAATAAACTGTAAATAATTGTAAACAATAAAAATGGGGAAAAAAAATCTGTGTTTCATGGAGCATCATTGTTTCTTTCATGTTTGAAGAATTTCATTATAATTTAGAAATTATCCTCGTTTTGTTAGATTAACCCCTAAATGTTAAATTATATGACGTTTCAATCAGCACATTTACATCATGTTAAAAAAAAGTCGATTTATTGTGCTAGTCTCGACTCAATTGAACTTTTAAATGTATGTAAACATGTTACTGTAGACCGACTGAAATCGTACAATATCCAATTTCTTGATGTCAGGCTAACAAACCAAGATAATGCAGTTATGAGATCGATTTCCTCTTGCATGTAAACGCCTAAATCGAACCCAAACCGGACTAGACTATGCTTCACAGTTCCCGCTCTAGCTTTGATCTGGAAGTCAGAACAGCATAATCGTTAGCACAACAGAAGTCACGATGTCATCTGCATATCCGATACTACCATAAGCTAGGGGGATAGCGTGCACCGCATTCGTACCAAAAGTAAAGCGTAGAATATGTTGTAAATGTACAGAGCTTTAAAGTTGTCAATGTTTTCACCGCTCGGCATACAACCAGTTTGCTAACTTGTTTGCAAGGTCAACCAGATAAAGGTGCAATAGCGCTTAGCCCAAAGGAGGCATATTGTCACCCACCGTAGTGGAGTCGGACATGCCTCAGTCAATAAAGGGATTCTGCCTCAGGTCTTGTATACTGGGACAAGGTAAAATTCACCCCCCGTACATGTGTGTGCCAAAGACAGCAACTAACCAGGCTGTAAACATGTTAACTTCTCCTGTAAAAATGGGCCATTTTTGAATGGGGAGTGTTTGTGACTTCCGGGTCCCTTGGAGCCAGCCTCAAGTGGACATTCGAGGAACTGCATTTTTTTGCACTTCAGCATTGGCTTTATTTATTTTTTACAGACATACAAGACTTATGGTCAGGTTTGCTTTTGTAGCTCATGAAGAGACATCAGTATTAATTCAGTCGAGCTAGTTTCATCATTAGCTAAAAAAACCTCACAGGAGCTTTAATACAGTGTAAAACTTGAGGCGCTGGATAACCCCTAAGTACAGGTGCTATAGTCCTTGAAGCAGGTGTCCCAGATTTGATTCTGACCCTTTGTACTTTAACCCATGTCATTCCCAACTTTCTCTTCTGTGGGCGAGTGGACAGACAGCGGCAGTAGCACCATCCACTTCATCTCCAAGAACAAGGAGAATCTGGCCGAGTGCTGAGGCCAACACAAGGGCAACCGCAAGCCCAAAAGCAAAATTCACTCGCTGACCACATAAAAGATCCAACATAAATCACTGCATTAACTTTTTCTACTCTTTGTTAGTGTATTTATTTTACTCAAGGATGTTGGTATATATTCATTTTAAAGCTACTACTCTTTTAATTTTGAAGGATGGAACCCATGACCTTCATTCATTGGACATTGTGCAGTTTTTCGCTCTCAAAGTTGGAACAGAGTTGGGAAAGACAACTTTTAGGTTTTCTGCACTTTTGTCTTGGAACAATCTACAGTCTGATTTCAAACTGCATGTTGAATGTTTTAAAATCCTGAGTGAAAAGTCTTGAATCCAAACTTTCTGTAGGCAACTGTTTTAGCTGAAGATTATATTATTGTTTTCCTTTTTATGAAACATGTACTGTGTAAGTTTGAGTGGTTCTGGTGCTGCTGCTCTTGGCCCAACTCCCTCAAAAAAGAGATCTCTGACCTCAATGGGACTAACCTGGATAAATAAACGTTAAATAAATAAAATAATCCGCATGATTAGATTCACCACTTCATGTTAAAACATAGGAGATACAAATGCTTCACTGATAATGTAGAAAGAATAAATTGACTCTAATCTGAGCCTGAGAAGGAAATAAACCATATTTTACAACTTTAAGAACATTTTCTATTTAGAAGTTGTCTATGTATAAAAGGCTCCCCATATATGAATAATTCCCTTGATGAAAAGTGATGTTTGTATTCTTATCATTTATGTATTACTTGTGTTTTAATCTAACGTTACCTTACTGCAATGTGAAGACTGTGTTGTAAGATTTGGCAACGTCTCCATTGTAATGAAATATTACTTTAAAAAATCTGAAAATTAAGACACATCCTGTGAGGAAAAATATGGCAGTAAGAGTGTTTTTCCTGAAGAGAGAGCGTTTTGTAGCAGCTGCCTCCAGGCCAGCTCTTATCTGCTGCAGCGGGGAGGATGTGGTCAGTGCTGGGACGCTTTGTTGATGGGTTGACTGGTTGCTGGTGTCGGGGCTTTGTGGGATGGAGGTCATTGTTCCTGTGAGCCCCGGAGTAGAAAAAAAAAACCCGGGTGTTATGTAGAAAGCCCGTCCTGTTGGGGGGTGGGGGGGGTGCGGGGTGTATAATAAGAGCCTGGGGACTTTAACGTCTCAAAGTCAGTTTTGTGAAATTCTCCCAAACTGGACGGACTCAAGAATCACACATGATGGTAACCACAATGATGACATAAGCAACTTTCTGAGGTAAAAAATCTTAAATTTAGCTGATTTCAAGCTTGATTCTGAATAATTTTCTTCATCAGGATTCTTACCCGGACACTCATTCTGATTTGGAGGTGATCTTAGAGTTCCTCGAGGAGTACTACAGACAAAACGCTGGAGAAATTGGTAAGAGGAAAGCCTTGGAACTGAACCTAAAACACACAAGTTTTATTTTTATTCCAGTCTCTTTGCAATGTTTCGGCTTGTTACAGCGAACAAGGTGAACTGGACTGCAGGTGAAGAGTCACGTGACCAGCACTGGATGTGCAACGAGCCACCTGTAAGCATTACAAGTTTTTTTTAGTTTTTAACACAAATCAGCTGAAATACTGAATTCAAATATGAAAATATGGCTGCAAAAACTTGAATCTTTGCAAGACTATTTGTCTCATTTCTAGTCATTTCTAGATTAGACTCTTGGAATTAAATGCATTTATAATTAAGACAGCAAAGACACTCAATATAAACATATTGCTTGCTGCATTGGCAGATTTTTTCTTTTACTTATTACAAACAACTCAGGCCTTCTTTTTTGCTTTTTTAAATCCTGACATAAGATTTTTATCTGGACTCGTCGGGGGAATGTGGCTTGTTCTAAGTGTAACGAGATATTTTGGACTAAAAATTAACACATTTTTAGATTTTTTACAGTGTAAAGCCTTTAAAGCTGTTTAGGATTCTGTGATCTGTTGATATAGTCTAATTTTCTTTCTCCATTTCCTTCATCAATGATCATCAAACCTGCACTTCAGCCTTTGCTGGCACACGACGCTCCACAATCTCTCAGCCAAAACACAACAGCATTATTGTCTGAGCCAAACTTTGTATCAACAAGACAACCATCCAAAGCTGCGGGGAGAGGTGAGTTCTCCTTTTTTGGGTCACTAGATACTGTTATTACCTCGGCGGCTTTTAGCCTGAGGGAAACAATACAAAGAGAGCAAATAAGAGACCTTCCCTTTACAGTAAAAAACAATGGAGCAGTGCATGTTGTAGCTGAAAACCTGTTTTTACATATCTATCAGGTAACCGCAGTGTTTACAGCTCTACACCTCTCAGTGGCATCCCATCAGCCACGAGATCTTCTGGGAATTGCTGCATTTGAGGAAATGATTAACTGAAGCCAGCATTTACTGTACCAGTGAACCACAGGTGCAGTTTTTAAATCTCTGTAAAGCCTTTAATCATGCCTTTTACCGTCACAGGTAGAAAGGTGCGGCTCTTTCATTTTTTGTTTGAGATGCTGGAGGATCCAAACATGGCCCACTGCGTTTCTTGGGTGCCAGCAGCTGCAGGCGTCTTCCGCTTCTCCTCCACCAACAAGGACGAGGTGGCGGCGCTCTGGGGGAAGAGGAAGGGCAACAAGAGGCCGATGACGTACCAGAAGATGTCCCGCGCCCTCAGGAACTACGCCCGCTCCGGGGAGATCTTCAAGGTGAAGAAGAAGCTCACCTACCAGTTCAGCCGAGACACCCTGACATTCCTGCAGAGGTGTCATAAAGGAGATATGTAAAAAGAACTACATTTTTGTGTTTATTTTTTGTGCTTTTTAAGGCATCTTATATAAAACCCTAAATGAACTTTTGTGAATTTATTCTACCTTTAATTTTAAACTCAACTGATTTAAAAATCAATTTCCTTGAAGTTAATTTGTATTCAGTTGTTGTAAATAAGAAAACAATAAAGACAAATATTGGTAACACTGCAAATTAAGGTCACAATATTCACCGCTTATTAGCATGCTAATTAGTAGCATACTTGCTACTAATTAAGCGCTTATTAGCACCTTATTCTACATCACCTATACACAATCTACAGTCTGATTTTAAACTGCAAAACTTTGAGTGTGATACCCCACGAGCCTCGACGTCATCTTTTGTTTTTGTTTTGATTGAGAGCCACACCAAGCGTGTGAGTGCATGTGTTTAACGTGATCATAGATAAAGCCACTTTGCATAGGAACCTCTTCCATCAGCGAATGTATGTATGAAATATAGAGGCTATACAGGTGAGGTCCATTAATCACTCCAACAGGTGCAATAAAGCTAACAGCAGAAAGACATGTACGTAATTCTAGCTTTATCTGTGCATTTACGTACAGTCTGAAGGAACAATAAGTGGCCAGACTGTGAGCGTTAAAGGCCTGTAAATACACAAACAGATTTAAGGCGCTGCATGCTTCTTAATCAGCTTAAGCTGCTTAAATGTCAGCATGCATGACACAATCACAAAAACTCTGACAGTGGTATTCTACAGTATAGAGAAAAAAATACTGTTGATTCTCAGTAATAAAAGTAGGATAAGGAATAAGGAATGTAAGAGTTAATGTGTGTAACTTTCTAGTTTTTCCACTTTTCCGTCTTCACAAATACTGAAGCTTTACCCGAAACATTTCTATAAAAACTTTAAGTATTCTTAGTGGACTTACTTTGCAGCCTAATGTGCCTCTGTTGACAAGTGTATCTGTGCATGTGTTGTCCTTCATGTAGTAAGTGTTTGATGGCTGATAGGAACCAGAGGGTGTCAGTGTAGTCCATCTCAAGGCCTCCAGCTGCTTCTTTTTTCCTTTCCTGTGTGGCGTGACCTCATGGCTAAATTGCCTCAGTGATGTGCACTCACGGCCGTCCAGGGTAATACCAAATGGTTTTGTGCTCTTTGTAGCAGCCCCACGTGATACCCCCCTAAGCCCTGTATTTACTGCTGGAGCCCACTCCAGGTTATAAATGGGCTAACTGATCTATGGGTGTCTGTTACCAAGAAAGGCCACATACTTTGAAGAGAATGACCAAAACAGTCATTTAAGGAAAGAGTACGCTCTTCAGTAAAAGCTTCCACATTGCATGAAAGGTGTCAGACATCAGTATGGATCCTGTTTTGTTGTGACGTTGACTCATTTCAAGGATTGTGCGAGAAATTTCAGGCAGTCTATATAAGCTGCATTCCTGCGCACTGACCACATCCATTCCCTCAGAATAGGCCTTGTGTTTTGTCTTGACTGCCTTGTTGGGTTGTCTGAGGTATCAATTGTCCATGTTTTTAAGTGTATTTCTATGTCAAGATCATGACATGCCCAAGCAGTTATGAGTTCCTTAGATTCTCTGCAGGAGCTTGGTAATAAACATCTGAAGAAGCACAGGACTTGTCGCAGCTTTAAGCCTTCCTGATTATTCTTAACGAATACCTCACACAATGAAAGATTTGTCACTTGTGTTTGACATGCTAAAAAGATTAATTAGGACTTAAGCAGGCGCATTAATAACATTATTTACAATGAAACCATCTTTTCCTGTCCCAATACATATGTCATATGTCAAGGTTTATAACAGTCTTCCAAGTACAGATCACATAACCACCGCCAAAGCATCTCTCCAGTATTTATTTGCCCGCTCGGAAAGCCGGCTGTTCTTGGACGGCATTCCCCATGGATTAAATTGATGTCTGGCAATTGGCATTAAGTCACTGCTTGTCATCCCAAACCTTTCTTTTATGATAAATCCACAATATGTTGTTCATCATTGGACTGAGAGTATTACATCAGTCACACCTGTGGAAATGAGGACACAGCTCTCTTTAATACCTCTCCTCCTGAGACCCCAGTCCACTCCTCCTTCAACTCCTACGTCTGCAGTGCATCAAGAAACTCACCTCTGATGCCCTAATGACAATGCTCACCCTGTTACTGAGGGGGGAAATCTGGTAGTAATGATGGCAAATCAATAACGATACACTCCACTCACAATACGACATGTATCACCGTACTGGGTTTATGGTCGACATATGCTATAAGTTAATAAGAGAGCTTTGGAAGTGCTGATAGGCAGAGCATAGTTAGCTGTTCTTCTTGCTTACAGTCTTTATGCTAAGCTAAGCTAACATACTGCTAGCTGTAGCTTAAAAATGTAATGTGCACACCAAGAGGCAACCTCTGGTGTTAAAAAACTAAAGGCAATTGCAAAATACTGCAGTTCCTTGAGCGTCCACTCGAGGCTGATTCCAAAATACCCCGTATTCAAATGTCCATTTTGACTGCAAATAAACATGTTTACAACCTGGTACAAAAATAGTTTGGGTCTAAATAGCTCATGTCTTCATCGACACACACTGTACAGGTAAAATGGAGTATAGTTATGCATAATTAGGGGTGGGACTGATCCGACTGCAAGCAGGCATGTGGTTGCTATTCGCCAGGATGCTTAAGGTCGACGTCTGCTGCATTTCTTTGCCTGTTTATAGGTTGAATGGAAGTTTGGTTGACATGGGATTTTTTTATATGGCGACCTCAATCGATGGGATTCAAAAATGCACTTTAGATGCCAATGGGTGACATCACTGCTACCAGGTCCACGTTTTTATACGGTCTATGGAGAAAGCATGAGAATATATTTGTCCTTTAATCTGACAAAATGACTTTGAATTAACACCCTGGCAGCAGAATGTGGACATTTTGGGGACTGCAAAATCTGGGCTCTGAAGGGAATATCTTGTAAAACAAAGGTGATGAATGAAAAAGAAGTCCTGCAGCCAAAGTCCAGCAAATATAAAAATGTCACTTATTTGTACAGTTTAGCATTTAAATTGTAAACTATAATCATACTTGGTGTTTCCAATCGGAAAACTGGCACAACAGCCAGCGGGGACAGTGATGCAACAGTGGGTCTAGGACAGAGCTGCACTGTCCACTACAGAGAGGAGGAGCATGCCACCTCCCTATATAAGGCCTGAAAGCCTGTCCCCCCAGGATCTGTCACTGGTCCTCCACTCTTCCCCCACTGAGATTTTCCAAACGGTATCCACGTGCCCTCCTCATCTCCCATCACTCTGGTCCAAGGGGTCCCAGAGATTTTTTTGCTCTTCTTCTGTCCTATCATCACCTCCCTCCTGGTCTTCTTACCTGGCCTCCTGTAGGGTCACATAACTCTGAAGGCAGCTACCTACCTGCACCTTTTGACTCCTTGAAGGTTTTCTTGGGACACGGCTCAAGATGCCAGAGCCCACAAAGAAAGGTAGGAATGTTCATAGTAAGGATGGGAATGTAATGTTGCCTCTAGCAGTAACAACAATCCATGTAACAACCAACACAAAAAGATCCAAAATAACCTTGCTGCACTGAGTAATTATATTGATTGATAGAAAAAAATCCAAAATTAAAAGTAATTTGTGCTGTTTTTATTTTAGCTTATTCAAATTCAATAGTTCTGTTATTATTCCATGTGTGATGGTTTGCTGTCTTTGCTTGAGGGGGGTAGAGTCAGTACTTGCTACAGAAATCTCCATCGTTTTAAAGCTCACCTGCCAGCTTCATCATAGGAATCATCAAAGTGACTTTCACAGTGGTATTGTATTACTGATGCATGCGTTTCGTCCATCCCAGAGGGCAAGAGAAGATTTGAGGTTTATGGGCAGATACTATTGTTGCCAGAGGGGGTTGGCACACTGGATTGTTCCCAGTGATCCAGCTGGAGAAAGACACGATGATGAATCGTAGATAAGGAATGTTGATGAGTGCCTTGTCGGACAAGAGTAAAGACCTGCGAAGGATGATGTGATGTTCGTGAACTGAGTGAGGGCAGGGCTGTATGAGGATAAATAATAACCTGATTGTGTTTGTCTTCTGTATGATTGATGGGATCCTTTAAACTTTCCACCTGCCGATAAGTCAGCTTCATGTTGTACTACATAAAGCGTAAAAACCCATCCCCTGTCCCACCCTCATGTTGGATCTCTCCTCCGAACCCTAGCTTCACTCATCTGTACCGCCGTGTCCATCAACATTCCCTTCTAATCCGCCCTTGTCTGTCATTACGATATGGTATTACTCCCACCCTCCCCATTAGCTCAGCTCTTCGGGGGTCTGCTGTCAACCCAGACATGACCATGTAGAGAAAATGGAACATTTTGTTGGGATCTTGGAAGCATTCCTAATGAGTGTTGATACAAGTTGTTTATATACTCATTATACTCAAGTGGGCCACTGATCTGTCTTGGCAGCTCCGGACAAACTCAACATGATATAAACATGGAAACAATTATCCGTACATGAGACATCTATTTCTTGTATGCCTGCCTCGGGCGAGGTGACACTGTTGCATTTACTTGGGAGGTTTTTATTTTTGCCCTTTGTTGGGTTTTAGGTTGAGTTTCCCTGTCCAAACAGAAAGATGCCGAACAATGTGCAGGTTGTAAAGTCCCCCGAAAAGTGGAAATTTCCGAGATTTGGTTCAGGGAAGCAATTTTACTGGCAATGATATAGCTGGGAAGATAAACCTTGCAAACTCCAAAATCCCATTCCGAGCATTCAAATGTCATCCCAATCCTTTGTTGGACAATTAGTGGTCAAAAAAAGAGTAGGAGTTCACAACAGTTTCTGAAATAATGTGAAGCTCAGCTTGAGTTTCATCAATATGCCCTTTAGTACTGTTGATGGTGTACAGTGCAGTTGCCCCCAAAGTAATCATACAGGGCCATAAACATCCATGAGCCCCTGAGAGACAAAGCTGAGGGGAATAAGAGGCAGCAGATTCCAGTCCACTACATAAATAGATCCATAGTCCAGAGCAGCAGATAAATAAGGGTAGAAAAGTATTGTTCTTAAAATGAGTCTGAACAGCTGAAGAGAAGGAGGCCAGCACTGTTGTTTTAGACACCCCACTCTCAAGCCTTTAAAAAGTTCCAACTAGAGATGACGGGCTGGCAGAGTCACCCACAGATCTTTTGGGACTTGGATTCTTGTCCCTGGAATAGTTCAGAATGAGCGCACTTTTAATCCCCATCCCTTGTTCCCCGCCATCTCCCTACACAGCCGCCCAAATCCTCCGCCTCTCCCTGTGCCACACACCAAAACAGACATCTCTCCCTGCCACCCTCGCCACATGATGGATCAGACGCCTCTCCATTAAACCTTTGACCCTCTGCCCTCCGCCTTACCGTACTGTCCTCACTGCTACTCAGTTTGTCTTCACCTCATAATATTCACTGTCTGTCACTAAGACCCATCACTCTCCCTGGGCTCTGTCCTCTATGGCTTTAAGTTACACAATACCCCCTCATAAATCGGACCCATGGTCAGACACAGGGGGAAGGCCTGTCAGCAGGTAATTGGTACCCAAGTACAGCTCTCACCTTACATCAGACACTTAAGGCTTTATGGAAGTTCCTTGTTAAAGTCCTTGTCTGACCAGAACAACCACAACCAAGAGGTCAGATAAAAATAAGGAACCCTAACAACAGTATCATTAATGAAGGCTTATGTTTATTAAAGCAATAAAGATCTATATAAGGAAAAATGAAGCTGCCGGCAGATTGGCTCACATTGAAGTACGAATGAGCCCTTCTGTCTGCACGCCAGCAGAGGCAACAGCTGAAAATACCTGCAACCCTGTCAGCTGCACTGAGAGTCCTCAGAGGTAAAACAAAACCTTTCTCCAGTCTCATTATCTCCATGTTGATGAGACAGAGATGCAATTCTCGGGCCGATGATGTGACACTACAGGATTGTGGCCAAGTGGCCAATGGTGCATTGTTTTGAAGTGAGTTGGGAGTGGGGCTAAATTTGACAGGGAATGCTCAGAGGGAATCACTACGAATAGAGAGTTATCTGAATGGGAGACTAGGGCTGTTAAAAACTATGCAAAAGTCAATGGACAGATGGGGAAGTTAGAGCTGCAGAATTCATAGATTGGTTGCAAACAGCTGGCCGTAGTACACTGAGGATTTTTAGGAGTGAACAAATGATTCTCTAAATGTAAAAATGGTTAAGAAGAAACTTTTAGGCTCAGGCTATAGACCATTGCCTGTAAATTAAGATGGACAGTGTGTCTCCTTCTACTTCTGTTGTACAAAAGTGAAGCCATAATACCCCGCAGCAGGCTACAACATATTGTGCTTGTGATATAATGTGGAAACAAAAGTAAAGAAAAACACGCTCGACTCCCTAACAGCGTATAACAACTGGGTGCTGAATCCTGAATGAAGTCCGAAAAAATAAAAATAAGGACAGCATTCCAAATTGTACTTTTAATTTGCCACTTTGACGTTTCGAGCAGACACTCTTCTTCAGCGTGTAACAGGCTGTTTTCACATACATACACAGGTGGGACTAATTATACATGTTCAAAATAGGTACCAGTCATTACCAGCAGGGGGAGTCTCCACCATACACCTAAGGTACACCTTTATACACCTACACACTGAGGTATATAAAAAAGAAACTAAATAGAAATACTTTTTTTTACACTTCAGCAGTTATCATTCACCAGCATTAAAAAGAGTTCACCTTACAGCCAACACTGAGGATAAAGGATTTGTGAATTCAGCAAGTCTTTTGAAACACATGCTGAAAGTCGTTGTGAGGATTTCAAACTAGATGTTAAAGGGATACGTTACTGCACAATCATCTTTATAGGATTCAACAGGTTGAGCAATCGGACTCAAACACAGCTCCATGAGGTATCTCTTTCGAAGCAGGATCATTTGTATCGACATACAGTCCTATTTCTCAGCCTGTTAAAAACATATTGAATAAACATTGGCACATTGGCTAGTGACCCCTTACAATCGCTGGGGGTATTCTAATTTACTGGATCTCTTAGTTAAGTCAGATCTGCCGAAGAAACCCAAACATTTTCCGTCTCGCATTCCTCAAGGTAATTATGTCATGACCGGACGCAATCATTTCGCTTGTTCCAAATTTAAGGTTGGACGTTAACGTTAGAGGTCGGATTACCTGTAACACAAAATATGTTCATGCAATTTATTTTATGTTGGTAAAAACAAAACGTGAATTAAAGACTCGGATATGCGAACATAAATCCTTCACACGGAATCATGATGACAAATCATCAGTAGCCAGACACTTCAACAGGAATAATCACAGCATGAGCGACTCGCATTACATGAGCATAGATGTAGTTCATGTGCCTCGTAGAGGTGGGGACAGGGACCAAATCCTTCTGCAGACAGAATTATTAGATCCAATCTTTGGGTACCCTCATTCCCAATGGTTTGAATGAGGAGATTTAATTTACGGTTTCCTATCAACTGATTGTAATTGTTGTCCCCATTTTGTTTCTGCTGTATTTTTGTTTCTGTTGTCTCTTTGTTTGATGTATTCCTTGAGGTACCTCTGCATATAAATGGGCATGATAATAACTTATGTTCATGTCAGAATCTGGGTTTGACAAAAAGGTATTTGGCGTGTATCTTAGCGTTACAGTTTGGTAAATGTCCCACCTCTTAACATGTAGAGGCAGCGTTTATGTGACCTATACTGCAGCCAGTCAGCAGGGGGACATATAAATAATTTGGCTTCACTCCAGGGCGACTATTGCTCCGTCCATTTTCATTTACATTCTGTGGTTTAGACTGCAATACTGATTTCAAAGACCCATCATGCTGGTGTGATATTGTCTATGTATGTATTAAGCTAATATGGGATACAATAGGATACTCAAAGTCAAGTACACTGGGTTTTTGATATTCCATTAATCTTTAAATTTTGGCTAAACACCACCAGATTATTATGGCTACGAGTCAAAGCAACCTAAATGTCGGCCCTTGTAAAGACATATTTTTCCATTCAGACAAATAACTGCATTTGCTTCATTGAAAAAATTACTAAAGAAGTCTTCATTGGCCGACCAATATTCAGTCGACTTGGTAAATAATCCCCCGTTGTGTGTTGTTTGTCCTATTCTTATTGTTCTCACACATGCAAAACCCGGAATTAGTTGCTGACTTAAGTTGTACCACTCCATGAGAGTCTGGTTTCATAGTTGAGTCTTAAGGATGTACCAAATACGGAGAGATATGAATGATGTACTCTGATGTACGTCACTTTGGATAAAAGCGTCTGCTTAGATATTGGACAATCCAGTTGCTTTATAAACACTGAATCGCTTCTGTGTGAATTCTGTACATTCAATCGCCATTACCAAGGTACTCGTGTTAAAGTCTATAGTTTATAAAGGACTTTATAAAGCTGAAGTCTGCCAGTGGAATCGGCACCAGGGCCACAGCCCGAGGAGACTGTGAGGTCCCACACAGACGCACTACATTCGGACAAACTGTACTGTCAGTCAAAGGAACTAAATATTGGAATACTCTCCCACTCACAATAAGAGACTCACAAACATATGCAACCTTCAAAACACACCTCAAACAGTGGATAAAAGACAATCAAGTCTGTGACCACTTTTAACCTCTATTATTGTCTTGTGTCACTTGTGCCTTTGTATTTGTATTATATTTGTCTTTCTCTGTTACCTGCCTAGGGACAACAGATGGAAATTAGCACTTCTGCTATAATCTGGCATTTTTTACAGCTGTAATTGTTACAGCTGTTCATTAATATGCACTGTCCCTAACAAATAAAAGAAAAAGTCTAATGATGGATTTAGTTTTCTGACACTTTTCCTTCAGTTTCATCTCATCAATCGCATGAGTTGGGCAGGTCCACTGCGCTCCTTCTCTTGTTTGGAAAAAACAACAACTGAACTTTTTAACTTTAGTTTTACAAGTTTAAAAAAAACAGAAATAAAATTTGCTTCATTTTATAGGGAAGTTAGTTCTTCAGCTAGCTGGAAACATACTGCTTATATAATCACAGCAAATATTAACAAATGTGTCAGTGAGGCAAAGAAATGGTTTCCTTGTTTATTCTTTCCATTGACTGAACAGTAGATTTACAGTAAAGGTGAGCTAAAGTTTGATGATGTTTAGTAAGGTAAGTAAGGCTAAAGAAACTGACTTATTGAATTTATACTGGAGACTCAGACTCAGCTTTTAAGTTCTTGCATTTACCAGATGGTATTTCTGTAGCAACTGCCACATTACTAGACAGCCTCTCATGACTTTGTGCTCCATTAACCCACTGATAACAAAAGAGGTTCATATTTTCACCCCTGTCATTGCATGCAAAGAGTCATATAGATGCTTTGATCTGTTGAAGCCCTAAACTGAGTCCTGTTACAGGTTGTGAATGTCTTATCAAGACATGGTTCTGTCTTAAATTGGTTTAAGTCTGGACGAGGCAAAGGGCAAACAAATGATGTTTCATGGGGGCCTTCGTCATAATCACTTAAGGCTACATGGAGTCTGGGAACGAGGAGCCGATCATCCCACTCAAAGATGATATGGATTAGCTGGGAATGGATATCAATGAAGTAGTCAATGTGCACAAACAAAAAGAAGCGTTTGTGGGACTTTGTTTAGCTGATTGAATGCAGGAAATGCAATCTCGTCATGTTAAACAGTGATGTGTGTTTCTCTCTCTTTTTTTAGATGAGACGCCAAATGGCCAGCCAGAAGGTGAGTGGACGACTTTACACATCTTATCTACACCTGTTGAGCAGATCAGAGCTGCTGAATGTATGCACAAGAGCAGACATACAGTACATGTGTCAAAATTGATCTTGAAAACAAGGGTAGTATAGTATGTGAGAAGAAACCAACATGGTAAGAGAATACCTCTGTCAAAGCGCACAAACCATGTTTGCACTGAGGTTCACAGGTTAAAGCCGAGCATGTCTACACATGTAATATGCAGTTACAACTCTGAACTCGGCGTCAATGTGTAAACACAGTGTCATAGTAGTGTAAATGTGGAGCCAATAGAAGGCAGTATGGACATGCTGCCATGCTCCAGAGCGATCTGTCGTGAAGACCAAGCTGTCAGCATCTCTGACATTCCTCTAGCCAGCCAGCTGATCCCCCTCTGTTGTTTCAGCTGACGCCTCGGCCGCCCTGGTCGCCCCATGTGAGCAAGGTGCTGGCATGCAATTGGCTTTTTGCCGGGGCTGGGGTTTGACCTTGGAGCTGCAGCATCTTGAGGCTCCAACATGGCCAGGGGGCGGTGTCAGCTTTTTTAGGGTTTAACTGAAAACAGTTCTTTTGACATCTATGGCTTGTGAGAGAAATCATTCTTCTGAATTATGGAGAAGACGGTCACATTTTTGGTGGTAGCTTAGGAAAGTGGTGTAATAGCTCATTATTAACAGTATGATCTCCAGTGTTAGGCAGGTAAGTTAAAAAATGTAATCCATCACACATGACACTTTCATTACAAAACAAGTATTTAGGTGTTCAGACGAAATCACAAAAGGAACAACACAAGTTTCATTAAGTACATGTTGAAAAGGAAAGCAGTGAGGGTACTGAGTCAGTACGTTGACATGAAGGTAAGAAATTGATTTATCGTGTTAGTCCAATTAAAACCGGACTTCTGAAATACATGTAGACTTAGTAAAACACCTTGGTAAGTTTGGGTCCGATTGAGGTGTTCACATGCAAGAGCAAATCGACCCCAAACGCATGTTAGTCCGACTGAAACCGTACAAAGTCGAGTTTTCTCAAAGTCGGACTAACATTTGGGGTCGATTTGCTCTTGCATGTAAACACCTCAATCCGACCAAAACTGGCCAAGGTGTTCTACTCATGCTCCATAGTACCCGCGATGGGCTTTGACCCAGAAGTCAAACAGTATTAATGTGTAGAACAAAAGCCGATAAGAAAACAAGGGTATCAACATGGTGAAGAGTATGTACGAAATGTACAGAGCTGTAAAGTTGTCCATGTCTTCACCGTTCAATACACAGTTTGCCGCTCAGTAACTTGTTTGTCGATTGTTTTGTATGTGACGGAATAGATCAACCGAGGGAAGGTCCAACCATAACTAGCTGAAAGGGGGCATATCGCCACCTACCGTAGTGGAGTCAGACATACTTCTATCAATAAATCTATTCCCACCCTTTGCTTTTATACTGGGGTAAGGACAGTAGTCCAATTAAAAGGTCTTCTCAATCCGTGGCTTGACTTTACTGTGCATGTAAACGTACTGACTGACAATCAGTACCTAGCTCTTTTCATGGAGACTTACTCTCCCCACATTATCCAACACCTGTCATCACATGTAATGACAAGGCATAATACAATTTCATTGTATTGAGTACTTGCATTACACGATCCGGTAAGGCCATATTCAGTGCAATTTCGATGCCGACGCAAGCAGAAAGGTTCATACTTTAGGTGAGAAATGACTGCCAAACAATGACTGACAATGCACGACACTTTCAGCAAGTGTTGCGGTGGTGCGCCAACAATCAACATAGAAAATCCTACTTGTTGATGCCTGCACAATAAGTGCCCCCCGTGAAAGCACCACAACGCCTTGATGGAAGTAAAAAGTACGAGGTGACGTTTTGCCTTGGTACTATTTTACGTTAGTGTGCGATTCAACCTGACATTCTAATCTTGACATATTAACAGCACATGTTAAACGGCGGATAGCACTACACTACAGTACAGTATAGTACAGTACAGGATGTCTTCGTTGTGTGAAATCAGAGTATCTTCTGAAAAAAATGATCTATTATGATAAAGTGTGAATTGGAGGAGGTGATTGAGTCTCTGTTGTTCGAGTGAAAACCTGTTTGTGTGTGTTTCATGTATGTTTGTTTGAGTGTGAGAGAGGCATTGCAGATGCAGAAGCTTTGTGCTTTAAAAAAGCAGCTGTTCCATCCACAACTATATTTGTCACATGCTCAGAAAGTGTTGCCCCAGACAGTAATGGTGCCCTGCCCCTCCCTGAGATTTCCCTGGAGGTTTCTCCACCCCCAGGTGGGTAACCCCCCCTACACTTGAGTCTGAATGTTTCACTCTTTTGCACATCACACTCACGTCACCTTTTCGTTTGGTGTGTGCTGACACAATTTTCTTTTTACTTAATTCACTCTGAGAGGACTGAAACTGCACTTTTCTTGCACAGTTATGAAATCACACTGTATGCTCACACAAAATAAAGTTAAGGTTAATAAGGTTAGCTTTTAGGCAACACACCGCTACAGTGCACATTTCCCCATGCCTGCATTGTTTAACATGCATTTGCCTAAGGACTAGAAGCTGTAACTAACTTCTGCTGTGGCTGTCTTTGTATTTGTGTAACTATTGAATCATCAATCAGGAGGCTATTGAGGTATTAAGGAAGTTGGGTTTCACTGACTCTGTTGCATGAAATGAAAGGCCATCTGTGTAAATTTAACTGTGAAAGAAATCAGATCAATTCATACTTGCTGAGTCGGGACACCCCTGCCTCCTTAAGAACTTCATCGTATAGATATGCAATGATCAGATAGATGCTGAATTGATGCACATGCTCAAAACATTGGACTGTCCATCAAAATGAAAATGGTACAAAGGGGCCCCTTTTCAAATGTCTATTAAAATCATTTATGTGGATGAAGATATTATTTTAAATCACCTTCCTTATTTAAAAGTCACCAATCAGCATTGAGGCTATCTGGTCATTCGCTATTTATACATGCCCAGTTTGCGCAAGCATTGTCTTGCAAGGCTGTTGTGCTTGATGCTTGCTGCTCCAGCTTGGCGCTTTGTCTGCTGTACAGAAGCAGTAGCAGAGGGGCAAGAGCCAGTAGAGACTGATGGGAAGCAACCAGAGCCTGCAGAGCCTGCAGAGCCTGAGCCAGTTCAGGCTGTGGTGGCTCAGGAGCCCAGTCCAGCTGAGAACGGCTCAAATCAGCCACAGCCTGTCGAGGTTGGGGTGAAAGAGCAAGCAGAGTCCAGTAACACTACTGAAAAGGGAGAGGGCCCTTGCTCTCCCCCACCTCATGGTAAGTATGTCTTTTAAAAAACATGAATCGGTCCCATGTCTCTCTGACGATACATGCTTACCCCTTGAGTTTTTTAAATGCTACTGAAACAAGACCTGATCGTCCTACAAGTCGTTTCAGTTACACTCTACATGGCTCAGCAGCATGGCATAATACTTTAATTTTCTCTGAAATGACTGTCAAACTAGATTTACCCTGAGTTGAAACCTCAAACATTACCTTTACTGTATATCTCTGCTAAGGTGCTATGGACTCCAATTATTAGTTGAAGCCATGCATTGATGTTTTTCTCTTTCTTTGCTTGTTCGGCTTAATTTGCATGCAGACTTCAAAGAAAAGAAATTACTTGCACCTTTGGATATTATGATGCAGTCTTCAGACATCCAAAGGAATAAGAACTAATATGGACTAATAGACAAAGTACTCATTAGATTCTGAAATGGCAAACTGAAAGTGATGCAAAGTGTTAGCAAGGTGAGTCGGCAAACTAAATTCTTCGTTCTATAATTCAGAGACATGAATGTAAAAGGCAAAATGAAAACACACATATGCTTGATAGCTATGCTGGCTTGCTTAGGAGCATCTTCTGCAAATACGAGTTGCAGCTGCTAATAAAGTTGGATTTTATGTTACACCAGTGTGTGTATTAAGACGTTGTTACAAGTGAGCTTGTGCTTTTGTTTCTGCAGCTTGAGAAGCTTGCGCCATGTGAGCATAAAGCCTTCATGACCCCATACTTTTAATCAACCAGACATTTAGTATTTAAGGTCTTACAGAGCACAAGTCAAAGATTTTGATCTCATTCCTCAAATCTAAAAGCTGCATGTCATGTTCCATTCATTCAAGTCTTGTCCAGCATGTGTTGGATGGCCTTGTTGGCCTGCCAGTCTTGTGTCTTGTTGGCCTGCCAGTGGAGCTTTTTGATAGGTGGGTCTATTTGTCAATGACGCCTTTATTCCAGATGAGGATGATGCTGCAGCCACTACCCCATCCCCAACACCCCAACCAGGTTGGTATCCATAACAACCCTCACTTCTTCCTAATTTATTCCTCTTCACCCATTGAGGACAGTTCATCATGAGTCTGGTCTGAATAAACTCTGATGGCCTCCTTAGTGTTTTGAAAGGTTGCTAAAGTACTCTTGAGCTAAAAGTATGGCAAATTGATAGTTGGTCATTGTGGTCACGGGATCTAAGAATTGCAAAATACAGTGTTTTATTAATTTGTCAATGAAGCTCTTTGGTTTGTAATGTGGATTTGAACTTCACAGGTTCTGTGTTGTAGTCCAGTCTTCTTGTTAAAAAGCCAATGGCTCAAATCAACCGATTAAAACAGTATTTTTTGTTTGCAATCTGTACATATTTATATGTATGTTGTTGCACTGACATACATGTATTGAACGTGTGAATTTTACCTGCCGAATTTTTACAAGCACATCAACCTTTATTAACTCATCGCAAATAAAAGTATGGATGTGAAAATGTTATTTCACCTGTATACAAAATAAATACCTGATTCTTAATGTGTACATGCATAAACACATGCACATTATTGTTAAATATATTATTTCCTGTCCATATACTAAAAGGGAATGCTGCTAAATTTCCCAGAGTGATTATGTTGTTTTTATGTCCCATGCAGAGTAGTTTGTTATTCACGAAAATTAAATCGTACATGCAGCAATTAATCTTGACCATACTCTAATCTTATTTTATTAATCAGTCATTAAGTTTAATAATAGCCTTTGTATAAAATTGAGCTCTTCCAATCTTGCTTTTCTGAGAGAAACGATCATGCTAACAGCTCAGCTAATGTTGTGTTTAAAACTTTCTGGAAATTGGCATTTCTTTTTTGTGTTAACTCTTATTTTATACATATTCATTTACTGTTGCAAAATACTCAAATATTTCTAAATTCATGTATTTGCTGTCTTACGAAATGCTATCTCTGGGTGCAAGCTAGCTTGTTTAGTGAGAGCCTACATACCTAGCCTAGCTTAACGGCTGGTAACCGAAACAGGGAAAAGGTAGCTATGGAAACTAAATCTTTCAACAACGTTAAAGCTGCCTTTATCAGATGCTTTACTTTATTAGCTAGCGAGCTAGCCCTCATTTAACCCAAAAGATCGTCTCAGTTTTGTTTAGCATAGTTACAATGCGTGGTCACTATTCACTGCTGGTCAACCTGGTCATATATCTTCAGTTTGTGAGGTTACTGCCGGTTAAACCACCGTATTTATTATATCCATGTCTACATACATGATAGCACAAAAGTGCTTGTAAATGAGACAGCTTTTAGTTAGAAAATGCTGAGGTGCTAAGCTAACTAACCCTCTGCATTTAATACTAATGCTAAGCTAGGCTAAATGCTGTGTCACCACTGTTTCTGAACATAAACATTTGTTCTTCTAATTTAGATCTGAGCATGACAGCAAATTAGTGAATTTACCAAAATGTCAGAGTATCTTCAATTATTTTATTTTTTATCTTCATTTCACTGTATTTGATCATTTGACTCTATAAAAGACCGAACCATCAAAAGTAGTTTTTTCCTTAATAACCTCAATCTTAATTGTTCTTTTTTTCACAGAAGAGGCCAATACACTCAAGAAACTCTCAATTGAGCTGCCTAGTAAGATCCCTTCGTTAAATCCTACCACCATTTTAGAATCAAACCAGTAGTTTACTCGAAATTACAAAAAAAAAGGACCGTCTGAATGTAGAAAACATGTTGAAGACATGTTTATTTCTCGATTTTTTTGTGTGTTTTTAGAAGTTAGCTTTTCAATAGAAGAAAATTAGAAATATTCAAATTATCCATGCTAACATACTAGCATACACCATGCCATACAATACATCTTGATGCTTGTTAGACTTGCTAGGCTGGGGTTAGACCATAGACTGTGTATTAAAATGGACGGGGAAACAACTGCCTGGGAGTAAGGCCAAAATATTTTGAGAGAATGTAACAGCATGATCCACAGCTCTGATGACTAATTCGGCTCCAATTAGCAGAGGAGAGGACGAAAGGTGAGAGAAAATGCAACGAACACTATCATTAGAGTCATTGAAGTTTCCGAAATATTGAGTTTCTGTTCCAAACCAACACCAGAATCTGTTCTGCTGTGGACTATACCGACCTAAGGGATCTTTGACTTTTGAGCGGTAAGCTTAATGTGTACTTCAGTTAGCGGAAGCGTTAATTTAGCGGTTCCTACAGCCAGCTCCAAACAACCATATATGAGCATCTGTCCTTGGGTCTTTTGGCTTCACTTTTGAACAACGAAGGAGAAAGAGGGGCGCAGTCCATATTAATATACAGTCAATTGATTACACGATCACGCTTTTTGTTTTCTGTACACATAAATTACAATTTATGTGATTACATTTGGAATTCTGATCATTTATCTGCTCGTCCTAACAGTCATGTCAAGGTTTAACACACAAAAGAAAGACCATGGCATTTTTTTTTTTTAAATCACAGCTTTGATTCAGAATTCCTTAGAAAATTGCTTTCATATCTGTTGTTGCTTTTACTTTCTATGAGTGTGTGCTTGCTTCAGTGGACTTTACAGTACTATTTTTCACAATATGCTGTAAATTTCTCTCTGTCTTTGTTTAGATGATAGCGTCCCTTTGCCAGAAATGGGGAGAAAAGACTCAGGTAATAAAATAGAAGTCTAAAAATGAGACTCGTGTGGTAACTATGTTCATTTTTTCATACAGTCCAGGAGGAATGGCCAGAATACAAAATAATTCCGAACCAGTTTCCCATTTTTCCGTCATTGCTGGTCAGTAGTTTGTTTCGCATAATTCAGGTTAATTTATCCCAAGAATATAATCTGCAAAATGAAATCCACGTGTTGTGTGCAAATCATAGCCCTGACTTCTAGTGTCGTCCTCACTACATACATGGACATAATGGGGCTTTTGGGAAATTTGAAGGTTTTTGAAGTTTGCAGGCAGAACTTGATGGGCATTTGTAAATAGTAAACAGGCCCAGACGACTTTAACAACTCAAACTTGAACAACTTTAAAGCAAATACTTCGACACTCAGAACGTTATCGCAAATAACACTGGAGCACCGGGAAATGAAGAAATGCTAGAAATAAAGAGTTGCTGAAAATGGAAATGACATGCCCTTTTTGTGTTTCATGTTGTCTTTTTCATGCTTTCCATGTTGCTAAATGCTTAAATTCTGCTGCTGTATGAGTTGTGATTGCTGAATGTGAGAAACTGTGTCTGTATTACTCTCCTCTGGTACAGTAAGACAAAAACTTTCAGATCAAAAGTGAAAGGTGGGTGTGCGAATTCCTCAACTGTATTGTTATTTTTTTCTTGCATAATGAAAATGTAGAGCACTGTGTCATGTATGTGTTTCTCCTAACTGACCAGTGTGGTCACTGGGAGATGGCCAGGCCCCCGAGGACCTGGACAAGCCCATTGACACCCCACCACGATCCACCCTGCTGATAGAGAGTCCCCAGAGTGCCTCTATGGCTGTGGGTGAGTAAAAGCAGAATGAGGAGGAGTTAACAGATATATACATGTGACAGTTTATATCATATATGTCTTACAGTCAGTATCAATCATCATAACATATGTTATCCAAAGACACTTTACAAAAAGAGCAGGTCTAGGCCTTACTCTTTATTACATGATTTACAATAACCCACTTTTTTTCCCCAAAAAGTTGATTTTTCGTGTTAGTCCATTTAAAACTAGACTTTTAAAATACATGTAAACATGTCATATTTTCTCGAAGCCAAACTAACACACCTAGATAATGTGATGGTGGTAGATTTACACTTTCATGTATACACCTCAATCGGCCTAAAACTGGCCTAGGTGTTCTGCGCAAGCTCTACAGTCCCCTTGTCAGGCTTTGACACTGAAGTAAAACAGCATAAATGCAGAGAAGATACCTGGGAAGATAACAAGTACATATAAAATGCACATAGCTTTAAAGTTGTCCACCGTGTTTTTGACAACGTTAGCCTAGCTCTGGCAAGGAAAGTTACAAAACTCTTTTACCAAAACCTTTAATGCTCACAAACTAACAATGCATATCCCATTATCCCACTTTAAAACCGGAAATTGTTGTTTCTCAACGTCATCTTTTGTTATTGTAGTATTGATTGAGATCCCTGGCGGGGGAATCTACATATTGTATCTTTAAATGGCAGATATGAGAGAAGTACTGATCTTCCAATCAAAATCTGCAATTTAGACAATCAGCAAATTCCATAAAATGTTGAAGTAGTTTGAGAAGAAAAGTCTAAGAACAGCAATACATTTACCATATCAAAATACATTTAAAGGCCCTCTATACAATAGAGAACATAGCTTAACCATACATGTTTGTTTTACTAACCACATTTTGGTGTTAAGAGTTCATTGATGGGACTTTTGGACTGTTTGCTTAAAGGTGGAGATATAAGCTTTGTTGCCAAGGTGGAGGCTAAAGATCTCCTCCGCAAACCAACAGTCAAGTGGTTTAAAGGAAAATGGATGGATCTGGCCAGCAAGACAGGAAAGCACTTACAGCTGAAAGAAACCTTTGACCGCCAGACCAAGGTATCGTACAGCAAAGCACCCAACTGTCCCAGCCCCCTATACCTGCCTTAGCAACAACTAACAGTTACATGCTTATGGCGGTTTTATATCCATACTTGTATATCACTCCCTGGCAGATCCACACATTTGAGATGCATATCATCAAAGCCAAAGAAAACTATGCTGGAAACTACAGGTGTGAAGTCACCTACAAGGACAAGTTTGACAGCTGTTCTTTTGACTTGGAAGTGAAAGGTTTGTTGAAATGTCAAAGTGCATTCAGTTCATTCCAATATCTCCACAGAACATAGAGCGTTTGTGTTGTTACTGTCTTACAGAGGCTGAAACGGGCTCACAGAATATTGATATTCGATCGGCTTTCAAAAGAAGGTAAAGAAAGGAGTGTGTGGTGCAGACATGTTCATATTGCGAAGGAGTCAGCAATATATGAATTCAGTATGCAGCAGTACAGTATTTCCTATTTTCCCATCAGCTAAAAAAACGTTTGGACGTCAGAAATATTGGATCTCTGACGAATTTTTGATACTAATAAAAGATTAAGTGGAAAAAATAAAAGTGCAATAAACATTTAATCTTGGAGCGATAGCACAGTAGGTGTGACAAGATGGTTGTGATAATGTCATTATCCTTTTTGAAGGTAATTACAAATCAACCAACCGACTCATTGTGTAATCAAAGGCCAACTCTTGCCTTTTAAATCTCCCTCCAAACAATGTGTCCGGATAGCAATGCAAAGCATCCCGGTTCATCAACGTTGCTGTTTAGTAATGTTGCTTCATCATTACTACGGCAATATTGCCTGGGACCTCTCATGAAGTGTCTTACACAAAACACCTTGTTTCAAGTTTTTATCTGGAAAAGAAAAAAAAAAAGGAAGGGAACTTGTGTAAGAACCAATCGTGTGTTAGCTTGAAGCTAATCAATCGATTGACTTCTGAGCCTTTGCTTTGTGTTGCTCTATTAGCATTGTTTTATAGTGTAAGTGTTTTACGTCTAATTGAATCTTTATTAATCTTTCCTTGTTAACAACAGCAGTGAAGGACAAGAAGATGCAGGAGAACTTGACTTTAGTGGTCTCCTTAAACATAGGTGAGAATCACATCCCCACCATGAGTGGATTTTGTCCTTTTCAGTATTCTTAAGCCCATTTTTGGATGTGCTTCTTTTTGAATTCTTTCAAATATTCTGAACTCTTCATTTTACAGTAGGTTACTGTAAGAGTGAAAAGCACATACCTAGAGACACAACATTATACCACACCAGAGGTTTTCGGCTCATAGGCTGTATTTGTTTACATTTTAGGTGAATTGGCACCATCTAAAGGCATCCAAAATAGCCATTAGCATTTCCTGTTTGCAATCTAGCCACAGATGAACAAGTAACTTATCTCTGGATTTCTTTTAATCTCATGCTTCTTTGGCTTGTTCCATATTAAATAAACACAACTTTCTATGATTTCTTATTCCATGTGTGGATGCTTATTGTATTGGACATTTGAGACAAGATTTTCCTTACATATGAACTAAACCGAATCTTAAAATATTGGTATAATGTATTTGTTGACAGATTCGACAGTATGACTCTAGGGAGTGCAAATTTTGGCGAAAGTAGCCGCGCCATCGGGCACTTTCTTTGTCTCAAGTTTCTGCACTTTTCTCCTAAATCTCCCTGTGCAGTTTGAAAACCTCTGTGCTATACCAAAGCTTCCTAGGAGGGCTCAAAATAAACACCATTACACATATTTTACAGAATACAGTGCAGTGTTTTAGTTTGAGCAAAAATAGCCCTAGGCAGGGACACTGTTCAACAGCTACATTACACATTTATTGTTGGCTTGTCTCTTCTCTCCCCTACATATTCAGAAATCAAAGGTTAGTAGAGAGAAACCAATAGATTTTTAAACGATTAGACCTTACTGCGGGTGAGTAATCCTGTAAAATCCCCAGCATGACGAGTAGCTTTAGGAACTGGACGAGCAAGAGTGTTGGCCTACTGTAGTACGGTAACACTTCATTTGAAGGCAGCATTCCTGACTGCTCTGTCAGCAAACATTAACGATGAAAATGGGCCTGGAATCGTAAATGGTCAGGTGTTCCCTCTTCATCTAGCAGGTGAAGTAAAATGCCAACCATTATGAGGCACCATTTTGGATCATTAATGATGTGCTAATGGGCTGTGAAGAGATGATGCTGTAAAATAGTGTTATCGCTACATTGTCATTTTATTTCAGTCTAGAAATACAAGGCAAATACAACCATGTTTATTTCAGCTTTCTCTGTAATTGCCTGAAGATAAACACAAGAGAAATACAAACATTGAATAGAGTAAAACTTGACGCTATTTACCTCCAACCTTTCTGACATTTTGGAAAATGTCTTTAAAGGAAAGGGCTGACTGAATGTTCTGTATTTACAGTAATGGATACATTCATGTCAAAGGCGACGTGTTTTTAACCGCTTTCTCACAAATCTAACATGTCCGAGTCATTATCTAACATTGTCAAAGCATTTCTGACGTGATCACTCAAACCAACAACAAAGGGATGGGCCACTTCTGATGAGGAAAATGATGGAAAAATGATGTGTTTCAGTGTACTGCTAAACCCCTGCATGCTGCATATAAACATGAAACTCCCCCAAAAAATGTTTTGTTTTAAGAAACTCTGGATTATTTGTGTGCCTGCTCGTGTTTTCTCCAGACAGGTCCTCAATATAAATTGTAGGGCCCGACCGATATGGAATCTTGGGACCGATACTGAAATCGATATTAAGGATTAAAAAAATTCCGATACCGACATCGGCCGATATCTTTCTTGGTTTTGTCTTTGATCTGTAGAGACAGATAGATAAACACATTTATTGTGTTGCTCCCTCAGTTATCAAACGATTATGGAAAAGATATTTAATGAAGACAAGATGGTCACTCAACTGGAATGTAACTGAGCACGATGTGCATAACCGCTCGACACTCTGGAGAGTGATGATGCTTGTTCCAATCCATATTGCGCCCTCTGCTGGTGAAAGAGAACTGCTAGTGTAATACAATAAAATTCAAATAAAATGCTATTTGACTGGTGAATAAATCTAGTAATTTCGGCGCATATCTGATATAAATTAGCCGATACTGATAGTCACTGGACACGCTAATATCGGCCGATATTATCGGCTGGCCGATAAATCGCTCGGGCTCTAATAAATTGTTTGTGTTTTATTGAAAAATAACTACTTTGACTAGCTGTCCTTCTTATTCTTGCATAAAGCTTCTGTATCAAACACCTCTAATTAGACACTGGTGACACATAAGCAATAACGTCCACATACGATTAACCCTCTAAGCATACTCGAACATTTAAATAAATAATGCTTCTACTCATTTAGTGTTAATATTTGTCTCCAGAGCTGATGCAAACACACAGGTCTACAGCTCAAAACGCCCATTCCTTTGTGTGACATGTCCTGAGGAACGCTCTTCAGGGAAAGAGGACACGCAAATCCAATTTCACAAATAAATGGAAAATAACTATTGACACCTAAATGCTGATTTGCTTTACCTACCAATGGTTCAATAAGTTCCCTTTTTATAGTTTCTGAGTAGTTCCTCAAGACACGTTGCAAACCCCCTGCCTACGACTCCTGCCCTTACATTGTTCCCTCGTTCCTGGCACCACTAGGGAGCCAAAACAGCAGGACGACGCTCCTGATGTGGATGTGTGGGAGATCCTGAAGAACGCTAGACCAGATCAGTATGAGAAGATTGCCTTTATGTACGGCATCACAGATCTGAGGGGTCTGCTGAGGAGGATGAAAAAGATCCCAAAAGAGGAGAAGAAAAGCGAAGGTGAATTAGTAGTTGCCAACATTTTAGATGTGCTCCTTAGCAAAAATGTAATTCTAGTGAAATTCAGAAGGTGAATCTGAGGTCAAAAGGGGAATGTTGTCCTTGGTTTTGATGCTTTCTTTTCAAAGCTTTTGCAAAGAAACTGGAACCAGCATATCAGGTGGATAAAGGTGGAAAGATCCGCTTGGTGGTCGATCTGGCCGACCCGACAGTTGAACTGAAGTGGTACAAGAACGGACAGGAAATCAGACCTTCTCCCAAGTATGTGACTACTATTTCTTCAGTCTATTGTCTGTGTCTTCTCGCCTTCAACACCGCACAAATGAAAATCATTTTAACCCTGAAAATGTTTCATTTGTGGTATTGCCATTCTTTACCAGTTGTCTGGTATATTGTGTTTTCATTTTGTCGTCAATGAAAAACAATGGTTTACATGTTAAAGCTACAAATCATATGCAACATAGACCTATATTTACACAAATGTGCACATAGAAAGTGGCTTAGTGTGACAGTACTTTAATGTATCCCTACATCAGGCACACAGTTTAATATTGTTTTCTGTCTCATGTGCAGCTGGTTACTGTAAGCCCACTGAAACATTTCTAGCGAACAAAAAAAATGCTCTCAACTCTAATGTGGCCGAATCAGTCCCACACAGTTTCACATAAACATTACAGGAACACTGTGAATATTTAGGACGTCATAAACATCCCCATAGTTACATTTGGGTGTAAATGTGGTGTATGCTGTAGACTGATGTCTTTAATTGCCATTAACTACTGTATATGTCCTCCTCCGTACAGGAAAAAGGTGGTACCTCCTTCACAGGTCTTTAACTAAGTCTGGCTTTGAAAACTAACTAAATAGATGCTAAAGGTAAAATCAATTACAGATAAAGTAAATAAACTTTAACAGGAGACACTTCAGTCTTTTCAAAAACAATCTGTTATCGTAAATGTTTAATTTCTTTTTTGGGGGGGGGGGGGTTCAGATCTAGAATGGCTAGAAAGGTTATAGTAATAATTTTTCAGCAATATTAAGTATTTTTAGTGCAAATCTGAAGCCTTGCCACTGCTGTACTCCCGTATAGACAATGAAAGCAGCTCAACCACAACTTTGTTTCCATGGTTCAGTCTGTCCACTTGTCCAAGTTTGTGCGAAAAAGCACCAATAGTCTGCTTTTACAACACCAACCTACCAATGGACAAAGTAAGCTACTAGCTGGTAAACTAACAGACAGAAATTTCCTTTAGAAGTTGGTGGATACCAAAACAGAGCAAAAAAAAAAAGGATATTTAACACTTTCATCAGGTGGATGGAAACATGACTCTAAAATAATGTTAACAGGACTTTGTCTTACCTGTATAAATAAGTGTCTCTTTTTTGTATATTGTATATTCATAATCATAAAAGTTGTTCATATCTTTTGACGCTATATGTTGCGAAAAATGAATTCAAAACAGGTTTAGCTCAGTCACACAATTATAATGATTTTGTCAGCATGCACACCTGACGTGTCCTATTTGATAATAAGGTGAATGATAGAGCATCTACAAATCTAAATAGATCTATTTGGCAACTAAATATGTTTCTATAATTGACTCCAGAAATAAATAGAGTATATGTTATGATAACAATCCTGTACTTTTGTAGACTGGATTATAACTATGTCTTCTTAACCATGGATTGTATAATAAGATGGACAGAGCACCAGTCGTCTGGGAGTCAGCGCTCGGCGTGGGGGTATTTTGGCCTCACTTTTGTACAACGGAAGTAGATGGAGACACTGTCTATATTAATATCCAGTTAAAGGTCTTAACTTATCAACATGCGCTGAAACTTCTGTTCAAAGCCATGAAAGCTAAAGCCATTTGGGAGGTTATTGCTGTTTTCTAGTTGTGGTCTCCTACGGCATTTTCTCAGAGGCTTCCTGTTGCGAAGACTTTGCTATCAAACCCACTCTCTCTTTCTCTTTTGACACTATTGTCGACTACATTTACCCCTCTTGGCATGATTTCTCTCTGTCTTTGTCTGTCTGTCATATCATGGTGCTCCTTCCTGTCTGCCATAATCACTTCCTGTGCACTCCCTGTGCTCCGGCCCCGTTCTGGCTCCTCTGCTGAACCTTTAGTCAACGGAAGTAAGTTAATCCACCCAAACAGTCATCCATTCTCCATGTCAGAGTTTGCTGTGACCCTGCTCCTCTTTCTACCCTGAACCTTGGGTTTTTGAAGTGCTTTTGATGCGTGTTGAGTATAATAAGGATAGTGCAATTCTTTAAAATATCCAAAATGAACTGTATGACCTTAAGAATGTGTTTTAGGGTTGTTCTCCATTGTCATTCCTATCTTAGGACTACTTTGACTCATACCTAGCTTTGTTGGCCAGTGATGTGACTAATTGACTCCCTGTCTAGGTATATTTTTGAGCATAAAGGCACACAAAGGATTATGGTCATCAACAACTGCTCCATGAACGACGATGCAGCTTATTCCGTAGCTGCAGGAGACGAGAAATGTGCTACAGAGCTGTTTGTGAAAGGTATCTCGATTAACTGTTGACCTTTATTTAAATGCTAAAGAACTATTTATGACAAAATATGTTGATTTGTTATTGTAGTTCAGCTTCTTCTTCCCCTCTTGTCTTGCAGAGTTGCCAGTTAAGATTGTCAAAGGTATTGAGCCTGTGAAGACCACAGTTAATGAGAGGATCGAGCTGGAGTGTGAAGTGTCAGAGGAGGGTGCTCAAGTCAAATGGTAAGACTTTAACGACTCAAAGACCAGCAAGCAAGAATCATTTGATATTTCCACAACACACTTGAAACTTGAGAAGCCTCTTTCCACCTTCAAAATACATTTTCTACTTTGTGTCACTTAGTCAGGTGTCTTAGATATGACTCAAACTAGTCCCCACTGGTTTTAAAGCACAAGAAAAGATCAATGGAGTCCAATGGTGTCATGTACATTATTAAGTGACAGTGAAAGCAGAGTGTTGAACGACAAGAAGTGTGACCTCTTAAATGATCTACTTGTAACACCTTTTGAAGCTTAAAAAACTTGAATTTCCAAAAAGTTTCCCTTTTTTATAAACTTCCAGTTAAATTCTTTATTTTAGTTCATGTCAGGATAATCAGGTAAAAAAAATTTAACGGGACATAAAATAATGGTAGGGTTTGTTAAAGAATGGTAGGGTTTGTTCAAGGGAGGGTACATTTCAACTTACAGGAATAATGTTTCCAAAAACACATGGATTATGTTTCAACGTTTACTTGGACATTGACTCACTTGAGATTACTGAAATCCTCTTGGAAACATCTCAATTATCTCTTTAATGAACCAGTAAGAGAAAGTGTAACAAACGTTCTTAATGGGAGATGAGGTAAGATGAAATGAGATATGTAATATCAGTATGGAACGATACGTACGACACGATAGGATACAATAAGATACAAAAAGACAAGAAAAGATAGAATAGGATAATAGCACACGATAGGATAGGCTACAATACAATAATGATACAGAAGAATACGTTACGATACGATTCAATAGGACACGATGCCACACGATTCGATTTGACACAATACCGTAAGACATGACACTATAAGATGCAATAGCATATGATACTATAAGATTCAAAAAGAGACAAAAACAATACGATTTATGTTTTGTTTACGATTACGAACAGGATGTGAAAAGGTAAGAAAAGACGAGATATGGTACGATAAAATCCAGACGATATGATACAATTAGATGGGATTAGTTATGATACTGTAATAAGTGACATTATACCATATGAAAAGACCATTTGAACAAATACTATGTTACTCTACAATACAGAGAAAATATTATGACAGGGTGCCATACGATCCAGACGATATAATACGAAAGATTGTAGGCCACCTAACAAAAGAAACAATAAAATACGATAAGGTACAATACGATGATCCAGCAGCAGGGAAATGTTCATGCTTATTAATGTAACAAGGTAACACTTGATGTCACTCAGTGTAACAATGATAAACTTGAGTCCATGTTTAGCTGTTGATAGCTTTTGCCCATCAAGAGCAACAAAAGGTTGTATTTCAATGGTTTTTACTCCTTTAGGATGAAGAACGGTGTTGAGGTTCCAACAGGAGTGCGCTCCAGATACCGAGTTAAGAGTGAAGGAACAAAACACTTCTTGGTAATTGATGATGCCTCCAGGGAGGACACTGGGACGTACTCCCTCATGGCTTCTGGTGGCACATCTGAGGCTCATGTAAAGGTTGACTGTATGTATTGTTCCTGTCCTTTTTTCATTATTTCTGCTAGTTTAGGTGCTTTTCAAAGGAATCAATATTAATTGGGGCTACACTGTTCCATACTTTTCCTAACTTGAAATTAGTGAAACCATTGAAGATCTACCAGGACCTACAGGATATGACAGTGAAGCTGGGTCAACCCCTGAAGCTGCACTGTGAGATATACCCAGGCAATGTCCCAGGTCGTTGGTACAGGAATGGCCAGCTGATCCAGCCCAATGACCGCATCACAATCATACACAGAAATAAGTATGCAACCCCCCTTAAGCTCAAGTTCATCAGAATCAAATTCACACAGGTTCTAACTAGCATCATATTGATTTTTTCAGGGTCCATCGTCTTGAAATTGAAGCCAGCTCCCTTCATGATGCAGGAGATTACACTTTTGTACCTGAGGGATATTCACAGAGCCTCTCAGCAAAAATTCACATCATTGGTACACAATTGATGCTTTTTTTGATTAAACAATTTAGACAACATGTAGAATTTCTTAAGTTATCTGATTGAACTTTCTGCAGACCCACCAAGAGTGCACTTGGATAGTTTGAACTTCCCGGACAACATGGTGACCATAGTGGCAGGAAACAAACTACGCTTGGAGATCCCCATCAGTGGAGAGCCAGCACCTAGGGTTGTGTGGATGAAGGGAGAACGGGTGAGCTTCAATTTTTTAAGTCTCAAAATCTTTTAAAAGATTAGTAATGGCTAAAAGAGTCCAAAAACACATACCTTCTCACTTCCCTTTTCTGTTTCAGGCCCTCAGGCCAAAGCCCACTGTTTTTTTAGTTCAGACAAAAATCTTTAAACACTGGTCACATGTATGCAATGTTGGTTAAAAAAAGGCTAAACTATGTCTTAAACAGCTGGGCACTGACTGTTTATCCACTGTTGCTCAAACAGGATTAAACTGTCCATTTGTTGGGGACTATTTTCAGCTCCGGATTATGCGCATTTGGTGCTCCAATGAGTATTGCTAATAGTACAATACTGTGACTTATCCGTGCTATATGGCAGACAAAAAATATTTTTTTTAAAGAAAGAAATTGTGTTTTAGTTTTCCTGTGACAATAAGATAAATATTTTGATCACAATTAAGGCTTGAGTCGTATTTTTTTCACCCTGTTTGTCCTAGGTAATTCTTGAGTCTGGCCATCGAGTCCGAGCTGAAACCTATGGTGACCAGACAAGCCTGACAATTGACATCACAGAGCGGGAGGACTCGGGCAACTACAAGATAGTCCTGCAAAATGAGGCTGGTGAGGCCACAGCCAGTGTCAAAATCAAGGTTGTTGGTAAGTGATGACAAAACACAACCAAATAACACACTGTAATCTGTTTAAAGAATTACAAACACGGTTGTTTTGTGTCATTTACAGACATCCCTGATCCTCCAGAGGCTCCCTTGGTCCCAGTGGTGGGCGGAGATTGGTGCTCTATGACATGGGAACCACCAAAATATGATGGAGGTTCACCAATATTAGGTTACTTCATTGAAAGAAAGAAGAAACAGAGCTCCAGATGGATGAGACTGAACTTTGACCTGATCAAAGAAACATCATTTGAACCCAAGAAGATGATTGAAGGAGTTCCATATGAAGTGCGGATCTTTGCAGTCAATGCCATTGGTGTGTCCAAGCCCAGTGAACCATCCAAAGCCTTTACTCCCCTCGGTGAGTAGCCCAAAAATCTCCATGAGCAGACACTGACCAATCTAGAAACTGGCCTGTGAACTGTTACTGCCAATACTGTTCAGGAAATCTTTAACAAAGCTTCAGTTTATCAAACAACAACAATAATGGAGGATATTTCAAAGAATTGACCTCTGATAGTGCATGTGTGATCTGCCCTTGGTACCCCGGCGACACAGCTGTTCCTCCCTAGACCCCACCATCCCAAGCATTCTGACTGTGACCTCCACTAGACACGCAAGAGCTTTAGAGGATATTAAATATGTCTTTATAATGGCTGCCAAATCATCTGTGGATTAGAGGTTTAGGAGATCAGGTCTGTCAGAGGGTTCAATAGGAGTAAGATATGATTCAGAATACAAGAATAGATAGAAGGAGCAGGGCCTAATGAGATCTGAAATGGAGATTGATAGCATACCAGTCACAGAATGAGGCGCCTTGCTCCCATGTTCCTGACTTGCCAAAATGGATGTTTTCCGCTCTGGTTCATACTCCTTGTTGGAGACCAATTGAGGAATGGTGACACTTCTGATATCTAAAACCTTTATCACCACTCAGCTGTGACCAGTGAGCCCACCATGCTGGTTGTTGACGATGTCACCGACACCACAGTGACTGTTAAGTGGCGTCCTCCAGAAACCATCGGAGCAGCCGGTCTGGATGGATACATAGTGGAGTACTGCATAGAGGGAGGTGAGACAACCCCAAATCTTCAAAACACTGTTTCCCAACCTGGAGCCTGTACGTTTGACTAGTGTGGGTGCTTTGTACTTCCTTGGCCCGGTGGCTAGGTAGGAAGCGGTGGGTTTCAGCACGGTACAGTTGCTTATGCACGAGCACTAGCACGGGAACACAACGTTGACATGACGTATAATTGAGCCCCGCCTTGCATAGGCATTGTTGGACTACGCTAAAGAAAATTCACTGTGTCACTGTCATACAGTCTTTGACCGCTATTTCACAGCTACCGGAATTTTTTAGATGATGTGTTTTCTTTCATGTTACTCAGTGCATGAGTTGACGTCATGAATCAATCAAGCCACCAGAAACAGACGTTAATCATGAATTCAATTCAAGTAGGTAAAAATTCATTGTAGGGTGTTTTTTCCCCAACAGCTAATGATTGGGTAGTATCCAACACGGAGCTGACAGAGAAGACCAAGTACACCATCACTGGGCTGACTCCAGGGTCTAAAATTTTAGTTCGAGTTAGAGCCATCAATGCTGCTGGAGCCAGCCCTCCACGGACCCTTCAGCACTCCGTCTTGGTCAAAGAAGTTATTGGTGAGCTCTAAGAAATGCTGCTAGGATTCTTTTACTGTATTCAACTATTTCTTATCATTTTTTGAAGCTTTTATTGTTTGAAGTTTCTCTTTTAAGTTGACCATTTACAAGGAAGAAACTATGTAAAAATTGATATTTACCATAAGATATTTCTCACAAACACATCTTGCATTCTATCTCCTCCTCAGAACCGCCCAAGATCCGTGTCCCCCGACACTTGAAGCAGACATACACTCGAAGAGTTGGTGAAGCTGTAAACCTTGTAGTGCCATTTATGGTAATGCAGTCTCTGAATCTATGCTGAATATTTACTGCATCTCTGAGCAGAATATTAAACTCTTTGTGATGTATGCAGGGCAAACCCAGGCCGAAGGTCACCTGGCTGAAAGAGGGCAATCCCATCGAGCCTACACACGTCAGTATCCGCAACACAGACTGTGACAGCATCATCTTCATTCGTAAAGCCGAACGCAGCCACTCTGGAAAGTATGAGATGACTGTGCAGGTTGAAAACCATGTGGACACAGCCATTATTGACATACAAATCGTAGGTAAGTGAACTCCTTTCTCAGGGTATCTGTACCTGATATTCCTAAGTTAAAAGTCTTAAATATATTGCCGTCTTATTGTCTCATCCTTAGCGTGTTGCAAACTAGGTACAAACCTAAAAAGCATCCCCTTAATATTTCACTTGTGTTATTGCTACTACTAAGTCTTGAAACGTTAATAAGGCCTAATTGTTAACTCAAGATCTGTTTTCTGGTTGTTAGACCTACCTGGGCCTCCTCAGTGTGTGACGATTGAAGATGTCTGGGGAGGTAACGTGGCTCTGGTCTGGACTCCTCCAAAAGACAACGGAAACTCCCCAATTACAGGCTACACCATTCAAAAAGCAGACAAAAAGACAATGGTAAAAGATCAGTTTAACAAATGATAAACAAGAAATACGACAAGTGATGCATTTTCAATATTTACACACTTTGGTTTACTTTGTAGGAATGGTTCACATGCATTGAGCACTACCATCGCACCTGCATCACCATCACAGAGCTGGTAGTAGGGAACGAGTACTTCTTCAGAATGTACTCAGAGAACATGTGTGGCTTAAGTGAAGCTGCCACCCAAACCAAAAAGAGTGCCCTTATCGTCAAAGAAGGTAACCCTGACTGGTCTGTAACAGTGTGAATGTTTGATGAAGCTGTTATCAGGTCTGATGAGGGAAAATGTTTCCAAAGTGAAAACTTTGGAACAAATCACAAAGATTTCGTATGTTAAAAATGTTGATTCAGTTAATGTTTCATTTTACTACCATGTCTTTCACAGGTGTTATCTGAAAGGTACTGTCAGTGATGTTTTCCACCCTAAAGTGAGCCTGTATTTACAGTCTCACTTTCAAAGCTAACACGGGTCGGGCAATGACTGACAGGCCCTTGAACAGTGGTGTCGTATACTCAGCCGTTGATAAACCAAAGCGCATTGTCTTTCCCTCATCACATAGGGATTTCCCCACATGATACCGCTCAGCACCAGTATCATGCACAACCCCATTCCTTTACCCTTCCCCCCACAGGCATGCAGATGAAAACACATGAGTTTAATGACCGAGACTTCAAGGAGGCGCCAAAATTCACACAGCCCCTGATCAACACTTTCGCCATTGCTGGCTACAACGCTACTCTCAATTGTAGCGTCCGTGCCAACCCAAGGGTAGGTAGGAGGACACCAGGTAAAAGTAAAGATTACTCATTGTACAATCCAGGTAAATAAACATGTTGATGAGCTTGCATTTTAATGCACCAATTCTCTTCCTTTGGTGCCAAAAATAACAGTTTAAAGACGGCTTTTGTCTTTAAACTTTGGCTGTTAATACTGTAAAAATATTGTACTCAGCTTGATCAGATTTGACAAAGAATTCATTCAATTTTGACTCAAAGTATGGCTTTTTGAACATCAGTCATAGAGACTAATGCCTCGGTTCACTAATGGTCAAAAATAACTAAGAATGGGAGTGAATTAGAATCAAATGATTAAATATTTGGCTGAAAGTAATGGGTTCAGCTATTGGTGTTTTAGACCTTTATTTGGAATTTGTAATATTTACATATCTAACCAGTTAATATGTTGAGTAATCATAAATGATAGACCTTCTGGTCAAAAGTATGAATTATGATCCAAGATGCATTAGTTTCAAAGAATGCTTGAAAGGTATTGACTCCAATATAACAACTAAGAGGGTGTTCCCCAGCTGGATTATCATCATCGTGCAGTTTTAACATTTCTTTTGTCTGACCACAGCCCAAAGTGATCTGGATGAAGAATAAGATAGCCATCCTTGACGACCCGCGCTATCGTATGTTTAGCAACCAGGGAGTATGTACTCTGGAGATCAGGAAGCCCAGCCCCTACGATGGCGGCATGTACACCTGTAAGGCCATCAATGACCTGGGAGAGGCCCAAGTGGACTGCAAGCTGGAAGTCAAAGGTCAGTGTGGAACAGAAGGCAAGCTCTATATCTGTGTCTGGTTTCCCAAAGCCACTGTAGTTTTTTTTTTCTCTCAATGTCTTACAAACTGCTTCTTAGCAGTGTTTCTGCTGAAAGATTAAGTGTCTCCTGCATTTCAAAGATCACTTCTTCTTCATTTAAAAAAGGTTAACTCTTGTAAAGAAAAAGGGAAAGTAGACTTTGGGAAACCAACTTTAGTTAGGGTACTGTTGTGTTTGAACTGTGTAACGGTCTACTGAAGGGCTGGCTACATAGGCGGTGGACAAGTAAGTATGTGGGTTAGGTTTCACCAGCTGTTCATAAATTGACAACTAGCTTATTTCTTACTAAACTGAGTTGCACCATTGGGACTTAGAGAACATCTAAGAAATATTAGAAATGTAACAATTGGTTACTAAGAATGTGCCTAACTGCTTAAAATAACAGCTAAACATTTACATTAAAATTACCTGAGAAACATAAGTAGATTTGGGTTTAAATGTCTTTATCTCTATCTAACAACAAACAATGAAAATGTGTGTCAGGATTAGTTGTATAGTTTTCTTAGAAGTTGGAGGGTGAGATATCATTGATTGGCCATTGAGGCCTATGTGATCGTTTAGGTTAGCATAACATTTTCTGATTTAGGGTTAGCTGAGTTCTTTAGTGAATTGAAGTCTACGTGTATTTCAATGAAGCGCTAAGGGTCTGAGTATATTAACGGCGCTTTTTGCACTGGCAGCGCTCACTACCTCAGTTTCAGAGCCCTTCTTAACTGTTGCTAGGTTAGGAAAGTTAACTTTCACTTCCCTCTGAAGTGACAGTAATGTCTATTTTTAAAAGCTCTGTATGCTTTTATTAAAGAAATATCACCAAGAAAAAATAAAAACAACGAAAAGGATTCATATCCTGACATTAGCAGCAGCTCTCGACCTGGAAACTGTACCCTCGAAACAGACGAGTTACATTAGTTTTTCCTCCGCCATAGTTGTTTACAAAGCTAATCAGCTGATGCATTGAATGTTTTTGCGCTCAGGACACTGAGCACTGGAAATTATTAACTGTATGGGTTTTGTATTGCCAGCGCATAAAAACTACACAGGCCCTAATTGTCTGGTGATGTTTCAAACATATTCTATGCCATTTCTTTAATTCTTTACTGTAGGTACAGTAATATATAAGCTAGCTAGGGCTGGGAATCTTTAGGTGTCTCACTATTCGATTTGATTTCAATTCTTGGGGTCATGATTCTATTCAGAATCTATTTTCGATTCCATTCGAAGTCCATTTTTGAATTAGTAGCTACATACTTCAGGACTTACTCCACTCATCTGTGAGACTGGCTGAATTTCTTGCTGCTCCGTTTGGCATTCTACTGAGTTAAAGAGCTAGCCTTAGCACTTAGCAGGGAGTGACTGATTAGCCAAAAAAAAAAAAGATCTTTGGCAGTTATGAATCTATTTAAAATCTCAGGAAAAAAGAATCTCGATTTTTACAGGAATCAATTTTTTGCCCACCTCTTAAGCTAGCTAACACTAACGTTGACTGTTAGCTCTCTAAGCTAATCAGCCGTAAAAACTGGCATTTATTGGGTGCAATGATTTTGTTAAAAACTAATCCCTATGTGACAAAGCATGATTGGAATAACATGTTTTATTTGAGCAATGTAATGATAGTGTCTGGGTTTTTTTTTTCAAAACTGGCTAAATTGAATTTATTAACAGCTGGTGCAAACGTACGCCATTTTCAAAATAGATGAAGAGAAATAGTGACATAATAATCAGTTCATTTGTGTGTGGTGCACATAATATCTGGTGACAATTTTCCATCACCACCACATGTAAAAGGTTTATCCCCCCCATGTTCAAGCCATCATGTTCATCATCACAACACGCCACCTCGACACACAGTCTTAACTTACAGAGCTGTGGTGTTTTTGTGTCGTCTGAAACTGTTTTACACAGATTCCAGTTTCCCCTTAATGCCACACAGTTAACTCCTCATATAAAAGAGTTCAGTAATATCTCAACTGTATTCCCTGGTACACACATATAACTCCATGTAAACATTTTGTTAACCCCTCTTCTCTTCTCTCTCCCCCAGTCCAAACTCAAGAATTGTGAATGTATGTTCTCATATAAGGTAAGCTTTCATATGGTTTTGGCATATGAAGCTTATGTCATTCATTATGCATTTTTCAGCCAGCTTGTAACCTCGCTTTCTCAGTCGGAAGTTGGCTTTTCTACCTTAGTCCCAGAGAACAAACGCGTGAAATCTGGCATTATTAAAACAAGGCTGGCATGACAGCTTCTGCCCAAATTATTCCTCAATTCTGCTCAGCTGGCTGAATTAAATAATCCTGTTTTGGATGTTGTTTTTGACTGCCACAATGTTTGGTATGGTGTGTATACAAAGACTACCTCTCGTGTAGTTTGTGCCACAGATAAGGTGAGTAAAACGTTCTGCAAACTTTCTAACCTTTGCTGAGAAATCCAGAGCAGCATTTCTGGAGCCTTTTTAATGCTGATGTTAAAAAATGTATGGATGCCAAGCAAAGTGTACTAACTCTGAATGTTTCCGTGTTGTGTTTGGAGCTGAGGGTTGTGGTGTGAATGTAAAATCTAGAAAGCACACTTTCTCATGTATCCATTAGCTGACTGTTTAGCTGACCACCCCAAATGAATGGTCGGGGAAACAAACAAAACTCTAAAAGATGTCACTTTGCAAAGTATGTTTTGATAGTCCAAGTACATTTACTTATTTTAAGTGAAATTTCAAACGCATGGCTGTCACTCCTAACAGCATATTTTTGCACTTAGGAATCAATACATTCACTTTAAAAAGTCTGAATGCTTATTTGACCACTGTTAGCATCTTGAGGATGATTGGGCAGTCCTTTGCTTAATTAATCTTGGGTTTGTGATCAATGTTAGACCTGCATTGTAATCAGTTCTCCGCTTCTGCAAGCTTGAGCAGATATAAATACAAACTCTTCTTCTTCTCTCCTTGTGGCCTCTTGTCTTTGCATTCTGTTTGTACAACTTGATCTCCCTCTTGCTCTGTATCTTCCCTGCTTTTCTTCCTCTCTCCACATCTGCCTCTGCATCTCCCAACAATATAATGATAGTGTTTTTTTCTCTTGCCCCTTAGGAGGCTTCACCTTTTATGAACTCATGCAACGCGGAGTGCCCCTACACCTGATTGACAAGTACATGAACGAGCATAAGATTGTGGAGCAGGAGAAGTAAAATTGGACAGAATGCAATGAGACACTTTAGTTTCGCAGACATCTGATGCCACGAGTGACCTTTTTCTGTCACCTACGGAGGTCGTCGGCCTGAAGACGGATTGGGGGGATGGCGGGAAGGGGCGTATGGGTGTGGGGAAGGATGTACTGCTCCGTGGTGTGGCATGCTGTGTGCAGTTTTAGAGCTAGCTACCAAAAAAAACAAATCCTCTTCTTTGTCACCCACTTGTGTTTTAAAGACTGTTTCAGCTCAGAAGCATGTCAGCAGTGTTTTGGTTCTCTCTTTATTGAGTACATGTAGTATGTAAAAAAAAAATACAATATATAACACAGTGACACACACATACAGTATTTACATGTTTATAGTTGGGGGTGTCTGTTAAAAGTGAAGTTTTATTTCTGGGTTTCAAAAGAGAAAAGGGAATGTATAAACTAAGGTGTTTGTAAAGTGTGTAAGAACTTATTAATGGCAATAAAAGGGAAACACAGATATATGTTGGATGAGTGAATGTGTAAACCCTTCAAAGATAATTCACATTAGTATTTGTTCATTTTGACAATTTTCTGTGAAGGTATTCAGTGTCTAAAAAGTGAGGGATGTAGATTGTAGAGCATGACAAACTAAGCTTTTTGGATTCATGTTGGACTTGAAGTTTCATAAATGCCCAGTCATGCGCATGCCTTAGTAAGTATCACACATGAACAATAAAATGAATGTAAAAAAAATTGCACTCTATGTTGTTGTCAGTACTCTTTGTTTGTAATGTGTTATTGAATAGGTGTGAAGCACTATTAACTCATGGACAATTACAATGTACCTATGCTACTATATTGGACTGACAAAGAATTAACTCTTTAATTGATGGGTCGCTGTGTTTAACAACTTTGGTACTATTAGATTAAAATATCTTGAAGTTAACGCAGCCAAACCCTCACCTTATTGTGTACTCAAGCAAATATCATTCAAATTAGTGCTGATGCATACATTTCATGAGTGTTGTTTATCTGCTTTTGCAAATTAACTTATTTCCTCCTTTTCTCCTTAGATGGTAGTTCACATACAAAAAAATAATGCATTTAATGGGACTAAAATTTGGCAAATTTTAGATTGTATTACTTAATAAATGTAGAATTAAAAAACTTTATTCCTCTGCCAAGAGGCATGGGGAACGTTTTGAAGCAACACTGAGACATTGTTATTAGAACATTAGATACAGAAAATACTTTGAGCTACTTTTAATTCAATCAAGTTTTAAAATTTTAAATTTTAAAATTACACAATTACAGGAGGTGACACATTTTGAGGGAATTTCGGGGGGTCGCGGAACGCATCATTATTTAACTTAACAAGACTTGAGGAGCTACGTTCAGAAAGAAAATTTTAATGAAGTACTTAATGTCATTCAAATGAGATGGAATTCTATACAGATATATTTGCTCCTCATACGGTCTTTGCTAGCTTTTAGTTTAATTTAATAATTGTACGTACACAAACTAAATTTGCCCCTAAACATTTTAAAATGACTATAATGTGACTGCTCTTCTTGGCTGCATAATGCAAAAATGTAACTACGGTAGTTTATAAGCACACTGGTTTAAAATAACCTAGTTGTCGTCGTCAGGTTGTTTACATTTTTCGTTTAAACTTCCCGGTCCACCGCTTTATATGTTTCCCTTCCGGTCCGTCACTTCCTGTCGACACGCAACTCGATCAGAAACGCACAGACCATCGACAACTCATGGTTCCGCTGTGAAAATGGCAGCTAGTCACCTAGCTATAAATGCCAAATGAGCAGCTATCTATTGGAGTCGGCGGAGAGAAGATAGCCCCGATTTAAATCACTACCTGAGAAGTTTGTGACGAGGATTTGAAGGGTGACGAGGCAGAAACACAATGCCACATTTCCTGTGGCCAGAGCCGCTGTCACCCGCTCAACTCAAGCGGCTGGAGGAGCATAAATACAGCGCCGCTGGTCGATCCCTGCTGGAGCCGCCGTGTCAAGTCTACTGGAACTGGCTCATCCTGCAAATCCCGACATGGGTCGCACCAAACACCCTGACCATAGTTGGACTGCTGGTCAATATAATCTCCACGATGGTGCTTGTGTATTATTGTCCCACGGCAACGGAGGAGGTGAGTAAAGCGACCTTGGCCAAAGTTTCTGCACGGAGGAGGCTAGCCCCAGTTACGCGAAACCCCCATTCATAAATTGCGTAATTTAAAGTTGCGTAGCCACCTTTGCCAATCTTACACAACACAAAAGCAATTTAATTATACATTGTCTGAATCCACAAAAACTACACATGAATTCGGCTTACCTTTGCACACCTCAGCTGCTCATATTAAAAGACAATTATTTTTATCAATGAAGCTATGTAGCTCGCTAACCCTACGGCGGGCTGTTTTGGGACATGTTTGGGGTCAACACATGACGTATCCGCCCTGAAAGTTAACATTTTATTTAAGTATTTCCTAAATTATACAAAATAGTCTATGCCGGGTTAGGGCTCGGCGATATGACCTCAAATCAATATCACGATTAATTGAACATTTTACCTCGAGAACGATGATTTAGTTGTTGTTGTTTTGCCCTCATAGTTCACTGACATGTTCTTTACTGTAAATAAGCTCAACTAGCTGGGATGTACTTTCTAATGAAAGAGTGATCATATCTGATGAACTCTTTTGTGGTTATTTATTGAATATTTCAAACTGAAATCAAAGCATCGCTTGAAATGAAAACGACACAGTTTAGTTTTAAAGTATAAATTAACTTCTCTCAAAATGTAGAAAATAAATAACTTGCATTTCTTCCAAACAGTTTTTCCGCAGTGTTTACATTTGACTTTGTTTTGTTTGGTGTCGTCTTCCCTAAAGAAAACATGTGTCCAAGGGAAGGACATTGCTTCCATGTTCCTGAATTGGACGTGCCCTTCACGTGCCCTGAAAATAATCGAAATAATCGTCATGGGCAAGATCACATCGGTTAGAGGATCTAAATGTCTGTTTCGATTCATTTTCGTTGAATTGGCCAGCCCTATGCCGGATTAATGACCGATTCATTTGGATTCTGTAAATATAACAAGTAACAAGGTGGCATGTTTGCATCACAATATACAGCCGAGGACGGTCTGATAAGGTGTTACATCGCTCACCTGTCCGTCATGTGGTCTTTCGTTTATGTTTATGGAAAGGTGACAACTTTGCCGTGTTGTTTTGTGGCCAGGTAGTGTAAATGACAGTTTGAAGGGAACACATGTTTGGTATTCATGTTGAGAAATGGCTTCAAATGAAGCTTTAATGTAATCTATACGCTACATATTCCTGAAACCGAGCTCTACAGTACACCAATAGGTACTGAAATCAACAGTTGGCCTTTGCTCCACTTAATTTGTGTCACCAGGTTCACTGTTGATCTAGCAGGAAATGCATAGGTGTTTATCAGATTTACACCTTTGTCCAACCCAACTATCAGAGCCTTGCAGCTAGGTCCAGAGTCTAAGCATTCATGCTGTTACTGTCAAATTCCACAAGTGCAAAGGCCTTTTAGTTTCCCCTATTAATTATTTAGTATTAAGTAATGGAAAACTTGGCCTTTGTCCAATCTTGTTCATGGACTGTATTAAAGTCTCATGCCTTTGCAAACAAACACATTTTAGACGAATTCATGCAACCCCCAATCTGACCTCTCTGATAACCCTAAACAAGCGAACTCTGTCCCCACCGGTCCATGAGGCGTTAAGGACACAGACTTTTGAAGAAAACAGCAGGGTATTTAGGACAGCATGGGATTCTTGATCCCTCTGGAAACACAAGACAATCTTTGTCTGTCAAGAACACACACAAACACACACATTGTCGTGGTAAAAACACAGTGTTGGCTAGCTCCAGTGTCCAGATGGTCTATAACCTCCACCCTAGTAAGAGGAACTGAGTCACGCGAGTCAGCAGGAATCTCTTCTTCTCCTTGCTTGCATAGTGTAAATGGGTGACAGGCCTCATGGCACGCCTCCTTGATTTGCTGATCATTGGGACTGAATTCATTCAGACCACAGGCTACTGACCTTTGACCCAGGAACAACAGATGGAAATTAGCTAGTTAGCTAAATCTGGTACAAAGCATCTCTTCTTTTCTGAGACTAATGTTTTTTTGTACACCCTGATTCCCTGATTCTAATAAAGTAAACTAAAACTAAAACTAAACCCATGACACAACTGCAGATTTGCTAAGAAACTAACTTAGCATCTCTTACCTTAAGAAACATGAATTGTACTTAACACTGTTTAGTAAAATAGATTGCTTCTTACGATACGATTACAGCAACCACGGTGCTAATTCTGTTACCCTTGGAAAGGCAATCTCCACTATGTGTTAGCACTAAGCTAACGTTAATCCCCCCCCCATTAACTATTTGCTAAAAAAAAAACAAGATATGTAAAATAATTTGTAAGAAATAAAGAAACGTAAAATAAGAGGTCAAATTCATGTGTACCTGAAGTAGTGAAATATGAAGGTGCATACAGTGACAGTATTTGTTTAAACAGGTACAGTGGGTTTACATACAGGGCATGTTACAACACGTTCATTGTCACTCTGTTGCATCATGTGTTGAAGAAGGTCTGGGGATCCGCCTTGCTCTTAACTTTGTATGTTGGACTCGATAATCAAATGATGAATGAAGAAACATATTAGCATTTACAGTGAAACGTTTCCACACTACATACCGCACTGTGTCTGCTGTGTGAAGTTGTACGGGTCATGCCCTACATATTATACTTTAAAAAATGACTCAAACACTGAATCAACTTTAAAGACGGTGGCTGATCTTTTTTTTTTTTTTTTTGGCTCATTAGTTTCAGCTTTAATGTTTTGTGCTTCCATAAAGTACGCGGCTGCGGTTCATATTGTGAGATGGAACCCCTAAATAAAGTCTGACTCTTTCTCCTAAACCCTGCAGGCTCCATCATGGGCCTTCATCATGAGCGCTCTGGGCCTCTTCATCTACCAGTCTCTGGACGCCATCGATGGGAAGCAGGCGAGGCGGACGAACAGCAGCTCTCCGCTCGGGGAGCTCTTTGATCACGGCTGCGATGCCGTCTCCACAGGTGACTTTCCTGCACATTGAACAGCTGAACACAAACGAGTAATCTCCTCTAATTTCAAATATTTTGACTCATTCATGATTTTTTTTCATCTGTTTTTCTTCAGTCTTTGTCGCTGTGGGAACATGCATTTCATGTGGAATAGGAAGACACTCGAACTGGATGTTCTTCTGCGGATTTATCGGTATGTTTATGTTCTTCTGCGCTCACTGGCAGACCTACGTGTCTGGGACGCTCCGCTTTGGGCTGTAAGTCACATGTTCCTCCAGCTTATAATACAACCCTAAGTCCTACAAAGTTGGGAAGTTGTGTCAAATGTTAAATAATAGAAACAGAATGGGATGATTTGCAAAACATTGAAACATGTTGTTAGAATAAAAATCAAATTTTGGGGTTAATTTCCAAAAACAAATTCACTTTTCGAGTTTCAGTATTTGAAATGTTGTCTTTGTGCTTTTTTTAATCAAATATGGGGCGCTTAGCTCCCCTGAAGCCATGTACCCCCACTCTGTCTCCCAATAAAAAAATGTAACAACGTCCCAGCTTTTTAGGAATTGCGGGTTGTAATACTGATGATGTTAACGTTCGTTATTTCAAAGATCATCTCACTCTCTGCTCTGATCGTTCTCTCAGGATTGACGTCACAGAGGTGCAGTTGGCCATCATGATCATGTATATGATGACAGCTTTCGGGGGCGTTAGCCTCTGGCAAACGACGGTAACTGATCACTGAATATTTAAAAGAAACCAAACAAACACAGAAAACCTCTCATTTCACCTCGAGTGTATACTCCCCTATTTTATTTTATTTTTGACACTTAATTAGTTCCTCCTTTTTAGTCGTCCTTGTAGTCTTTAAATAGACTTTGTGTTTTACTTTGACTCTGTGCTGCCTTTGGAGGCTTCACTTAACATCACATGAGAGAAGATAGAAGGTAAATATGGATAGCTTAACGCCATGGCAACAGGTCATCTATTGGACATTATCTGGCTCAAAAAGCTGATGTCATGCACATTTCTTTTTTTATGCTTTGCCCTCCCATCACGCTCGGCATGCCTGCAGCTTTTCTGTTTCTATCAGCTTCTCTGTGAGGGGAATGCTGTGCGTCTCATCACTGATTTGACCTTCCCATGTTTCCGTAGTTGCCCCTCATTGGACTGAAGATGTACGCATTCCCCATCATGGGAATCATCGGAGGGGCGCTCTTCTCCTGCTACAACTACTTCCATGTTATTCTGAACGGCGGTGTGGGTAAAAACGGCTCCACTGTGGCAGTAAGTTCACTCATTCAAACTTCATCTAAAGTGTGTTGAATTAGCTTTTACAGTGAGTAACATCTAATAAAGCATATTTACTGACATCCTCTTTGCGTAGGACACCAGTGTGTTGAGTCCTGGTCTGCACATCGGACTCATCCTCACCCTGGCCTTCATCATCTTCAAAAAGTCCTCCAGCCACCTGTTTGAGCACCACCCCTGCCTGTACCTGCTCGCCTTTGGCATGGTCATCTCCAAGATCTCCAACAAGCTGGTGGTACGTTCAAGGATTTCTCTCCTCCGTCTTCGTTCTAGATGAAAACACGTGTGTGACCGAGGGTTCAGGAGTACATCATCAAAGACTTGTTGAGCAGCAACTTGGTTGTGATTCTGTTTCCACGGCTACCAAACAAACAGTTTTTGTGGATGCATTTCTGATAAACAATTTTAGCACTCCAACACCATACCTAGTATCAAAAGCAGGGTGCGGATGCATAAAATCAGGATTGTAGCTTGAATCAAACATTAGAGTTGTCATGACTACGCTCGAATTGTTGCATCTGTTTGAACTTATTTAAACCCTCCCTGAATCGTATTTTGTGATCCATGTTTTCTTCCCCTCGTGTCTCCTTGATTTTCTTCAGATCGCACACATGACAAAGAGTGAGCTGCACCTCCCTGACACGGCCTTCATCGGCCCCGGCCTCCTCTTCCTCAACCAGTACTTCAACAGCTTCATCGACGAGCACATAGTCCTCTGGATCGCCATGGTGAGTAATTCACCCCTTTTTTAAGAAGACCTGTTGGTTCTTCTTTTTTAAAGAGATACTCCAAAGATACACGATTACATTTCCATAAAGCTTAAAACCCTAGACGAATACATCTGAGTTTATAATGTTTAATATTTAAGATCCAGGACATTTTAGCCTGGCGTGCATGTCTTTTAGAGAAGCTGCAGTGTTACATAAACTGCACATCGATTCCCCATGCAGCTGCACCCATGACTCAACCTACGAACAAGCGAAAGTTTCTCTAAAGCTGTTGAGAAAGTGCGGTCCAACCAGAAGAACCGAAAATACATATTTCACAATAGTCATCTGGAGAGAGAGTTGTAAATTAGATGACAGCTGGAGGGAGGGAAGCTGCAAAAAAACCCTGCAAAACAGGTGAGCCCGGATAAATCACTCAGGTGAAACTGTCGAGTGTTTTCACACACGGACGCAGAGGATTTCAGTCTGGGGCTGTGACTTCTGCTGGTTTTCACTTTCACCATCTAATCAGGGACTAACTCCTCCTGTAGTACAAGGTTCAGTTCACAGTTCAGAAGAGACCGTTGAAATGACTCGAGGTAAACCTTGTTATCTTGCTTTTAAACTAGCCCTTCATAAATCTGCCCATAAAAAGCACTAATAAGTAGAGCTGTTCAGTGGTGATAAATAGATCGGGTTATTACACACCTTATGGCCACCCTCTACTAATGTCATGTAAAGATATGACAGTAAAAGCATAAAGCTACACGAACTACTGTAGAAATCAAAACTGATCTGGGCATCAGTGTGAGCCCTGAGCCTGTTTTCCAGAGACAAGCTGGTCGTAGAATGGTGTTGTGTGTGTGTGACAGCCGCAGCGTGTTTTAGTGGCAGTCAGAGCTGAATGAGTGGAGAGTGCCTGTGAGCCTTAGTAAAAAAAACAAAAACGTGATGATGACGTTTTATTCTTCTCACTAGCTTACGTACTGAAAGTGAGCGCTCACCCTGCGCGCGCTGCATGTGCAGCTTTGGCCCACACGTGACCTACTCAGTAAAAACTGTTTATTTTCATATTTCAACTTTAACTTAAATAAAACTGATGAAGATTGTTAATTTTAACTATAAATGAAAATAATAGCCTGTCAGTTTCCAGTAAAATAAACAACACAACACAAAGCAGTCCATACATGGTAATTACATCCGCCCTCTTGCTTCCGATTGGGTGTTCGGGGCCTGGTTCCAAACGACCCAAGGCCCAGTGCCAGTCTGAGGCCTGGAGGTCTGGGACCCCTGTCTTAAAGCAACAGCAGGAGCCTCTTTTTTCAAATGGCATCGATGTTTGTGCATGCACGGCACCTTTAATGGACTCTGTATGATCCTCTCCATCTCTCCTCAGATCATCTCTCTCGTGGATCTTGCACGCTACTGTACGGGCGTGTGTCTCCAGATCGCCTCACATCTACGCATACGAGTCTTCAGCATCACATCGCCGCCGAGCCACGCCCACCGAGACTGACGGCTTGCCCGGCGGGAGGAGGCGGGGGGAGACGCGGATCTCTCCCCGCTCCTGAAAGCAGATAACAACGACGAGGACCGACCCTCGACCCTGAGCCACTGCAGCCTCGACAAAGTGACCACTTCGGAATGAAACTGCCTCTCCCCACCAGATGGAAGAAAAAAAACCAACGTGAACCTACAAACCAAAAAAACAAACAAAAAAAAGGAATCGAAAAAGCATGGATCTTTAAAGAGTTATCGAGGGCTCCCTGAGTTGGAACCAGTTCTTAATTTTAGCTTACAGTTTAACGCATAATGTCAGAAAATAAAGATTTAACATTATCATGCTTTTTCAACTCAGATACCAAAATACTATTCTCACAGGAACTTCACAGTTTGGACAGATAGCAGAGAATGTTTTATCCGCTTTAAGACGCGTGTCGAACGTGTGGGATGATCATATATTTACATCTCTGATACCTGCCTGAACTAAAGCAGAACCTGTGAGAAGTTTACTCAACCTTTTGTTTTATTTATGAAATGAATGTGACTAAATCTGACAAGAATCAGGGCTTAAAAAAAAAAAAGAATCAGATTTTTAAAGGACCTCTAAAACCTCGTGATTTCCAATGAAGTGTTCGATGTGGGGCTGGCAGGGTGTTCATGGCTTCGAGCAGGGGTGATGGTCTGTGTTAGTGCTGAAACCAACGACGACACGTTTCCTATACGGCTTCTCTTACTTCCATTCATCTCTCTGTGAATAATTTTTTTAATTCTCTGTTGACTCATCTCATCCTTCAGTCCTGGAAATAAACACACAAACAAAACTGGGGCCTTTGGAGCGCCGTCGACCGATGAAGCATTAACACACGACTCGTTCTGCTTTCTCTCTTCTTCTCCCTGAAGGGCTACATGTTAATTATTTTGTGATTGTACAGAGTTCAACTGAAGACGCCTTAAATATTTTTGTTGTAATTACTGTTAATCTTGTGAATATATAAAACGGCTTTGTATGTTTTGTTTTTTCCACTGAAGTATCACACCACGCGCGGCAAAAGTAAAAATACACTTTGAACTGTTCACTCATGAAGGTACTTTACCGATAAAAAAAACATCAAATGTTTAGGTGAGAGGATTTCTACATGAAATGAGTTTGACTATCAGCATTTTATTTGAATGATTGATCATTTCTGAACAGTTTTAATCTGACAGACGTCTCATTCAGGTTCAGTGGGATCAAAAGGGAAACCATGCAAGGGTACACAAAACCAATAAAGTTTTTTATTTTATCAAATGTTGTTTTCTGCTCCTGCAGGATGGTAACGACACTAAAGAGGGGCATGCCATTCACTGATGATTTTGCATAACTTACCATGGACTTTTTAAACTATGCATTGAAGAACTTTGATTTCAACACCATGTTGCACTGTACTATAACACAGACAGAAACACCTTTCTACTAACAGATAAGAGTGGAAAAGATTGTAATAAAGAAAGTATTTTTCATGCGACTCATTGTCACTGTCTTTTGTTTGAAGTCTGATCGTCTGCTGAAGGAATTGTCAGAATACAGTATCTGAAGTGAAACTCCTGTATTTAAAATCATTCTTTGAAAGCACGGAGCGATCAGGATAATGTACTTAAGGCCCCGTTTTCACCCCGTCTTTTCTCAGCGCCAGCTTCTTTTTTTCAACAGTTTTCAATGAGCAGAGAGTTCGCAGCAGAAAGCGGCCACCTGGAAAAAAAAGTGCACACCCAGCATCTTTTGTTGACGGTGTTGACGTCACCGGCGCTCTTTTCCAAATGTGAGATAGTCCCCGTAGTTTTGCCGCCTACAGATCGTGTCTTGTACCCACATCGTCTTTGCTCCGTGTCTGATCGGGAAATAAACGATGTAAAATATAAAACATGCAGTAAAAAGTAAAGGAGCAGTGTCGGTCAGACAGCGGGCGTTGTCAACAGACTGTTGTCATAGAAACAGGAAAAAAAGTGTCAAAGGTGAAAGTTTCGTTTGCAGAAATATGGTCATTTACATGTAACATACCATTATGTATAGAAGATTTTTTTTAGGGTTTAAAATAAGATTCATCAGGTAGGAGAAAAAAACTAGCAGATGCATTTTTTTTACGGCACCAACGAAGCAGCAGGAGCAACGTGGGGTTAATTGTCTTGTCCAAGGACACGTCGGACATGTAGCTGCAGGAGCTGGGGATTGAACCCCGACCTTCTGGTTAGGGTTAACCCTAACCCTGAGTGACGACCGACTCTACCAACGGAGCCACAGCCGCCCTGTTTAGGAAAATGAAGAATAATGATGTTGCACAAGTGGAATTAGAATAAGTACCTAGAAAATGTACAGCTTTTCAGCACTGATCTACATCAACATAATGACAAAAAACAAAATGACTGAACCGAATCTCATTTTATTTCAGTCTGAGGAGCCATTGAACTGATGCATTCGGAGGGATTACAAGATATACGAGTCATCATCGGGTCGCCTGCTGAGTTCATTGTGTCCATCTTGTGACCGTTATATGGCACCACAAAGAGTAGCGGTCTCTTCTATTGTCATTATATCAAAGAACTTTGTGAAACTGTTAAAGAGGAGAAAAGTTTGAAGATGTAACACGTGTTGTTGAAGAGGCTGTGTTTACATTCTGGAGCATCAGTCACTAGGCTCACTGTCACGATAACACAATGAAAATAAGTTACACAACATGCTGAGGGGTCTGAATTTCAGACAGTAGCGAGCCTGTTGAGTCCCACAGGGACACACGTACAGGTGGCTGTGAAAGCTGGAGCATCACATACATGCAGCGCCAACAATCAATTACATCAGTACCACATTGAGAAAGATAATCAGAGTATCCTATTTCCCGTTCATTATTATTTTTGTTCAAAAAGAAAGAGGTGTGACGTGGCAGACATAAAAAATAAAAAAAAAAGGAGAGAGAAAAATGTTCCAACGTGCAGGAATGAAGAAAGAAGGCACTTCAAGTTGTCACGTTTTGAAGACATTAGAGAAAGATACAACAGCTGACGTGAAAATATCTGATTTGTCCTTTATGTATTATTTCCTCCTTTTCCTAAAAATAAAGCCAGCGGAGTAAAAGACTTAAAAAAAGGGGGGGAGGGGCTGCGAGTACCAATTTTTGGTCGATTCATCAAGTACCATTTTGTTAGTTAAAGTGTGAAATATTATCATCACAGTTTCCGTGCAACCGAGGCGAAGTTTCCAAATGTCTTTTTCAACAGACTATCTGAAAAAAAAAAAAAAAACACATCCAAGTCTTAACGATATAAAACAGAGAAAAGCTAAAGAAAACATTTGAATCAAGAGATGTTACCTACGGCAGCCCTGAGTGGACATTTCATTGACTCAGATTTAGTAACTTCTGGTTGTTTTCTCCAGATCTCGATTCATGTTTCTCGTTACCGCCGGATAACAAAGCTGCTCTTCCCGTTATAAAGGACGAGTTCATCTCATTATCTGGGGATAACACAGCTCGTCTTCTCGAGATGACAGCATCATTTTCTTGGCTAAACAAAACTTAATTGATCCCTGTGATTGGCCAGATTACGCATGCAATGCTGGCACTGCCCCACACATGAGGTCAATTGAGCCCATTTCTGTTTGTTCATGAGAGATAAACACGTCTGATGACTTGTCTCGACATGAAAATGGAGTAAATAAAAAGCATGGATGCATGTCTGCTTCGGGCTTCCGTAGGTATCAGCTAATGTTTGGCATTTTTCCCTTATAAAGTAACCACAAACTATTGGTACATTTTCAGTATAGTTCCAGGTGTTTGTCACTCCTCAACTTGATCAATCTGTTAATCGTTTGAGTTTTAAACACAAGCGTTTGTGGGCTTTTGTTAAACGTTCTCGAGGCTTGTTGAACACTAACACACAGACACACACATACATTAGGAGTCCTGACCTGCTGCTGTCAAATGTTTGACACTTTAACAGCACATCAATCAGTGGCCTGGTGAGGGCAGGACATGAGGCGGGTGGTGCAGTGTGAGGGAGTGTTTGTTTTTCTCTGTGTTAAGTGTGACATTGGAACAAAAGTCCCCGGCGGAGGAGAAGAAGGTTTCTTCTTTCTGGCTTTCATTCCTTTCAGCGGACAGCCCCATCCATCATCTTAAAGGAAAAAAATGTTTCATCCCTATCTCTCTTGAGTCTGTATCCTCCATCTGTGCTGATGCAACACCAACACCTTGGGGGGAAGGGGGGGGCTTCAGATTCCCGTTTCCACCCAGTCCCCCTGGTCCGAATCCTCTCCAGGATTCTTGACTGAGCAGGAGAGAACGGGTGGGGAGGTGGGAGCGCAGTAAGGAGAGAAGAGGGAGAAGTTTTTCCTCCTTCACACTCGCTCAGGGTTGCTGTCCGTGTTCACTCTGCGTCTGGGGAACAGCTTTCGTTTTAGCAGAATCAGCTGCAGGGAGAGGAGATGTCATATTTAGAAACTGCACACAGCTAAGGGCGGACAAAAAAAGCTTTATGATGCCTGTTGGCAAGAGGAGGACTGGGATAAAAAAAAAAAGGGTGAGGATAGATAAGGAAATGCTTTTACACTTAAGGAACTGCATTTTTCTTTTCCACTTCCCCATTGGTTGAATGTTTCAACACTGGAGGTTACTGCTTGTAATCATAATTTCCAAATTAAAATGAGCTGTTAACATTGGATTATTTCTGGACCACTACCTGTAATTAACAATTTAGACACTCGCATATAATTGAACAGAAAGTCCATAGTTTTGTACTTTGGTTTGGGCACTAAGTATATAAACAAGATTACACAATGACTTGTTGGGGTTAGAGGTACTGGTATGCCAAATAGTTACAGGGGCTCAGATTCCCAAAAATATTGAACTTTTACTGTCACATAATGAAGACTCTGTTCCACAAAAAGACTTCAAACCTTTAGAAACCCAGGAAGCAAAGATACTCTTAGAAGTAGGACAGAGGATCAAAAGGCCCTCCCTCAGGATTGACTTTTAAACTCTCTAATCTAAACTGTACAAAGCTCACTCATGTTTCTCTATCTTAACAACTTGGCCAGCAGGACAGCAAGACTCGTGTGGTGCCAGGAGGACATCAAGAGTGTGTTTCTCAGTGGCAACAGAGACACTGGACCAGTGTGACACATGCTGAACTGGTACCAGTGGTCCCGTGGGTGGTAAGGGTGGAAATTCTCCTAAGGTCACTGCAACTATTGACCTTTGATGAGCTTCACGACGGAGAAACTGGAAACCTTTTGGATTAAAGATGTGCCTCTCAACCGCTCAATGCCAAACCGAGGTCCAGTAGCATTTGTCAAACAATTCCTGGCATTAGTGTTGAACTCTTTCCGGCACCAAATTTTGAAGAAAAAAAATGGACGGGATGTTTTGAAAGCTCCTGTGAGCACTTTAATGGTTGCGTTGATTTTGGCGACCCCTGTGGACAAAGCCATACCTGTTCCTTTTTGCTAATTTTGTCCTGTAAATGTCTAAGAAGTGTCTTGAATAGAAATGTCATCCAACTTCTTTTCACGGTCAAACATATCACTCGTTGTAAAAAATGTAAATAAAGGTGTTTCTGCATCATGCTGTAAGCCGACTCTTCTGACACCTCCCCCCCGGAAGTGCTTTTAGGCATTAAAAATCTCTATAAAGAAACAGCCAATCTTGTCAATGATGGTCTTGTTTGCTTTTGAAGGTCAAATTAAGGCAACAACATTATTTCAGCTCCTTCCTAAACCAGTAAAAAACTCCACACAGCAGCTTTAAAGAACACTATCCTTGTTTTAAAAGTCTTGGCTTGGGTGTTCTTTTGACTTTCTTGAAGCTTAAAATCTTGTTTGTCTGGCAAACTGAGGTACGGTATAACCATGTCAACGAAGACAGACAGGTCTGAAGTTTCACACAAAACTGCTGGGGGGGTTTTTCATTTCTGTGAAGTCAGATCCTGGCTCAGCAGGTTACATGAGTACGACACTTGAGACAGATGCATATCCGAATAGAATAGCAGTAGCGAAGGCCCGAATCATAGCTCAAGTGTGAATCATGGAAACGGTGAGGTGTGTGAGGGAATATCCTGTGTCCCTATCTGAATGTGTAAATAAAGTGTGAGTGTGGCCTAAGGTGGAAACACTGACCTGTTCAGCAAAGAACGACATGACGGTGAAGATGACGAGCGTCACAAGGACACAGTGCGTCCAGAACTTCAGCTTGTCTCGATACACTCGCCTGGTAAAAAACAAATTTTTTGATATTTATCATTCTCATCCTGTAGAATACAAACAGGTACAGACATAAAATAAATAACTCTTGATTGGGTGACAAATGTCAGAGGGTGCAAGTCTTTAGCTGTGCGTTTATGTAACAAGAAGGAAACTTGCAGTTTGCACAGGGCAGCAGGGCGGCAGGGCGACAAGGTGACATCACCCAACACCATGTGCCTGCTACTTTACCGACCCTGAGGCAGAGGGGGGAGGTGGAGATGAAGAGAAGGAGGCCCAGCTATGTGAGGATCTTCTAAGTATCTTACAGCTAGCGACTGATCTGAAGCGGCTCGCTCTAATTTTAAAGTCTCTCTGTGAGGCTGGCATTCTTAAGCTGAAGCCCCTTGAACACAGGGGCAGGATCCCTGACAAAAGCCCTCTAAAGCCCCCTGAGGGATTCCCACCACTCCAATCTGGCAACGCTCTGCGCTACGTGGCGACGGACACAGATTCCTATCTTAGGCTGTTTGAAGTAAAAAGACCTGGATTAATTACCTGCTCACGTGCACCACGGACTCTGGTACAGTGCTGGTATGTGTGCATTTCAAACATTCATAAATACTGTCTGCAATTGGGTTTTCACCATATACTGTATATTCAGATTGACGCAGAAACAGCAGCCTGAGAGTGAAGCCAAAGTATTTAGAGCTCCCCCTGCTGACCAGCTGCAGCATAGCTTGTAAACCCCGCCTCCTCCACGTAACAAATGGGACATTGTCAAAATAGGCTTTAGCACAATGTTTTTTTAGGCTAAATGTGTCCATTGACTAAAGTAAAATACTGTTTAGCTAATGGCATCTTAAGCCGTTTTCACATGGTGCACTTCTGAACATTTCTGAGCATTTCAGGAGGACTGCTCCTCTCGTGGGTAGAACTGATAAAAAAAAAAGTCATCCTACCATTCCTGGAGCTCGTCCATATGCAGGAATCTGTTGCGATACTCTCTGGGCAGTTCAAACTGGGACGGCAGCGGGAACATGGACTCGTAGAAGTCTCTCAGCACAGCTTTCACTGTGGCAGCATCCTTATGGCTGTGGTCGATGTTATCATTCAGACAGATGAACTTTCTGTTGGAATAAACAGGCGTTAGTTTGACAAGAAAATAGAAGAAACAAAACAAAAAATCCACAGTAAAGGAAACATTTTCCATCCTACCGGGGATTCTTCCTGATGTCATCCAACTGGCCGACCACATGGGACACGTTTGTCCGCACCATCTTGAACGCGATCTCCTCCTCCCCCATGATTTCAAACCTGTCCAACACAGGACATATTAGCAGCAGCAACCAGGAAGTAGGAATTTACTAAATGTATACAACAGTCAAATAAGAAGAAGTCAAGGTTATATAGAGGACTTGAAGAGGTGAAAAGATAAAGAACCATCTAATAAATCCAAAGTGGGAAAAGGAGAGTGATAGACGGATCTCTGAGGATGCGTGGGAAAAAAGTGCTGTGAATTTCAATAAAAGATAATAAGCTCGGCATCATGGAGAGCGTTCTGCTGGAAGAGTCTTTTTAGATATTTTATCACATCTGTTCAGAAGTCTCATCATTCAGGCTCGTCCAGCTTCTGCAGGAACTGTGACACGCCATGGTATCTACTCTGAAGCAGGAGCTAAGAGGTTCCTGTAAGCGGGGTTCTGGCAACTTAAAGTTCTAGATTTGGACTTTAACTTTAAAAATCTGAAAAGAGGGGTCGCCCTGGACGTTATGTAACCAAAGTGGACTGTATAAACATCTGTGAGTCTGTGTGATTCCAAATACAAAGCAAGTGTCAAATGAACTGAATGCACGTCGGCTCTTACTTGTACTTATTCTGGTCTTTGAAAGCTTTGTGGATGCGTTCAGTGATGGGCTTACAGTGCAGGATGAGGCCTTTGGTGACAGGAGGCTGTGGATTCAAATAGTACCGAATATAAGTCCAGTTATTGAGGTCCTCAAACATTTGAGTGACTTACAAACCTTGTCATATGTGATGGATCGAGCAGAAAACATGTAATGTAAGATCAATTTAGAGCTTTCAGTTTTTCCAGCTCACCATGCTGGGGTCATAATAAGCCTCCTGAGTTGGATTCACCAGGTGGAGTTGGGTCAGGTTAGTCGGTAGAGACTTTGAGCAGTTTATCAACATCTGCTCCAGGCCGGTCAGGTCCTAGAAAACGCAACAGCAAGAAGAAATATTACACGCAGTTCATTAAAAACCTCAAGAATCCCTGTAAACCTGGACACAAAACCAGAGATCCACCTGGAGGCTGAGAGGCAGGTCATTAATCCTTGTTGCAAGAGTTCGAATTTCTCTGTCAGAAAGGACGCCCGAGTGGTCGGTGTCAATCTCATCGAACACATCGGACACGTTGAGCTGCTGCTGAGCACTCATCAGGAAGTAGAAATATGAAAAGGCGAACTGCATGTCCTCTGAGTGGCGAACACGGTGGCCTGATGTCTTGTCAAACTCTTCGGGGAATCTGAAGAAAAACAAGAACCAGTTGAAAATATTTCATCTTTGCTGATAACTTAAAAAAATGAGTAACAAAGACTCGGTAAAAGGCTCACGTGTCTTGCAGCTCCTGCATGATGAGACGGTCGATCATGTGAGGCATGTGCGCGGGGACTTTGCGGGACGTGAACCCAAACTGGCTGTTGAGCAGCTTGTTGACGTAGCGCAGCGAGTCTGCAAAAGTGTCCTGCAGCCTTCTTGCAGCGGCGGCACCGTCAGTTTCGTACGACAGTTCTCTTTGCAGACGCTCCTCCTCCTAGAGTCACAAAGAGGTTCATATTTAAAGCTCCTGTGGGGAGTTTTTAACTGGGAATGAAACGGACTGAAGTTAATATCGACGTCTCGTTCTGAGGTACAAAAGCAAAAAGACCACAAGATGCTGCAAGGTGAGACAAATTGATTTACAGGAACAGCCTTCATTTACAATTTCCACGGAAAAAAACTTGATGAGTGATACATTTGGCTGTTAAAATAGAGCAGGATATTATTCTGATTAAAAACCAACACAGGACAGAATCAGCAAAGAAGATAAAAGGTACCACATTGTCCGAAGCTTTAGCCAAATCAACACAAACCAAAAGCTCCTCACAGGAAGAGCCAGGAAAGAAAAATCAAAGTGAAAATCCCTTCGTACCTCGAGCAGCTCTTGGAAGTATTTCCTCCTCTCCCACGGCAGGAAGCCTCTGTCCGAGGAGATGAAGTGTTGGAGTCTCCTCATGACCGGACCTCCTCCAGCAGCGTCCGCCGGTTCTGCCTGATTCTCCCAGCTCTTGCCTTTTGAAATGCTGCCCAGCAGTTTGGAAATAACAGGCCTCTCGATTGCAGTGTTCAGTTGATATTGTTTGGGGCTTACAGGGTCTTTCATATGCTGATCATCGATATGGACCGGGATAAGAGGAGTGACAGTTTTCTTCTTCACAGCGTCTTCATTGTTCTGAATGTTTCCAGTTTGATCTTCCAAAGGCTGTTTTCCTTCCAAACGCTCTCCCTCCAAGTCTTTATAGGGCTGTGCCTTGACTTTAGCTGCACTTCTGTTATCTGGAGGTGGATCTTTTGCCTCCTGCTGTTTATCATACACTTTTAAAATTTCAGCCTTCGTGAGGTTATAACCCTTCATTGTAATGTCACCGATCAGAAGCTTCTCCTCCAATTTTTGCAGCTCCCTGCGCACCGCAGCAGGGAGGAGTGACACATTCAGCGCAGGAACTTCTATGATAACTTCAGGGTCACCAGGCTGCCTCTTCAGGACCTTAGGACCCCGTTTGATCTCAGGAATATCCGAGAACGGAAACACCGGCTCTGGCGTCGGGGCCGGCGTTGGCTCTTTGCCTGCGTCTTTGCTCGCAGCCTGGGAAACGTTAGCCTGAGGTACCACACGGGTGTCAACAGCGACGGTAAAGCTCATTGTGAACTCCGTGCCGTCTTCTCTCTGGAAGGTGAGATTGTATTGGATCTGCGTGGCGTTGTGGCCAGAGTGGAGGAGCAGGTGGATGGTCTTCCACTTGTTGGCGACAGAGGTATGGCGTACCGCGTTGTTGTCGCTGATGTGGGCCTCAGAAACTCTACGCGCTAGTTTGTCGAAGCTGAAATACGGCCGGGTCTCACCAACTGGGAGGGTATAGAGGCTCTGATTCTTCAGCAGGGTCACCCGGTGCAGCTCGCCAAAGTGCTCTGTGACAGAAATATATACATGTTAGGAATGACGCTTACAATATTCAAGCTTTTTGTAATTAGCAACAAATCCTATTAGAAGATCAAAACCAAAAAGTAGTTTAGAGCCCAGGATGTTTCCTTAACAGTCGGGTGTTTGAGCTTTTCAGTGAAATGGATAGTGGATTTATAAGGATCTACTGTATTTCAGCCGTGGATTAATCCTCATTTGGTGCATTAGTGAGAATAGTGTATGTTGGGCAGAGTCAAAATAAACCATGGAAATTAGGTAACATGCCACTCAGTGCAGCTGTGTTTCTAGCTGCTATATTTTAAATAGTTTTGGAATAATAATGGAGCTCTGCAGCCCAAAGGAAAAGGCTTTATCACTCTACTACTTGTTGATAAGAGACACATGAAATATAACAAAGATCTATCCTTTAACCTGACATCTCTCAAATACTGTATTAAGTTGTTTTGGGAACTTTTACCCAAACCCTGTTCACACATGCACAAAGCGTCTAACAGTTAGCTGCACGTGTGAACGCAAACAGACACATTTTTTCACGCTGACTTTACCCTGACTTTACCCTGCCAGTCCCTCCGAGTAAACATTCAGCGCTAAGTAAGAACCAATGTGAAAACGCAGCAGGAAATATTGAGGAAAAATTCACTGCGACCGTGTGGGAGTGGCTTTTATATCCTGCAACTGGCTGTGAATTTGTTGAACTACATATAGCAATGATATAAAGGCACACTCCTTTTTATATCCCCCCCCCTTGCCCAACAGGGATGGCCTCCTGATGTGGGGACGTGTAAAAAAGCAACACAGGAAGATTTTAGGGGCAGCCTGCCTTTCAAGAGTGCATGTGTGAAAACGGCTTAATTTCTTGGTTTTAATATTATCTTTGGGACTTAAACGCACAGTATGTAAAATCCGCCGCTAGGGGGCTCTCAATCAAAACATTAACAAAAGATGATGTCGAGGCTGGCGGGGAATCATGGGAGTGATTCTCTCTGCTACTCCCTCTGTTTTTCTTTTGCTTTAATATTATTCAAGGATGATAATGGAGCTCTATTGCCCATAGGATTAGGCTCCAACATTCAAATACATGTTGAAAATAGAAAAAACAACACTTGCCAAAAGCTACTGAGGGAAGAAGATATCAACATGTTTGAAGTGGACTTACCTGTGCCACAGTCTCCCACATCATACCCACAGGTGAGAACGTTGCAGGCTTGGTCACAGAACTTGTCTGCGAGCCAAGAGTTAGCACAGCCTTGATTGCAGTACGACGTCCCTCCAAGACCTCCTAGACCCCCTGCAAACTGCCACACCTGCCCACCAGCTCCGCCCGGCCCAACAACACCAACCCCGGCTGCAAACCGACTGTTCCCCGCGGCACCTGTCAGAGATAAAAAAAAGAGCGTATAAAATGTGAAGTAAATAAATGAGCTTGTTTATACAGGTGAGGTGATGTTGTTGATCTCATTACCAAGGCAGTCTCCTCCGTCCCAGTCACAGGCAGAGTTGTTGCAGGCTTTGTCACAGTATCCATCTTTGATCCAGGATCCTGGGCAGCCCTCAGCACAGTTTGGGACAGGCCAGGTAAGATACACCTGCAAGGAAGTGAGGAAAGAATAAGTTAAAGGCCCTTTTGGAGCACTCATTTCAAAAGAACCCTGAATAAGGGGTTTTGGCGTTGCATTCACACCTTCTGTCCTTTCGAGTGGCTGTAGAAATCATCTGGCCAGACCTCTTTACCAAACATCACATCATCGTTGAGGTAAATGAACTTTTGGGAGAGCCCTGGGATGCGGTGGATGTGGGTCTCGATGGCAGGCGAGCTGAAAGTGGGAAGGTGGCTGTGGTTCTGGAAGACATCCTGGAAGTCAGAGAAAAACAAGTTAACATACTAACAGTACATGGCAGAGATTGTGTAAAATGAGAAATGATGCTGCATTTAAAGGGTTAATTTAAAAGTCCCAAAGCCCATCAAGAGTGCACACATAAAAAGAAGTTTGTATAATAAGGGTGTAACCTGGTGCGAGATGACCGTCACTCTGGGATTATCCAGGTTTAGCCACGAGGGAATCTGCCCGTTGGTTACTATGAAGATGTGTCGCACCCACGGGGCGTGTCTCTCCACAGAGCGCAGCGAGTAGCGGAGCTCTTCGTTGTCTTCAAATCGACTGGCGGACACATCCTCATCCTGTTTAGACTGGAGAGAGAAAAAAAGTCAAAAATAAACATTTGCACTGCGTCTCTGCCGAGCACTGTAGGGACTCTAACAACACGTTCTTGTTTACCTGTCACTGAGAGGACTTCTGATCCCACACACACCTACACAGTTTGCTATAATTATGGGGACTTCAACAACACAGACCTTCTTGTTTGCCTAGCATTGTGTGGCCCTTTAAAAACACACACTTTCTGGTTTTCCTACAGTGTGGGGACCTTAACTGACGCAATGTCTAGTTTTAATATTATTTAACTCACACACACACATTCTGGTTTACCCATTGTTTTGGGAGCTTTACTCCAAAATAGTTGTTGTTTTGCCTATCACTGTGGGGACTTAAAAACAACACACAACTTCTGGTTTACCTATCATTGTGGTGACTTTGAGCGCACACGTGCACGCACGCTCTGGATTATGTCATTTAATGCCTTGGGGACTTAAGTCCTCACAATGCTGGGTAAACAGAAAAGTGCGTGATCCAAGTCCTCACAACAATAATACTAAAAGTCCCCACCATTTACACACAATGCCAGTTTTCCTATCTTCATTGTTGTGAAAAAAAAACAAGGAATATTATTTAACAATGGTAAGAGAGAAGAAGAACCTCTCCTACCTGTGAGATGGCAGTGAGGTCCCAGAACAAGTAGGCGGGGCTGATGGTTAACTCTTTTCCATCCAGGGTCAGGTTCTTCTTAGCCTGCTGGGTCAGGTCAGTGAAATCCTGCGGGCTTTTTAGGTGAAGCAGGGCGATGCTGGCTTCAGAGTACAACTCAAACTGAGGGACAAACAAAGATGGTGACAGGAGTGTGTTAACTTCCTTTATTAGAGATGTTGGACAACTTCAATAAAAAGAATAAAAACTGGAGCATGTGAAGTTTTTAAAGATTCGTCCTAAATATGGGGTAAATCTCCAACAGGCAGAATCCTACATTTCCCATAATGCATCTCATTATCCACTTTTAGACTCCCCCCCTGTTTTCACTTTAAAATACTAATTAATCTTTTTGAAATGTATTGAACCAGGAAAGCCTTGATGAGGTACAGAATCTCTTTTATAAGAGTCCTGGCCAAAAGGTAAACACACTAAATGTTTAGTTTGTGATACAACTTTTGACCTTTAGTATGACCCAGATTGCTTCTAGTTTGTTCGTTTCTAAAGTTCAAGTTGAAGAAGTTCCCATCGGCAGACATCATCTCGTCTGCGTAAAGTTTCTGTGGGAACTTCTTAAACAGCAACTTCTCAGAGTTGAAGTCACATATTTAAGGACGGGGTTCAGCCACAGTTCCAAGCTTGTGACAGAAACCTTCAGTCGATCATTGAGACCAGAGGATGTCAACCTTTGGTCCTGCAGCAAGAGAGGGCATATCCAGCTATGATGCTTGTGTGGAGGCATTCGCTGGCTGCTGGAGCACAGGAGTTAATGTGTTTGTGTGTTTGTCTGAGTAGAAGCGCGAGTTTGAATATTTCTGTGATGTCATTTTCTCCATGGAGGTCACATGGAAGTGGCTCCCCGTCTAAACCCAGGACTGCTATGTGAGGCATCGGTGGACTGTTTGTGTGTATGTTTGTGTGTGCGTGATGCATGAGAGAGAGAGAATCCTATGGCCTTGCCCATTTCAAACCATCTGCCCCTGCCTCTCTCATCTTTTAAACTGTAAGCCTGCCAGGAAAAGACTCACCCCACTGAACCCAAACCTCCCGCATGAACTCGTGCTGGGCCTCGACTCGTTCGTTCGTTTTTAGGTGAGGAGGATTAGCTGTGTCTTATAAACCCAGCGGGGAGCAGCCAGGAGACAGCGAGCCAGGGATCACATTGCTCATCTTTGTTATAGCTCTCTTTATAGTCCTGATAATGCTCGAACACATGCACACAGAGCAGAGGTGTGTGGTGGCCTCACACAGGCACGTGCCTGACTGAAGAGTAAACAACTGTATTCCCCCCCTAAACATGACATAAGGCTGATGTTATAAATAATCTGAGAAAACTTTACAGATCGTAGTTACAGGTAATGAGGATGAACTGAGGATATGTGTTAATGGGAACAAAATTACAATAATCAAATAAGAAATATTTCACAATTTTCTGATAATTTCATTCGGGTGTCATACTCACAAACACTGATGGCTGGTTCTGATCTTGTCATGACGTCAACATATTAAGAATGTATTGTTGCTAACCCTAACCCTATATTAAAAAATTCTCTGACAAGGCAGCAAAATCTAAGCAAAGAAATGGACTGTCCCTTTCCCTTCAATCCTGCCTGCTGCAACTTGTGAAGAAGAAATAACACATCCTTTCTCTTACAATGAAAAACCTATTGCTGCTGAAACCTTGCTAGGTTTGTGTGCCAAGCTTAAAGTGCTTTCAACTGTAAAGAAAGCTTAAAGAGAAGTGGTCTGTTAAGTTTAAACAACCTCAATTTCAAGCAGCATAAAAACAATATGAAGCAGTATGCGAGGCATCAGGACACGAAGAGAGAGAGAGCACCAGGCAGCAGCTGAACGTAGTGAGCTTGACTTTAGACACATCCTGTGGTCACTGTGGCTTTGTGTGTGACTGCAGAGACAACAGAAAGTATAATCACTGTGGAAATAATTGAGATGATACTCTGGGTAAACCAATTAATTCTGTGGTGAGTGATATTTTTCAGCAGATTGGAGCAGCTGACGCTCTCCTGCATCCTACTATTGAGTCAAGAGTTCAGAATGACGATCACAAGCTACATTATGTCCCACAGGAACCAGAAGCATCCAGGTCTGTAAGGTATCAAATATTGATAATGTTGTTATATTACTTATCCCAGCTTAGAAATAAAGTTACCAGGAGGTTTTAACTATTCTACAAATGTTAGGCATTAAAACATACTTTATAGAAATAGTTAATCTTGTCCTTGTTTTTTTTTTTTTTTTGCTTGTATAGGTGTATATGTATATCACTATACATTTTAGTCTGATTCATAACTACAAACTCAACACAGATGCTTAAATCTCTTGTGAGGAACTTCTGGTTTGTGTCAATTTTGGCGCCCCCCTGTGGACAAAGCAGTAGGGGTCATGTCTATTTGCTGAACTGTACATGGTAAATGAGCTTGCCGCATGTCACACCTATACATTCTCACACTGATGGCAGTGGTTGCTGTGTAAAGTGACCATCAGAAGTAACTAATCCCATTCATACGCCGCCGACATAGCAGCGGGAGCAATTCGGGGTTAAGTGTCTTGCTAAAGGACACATCGTACATGTCAGACATGTTGCTGGAGGAGCTGGGGATCGAACCCTTCCGGTTGAGAGACGACGACTCTACCAACTGAGCCACAGCCGACCTACATGTGAGGGGTTGTTTTCTAACCAAAAAAATCTTCCTGCTTCATTATGGCCGAATGTATCCCTCACTGTAAATATTTGTTAAAGGCCTAAAAAGTTAGACTATAGAAGAAGTCGATCTTGTCGATTATGGTCTTGTTTGCTCTTGTTGGTGATTAAGAGGCATCACTATTAATTTCAGTCTTTTTCAAGAACCAGAAAAACTTCCCTCACCGGAGCTTTAAGTTGAATTCACAGATGTGAGGCCTTTACAGATGTTTGGTGTATTTGCACCGAAGCATGTAGAAACACAGTTTTGCCTCACACTGTGACATACTTTATGTGCATTTTCAGAATCTGGAAGAAGTTGCAGCTCATTTACACATTCCCTATTTACCTTTTCAGTTGTATCCGTTTGATCTATTTTTCAGATTTGTATCATTGCTCTTAGTAGCCTTTCAGCCTTAATAGGTTTCCACAGCTCACACTGTATGACAAAACTAAAACCTTCGAATCTCGCTCCATAGAGGAGATGAGACACCTTGTGGTGAACCGCAGAATCTGTGTACATACAACAATACACGTTGACACAAACCCATCAGCAGGGCTTGTACCCACAACACTGACGGCAGGACTCTGCAGGCGGCAGTCCAGGCAGATGATCGAAGTTGTGGGGCAGCTTTCATCACCATGGCGCTCGCTCCAACACCGGCTATAAATACCGACCATCTCTCACCGCTGAACTTCTCCCTCCACACTATGCACATCATCCCTCTTTCACAGAATCCGCTCAGCGACACCAGGAAACACCTTGAAATCCAAACTGTGCATTGTGTGAGGGCCTTTGTACCTAGAATCCCTCCATCCAAACACACAAACACACACGCACACACTTTCCGTCCCTTTTTCCTGGACTCACACGTCTCAGAATCACATCTTCTTTATCACACAACTTTCTTTTCTGGGTTTTCCCACAAAAAGTCCAAAAATGGATTCCAGCAGGTCAGGAGAAGCGTAAACACACACACACGTACAGGGTGGAAGGAGGGTGTGTCCAAGAGTGCAGGGAAGGTCAGTCAAATCCTTGTGACCTTTCAGCGTGCTGGCTGGCGCCACGCCACTCCAAACAGTTGTTCTACTGTTAACCCCCGCACCGCCAGCTAAGGTTACAGCCAGAATGCCGCCCGTTATTATCACAAGACCTGCCAGGCTCCACCGCAGCAGAGACCTGGAGACGGACACAGGGATGGATGGGACAACTGGGTCTGATGATGATATGTAGGTTAAACACGGTTAACCTACATGTCATCATACAGAGTTACAGAAAGTCTGACTGCCACCAAGCTGCTTCATCACCTGTTTGTGCTCGCAGAGTTTAATATACACGTTTATTACGTGGAGCAGCCTTTCCTGCAGAGGCACACTTTGCAAATACAAAATGACTCCGGGGGGCGCGAAGAAACACAAACGTATCCATTGTGGGATACATGTCATTGGATTATATAATTATAAGAATTATTGTTATGTCATTTTAACCACTCAGATTTTAGCAACAACTTTAATCTGTGCTTCCCCTCACACACACACACACACACACACACACACACACACACACACACACACAGCTTAACAACAAAAGCAGGATGAGGGGAATTTGGAGATTTTTTTGCAAAAGAAAAATGTCTTAAACTGACTCTATTGATCCACTAATGTATTAACGGCCTTATTATTCAGATTCAGACGACTTCATTGAACCTAAAGGGCAATAATTCAATATTTAGACGCACATTAAAATCAGGTTTTAAGGAAATATAGTAAAGTTATCTTCAGTGTGCCCTGGACTTTTGATTTCTTTTTCGAGGTTTTAAGGACTTTAACTTGAGGACAATTTATTTTCAGTCCCCTGAAGAGCTCAGCGACTCTGTAACACCTCTGTGTTGTATTTAGTCAAGACAAAGGCACTTACAAAAGATGTTATCTAATCAGCCGCTCATTAATTCCAATCAGCCATGTGAGTGTATTATCGGAAGAAGGGACAAACAGATGACTCACGGCCGTCCTGCCCGTCGGCTGGGGAGACGGGGTCACGCCGCTCGGTTTTGTTTTCTTTGATTATTTCAGAGTAATCCACCCCTCGTTAGTCGCATTCCTCGCTCTCGAAATATAAAGCAGAGTTCTGATTAGAGAAAATTATTAGATACACAAGCCGCCAGCCGCCAAGCTAAACAGAGGCCCTTCATCCACATCGCAGCGTAACTGTTGAAAATAGAAAAAGCCCGTATTTAGCAGGACAGTCAGACCTCCTCTCCAAGGAGGATTTGACATTTGGATCTGATGCTAATAGGATGTATAAAAAGATCTAAAAACCTCTTTAGTGCACACAGGAATACAAAGTGGAGGTGTGTGGTAATTATCCTTCTGTGATTCGATGCAGAGAGAGCGACACCTGGTGGCAGAGACAGTTCTAATACTTAATTCTTCTTCACTGTCACTTTCTTTAAAGCTCTAATACATAACGCACATTTCTCTACTTTCAGTGGGTAAAACACTCAACAACAGAAAGCTAAAAGTTATTCACTGTGCAGCTCTGCCCCCTGCTGGTTTGTAACTGTAAATGTCTCATCAGACACCTCTGAATATTTAACATTTTCTTCTAACCAATAAACAAAAAGAAGGTGCGTAACAATTTCTTCTGCTCTATTCCGATACTTTAAAACGAAACAAACATTATGTATTTTAATCAAAGATTCATTTTTCAAAGATGTATCACTCGACGCCCTGCCACTACCATCGGACTGTGTCGTCCCCACAACCACCGCCGTCCTTGTTCATGCACGGCCTGCTCAGACCTCCACCTCAGCGGCGAGGAAGTGTGGACAACAGGAACCCAAGGAATACGAAGGACTGCATCTTATCCCATATGCTCTTTTGTAAAGCTTCTCGAGACAACACTTGTTATGAATTGGCAAATAATGATGGATTGATTGATCTTGAGCCCTAATGGAGATTGAATATGAATGTTAAAAATTCAAGGAAATTCATGAGATGAATCTATTTGCAGTCTTTTGTGTTAAAAAAAGGACAATTACTGTATGGTCGAATTAGAAAAAGGTAGAGGCGCCTGTATCCTAGTGGTTAGTGTGCGTCCCTTGCGTCCTCAAAGAGGTAGGCCCGAGTTCGAATCCGACCTTTGGCTCCTCTCCTGCATGTCGTTCCCCACTCTCTCTCTCTCTCTCTCCCAGATTTCTGACTCTATTCACCGTCCTATCTCTACAATACAGGCACAAAAAGCCTGAAAATTAACCGTTAAAAAAAAGAACCAAAAAAGGTAGCTTGTTTACAGCGACATCATCTTTGAATCTGTCTTTCCTTTACCTCTTATCAACAACACTTATATCTCCACGTTGAACTGAGTTAACTACAAAAGGCTTTAACTCCACTTGCAGTCAAACTCATGATTAAGTTAAAAGTGACGACGTCCAGACCCAAACCTGTGTCGGATTGAATAGGCCAATCAAAACCGGATTTCTGAACTGCTATCTGTGTTCTCCAAGAGGCTTCATTGTGAAGCCAATGAAGTGCAAAACACTTGATTGGGACATTTAAGTTATTAGTAATGATTTTTTAAACCATGGCATTCAGTGAAATAAAATAAACACGTGTGGTTCACCTCTTTGATCTTGCTGGTGATGACAGACGGCAGTTTGACTCTCAGCTGCTCCGTCTCTTTAATGGATGCTGGGAAGCCGCTCAGATAGGCCAGAGACTGCATCCTGATCAGACCCGGAGCTTCTTTATCCGTCGTCTGCAAAACACACATCAGTCATCCACAGTTACACATTCTGGTGTTTTACAGTACACACAGGATGAAGCTGTATTCGGTACAAAGTGCATGTAACGGTAAATGTAAACTCACCAGGTAACATCTGGAGGCAGAGAACTTCTGCTCCTCTGTAGACACATCTGTATAAGCTTTATCAGCTGTAAAGGAGGATACATAAAGAGCGGGCATCAGGATTAAACAAGGATATGAAGATGTTGTGCTACAGATAAAAGGACCAGTGTGTATGATGTAGGAGATCTTCTAGCTGAGTAAAATATCATATCCATCATTATGTGTCTATTTGGGGTAAATCCCCTGAAATCTTACCTTAAATACTAGCCCTTATATTTTACTGGTGGGGTCAAAGGGGGGGTCCTGTTTTATTTCAATGTTTCTACCAGAGTCTGGCCTTAGAGCCGCCTTTCTGTGTGTTTGTACTGTCATTCTTATAGTGTTAAGCTTTTCATTCTCCTCCAGTGTTTGCCTTACGAGGATCCTCGAGAAGGCGGTTGATTAATAACGTTTACTTACTAAAACCCACTGGTGCTTAAACCAGTCAAACCAGAACGACCAGAGAAACTGTGGTTGGATTGAAGATTAAATTAAAAGGCAAACACTGAAACTTTTGTTCTATATCAGTTTGTGGATCTCTTTCTGCATCATGATTCATTTTGATGCTTTAAACCGTGTTTCTCGTCGAATACGAAGGCGTATTAGGGACACATTGGGGGGGGGGACCTGAGATTTTGAGATTAAAGTCATAAAGTTATGAGAATAAAGTCGTAAAACAAGAAAGTCGTAAACTTACTAGAATAAAGTCGTAAATTTCCAAAATAAAGGTATTAAATTTACAAGATTAAATTCGTAAATTTACAAAAATAAAAGTTTAAATTTACAAGAATAAAGTATTAAATTCACAAGACTAAATTCGTAAATTTAGGAGAATAAAGTAGTTATTTTAGTTGTATAGTTATATCAGAAGAGCAGAAGCTGCCTGTACGAAAAATGAGGAACATGGATCATCTTGTGACGTTATACTTTAGTAAAGGTTTCACAGGTAAAGAAATCCTTCATCTTTTGGCACATCAGCATCTCTTAATCATGAGTATCAGGACTCTGAAGAGATTCGGCAGTAAACTGGGGCTTTTCTGACAAAAGAACCGCACTGACTTGGAGGAAGTTGTCTCTTGTGGCGGAGGAAATGGCTTTGAGGGTTCTCCTTTCATCATTTTCACACAGACAGAGGGCTGCTCTTCTGATTACCTCCTTTCAGAATCATCATTTTAACCATAGATTAATCAAAATCGATTGATGAATTTCATATTGTAAATTAACGAATTCATTCTCGTAAATTTGCCACTTTACTTTAAGTGTCAACTGGAACGCCCCCTGAAGTCGGAATTCCGACCCGGAAACTCGGAGAAAAATCAGTAGCCCGAGTTACAATCCAACATGGCTGCTTATCTATTTTCTCTTTCTGTCTCCAGCTTGTTCCGTTTTTTTTGTTGCTGTGAGTTTTTCGTTTTCTGTTTTAGTATTTTGATGTGAAGTCTGGATTTTTGCAGTTTCAGGGACAGTGTGTCTAACAGACTCTGTTGACCTTAAACAGATACTGTATATGTGTTTAGCCCCGCCTTTACTTAAAGAGCCTCGTCGTTAAGTCCTAATTATTTCTTTTGTTCTATTTCGATCTTTTGTGCGAGTTCATTTTGTTGACTTTGAACTGTTTCATTGTTGTAAATGATTTGATCCCTATTCGCCTGTGCAGTAATAATCTAGTTCTGTGAAGCAGTTTTGGCAGATTGTTTGTATAAAAACTCTTTTATAAATAAAGTTGTTTTAAATAATGAAACCTTGCTTCATATTCTCCCTCCATGGTGCAGCTGTTACTGTTAATGTTGAATCCTTGCCCACACTGCAGAATTCTCACGCTCTGGTTATTCATTAATCAAACTTCAAATAATATCTTTTCTACTGTCAACATTTTGTTCCTATCTTTATGATCATGTATGTTCAGCTCTCTGTACTTTTAAAGCTCACATGCTGCTTGAAATCCTTCACAGCCATTTTGGCCTAACGTCGCCTTCTCTTCGTTGCTTATCTCATTTGACACTAATTCACTCGCATGTGTGGGTTTTTTGTACCGTCAGCCTGCAAATGAAAGACGACCACAGAGGCGGCGGTGGACGGTTGGAAAGGTTTGTTCATCAGCAGCAGCTCTTTGGCGTTGGAGAAGGCTGGAGAGAGTGTCGGCAGCTCTTTGAGCGTAACGTTGGCTGGCAGAGCGGGGTCCAGGGCCAGCATGGGCGCCAAGATGCAGTGAGACAGCAGGCATTCTGGTTTAACACTAAAAATAAAGCACAAGCAGAGAGAGAATTCATCGTTTAATTTCTCCTCTAACTCACAGGACCACCGTCTCCAACTTGTAGGGGTTTGTGTTGCTGCAAATACTGAAATGAGTCATGTTCACACGTTCAGCAGACGGCTTCCTTTGTGGTCACCTCCACAGCGGATCTTTTTAGTTAGTGCAAACGATAAAAACTCTTTTTTCAAGATGTTAGCTGTGTCTTTAAAGCCAACAGACACAAAAGTTCTACACAAACTTCATGAAATGTTGATTTCCTTGTTTCCAAAAATCCATCTTCTTTCACTTCTGGAACATTTGCTGAGAAAAAAACTTTCAAATTATAAAACAACATGTTTTTACATGTGTTGTAAAGGTCCTGACAGACGGAGAGCGACCTCGTAACACTAAGTTACCATGGAGATTTGTTTGCATGGTCCGGCACCTTCTCTCTGTATTCATATTACACGCTACCTTTCAAGTTCATGTCCCAACTTTTTTTTTCTTTTTTTTTATCCGAAAGACAAAAAAATCTAAACACACAAAACATATCTTCGGGCTCACCTGTCTTTTGGCACTTCAGTCGTCTCACTTGCATTTTTCCCCAGACGTTCCCTGTGTGCAGCAAAACAGATCATTCAGATTAATTTAATCATAAAATGTGCACAGTCACAACACTGCAAAGCATTGTGTTTTAAGTAGACAGCATAACTTCACCGCTGTAACTTTTAAAGATAAGATTAGATAAGATAAGATACCTTTCTCCAAAACTGGGGAAAGAAGAGTGAGAACGATTGATTGATCTGAGACACTCTAACCTTTGCTCTTTGTTTTTCTGGGGCCGTGTCTGAACAAGTCAACTAGAGTAAAAATGAAAATGCTACAGCTCAAGCTTTGCATTCATGTGAAAACTAGAGGAACTTAAGGCGTTTGCACTCCATGAACAAATACTTTGTAACCAATAAGCCTCACTTTTCCGCTTCTGTTGCACAAACAGCGGTGCCACAAAATACCTCAGAGCTCTTTGTTCCTCCTCCAGTTGCTCTTTGACCCCCTTCAGTTCCTTCAGCAGAGCCGTGTCTGTGCCGTTCACCCATGTGTACACCACGTCAATGGGCATGGGCAGACAGAGCCTGCAAAAATAATACAACCCGTATCACACAAGACAGCACTGAAACTGCAAAGCCGTGACCCCGTTTCCATCCCCGGCACAAACTTTCCTCTTGTCTGAATAAGATTGTTGCTTATGCATGGTTACACCTCGTCCAGTTCTTTTAGATTTCTCTCAAGGGATGGTAAACAGTCTTAAGTGGTGTGGAAGAAAGCTTCTGCAGAAAGTGGGCACTTTTTTTACTTCTACTTCTGAACCCCACTCGGGTAGATTTCGTAACCTTAACAGTCTTGTGTACAAAAACAAATCTAAATGAGGCATCAACACAATCGCGACATTTGTGTGTTTCTTTTTTTTGTGATAATTTAAAGGCAGTATTTATTAGACGCATAATTGTTTGTCTTTGCTCACCTGCTTTGGAATGATTTCCCACCAACATTGTCTCTGTAAGAGTCAAACAGCACATGATACTGGTCCCGACTCCACTCCACCACCACCTAAATGAAGAGAAAGGGCCACTAAATGATTAAACCCCAGTGAATCCTAAAAATCACTGACAAAAAGCCAACCAAACCACTATCAAAAACAGGACACTTTCCTTGTTCAGGCGACATCTGCACACTGTCAAACTATTCAATACCCTGGGCTCTTTAGAAACAGCTCTACAATTTAATAAAGATGTAAATACACTCAAATATCATTAACACATTAAATGATAATGACATCCAAACTTATGTCAAAACTGTGTATATTTAGTCCCAAACAGAAACTGGTACATTAAGACGATTTAGGGCTGTCACTTCGCAAACAATGAGACCTCGTCTTAAAGAAATGTGTGGTATATAAATTAAAAGGCGTAAAATTTGTGTTTTATTTTCATGCCGAATTATTATGCATACCGTAGTTATTGATACCTCGTTTCAACTAAGTATCTACAGATGCAAGGGTTTAATTTGCAGCTATTTGATTTTTAAAGAGCTCATTTTCTGAGAGGACTCTGGTTGGACTCTGCCTCAGTTCAAACAGCTGCAAAAAAAAACCTACTGTTAGCTAAGTAAACAACCAAACTAGCAGCCAGAAAGTGAGTAGAGTTAAGGAAGAAGAAGGAGCTCACCTCTCCAAACTGAAAGGCGGAAACTATCATGAGGACGAGCCCCCCAAAGCAGAGGTAGAGTCCATATCTGTGGGACAGACAGGTGTACGTCTGCCTCTGTAAGAGCTTCAGCACCGAGTTGACGACTACCATGGTTCTCCTCGGCGAAGCATAGCGATGCATTCATTCAAAAAAATCGCAGGTTAACGCACCAAACAAAGAAAGTAAACATCGCAAGCGACCCGACTGTGTCAGCTGACCACCAGCCCGACTGCATGACACATGACAACCATACATTACACGCTTCTTCGGCGGTCGTGACGCCGCTTCAGCCAGGCTGCTTTCTCCGCTTTGGGCGAGTTTGTCGCCCCCTGGTGGGTGGAGGAGTGAGGGGCCTTGATGCTTTCAAATGCCTTCACGGTATTCTTCTTTTTTAAAATTTGGATTGAGGGTTGGCAAAGCAGCTACCGGACTGTAGTGTGGAGCAGCAGATTGGCAGACATAATAACACAAATAAAGAGAGAGAGACATGAACTAATCCTGTTACCTTCAATAATTTAATCAGGTTTTTGTGTGTTTTCAGTTATACATCTACGAAGAGATTTCCTTTTGTAAAACTTTATTTAGCTCCCTCTAATATTGATGCTAGTACCTTCCTTTCCATTTCAGCAACACATGCTGAACAGACTCAGGTTGTCCACAATGTACCTGCCACTTTGATGTTTTCCAATTTGGTCATGTGACTGATTTAGCCCAGCCTACCTTCACGGTCTACCTCAGGGACAGTTTGGAAAGTCAAAGGGTTGCTTAGTATTTTAAGAAGCCACAGGAGCAGAGAAATGCATCAAATACACTTCCAACATAGGTACATTTTTTTCAGTGAATTTCTTATTAAAACATGGTTAGTTGTTTTTCCAGCAAACATGGAGAAACAAAGTCATGCATATGACATATCACTTTGGGACTCCACCACCACCGCCCACACCAATCCTGTAGAATTACTATAACCACAGCTCTATTCCACTTATGACCCTTTAAACCTTTAATGTACTTAAACGTGTGTCACCTGATAACTGAGCATTAATAACCATAAGAAAGAAAGCATTAGATTTTTTTCAGAAACATATGAAGTTCTATTTATTTGAACATGAAGCCCACACTCTGTTTCATCCATTTTCTTCCCCTAATCCGAGGCCGGGTCGCGGTTGCACCATGTAGAGTAAATCAACCCAGACTTCCATCTCCCCAGCAACGTTAAACCAATCCACTCGTCAATCTCACCTCACTCGTGAACAAGACCCCCACAATACTTAAACTCCTTCACTCTGTTATAGTTGTAATTAAACGTAGCACTTTATACTTCCTGCTCAAGTTGTTCCTTACTCACTTCCAAAAGTAACCTTAGCCAAGTTATTCTGTTTAAAGTTGACAAAATGAAACTCCATCACTGGAAGCAAACAATACAGACGATGTAATGTATGCACCCTTCTGCCATTTAAACCACTTTTTTTTATTCACATTTTTATGGAATTTTTCAGAGGCTTGGCACATGGCTTACACACATTTTTGTTTCCAGGATACATGAACACGTGGCACAAATGTATCATGTAGGCAGACTCCAGTACGCAAGTCCACTGAACAAAAACAAATAAGATCAGCAGAAACAGAAGAAATACATGCATCAGTAATTAAAACAAATACATATATAATGAATGTCACAGCAGAGAGTGATACAACAGAACAGGATCCAATCAGGGAGGAGACTGAATGCATGTAGACCTGTTGCCCACCTTCATGTAGAACCTGTCCAAGGGAGACCCTCCCTCCACTTGACTCTCTCTTAATCTACTCAACATACATTCACAAGATCCAGTTTCAGTCTTTCCCCTGTGGGACCTTTGATGTCTTCCAGTGTCGTAAAATAACTCAACAGGCTGTTATTGTACCCACAATGCCTGCTGTTTAATTAACTGATGTTTTTAACACTCTTAATCAAACGTTAAAAGGGGAATAAAACATTTCTCTTACAGGTACAAAAACATATATTTTAATGTTCAGTCTTTCACAGTCCTGTGCTCTGAGGCAGAGCCTGATAGTAAGGTGCAAACATTGCTCTCCACATCTGTCTGAGCACCTGCAGAAGTTTGGAAATCCACATAAAGGAAGACGGGAGAGCTGCGGGGGGAGAACAGGATGGTTTATTTCAAATTAACGAGTTGGAATTCAACATGACTTGTGATTAAAGTGAGCTAGAAAGAAAAGCTCAGCCAACCTGGATCCAATCGAAAAAGAAGCATGTAGAGGAGAACAGCAGCCAGGAAGACTCTCCGCAGAGGGAAGGAGCCAGAGCCGGTCAAAAACAGCTTTCTGTACAAAAACCTGAGCATGGTTTCAAGTTTATGAATGACGGACCCTGTTGAAGACAAACACAGAAAGTCAGAAAGATGGTCTGAATTTAATATTTTTCTTCTGTTATTTGTTATTATGCATTTCATTAGGATTGTAACTGAAGTTTGAGACCTTGATTTGAGACAGCAGTTCCACAAATCTCAGGGTCTGGACTTAATCCGGGATCTAGAGGTGCTTCTTCATGCTGTTTTTCTTTTTCTTCTAAGACTTCCAGCGCTGCTTGTCTCTGGTCCTCTGTGAACGCAGTGCTTCCAACCTCACCCATGATCAGCTCCAGGGCCTCGTCTTCTTGACCGACCGGCACAAGGACGTGCAGCAGGTACAGCTCAGCTACCGTCCCGAAGCCCGTAACTTTGCTGTTGGACGGACAGTGTAACCAAACTCTGGCTGCTGCATGCATCACAGCCGGCTCTCCCACTTTGGAGTACAGAAGTATGCTGCAGAAATGAATGTTTACAATATGCTAAAAAAAAGTGCTAAGTGAATGATGGGTCAGAAACTTAATCTGCAACAATTTTGCTCATTTTCTAAGTCTTTTCTTTGAGGCAAAAAATACAAATGTTCACAGATTTTAGCCAAAATTGTCCTGTAAAATAGAGTATTATATAAATTCTTATATATTGAACTGCTTCCTCGTTTTTGTTTTGTTGTTGTTGTTGTTGTTGTTGATGTCTGTCTTTAGACATTCAAAATGTAATGACGTTTATATCACAATAATAACAAACAAAAATCAGCCAAATATCACACTTAGGAAACTGGAACCATAGAATTAGGAGAAGAAATAGGTATGAGACAATAATTACTTGTCTAACTAAAATGTTGGCTGAATAACTCATCTCTACTTACCACATCTGCATAATTTTAGCAGGTATTTTCTCCTGGTGCTCATACTGCTGCAGGACCCAGGAGAGGACCCCATGCCACTGATTGAGCTCAGCCAGGGCTTGAATCCCTAAGATGCAGAAACCAGCCTTTAACTCTCCAAATCTAAAGAAAAACAAACACAGAAACACTCAGACACAATCTTGAACGTTGCATTGAAGGGAAACGTACGACTGACAATACAGGCCGCTAATGGAGGAAAGGGCTCTTACTAGGCCTGGAATGAATTAGACTTTATACCTTGTGGTATAGTAAAGAATTGGAGAACATTTTGACATTTCTGAAGCTGTTAATGTGTCACCTGTGTAATGGAGATTTGGTTATATCAATATCAGAGAGTTGACTGAGGCTTTGGTGGAGGGGCCCAATGTGATATCTTTTCATGGGGCCCAGAAATCCTGATGACACCCCTGGTCACAGTAATCCTTAGACTGCGGGGGAACATTCAAGTGATACAACAAGGCTCAATCAGACTTTCACCTGTTGTCCTCTTGCTCCATGTTTGCGAGACTCTCCAGACCTCTGTTGCACGTCTCAAAGGCTGCCTGGAAATCTTTGTAGACCATCACTTGCTCTGCTGCAGTTTCCAACATGCTGGACACCTGTGTCGCAGGAGAAGTAAGCGGAGGGCTGCACAGTGAGCCCAAGTTTCGAGCCGACGACATGCTGTTTGAACAGCTGCTCATGACTTTCCGTCAAAATATAAAACAAATACAGCAAAAAAAACAAAAAAACCTTAAAGACTCTTATTTATCCTCACTTCGTTTTAACCTAGTCGCCAAATGCGCCTGTTTGTACAGTTATCACTTTCCTACATCATGTTTACCATCCATAATCTCTCGACACTTCCTGGTTTGAGCTCGCTAGCCAACCAGACGTAAGAGTCTTCAGATCGTCAAAACCAGCCAATCACCTTGCTGCTTCTTACGAAACGCGTCATCGTGTTCCAACCGTAAACACGTGCGCAGAGCGGAGAGTGTACCTCACTGTCTACGGAGAAATATTTACACGGTTAAACTCGTTTTTTTGTAAGTCAACGCTTATTTGTTATGACGAATGATGCTAACACTCTTTGTTTAATTAGTATGAAGTACTGGCGAGCTTTGTCGTTTATTATTTAAGTCGAATTGTTCCACATTGCTAATTTGATAGCTAACAAGCTAACACTGTTTACTTGGCTTGCTAACTTTGTTTAGCTGTAATGCCAGTGAGATGCTATTACCATGTAATGAAAATATCACTTAATAGTCACATTTGAGTACAAATATGTATTTACCTTAAAGTCTTACGTCATGTTAATAACGCGCAGCTAAGACTATAAAGGTAAATGTGGATATTTTAGGCCTTTTTTGAGTTAAAACATCATTAAATACTGTATTAAAAGTGGACTGTCTTATCTGTTAGAGCTCATTTCACCATATTAGACATTGTCCAACACCATTTTTTTTACAATACATTTCTGGCTTGTAAGTCAGATTTTCCCATACAATACTTTCAATTGAAACTAACACATCAGAGCCTTTATGTTACTATTGTTGTGAGGGATGTCGATACTTTTTATTCAAGCTCTCATGAAGTTGAATCAGTGTATTTCTTCTTCTTTAGTGTTAGGCTTCCAGTGAGTGTGTGCTCTGTCTGTTCTCAAATGAAAAGTTAAAAAGAAGGACAATTTGGAGCCCTGCATAGGTGCTTACTGTTTGGAGTTAGAATGGGATAATACTGGGAAAGTCACTGTTATTTATCTATTTATTAATTTTTCAGATTGTTCTCAAAATGGCAAAAAGCCTCCGGAGCAAATGGAAGAGGAAGATGCGTGCAGAGAAGAGGAAGAAAAATGCCCCCAAAGAGCTGGCTCGTCTGAAACAAGCTCTGAGCCTGGATAAGAAAGGAGAAGCTGTCATGGCCGACGTGGAAGAGATCGCCACTGTGGTGCCTGCTGCCAAGATTAAGAAGCAGGCAGATGTAAACATGGCAGAGGTAGAGGGAGATGGTGAGTGAGAGAGAGATAATGCACAACATGGTTCAACAATGTTTATAATAGTACTTGAAGGCTTTTTATCACCGGTCTACACTTAAAGGGGGCGGCTCAGTGCGTAGGGACGCGGGTTAGGAATCAGAGGGACGCCGGTCCAAGTCCAAACCAAATTATGGAAGTTGATGTAGTTGCTAAGTCACTTCCTGTATTTTTCAACTGGTGCTTAAAGAATGAATATTAAGAACAAATAAAAGTTCAATGTTTCTTAAGGAAACTGTATTTTTTCTTGCTTTTAAATCTTTGTGTGCATGTGTTACAGATGGAAAGATGGACATGGACAGCAAGCGGAACAAGACAACTCTGTTGGATGAAAATGGCCAGTACCCCTCATGGATGAGTCAACGGCAGGCCAAGAAACTGAAAGGCAAACGGATGTCAAAGAAAAGTGGCCAAGGCAAGAAGAAGAAGAAGGGAATCTCCTGGTGAGAGGGATGAAAAAGAAAAAGAACTTTTGTTTGCCTTGGAGACGATTGCTGCAGAAACGCAGGAAGGCTTCATGGATTGTGTTATGCATGAGATCTGTATAGTTTCTGCCGTTTGAATCTCATTGTGTTGCGTGGATTACAACGTTCATGGTTGTTCCTCAGAGCCTGTTATTGTAAAGTAATTCACTGCAGGATGAGTGTTTGTCTTGCAGGAAAGCAGCTTCACCAAATGTTGGGAGAAGTGTTAAGTAACCTTGTGCAAAACATGTCGGACCTTTAAGCTCTTTGTCTTTGATCGTAGAAATGCAGATGAAAACTGTTGCTCACTCTTCATACTTTCCTCCCCTTTCTTTTAATATCGGGTCAGACTCTCAAATAATTGAAATATTTGTCCACATTTGTGTGTAAAAGTCTGTAAGAGATAACGACAATACCTTCATTACACACTTATTTTCTGTTAACGTAGCTTTGACTCACATGGAGAGAATTATGTCGAATGCAAACACAATATGATCATAACATAGAAATCCAGTGGAAGATGAGAAATGATAACCTTATATATAACTAAGTTGACGCTGATGAGAAAAGGACAATAAAAGTTTTGATACAAACTTCACAAGGAAGCTCGTCTGTAGAACTTTTATTGTGTTCAATCAGTTTGTTGCTGATACATGATGTACGTTCTTGTTTCTCATGTGGCCTCAGTGATTACAAGCAGACGTTTCATTAGAAGTCATTTGGTACAAGTTTGCAGTGATAAATACAGAGTCAAAACAAATGGTTTGAAGAACCTTAAACATCTGAAATCTCATGTAGCTCAGTCCTTCAGCTGAACATAAGAAGCTGGGAACAGGCCGACACGTCCGTTACACTCTCCCTTCCACCATCCCTCGTCAATCATCTCAACGTTGGTGATGATGTCATCCGGGTTGAAGGAGATCTCGTCGTCAGCCTCTGTGAAGAAACAGACAAGAGGATAAGTCGTCATACATATGGAGGGAGGACTACCAAAAGTTAGAAAATGAATTGAAGAACAGTCACACCTCCTTCGTAGTCATAAAGTGCGACAGCCTGCTGGCCACACGTCAGGTCTTCGTAGTCGCCATCCATCTCTGTAAAAGAAAACGTTAAAATTAATGATGTTTAAAAAAACTAAAGGTTTTAAGTTTAAATGACAGTCCCACACAAACCTGTCGGCACAGCAGGGGGCGGTTCAGCAAGATCCTCGTACTCTCCCCCATCCTCCTCTTCCTCTTCCTCCTCCACATGTGCTGATCTGTCAGGTAGTGGCGGAGCGTCCAGATCCTCTTCCATGTCGTCACAGCGCGGGGGCAGAGCTGGTGGCTCTTCGTACTCTGGTTCCTTTTGTAAACACCATAAAAGATTTTTCACATTGTGATATCAAATCCTGGAAATGAGCTGTCGTTGACTGAAGTGTTCACATGATTGTAGTTCGGACAGTCGGAATGATGTAACAACAGCAAAAAAAAAGTGATGCTAAGAAGAAGATCAGTGGAATGTCTCTGTTAGAAGTTATATTTGAGCAAAAAGTTGATGTGATTAAACATATTTTGCCTCCCATGTGATGACGATTCTGACGTCAAGTCGGTAAGTCGGGCAACTTTTTTCTTTTCCAAGTTTCCGAGCAGGTGTTTATGTACATTTTACAACTCGGATACTTGTTTTTCCGATGTGTCTGACACCACATGAATGCAGCATAAGGGCCTGATTTTCTAAAGGTTTGCATGTGTTAAAACGAGTATAAACATGATATCACCACCTAACAAAAGTGCAAGAGGTTGGAATGAACTATTTAGTACTCTTTACGTGGGATCTTAGTAAATTCGGCCCTTAGTGTCTTATTTTGTATGTTCTGGGAGGGATTGAATCAGGGGGACTCACCTCTGGTTCTGGTTCTGGCTCTGGTATTTCCTGTATCTCTGGCATGTACTGGTGGGTTTCTTGTTGTGACATGGTGTACTCTGGCGCCACATCTGGAACAGGTGGTGGGTGAATTTCCTGCTCTCTGCTTCTCTCCTCCTAAAGAAAACAAGATCTAAACAATGGACACCATCTTTGACTTCATTTGGACCTGTTTACATGTTTTTGCAGTTTTTCCGTTACCTCCTGTCTGCGTTTGGCTGCCTCTCGCTCGCCGCTCTCTCTGGCTTGTCTTCTCGCTCTCTCTTCTTCTGCTTTCTTCCTGTTCTCCTCCTCTGAAGCCTTGGCCATGTTCTCAAAACGGGCCTTCAGTTTTCCTGCTCCTGAACTTGCTGGATCATACATCGAAAAAAAAAGCCTTGTTTAGTTTTTGCGATGAACTTTGCTATGTTTGAAATTGTATGAACAAAGCAGAATCTTGGCACTGTTGGCTTTCATTGATCACCGGGAAGGTGGTAGAGATTGATGTTGGAGGGTGAAAAGATGAACTTACAGGCCTCTATTGGTTGTGTCTTTTCATAGGCAGAGGTGGGGGAGTCAATGTCTGAGAAGCCGGCTGCACTCTAAAACACATCAACAGGGAGAAAGATAGAACTGATTTAAAGGTCCAGATGGGAGAGAATCCTTATCCCATTTGAATCTTTTGATGTTGACTAGTGCTGGAATGATTAGCCAGTACGTTGGGAGATGATTAAAATTCACAGTTTGGATGATCAATTAGTCAAACATTTAGTTTGATTCAGCCTCTGAAATATTAAGATTAGATGCTTGTCTCTCTCTTTGTTTTTTTTAAGTCTTTATTTGAGAGACAGGACAGTGGATAAAGCCGGGAAAACGGGCGCGAGAGAGAGAGAGAGAGAGAGAAGAATGACATGTGAGAAAGGAGCCACAGGTCAAACTCAAACACAAGCTGCCCGCCCAGAGGACGTGCAAATCAACCACTAGGCCACTGGCGCCCCACAAAAAACAGAAACAAATGAATACAAACAAGAGGGGAGCTGTGGTAGTAAGATGTCTGTAGTAAGTGAATAAGAATGAAGTGTAGAAAGAGGGAAAAAAACAAATAAATGAGCAAACAGGACAAAAAAAACATGAGAACAATATACCAACAAATAATGTAAAATAAAACTGGTGGGTTAGGTTATACACATGGTGGTGATTTTTGGTGTTTTTTCCTTTGTATGTCTCTTTTTATCAGAATCAGGAATAGTTCATTATTCCCGGGTGGAAATTTGGTAATTGTCCTTTATGGCAAATTTGGTGAGAAGCAAGATTCAATTCGCCAGTATCCTTCAAAGGAAATAAGAACATTTTAAATGTGATTTTTGTTTCCATTGGGTCAGCTTTGAAGGAGTAAACTGTAATTTATTTCATCAGAGAAAACCTTCCAGAGAAAGCTGAAACTCTGACTGAAGGAGCCCTGGTGTGTATTTTTACCTCCGGTGATTATGTGTCATGTTTTGCTTCTTAAATGAGTTTGACATCATTTCCTGTAATCTGCAGTGGGCGTGGTTTAACCTTATTTTATCTGTTCAGTTGTGTTGAGGGAGGCAGGACAGAGAGGCTGAGTGTGTTTGCATGTTTTCTGTTGATTGTCATCATTATCATCGTGTTTATGACTTTCATAAAGAATGATTTGTTCACTGTTTTGTTAAATAAGTCAACAAACTTATCTGGACTTTTAATTTTATTTCTCACAGGTACAGGTCCACTCAGTCTCTGAAACATTCTTCAATCTTAGCCGCCACAATACTGACCTTATCCATGCGGTCTGCCTGTACTCCATAACGACCTCCAAAACCTGCTGAATAATCTGAAAGGACAAACATCTGATCACTCTCATGAACAAGGAGATGTCTTTGACTTATAAACGTACACATGTGGGTGTGTCCTCACCTTTCTGCGACTGATGTTTCTCCGTCTCGCCTTTATAGTCGTAGCTCAAAGCAGCTTTATCCACCTTCTCCTTCTCTACACCGAACTTCCCTCCGAATCCCTTTGAGTAATCTGAACGTCACATTAACAAGAGCACAAAGAAAAACAACACGTCACACCCCAAAAAAAAAAGTGTCAAATCTGAAGCTGAAACTCAAACGCGTCATCTTAAACTCACCTTTCTGTGACTGGTGCTTTTCTGTTTCTCCTTTATAGTCGTAGCCCAAAGCAGCTTTGTCCACCTTCTCCTTCTCCACCCCGTACTTTCCTCCAAATCCCTTTGAGTAGTCTGGGGAAATTCACACTCAAAATAAAGCTTTTTTTTTTCCATGCACAAAATGTAAAAACGGACATGTATACAGCTCAAACTCACCTTTCTGTGACTGGTGCTTCTCGGTCTGGCTTTTATAGTCGTAGCCCAAAGCAGCCTTGTCCACCTTCTCCTTCTCCACCCCGTACTTTCCTCCAAATCCCTTTGAGTGATCTAAAATTGCACGGATTGTAAGAAAGACACCTTTCTGTTAGAGAGTCTCTTCCTACGGGAAAGCATTTGTACTATAAGTGAGAATGGCTGTTTTGTAGCTTGACAGAGGACTCACCTTTCTGAGACGCATGTTGCTGCACCTCTCCTTTGTATTCAAAGCCCATGGCGGACTGCACAGACACAGAGATCACGTTTAAACTTGATAAATAAATAATAATCATGCTAATAGATACTGAGAACTCAGAGAATTTTCCCTCTTTGGAGATGAAAGTCATCCAGTGTCAAACTGCACAATCATCACTCAGTGAAAGTCAAACATCTCTGTGGAGTAACATAATCAAATCAAATCTTTAACAGGTTAGGGGACTTTGAGAGAGAAGACTTCTCACCTTGTCCACGCGGTCTTTCTGAACACCAAATTTCCCGCCGAACCCTTTCGCTGCGTCCTTCTGGGAGGAGTGCTGCTCAACTTGAGCCACGTAGTCGTGCCCGAGAGCCGCCTGAACCGTGCAGACACAAACATAAACAAATTCACCCTTCAGCAGAGAGTTTAGAAACGTGTGGATACAGAGTAGGGCACACAAGAGACTACATCTGGAAGTATCTAACAGGAAGTTAACGAATGAACTAACCTTGTCCATTCTGTCCTTCTCCACTCCAAACTTCCCTCCATATCCATACGAAGCTTTCGGAGTCTGATCCTTCTGCTTCCCCTTCTCGTGCTCCACAGCCACTTTGTTCCTGAGCTCTGCAACACTGACAGGTCAGACAGACGTGAAACATGATGAATCTATGTATCATTAATACATTAGTTCATGCTCTCAGTCACCAATTAAACAGATGTATAACAAATAGGATACTGTTGCATAATTGTACAATATAAATCATAAGAATATAAAACCATCATATCGTGACAACCATAAATCAAACACCGGCCAATTCAAAATCATTTACACACATTTAAATTATTAGGATCCTGTTGAGGGTGTGAAAATATGAACACACCCACCCTTCACTGGCGTCCCGTTCAACACTGCATTGAATGCAAAATCTTCCTGTTGACCCATCAGTACATCCCTGGAAATGCCCCACCCTACCTCAAGGACCTCACCCAAGAAACTCCCCCTCCACCAACATCAAGTGTCTCCTTCTCCCTGGACTAAAGCTGCACACTATGGGGAATCAGGCATTCTACTCTGCTGCTCCTCAGCTGTGGAGTACCCTTCCCGACCACCTGAAGGCACCACAGCCTGTTGAGAGTTTCAAAACAGAACTAAATAAGCTTTTTACACAGTTTGGCCACAGTTTCTATTCTGATGCTCCTTGATTACTGCTTGGATCTTGTTACGGCCCCCCATGAGGCTAACAACATCCCACAACCTGACCCAATAAAACACATCATACACCGACCTTACCAAAGTCAAAACTAAGTGATTTTAATAAGACACAAATAACTAAATCATTACACAAAGATCAACTCAGAAACTAACTTAACAAAAACACAACAACACACAATCTCTGATTGAGAGGCACAGCAGCAAGCCTCTCTCCTGAACTCAGCACGGGGCTGGGTCAACCTCGTTAGGCAACCAGTAGCTTCAACTAGGCCGAGCTGGAGACAACAGCAGGGGAGAAGGGACAAACAGCACAGGGAACAACATACACCCCTTTTAATCATTTTTAACTCATCCTTCTTAATGCTTCACTTCACGTTTGTTTACTCATGTTTCCTAAATTTCTGCCGGCTCTTTTAGAGGCCTACTCTGTACTAAGTATAGCTTGAAGAAACTCTTTAAAAGGAGCAATAACAGATACACTAGTTTATCATGAGACATCCCTTCAAAAGGCCATGAAAGCCAACAATAGAGCTTCATTTGATCGGTGAATACATATTCAGCTTGTGAGGTTTCTACTTGGTTCTCAATAACCAGTAAGTACTGGAACAGGGTTTTTTTCTAGTTAATGATACTAGACTCATATTGACTGAAAATACCCAAGAAAGCTCACTGAAGTGTCAAGCTGAGGGTTTTTTTTGTAAATGAGAACTTGTTCAAAAGTTGAAGCTAAGTCTATTCTGACATTTAGGGAAACGCTTGTGAAAATATATTTCGATGGTCTGACTAAGTTGGCAGTGAGAGAGCACAGCAGTTTAAATCTCACTGTCAGCGTGTCATCATCATATATTACCCATATTAGGACAGACTTGCAGCTTAACAGCCTGTGCTCTGCTCTCACTTCCTCTTCCTGTAGCTACGCAGCACCCACTCTACGCAGCACCTGCTTTTTCTCTACATCATCTGATGCATGGTTCATTTCCAGACGTGGAGGTTGTGCGTTTCTAACCTGATGTGCTCCATACGGCCCGAGCCCTCGATGGTCTTTGCTCCCCACCTCTGCTCCTGCTCTGATACGTCATTCTAGAAATATAAATGTTACGTAAGAAAAGTTGAACGAGGAGTTTTTGCACCATCACTTTTCCACAGGAAGTGTAGACGTATAGACTACCTCAAAGTCGGGGTCTGTCTCCCAGTCATCCCCCTCTGCAGCCACCTTCATGCTCACATTGTGGCCCACAACTGACTTCCACATCTGGGGAAGAAAAGCACCATGACACACAGAGGACATTACTCTGATTAATAATATATTCTTGCATTCTCTACTGCAAGTATACAAAACGGTTTTAAATCCATTTTCTAAATCGAGTTATGTTTGTTGTGATTGCTTAATATACTTGTGAAACCAAACTCTCAGACCACCATTTACTGAAGTCCTAGAAAAGGAAGTGAAGTTATTTTCAACATGAAGCTTCATTTCCTTATAATGCAACAAACGTCATGACTTTATGCAGTCAAAAGACACAGAAACACTTTAGAAAGAGTGCCATAGAAACACAATATTCAAGAAAAAGACTCACTAATGACATGTAATCCTTTGCAGAACAGAGAGGCAAGAAATGAATCTTTCATTTTTGTCTATGTCATTAATTTAAGTTTAAATTCAACTACAGATGTACCGCCAGTAGGCTATTAAATTAAATATTGTACATGTTAATACTGTTCATGACATATTCTACATAAAAAAGCAGAATTTATTATTGACTGTCAGTGTTGCTAAAAGCATTTCTACAACCTACTTTGACTAGCTTTGACTTCGTCAGACAACATTTACTTCCTTAATGGTACTTGAATAAAATACAAACACGAGTGTGCTCTATTTCCAACTTAAATGAAAAAAAACATAATTACCTTCGGCTGTCAGTGCAGTAAATCCGTGATAAATGAGGTTATTACACCGACACAGTGTTCTTGAAGGTCTTCACCTTCACAAGTTCAGACACTTTGATGGGTTAGTGAACGCGCATCTGACGCACGTGAACGCGCTTGTGCCAAAAATAAAAAAACCATCAATTGGTTAATATAAAATGAACAACAAAACACTACAAACACTACAAATGTTGCGTTCAAGTGTTTACGGAACTATGACGACTCAAACAGTTGGTGAAAAGTAAATAGGGAGTATAGAAGAGAAACTAAAACTTGGCTTTTTTTTTTGCCTTAACGTGTTCAGTTTCTTCCTTCAGTTGTTTTTTTTAGCAGAGCTACAGCTGTGACATGCCAGTTGTAGTGTCGCTACACCACTAGGGGGCAGACTCACACAGATTAAAATCAAGTCTACATTGATTTGAACAACCTTGGACACAAGGAGCGGTGACTTCAAATAAACATCAAAAAGTGTTTTACATTTGAAATCTGGCTCCTTTGATAAGGATAAAACCTGTCAAATAAGATTAGCAAAATGAAAATACTGCAAATGTTTTTTAAAAGCCCATTAAAGTAGATACAGGCACATTCACAGTCACTATCAAAATGAAATAAAACACCTTCCTCTGTGGAAAAGTTCAGATCCTGTAGGAAAGCTTATTTTCCCCAGTTTAGTCATGTTGTAATTGTATATCTGTACTAGCTTTATGTCCATGTTGTTATTCACAGACACAAAGTGTAGTGCAGCTGTTACATGCAGCACTACTATATGTCACTGTGTGTATACCAACAGTGTATACGTGTAATTCAAATCTAGATTGACTGAATTCAGACTAAAATAAAATCCTTTTATTGAAGCTCGACATGTTAAAGTGACAGTAAGCGTTTCAACAAAAAGGTGTTTTAGAAGGAGAGAATATTTCTAGTGTTTTTAAGACATTTAACCATGTGCGTAATCAAACCGTAAAATGTCACCGTAAATCATGACATCATTCATACTCACCTTCATATGAAGCATTGAGAAAGAGCAATCAACATTTTAAGCAGAACCAGGCACATATCCAGGTCAACCCTTAGCAGAAATACTGAATAATACCCTGTTTTTGGTTAATTACTGCAAAAAAAACAATTTTAAAAAAGTTTAAATTTGACTAATGGACAAAAACTCAACTCATTAACATATCAGTCCCTGAACTAAACCACCACCACTTTTATTAGGTTTTCTTTTTCTATACAGCCCTTTAAAACAGTTATTTACAGATAAAGTAGAGTTCAGTGTTTGTGTGTTTAAGATGTGAAGAATAGCATGATTGTGAAAGATGAGTACACAATAATTATTCCACCAACAGTGAGATATTAAATTAACAACAAACAGAAAGATTACAGGATATATGGTACGTAGGTTGGTGACTACTGCTGGACAATAAGTTATGCTACATCAGAGTAGTCTATAATGGATGGATATCATTGGAAAACACAGCAGTCTTTCTCCTCTGGAATGAATCCTCGCTGTAGTAAAACATTTCACTTGAACGGCATCTTAATTTGCCAATATAACTAAAGGCAAATTGTAAAATCTCAATGTGTGCAACATAAGCATAAACAGAGAATCATACTGAATATGTAGGAGGGAAACATAGAGTACATGTACAGTCACACGTACTGATTTAATGCTTCTTTGCTAAAATATGATTTAAAAGGAAAACACACAAGGAATGTGTAAGAACAGAAATTGCACTGTGCTCGTTTTTGTGTATTAAATGGGAAGAAGAGGAAGCAACTGGACTATTAAAGCACATACTGAACCTCAAAGCAATTTAGTCCAAATGTTGGGACGTCTGCTTAATTGCTTTCTGGCAAGGATTAGATGACAAGGTTGATAGCACTCATCTGTCCACTAAATAAAAGGCTACAACAAACAGCCGGCTAGCTTTGCACAAAGTGGAAACTAGCTTCCTCAGTAACTGGGAAAAGAGTAACCATGGTTCTGGTTAGTCGCAGAATACAACATAACGCCGTAAAATGACGTCTCGGTGTTTTAGTTTTTCCTTTAGTTTATGAGCAAATTAAAAAAGAGAGAAATACGACTTCTTGATTACTGGTCTTAAGTGTTGCTTTTAGTCAATTTTGTAACCATTTAACTGATCCAGAACTTCCCCTCTGTGTAAAGCCTCGATGCTAAGCTAACCACCTGCTAGCCTTGGCGTCATATTTAACCAACACAGGCTATGAGTGATTTCCATGACGTGTAAACTACAGTCCACAAAATGTCCCAACTTTTTCCCTTTTCTCAAGTGACCCTTTTATATCCAAATCCATAAAGGCACATAAACAACACCATCTTCCTCAATACTTGATTATGAATCTACTTGTAAAGTCTTAGAGTGAGAAAACAAACCTTGTCTCTTCATGTTCTGTCTTCTATTTGGGTTTTTGAAAATATTATAATATACCCTCAAAGCCTTAAAAGAGCCAAACAGATTAATTCAATTAATTCTTTCTTACAAATCTACATACTTTGGCTAAAAGATTAAGCCATGTAAAGTGCAATGTTTGTATCCTCTATGATTTGTACATGTAACGATGTAAAACATATGGTTGGCTTGGCTAAGGTCCATTCTTCATTTCTTTTGCCCTCCTCTCTCCATTCCTCTCTCTTCTCAGTGAGGGGAGCTGGTTTCAGAGGTATCCGCCCAGACACATCAGCAGGAGGACGTGCACAGTGAGCAGATAGAGGGTGAGCAGCAGAGGGGTACGCTGACGGGAACAGAACGCCACCCGGAGCATCCGCATAAAACCCGGGCCACCTCTCCGTGACTGCGAGACAAGAAGGGCAAGGTTACAGCAGACATTCAGCTCATTAGTCTTTATAAGTACCGTTATTAAGTTGACAAATGAGGTTGTAGAGGACATTAGCGGAGCCTTACTCGAATGACAGCTCCTTCCGACGGCTCGATGAAAACAGCAGTCTCCTCTTCCTGTGCAGAGTGCCATTTAGACTGGCTGTGGCTGGTAATAACAACAAAAACAGATGTTAGCTGTCATATTGTGTTGCTGCCATACATCTGTAATCACTAAAAAAGAACAGATGCAGATAAACTTCACAGAAAGTATACACAAGCTAAGTTTCACAAATAACAAATACCCGAGATTGTACAATTAGAAACAACAAACAAAGTGAATAAAAACGCCTGTGTATATTCATAGTGTTAGTGGAACCTCTGTTACTTCAGACTTCTTGTTCTTTAAAGCTAGATACTCAACGTACAAGGTCTTTAATTAAGGTTCAAGTTTTGACAAATATGACTGATGTATAATCTCCTGAATACATTTGACAAAAGAGCTGCCAGGCTTTCATTAAAGTGGTTAGTCTAAAATGAAACAGTAAAGCAGGCTGAAAAACAAAACTATGCACTGAAAGATGACAAAGGTTAAGGAGAGCAAAAGAAAACTGCAGTCAGATGATAACTGTTGGTCTTGACTACACGCCCTTCAAGTTCAAGATAGTTATTTCATGTCCTTTAGACATGGGGATGACTGATGACCCTGATGAAGTTGATGCTGGAGCATTTTGACCTCTTCAAGCCTTTCACTCTTCATGCACGTTGTTAGTTGGTGAAGTTGTGCCAGAAATTCCCCCTCTGCTTCTCCTTTAGACATAAAACATTGCCTAAAGCAGCTTTCATTAATCTTCATCATCTTGTATCACATTTCGTACCGTCTGAGTCGATCCTGTTCGGCTATCAGCTGCTCCTCAGCAGCCACCCGCTGCTGCATCTCCTCATCCAGCCTGGTGCAGAGGAGTCAGAAACAAACATTATATTACCACTTAAAAAACAAATTCTGGTAAAGTCTGACTCATTCTATACCTTCTCTGTAGCTCTTTGACCTCCGCGATGTAGGCATGGCTGTCAAGCAGGCTGCTCCGCTCCTGTGGGGCTCCAGGAGCACTGTCCACCTCCTCTGTGCCCTGTAGGAGGAGAGGGGCATAACATATGCAACAGACGTCTCCTTTTCTGTTTTTGAGCTTCAGTAAAATGTGAATTTCCTCCAAAAAGTTGATCCAATATTATCCTATTTAATCTTGTTGATATTATAGTTTATGTGAGCCTTCCGTAACCTAACAATGAGATAAACAGAGACACACGAGCAAGCTTACTATTTTAACAGGTTTAAAAACTCAAAAAGAAGCCGAAAAAACCTCCCAATGACTTCAAGCATGAGATCTGAGCCCTGATGCCTAATTATGTCCTTTAAAGTTAGAAGTGAAAGAAAACATTTACCTCTCTCTGATAGTGTTCTTCCTGAAGTTTGGGTTTATGAGCGCGGGCCTCCTCCAGCAGTGCAGTGAGTTGCCGCAGTTGTTGGTCCCTCTCTGAGAGCGTGACGAGGGTCTGCTGCTTCAGCTGCTCAGCTTGAGCCATCCAGTCAATACGCTCCAGTCTAAGAAACAGAAAACAAGTAAAAAAAATCACAAAAACCCTTTTCTGCTTTTTTTATTATATTTTTGACGCTGGCCCTATGCCTCACCTGAGAGTTTCTACTTCCTGCTTGCCCATTTCCACCACATTCTCCAGCTGCATTAAAACACTCAGCATGTCTTCGTTCTTCTTCTTCTCCTCAAAGAGCTCCTGGCTTACTTTAATCAGCTCTCCTGCTCCAAGCCGAGCCAACTCTGTCTTCTGCTTCTTGAGCTCAACTGTCTGTGTTTGAAGTTGCTCCAACTGCGCACAAAGAGAGGGGCAAAAATATGATGAAAATGCAAAATAGAGTCAAACTGATCACATTTTTCTGATATCGTTGCCAGTAGAGTAGTGCTTTCTACGAGTCCATGTCTAAAAAATATATTTTTTTTAAATCAGAAATATTACGTACCAGTCTTTCCCGGTCATTCTGCAGGGCTTGTAGTGCGTTCTTCAGCCCCCACACTTCTCCAGTGGAGCCTCCAGGGCTGCTTTGTGCTGCCTGGCCCCCTGCTCTGCTCATCTCTTCCATCTTCAGGCTCAGTTCTCGGGCCTTGTTCTCTGCTTCGTCCCTGCTGTCCTGGAGGGAGGCCATGGCTTTTGAGAACGACTGGTTCTCTGCTTTCAGCTGTGCTGTCACCTCTTTCTCCTCCAGCAGCTTCTGCTCAACAACCAGCAGGTCTCGTGCCAGCTCTGCCACCCTCTCCTGAGCGTTCTCCGATTCTGTCCGCATCACGCCTCCCTCCCATCGCAGCTCAGCTAGCTCTTTGCCCTTGCTCTCCTGCCCTTGTCTCTCCCTCTGTATAGTGTCCTGCAGAGCGTCTACTTGTTCCCTTGCTGCTTGCAGCTGCTCCCTCAGCTTCTCAACCTCTGCACCAGGGGCATCAACCACCTGTGATGCCGTTGTAACTTCAACAGCTTGGCTAAGAGTCTCCTTTTCCACTCTGCCTGCTTCTACTTCAACCTTTCTAGCTTTGCTTTCCATCTCTAACTGACTTTCTAACTCCTGTCGCTCCCTTTCCAGAGAGGTGATTCGCTCTCGGTGAGCTGCCAGAAGCTTTTTCTGTTGGGATTCCTTCATGCTCAACACTTGGTTAAGTTCGTCCCGGTAGCCGTGAAGCTGAGCGGACAGGTGGGCCTTTTCAGCATACAGGTCGTCTCTCTGGACCAGCAGAGAGCGCAGCTCCTCCTTCAGGCTGTTGTTCTCTCCTGCTGCCTCTTGAATCAGACCATCCTTCTCCATCATCACCTGCAACACAATACACATTTGATATTAGCCACTAAATCCAGCTCTACATCTACTATAAGCTCTAGGTTTTTGTGCGTTACCTGCAGATGTTTCTCCTCCAGCTGTTTGTACGTATTGAGGACTCTGTCTCTGTCATCCTGCAAGGAGCCCATGGCCTTTGTGAAAGAATCAAGTTTGGCTTTTCTGTTGATGCTCTCTTCCTCAACCTTTCTCAGTTTTTCTTCCAGATCCCGCAGCTCCCCTCTCCTCTGCTCCAGCTCCTCCTCGGATGCTTTTGCTCTGCTGTCGGCTTCTTTCCTAGCCTCCTCTGCAGCCTGGCAAATAAAGCAGATCAATCGGGAGAAATTTGTTAAAAATTCCATAATGTCTAATTGATTTCTCAGAAACAAATGTGGTTATGATGCTGATTATGGAATGCAGTTATAAACACGCAAATACCTCAGTAACTGCTTGCTCTTTCTCCCCCAGCATTTCCACTTCTCGTTTTTCCTTCTCGTGCAGCTCAGTCTGCAAATTCTCTGTCAAGGCCTTAGAGGATCGAAGGTCCGTCTCTAGCTGCTCCACGTTCAGACACAGTCGGCTCTCTTCCGCTTCCCTCTCCCTCAGCTCGGTCCTGGCCTGGTTGACTTCGCCCTGCAGCCGACCTACAGCCTCCTCAAGAGCGTTGGACCTTTGATTGAGACTTTCCAGCTCATTTTTCAGGGTTTGGACTTCATTCTGTGCATCCTCAAGCTCAGTTGTGGTCTTCTGAAGCTTGTCAGTCTTCTCATCTAGGGCAGCTTGGATCTCTGTGACTTTCCTTTCCTCTGCTTCCAGTCTCAGCTGCCAATCCTTGTCTGCTTTCTCTAGTCTGAAAGGAAAAACAATGGTCAGTTTTGGGCTTACACATAGAACATAATCACTCCAAAGAAATATAACAAACAAGGAGAGAATGTCTTTACCTATTCACGGACAGCTGGAGTTCCTCTTTTAAGGCGGTTTCTTTTTGAAGCTGTTCTGCCAGTTCTTTGGCCCGTGTTTCAGCCTCCCGTACTTCAGCCTCCTTACCCTGCAGAGAATCCTTAAAGCGAGTCTCCCACTGTTTAGCCTCGTCCAAGACTCTGTCCCTGTCGTCTTGCAATGAAGACATGCAGCGCGAGAATGCAGCTAACCGGGCCAGAGACTCATCGAGACGAGCCTGCATCTCCTGAGCCCGTCTACCAGCTCCTTCTGCCATCTCTCTAGCCTCCAGAGTGGCCTCTTCTTCTTTTTCCCTATCTGTGTATGCCTCCTCCAACCTCAGCTCCATCTCCTTCAGTTCTGCTCCCAGCCTGAACCTCACAGAGTCGAGGGTTTGCTCTGCCTCAGCTGTCATTGAGGCCTCTTTCTGTTTGGCATTATTTTCAAGAGTTGTTTTTTCAGCTATAACCTCACTTGCTTTCTTCTGGGCCTCTTCCAGCTCAGATTTGCATATAGCCAAGTCGGCCTCAGACTTTTTCAGGTCTTCTACAATTTTAGACGTCTCCAGTTGGGATTGCTCAAGTTTCTTCTTGAGTTCATCATGGCCTAGCTGCAGCGCCTTAGCTTCCCTACCCAGTTCGCTGATCCTCTCCTGGTACTGGATGGAGTCCTTCTGCAGCTGACGGACCTCCATCTGCTTCTCCCTCAGCAGTTCTTCCAGCTGACGCGCTCTGCTCTGACTGCCTTCTTTCACCCTCTGAGCGGACTTCAGCTGCTGCTCCAGCTCCCTTTGCTTTCCAGACTCGGCCTCAGCTTCGGCTCTTTCTCTCTGGGCTTGTCTCATGTCCTCCTCCAGCCTGGCAGCCCGGTCCTTCTCTCTCTGAGCTTCGGCTTCCAGTTCGGCTCGTTCCGTCTCCAACCTCTCAACCTCCCGCTTTAAATCTTCAAGGTTCTCACGGTTGTCAGCGGCCTCTTGCTGATAGTCCGCGATGCTCCCATTGAGCTGAGCCAGCTGGTTCATGAGACGCTCCTCCAGGTTATCTTTCTCAGTTTCAAGGCTTTTTAGAAGCTCCTTGAACTGGGCTTCCCTCTTGGTACCCTCTACGATCAGGCTCTTCTCTCTCTCTTTGCTCTCTTGGAGGAATGTTTCAACAGAGGCCTGGAGGCTCTCTTTCTCTTTGGTCTCATGAAGATCTCGCTCAAGAGAGGCTAACTCAGCTCTAAGTTTTGCCTCCTGTTCATGCCACTGTTCCCTCTCGGCATTAACAGCTGCCTCCATCTCACTCATTTTATCCTCCAATAAAGCTTGAACACCTTCAGTGGTTTCTGCTTGATCACTCTCAGTCGTTTCTTCTTTTTCTGTCTCTTCAGTAGGTTGTAAATGTGTGTCTTGTGCTTCTACTGCAGCTATTTGGTTATCTGGTGTCTCCTCTTGGGTTTGTGGTTCAGCTTTGTCTTCATTCTGGCTCTCGACAGGCTCAGCTTTGGTCATGATTACGTTTAATTGTTGAGCAGTTACAACCTCTTCCACAACAGCTGCAGTGCTAACCAAAGCAGTCTGAGAAGCATTGTCCTCTTTATCTCCTGTCTGTGAAAGTTGTCCCCTCAACTCTTCAATCTGTCGCCCTAAAGAGTCTCTTTCTGCCACTGTAGTGTCAAACTCAGCTTTCAATGCCGCCAGCTCATCTTGAAGGCTTTCCACCTCTGCTTTCAGAGCCCTGCCCTCTCGTTTTGTTCCACTCTTTTCCTGCATCTCTCTAAGTCTCTCGTTCTCCTCCTCCAGCTCGAGTATTTTCTGCTGCTTTGTTTTGGCAAACTTTCTCATTTTGTCCTTCACTGTATCCACCTCTTTCTGTGCCTCTTCTGCTTGTCTTTCCGCTTCCTGCCGTTTGGCCTCATGAGTCCTCACCTTGGCTGCGAGCTCCTGTCTTTCTTGCCTGGCAGCTTCCAGAACTCTTCTCACCCGCTCCGCCTCGTCGCTCACATTTTCGTACGACTTGAGCAGTGTCTCGTACTCGTCTTTCATGCCTTGAACTTTTTCCTCCCATTCTTTGCACGCTCTGGCAGCCTCCTCTTTTGCCAACTCCACGTCTTTCCTATAGGCATCTTTCTCGCTCAGTATGCCTTCCATGGCCAGTTTGAGGCTCTCACAGGAAGATCCTAGGCTCTGGTTTTCCAGTAATGTCCTGTCAACCTCCTCAATCAGTCTAGCTTTCTCCGCTCTCAGCTTCTCAAGCTCCTCTTCTGCTGACTCCATTTTCTGCTGCAACTCCTTCAAGAGTTTCTCAGTTGAAGCAAGTTGTTCCTTCAAAGTTTTGTTTCCTTTTAATGCTTCTTTGCGAGAGATCAGAGCAGCCTGAAGCTTCCTCTGAAGCTGCTGAATCTTTTCCTCGCTGTCTTTTTCTTCCTCCTGCTTCTGTGGAACCTCGATCTCCAACCTTTGAGTTCTTTCTTGCTCGGCCTTCAGTTCTTCCTGTAAAGAAGATATGAGCAGATCCTTCTGAGACACTGTGTCCTGCATTGAGCCTATGAGAGAGTTCTGCTCGCTAAGCTGCTGACTAAGATCCAGGATTTCATGGTTCTTGTTGTCCAGGAACTGTTTAAAGTCCTGAACTTCAGCCTGAAGAGCTGCAACAGAGGATGCAGAATCTGCAGAAGCTGCAGCTTCCATCTCTGCTTTTAGGGTTTCCGCACAAGACTCAGCCTGGTGATATTTTTTCTCTGAGATCAATAATTTCCTCTGAGAGTGCATCAATTTGTCTTTCCTTTTCTCTTAATGCTTGAAGCTCTTTGCCCACTTCCAAGAATTCAGCCTCCTTAAGTGACAAACTGGCCTGGGTTTCCTGCAGCTGCTCCTGAAGTTCTGTATTAGCTATTTTCACAGTCTGGATCTCTGCTCTGAGAGCTTTCAGAGATTCATCCATTTGTTCAGAGAAGACCTCAGATTTGTCTACAGGTTTCTGAACATGCTCGCTGGATTGCTGTCCTGATGAATAAGTCTCGGATGTTGCAAAATCCACCCAATCCTCCTGCACCCAATCACCTGCTGCTGGCTTTACCAAAAATTCAGCCACTTGCTTGGTCTCCTTGCTTGGCTGATCTTCTCTTTCAATGCTCATTCTTTCTTCCAATTCTCTCAATTTAGTCTGAAGACCTTCCCGCTCGCCCGTCTGTGCTTCAAAACGTTCCATAAGCTCGGTGTACTCTTCTTTCTGCTGCTTCAGCTGTTCACGGTGGTGCCGATCTTTCTCTTTTGCTTTGCGGATGGTTTCCTTGCGAGATTCTTGGGCCTCCTGAACCTTCTTATGAAGGGCTTCACACTCTGCTTCAAGAGAGGCAACCTGGGATTGTAATGTAGTTGTTTCAGAAGAAGAAACGTCTGACGCCTGCTGAGGGTTTTCAGCTTCTTCACTCAGCTTTTTATTCAGAGCAAGCGTCTCACTGAGAACCTGATCGTGCTGACTTAGTTTCTGCTCTAGAGTTTCACATGTCTCTTCTTTGGATCTTAAAGCTTGCTCAAGTTGGATAAGTTTAGCCTCCATTTCATTGATCTCATGTTCTCTGGATTGTTCCGTCTCTCGGAGGGTTGCAGAAGTTTCCTTTGCTGTGTCACTTTGCTCTTTCCATTTCTCTGCTTCTGCCTCAAAATCAGCAACCTTCTTCAAAAGCTCTTTACGTTGTACGAGAGCAGCCTGCAACTTCTTCTTGGCGGTTGTCAGTTGGGTTTCCAGCACTCGTTTCTCCTTTCGCAGACTAACAAGTTCATCATCTTCATCAGTGACTGACTCTTCATGACCGTCTTTCTGTTTCTCATCTTTAACTTTCTCAAGCTCCACTATCTGCTCCTTCAGTTTATTGACCTCACCGTCTATTTGGAACTTCTCTTCCTCTGCTTGGAGAAGTTTAGCAGACATGCTGTCATTAAGCTCCATCATCTCTTGCTCTTTCTGGCTGAGTTGGAGGTGTAGCTCGCTGATTTCAGAGTCCTTCTTTGACAAAGTTTCATTGTTAAGCTCTGATGTCTGAGAGTGTTCCAACATGCTGTTTTCCATTTCCTGCAGCTTCTTTTCAAGCTCTAAAGAGAGGAGCTCTCTGTCCTCCAGCTGAGCGTTTAGCATCCTGACCTGCCCCTCCTGCTCGGTGAAAGCTTGTTGAACCATTTCCAGATCTGTCTGCAGAGCCTGGATCTTCTCTTCCTTACATTTCTTGTCAGTGGTTAAAATTTCTATCTGTTCTTCGAGAAGCTGGATTTCAACGCTGTATTTCTCTATTCCAGAGCTGCTTTCCTGAGATTGTTTGTCGAGCTCTTCTCTAGCTGATTTAAGTTCTTCTGCATAACTCTTGGTCTGAGACTCTGCCTCTTCTTTTGCAACAGTAAGGGACTGTGTTTCTTCTTCCAGGTTTATGATTTTCTCCTGTGACTCTGCAGCTGCGTCTCTGAGCCTCTGAAGCTCAGCCAAAAGCTCGCTGTACCTCTTCTGAAGTTCCTCAGCCAGAACCTGAGCAAAGACCTGACCAGAGGACCCGCTACCATCTGCAGTGAATGAACCCTGCTGAGATACATTAACTTGTATCGTCTCTCTGATGATGACAGAAGAGGACTCAACTTGAACTGTGGAGGATTCCGACTCCATGCTCGTCGCCTCCCATGACTGAAGCTGCAGCTGGCCGAAGTCCTGCAGGGCGGAGGGCCACTCCTGACCTCCATCTTGATTCACAGCTTCCAGGAGGGTCCAGCTGCTGTGGGCAACCTCTGAATCACTACTGGCCACCATCTCGTCAGACGAAGTCCCTTTGGATTCTTCAGGGGAGTCGGACTGGTGTCCAATGAGCTCTGGGCTGCTCTCAGTATCAGCAGAAATTGAGATGACAGAGGTGTCCCCTGCAACTAATGTAGTCTCCTCCTCCTGTGGATCCTCAGAGAATTCAGGGAGGGCGGCAGAACCGTCATAAGGGACCGCAGTGGCATCAGGAACTTGAGCTGGAGTGTGATCGCATCTTTCACATGACGCAGCCCTACTGGAGCTTTGCTCTTTAGCCAGGCTGAGGGACTCCTTCAAAGCAAAGAGCTCATTGTCGTTTTCAAGCAGCTGCTGCTCCAGCTCCAGAATGCGCTCTGTGGACGACAACAAAGGAGAAAGTTATCATGAGTAAAGTAATTAGGAAATACATATAGTTTTATCAATTACTTTAAAGTTGCCGTTACTACAGGGGTCGCTTCTAAAAAAAAACAACACATCAAGATAGGGAGTGTGCCTCTACCAGAGCTTCTCATTTGGAAACAGAAATCTTAGAAACAGAATGAATATTTTGTATTATTTTTTAAGTTCAGTCTTGTGAACAACTTTGTACTGCTGCAGAGCTTCATTTAAATAATGCATCTTTGGTCCTCTGATTACTTTATGTCTGTAGATGTCTCTCGTTTGATCAACCAATTATCAAGAAAATGAAACTGTTCACTCTAAATTTTATGATACAAAGCAAAAAAAAATCCTCACTTAAAAGAAAGAATGGAGTATAAATGTATCACATTTACTCTGGAAATGTGACTACCATTTATGTTTGGATGATTGACTTATTCCTGTGGGACAGGAGCCTCTCTGTGTGGAGTTTAGATGTTCTCCCCGTGCATGCGTGGGTTCTCTGGCTTCCTCCCACAGTCCAAAGACATGCTCGTTAGGTTAACTGGTGACTCTAAAATTGCCCGTAGGTGTAAATGTGAGTGTGGCTGGTTGACTGTCTCTATATGTTAGCTCTGTGATTGGCTGGCGAACAGTCCAGGGTGTAACCCCACCTCTCGCCCAATGACAGCTGGGATCGGCTCCAGCTGCCCACGACCCCGAACAGGAAAAGCGGTATAATGGATGAATGGATGGATGATTGACTTATTCATTATTTGAAGACAAATGTCAGCACTAATCCACCAGTTTTTGGTAAAACATATATCTGTAAAATTAAAGTGAAGGAAGAAGAAAGTTGCTCAAATAGAAGCATAGAATGGAAAAACTCGAGTAAATTCAAAGACAAAAATCAACTCTGCAGTTTAATACAGTATTCGAGTTAAGTCCATTTCTGCCACACATTCAGTAAATGACGTAAAGTCACGGCTGCATTTTTTTTCTCTATTCTTACACAAAGGATTCTTTATATGATTGATATTTGCTTTGGCAGAGCAGGAAGGTAAACAGTCACCTGGGACGAGCAGAATGTTCCTATTAGTGTATGTGTGAGCACTCTGATCTTGTTCACTCAGATTTTGTTTCCATGTTAGATATGAACTTTGACATTTATGACGATGACCAACAAGTTCATTGTTTTACCTTTTTTGGCTTCAGATGAATCATGAGATGACGGTTCAGTCTCATCAACTCTTTCGGACATCTGTAACAGACAGAAACAATTTAAAGAGGTATGATTCATCACCTTCTACAGGATATATTGTGTAATTAACAAACAGAGTCAACTCTACGTCCTTTGTGATTGCTCTTAAATTTAAAATTTGAATGTGTATGTGCACCTGCAGCGTTAAGGGAAGGTCAGGTAAGACAGGCCGTTATAACAGTGGATCAGTGCAGGGCGGATTAGACACACTTCCTCACACAGTGCAAGTATTGTCTGTCTCTGCCCCCTCTGCTGTCCCGTCTGGGATTGACTTACATCACCAGGACAGACACAAGTGTGTCCCTGGAGCCGGTGAGGAGGATAAGACGAGTCACGCTGCCCTGCTCTCCGAATAAAAGTTGACTCTGACAACTTTATTGAAGTGAAAGGCGGAAAGTGCACCTGACATGGTACGCTCTGTTTCAACTACATGAACGTCTTGCTCCTCAGCTTATGCTAAGCTTCCAGTCACACATCTTCCTCTTCAGCACATCATAGAAACAGAGACACATTAAAGCACAGAAAGTCTGTACAAAGGCACCAAGAAACTTTGAAGTTAAAGCTTCAGAGAGGTGATAAACTGTCAAAGTACCTCTGAGCGTACTTAAGATTTCCTTTTGAGGTTTACATGTCAGGAAAAACAGGCTGCTAGCTTCTGATGTTAAGCAGGAAATGTTCCAAAATCTTGCTTCTGTTATTTGAAAGACCCCGTTTACACTTTGCATTAATGTGACCTGTGTCAGGATCAGGAGAACATCATGTTGATGCATGTAGAGTCTTTTCTGAAAGAGAGTGATTACGATCAATGTGCAGAGGAGACCGAGGATCCTCACTCTCTCCTCCCAACTTTTCCTGTCCCTCTTCAGCTGTCCTATCCAATACAGGCAACAAGGCCCAAAAAATAACTTTAAAAAAAAGAAGAAGTATGTATTGTATTATGTAGAAACTGCACGTTTGCTGGAAACAATAGAAAATCGTCACGCAGGAAGACGTTCAAACCTTTTTTCCCCTCACGGAGATCTCCAAACCCCCTAAGATCCAAAGACTGCATCTTATACACGGTGTGACTTATATTCCTGATTCTGTACCAGGTGTTTATCGGTTGTCAGCACTCACCGTCACAATCTGCTGCTCCAGCTCTTGTATCTTGGCTGTGGTTTCCTCTTGCTCTGTGGTTTTTCTGTCGAGTTGTTCTAAAAAAAAAACACAGTGTTTTAACGGTCAAATGTCTGATAAAGCACTACAGTGGTGACCTTCAAGCATTGACAAAGAAACAGAAACATTTTCTTACCCTGAAGGGTTTGCATGGTGTGGGTGAGCTCGGCACACTGTTCTTCACTCTCGCTGTGTTCGGCTTTCAGCCTCGTCAGTTGCGTCTCAATAGACTTCACAGTGTCCAGGAACAGGGAGAGGTCAGCAGAGGAGGAGGTTTCCTCTGCTGCTTGAACATCTCCCCCAGTCAGAGATCTGAGGTGTCTCCAGATTTCAGCCAAGACCTCGCTCTTCTTCAGGGCATCATCATGCTCCTCCTTGAGTGAAGCCAACTCTCGCTCTAGTTTATCCACTTCTGACTTTTCCTTCTCTGATGCTTCCTCCCTGGTGTGTTCACCTGCCTCTTTCATATTTGAAAGTTCACTTTCAAGCCGAACTATTTCCTCCCTGTCTCTTTCTGAAGCATAATGACTTGCGAGCTCAGCCTCCTTCATCAGAGCCAGCTCTCTCTCCAACCTGGAAACTTCAATCTTCTCCTTCTCCAGAGCTTCCTGATTAACGAGCTCCACCTCTCTCAGTGAAGCCAGCTCGCTCTGCTGCCTCACCACCTCCATGTTTGTACTGTCCAAGGCCTCCAGGCTGCTTCTGAGGGATGCAAGCTCTGCATCAGCCCTGCTCGCCTGTTCGACCCACTGCTGCCTCTCCTCCTCCCTCTGCTTCACAGCCTCAGAAAGCTCCTGCTCCATCTGCCGGAATTGAGCCGTCAAGATCTGAGCAGAAAGCGAGAAAGGATATAAGAGGGTGTGTGTCGTTTGGCTCAGCCAAACAATGCCTAATGATGACGTGTCATGGAGGTGTGGGGTGTGTCTGTTTAAAGAGTTTTTCTTTTCATCAAGCAGAAGTATTCATGATATGAGCTGTAAATATCTCCAAAAATCTGAATCAGTCGTATTAGAAATGCTTTCAATGGCATGCAGAAGAACCGGATCTGTACCTGTTTCTGTTGATCAGCACTGCTCACTTCTTGCTGCAGCATTTCAAGCACCTGGGATCGAGAGTTGAAGGCCTCTTCAAGCTCCTCACAGCGCCTCTGTGCTGCGTGCAGAGCCTGAGAGACCGACGGACAAAGACAGCAAATGATTGTATGAACAGTCGATGTATCTTTAAGGTGTGGTCACTGTATGCTCTCTCAATCATATGATCAACTGTTGGTAATTTTAACTTTTAGAAATAAAGAGGGGAAAATTCTAGCTGTTTTCCAGTTATATTTATTAAGTGCTCTTTTAGCTTGTTTATCTAAAAAATGTAAGACCGTTTTGATAACTGATCATTTAGTACATTTTGGGCAAAATTGTCAAAACTTCTGTGGTCCCAGATTTTGAAATTTTAATTTGCTTTTTCCACTTTTGACTTCAATAATAGTTGACTTAAATAAAAGGAAAAGCTTCAGACTTACCTGCTGGAGCTCGCCGTCGTAGTGCTGCTGTGTTGTGACCCTCAGCAGCTCTTCTTCATGTTTCTGGATCTGTTCCTGGAAACGCACATCCTTCTCACAGACCACAGCCTGCAGTTTCCCCAACTGAAAATAATAACGCTCGTGATTATTCTGAAAAAGCTTCCTTCGTTACATGTACAGTCAATATATGTTGGGCGTTTAAAACACAGTTATGCCACCTGCTCGGCATGTGTAGCTTCCTTCTCTTTCAGGAGCTGCTCTGTGCTCTGGAGTCGCCCCTGAAGCCCTCTGCTGTTGGACTCCTCCTCATTCAGCTTCTTCTTGAGCTCCTGGAGCTCCTCATCGACTGCAGCAGCAGCTCCTGTGAAAGAGCTGTCTGGACTCTGAAGAGACAAACATCCAGTCGTTTAATAAAACCCCAGCACACAAGCTTTGTTCATTCTTTGTCGTAAATGAGTGTCATATTTTTGTCTGATTTATAAAAAATTTGAAGTCAACAAAAGGATGATTAGTAAAACAAGTCATCAAGCGCAGCACAGACTTGTTTGCATTATTCAAACTTACCGTAGCTTCTCCTCCCTGTCCTTTCAGATCTGTTATCTGTTTGTTGAGGGAAGCCATCTTGGCTTTGGCTTGCAGTTTGAGTTTGGTGAAGCGAGCCTCGGCTTCATCTTTCTCGTTCTATGGATGTAAAGAAAACAGAAGCCATATTAAAATCATTTGCATATTTAATACAGTGTGTTTGACTTGGAATTCAGCCTTTAAAGCACGCGTACAGACTGACGGGACGTTTACCTTGAGCTGTGCATTTTTGTTTGACAGTTCGGTGTCCTTCTGGACGAGCTGGGTGTCTTTGTCTCGGATGAGCTCCTTCAGCTGGACCACCAGTTGTTCCAGGTGAGCCAGCCTCTCCATGGCCTCCTCGGGGGCCTCGGACTCAGCTGGATTCTGGTCCTCACCGGCAGGGAGCTGCGGCACCAACATACCCTGTTCAAGGTAACAGAGAAGATAAGTTTGAGTCCCTCTCGCTCTATGTATTGTTTCCGAGTCTCTTGTGAAGCTTTGTTAAGTCTGAGAAAAAACTGATGATGTCATCAGCGTCATTTTTGGTCTGGGTGTGACACATCCAAGTTTCTGTCTGAAAACTTTTCTTATTAATGATTTTATATTTTGATTTAAATCAATTTGATTTTAAAGAAAGATGCTGTTGAGTTGCATTATAGGAAGCAGAAGATATACAGGACAGGAAGTTGTGCTAATAAGATATTTCAGGTCAGTGAACTTCTATTCCTTTTATAAGAATTTGACAGATACAGCTATCTTTGTACAGATACGATACCTACGGAGGTTATCTATCTATAGTTCAAAGGATGAAACAGGCAGAGACGTCCTATTATCATCTTCTCTTTGGTTGCTCCAAGTTAGGATGAAGTCCTCTGAAAAATTGGACCAAGCATAAAAGTTGTTGTTTGGGGCATGGTGAGCGTTCCCCTTTTTCATGATTCGATATAATTGATGTGTTGCTCACCTGTGGGTCTCCATCTGGGCCCTCCTCTCCAGAGAGCTCCTGGAGGACGGTGGCCAGACGGCTGAACATGAGGACGGCACTGTGAAGAAGAGCAACATTTAGAGGCTAGAACAACATTACCGTACTTACGTCTGACATATCAACCGGATTTTTAATGCACCTTTAATTGCATTAAATAGGCCAAAAACCAACCAGGTAAAAAGTAAATCATCTTCAGTTAACCTGCAATTCACATAGCTGTAGACAGTAGGGATGTAAAGATTAGTCGTAAAATCGTGAAAAATCGATTCCAAGGTGTCAAGGTTCACATCGGTACTCTGAAAAATGAATCTCAATAATACGGTGAGCATCAGCAGCTGTAGAGCAGAGGTGGTCGGCCGCTGCAGAGCAAGATTTAGAAATTGAGGACGCACCACCGTCTTTTAAATCGGAGGTGTGGAAGCATTTTGGCTTCCCCAAGACAGAAAATGAAAGAGGTGAGAAGATAACAGACAAGACAAAAACTGTGTGCAAATATTGCAAGAAGACAGGGAACTACACAAATAGCACAACCAACATGATGCAGCATTTAATCGACACCACAATGAGAAGCTCCAATCACCTCCCCTTGTTGAGAGAAACAAAACATTAAAAGGCCAAACCACACTGACGAGCAGGTTAGCAGCCCCTAAAGGAATCTTTTTTATTCATTATTTGTCTACAGTCTCATTTTGTAAAATAAATCGTGAGAGAATCGTATCGTTAACCCAGAATCGTGAATCGTATTGTGAGTTTAGTGAATCGTCACATCCCTAAAAGACAGCAACCCACGATTACTTTAAAAAAAAATTGAAAACAATAAAATTAAAAGAAGTTTTGAGAAAATTAAAAATAAATCTAGAAATGTACATTACTTCATTTTACTTTTGTAATATGCAGACTTGCAGAGTTGTTATACCATATTTACAATTGTTGACCCGGTCCTGTTTATAGATTTAAACTGCTCAAACCGTGCTAGCAGATTATCATATTTCTCAAAATGTCTTACTTTCCCCTCTGGTCCAAAGAAACACATTGTCAGACGCCCCCCAGTCTTTATGCTCCGAGTTTAACCGGACGGAACCGACTTCCCCCGAACACACGGAACTCTCCACTGCGGCTGCGTCACTCTTTTTGTGAACAGCAAAGATTAAAGCTAGCTAACGCGAAAATGGATCGAAAACTCTCCAAGCGGCTGGACGGCGATGTTTTCAAAAAGCAGTAGACGTCTTTGAAGATAAAGAAACGGTGTCGTGAACAGGATACTCGGCTCGTTTGTTTACTCTGTAGTTCACACGATACAGTAAGTTAGCTTAAGGCTACTTAGCTAGCTTACGCTCATCACTCAGTAATAAGAGCGGATTCTTGCAAACCTGCCTCGTTGGGATTTTCTTCTTCGTGCATGACAGCGGTGTTATGCAGCCACGTGAAAGGTGTATTTAAAAAAAGAAAGGGCCGCTGACTCACCTGTAAGAGTGCTTCCAGTGTAAAGCTTTTTATTTGGTATATTTCCTCGGATGGATGTCAGAGCATAGCCACATCACCAAAACATTCCCGGAAACAAAACTTCCTCTGCTCTGATTGGACGACCGGGATCGGCGTATGTAAGGGACTGTCCACAAATTTCAAGGCGTCTCCTCCTTCATAGGGAGTATATGGATTTTTTGTAAACGAAAAATTAGCTCTTGAGCCTAGAAATACACAACATAATTTCTACATCTTGGAAGAATCCTAAAGAAATTGTGACAATGGCCGGACACGACCAAAGAGTCAACCTGATCATCAAGCAGGGCAGGCAGCTGGGCAGGAGTCTGCTGCTGCTGGCACACTACACCACAGTGTTTGTGGCGTTTGTCGGTCGCACCGTGCATTGGATGGTGGAGGCAGTTAAGTGGACAAGCCTGTTTGCACGTTACACAGTGTCAGTGTTTGACTCTATCTTTACGCACCTTAACTGGGGGAAGAGAAAAAGTGTCACAGGTGGTGCCCGGGAGATCTGCCAAAGCTCTGAGATGACGACACAGTGACATTCATGGTTTTTTCTTACTTTGCTATGTGTGTTAAAGCCAAACCAAGGCAAAGAAAGTAGCTGCAGCTGAAGGAATAATTGGAATTTGAAATTTGAAGGATGCTGGAAGAAGAAGAAGGAAATGAGGCCTTACTGGAGTCAGAACAAAATATAGCTTTTTACTTTTTTAAGCTCTTAAACCATACTCTTATTAGTGTTATGTTTGTACGTGAGGTTATATAATGTGTTCATTCCATGTTTGGTGATTATAAGGAGAAGCTCTTCCAAATAGTTGGAAGCTGTTTTGTGAGGCACAATGAATGGGGACTGTTCATGCAAATAAGATACAGGGTTATGCAAACAGGTGTAAAATATGTAGGATTGTATTTCGGTATAACATTATTGCACTACAGCAGAGGAAAGATCAGATTTTTAATGAAAGCTACATGATGAGTTCTCCAAAACATCAACAGCCAAAAGTTTTTTTTATAATAACATCTGTGCCTAATTGAAACATACACTTCATTTGTATATTTGCTGCTGTATCTTTTGTTTTCTAAGGCAGTCATTGTACGTTTGACAAAATCAATACTCATTGAGTGAGTACATCAGTTACCTGTGGAGAAACTGCTCGGTGTGGATATCCTGTGAAAGTCGTACTTTTTGTGTTTTGTGGCCAGAGAGAAACTCTCAACTCTGCTGAATGTACTCCAGTGCACGACTTTATCTGTTTTCTGCAGCAGCTACGTGAAAACTGACTAAATGAAGAGTGAAATGTTGCTTTTAAATAACCAGCAGCTGATTTTTTTTCTTTTCAAGTTAAGTTTTTATTTTTTTTACTATTTTACTAATACTTATTTTTAATCAGCAGCATGTTATCTTTTTTTTTAGCTTAAGCACTGACTTGTAAAAATCTGTTACTTCACTTTTTTATTTTTGATGATATGTTACCAAGTTGTAAAACTACAGTTTGAATCATTGACAAAAAACAATACTTCTTTTTAAGTCGTAATTAAAGCCCGACCGATTAATCAGCCAGCCGATAATATCGGCCGATATAAGCATATCCAGTGACTATCGCTATCGGCTAATTTGATCGCAGGTATGCGCCAATATTACTCGATTTATTCACCAGTCAAACATCATTTAATTTGAGCATCATTGTATTAAACTAGCAGTTCTCTTTCACCAGCAGAGGGCGCTATATGGATTACAACAAGCAGTATCACTCCAGAGTGTCGAGCGGTGATGCACGTACATGCGCTGTTACTTTCCAGTTGAGTGACCATCTTGTCTACGTTATAAATCTTTTCCACACGTGTTCAATGACTTCATTTGAGCGATCAACACAATAAATGTGTTTATCTAAATGTATCTATCAATACAGATTGAAAATAGATCCAAGAAAGATATCGGCCGATATATCAGTAGCAAATGTTTTTCCTCCACAATATCGATATCGGTATCAGCCCCAAAAATCCCACATCAGTCGGGCTCTAGTTTTAATGCGCTTCAAAAGTGAAAGTAAAAAAAGACACTTCATTTCAAACACAAGCACTACTTATTCCAAATATTGTTGTGGTATTCTTTGAAGAGCTTTCTTCTGTGTTTGGACGTTTCTTTTAAACGTCAGCTACTGTGCCGGTCGGCCATGGCTTCTTGGCTTTGAGCTGTGGTATCAAAAGTCTCTACCAAGTACTGCTGTGTAATCTTGTTAATTTGCACAAGTATTAAACACAAGTTGAGCATCAACTAAGGAGTGTTTTGATTGATGTTTAATCCGATTTGTTTCAGGTTTCTTCATGAAACTTTGGATGAGAGAGCGCTGGATTAGAGGTTATTAGTATAAAGTGACATATTGAAATGGCCTGTTTTGTCGGCGCGACAGTAATCTGACCACGTGACTTAAGATAATATATCAGTGACGACCTTTTGTTGTTCAGCATGTAGTTTTACTTTAGTTACTCTGAGTAGATTCTGCTGATAATACTTCAGAAGTTTTAATCTAGTATTTTAAGTTTTCTGATTAATGACAATAAACGTTCTAAAGAGCACTGTCCATAAGTCGTTTCAAAGTGCTTTATGAGACTAAAAAAACATTTTACAAAACGCTTGAATAAAAGAAAATACAGCCAAGTCCCTTCTTCAGCTGAGACTGTGATGGATGCCCCGTGTCTCCTTATGAGGGATAAACGCTGTATTGCATTTGTCAGCACTTCTCAAGTTAACACGGCTGGAAACGGAACAATCAGGCTGCCCTTTTAATTGGCCGTTTAAGCCGATTATCTGCATGCTCACTTGGATTACAGCCTGTGATTAGAGCCATGGAGGACACAGAGGAGACAAACAGATACAAAAGGCCCCCCCACCAGCTGCTATTCTCACCCTAAGTCCCATTGTTGTGTGACTGTGAAGTAGGATTTCCTCCACTTTACAGTAGACCAATTGGACCAGGAGGATCCCAGAGCTTGCTGCTTAAAGGCTCAAGCTTCAGTTACCAGACTCACACTCAGGTGACGGAGAGAGCAATGGGTAACTCATCAGGCAGCACCGTGAACGACCTGCAAGCAGTGGAGATGCACCTCTGGTACAAGAAATTCATGACCGAGTGCCCCTCGGGGCAGCTCACCCTGCATGAGTTCAAGTTGTTTTTTGGGCTTCGAGGTTTGGACCCCGAGGCCAACGCATACATAGAGCAGATGTTTCGAACGTTCGACATGAATAAGGTAAGATAGACGAGAGGATGACCGCGATGAGATTTTTTTAAAGCTGGCAGGTTGGAACATATAAAGCTCTGAATAGATCAATTTAAAAAAGATGCATACAGACACAATAAGAGGCTGAACTTCACACTGGACGGTGGGCTTGAGATGCATTTTTAGACACAATACATGCATCAGAAATGTTACTAACAAATGTTTCCCTCTGAGTTCTGAACTTGGTAACTACTTCTTATTAACAAATACTAATACTGAATGTCAGGTTGAGTCATTACAGACAACAAGAAGGTCCTTTCTATCTGTGCGTGATTCATTGTAGTGGTAACCAGATCAAGGTTAGATTCTGTTACCAGATCACAAAGAATATAGTGAAAAACATGCCGACCTAAAAGTGAAATGTCCACATTGCCTGTCTTGATACATGATTTATCTGTAATTTATGACTACTGTTGTTGGAGCACAGCTCCAGCTCTTTGAACGATTTATCAGAACTAGGAAGGTAAAGCGTCACTAGAAAGCGGTATGCAATCCTAAGAGGCAATATTTGGGGACCTGGTGACGTTTGCCGACTATTCCTGTAGGTAAATTAATTATTCAATCATTGATGACTGGGTCTACTAAATGTAGCGTAAACGTAGCCCAGTGAAAGAAGCCAATCATAGCCCAAGGTGACATCTGTACTCTGAATCTTTAGTACGACTTTCACTCCAAAACTTGAAGATCGTTTGATGTATTTGTAAAACAAAAGGGGATTTTTTTTGTCCATTTGTCTGGAAAAAATGTCTTAAACTGCAATTTTGGAATCTAATTAGTCAATTAAAAGAAGGTCAATCGATTAATTGAGTAATTGTTTCAGCGTCAAGCCAATAAGAGCCCTTGAGTAACATGGTCTGCTGGTTGCATTTAAGGATTCTTTATATAACCGGAGCATCGAAGGTTCTTAAAACTTGGCCCACATGGAAAAAAAAACATCTGTATAATGGAAACACGAGCGATGCAGTGACGTCGTAGCACCCAGCTTAGGAACCATTTCCATCCTTCACAGCTTAATTAGCAGAGTCTTGGAGCGTCCAACAGGGTCATAGCAGGATGCGGCTGTCTGAAAAGCAGGGCGTCTATACTTAGGCTCCCCATCAGCCTACAAAAAGGCAGTGGTAATCTTTATGCATGATTTAAACTAGGAGACTATCAACAAGACAATTCTTTGATGGTAAAGATTGTTCAGACACTCCCCGGAGATAATCCTCCGTCCTGGCACGCTTCATTTCACACATCGCTTTTGGAGTTGAAGCGAGGGCAGGCATCTCTTTCAGACTGATGTTTAGCTTCGATTGGCTGGAAACAGTTTTTGATGATAAGTCAAAGAACATGCAGACGAAACTGTTGATTAATCAGCGGATTGTTTTTGCAGGACGGCTACATAGACTTCATGGAGTATGTGGCCGCTCTAAGTCTGGTGATGCGAGGAAAGATGGAGCACAAGCTGCGCTGGTATTTCAAACTTTACGATGTGGACGGAAACGGCTGCATCGACCGCCATGAGCTCCTTAACATCATAAAGGTACAGTACAATTTATCATTCAGCTGAAACTCTGCAAGCTCTGACAAAGTCTACATACTGATTCCAGTCTTTTCCCCGCAGGCTATCCGTGCAATCAATGGAACTGAAAATCAGGACGCATCTGACGAGGATTTTACAAACCGCGTGTTTGAAAGGATTGATATCAACGGAGATGGTGAGTGTGCTTTCTGGCAGCTGTACGCAGAGCTGAAGATTTAGGGAGAGATTGATCGTGGGTGGACAGTTGTTTTAGGCATTCATCAGATCCAGTGCCGTCTCGAATCAGGAAACACAACAAGCGTATGAAAAGGAAAAGTCGTAGGTGGCCGTGGAACACAATAACTACCCTTAAGCCTTTTATCAAAGACTCTAAATCAAATTCTGCAAACTTAACTTTTATTAAAAAAGCGTTTGAAGCTTTTTAAGGAGCTGTCCAAAGTTTGACAAACACTGGACGACTTAAAGAAAAACTGTTGGGAAGCAGAAAAAATCTAGGAAGGATGGAAAAGTCACACATCATCGTGTTACCACATCAAATCATAGTGATTTATCAACAACATATTTAAACAGATGCTACCAAAAGTATTGCTTCAAAGGGTTCAAATCAAAACTCCTTCTCTAACAGGCGAGCTGTCCTTGGAGGAGTTTGTTGCTGGCGCTCGCAGTGACCAGGATTTCATGGAGGTGATGATCAAAAGTCTGGACCTAACCCACATCGTGGCCATGATCCACAACCGGAGGCACAGTGTTTAGGACTTCCCAAATCCAACGACCTCACCCTCATTCACGATTTAAGCCGAGACCTTTAGTACATTGCCTCTGGTTATAAAGAAAAAGAAAAAAAAAAGAGATAATTTATAGACTGAGATTTCCATCAGTTTAATATAATGCCAGTGTAAGGCAAAGAATGACATTTGGTTCTTTTTTAATCTCTAAAAGAGTGACACGCATGCACTTTAAATGCATTTGGATGACTCTGTCAACCTCTGCCAACTGCTGATTGTCCTTGTTTAATGCTGCTGAGCTCTCCCAAGGCCACCCTGGCCGGAGGGATGATCTCTTAGACTTTCCACTAACCCAAACATACCATGACGGATAAAAGGAGGAGATAGGAGAGTTGCAATTAAGTGCACTCAACACTTTCCAAATCCTTTTTTTTTTGGGGGGGGGGGGGGTTACTCTCGGCGCTGTGCTTAATATCCCTAATGTGATTAAGTCACAGGCTCAGGTAAAGGGAGAGGTTCAAGTTTTTGAAAAATCTGTGCAGGATCTCAAATGTTTGGCCTTTTCTTCATATTTTTAACCTTTTAGAATTCTTTAAATAAATTGGAAACAAAAGGCAAGATGCTGGACGGTGGTTTTGTAGCACTTCTGTGCGTGTGGGCGTTTGGCTGAAGCCTAAATACAGATATAGATTCCCTTTGTGGTTTGTTGGCTCTGCACGTCTGGTGCCTTCTGTTGGAAGATTGCAGAATGAGGTTTTTTTTTCTCTTCGCTTTTGCTTACTTGAAAAATAAAATCCAAGTCTAATGTGGACTGCCTATTGAATGTAATGGATGTAAATGTATTGTAGCTTGTAGATTTTTGGATATTTTAAATCGATCTGCAAGAACTAGTGGCGACAAAGGCCGCCTGTGGCGTCGCCTCACGTCTTGGCCAAAAAGTTGCACTAGAACCGCAAAGACTACAGCCGACGGCCAACCACCACGTACGTTCTGCGCATGTGTGAGAGGAAATAAGTCTCTATGCCAGTAGGCGGCAGTAGCCCGTTGTTATGATACGAGAAGACCATTTTATGGCAGGCTCAAGGGGCTTTCCCGCACCTGTGTCGAGAGCTGGAGATAAATGAAACCTCCGAACAGCCAATCAGAGAGATTCCTCTCACCAATCGCCGACAACCGATTCAACATGTCGAATCGGCCAAAAAAAAGGCAGCCTGGGGCTGACGGAGCCGGACACACTGCAAAAACTAGGGCGACGACCGCTCACTGACGGTCCAACTAGGACTGACGGCCGACGATCTCCTTGGTGTGTCAGGGCCTTTAGAGCTTATTTCTTTTCATTTGGCATCTTACACAGTAACTCAAATTATAACTTGTTGGGACAAATCAAACGCAAGAACAGCAAAAAAAACTCAAGTTTTAAAAGTGAATTAAGCATGTTTAAATAAATAAACATCAAACTGATGAGTGCGGTGCAGAGCCTGATCGATATGGGTTTTTTAAGACGGATATGATGCGGATTTCAGGAGGAGGAAAGTTTGCCAATACCAATATGTCGCCCGATAACGTGAGTTTATTAGCTGGATAGGATCTAGCGCTGACATGAAAGGTGCTGAGGAGGCTACTTTCTTAAACAATGAATAATTAACATCGACAACCATTACTCGGGTCCGCTTCGCTGCCCGATTGCGCGTGCTGCAGACAGTGCTGAGAGTAATACAAACTATGGAGTCGGAGCACGGTTTGCTGGACAAATTACATGATGACGCCATTTCTAAAAAAAAAAATCACCCTAAGCATTGTCTTCCACGTTACATGCTCTGTTTAGAAAGCTTTCATATGGGCGCATATTGGAAAACTTAGAGGCCAATAACAATATATTTATGTGACAAGCCAACAGTGATACAACAATATCTGCTGACTGAGGAATCAGCCGGGCTTCGGTTAGGAGTGTAATGTAGTTATAAGGAGATGTGTACGTGTTGAATGTACAGTATTTTTCAACTATTATAACTTTTCATGTGAAGCCATATTTTATATCTGTAGACCTGTGTATTATGTATCACCTGCCCACAGGAGTACATTATAGTCTGTTATTAACCATGTAATAAAATGTTTATACTGTATAAAGCAGTTCTCTCCATTCTTTCTTCTTTGTGAGTGGATTTTAAACTTCTCATCACGTTCTCAAAACATGTCTTTGATTGACCTTCATACAGAAGGTCGCTAGGCCACGATGGTTTGCTTAACAGAAAGATGTGTGACTTTTCGATCCAGTAGATGTCGCCCTTGAGCACCAGCATGAGACCAAAACAAACTGCTGTTTGGCCGCACCTCCTCCATACTGATGGGACACACCATTATCCGCTCTCCTCCAGCGACACACCTGCAACCCTCTTCACTCGAGTTCGCACGGGGGAGTTTAGTGCAAGCGGGGGACCAAATTGTCCTTGGCTCGAGCTGCGCCTGTGGCCTGCATTGTTGTGTTAGCAGACTAATGTTAGCGCTCTTTAGTTCGTAGCTTCACATTGCATGTAAATTGAACAAAACAGCTTTTAAACGCAAGAGGTGCCGGCCTCCCGTCCACGTAAACACGGCTCGGACAACAACACAGCCAGCAGGTAAGCTGCCTCTCACTCACTGTAGACAGTCATGACTCAGAGAGACTCAGAGATTTATGTGTAAAATGTCGCACATTCTTCCGGGAACGGGTAAAGCCAAAAACTTCAAAAACATCTGGTCCAGTTTTTCATTTGGAGTTCAAAGGAAGATACGTTTTCCACACAGCCTGATAAAAGATTACACATGAACTAAATTCTACCTTTGAGAAGAAGGACAATTATTCACCTGCATGCTGCCAACGTTGCTTTAAAAACACGAAACGTTCATATTTTCCACCTAAAAAATAATTTTAAGACTAACTAAAAATTGTACATCTCCATGTCTCTTTTTTCCTTTTTGTATTTTCTTTAACTAAAAAGTAAATAGAACAAAATAAAAGGAAATGTAAAACAAATGTCAGGGGAAATAGTTGATTTTGTTTTTATTTAATACAAATGAAAAATATTAAACAAGTTTTCTCGCATGTTTGACGCACAGAGATTTTAAACCACAAGAGGGCAGCGACATGATTGGATGAATGTTCCTCCATTACATTCCCAACAATACTCTAAGCTCCTCTTTTCTGATAAACCCCTCTTTGTCTTACTGTCACTGTGCCCCTTCTCTTCTTTCTTCACAGCAGGCTCACAGGAAGTCATACAGGTACTTGACAATGTCGAAATTCACCGTCCTGGAAGATAGATAAATAAAAAAAGGTCAATTCTCTTGAATTATTCTGCTGCAGGTCTCAGTTATGTGCAACAACAGACATGCACACACACCTGGATATGGCGCACATGAAGTCCATAGACACGGCACATTTGTACTTCGGGGCATCGAGCTGGTCATCGTGACTGACCTGAGTCAACAGCTGTAAGGTCACCAGGGAGGAGATCTAAAAAAAAAGGGAAGAAGCGAAACTGAAATGACTCAATTCCACTTTTTAACTATTGTGCTTCAGCTTCTACACTTTGATGTAGAGGCACTAAAAGATGAAAGCCTGTTGCAGAGATATGGGTCGAGCTTCATTTCCTCACACCATTTCATGCTCAGGGCCACAAATAGAACGGCAAATTTGTCCACCGAGCCCCAAACTCATGACCGCATGGGTTGAAAACTCTCATCTGAAAGCTAAAATTTGGACCTAGAAATGTCACAAATGATCCTTTAAAATATTCAGATTATCATAGTGGATATTCTCTGTCGTTTCATTGTCCAGAAAAATGGAAATACAGCATGGAATTGAATTATTTTTTATATGTTGTAGAAGCCGTGAGAGTTTTTACAGCCAACTCTGGGAGTCACAAGAGAGTGGAGAAAGATAGTAAGCATGTGAGACTAAATTAAACCATGCAGAGCTCCTTTTAAGGCTTGTTTATAAAAAAGCCTGCATACAGACAGCATGTAAGACAGTGTTACATATTCACTCTACTATATTTGGTCTAATCACCACAAGCTCCCGGTGTCATCAACAGATTAAAAGCACATCCAGAAGTCATTTTAACCAAAACAGGCACGTTTGTTCAGATTCACAGTCTGCGCTCCAGGCTTGTGTCAGACGTGTGAAGCTTGTCTGCCCACACACTGTCACAACAGAACCAACACACGACTGCTTTGTTGTCAGTTTTAACGATAAATCGGACCATAATTCACAACATTAACATCATGCTGTACTGAAGAAGACTTTCAACTAGAGATTCAGACCGTAAATGCATCTGGAAAACTGTTTTGAGGAAAAAATTGACAAAGAAGTTTCATCTTGATCGTATAACCAGACAGGATCTGTAACCATAGACTGTATACATAAAACATGGTCTAAGTCTCGCTGACATCCTCGATATGGTTTGTGAAAAGGCGATATTAAGCCTAAAGATGGTGGACATCATATTGGAAATGCTGTCTCAACCTAACTTTGGGTCAATCTGGAAGCGGGCAAAGAGGTGGAGCTGAGGCGGGTCTCAGTCCTCCTCGAAAAACAGCTGTAATGTTCCCACCTGTCAGTTAACTCAGCCACGTGCAAATTCATGCTAATGTTTGCATAACTCTTAGCCTTCATAGAATCAAAATAGATGTCAAAATATGTCAAAATGAGCTACGGATACCTAAACCAATTTTAAACTGATTATAAAGATGTTTATTTCTGCTGTAAAAATGTGCTCTACATCTGTGCGAAGTTTGCAAACAGCCTCTAGTGGACACTCAAGGAACTGCAGTTTTTTTGCACTTCCACATTGGCTTCATTTTTCAACACCAGTCAAGTCGCCCACTTATCACCTTTAGGAACAATGCAGGTTTAAGGCACTTCCGGGTCCGACAGTGTGCTGGTACTTCATCTATGCAATGTGTTAAATGTGTAAACCGGAGGTGTGAGCTGGGCGCAAACCTGGGAGAAGATGCTGGCAGATGGGGCGACTCTGCTGTCCACCACACTGTAGAAAATGGCGAGCAGGCGGTCCAGAGGAAAGGGCTTTGGTCCCAGGAGATGGTTACTAGTCTAGAGATAAAGACAACATAAATATATCTGCTCCATAAACAGGTTGTGATTCAAACTTAAAGAGATCCAAGCCGGTGTTTTGTTAAAATCTTCACCTTTTCATTCTTCTTCAAGAAGTTTGTTTTCCTTATTTTGCCGTGGTGCTGTCGTGAGGAAACCATCAAACAGATTAATTCACACAAGTCAAGAACATTTCATTTGTATGGATCAGAGACTTCCTAAGGGATTATCAGCCTGTCGAATGTATGATACCCTCCATCTTTACACCTTTAATCTGGATTTTTTTTTAAACTTCAGAAGCACAATTTCAACAGGAGATTACCAAGTGTCAAATCTTTTAAGACTTAATTCCTCTACCTTCAGAAAGAAGCGTTTATCTGTGCGGGCAGGGTTGTAGGAGGCAAGGTAGGCTGCAATCAGCAGGAACTTGGAGTAATAAGGAAGTTCAACATGAGTGTGAGCTGATAAACCTGGAGGGAAATGAACGCAACGAGTCAGATGCACATTTTATACATCCAGAAAACTAAACCATGGGTGTTTAGATTCTCATAAACTTTCACACCATATTCCATCAGAGCATGAGGTTCAATTTCTGCATGAATCAAGTCTCACTGCTCCCTATTAGCAGTTTCCCAGTTTAACATCTGCTCTGCTGTTTGTGTTATGTCACGCATTGCAGCAGCTCTGTGTGTGTTGGTACCTCTCACAGTTCCAGTCTCCTTTTCCTCCATTTGCTGCATCTGCTCCCACTGAAGACTGAAGAGCAGGGAAAGAGAGAACAACCGATGATGAAAGTACAACACAGCAAACATCACGGTTACATCGGCAGTAACATGGTTACACACCTGGACACTTCACGCAGGTAAACAGTCTGCATGGCTTTCTTCAAATGAGGCTCAATGTTTCTCCACAGCTTGTGTGTGTCGGTCTCTTTGACTGTGGAGAAAAAAAAACAGCAACACTGTTGAAATATAAATACTTTTTATCCCATTGTAGCCCATTCTGTATTTTGTTTTACAGCCCATTAACACCTCAGAGCAGGCAGCTCCAATCCTCGTTTTTTATACCATCTCAAGCCTTAAAGGATTCACACACTCAGGCACCACACACGTGATGCACTTAAGGTCCACTAGGGTTCAGTGTTTAGGCTTTAGGGTGGACTTTGGGATTAGGTCTTTATCCATCAAGACAGACAACTGAACGCTGACGTTGGTTATTGGCAGGTGGACGAGTAAACAGACTAATGCTTGCTAACACATAGCACTGTCATCACTTTGTCCATCGTGTCTTGAGCTGTTGACGGTTTGAGTATAAGGAGGATATCTCACTCACTGAAAAAACCAAATGTACCTAAAGGTACAAATAAAGTGACCTAACAAGGCCTGACCTAACCACAACAGCTTTGTATGGTGACAGTGAGTGATTGTTTGTATTTACAGCCTGATAAGCTTCACCCATAAGTGGCCAAAAAATAACTTCAGCTCTTAATAAATAAGATGTGAAAACGTTAGAGGGCATCTAAACATGAAAGGTTGAAACAAAGCATTTATAAATATCGATCAGCTGTCAGTGAAAGAATGAAGATATTTGTGCTTTTACCCTTTCCGTCTGCCAGCGGCTCACAGAACTTAGAAAAATTGAGGGCAGCCTGTTTAAAAAGAGAAATCAGTGATGAGAGACCTGAAGAAAATCAATACAACAAATAATTTGATTCACAAGGAGGGGGTGTTTGCGAGAGTGTCTGACCAGGTGGCGGAGCTCTCTGAGGTCCCGACAGACCGAGTAAAAGACTCCCAACAAGATGTTGATGTAGGAGGAGTAAAACTCAGCTGAATATGAAGGATGTTTGTCCTGGGACAAAATCTGCTGCAGCTCTCCTACAAAGACAGAGAGACAGAGGGACACACATACAAACACTATGCCATGAATCCAATTAATAAAGATATCAGAAGCACTGTCTATCCAAAATTGGCTACAGATTTTCACACATCAAGTACAAGTGATTCACACCCTCTAAGTGCTGAATTTCATACAGTGCTGTTTTATAATGCAATATTCCTCCACAGACGCCGCCTCAAGTGTTGGAACAAAATCACAGGTACAATTTCCCCATCTAACACCGCATCTGTAAGAGTGTGTCATTATGCAGCGTGGTGAGAATTATTCATACAACAGGCTGATGTACCGTGTGTGTGTGTGTGTGTGTGTGCGTGAACCCTTTTACCTTTACTGTAGTCGGGGAAATGGAGCAGAAGAGGCTCGAAACAGCCTGTGTTTGGTCTGAACTTGTCCCACACGATTTCACTGAGCAGGATGATGGTGACGTTGTCCTCGACCTGAGGAAAGGACACGTGTGTACAGATGTGTCATGCAACAGTGGTGTTGTACAACACTAGGAGTAAGCAGGTCAATGAGAGTACGTCTTCACAGCTACAGCCTTGTTGAATGTATGACTTTAATGTATTTATATCCATGTTTTCTGTGATTAACAGATTGACAGAGAATGAATCTGCTACAGCTCTGATTTCTTTTTTCACTCACAGACCAAGAAAAAAAATCTTTGTAGGGAATAAAACACAAATAATCACATGTCATCTTTGTCCCCCCTGATATCTTTAATTTAAAACTCTCTGTGCATTTGTCATCCTTCCTTCCTCACAGATTTATTAAAGAGCCCCACACACTCAGCCCAAGGTCATTCATTACAAAAGACGCTCCTCCTGCTCCCCTTCGTCATCCACACAGTGCATCAACAAAGAAAGAGGATCACTTGATACATGACACAGCCAAGACAGTGCTGCACTTTCTTACTAGTTCCTGAAGGCGCAGGAGGGCGGGGAGGAGATTGGCATCAGTGTCTCTCAAAAGCTCGGCTTTTTCCATCACCTGAAAAACACACGTTTACATTTAAGTTTTTGATTTACTAAATGACATTTCATACATTTCACTAGTGGTACTGACTGTTTTATCTTGTTCAATATGCTGCAAGTCCCTTTAAAACATAAACTAGATGGAACCTGCTCCTGTGCTGGCTGAAAATCAAACTTATTTTCTTCACGCTGGAGCTTTGTTTAGCATATATTTGCATAATTATCAGTAGTAATCATATCCTCATGCAAACATTTAGGTGACACATCCAAAGAATAAATCATTTGATGTGTCATGGATTATAGTATTTCGGTGTGCCAAGTGAGAAGCAATTTTCCGGTTGAGCGTAAAAAAAAAAAAAAACTGCATGGCACTCACAATATATCGCGTCTGCTTGGCGGGACACTGGGAGCACTGCTGTCTGTAGATTCGCACAAAGTCGGAGAGGGAGGGACTACGGGGGAGCAGCGAGGCGGCATCGCAGCCAAAGAAGGACAGCAGCACTTGTTCGAACAGCAGAGCGACAGAAACACATTCGACACAGCTGACGGTCGCGTGAGGAAGCTGCAGTGAGGAGGATGAGAGACAGTTAGTGTTGGGTTGACGCACATATTTGTTTTTGTTGCACACTGAACATGAAATGATCTTAAGTATGTTCTCTGCTGTCAGTCGGTGTTGCATGAGAGCATAGCAGAAAGGGGATGTTGAATCAACACCAAATATATAACAAATAATCGAGCTGCAGCGATGACAGTCACTCAGTCAACTTTGAAAGTATTTTGATAATTAACTTTGGTGAATGCAGCTTCTCAAATGAAAGCATTTGCAGAGATTTAACTGAAGGTTTCAGACTGTAGGTCGATATAAAAATCACTTTGAAGACATCATTTAGCAATCTTGTAAATTGTGAGCTCTTCTTTATTGGTCTACAAATGAAAACCAGAACAACAATCTTGCCCCGTGCCGATACATTTTGCATTTATATTCAGATATCTGTGAATCGAGACAATGAGGGTCAGGGCTGAGTTTACTTCTTTTACCTGTCCACGTACTTGTGCATTACTTACAGTCTATTGTATATGTCATAAAGTCAACAATTTGTCTCTCTCTCACCTCAAGTTCCTTCAGCAGAACTTGCATTACATGACTCTTCCCTGAAGCGCGATGTCCATAGATGAAGATGGAGGGGTAGCTGTACTGCTGAGGCTGTAAGCACAAAATCCACTCAATATAATTACTACATTTCCATTTCATCAATGACACAACTTCTTTTTTTTTTACTCCACTGGATTTTATTCCACTGTTGATTACGAACCTCAGTCTGTCTTTTGTGACCAAATTAAATTCAGGATTGCTGTCAACTAACGTCTTTGACTAGAAATATTCTCCACGCTCTAGTAGTCATTCAGTTACCTTGACAACATGATTAAAATCATTTAATCAAAAATATTCCATTAGATCACAAGTGTTCATCTAGAGACAAATGTAGAGGTATCTAAGCATGTTCTGTTCATTATTATTACTCCGACACCGAGACATTATGACAAACTGCTCATTCTCATGAAAAGATCATTAAATACTAATTAAGTTTTTCTTATTCAAACACCAACACCCTAAGTATGAAACTGATAAATTAACGTGAAGGATGTTTTATAAAGTCGAAATAGCTGCAAATAAACTTCACAATTATTTCACGTCTTAGGTGTTTGCTTTTTATCTTTTCATACTTTAAGACACAGAGATTTAGAAGTGGGTATACTCTATGGAGACTGACAAACAAGTGGGTATACGCTGCACTATACCACTGCCATTGTAAATACAACACATGGGACCCACTTGCAGTTTTAAAATATGTTACTTTACGGCCTAATGCTTTAAACTAAAAAAAAAGTAGGTATTGTTTGGGGACCACATTTTTGTAAATAATTGGACACCTGAGTTGACACAGGACACCACACTGTTATTCATGTGATCCAAACAGCATGTTAACCATATCCTGTAAATATTAAGATGTTAACTGAAGCTAACGCTGTTTGCTAGCCTCCTCCAGGTGTCGACTCGAGCTTAAATACCTGTCCCATGAGCGACAGCAGGGTACCGGCCTGGACCTCCCTGCAGGGCAGCTTCTCGGCGACCCTCTGTAGCCTCTCCTCCTCATATGCTTGATGTCGTAAAAGCGATGTCATCTTCGTACAAACACACACAACACCGTGTAAAAAACGAGCTCCAGTGTGCAGTCAAAATACAAGCAAAACGAGCAATATTGCCGAAAACTATTAACTGTCAACTCCACGTAGTAGTATTGAAATATTCACATCTGAAAAACAATCGGCAACAAACTTTCTAAGAGGCTAAATGTGTGTGTTCGGAAAAGCCAGATATACAAGCGAGACGAGAAAGCTCACAGACGTTTCGCGCGCGCCTTCAGATTACGTCAAATGACGTTCTACAGTCAACAGCCAATCACAAATCGCAAAATGAATCATGGGAAATGGAGTTTTGGGATCCAATAATGGTGTTCGTAAAAATAATAGGAAAACGTCTAATAAAAAATAAGATATAACCATGATATTCTAATAAAAACCGTATAAAACACAAATATATAGGCTACATGTTTATGCAGGTTGGCTACTTACATAGAGCTGATAAAATATGCATTAACAAATTAGATGTGTAGCCTGTTGAGTCTTCCCCTTTGGAAGGTAACTGCTGCAAAAATGTCAGTCATATAGCCTATCCTTTTTACATCAAAATTGTAACAAAAAATATCTTATCATTTTTTGTAATATTCTGAAATGTATTATAGTTTTATTGTGATGTTATTATAAACAAGCGAAATAAAGGTCACTACACCTAAGGTTTATTTTTAACATTGAATACTATTTTTTATTGAGGAATATAAGGTTGTCACTGTTGATTTTTTTTTTTTTGTAAAGGTAGTTTAAGATTTGGCGCGTGTTACTGGAATAATACGTCAACCTGGGATTAAGGGATGTGGGCTGGCCCTGTAATATCCAAAGCGATCCTCTAACTCTGATTCAGTACGCTCTCAGCTGCTGTTGTGGTTCTGTTGGCGTCGAGCACAGATGGATCATTTCAGCGAGCTCTCGGCCAGTGAATAACAGAGAGAGAGAGACGAAGCTGTTTTACGGAACAACAGTCTCCGCCTTTGGACAAGAGTCGGGTAGGGAGATTTGAAATGAAATACGAGGAAGGTGTTGATAAATAAATCGTGTGTTTCTCTCTCGTGGATAACGGATTTCTGAAGCTTGTGAGCGCACGTTTCGGGGTTTTTTTGCAGAGTGATGTAGCTTTTGAAAATAAAGAAGCAAACATAAAATCCGACCTTGTCATGGATGCGAGCGTGCAGTGATGCTGCAGGTGCAACTGACTAGTCTGTCAATATAAAGAGCTATACACTTACTGGCTAATGTAAGAATAGGACCTACAATCCGAAACCAGCGCTGAGAACAAGTTCTATAGCACAGTATGATTGTGCATCTTCCGAATCAGATGCTGCAGATGTTTTGAGTACAGGTTAATTGATCCAGGGTGCCGAGCAGACCTACCTTACACACAGAGACCAGATGATGGTCCCCGGGGCCCCCAGCACGACCACCACCATGCTCCCAGCGTCGGAGGCTGCCAAGATCTACCAGACCAACTACGTGCGCAACTCCCGCGCCATCGGCGTCCTGTGGGCCATCTTCACCATCCTCTTCGCCATCGTTAACGTGGTGTGCTTCATCCAGCCGTACTGGATCGGGGACGGCGCGGACACTCCGCAGGCGGGCTACTTCGGTCTGTTCCACTACTGCATCGGTAACGGGCTGTCCCGGGACTTGACCTGCCAGGGAAGCTTCACCGAGTTCAGCACCATCCCCTCCGGTGCGTTCAAGGCCGCCTCCTTCTTCATCGGCATGTCCACGGTGCTGGTGCTCACCTGCATCGGCTGCTTCGCGCTCTTCTTCTTCTGCAGCACCGGGACCGTTTACAAGATCTGTGGCTGGATGCAGCTGGCTGCAGGTAGGACACTCTGACTACAGGTGGGGGGCTCTATAGAGCTGTTCAGTTGAGTTCCAGGGAATTCATGCAAGTGTACCCAAAACAATGTCCAAAATCTGAGGTTTCACACTTTTCACCAATACGTTAAGAGCACACAAATTGCACCTAAAAATCCAGATGTTGTATTGCTTTTTCTGATCATGGAAAACTAATTTTAACTCTGTGAAGCTTCCCATTAATCTCTTTAATAGAAATCGGTCACTTGCATCACAGGTAATCTTCTTAACCTTCATCTTCAGGTTGAACTGTATATTAAGAATCAGACTCAAATTACAAAAATATTTTATCCAGTAATAGACTGACACACTAATATGAGCTCTGTTGAGATTGCTCAGAGGTCAAATTAGTAATTGAAACACATAATCTATTGAAATGGCTGGAATCAGATTGGAAAATAAATTGCCAAGATAAAATGTACATGCTTCTACTGAAAAATCCAGATGTTCCCTGCATTTCCAGGTGAAGGACTCCACTACTTTGGCCACAGTGCCAAATTTAATTGATTTTTTTCCCCAAGTGAAACCTTGCTGTTAGGCATTTCTTTTGTTATAACATCCCTGGTAAAATATTACGTAACTGTCTGAAGAGTAAGTGTAGTGACAAAAGCCTCGGAGAAACATAAAGCCTCAGACTGAACTAAGAAAAAAACACGCTACCTTCAGATTTAAAAAGAAAAAGATACTAGCATCTTTTATTTAGTATGCTTTCTATTACTGCATATCAGAACTGGACTTTCCGGTTTAACCCAAAGAGGCTGCAAAATCTCCTTCCATCTGGGATCACCAGTATTAACACAAATCTTCAAATAGGCTTTATTTTATGTGGATTTTCATCCCCAAGACCTGATATTCAGAGATTTTATAGTTTTCGGTGCGTCCAAGATTTGTTTAGATCAGCACTAGAAAAACCTGAGCTCAGCCTTCATTAAATGTTACAAAAACAGAAACAGGTAGTTGCTTCTATTGGTTTGCACTGCTAAGAGCATAGTATATGCTAATTCTTCCTCTTGTATGAGAGCATTAAGGGTCTCTTACATTTTCAAACCGAACATGCATGTTAAATAAAAACACATGTCAATGAAATGAGAGAAGAGGAAAATAGGTCTATATGGTTAACTCTTTTCTGTTAATTATTGCTTGTCACACTTCCAGCCTCCTCTCTGCAGCACAGAGCTGAATTATTAGCCTGCACGTGTTCACTGATCTTGATTCTCTTCCAGTCAAATAACTAGTGCAGCTCAGCTTGATGTCTCAGCCAACTATTTCAGCTCACGAGGGAAAGAGTCTAAAAATGTCAGACTTAGCACTCTTAAAAGAAGATTTCTGAATTCTTTTAATATGTTTTCCCATTTTGTAGTGAAAATAACTGTTTCCTGTGAGAGTTTTTAGAGAGCAGCCACAATGATGAACTCTTTCACAGACCTAACAGCACACTCTTGCAGTTCATTTGCAGGGGTTTCTTGTCAAAGATCAAAGTTGCATCATATTTCTTTGTGTTACAACATGGATTTTCTAAGTTTTTCACTCCATGTCAGGGGGGTAGATTTAAAAAAACAGCTGATACAATCGCCTCTTGTGGATTTTGTGAATGAGTGTAAACAGTGTTGGAGAGTAACTACATACATTCACAGTTTTGCTTTACCTGAGTGTGTCAATTTCATACCACTACTATACATTGCAAAGGGAAAATATATACTTTTTATACTGATTTTTTTCATTTAAAAAAGACGTTACGAGCTGCAAAAAATAGAAATTAAAGGTTAAGTCAAATTAAAAAAGTCCCACTCCAAACAACAGATGCTGCAAAGAATGAATACATAGGAGCCTTACAAATATATATGACAAATAAATATGTACCTGTGTAAATGAATGCAGCTGATCTAACTGGCAATTTATTAGAAATATTTTACATAAAATTTACAACCAGGGCTGCAGCTATAACGATTGTTTGCATTATCAATCACTGGATTGTTTTCTACGGAAGCCCTTAGTGGACATCATTACCTTTTATATAACTGTGTTTTCACATGATAAAGAGTAGATTTTAATTGTTTTCTTGAAAGCTTGACTTATTTGTCGCCTTATCACGGGATAACAACACTGGTATGCCCTTAATAACGGGTTAACTTAACCGCTTTTCCTCAGCTAGTCCCCTCCTTTAAGTCATTACCACAGGAAAGCCAGCCCTATTATCCCGAGACAACGAGATACATAAGTTTAGATCTTGGGAAAACAACCGAAGTGTGTTAGGAAAACTGAGTTCAATGAGACGTCGTAAGTGCTTTCGTAGTATTCTTCATTTGATCCATAATACGGAAAAAAGCAAATAATGGTAATATTGCTCTTAAAGCACGTTTCTAACACAAAGTGCTTTAAAGTGATCGATGAATGTAACCATGAGTGAAATGCAGAAATTGAATCAGTGAAGAATGTAGACAAAATCCATTAACCATAGCACATTTAAAACTAAAAAATGTAAAGGAAGCAGGTGCTACCTTTCACTATCTTGGATCTTTGTCGACACAACAACAAGAAGAAAACAAGCTGAATACAGAATGAAAACAAATTCTCACTGAGAAGCTGGAACGAGAGGACTTTGGGCGTTTTTGTTTGAGCAGTGACTCTAACAAAAAGTCGCTTACTTGTTGCAACTCCACATATGAACAGCTTGCAAAACTGTACACATTTTATCGATTATCCCTGTGGTTTCCAACATTTATTTGTCATCGTCCTCTTACAAGAAGCATTGTGCGTTTCTTATTAGCAGTTAGGGAAATCAATGCACCTCCCTCTGAAGCCACAAAGGAAGAACTCTTTCCTTTCTCTTGTGACCCTTTGGAGATTCAGCGACCTATAGACTGGGTGCCCATTCTTCTTGCAGAAGTCGTTATATTAACATTTTGGCTGCACTCACAGCCTCATTCAGTATCTGTCTGGTCTCGTCTCTGCTCCTCTGTCTCATCTAGGGAGATATGTCTCATTCAGACGGGTGTGAAATGTGCCATTAAAGATTTGAACACTCTCTCTTTCTCTCTTGCTGAAAGGTCTGAAATCCTCTCTGTGATTGTGAAACGATCCCGTCAGAGGTCATTTCAGGTGCTCTGTGTCTCCGCTGTGATGTGTTATCAAAGGCAGCACCGTTCAGCTCAGAGGCCACCCTCCTCTCAAACCATGTCCTGAATGTTTCATCAGCTCTGCCTCAACTAGATAGAAAGCTTTTAGAAAGAGCGCTTAGACTGATTATGATGTTGAAGTGTGCATTGTATTAAAGTAAACAGTCTGGTTTCAATTGTCAGGGATTTTTTAATAGTTTGCAGAAGTCTTTTGTTTAATTTTGCACAGAGGTTGGCAGGCGTCCTTCAGACTGAGCTGGCACCCAGCCCAAACTGAGGATCCACCTATCTGTTATTTCTTTCCATTTTCAGCCTTCAAAACCAGTCCCACATGAAAAAACATCCTCCAAACGGAAAGAAACAATCACCCAGGATGGAATATAATGATTGTAGATATTGATGCAACACTCCTAACAAGAAAGGTGTCAGAATGCTGATCAGTGAAGCAGCTTTTCAACTTTGTTTTGTCTGTAAAAAAAGATTTACGTCAGTCACTATTAATTTTAGTGTGAGTCAATGATTTGGGCTGATCGTCTCCTAAAACGAATCTACAACTCAGAAGTCTATGTTTTGATATCTGAATCCAATTGGAGCAGAATCCTGAGTTCATAAAGCTTCATCCCTTTTAACCACTCTGTGCTGTCTCTCTTCCCTTCAGTTAGTCAAACTAAGGTGATCATTTTGCATATTAGGAACATCACGTTTGCTGATTCGTTTTTGCAGAAGTTTGGTTTGCAGCTGAGAAATGATCAACAGCCAATTTAATTTGTTAATATCTTGTGACCTTTGATGAGTTTCTCTCTCTATGCAAGCTCCTCTACTTCAGTTTTTCTTCCATCCAGATGATCTGTTCAGCTGATTAAATTATGCCGATTATTTATTCCCTTTACACTCCATTAAGTCATGAAATAATTATCATGTAACTTGGTAGATTTAAAAAATGCCAGTTCAAATAATTTAATCATCACTGGCCCGAGGCCGGAAAATTTTCTTTGGATTCTGCTTCATAAGAAGGAATGAGGAGCTTCTCCTACATTTACTGTCTTTTACTGAGACGTTCTGACTTTAGAGAAGAGTTAACATTGGAAACTGTGCAGTTTCTTCTTTCCTTTTGCTTAGGAAATGTTGAGCTCCACACTGTTGGCTGCTCAACGGTCCACCAGGGATGAAACCTCATTTTTGTGAGCTGCATCATTATTATTTTACACTGGACTAGAGAATGTGGCATTACAACTTAATCTTCTCCTGTGAGATTTTTTTTTATCAGAACATCAACATTTTTTTGGAAGAAATGGAGTTTCATCCCACAGAGACTTGTGAAATCTACGGCAATGATCATCGAGACTAATCCAACGCACGACTTAGACATTTAATGTTGGTTTTGCCTTTAATTTGCCAACAATCTGTAGAGATATTCCCAAACTAATGACCTAAAAGGTTAGTAATGGATTATTATTTATATATATAAGCCATAATAAGTGATTAATTTGCCATTACCTAATCCATTAGTCACAATTTATACGACCCATTAAAAAGCATGCCTCCTTTAAAAGTGTGACCGATAATGGAAACAGGATGACGTGAGCGTGCTCAGTGCAGAGCAGCAGGTAGACAGCGCTGATGTGAGGCTGCATGTCGCTGCTCAATAACCTGGGAGGCCTCCAGAGCTCGCCATCTGGATCACACACAAACACTAACACACATGAAGATTGAAATTGTGCAAACAGCTGCGCCCTTTTTCTAAGGCAGCAAAATCCATAGAAATCCATAAAATCAGAGTGATTTTGAAGCGTTTTCCAACAAACACGGTCCATTTCCTGGTTGTCTGACCAGCAATAAGCGGTTTTCTCTGCCTCTCTAAGTGGTTTTGGAGACAAAAAATAAAAGCTCCATGTGGTTCTTGGAGGTATATTGATCCAAACCATTGCCCTCCAGAATCACATGAGAAAGCTGCATGCGTTATAGTAAGAGTTACAGAACACAAGAGCTCTGGTTTCCTTTTGTTTGCTGCTTGATAACACACCCTGATAAAAAGCATCTGACTGTCAGATATTATACGCTTGGTGTCTTGTCTAGTATTCAATTTGACACCTTCAGGAAGATGTCAAGTGGAAGCGGTGCGTGCTGCTTATCACCATCACATTGTGTAAGGGAGAGATACACAGAGACGATATCACGCTGCGTCTGCAGAGGAGAGAGGAGAGATAATGAGAAGTGATGCAGGGAGTGTTTGAAAGCTGAAGTCTTTATAATGACACACTGCTTGCGTTATTCCTGCACATATAATAATCCAATAGGAAGCCTTGTGTGCTCTTAAAAAAAACTTCTTCAATTAGAAATCAATATACAGTATATTCCATAATAACCTGTTACAGTCTATATTTCCCCTGAAAAAACCCCACATTTTTAATAGTATGCCTTCTCACAACGCTGCACTCCCCCTGCTGGCTTCCCTGAAATCGTCTCACCTCTGTAACGCCTCTGTTAGGCTACTACCTCCGAAGACAGTACAGAGGGGGTATCACATCGTCCCCCCATTACGCCTCCGTGAGATTCAGATTGAAGGAGAAACGTCACAGGGGCGTAAATATCGCAGCTTCAAAAGGCAGTCTGAATAGTGCTACAAAGAAATCCCTTTAAAAAAATCGTATGTGAAATAATTTTGTCATCTGCAAAATGTTCAACTTTTGAGAAACTATAGTCAATATTATTATGAAGGCAGTGAAAGTGTGAAATAAGCTTTAAGAAACAACATCAATCTATAAAGAAAGATTTGCTTTGTGATGGAGTATATGCACAAAACGGCAGCTATTGGACCTTGTGATTAGTTTGCAGTTTCCAAATTCTGGAGTCTAGTTTTCATGTCATTGCACTTTTGTTTAATATGTCAAACCTTCAAATTGATATGTGGAATATCTCCTAATCACATGTGCTTATCATGCAAATTAAGTATTTTTGATGATGCCTTTTCACATTTAAAATTTGAAAATCAAGCCTCAAAAACAGCAAAAATCTGTGATCTAATTCCTGATTAGAAGCGCTATAAATGTAGTACTTTTCCTCCTGACACTTGGCATTAAATACATAAATAAATGGGGAATTTTCTGGTCGTAAATTGGTTGTCGGTCATCTCTAATTTTGAACATTTCCAGTTGCAGCCTTCTGGATTTAAAACAGAGCAGCCTATGACATCCAGTCAGTCATTATCCTCTCACACATATAGTGAAGGACAGGACGAGACTGAGAGGCTTTACAGTGATGTAACACACTCACACATGAAGATGCTATTAGCAGGACAGAAGAGAGAAATTCTGAGTGACTTCTCCACCCGCAGGTGTGTTTTTAAATGAAACCCTCTGCCCTCTTCTCTTTTTTTTCTCCGCTCAGTAAAGTGCTCCCAGTGGCCTCCTGCTCTAAAGAAGCTGCCTTTTAAAGAAACTCTTTTCTTTTTGCTCTTGGAGGTCTCTTTGGGTGAATGGGGACTTAACACTGGGTCAAAATACACTCTACTACAGTAACACACTAAAAGGAACTAGGCTTCCTAACCACAGTGAATCAGCCAAATTAAAAGCCAGCCAAGTCAGCAAAGCTCACAGATCTCAACTAGAGTCTATATCGGAGTCCTAGGATTAAGAAAGTGGATCACCTGCTATAGATGACGAGGATTTTAAAGGGACAGTGACATGTTTGCGACCTCGATAGGCCTTTGAGACTTCGAAATAACATAAAATTGAATTATTTGAATTTGATTAAAGCCACATTCCCAAAGAAATATTGAGGAAACTAATCACTTAGAGAGAAATTACAAGTATATTTTGAGCTTATGTGCACCTCCACTGATTAGTTAAGTAAAAAACAAATGACATTTCAAACATAGAGATAAAGAAATAATGCAAAAAATAAACAAAAACAATACATTTTATGATTAGTGAACCACCCGAGTGATCAGGGATCTAAAATAGAGATGTCAACCTGAGGATGAAACTAAACACAACACAGGAGAGGTGATGTAAAGGTGTCACAGAGAGTGAGGTTTTTAATGAGGTATGTGGTCCAGTGGAGAGGTGAGATTGAACATTGTGTCCAGAGTGGCTAAAATAACTGCAAGAGGTCATATCTGCTTGTCTGCTGCCCACAAATCTGCTGCAGCAAGAGGAGAAATGTGACAGTAATGTGCACCAACAACTGTTAGCTCACTGTGTACAGCAGTCAGATCTGCTAGCTGCTGCAGCTCTGTGCTAGCTGCTGCAGCTCTGTGCTAGCTGTCTCCAATAAGAATCAAAATGATACATTTTCCACCAAACTTGTCAAATGTATGACTTTCCCTCAGCACTTTACAAAGTTATAAAAAGAAATGATCGACCAATAGATGAAAAAAGGTCGAACAATGCACATACACAACATGCTAAATGCAATCAAGTAGGCCTATAGATAAACAAGACTACAAGTCTACAGTCATTCTAGATTTGCACTGCCCTACTTTAGGCTAAATGCTAAGCTCTCCATGCTTACTATCTCTAAATGACAATGCAAACATGCAAGTGTTACCAATGTAGAACAGAGTTCTGTTGATTATGTTTAGCATCTTAGTTAAGCAGGTTAGCTCGCTAGCATATGCTAGTTAGGGTTTTAGACTCAAAATTTAAACTTGTAGCTTAAATTTAGTTGTGGTTTTGTGATCAGTGAAGGCGTTACAAGTTAGAATTTGTACATCCTGCATTTTTTTTTTTTTTACATAAAATATAAATGAAAATATTCCAGGTAACATATAAAAAAGACTTAGCATCCCAACACCATGCTAGCAGTTCTTTGAGGTAGGCTACTCAAGGAAAGTGGTTTGAGCTGCAAGCTAACATCAACAGGTTCAAGGTGACAATGCTAACATGTTAGCAGGTTTACCATCTTAATTTGGTTAGCTAGCATGCTTAATTGTGCTTATTGTTACTTATCAGGGGCTTGTCCTTAGCTAAAGTTTTCAAGACCTTTTTAAAGTAGTGCTTAATTAGAAGTTATCGCCTGAAGTAGGAGACGTGTGCTGTTGGTGTTGCCGAGGGAAAAGTCAGGGGTCAAGTCATTAAGATTTATTGTGGTTGCAATACATTTTAGAACAAACTTTCATTGAAATTATTTTAAAGGTTGTATACATATTTCAGAAAAGACCATAGTTGAGTTAGGGGAATAAAACGAAGCCCAAACAGAGAGAAGTTGAACATTTGTTGTGAAGGTCATTTTATTCTGAGATGTTTAATTCAGCTTGTTGATGAGTAGCATGTCGTCCGGAGGTGATGATGTGTTTGTCTCTAAAAATAAGCGAAGATGTGATGGACAGATGAGGCTGCAGGAGCGGCTCAGGCTTGTTTGAGGTACGGCACGATTGGCGTGTCTGATTGGGGAATCTCAAGGCATTTAAAGCCTTAAGTGTGACTGACAGTTTTGATTGCAGCGTAGTTAGGACGAGGAATGAGCAGACAGATCGAGATAATGTGAGACGGGGGAGAAGGAGAGGAGAAACTTAGTGCTGCAAAAATGAAACCAAGAGTCCCAAATCTTCATATTCATCTGATCCCCTTAAATGCACAGAAATGAACTGTCGTTTAAGGGGTGTTTTTTGAGATGGGAACATTTTCACGCACTAACAAAACATAATTTAATAGCTCCAAGGCCGTTGTGATTGAAGCATGAAAAGTCTGCCTGATATTTTTGACCGATATAAGGAAGTGGGACTATCTCAAATTTTATACACAAATGATTAAAGCTGCACTTATAAATATGTTCCTTTAAAATGATTGTGTCCAAATTGTAAAATGTTAAATGTGAAGCTGGTAGAAATGATTTATCCCCAAAATATGCAGTTCCCCTCAGCCATACAAAGTGCTTTAGCATCTTTCAGCATCTTGTTTTGGTATTACGAACTACAAATGTTTACTATCGATCTGGTAGTTGTCATCCACCAAAACTCAGGGTAACGTTGGAGTGAGATATTTGGCTATTTTTGTTCACATACGTATGCAGGTCATTTTCAGGAAGTTTTCAAGTGTTTTATGCATGTGTGAAAACCATAGGTGAAAACACCCAAAGTTATCAATTAGCCCGTGGGCATAGTTTAGCATTTAGCAGATAAGAGCTGAATATTTAGTAAGAGCTGGTGGAAACAGAGCTATAAAATGGATGGGAAATACCCTAAAACACAAAATTAATGTTAATGTTGCCTCATCTTACTGGGTGTGTAAAAAATGCAAAAGCATGATAGCATGGTTGCTACAGGTGATAATACGTTTACAGTTTTTCCCCCTAGTGGCGGAAAAAAAACGATGATCGCAACTTTAAACCACGACATGACTTTATCTGAACTCCACCAAAGTTTTTAGGGATGTTTTGATGATCTTGAGGAAAAGTTTTGTCTTTATTTTTTCTTTCTTATTTATCTTTAATCCATTCCTTTTTTACTGCCAAACTAGGGAGACTACTTGACATAATTCCTGAAAAAATCATGCAAATTTAAGCGACATGTGCCCACGTTTACTCCAAGCAATGTTGCAAAATAATGTAAATGCAAAAAGGTGTTACGAAAGTCATATCAAAGCTGTCATGTTAAATTAGTATCAATCCATGTTTGTCAAAGGCCCTCAAGACGTGATAAACAATGATGGCCACCCATGTCCATCACTCTGTCTGCTTTGATGCAGATTAAAAACTTGTCAGAAGTTTCCATTTTGAGAATAATGTGATTATACTGCACATATTCACTATCTGATTGTAAAGCCTCATTCAAAGCCAAATCACACTTTGATTACAGACTTCTGGACATCTGCTGGTGATCCCGCAGCCTGCGTCATTATCTCGTTATCAAAGGAACTATGCTAGATTATGTTCGTGTTGTTATGAGATGATAAGAGAAATTTCTCAACATAACATTCATGTAAAATTTAAGACACGCGCCTGTTTTCATAATATCTGGTTGTCTTTTTGTATTGTTGAGGCCAAAGAAAGAAACTTTTCTGTCTTGGAAATCTGCTGCCGTTCTCCAAAGCTGTGTTGCCCTTTAAATTGGTGGGACGATGGTGACAGGGTGTCCAGTTTCCAGACAGACAGACGAAGCTTGATGGGGAGATAACGAGGTCTCTCCAGGAGTCTCTGCAGGATGTGAATGTGCTGAAGTTATAGAGCTTAATAATACTCCTAATCAGGTGCTAGTTATGGAGCAGCAGGAGGGCTAACAGCTGGGGATTTAGATGGAAATGAGAGCTCTGAGTGGTACGAGGAGAGGAAGAAGGAATGATTGGCAACTTAGAGTTAGACGTCCCCGGTGTGTTGTCGAACAGCAACAGGAAAGACAAGATATTTATTCATCAGAGTGCATGTTTCAGAGATGCTGAGTGGGAGTACCAGTGATGCACACAGAAGCAGACGATGTTGTGTTTTCTGCAAAAAGAAAATGTTCACCACTCTGCTGTTGTATTATCCCGTTGTATTATGTGTCCCTGAGGGAGCGTCACTAAATAGCCCGCTCCCTTTATACACGAGGGATCAGTGACAAATCCCTCAGCAGGGGGAAAGTGATAATCTCAAGGAGCATAAGCTGGTCCCAGAGGAGGACAAAACACTCGTGCCTTAGTTTCCCTCGGCTGCCTCTAAAGTCTTATGGGAAGCTTCAGAATAACACAAACTAACTTTTTCTGCAGATTTATGGGTATTAGTCTGTTCTGCATCTCAAAGGCTTCCATAATGGTGGATTTTTATCACCCCAGAGTTGAAGAATACTTCCCATTTAACCACATTTAATGAAAACCCCACAACCCTGAATTACATCTTGATATATTAATATAAATGCACAGTATCTGTTTCTGTAAGACGTTGTTAAAATGTCATTTTGATTGAGTGGATGATTTTTAAATATTCATCTTTTCAATCATTCAGACAGTTTGGAACAATCTCCACTCAATCAATCACAGCTGGACTGTTTCCTGATTGAGTCCACGTGTAAGATAATTGCTCAGATCTTCCCAGTGATACCAGTTTGCAGAGTCTGAAAGGAAAAGCATCTATTATACATCGTCCTGTCTGAGCTGCAAAAAGCCACTAAGTGTTTTTTTTTTTACTGATTGATTACAGTGGTGCACAGAAGTATGTAACTAATTGGCTACTTTAGTTGTAAACTAATGCAGCTCTAAAAATGTAGGTCGACGCTTGTTTTAAATGTGTAGCGTTACTATCCGTGTAGAACCTTTCCCATCAGGTTTCAGTAGTGACGCATCAATCTCATATTTACCTGTAAACACTGCTTTTTGGCAGGACATGTTCTGTTTCTGCATGACTTTACACGTTTATTTGGCAGACTCAGGTTTACACCACAGCGGTTTACTCACAGAATGAATATCTAAGTGAGTTTAAAGCAATGAGAGAAGCAATGAGTGACTGATGAGGTTAGGACTGATGGACTGGTGGTTTAAAAAAAAAAAAAAGCTACAACCCCATTTCCTAAAAAGTTTGGACATTGCGTACAGACTGTGATGATTTGCAATGCTCCAAGTATTTTCAATAGTTGACGAGTCAGGAGTACAGGAAGGTCATTTTATGAGCCACAAACTCTTAAACTACGGAGCCATGCTGTTGTAATACGTCCAGAATGTGAACAAATGGCCCAGAGAACGGGGCGTCCTGGATTTCCAAACTGCAAGTCACATTTTGACTCGTTCCTGGATTTGGTTTGTACACTGTTTCCTCATTGCATCATAGAGTTTCAGCTCACATTTGTGAATGCAGCGATGAACTCATTCACATCTTCACAGACCTTATGAACCGTGAATGTTCCATCAGGGTTTTTTCAGCTTTTGTTGCCACTGTCCCAACTTTTGTCCAACCTTTCTGAAACATGTTGTTGGCATCAAATTCAAATTGGGTATTGTTTTTTTTCACAAATCCTTTAGAGACTCTGTTGTTAGAAATGTTGGTCTTGCCCCCCTGCCCTGCTGCCCTTCTACACAGTTATGAAGCAACTCCTCTTAACCTCCAACAACTTCTGCAACAGTTTCTCGTTCCGGAGTTAGAAACAAGACGGAGCTGTGAGGCTCTGCTCGCTGTGATGTGATGTGACAGGCTGAACCGAGACCCCGAAACAACCGTCTGCTAAATCGACCGGCGAATGACTTTGTTGCTTTTTGATCCCTCGGGCCTTTTCAATCTGAGTTCACAGTTTACAGACGAGATATTTTGAACACCACAGCCCGTTGTTATGACCTTGCACATTAAAAGCTGTCATTGTTATTGTTTCTCTGCAATGACCATTGGCCACTAAGGTCTGTGTGATTCTGTCTAATGACAGCTAAGGTTCCCGAGAAACTTTGTGGGCATGAGTTTGGTTGTATCGAGCTGGATATTGATCTGTGGTTGCATAGAGGGACTGAATGGGATGTCAAGGAGCTCAGTCTTTGAGAGGTTGAGTTGAACGTGACGTTCATTCATCCATTTAGAGTTAGAATTGTAGAATTGTACTCTAGTAGACATGAATGAATGCCTTTAATGAGTCCAGCCTCTCTTTTCAGAATTTCAATCCCTGAACATTTTCAGATATCTGCTTCTAATTTTCTGTGGCTCAAGATTGCAAATTAATCTCCGTCTTTCCCGGAATCAGATAAAAAAAAAAAAACTCAAACCTGCAGGAAAAAACCCCATCCTGTCCGACCTCTGAAGCTCTCCTTCCTCTTCATCCTCAGTATTTTTGTGAATCTTCTCGTTCCTAAGCTGCTCCTCTCTCCCCGGCTTTATAATTACATGTTGAAACCACTTCAATCCCCCCTAATTAGGACCTGAGGGCAAAGAGGGAAAGTGTATCTTAATACATTACATCTCCCTGCCCGAAGGCAACCAGAGGGTGATGTATTTTAAGATCCCAAAATAAATGGAGGTAACAAGACATCTTGTTTGCATTAGCATGTTTACAGTGCAGGAAGTGACAACATAGAGAACTCCATGTTATGTCATTCTACTACAAAAAGTCACGATTAAAAAAAAGTGTATTTTGCATAATATGTGACCTTTAACAACTTTTAAAAAGCCTCACTTGTGCTGTATGCTGAACAGAAAATATCACTCAAGTTGTCAAAAAACCCACAAAGTACTCCATTTAATCTGTTAAAGTATAGGTTTTGAAACTCCATGAATTATGTATTCCTTCAAAGTTATTCATTTTTTTGTCGATCATATTTCAGATTGCCAGCATCTCTGTGGGCTGGTCTCGGCTATTTTCATGTTGGCAGGAAAAATACTTTGCAAAACTCCCTGATTATTCAGTCTGGTGCCATCTCACAACAGAAACTCAAAAGAAAACACAGTTTGAATAGTGATAGATTATATCTTGGAAGTGCTTTGAAGACAGATTACAGCAGAAGATGCATACAAATAAATGTATTTTGTATTGAGAAATAGTTTGTTGTAAGTTACTGGGCAGCAAACAGCAGCTACATCATGCGTCTGTTTGATCCGATAGACTTTGTATCCGCGTCCTCTACAGCAGAGCCATGTTGATTTGTCTCACATGTAGCCAAAGGAGGAGGGTGGAGACTTTATAGATTTCCCATCGGGGGTTTATCTTCTTGATCAGTGGGTCGGGATGGAGGAGACAGCCTGTTTGATTTATCCTCCTCCTCCTGAGTTAGGCAGCAGGACAAGGACACAGTGACCCATTTGAAAACCTCAGAGTGTGTGTGTCCGTGCATTTGAGTGATGTTCATTTTGACGTGAGAGTGTTTGACTTAATGAGTGATGCCGCTGTCTGCTGGTCTGGAGGAGACTGAAGCACAGGTGCAGAACTCCACCATATATCAAGTTCTGTTATGACACCTGGCTGTCAGTGTTTAAAGAGTGAATGATGCACGGATGCTCCTTGAGTTATATAGAAGAAACTTCAGTGAAGGTTGCGCTTCATGACCCACTTTTAAAGTCTGAAACACGGCTAGATACTTTGTTTTGAGATGACACTAGAAAGACATAACTTTTTTTCAACTTAGCAAATGTTACATGAGAAAGTATGAAAGTGTCTTCATGGCGCTCTCCCTTCTCAGAGCTTGTGTTGGTATTTGTAGGTTTTGAGTAAGTCTCTCATGTTGTTTTTCCAAAGACAGATTCTCACTAAAAGATTCCACTTAATTTGTTTTCAAAGATTCATTTCGGCCTCTATCAAAAGGAAAGATGATTAGCGATAGGACATGCGGGGAAGACAGAGTGGGGGTGACATGCACCAAATGGGGGCACGTAGGGAATTGAACCAGCAACCAGTATGATGAGGACATTGTTTACGTACATGAGGCACCTGAGCGGCAACCTCTGGTATTGAAAATTAAAGATGCAGTTCCTTGACTGTCCACTTGAGGCTGGCTCCAAAAGCACTAGAAGTGACATGCACACCCATGTTCCAATGCCCATTTTGACAGCAGAAATAAACATGTATACAGCCTTGTACAAAAAATGATCTTGGTCGATGGTTCATGTCTTTATTGGCACACACTTTTGGGGGTTTAGAACTCATCCCTTTTTATTTTATGAAGGATACGAGTTTTGCATAATTAGGGGCGTGTTTGACTGCAGGCAGACGCGTTGTAGCTGTATGCCTGGAGGCTTAAAGTCTGCCTCAGCTAAACCTCTTCGCCTGTTGCAAGACTGCCTGAAAGTTATGTTGAGATACCATTTTTAATTTGGCAACCTCCAGCGTTAGGCTTCAAAACACCCCTCCGGTAAACCTATGGGTCACATCACCGGGACAACTTCCAGGTTTTATATTGTCTATGAGTTAAACCAGCGCCCCTTCCAATGCCACTTCCAACTATGATGTGCCATTCCTCTTTGTGATTTTCTTTTCTTTTTTACCACTCGTGTGGTGCTTACCAATCACTGATTCTCAGTTTGGTGCTCCCTATGTTTCCCTGGTGTCCAAATAAACAAAAACCTAGAAAAACTGCCCTGAAACCAAGTTTATGTTGTCACAAGTCCAGTTCTCCCGCTGGCTTCTCTCTGAGCTTGCCACCTAATTACACCGATCGTCCATCGAGGATTGTAACAGCGGCACTAAGCAGCAAATGAGGATGTGCTCCATGCTGTGTGTAACATGTTGGCAGGACGATTGAATCAAAGAATGCTTAGTGCAAACTGGGGGGGGCATAAGAGGAGGAATACAAATGAGGGAGGCACTTCTAGAGGACATCAAAAGGCTCTGAAAACTGGCTTAGTGGCAAACCACATGTTGCTATTTGATGCATGTAGCATATGAAGATGTGTGAGCTGAGGGAGTGTGGACGTACTTATGATTACAAAGAGGAGAAAGCAGAGGACCAGCACGGCTCCCTGCACGAGGAAGAACCTTGTTAAGCTCTGAGTGTATTCTCAGGTGTGTTAATGTGTGTTTTGTGGGTTAACGGTTGTCCTTTGTCTTTGTTGTGTTTACAGTTGCCATTTTTCAAAGGTCATGGATAAAATAAAATCCTGATTCAGAATGTGTGTAGAGAGGGAGGAGGACGGGACGTGTGTTGTTTCAGTGATGTGCGCGGCCACCTCAGCCACCCATTAATGCTCTTCCTTCCTCCCCTTCGAGCTTGCTGGTTGCCATGGAAACAGCTCTTGGTGCTCTCTACATTCTATCACTCTTTTTTTTCTCTCTTTGACTCTTCTCTCCGAAAAATGGTCAAGGTGAACTGTTTCAGGTGCAGTGGGGTGACAGGAGAAGGAAGGAATGCCCTCCAGGAGTAAATGCATCCCCTGGTGCTGTGTCTAATTTCCCAGGATTTTGTTGTGAATTTTCCTGAGAATATTCTGGCATTTTCCTTGTTATTTTTAATTTTATAATTTAATTTTTCAGGGAACTTTCAAAAGCTGTCCTGGGAATTTTTGGGAAATTTCTCAGGAATTTGTGGATATTGCACCACAGAAGCCTGACATTTTTTTTGGGATCTCTTGGGGAATTTTCTGAAAATTTCCTGAAGTTTTCTGTAAATGTATCTTCATTTTCAGGACATTTCAGAGACTTTTAGGGGTTTTGCAGGAGTTTTCAGGAATGTTCCTGAAGTTTTCTGACATTTTTACTGGAATTTTTTAAAAACTTTTCTGGTATAGAAACTTTTTGGCAGATTGACTTCTAATTACCCTCTTTGGGAGTCATTCATGGGACACTGAATGGCCCTCCTGTTCTTTTAGAAAACAAAAGCTGCTCCTGGTGATTGTCATTTGTGAAAGTGTGTTGCTCATTTGAGTGTACAAAAGCAAAAGCAGAAGAATCAGAAGAGGCTTATTGTGTCGCTTTCACACCACAGCACCAACGTGTTGGTGCAGCACTGGTGCTCATCGAAACAAATCCCTGGATCACTGTTGAGTAGGGAAAGCAGGCAACCCGTCTCCATGGTGATGCTGCATCTCTCTCATCCCATTTGATCGGATGCTCAGTGCAGGGTGCAACCTCCCACTCCCCAACATGTTTTGTACTCTGAAGAAATCAGAGGATGCCTTGATTAAAGCGTGTTTGAAAACTCTCAAGAAGAAGACCGTTCCAACTAGGACTGACTTCAAACGAGAAATTCAACAAAATCTTAGGCAGCGTCACTGTGTTTGGATGCAGCTTCTGAAACATTCTCCTGTGGGCTGTAAGACAGCAGGGGGCTGCACACATTACAGGAAGCATCTGAGGGAGGAAAACAATACTGCCCAGGAGGATCATTGTAGCAAGTTTTATGCAGATTAGGGCCAAAAAAAGAAGACTCTGTTTCTTCTGTGCCCAGAAGGTTTCACAAAGGGGCACAGGGTTCTGGAAATAATCCAAACATGCTGAGGCACTTGTGGGCTTCAAATGCATGTGGAATGGGTGCACGACGCTTAAATCTAAGTATTTTTTGACATATACTTTTTATGTAAACAACACTAAACATTAGAAATATTGTAAAGAACTGAACCCTATGAAAAGTTTCCTTAATCTTTCTTTAGTATATCATATTGTAAGGATGGGGGGGACGCAAATGTGGACCACAGGTATCTTAAAGTTATCCCAGATAACCACTAAAATTGCAAGCGATTAAATAGGAAGGGGGGGAAGAACAAAGTAGTTACAAGCCAAACAAATTGGCCCCCTTTTCTAAATAGCCCTGAGATAATGAGAAACAAAAACACCACTGCCGAGCAGCTGATAAGAAACTAGATTTAAGGGGGAACTCCCTACAGCTGAGACACAAAGGCCACCAGGCCGTGTTTACAAAGAAATTCCCAGCGCCACCAAACTACGTAGAGCTGCTGGAAACGGTCAGCAATCACAGAAGAAAGTCAAGTGGTGCTCATGCAGAATCACACACTACTAAAAGACACAAGAACCACAGAAAGAACCTCTCACTGTCTCTCTTTTTTTGAATTATTAGTAGAAGCATGTTAGTTCCAAAGCCAAATAATTCATGCTTTGAATTCATCAACTTCAGATAGTTTCTGTTTTGTTTATTGTTCAGCTTTTGTGAAAGCAAAAGAACCAGTTTTCAAAGATTCCCACCACTACAGGAGAGAGAAAAACTAAATGTCCTAAAGGTAAAAGGTTGCAGCCCTGAATGCTCGGACTTATTCTGCTCTGCAACTGTTTTTTTGTTTTTAAAATGAAAAGTTTCCACTGCCAACTTGGCTGAGTTTCTCCTGTCATGTTAGCTTTATTTACAGGCGTCTGTAACCTTGAACCGAGGACAAGTGTTTTTTTTCTTGCTAAATGATGAAGCACAAATAACCAGAATTACTCTTACACTTCCTTTTGGCCTCCACTCAGTCCAGACCACAGCTTTTTGTTTGTAACATCCCTCTCCTCAGAGATAATTAGATTGTAAATTTGATCTTCTTCAATCAATGTTGTTTTCTCAAGGGACCGTCCCAAACTAGCTTGTCTTTGAAAAAGCGTAAAATTTAGTTTTTTCAATTAAATGAAGATAGAATAACGGCCGATGCTGTGCAGTAGCAAGTAAAACAGAAGGTTGATTTTCATTTAGCTGGCGTGATGTGTGTGTGTGTGTCTGTTTAGTGCCTTTTGCAGTGTGGTTTCTCCGTCCATGTTTCTCTCTCTGATGCCGGAGCGTGCTCTGGCGTTGCATTTTTAAACAACCTCTTTCATGCCTGTAGTGTCTCTCAAGAGGTGCATTGGGATTCCAATCTTGTAACCCTTGTTTCTGCCGTCCCTCCAGTTTTCACTCCCTCTCCTTGCTCCACCTCTCCATTTCAATCCACACCTGAAAACGACACATGAACGTACTCACACACATTTTAGAACATTTATTGAAGGCTTTCCGATCCTTCCTCCAATCTCATAATACATATAGTCTTGAACTTGTTCCTCGTCTTTTTACTGTCATGATACTGTTGTCATCATCTCTCTTTACCTCCTCGACGAGCTAACGCCTGAAGCCGATCATGTTATTTTAAGCTGCATTAATCAGGCACCTCTCTTGCTCTTGCCCGTCCTCTCATCTCTCTTCTTTGTTTTTTCTTTCTCTCACTCTTGTCACTTCATCTTTACTCTTTACTTTATCTTCCTCAACCCCTCCTTCCCCTTCTCTTCCCCCCCCCCCCCATGGCGACAGCCCAAGTGGTGGTGTCAGTTGTTGAAGAGGTGGAGAGGGAATCGAAAAAGTGGGCATGCAAATGGTCTGTTGTTTCCGCCGCTTGAGTACAAGCATGCATACAGAGCAGCTCGGACTGACCTCGAGTCAGTGTCTAAATCACAGGCAGTTGTAAAAGCTGTGTGATGCAGAGTAGAGCAGTTGAGAACAGCTTCCACACTGTCTCTTGTTTCAGATTTCAGCACCACCCTACTTGGACAGCTCCTTTATGGGATTAAAACGTTAGCAGGGAAGTTTAGCGCGATACTTAATTGCATTAGGTTTTTGCAGCTTTAGCAGTTAAGATCCTGGACTGTTAATGCTCTACTTATTATCCTCCATACTTTATATTTATGCAAAGATAGCAAGTGCTGTCTATGAATCTGCATTCTCAATACTGGGCCATGCATTGATGAAATATTTAAAGTATTTTTCTTTGAGCAGAAGTTGGGTGTTTCAGGATTCTGTTTCTCAGAACCAGCTTTGTGTCTAAACTCAGACACTTTTTAGGTATGAATAAATGATTAAGTACCCCCCAATAGCATTTCTCTTACCGCCAGTGTTTAGAGGGATTGTTTGAAAAATTCACAACAAATAAATTGAACTATGAACAAACAGCTCTTCTGGAATCCAAAGACGAGATGTAGATACGTATGGTTTAAAGAACGTCTGGCTCTGTTTGTTAGATGTTGTTTTTATATTTGATATAATATTTAACTTAATAATTTCTGCTCAAAGGAAGCAGTGATTTTTGCTCATTATAGGGAAAAAGTGTCACTAAGACGTCCTAAATATTTACTGTATAAATACTGTATAAACTGTATTTACTGTAAAATACTGTGACATCACCCATTAGTTTCTGAAGATGCTTTATGAAGCTGAAACCTGATCCATGTTGGAAATGAATACTCGGTCTAACTTTTGATCAACCTAGAAACAAAGAGGTGGTGCGGAGAGGCCTCCTGACAATCAGCTACAACCAGTGGCGTAGTGGTGCCTGAAGAAGTGGTTACTCTTCATTTTTACCCCAAATGGGTTTTTTTTGTGGCCCGTCCAGCAGAGGATAAACGGCCACTGTTATAAACTGTGACATGTAGACTACTTCTGCTTACTAGGCAGAGTAGGAAAGGTCAACCCTTCACCATCCCAGGAAAAACATTTGCAGCATACTCCTGAATATTGCCAATCAACCAATGGTGTGAATTAGAAGAGATATCTAGAAATTGGTAAACCCTATGAAGACTCAAAAATAAGTGGGTATACTCTGTAGACCTGCGTACACCCTGCACTACACCACAGGCTACCACGCATCCACCTGTCAGTCAGTTCAGCCACGCCCCTAATTGTTCATCACTCTCCTTAGGCTTAATTAAATCAAAACAGATGAGGAGAAAATACCATTAATGTTTTCCAGATTGTACGTCAGGATACATTTGTAATATTAAAAGTCTATGCATCATGCAACATGTGAAAGCTAAAAGCTGGACGTGCAGAGACTTCAGAGCAGCTCATTAATCTGCTCCACGAGCGGCCGATGCACAGAAAAACCCTGTGAATCATTGGACCTCATATAAGAGGTGTTAATGAGGAGGGGAGGGGGGATTCATGTTGCAAATCATGCTGCCTTTCCTCTCTGCTTTATCTCTCAGCACACACATTCTCACTTAGCCCCCTGTAGAGCACAAGCGATGAGGTCAGGGTGGAGGAGAAGGTGCCAGTTTCTGCCCCAATTAACTCCCATTAATATCATTTGACCACCTTGATGCTGCTGCAAAGTGAATACAGGATGAGATCTCAAGCCAACCATCACACACAAACCTGCAAATAATGAACACACACCCCAATAACCATGACGTCTAGGGCAGAAAATAGACATTTATGACTGGGTCTGTTTAATGCACCATAGTGTGTGTGTGTGTGTGTGTGTGTGTGTGTGTGTGTGTGTGTGTGTGTGTGTGTGTGTGTGTGTGTGTGTGTGTTTAATAGCATGCAGTGATTGGACACAGAGGTCTAGATTATTACACCTCCTCGTCTGATTGTCCGCGTGTCGCTGCCAACAGCTGTCAGCTGGGAGGCCTTCAAGGAAGGTTAAAGAGTGTGAGTGTGTGTGTGTGTGTGTGTGTGTGTGTGTGTGTTTGTTTGATAGATGAATCAAGGACACTCAGTCATTGAAGGGATGTCTGAAAAACTTTGTAATGGGACCTCTATTTGGAAAGATAATCTCCCTCTATGTATCAATCAAAAATAAGATTGTACAAGTACGATAAGTATGCTGTGAAGCTTCAATGTTTGCGGTTACAAACATTATCGTGTCATGGCAACCCGTGTGCGCATCAACTCTAGGGAGGAGGGGGCGGGGGGAGACAGCTCTCTCTTGATGTGTTGAGTTTGGACTGCGGTACCCATTTTTAAATGCTATTTGTCAGAGTTACATGTTGCTCCTTTAAGAATCCTTGAGCCGCCCGTGAATTGTGCGCCATTTTTTTCAGTTGTCCTGAGATGACTCGAAGTGTCGCAACCCAGATCAGTCGTCTGTTTTCTGCCTGTGCGTCTGAATGTTTCAAGCTGTACGAGTTCACTCAAACATCGCTCATTTGAAGTCTGGAAATGAGCTGACAGAAGGTCTCGTCTGAGGGTTTCATAATGTCTTTCATTATTTATGGCTGGGATTGTGTGCAGGCTGCTGGGATGTTGAGGAGAGGATGGTTTATTTTATCTGGAGAAGAAAAGAAGACTGACCCTTTTCTGTCTCGCATGTTGCACTGTAGCTGCGTGTCATTTGTTGGAATTGTTTGCAGAGACACAACACATGTAGTCACACATTTCTGTGTGAGTCTAACAAACAAAGCAATTTCCCCGGAGATAAAGATTTCCCTCAGCTGACTTCAGAGCCATTAGGACGCAGTTTAGAGGATGGAAATGTTTTATGAGGTTCTTCTTTTCTTATAGAGCAACAAGTCTGCTAAAGCTGAAAGACAAGATTCATTCAATTTTGGGAAAAAGGGAAAACTTGTGCGGAAAAGAACACACTTGACAAAGGTTAAGAGGGACTGAAACGTTGTGATTTTTTAATCAATTGGTGATGCCGAGCAAGAGTAGTGTGCAGGATGTTTTCTTTTCAATGGGCATCCACTTCCTTCTCTTTGAAAAGCACACTATTTAGCTTTAGGTAGTCTGATAATATCCTGAACTACCTCAGCACAGAAATGGACATCAAACAGCATTCAGATGAGAGTAAGAAACACAAACGTGGTGTCTCTGTGATCTACCATGTTTCTCCTCCACTCAAGCTCTGTGGGATATTTAAGATTTGCTGCCGAGACAACGTGCAGCTCGACTCGTTCTATTAATATTACAACTGAGAGAGCGCTGCAGGAGCAGGTTGTTTACACAGGAGAGAAGTGTGTGCACTGTACCGAATCCTCTAATATGCATAGAGAGAAACTCAAAGCTGATATGCTGTGGAAGAAATGCTCAGTTTAGAGAATGCTCTCAAGAGTCAGAAATTAAAACATCCTTCTGTGAGACATTTCAATCAGCTGCGTTTTTATTTTTAGAAGAGGGTATAAATCAGTGTTTAAAGGACTGTTAGAGCTTTACAGACGCCTAAAAAATAATAACAGAAGAACTAAACAGGCCTCTGAATGTATCAGATAAACTGGTGACAGGCAGGTTTCTGCTAACTGCTCTCTGTCTATGTGGACGAGCAGAGGCGCCTGAATGAACAACTTTGTAAATTAAACGGTCGTTGTAGATGAATGCCGAGAAAATGTTCACGTCAAGGACATCGTTTATGACTTTGCGTGCTCATGACAGCCGTAACACTGCGTTTTTGTGTTTTCATGTGGACAAAGATGTTTTTGAGAACTTAACGTGTGTGGACAGGATTCTTTTTTTAAACGGAGCAGGACAACCTCTGTTTTAAAAAACACCCGTCTACATGTGGACTTGGGTTAATTTGTCCAGGAGACCTAGAAAACACTATCCAGCACTCCCAAGTTACACTCTGAGGTACTGGCAATGGAAAACAAATACACAGAAAGTTCTTTGTTTGTGTTTATACACACACAGACAACGAGGAAAAAGCAGAAAAGAGAAAAAGTGCCCCCTTCCAGACGCCCTTTGTAGTAACAAAGACCGCAGTATTAAGATGTGTTAAGATTTGTAGGCATTGCAGCATGGGAGTTAATTCTCTGGAAATCGAAGTGAGAAATGATCAGATGGGCATGTTTATTCTTGTCACCGGCATGACGTATCAGGACACTTCATCACATCGGTGCAGAATTTCTTCATTCTCAGCTTCAAGAAGGTTTAAAAAAAACATCTTTTCCACACGATGTGACACCTTCATGTATCTTCTCTATCTGCTTGTTCCCACCTGTCATTGAATCTTTATAATATTGAAATATTATACTCCAGATTTTACTCAAATACAGCCACATAACCTTTACATTTTCTGGTTAATGTTCTAGATACATCGGGGATTCTTTTATTTTTTAATTAGCTGCAATACCCGGTTTCACATGTGTCGTATTTTTGAGATCCAACTAGATCTAAAATAATGTTCTGTGGATTTGGTCCAGTTTTCTGGCGGCACAGCACGAGTTTATAATAATTGCCTCAGCAGGAGCGATATTACAAAAAGTCTGCAAGGTGGCAAAATAAAATTGGGTGACAGCATGTAGGTCCAGCTCCAAAATAATGAACACAACATATCCTATAACTCTGACTGCCTGGTGAAAGCCTCCACTGTTTTTAACCTCTCGTATGGCACTGGAGACATCGTGTCAAAAAGCTGTCAGACGTAACATGTAACAGTTACCTTAAAAGAAACCTAAACCCTCGAGTCAAATGTGTACTTAGCTTCTAAAAACACCCACGTTCTCATACAGCTCAAAATGCCACTGACAAAAAAGGCATGCAAACACGTAACCTGCGAGATCAGACTTTTGGCTTCACTTTCAACGACGATAAACGCACAGCTCAGAGCTGTTAGTCATCTGATAGCCTCAGCTGACTGTGTGTGAGTGACTACATGTGAAATCAAATCCACGCTGCCAGCTGAAGAGATGTGAGATGACTCTGCGCTCTAACAGCTCAGTCCGTCATTGTGCAGCAGAAGGCTAATGAATTCAGCAGACTCACCACATGGTGCTGTGAAACATATTCTCCATCTCTCTCTGTCTCCCTTTTTCACCTCTCTGTCGGGTTTCTGCACTGCCTTCACGCCCTCACTCCCTTTCTCTGCACTCTCTGATTTGCAGACTTTTACTCCCATTGAACAGCGGTTTCCAACCTTGTCAAACAAACTCAGATTCATAAATCCCCAAACATTTAGCTTCACAACCGTTTAGTCATTACTTCAGACTAACTATTTAGACCTAAAGCTAGCTATTTCATCTATCTTTGAAAACTTTTAGTTACTTATTCCACTGAAATTACTTTAAGCTATCTACTGTAACAGTTCTCCATGACTGTTTTTAGCTTACTGTTTTAGCTCTTTATTCTTTACCTTGAGCTTACTGTGTATAACATCACTTTAAGCTCTTCTTCTGACGTTCCTCTAAGTAACTATTTTATTGAGTGACTTTTAGCTAACCAAATGAACACTTTAAACATCAAGTAAAGCTAAAACTAGTCTTTCCTTTTCGCTAAACATAAACCATAATAACTTTTAGCTAGCTGTATCAAGTGTACAAGCCTCTTTCTAGCTAACTATTACATTTTGCTTTGTTAATGATTTATGCTAACTATAGCCTATTTCATCCCTTTATTTAGTAACGCTAAGCTAACCATATAACCAATTAATTCATCACTTTAAGCTAACTATTTTCACTGTTTTTCTTTACGTTAAGCTAACTTTCTGAAGTTAACTGCTAATTGCTTTTTGCTTTACCAATTTACTTCTTGCCAACTATTAATCGTATTATCTTCACTCTTTGCTAAATATTTTAACTAGGGCTGTTAGCATTAACTAGTTATTCGTAATTAATCAGGGTCTGAAATTAATGCATTTGATTTTTCAGTTCAGTTGACGAGTCAAAAGTAATATCCACCTGTCATGTTTACAGCTTACATCCCTTACAGCTACATCAACTGTTGACCCTTCCTACTTACTAGCTATTACAACCAATCATTTCTGATCTCCATTCATATCCTTTCAGTAACTTGAGAGTAAATTACTTTTACATCAGCCTACATTATCAAGTATTTATCCATCAACCTTACAGTTTTGTCATTTCTCTAATAGCTAACTGTTGTTACCATTGACATCTTTAGCTGACTAAACAGTTTCAGCTACTTTCAGTTTTTATGTATTTCAACCATTTCAACCTTTAGCTACTCTGTCTTTTGATGACTGACTGATTTGCATTTTCTTTGTAATCTTAATTTGACAAAGATTTGGTATGACTTTATTTGAACCTCAAATGTATTTGTTGTTTTGTGAAGTCCTCCCTTGGTAGCCAGTGAAGTCCTGAAGCTCTGACCCACCTCTGCGTCTCTCTCTCTGTTCCAGGAACATGTCTGATCCTGGGCTGCATGATCTACCCGGACGGCTGGGACAGTGACGAGGTGAAACGGATGTGTGGCGAGCAGACGGACAAGTACACGCTCGGGGCCTGCTCGGTGCGCTGGGCCTACATCCTCGCCATCATGGGAATCATGGACGCCCTCATCCTGTCCTTCCTTGCCTTCGTCCTGGGAAACCGTCAGGACAGCCTGATGTCTGAGGAGCTGCTGGGAGACAGTAAGACGATAATGGCTCAGGGAGACATGTAACACAGCAGGTTGCACTTTCCAGGAACAATGCAGTTAGTCAGTGAGAGATAATTCTGGACTAAGATCGAAGGCGAATTTCAGGGTGAATGCTTGGTCTCTTACTTTGAATAAAAAGGAAACCTGACAGAGCAGCATAGAATCATATTTTAGACAACATTGTATAACAATCTTTGCAGGAGTAGTTTGTTTAAGGCATGTTTTTTGGTTGCCAAAGATCACATGACATAAATCCAATTAGCCAACCAAAATCGTTTGTCATTTCCATCTCAGAAGAAAATCTTAAGACCATGTCTGGATCCAATATCCTGACGTCCACATACTTTCCTCCATGTTGCTGAACAAAGGTTGAAACCAACTCTGTTTTCCCGTGATGAAGAGTCATTCCTAGGTTAGTTGTTTTTGTAGAGATCATCCTTGGATACAAATGTTGGTTTTCCTGTGAAACCAAGTTCAAGTCTGGAGATCTCAACTGAAATTAAGTCGTTATTATGGGAAATACAGCGATGCTATCCTGGGATTACGAGATACATAAGTCGAGATATCTAGAAAAATATGGAAATGTACTTGTTATCGTGGGAAACAACCAGGGTAAAGTCATGTGTGGATGCATGTCCTCTTAGGGCTTCCGTATGTTTCTACTGTTTTCCCTTATTTCCTTCAGATTGCTCCAGTCTACGAATGAGAATTAGAGACACATGGACGTAGAGATTACAAGAAAACTAATTAAATGTACTCTTAATCACTGGAAATCAGAGATAGATGCATGTCTTATTTTTCTTTTCTCAAATCCTGGTTTGGTCTTGAGGAAATACGTGCAGTTAATCGACCTCAGGCCTCTAATAAATCACTCAGAGGTATTTTTTGGTTTAACCCCCCCACTGCTTTGCCTTAATGGGATATAAGCCAAAAAGATTGAAAACTTCTGCAGCAACTGGTTGATCAACTCAATCGATCAGCTGTCAGTTAAGATGAAATCCTACACAAGTCATAAAACATCCTCCAATAGATTTTCCACCAATTAGAAACTAAAACACCAAAAGACAAGTATCAAATGTTTGACTTCTCAGAGACAGTTTGGTGTGAAATCAAGGTTACTTTCAAGACAAAACAAAGCAAGTGCCAATAAACTAATTAAAAAATGAACGAATGCTGGCCTGGATGTCTGCTCTGTGTATTCAGCCAGTTCAGCCAAGATTTAATTCCACTTTTGGCACGTGGAGTCCATTAATTAAGTTTTTAAAGTTACGAGTCTCGAGTCTAAGCAAAGTCAAAGTTAAAAAAGTGAATAAAATCGGCCTGTATCAATAAGATTTTATGTTTAATTAGCCTTTCTATTAAAACTCAAAGCAACAATTAGACCAAATCCAATTTTTTTCAGCCATACCACACATCTCCCAGCAGCTGGAAATTATAAAAGAAAAAAATAACCCTTATCTCCTTTTTGCATAATTTCCCATGCTTGACTAAATCATCTGCATACCTTTGAAGGATGTTTTACGCCACCTGCTCGGCTGCTTTCGCTTGCTTCTGTTATAACTGAGATTTTTCTCTCTTGATTGGGCGAGATGACAAGCGCACTCGGACACCGGAGAAAATGATTTAAACAGCAAGGAAGAAGAAGAGAATACAAATGAAGGAGGATGAAGATCAAAAGGAGAGAAAGACGGGTGACTGGGGGGAAGAATGCACCAATAGCAAGGGTTAATTGAAGCCCGGGGATGCTGGACGGAGTCATGAATTACTAATGGCTGTTTACACAGCTTGCTGCCAGCCTGTCTAAATTAATCACAGACACCCTATCAGCCGGGACACAGTCCCTGTTAGAAGCAAAAAAAAAAATTGCTAGGAGGAAGAAGCCATTATCAAACAAGAGACCAGAGAGGAAGGACGAGACAGAGAGGGATAATGAGCCGAGGAAGAGGATGAGGGAGCAGCAGAGGCAGATGTACAAGAAATATGAGACTGGAATTGAAAATAGGGAGATTCATCAAACAGCAGATGACGTTTGGATGGGATGTTTTCCTCTCGTGTCACTCAGGAGGATGGATAGTGACACCTGTCCAAGTTAGGAACATACGGGGAGGGATGTAGTTTGAATTCATGCTGCTGTTTAGTTCCTTAAGAGCCGAAGTTTGATGTAATACTGCCACCTGCTGGTCAACAAATATCAGTCATTGTATCTTCTCTATACTGAGCAGGTTTCTCCCTCTTTTCTCTTCACAGAGGCCGGCAATAATGCCATATAAGGTTTGGTGTTTGTAAAGCTGTCACACACAGGTAAGGATTATATTTGAGATGAGCATGAATCTTTACAGTCAGAACTTCACCTGTGAAGTAATAATCATGGAATTTATTGTCTTTAAAGCCCCTGTGGGGAGTTTTCCACTGGTTTTGAAACAGACTGAAATGAATAGTGATGCATTTTTATAACCTTCAAAGGAGAACAAGACCATCATGAAGAAGACTACGACGAAAGCATAAAAGTTAAGACTTAAACAGCTGCAAAGGGGAAGGTATCAGATGAGAAGATGTATAGAATAGCACGCTGAAACATTAAAGACTCACAGGGAGTGGTACGTTTGACATTTAAAAATGAAGCAGGAGGATTTATTTTTTAGATTTTTAGATCTACAAAGAGATAAGACGTACCGCTTTGTCCATAGGGGGCGCCACAATTGACACAATCCAAAAGTTCGTAACCGGAGCTTTAAAATCTTTCATTATACTACTACTGATTATTTGGAGGATATCTATGCAAGCTACACCGGGGCTAGGGGGCGCTATAGCCCCATCACAAATCTGTCTAGCCCCGGTTAAGCCCCCTCATGTATGTCTGCTTTTATGTGAAAGAAAGAGAGAGCTTAAAAAGAAACCATGAACTCATGAAAATCAACTATTCATAGCACCCCAACATATTAGTCAAGCTCCCCCTCAGCACCGGGAGAAAAACACTCCTGGCGCCGTCCCTGCATCTATTCGCTTATTATTATTTCATAACACATTGACGTTTTTTTTAACATGTTTTATGTAAATTAATGGGTGGAACCTTTGATCTTTAGCCAATAAGATTTAAAGTAGATAAAATGTTGGACTCTTGTACTTCTTTGATAGTTTCAGGCAATTTTTGTCTAACAATGTGTTGATATGGAAGAATCCAGAATAAAGCCGGACATGTTTGCAATCGTTTGAAAGTTTTGAATCGTCATTTTAAAGTTGACTTTGTCTGCACAACGTGAGTTTCTAATCGCCGACCCTGCAGAGCTTCATGCGGCTAATTTTTCTGCAACCAAACGCTCCTTAAGTAACTTTGTTTTGATCATTTAAAAAACTGCATTAATCACAATAATGATATTCATAATCAAGACATCATCATCATGTAATAACTTCATTATTTAAATGTTTCACCAGTGACTGATTTTTTAACATAATCAGTAAATATTCAAACTTGATATCAATAATAAACTCTTATAATTATCATCACTTAGATTGTTGTCTATCGCATCAAACTGTGTTTTTAATTTGAATATGTTTGTATTGTTTTGTGCATCTTGTTTGATTAGCTAATTCTGTGTTTATGAAGTTGATTGGATTTGTACATCTGTTTATGAACTGGTTTGATTAAAGCTCCTGTGAGGAACTTTTAGTTCATGTCGATTGTGGCGCCCCCTGTGGACAAAGCAGAACATCCCACCTCTTCTCGGATATTGTCCTGTACATGTGAAAGTAGTCTCCCGTTGCTTTTAAACAGTCAAATGTATCGCTCACTTTTAACATTTGCTTTGAAAATGTAAATAACCGATTTCTGCAGCATGCAGTTGATCCTTTTGTCTGACTCCTACCCCCCCATCAGTGATTTGGACGTTCAGAACAGCTCTGTAGAATAATAAGTCTTATCGCTGATTGTCTTATTTTGCTTTTGTAGCTCATTAAGAGGCAACAGTATTAATTTGAGCCTGTTTTATAACCAGCTATAAACTCCTCACAGGACCTTTAATTAGATGTTTTGCAAACTAAAGGAAATCAGATCTATATAACATAACAATTCCTGCAGTTTATAACATTTCTCTTTTTGTCTATAGGTCTTACTGCCAAGATGTGATGTTACTTGAGGATCCAGCTTCCCTGTCCCAGTTCAACATGTGGCTGTGATGCAGAGCTTATGTGGGGAAAGAACAGAACAGAGAAAAAAAAGGGGATGAGGCAGCTACAAAACCTTTATAGAGACAAGGATGCCTCCTTGACATAGTCTCTGAAAACTCCCGATGTAAAATAGCCATCTTGTTCATCTCAAACTGCTTATTCCTGCAGGAAAAACTCTAAAAAAAAAAGACTGGCCAGAGTTTACCTTCGTTTTGGTACAGTATGTCACTGCATCATCTTACCCCGAGCTGTCCAAGCAGCGATGTTGTTCTTGTGGGTGTGAGGAAGCCTGATCAAGTGCCCAGGATCTGCTGGAAAAAAAATCAAATTAGAGAGACTCCTAATGTTGTAATTCAGCTCCGGGACATTCGTTGGACAAAGAGCGCTGAGTGACGGCCGCTCAAATCGAATTAAATCAACACAAATTACCCAGACTTTGACCGATACAAATAAGGACTTAACAGACTCGAGGTCAAAGCTGTCAGAACTTCTTTTGCATCAAGTTAACAAACTCCATGAAAAGGACTCTCTGACCTTTGCTTTCAAGGAGAGTGTGGAGAGCAAAGTGAGGACTGGAGAAAAATAAAAAACTGGACAAACAAACACTTTTGTTATGATTAAATGTTTGATGTAATGGAATCAAAAGTAGTACCTTGAAGTGTGGATAGTGAAGACTCTGACAAAAAACAACAATTGTATCAAGTCTATAATTTGTGTTTGGCAATGTCGATCATGTCGCTGTGGTTTGTCTTGACTTTGAAACGTACATTTTGAAATGTCAAGCTGTGTGTCCTTTATTATTGTGAGCCATATAGTATCTTGTATTCTAACAGTATTATGGAGCACTAAGAAAAAACTCAAGTGGACATGATGTGAGGATGGATATGTTGGACTCTTTGTTGTAATCTTTTTTGTCCTGTCTCAAAGTTTAAAGAGTGAGTAAACACACGAGGAGTGTCTATCTCATATTAAACTGTTATTTTGACTTTGATGAAATAAAAGGTCAAACATTTTAAATACATGAGGCTGACAGTAATTGTTTATTTTTTATGGCAGAGGGTAAGCAGAATTAGGACATTAGTACAACTTATATCAGTGCTAGTAGTTGAGCTTTATGAAAACACAATTACCACGGACCTGTTGAAAATGTGCATAAAAAAACGATGACCGCGGGCCTGTTGAAAATGTTCATAAAAAAATGATGATCGATGCTGATTTTTTTCGGCGATCTCCCGCGAACCCGATCTGACTCCCAGTCTCCACCCGGAGGAGAGCAGGCGGGGAGCGAGAGGTCGCGCGATCTCCCGCGAACCCGATCTGACTCCCAGTCTCCACCCGGAGGAGAGCAGGCGGGGAGCGAGAGGTCGCGCGATCTCCCGCGAACCCGATCTGACTCCCAGTCTCCACCCGGAGGAGAGCAGGCGGGGAGCGAGAGGTCGCGCGATCTCCCGCGAACCCGATCTGACTCCCAGTCTCCACCCGGAGGAGAGCAGGCGGGGAGCGAGAGGTCGCGCGATCTCCCGCGAACCCGATCTGACTCCCAGTCTCCACCCGGAGGAGAGCAGGCGGGGAGCGAGAGGTCGCGCGATCTCCCGCGAACCCGATCTGACTCCCAGTCTCCACCCGGAGGAGAGCAGGCGGGGAGCGAGAGGTCGCGCGATCTCCCGCGAACCCGATCTGACTCCCAGTCTCCACCCGGAGGAGAGCAGGCGGGGAGCGAGAGGTCGCGCGATCTCCCGCGAACCCGATCTGACTCCCAGTCTCCACCCGGAGGAGAGCAGGCGGGGAGCGAGAGGTCGCGCGATCTCCCGCGAACCCGATCTGACTCCCAGTCTCCACCCGGAGGAGAGCAGGCGGGGAGCGAGAGGTCGCGCGATCTCCCGCGAACCCGATCTGACTCCCAGTCTCCACCCGGAGGAGAGCAGGCGGGGAGCGAGAGGTCGCGCGATCTCCCGCGAACCCGATCTGACTCCCAGTCTCCACCCGGAGGAGAGCAGGCGGGGAGCGAGAGGTCGCGCGATCTCCCGCGAACCCGATCTGACTCCCAGTCTCCACCCGGAGGAGAGCAGGCGGGGAGCGAGAGGTCGCGCGATCTCCCGCGAACCCGATCTGACTCCCAGTCTCCACCCGGAGGAGAGCAGGCGGGGAGCGAGAGGTCGCGCGATCTCCCGCGAACCCGATCTGACTCCCAGTCTCCACCCGGAGGAGAGCAGGCGGGGAGCGAGAGGTCGCGCGATCTCCCGCGAACCCGATCTGACTCCCAGTCTCCACCCGGAGGAGAGCAGGCGGGGAGCGAGAGGTCGCGCGATCTCCCGCGAACCCGATCTGACTCCCAGTCTCCACCCGGAGGAGAGCAGGCGGGGAGCGAGAGGTCGCGCGATCTCCCGCGAACCCGATCTGACTCCCAGTCTCCACCCGGAGGAGAGCAGGCGGGGAGCGAGAGGTCGCGCGATCTCCCGCGAACCCGATCTGACTCCCAGTCTCCACCCGGAGGAGAGCAGGCGGGGAGCGAGAGGTCGCGCGATCTCCCGCGAACCCGATCTGACTCCCAGTCTCCACCCGGAGGAGAGCAGGCGGGGAGCGAGAGGTCGCGCGATCTCCCGCGAACCCGATCTGACTCCCAGTCTCCACCCGGAGGAGAGCAGGCGGGGAGCGAGAGGTCGCGCGATCTCCCGCGAACCCGATCTGACTCCCAGTCTCCACCCGGAGGAGAGCAGGCGGGGAGCGAGAGGTCGCGCGATCTCCCGCGAACCCGATCTGACTCCCAGTCTCCACCCGGAGGAGAGCAGGCGGGGAGCGAGAGGTCGCGCGATCTCCCGCGAACCCGATCTGACTCCCAGTCTCCACCCGGAGGAGAGCAGGCGGGGAGCGAGAGGTCGCGCGATCTCCCGCGAACCCGATCTGACTCCCAGTCTCCACCCGGAGGAGAGCAGGCGGGGAGCGAGAGGTCGCGCGATCTCCCGCGAACCCGATCTGACTCCCAGTCTCCACCCGGAGGAGAGCAGGCGGGGAGCGAGAGGTCGCGCGATCTCCCGCGAACCCGATCTGACTCCCAGTCTCCACCCGGAGGAGAGCAGGCGGGGAGCGAGAGGTCGCGCGATCTCCCGCGAACCCGATCTGACTCCCAGTCTCCACCCGGAGGAGAGCAGGCGGGGAGCGAGAGGTCGCGCGATCTCCCGCGAACCCGATCTGACTCCCAGTCTCCACCCGGAGGAGAGCAGGCGGGGAGCGAGAGGTCGCGCGATCTCCCGCGAACCCGATCTGACTCCCAGTCTCCACCCGGATCTTTCCCTCTTTCCCTCTTTCCCTCTTTCCCTCTTTCCCTCTTTCCCTCTTTCCCTCTTTCCCTCTTTCCCTCTTTCCCTCTTTCCCTCTTTCCCTCTTTCCCTCTTTCCCTCTTTCCCTCTTTCCCTCTTTCCCTCTTTCCCTCTTTCCCTCTTTCCCTCTTTCCCTCTTTCCCTCTTTCCCTCTTTCCCTCTTTCCCTCTTTCCCTCTTTCCCTCTTTCCGACTACCGGTTTAAAGGGGAAAAATGGGGGAAAAAAATTGCTTTTGAAATTTATACAAATATAAAGACATTTTATTGTACTTGTTTCTTCTTAACAGTTAAGATATTATGCCCAGTTAGAAAAGTGTGTGTTCACAAGCACGAGTGAATACACGTCCAACTGGGCATAATATCTGTTAAAAAGAAACAAGTAAAATAAAATGTCCTAAAGTAGACCTACCTCTTGAATCGTAGTGGGATTGTAACCGTTGACGAAACACTGAAAATAATAGAAACATTTTGTATTTTTCACTTAATCCGTTTATTGTGACATGTATGATAGCCTTGCAAAGTAAATATATTTTAAAAAAATGGAAGAAAGAAATGCATCCAAATAAAGTTAAGTACCTGTTCTCATGCAAAGTCTCTCTGAAGCATCTGACGACGACAGAAGAAATCTCCCTTGTGCCTCCCGGAGAAGCATTATTATCCTCCTTAAAAAGAACACAATTAAAACATAGGTCAGGGTAGGGAGTAGAATGCAAAATTAACTGCAGTTTCATCATTATTCCAATAAAAGGATTTGCAACAAACATCGCAATAGTCAGAATTTATCATAAACAGTAATCATTTTTGATAAGGACAAGCAATGTTTCTCACTCAACATGTTTACATACAGACTGTGCAGGCTTCTTTACAAATACATTTCAAGAGGCTGAAAAGTCTTGCCATCACATTTAAGATGAATTTAGAGTTAAGTGTCTGGATGACTGTCCACCTGTCTATCTCAGCCTTATTGTACACTAATAAAATATGTATTAATGTGTGATTCTGGGAAGAAAGACATTTTAGGATTTTTATTTATTGAAACTTTATTTTGATCATTTTCTCCTTTTTTATATAGTATTAAATAGAACAAAAACAATTGAACAATGCTTTTGCATTTAGAAACAAAACAGGATATACATGTATATAGATATATGAAGCTTCTGACGACGACAGAAGAAGAAATCGGATCTCCTCGACTATCTGTAGAGAAACAAAAGAAAAACAAAGACCTTACTATTTTAAAATTTTTATCATTTTCTTGAGAAGTTATTGGGGGGGCAAGGAAGCAAAACATAACTTTATAAATCCTTCAAACAGGAGCTTCTTGGTGTGCAGATCTTGTTTTGCTTTCCTTACCTTTTTTTTCGGATCTAGCACCCACTGAGGGATGTGTGTCTTTCTTGATATTTCATCGTTATTGAGCAGCACATTAAAAATAAAACATTTCCTAACTTTCTGGGTTCTCACAAATGCCGTCAACTAAATAAATGGTATCCTGAAATCAGAAAGAGTAAAATATGTTACTTAAATGTGCAGACATGTATTTATTTTATGCATGCAAGATCCATTTAGCACTGTAATAAGTGTTGATTGTTTACCATGTTTATTTTTGTCTGGACGAGGCAGACTGAAGATACATCCAGAGTGTAACAAACAGTCATCGAGGGCAGGAATCATATTTGCAGTGAGTTGATCTGAAAAAACATAAAGCTTTATGTTGAGTTCAGAACAGCATTGTGAAAATCACATATCAGCTCTTTAAAAGAATTTGTACAAATACCTGACAGTTGTCTTGTTTGGTCAGTGTAATCATCTTCATGCTGCTTTGGTCTGGGCTGTGAAACAGATATTTTATCATTATTTGAGTCCCATTCCTCTGCATAAATCACAGCTGTAGTATGTTTTAAAACACTGATACATACACCACCATGGAGGCAGAGTCGCACTCTGCGGTGAGTTGAAAGTCATGAATGACCAGATCGGGCCAACCGTGAATCATGACAAGGAAGTGAAGGTCCTAAAGACTCAGGGTATCCTTAAGCAGAAGAAAAGACAACAAAAAGGCTTATATACTTGTCCAGATGTGTATCACAGCTTCAAGTGAGAGCGCAGAACTCACCTCACTGTCAGGAACATACAGGAGATTTTCCACCACCGCCATCTTCCTCACTCCTTTAAAGCAAACATTTAAGGAGAAAATATTCAACAATCGTGACACAATCTTTTCCAACAGGCCTTTTAACTTTGTGCAACTGTTTCACGTTGTGTTTCTATTTGTTTTACTTTCTCTTTTACCCATTAGCTTTGTTTACAGAGCACTTATCAAAAAACAACGCTACAAAGTTCTTTACATAACGTAGTAATCCTGACAATACACAAAAATAAAGTCTCAATAAAACCCTGAAACAAAAACAATGTAGCAATAAACAAGATGACACAGGGCTGATATTTCCCAGAATCATAAAAAGTTTACCTTCAGATCCCTCGTCTTTCTGTGTGAGGAGATAGCCGTACGTTTTCTCGTCGCCACTGGATGGCTTCTCTACCAAAGCCTAAAAAGAACAACCCATATCTTAATGTAGGTAATGAAATCCATTGGGATTATTACAACTGGTGGCATCATCGAAGCAATAGGTGAAATCAGACAAACATTTCATGGCCAGACACAGGCCTTCACTTGTAGTGTGCCTTATAAACACTCTTACCGAGATGAGAAGGATTCTCTTGCAGTAAGGGACGAGACACAGGAGTAAGCTTAAAGAAAAGGTGGGTTTTTATTTAACCCAAAAATAGAAAACCCAATTATAAGAACTAGGCATATAAAAGAGGTCAATTTAATATAACTTTAAATCAACAAGGTGAAATCCAATTGAGAAACTGAATTCAGGTACCTGAAATCATTGCAGAACCATGCTTCCATCCTTCTTTGGTACGAGCACCAATGGGTTACACCACTCGCTCTTTAAAGCCTCAATGATCCCAGGGACAGCATCAGGTCAACCTTCCTCCTCAGTGTGGCCAACAGGCGCTCAGGGATCCTGTAACTTCATCTTCTCACCTCTCATCTTCGCACAACAATGTCATGTTCAACAATATTTGTTCTCCCAGGATTCTCCTAGAAAACTTCAGAATTACAGATAGATCTCACCTGAAGCTGAGATCATGGTCTACCAGGTCACTAGAGAGGTAAGTATTGCTCATCCACTTCTTCATCCAGCACACTTCTTATTAGCATCACGTCTATCACTAGGTAGGAGCACCAGCACTTTCTGTCCTGAGTCGAAGGATCTCTGCCTGGCTGACTTGTCGTACCAGGACTTCTGTTGCTGCTGGGCGTCCGCCATGTGCGATTAGGCCAGCTCACCCATTTTCTCCAGCCGCTCTCTCATCTGGATGACATAAGATACAACGTTAACAGATCCCTCCCTCCCAGATCTCTCTTAACAGTGTCAATGGGCCCCAAACTTCATATCCAAACAAAAGGAGAGAAAGTAGTGGAGGATTGTGGTACTTATCTGTATGCAAAGAGGAGGAAGGGCAGCCAGTGATTCCAGTCGGTACCAGTGTTGTTTACAAACTTGGTCTGGTTAAAGTGCTCCGTTAGCCTATCTGTTTAAGGATGATATGGTGTGGTCCTCCTGAGTCTCCTGATACCAAGTAACTGGTACACCTGTTTCAGCAGAGAAGACATAAAGTTAGCTCCTTGATCAGTTAATATTTCACAAGGGAAGCCCACCCTTGAAAAGAACTGTACCAAACACAAAGCAACTGCTTTTGCCATTATGGATTTTAGTGGAAAGACTTCTGGATACTTGGTAGAATAGTCTGTTTTAACCAGCATATAACAGTTTCCTGCTTTGCTTCTCTCTACAGGACCAACAATGTCCATCCCAAGGCGCTAAAATGGGGTGCCAATTATGGGTAGTGGTTGAAGTGGAGCTCTGGGGGTGTTTTAGCAGATGTTATTTGCCACTGAGGGCAACTTTTACAAAACTGAGCAACATCTCTACGCAGGCCAGTTGAAAGAGATTTTTAATGCGAGCTGTGTTTTTGTGTTTGTCCAGGTGGCAAGCATGATGTTTCTAGCTGCTTGGGGAACCACTAGCTGCAACGCTGACTCTTGTTGACGATAGGGGATTCCATTTTGCAGGATATTCTCATCATTTATGATGTCCGTCTCAGCTTCCAGCTCCTTCTCCTTTGCTTTCTGGAAAGGAGAGACTGAAGATAGATTAGTTTTCTGCATATCACTTATATTACCCAGAACTTGAAACTCTAGTGGTAACTCTGGCTCAGTGCTGGTTGATGGTGTCCTGTGTATCAGTGTCTGATCACTCCCAGAGTCTAGCAAGGCCCAAAGCGTGGTTCCATTAACTTCAATGTTTTGCATTTGAATAGAAAAGTCATTTTTAATGTGAGGACGTGGTACAAAGCACATTTGTGCAAGGCAAGTTTATTTATATAGCACATTTCAACAACAAGGCAATTTAACCTGTTGAGGACACTAGCCCCCTGTCACGGGGGCCGCTCTGCGCTCCGCAGAAGAAAACCAATTAAGTAAACAAAATACAACTCAACCCCAAAGCGACAGCATGAAGAAATGTCAAAAGGCATTCTCCATCTAAACACAGTTATTCTCTGAAACACAGCCCCCTAAATATCTTATATTACATGTCAGCTGCACAAATGACCCATTGAAAGAGAGCTGAGACTCCACAGATTGTAACAGTATCTCTTGTTTCACTCTTCAACCAAATCTCACAGAGTAAACAGCAGAGAAACAGACAATACAAAATTCCCTTTTGCCGATTACAACAAAAAATGATGTCTTACCTTTGTTGTTTTTTGCAATCAAACATTGACCTGGTCAAATGAATCCACATGTAATTGATAGCACAATGTCTCCCGGTCAATTTGAGACTATTCAAGCCTCTCTACCTCGATTTTCATGGCATAGGGGACACATTGCTGGACATGTAACATACCCTCTCTTGGAACAGGCGGTCTTTGTCTCCATCTATTGGTTGAATCGTTGTAATGACATGTATTTACAGTTTCACTCACTTCACACGACATCAAAAGCATCATGACAGAGAAAGAAAGAAAAAGAAATATTAAAATAGAAAAATTAAAAATTACTAAAACAAAACAATTCACAATCACAGAGAAGAACCATTTGAACATTCCTTGGCATTTTTACTACCTCCTTCAGATCCCAGATTTGAAGGACTCAGGTGAGATTTTCCCTGAATCCTGAAAACGTCTTGACAGGATGCGTATTTTTAAGGTTGTACGCAAAACCTCCAACTGTTGGTCAACTACAACAGTTCTAATTTTAGCTGAGTTTTTCAGGTACATGGGTTTAGTATGGCCTTAAAGTCCACATAGATAACAAATTAGCTTTTTGCTACAGGGTTTTGTTGGCCTGCTAGCTTGCTGGCCCTCCCACATGAGACTTACCTGCACTGGTTGCTGCCCCCTGTTGGAACTGTTGGGCTGGTTTGTGGCTGTCCTTTGTCGTCCTCCATGCATTGTAGCTCCATGGTTGACCCTTTTTCCGTGCCGCCACAAAGACATCGGCCAGCTTGGCAGCCTCTGTTGCTGAATCTGGGTCATGCTCTTTGATCCATACCTGAAGCTCAGGGGACAACACTCTCAAGTATTGTTCAAGGATGATCATTTCAATTACTTCTTCTGTAAAGTACTGTAAACGGGGTGGAATATGGTCATTTCAAAAGAGCAGGGTTCATTTGAATTATTGGGGTGAGAGCAGCGCTGACAGTAATCAAGACTTAAAACAATGATGTGCTGGTGCAAAACAGATTTATTTATGAGCTAGGTTGTCCTTAAACTGCAACAAATTAAAACCCACTTAAAAGAAATAAAACAATAAAATTGTCCTAAAATGTCTTTGCTAAAAGTTGGCTAAAACGGGAGTAAAAGTCAGGTTAAACAAGGGATACAAACGAGAGCTAAAAGTCCACCACTTAAAACATGAGGCTAAAAAAAAATCACTCAGCTCCAACAAAATAAAACAGTGAGTAATTTGTCACGATCTTCTGCGACTGACCACGCCTGCTGCTTCCTTCACAGGGTCTCCTCAAGTTGCTCAGCAAGTACACAGGCTGCAGGACGGGCACTGCAGAAACAAGAAAATATCGCCAGTATTGTGCCTATAATCGCCGTACTTCTAAAACCAGAGTGTTACTACTGTCCCAAAGGGATACTGACACTGCTGGCAGAGCTCCTCACTCTGCCGCTGCATGCAGAGGCGCTGCTTGTCAACAGGCAAGGCAGGCAACTGCTTGGGGCGCTAGACCAGTAGGGGGCCCCTGAGGGCTCACAAAGTGTTCTGGCTCATCATTTAGCAGAAAAACTGTCCATTAAATCAAACAAAGCTATACAGGTGCAGGTAATCTGTCATTAGTCACACCAAGGCAGAAAGTTAACTCATTCTAAAAACATGCATAAAACCAAGAGTATTAATAAAAACACAACAATGGCAATCAATAAAACCAAATCATAAATATCACAATATGAATAAAACCAAAAATATTTTAATAAAAACCTGCAGAGGCCTCAGCTTGGGCAGAAGGATAGTGCATTGTAGTCAATGGAGCCTCCACATTTGATGGGTCAGAGTCTGAAAACTGAGGATCAGGTACTGGAGTTGTTCTGGCCTGAACTTCTAACTGCAGAAGCTGAAACTGATGTTGAAGTGCTTTAAAACGCTGTTCTTGCCTTGCAGTTAGCTCATTAGCCTCCCGGGCCTCTTGCATACCCTTGTGGGCCTGGAGAATGGACATCAGGTCTGACAGAGTTGGCTCCTTACCTTCACCCTCAGTGCTTCCTACAGTCCCAGAAGCTCCATTGTCTTCCTCTTCATTGCTGGCTTGCAGAGGTGTAAAGTAACGAACTACATTTACTCACGTTACTGTAATTGAGTAGTTTTTTTGTGTACTTGTATTTTTTGAAGTAGTTTTTAAAATCTGTACTTTTACTTAAGTAGGTTTTCTGTTAAGTATTTTAATTTGCTACATTTTAAGTAACATTTTATTAAAGTAACAGTACTTTTACTTGAGTAGAATATTTTAGTACTCTTTACACCTCTGCTGGCTTGCCTTTCCTGGGTATTCACTGGGCCAGTAGGCCCTCCTTTGTTCCTTCAACTTTTCCCGCCATGATGCAGTCGACTTCTTTTCAGGGAACAGGGTAGAAAACCCAAAAAATCCAAAAGTTGAAGAGAAAAAAAAAATCCTGTCTTTCACTGAATGATTCCACCAAATTATAAGAAATAAGAGAGTCCAGCTTTGTAAGGATGGCCTAGTGGCTTAGGCCCAAGGATGAGGGAACATTAAAAAATGCAGTGAAATAAATCAAGTGCAGGAATATGTACAGTGCTGGCCTGGAGAAAATGTAAAATAATACTTGCAAGAAAGAAACGACAAAATGCAAAAAGTGCCAAACAAAAGAAGAGACTGAGCTCTAAACAAAGCCAGTCTGGGCCCTTTCAGCTCTGTACACGCTTTGATAAGTTTCTGAAATACTCCAGCACTGTGCAGCTCCAGCTCCAACCTCCAACTACCTCAGAAGCCCTCAAGCCTCCTCTTATATAGGAGCTGGCACCTACCAAAAGGGGTTGGAAATCAATTTACTCTCAGGTAAGTATTACCTGTTCTACAAACAACACATACTTTCTGCAATAAGGCTAAAAGCATTTCAAAATACATTTCAGTTAAGTAAATACTTAAACAGCCTTTTAAATAACATTTTTAATCTTAACAACCTAAACACCCCTCCACTTCTACCAAACATGGCACCTTCCACTTGACACACCCCCATATAACCCCAAGGCAGAGTTCAGCTCTGGTTGACACTTCCTGGTTGAGATAGATGAGTGCAGGCAGGGCTGAGGAGCAACAGGTGACTAACAAGATATAGTTGATGTGTAACAATGAATAAAATGTTTTAATGTACAAATAGTCAGTGTGTGTTTTCTTTTGGGTGAAAATACAAAGTTTAAAGTCATTTGTTGTCAATGAGTTATTCTTAAGATTTATCAGAAGGCATTTAAGTATTCGTTGCTAGTCATGCTAAGCTAACATTAACACATGCCTCGCAAATAGTCAAAAACTCAAGACGACTTCAAAGACAAAAGAAAACAAACACTTACACATACCAACAAATACACAAAGAGTAACTATTTGTATGCTTGAGAGAACAGATGAGTCATTTTACCAAAGAATTACACCTGATTTAGGAAGCTATTTTTATTGTCTTGTTTTAAATCTGGTTTGTTTGGTTTACAACACATACATGTTAAAAGAGAGAAAATAAAACTGTAAAAGGATGAGTTTAACGTGAAAATACTAAATTAGACGATTAATTCAGGGAAAGAAAAAAGTGCGTACAATAGTAGAGGGGTTTCCAAACTTTCACCTCAAGACCCCCAAATTAAGGGGAAACATGGGACCCCCACTGTCCCTGCATGTGGTTAAAGCTTGCACGTAGCACATAGCCATGCACGCACACACACACACACACACACTCTCACACACACACACACACACACACACACACACACACACACACACACACACACACACACACTATTAGGCCTATTCGAACACACAAGAGCAGCCTAAAAACCATAAAATGATGTTATAGAGTAATTTATTGTAAGAAAGGCTACAAGCAGAATACAAACAGAGTGGATGTATAAAACTTAATAGACACACAGGTGTGTTCATTGTAATGTGCAAAGGACAGCAGACACACTGTTGCTGTCGTGTGCGGCATATATTTCTTGTTGTCGCTTTCAGATTCACTCTGTTTATGTCTTCTTAGGGCCTCCATAGATAACAATCAAACAGAAAGTAACACATTTAGAAGTTGAAAATAAATAGAATATAGACAACATGACTACAAGAATAGAAACATGTATGTACAATAGTAGCAGTATTATTATTATCAGCTCATCAGTCCATTAATGTAATAAAAAAAAGAAATAAAGACACTTTGTTAACTTGAATCAAATGAAAATGCCACGTTCAATGTGTCATATTTATTTATCACATTATCAACAAACATTTCCTACACATTTTGAGAAGAAACCCCTGGATAGGCTACAAACATGTTGATTAGAAACAAGTTTCACATCCGCTACAAGACACTAAGTGCAGGTTTATTATTTTGTTTATGTTATATAACATTGTTTTCCGTATTAAATACAGTCAAATAATGCATTTAAAACGACCTCCTAGCATAGCCTTTAAAGGAGGAAGCTGATTGGTCGAAATACTTTTGACTCCTCTCTGATTGGTCAATGCATCGCCTCCGGGCTCCTGCAGCACCTGTCGCGCGACCTGGAGAAAGTTTGCCAGCCGTAGGGAAGTTTTCACGGCGTGGGCTGGCCCATTGTTCAGTCCTGGAGGAGGGGGGGGGCAGGATAATCAAATCCGGAACATTCAGGAAGGAAACAAAAAAGCTGTCAGACAGGTCTCCACCTTCTTGAGGAAAGGAATGGATTGCTCCAGGTGGACGCTCAAAGAAAACTTTAAAACTTCGGCTACATTGTCTAAAAGATGAGCACTCTTACATAGTAATAATAATTACAGCTAATTCACTGCTCTTGAAAAAATGGCGACAGAGGAAAATTTAAGCGGGGGTGAACTTTTGGAAGTTGACATATGCGACGGTGGCGTTTGTTCCGAGGAAGAGAGCGGCGTTTTTGTCAACTCTGTCACCTCGCTGCAGGATGATTTCTCATGCTTTCATCAATGGACGATCCGCGCCGAGTCCCCTAATGACACATCATCATCACCTCTGGCACAGCGGCAGCTCTGCACCGACACTGCCGCCCAAAGGTCCAGCACGGCCGCGGACAGCAGCGACTCTGAATCTCATGGAGGAGGCGGAGGGAATGGTCCGAGGGCTTCCATTGTGGACTGCCTGCTGGTGGAGCTCTATGAGACGTACAGCGGGGGCAGCAGGAGGAATGTGGACAGCTGGGACAGCTCCACCGAGGCGTCCGGATCTGATGCCTTCCTGGGCCGTAGTAACTCCGGGTCCAACTTCCTCCAGGAGCTCCAGCAGAAACACACAAGGAGGCATCAGATGAATTACCTGGCCCAGAAAGGTGAGGCGTTGGGTGCATGTCTTCTGATTCGTCTTTCATAAATTAAGCAATTATTTTTCATCCTTTTTAAGGATATAATATGGTGTTTAAAAAATCTGTGAACTCACTGCTGTGGCAAAAATTGTAAATCCACTTGTAAAGAAATAGCCTAGATCAGCAACAACATTCATGATGTTGATCTCACATAATGTTTGTTGGTTTAATTCATTTGTGTTGATTTACGTCAATGATGCAACTATCAATGCTCCAGGCGATGTTATGTCAAGAGATGTATTAACATTTCCATCATGACTTTTTCTCTGACTGTGGTTACCTTGTGAAGAGATGCATCTTGGGTAAACAAGCCCAGTTTAATCTCTGTCACACTGGGCTTCCTTGAGATGAGGAAGAAAGCAAGAATTTAAGAGGTGCAAATATTAAAGTTAGTGGCCTTCCATGATGACTAACTGTACGGAAAACACAGCAGAAACACTCAGTTTTATCTTCTATCTGTAAAGAAGCTACAAAATGTGCATCTAGCTGATACCTTTACTGCTTACGAGGTCAGGGTGAGGGCTTTAGCATTCATAGAAAATACAATCAATCGACTGTAAATAACTTTGTGGTAGGTATGGCTATTCATTTAAAGCTTACATGTTCAGTGTTTTTTGTACGAGCAAGCTTGGACAAGGCAGCAAATGATAAATCTAATAAAAGCTGAAACCAATTGGATTAAATTAGTGAGATGAGCTCAGAGCTTGTGTCTTTGTTTATGATAAAAATGTAGCCGACATTTCTACAAGCATTCCCTATAAATGAGATTCCAGCAGGAGCTAACTGGACGGACAGTACGTCTCACGGAATGCAAATCTTCTGAAGCACAAACAGATGCTGATAAGAGCGCTGACAGCTTATTTACTGCTCCTCACATTGTGCTGCAGCCGTTGCCTCAGAGTCTCTGAAGGCACGTCACTGTGAGTGCCACGCTGCCATTGTTTCCTCTGTTAAAGTGGAGTCCTTCAGTAAACACCGGCAGGTCTGCGGGTTCACTGTTTGCCCTTTATCTCACGTGAGGCGCAGTCAAGTTAAACAATGCAGAGAGAGCTGACACTCAGGAAGAGGAAGCGCTGTGAAAAACGCCTCTCAGATCAGATACAGTGTGAATACTTCTGGTGTGTTTAGTGAGGAATTATCCCACACCTTATGATGAGAATAAGGTCCATTTGTTGGAAGGGGAAGTGCTCATATATTTTTAAACCTGGGCCCCGTTTTCACTTATTTTGGGCCTGAATGACTAGTATGTGCAAACAGTTACTGCAGGAGATTTCTTCAGGCTGCAGGCACGAAACAGGTTTAAATGGCTGCAATGTTTATGCACATTATCAAAGGATGTATGTCCTCTAAAATAGCTCTTTTTTTGCAGCTGACAGGCTCAGACGTTATTCAGTCTTCGACAACATAACAGGAAGGATCCCTACAGAGACAGAACCTTTAATCAAAGAGGGAGATGCCTTGAAAAATACAGAAACAGCTGATACATCACTCTATCTGAAGCCACCAGATTCCACTGAAAAAGCAGCATTTATGCAAGATAGATTTCTTTGTTTTCGTGTGATTGTGACGGTTTAAATGGTTACTCTTTGATCAATATATGAAATAAGGAAAAGCAGCTCTACCAACCTTCAAGGTGCATGAAGAGTGAAAGGCTTGAAGAGGTCAAAGAAGCTCCAGCAACACTTGTTGTGTGAAGATCAACTTTATTAACACATTAACGCGTTTCGGCTCGTGACCCTGATGAAGGCCACAAGCTGAAACAGTCTAATGAGTCTATAGTGAGCGAGTATTTAGTTTTTTTACTTGCCTAAGCTGAAACCCTTACTCCCCTACTTTAAGAAGCAGATACAAGACATAAAAGACGCGAAAACAACCTCTCCTATCTCTCTCTCGTTTTCATGATAGAGCTTTAATTCAGTTGTAGCGGTGTTTTTCTCTCTTTTGCTCTGAATCAATGTGAATGCAAACGTCAATAAAGTAGCAAATGGATCACAAAAAACAACAACAACACTGAGCTCAGTTCCACCAATTTGTTTATGACTCGGGTCATACTGTAGGTTTTAGCTGAACATGAGATGGGAGTGTGTTTGTGTGAGTCGGTCTTCTGGTTCTCATTTGTTCTCAGCCTGCAGCTTGGAAACCGACTAATGAGCGTGATATTCTGATCTGACAGTGATGTGCAGATGTCATGCGTTATTTCAAACCACATCAGTACCTTTAGTCAGAGAGCAAACCGAAATAATGAACCTCTCAGTGCTGTGATACTGTGACACAACAGAGGAATATTAGGTTTGAAACCCTTGACATTTATCATGGAGCCTAAATCTGCTCTTGTTATTGCTTTTGAGCTCATGAAACTTGACTTACTGCCTCCCTTCGCTGCTGAATCTGGGAAACAAATCTAGAAATTTTCACCAATTCTATTACAACTTTAATTTGCTTTTTTTATTAGATAGGACAGGTGAAGAGAGACAGGACATGTTGGGAGGAAAGGTTGGGGATGACATGCAGCAAAGGGTCGAGGTCGCATTTGAACCCACGGCCGCTGAGACGAGGACTACTACCTCTGTACATGGGGCTTGCAACATAACCGCTAGGCTGTCCTGCGCCCTGCAACCTTCATTAAACTTAGACGTTTATATTTTTATGCTTGTTTTTTTTTTCCAGCCCCAGAAGAGCTGCAGTCGATCATCCAGGAGGTCAAATACCGCACAGGTCTGCAGTCGGCCAAGCTGCTCCGTCAGCTGAAGAGACGAGACCGCCTCTGTCACAAGTTGCAGAAAAACTACGACTTCATTACGGCTTGTCTTCAGGCTGTGTCACAGAAACGACGTAAGGAGACACATTTCTTCCTTTGCTTTAGAGTTAGAAAAAGACGAGGACTTTAAAACATTTAGTGTGTTTGTGGTAATCTAGGAACGTTCACAGGTGACTAATTTAAAATTCTATTTAATGAAGTATGAATTAATTTGAACTGACTGCTCTAAAGGTAAGAAACCCCTCAGAAAACAGTCAAAGCACAATGAATTTACAATTGCGGGTAAACGATGTAATTGTTTGCAGAGTGTGGCTAACGTTAGCAGTGTTAGCGCCGCCAGCCTTCAGTCCTCACAGGTTAACATCCACATTCCTGTTCTGAATGTGGTTACACTTTGTTTAACCTACATACATTTTCATCTCCATTTTCTACATCACCATGCCAAACAGCGCTGCTCTTACGCTATCATTATGGCTACAGCCCCGCCTAGTGGTGGCGGCTGCATTACAGCTTGAACATATTATTCGATCACCATCGAGGGCCAACATATCAAATATTACTTTAACTGACTAGTGACTCTGTTGATGATGTTTAATCATTTAGTCACACATCCCTAGAAGTATCTTCTCTTCTTAATAAATAGTTTTGATTTATAGTGAACTTAAAAACGGCTCTGAGAAACATTTGATATCGTTTTTTAAAACATCAATCTTCTCAAAAAGCACATTTTAATCCCTCTTAAACGCATTTTTCTAATCCAGTGCGGTGTCGTACGGAGAGGTTATTTAACAAATCCGATAAACACCCAATAAAAACTATAATATTTGAAGGATGGTGGATTCATTTGCATTTACTTTAGATGTACTGGTTTGTACACAGTGTGGGAAGCTGTCCACAGTAGTCATATCACATCATGCAGTATGAAAAATCGCTCTCTTATTTACATAATAAAATGTCGTGTAAGCCCAAAGTGCATGATGATTATTGAGGAATCATGTTTGCGGTTTCATACCCTGAATCTCTCCGCTTGTCTAATACTCAAAAACAGAATCCTAGATCTGACTCTTCTGTTATGTAAGAGATGTTTGGATCAACAAACAACATAATCAATGTCTCCAGGGTAGAGATTATGGACAGGGTCTCATTCTGATTTATGGATGTAAATGTCATGACTAAACTAATCAGGGATAAGTCTCGTGTATCTGTGTTTTTTAAAAACAATTCTGTGTAAAAACAAAGAAAATAGTCTATTTTTCTAAAACTATGAATGGAAGCTGGCGTGCTCACTGTGTGTCGGGTAATGTTGGGTAATACAGGCTGCGCTGTAGTAGGGACAAATGACAGAAAAAACAACAGTGGACACGCTTACCTCCGTTTTATAGTGGCGTGGTCTCTGAAGCGGTTACAGGCACACTTGTGTGGGAGAGGTTAAGGTGGAAAGGTAAGAAAAAGAGAGGAAAACGCCAACACGTTTCAGCCGAATGGCGTTCGTCAGGGCGTTGGAGTACTGCACAGGTGTGCTGGGATAGAAATAGGTAAGAGCTTCCTTGTTGTGTCGACAACCCGACACGTGACATCCCACGTCATGCGACTTATTGGGTCACAAACTGTACACAGTAAAATAAGCGGAACTGCAGTGGACAGAAAAAATTACAAAAGGGGTCTGAAATCAATTTTCTCATTCATGCCTGGGAAAAGTATGGATTGCAGTCTTAAAATCCAAAACGTTTCTCTCTGGAGAAGCCTAGTTTGCTGTCCGGTTTAGTGTGAAATTATAGATTTTAGGGGCAATTAGCGTCAATTTTGGTGGAGACTTAAATCAGGAATCCTACTAATATGAGACTATGTATGAAAGGTTGTTCTTCTGCTGCCTTCTGACGCTTTGAGTGGCAAATCGTCACCACAAAAGATTTGAAAAGCCAGAAAAAAAGCCCAGCCTACCCCATCTCATGATCAGATGGAAACCAAGGCAACTTCACTGGTTCCTTACTTGACTTTATCTTCTCCTCTTTGGGAACATTTCGGCTTTGAGTCAAATGAAAAAGGAGAACCAGCTGATTTAGTCCATGCAGTTTGTCTATTTTTGAGGTTATTTGAGGTCTCACCTCACAAATAGTATCTGGCCTGCAGGATTATTTTGTTTGTGAATCTTATTTGATCATTTTCTTATCAACAACGCAGTGACAGTCAGTGACGCACACAAACATTCTCGCTACAGAACAGTGTGCGAGCAGCGCTGCAGACACTGGGCCGCGCCTGGTGCTGAAATGATTCACCGCCACGGCAGCAACAAGTATCACCACGACAGTGGTTTTTTTTACAAACCTGTACAGTACTTATTGGCTACAGAATACACAACGACAGGCTTAGTAGTTTATGTCACATCTCTCCCTCTCTCTCTCTCTCTCTGAGGCTGATGTAGTTTTTGCTGTGTCTTGGTAACAAGCCTCCCCCCCCCCCAATTTACCAATCCAAGTGCTCAGTGAGGTCTGTGTAGCGTATATCAGCTCTCTCTCTCTTTCTATCTTTCTATCTCCCTCGTCACGTTATATATCCTTCCGCCAAATCGTACTGTACAGGTTTTAAAACATGCACACTGTCTTGCGCTTTTTTTTTGTAATCAAAAGACTAAAGAGGAGGGGTTCTGGTGATAACTGTTGCTGTGGTGACGGTGCTTTGCTTCAGCACCAGGCGCTGTCATGTGTTTGCAGCGCTGCTCAGTGCTCCCACAGTCAGTCCGTCAACCTTTCCACAGTGGGAATGTTTTGTGTCTGTCACTGATTGTCACGGCATTGCTTGTAAAGAAAATGATCGAATAAATAAAAGTCACAATCAAATTAATCTTGTGCGCCAAATATTCTTGCTGGTGGGCCAGTTGCCGACCCCTGATTAACAAACAATAAATACAAATAAATGAACGCCACCCTGAATCACCGCAGCGGGGATTCCTTCACAGCCCTGGATATAACATCCTCTCTATTGACATGTGAAGAAAAAGGTTAAACATAATTGAAGTCATTTAGATCTGTTTGTTTTTAAGTCTGATTATTTACTGTTATAACTCGTCAGAATTCAGTAGAACTCTGTAACAATAGAAGTGTTTGTCCTTGTTGGAGGTATTTGCTCACGGGGTTAGAGACAGGTTGTGTTAATATTTCCAGTACAGCCAGTCTTTGACTCAGACACTGCTGCTTCTGTCTGCAGATGGCATTTTACATGTGAATTTAAAACCATCTACGTCTGTCATCAGTTGTGGTTACTGGTGCAGATGCCAGTGTAAACACTTACTAACTTTCTAGTGTTGAGTGATGTGAATATTTTAACATCATAACATGTCACTCAGAAAGAGATTAATGTCATTTTATGATGTCATTGTCAACAGTAGAAGCATGAAGAGACAAGACAGTTTAGCGTGGTGTGCACAGCTGAACACGGAACATTTCCTTTCATCGTCATCTTCACTGTTTGCTCAGATTGATTCAGCGAGTCATTAATCCTGGATGTGCTCTCCATTCAGGAAGCACTGAAAGCAGACGTGCATCATCCACTTTAGATCACAAACGTCATTTCGTTAATAAGTCTCGTGTTTGCAAATGTCTTGACCAGGAAGTTGACTGTAAAATCTGTGTTTCTGAGAAGTTAGCATAAAGTAGTTTGCTGATTTCTTGAGGATTAGTCCTGTTTTTGAGGTGCAGCAACATTTCTGGTTTGAGTTAATCTAATAACAGAGCACAACGATTATTAAAATACAGGAGAATAGAGGTAATAAAGGGTTTGAATCACGTCATTTTCTGGACAACATTAGTTAGAGTGAGAAAGAGAGATGGTCATGTAACCTGGTGAAGTTTTGAAGATTATTTTAAACAGGACATATTAACAGTCTCCTGTAGTCTGAATGAAACATCTGTGCTGTGCTTTGGTCAAAATATAACATGAATCAAGCACCAGAGGAGGTTTGTGACCCTGTATAAACCAGCTCTCTCAGAACGCTCTGTTTTGGTGTGTGTCTCTTTAAATGCAATGAGCCCCCCCTGAGTTTTCCCGTTAGACATCACTCCTTCACTAGCAAGAATAAAAATGGCGGACCTGTGTAAAAGTTTAGCTCTAGGCTGGGGGTGGAGTCAATGGGTGGAGATACCAGGGGAGGGGAGGATATTTTTTTACCAGAATCCCTCTGTGACATCACAAGGAGAGCAAATTTGAAACGGAGCATTTTTCTCTGTGTTGTAAGACTTATGCAGACCACAAACAAAGGACTGGATGGGTTTATTTCACATTTTGTGGGTCAGTAGACACTCAGGTTACCCAAATAAACGTTCAAAAACACTGTCAAAGTGGATTCTTCATAATATGTCTCCTTTAAAGAAAGAATGTGCAACATTTGACACGGAAATCCAGGAAATTAAGTATATCCTGTAAATGTCTCTCTTGAGTCATGACTGTCTACAATGAGTGTGAAGCACAAGTCTCACTGGCTGTGTTGTTGTCAGAGCCGTGTTTACATCATGTTTACATGGACAGGACGGCCGGCTCCTCCCCTTGTGTACAAACTAGAGAAAAGAAGAAGATCATACTCACTGCTTATTTGGATGTCAAGTAAAGTTTTTTTTAGATCACGGCCATTCTTTGTCAATTTTATGTGCAATGTGAAGCAACACGTTTGCTAACATTAGCCTGCTAACACAACAATGCAGGACACAGGCAATTGCAGCTCGAGCCAAGGAGGATTTTGTCCGCCGATTTGTGCTTAATCATTGTGCGTTCCATTTGATAACTCCTTCTGCGAACTCAAGGGGAGAGGGGTTGGAGGTGTGTTGTTAGAGGAGAGCAGAGGCTTCAGATTAGCAGAGATGTGGCCAAATGGCAATCGCAATAGCAGCTATTTTTCTTTTCTTTGCATCAGCCTAATAAATAAGTGTGGTGTCTACTCCTCTGATGAGTGATGATTTATTTTACCTGGATGAAACTCACCGCAGAGAAAATACTTTATGAGGAAAATTTGATTTGTTCTTTCTCACATTTTGCACAAGCTTTTTTTTTCATGATGCTGCTGATTTCTCTTCTCCTCACTTCCCTCTCAATCTGGGTTATTGAAACAAAAAACCCCACCTCTGCTCTCTTTATTCATGCTTTCCTCCTCTGTCCTCCATTACCTCATCCTCTCTGTCTCCTCCCCACGTGTCTCTCCATCCTACCGCATCCCTCCATCCCTGCGCCTCCTCCTGGTGACGTCAGACCGGAGGAAGACGAGGAGGTGTGCAGCATCAGCAGCAGCAGCAGCAGCAGCAGCACTGCCGGATACAAGCTGCACAAACCACAGAGCGATGGGCTATTTTAGACACTTCTAATCCATATTTTATTTAGATATTTGAGTCGCTCCCTTGACGCTGCTGCTCCGCTGAATGATGACTTAAAGGTCCGTCGTTTTTTCGGGGAATAAAACGGAACCATAAAGCGAAAAGCGGAAGCGATTGAAAACACGGTAATCAGAGTAATCGATTAATTACAACGTCTTGGAGGACGAGCCTTTGGAAGAACAGCTGCCTCTCTGGATATCAGGATGAATTCATCACCACAAAAGAAGACATAAAGGAGGTTTTTTATTCGGGCGGGACCAGGCGATGAGCTGATTGAACGCTCCGGTTCCAGATGAGGCAGGAGCGGCTCTACTCCGCCGGCAGGAGGCCGAGGGCGGGCGTGAGGCAGCGGCAGCAGAGCGCGGGAGGGGTCGGTAACATCATCAGCAACGTCCTGAAGAAACGGAACGGGATATCCCGGAGTGCACCGCGGCTGCTCTGCACCTTAGAGCCAGGTGAGCCGTGAGAGCACGCAGGTCCGGATCATGGCCGATTATTGTAGGAAATGCAGTGCAGAGAAAACTGCGATATTCTCGTCAACATTACTGCATGTAAGCACAGGGTCATGTAGGGCCACGTCTTTCAAATCTGTAGCTGTTCTCATGCAAATGTCATCCTACTAATACTAATTCCCCCCCTTTTTTTTACTGCTTTAAGAGGCCTGATTGTATTAACACTTTGTCTCATTTAATTCTGCTACTTTATGTACCACTAAATTATGAACAAAAAGTGGTATTTTGCTGTATTTTTCCCCACGTAGACGCATTAGGGTTGTCAAAATGATTGTATTAGATAATAAGAATGATCTGTAACTTATAAAATCATTGTACATCAGGTGTCATTTTGATTTCAGCTCAGTAACAAGTACGTTTGTTCCAGTAAAGTGAACTTCACGACAAGAAAATTAAACGTAAATTTACTTATTTTCTTTTAACCTAGAAAAAATGACGTTTTTATAATCCTTGTGTAATTTATTGTGAATAATAACATCTAAATAATACTTACACAGATCAAATTAATGAGAAATAATAAGATAGGCCAGTAAGATGGTTTGCATGCATGTACTGTACATAAAATACCCCGTACTAACACATGCAGACATGACAACAAACTAATTCAACAACTGATAAATTCCTCTCTCTCTTGCATCGCCACAAACATTTTTATGGATCTAACTTATTAGCTGTAACAAAACTATTATCCGCAGTTTCAACAAGCGTGTCACATGAGTTCATTTCCAACAGAGAGAGTTTGAAACCTGACGGTAAAACTTCTCCACTGAGTTTAAATCAAATCATGAGCGCATACACGGTGATTAAAGGTGCAGGTTGGGTTTCATTTATTTAATCATGCATCACTCTCACCGAACATCTGAGGTGAGATCAGATGTCACTCAATACTTCTTCTTCTTCTGCTTCTTCTTTTCTTCTTCACCATGATGCATTAGACATAACCTGCAAGAAAATGTGAAGATGTGTCAAACTTCTGAAAAGTCATTTAAGGAAATACAGAAATTCTCTTTGGAGACCTGCAGTCAGATAACACCCAGTGCTGTTTGTGAGTCGTGGTCAGAGGGAGTTTTTATAGCTTATCTTCTCACCTTGTGGTGTTTTGGTTACTCTATGATCAAATAAGTAAGGATCTTTAACCCATGTAATACAAACAAGAGCTCTATAGACCAGGGGATCCCAAACATTTCCATGTCACGGACCCTCATATTGCTTCAGACTCTGGTGGAGACCCCTCTTTAAAAAAAACAACCTTCAAGTCTTTGTACATAACAATGGCAAATTATAAAAACTCACCATTCACTTATTCGGACTGCTCAATTCTGATTGGCTAGAGCCGTGTTTTTTGGTTGTTGTTCCATTTACCTCCTCTTCTCTTCAAGTTTCTGCATTTTTGCTTTTTGCGCTTTAAATAACAAAGGTGCTAAACACCTTTGTTATTTTAATGCTCTGTGTTTATAAAGATGGCATCAAATCAAAACTATTTCAGGTCATTTTTCCTTCCCCCCTCCCCCTTTTTATTCCCTTTTTACTGTCTTTTCTTCCTAAAATTATCTCCCCCTCCTTCGATGCTTCCTAAATGCTGTCCTATGTCCTCCTTCCTTCTTTTATTTCATTCCTCTTCTCTCCCTATAACCATTTCCTTATTTCCTTTCTTAATGGTTTCCTCCCTCATTCCCCTTATCCTGCCTCCCTTCCCTAAAGGACAGATGGATGGATGGATAAGTGGATAGACACTCTACACAAAAAAAATAGTAAAAATACATTTTAAAATCAGAAATAAACTCACAATTGACCCAATAAAAGATATCTAAGATAAAATGTCAAGCGTGCAAAATTGGCTTGTGTTGTCAAAGACATCTGAATGAATGAAAACAGAACATATGTCTAATATGGATAAATATATATGTATAAATATTACAGTGTTGTTTTTTTCCTGCCCATTTAAAAGTCTAATAGCACTTAAGAGGAAGGACTTTCTGCATATCTTCCATCGCTCCTCACTGGATTCTTTCTCTTTCCTCTTTTTGTCTCTCACCCCTTCATTTATTACTTCCCCTCTCTCCTGCTCTTTCTACCCCTTCCTACCTGTTACCTCCACTACTTCCTCCTTCCTCCTCCATGTATTCTCTACACATCCTCCACCTTGCTTAACTTCGCTTCATTTACACTCTATACAGATTAAACTCAATTATTATAACAAGAGTGAACCCTCTGCCCCCTCTCTCTGATGTCTCGGTCGTCAGCTGGGCTGTGTGTCAGCTGTGTCGGTGTAATCTGTGACAGGAGGAGGAGGAGGAGGAGAGTTTTCACTGTTAATCCTCTCTCAAAGCTTTGACAGGAAAACGCATGCAGACTAACGCCACGTTCGTGCAGAATGGCGCAGGACAAAACGACAGAGGCGGAGCAAACAGGTTGATCACACATTTTATCCCATGTCAGGGAGTTTTGTTGGGGTGAAAACGATATAACTCGTACTTTAAGTGATATAGGCTGCCTCTCTCTCTCTGGTCGATCCTCAAGAGAGAGAGGGAGAGGGGAAAGGGAGAAACATGGCCGCTGGCTGAGCTGTTGGCCCCGAGCTGAGACATGTCACGACCTGCCCGCTTAACTTCACGTCAAAACTTTCATTTCCGTTTTGTCTGCGGGACGGGGGGTAAGGGGGTTTAGTCTGCTGGGCTGAAAAATACTTAAAGATGTTGGTGCAGAGAGATTTGAAACGATTTAAAGAGAAGCGCAGATTGAAACGCGGATTCAGCACCACGCGGAAATGGACAGCGACTCCTCCGGGTAACGAACGTAACCAGACTCAATGACTCGGTGTTTAAATGTTAAAACTACGAAAATGACAAAGTAATCTTAACTTAATATATCGTGTTTTACAGTAAATCATGTACATATCTCTGAGGGGCTTGGTGCAGGGATCATAAAAAAACCTTCTGATGTCTAGCTCGACCTTTTGGTGTTTTTTAACCGATCTTTTGATTTCTGGAAAAAGTCTCCAGCCTGTCGCTCTTCTTTGAAGCATCTTTAAACTTGTCCAAGTTATTTGTTAGAGAAGGGACAATGCACTTTTCCTGAAGGGTTTTACGATAAACTTGATGATAAACTACAACATGACAAGTGGGCTGCTGAAGTTTCTGTAAAATCTAATCCTGGAGGTACTGAAAATCCCCTCAGTTTAGAATATTTAATGAGTGGCTTTATGTTTTTTGTGTCATTTAAAATTGGCTCATAAGGTTTATTTTGAAGGCTGATTTAGAGACAGGACAGTGGATAGAGCCAGAAATCAGGGAGAGACAGAGTGGGGAATGACATGCGGAAAAGGAGCCCCAGGTCAGATTTGAACCGGGCCGCCGGCTTGGAGGACTATAGCCTCTACATGGGGTGCACGCTCTAACCACAGAGGACTATAGCCTCTACATGGGGTGCACGCTCTAACCACTAGGCTACCAGCGCCCCAGGGTCATATATTTTTTGCTTATATGGAAAACCTTGTGATATCTGTTAAGTATAAAGGCGTTTTTTTTCCTGCAAATTTCCCCATAGGTATTATTGAAACTAACCAAAAGGATCAGTATTGTTATAGTCACCTACAATACATCATACCAGGGCTGCAACCAATGAGTACTTTCATCATTTTTGTGCAGATTACTTATAAAATTAAGCATTTAGTCTTTTTAAATGTTAAGAATGCCGAACTAAGGTCTTCACTTTGTCCAACCAACTTTCGGAAATCAAGAAGTACTCTTCATTCACTCTCCCAGTTAACAAGGAAAAACAACAAATCCTGTTTTTCTTACAAGTTTGAACCAAATGATTGTAATTGTGAGTGACTGATTCATACAATCATTCATCATGTATGCTCTATGCAGCCTTCTGAAAGGTCACAGAGTTCAGTAATTAAACCGTGCAAATCTTCAATACTGTGTGTCTTGGCTGCCTGTAGTCCATCACCTGTTCACAACTGCCCGTCTCCATGTGTCATGTTCTCCTCCTCTGTGTTTGTTTCTGCTATCAGGCAACTCTCCTGCCTGCATCCGTGTCGCGTGGAAGAACGTAAAGTGTCCGCTAAACAAACTGCAGTAAAACAGGGTCATTGCGTAATGAAAAGCCTCAAGGACTAGAACAATGAAAGTGACCTCTGCATCCGCATGAGTCTGACCAGGTGTCTCTGTTTGCTTTTAGGAGTTGACACAAGACTGAAGTTCACCATCGAACCATCGCTGGGGAAGAATGGATTCCAGCAGGTAAACCCCTCGACATGTTCACCATGCTGCAGCAGAAATCTCAAACACATGTTACACTTGTATTTATACTTTCATGAGCTGACCTGTTAAGCAAAGCATTGTTTTTCTCCCTCTTATCATCAGTTAAATAAAAGTTTTAAGACATTCAAAGCTGATGCTACATTGCTCAATATGCCTCAGTCTCATTGGTAATGTGTCGGCTAATTAGAAGAGTGATTGAAACAACGTGTGTGTGTGTTTGTTCCCTGCAGTGGTACGATGCCCTCAAAGCAGTGGCCAGACTCCCAACAGGGATCCCGAAGGAATGGAGGAAGAGGGTACGTTACGTTATGTAGCTTCCTTACGTAGCAGACTTTGATGTAACATCCAGTGTTTCCACGGCAACGATAAACATGTCGTGTCCTGTCATGAGAAGGTGACGTCCCAGGTTTGCTACTATGAAAAAAAACTCTTTATCATTGTCGGCCTGCGAGTATAGATTAAAGGTCTCGAGTGAACCAGTGCGGTCTAAGAGAACAACATGTAGAAGCACTTTGTCCACAGCACTCCGTTCATCTTACATCATCATACATTTATCTCTCAGGAGGAGAGAGAGTCCGGAAACGGCGGCGTTTACTTTCATCTTGACCGAGGAGATGAACAATAACATCTCTTATTTCTCTCCTGAACTTACAACACATCATGAATCACTCTGAATGAAATGCTTTGTACACAAGAAACAAGAGAATACTATCCATCCATCCATTATCTATAGTGCTTTTCCTGTTCATGGTCGCCGGGGCTGGAGCCACTGGACTGTTCGCCAGTCAATCACAGGGCTGACGTATAGAGACAGACAACCAGCCAGACTCACATTCACACGTACGGACAATTTAGAGTCACCAATTTACCTAACAAGCATGTCTTTGGACTGTAGGAGGAAGCCGGAGTACCCAGAGAGAACCCACACATCGATTAATGTGAACTATTTCTCCTCTACATTTAGTCCACCTGTTGATATTAGCCCATGATTCATGTGTTTTTAAATCTGCGTGTTTCTGTTGTCTGTGTGTGCAGGTGTGGCTGACTCTAGCAGACCAGTATCTCCACAGTATCTCCATCGACTGGGACAAGACGCTTCGTTTTGCCTTTAACGAGCGCAGCAACCCAGACGACGACTCCCTCGGCATCCAAATCGTCAAGGTAACCGCATGGTATTGTGAGGTTTAGGGTGGGGGACTAGCTGCATGTCTTTCTGCATCGTGTGTTATTTAAAGTGTACGTCCCGAGTCAGCCATTCTGTGCTGTTCTCCTGTGTACAAACATCTTTAAGGATTTTCAGCCAATGGTTGCCACTCATTTTGAAGGCTGTTTACCCTTTCTAACAACTTCGAGTCCAAGACAAACTTTGCACTTAGTGTCCGATTCCAAGTTTCCAACAATAGAAAAGCAAACAGTAACAATCAGAACCCCAAGTCGATACAGATTGCAAGAGCAGACTTACCTCAACATCAAAGGTCAAGGGGGGGGTGCTTATTTGGTTTTATTTGATAGGACAGTGGTTAGAGTAGGAAACCAGGAAGAAGGAGAGAGAGGGGAATGTCATGCCAGAAAGGTGCACACAGGCCAGACGCCAACGTGGGCCGTCGGCTTGGGGGAGTGTTGCCTCCGTACATGCGGCGCGACCTAACCGCTAGGCCATCTGTGCCCCAAGTTGTAAGATTTTCAACTACAAGTGCTCGGAGCGTCCCACAAAAGTGGCTGCCTGCTGCTGGAAAAGTCTCTCCTCATATTTACCTTTCATGTTGTCAGTCTGTAAATCCTTTTGCATGATTTGCAGCTGAAAACTCCTTATTCAGCTTACACAAATGTAAATAAAAATCCCTAATTTCAGCCTCTGCCTGATACAGTTCCTTTCAGCTGCTGTCTCTTTAAGGCCCCCCCTCCCCACATGCCAACTTTTCTGATTGGCCAGCTCTCTGGAAGCCCTCCGGGGGGCAGAACGCTGCAGGGCTGCCAGGGGAGGGCTGCTCTCCAGTGCTGGTAGAAAGGAGCCTATGTTAGAGGTTTTCCACAGCTTACGTAGAGGCTTGAAGCCGTCTCGTGAAACCCTTGTTTTCATATCCGGGAAAAATGTTGTTGTGGCTGTGGAGATAAAAGCTCTGGGAGAGGATGTTTGTTCATGACTGTGCGTCAGAGAGCGGGATGACTGCATCATGGAAACACTTGATTCCTCAATGACTCAGAGATTCAACAGAGTGATCAACCAGCAGAGCAAAGTCCAAACATTGTCTGCTGTATTTCTCTTCAGGTTACTGTGTCTGTCCTAAAAGCTTGAATTAATTTATCCACAAATATTCTAATAAAAAACTAATACTTGCCATTTTTGTGTCGTCCAGGACCTGCACAGGACAGGCTGCAGTTCTTACTGTGGCCAGGAGGGGGAGCAGGACAGGGTGGTGCTGAAGAGGGTGCTGCTTGCGTACGCCCGCTGGAATAAAACTGTGGGCTACTGCCAAGGATTCAATGTGCTGGCTGCTCTTATTCTGGAAGTTACTGAGGGCGATGAGAGTGATGCACTTAAGGTACACTCGAATAATTCATTCAAACATGCTGCTGAGTGCAGAGAGAGAGCGAGAGCGAGAGAGAGAGAGAGCAAGAGAGAGAGAGAGCGAGAGAGAGAGAGAGCATCTGAAACTGATCTAATTTCTGCTTCCTTTACTTCCAGGTGATGATCTATCTGATTGACAAAGTGCTACCAGAGAGTTATTTTGCCAACAACCTGCGAGCTTTGTCAGGTAAAAACAAAAGACACAAAGACACTCTGTGATTGACTTCACAACTTAAAACAAATACTTAATAGGAGGTGAGAAGGAAGAGACAGTACCTGCTTTAACATACGATGTACAAGCTTCATAATGTTCTTTAGTGTTAATTAGTGTTGTTTATTCTGCAGTATCATTGGAAAGGGATCGATCTGTTTTAAGACACTGAAGAGGAAAGGAATTAGTAGATCAACAGAATCTAAATCCACAACATTTCTACTAAACATCGAAGTCATTTTTGAGCAAGAATGCTCCTTACAGACAGGTAACAGGTCACTGTCATGTTGAATCTCTAACTAACGTGTCTTTTTCCATGTATAATAACTCTGTCTTTAGTGGACATGGCCGTGTTCAGAGACCTGCTGCGTCTAAAGCTGCCCAGACTCTCCCAGCATCTCCACCATCTCCAGAAAGCTGCTAACCGAGAGGCCGGAGGTACAGATCTGCATTTCATTTACACAAACACAGTTAGAAATGACAGAGTTCAGAGCTACAAATATAAAAAAAAACTCTGACTTTCCAGGATGAAAGTCATACAGTTACCTTAAAATAACTCTTGTAATCCAGACCTGTGATGTGTCTGTTCTCTCAGGCAGCTACGAGCCTCCGCTGACCAACGTGTTCACCATGCAGTGGTTCCTCACTATGTTCGCCACCTGCCTGCCTGCGCCCACCGTGCTGAAGATCTGGGACTCTGTGTTCTTCGAGGGTTCAGAGGTGCTGTTCAGAGTCGCCCTCGCCATCTGGGAGAGACTGGGAGAGTGAGTGCAACAACATCAGTTACAGAAATAGGGATTTTGGCAGCAGTAGATAATATCAGGGTTTTGTTTTTTTCCTACATTTTTTGTTTATTTCTTGCCTGGATGCTCCTCTGGGTTCTTCTCTTTTTTCTTGTCTGCTCCTCCCCTCCTGCCTTGACCCTCCTCTCATATACACTGCTTCTCTTCCTCCGTCTCTTTGCGTCCAGGAGGATCGAGTACTGTCACACAGCCGACGAGTTCTACAGCACGATGGGTTGTCTCACACAGGAGATGCTTGAGCACAACCTCATCGATCCCACTGAACTCATGCAGGTACAGAATCAAACAAACCGTGAACACTTTTCAAATATCATGTTAAAAAAATGTTATGTATTAATTGTTTACCAACTTCCCCTCTCCCCTCTTTGTTTCTCAGGAGGTTTACTCCATCGCCGTGTTTCCTTTCCCTCAGCTGGCCGAGCTGAGAGAGAAGTACACCTACAACATCACTCCTTTCCCGACATCAGTCAAATCCAACGGCAGGTTGGTCAATACTCTTTACAAGTCCAAGACACTTCAGTAATATTTAAAATCTCTCAACATGGTGCTTATCGTTTTAATGACTTCCCCTTAATTTCAACTTTTAGTAAAGATGATTTTGGTTTTATGGTCAGACTAATTAAATGTAAATATTAAAATCATCAGTATACGTGAATCCAGAGGGCGCATTTTCTTAGTAAAACAAATACGGGATCATTACATGAGGCCCCTTTTCTATTTCCATGCTACAGCCAATAGCAGAGCTTCTATCCAAAGCAAAAAATGTAAAATGATTGAAAATCTTGATCTCAGTGCTTGTGGCGAAGTAAGAGATAATAAAACTAATCTTTATTTTACACTCTCCATCAACAGCTCCTCTTCATCTTTTGCTGGGTAGTTTTTCCTCAGTTGCCACGGTTACCCTGAGGAAGCAGGAAAAGCAAAAGTGTATTTTCTTGTTTTTGCGGCTGCACAAATGTTGACTCGCTTCTGTTTGTGCCATAAATCAAGCCTTCAGTTTCCTGGGAGTTCTTATCCTGTGGCAGACTAATCACAGAGTCTAAGCGAGGCTTTTAGGCAGACAAAACAAATACAGATGGGTTCATTATTTCAAGCCTATTTCAGTCTCTTATCAACGTTTACTTCCTAATGATGAGTTAAGAAATATGCTTATTATTCGAATTACATTAACTCTAAATTACAACTACAGTGACTTTTTAACTGCAGCCTTACATAAGGCACTGTGAATATTTATCCTCCACGGACAACTTGAGGAATAAGATTGAGTAAATCAAGTTTTTGTGGCGCCCCATGTATTGAGGCCATTGTCCTCCAAAAGGGGGGCCCGGAAAACCAGCAACTAGATTTGATCTCATGGAGGTGTGTTTAATCTGGTGGCAGTGATGATGACGATGTGATTTTCTCATTCCAGTGGCGGTCTTGGCAGCTGGGAGAGCGACGACGATGCCGACATGGACGACGAAGACTCAATGGTGACGGCGCTCGGTTGCCTGGGTCCCCTGGGTGGCCTGCTGGCCCCGGAGCTGCAGAGATACCAGAAACATATCAAAGGTCAGTGCGGCTTCATAAATCTCTCCTTAGACTTTCTAAAACCGCACCCTCTGGAGAGTTTACAGAGACATCAGCCAAGTAGATCAAGACAAACTGCCGCCCTAAATCCTCCTGTCCTGACCTCAATTTGACTCCAATTACAAACCGTCTCTGATCTGTTTCCTTCAGACAAATCCCCCACTTCCTTCTAGTTCAACGGCTCCGTCAAAGATGTAAGAAATACAAACAGCCTGAAGGATTTAGATAAAAACATCGCTGAAGCTCAAGTTTGGATCTCCAGAGAGGTTTCCAGAGAAATGAAGGGCTTCATTTAACCTCATAAGTAGAACACATCACAACCAATTTGGCCTGGATTTGTTGCTCAAAGGGACGCAGACCTGCTGATAAAAAATGAGGATGAAATACACTGACCTTTCTCTTTAAGGGTAAAGAGAAAACAGAAATTGAGTGAAGTAAATGTCAAACACACTTTACTCTGTCTTCAAAGCCTGTTTTCTTTTCTAACCTCATCAAAGGAAAAACAAACAGGAAGGACTGACTCAGATTGCTCGGATGGTTTCATCTAGAGACCAGAAGTCTTTGAACATGTCAACTTTAGACCGAATGCATTACCGTGCATGTCATCTGTACAGTCATGTATTTCAAGAATCATTTGGTCACTTTAAAAATAAATCCAACATAGACGACAGCATGCACACATGTTTTTATGTGGCCGCACATATTTTTGTTTTATGATATCTTTTGTGGGCTGGATCCATAACAGGCCTGTTAAATCACAATGCAACTACCTGAGAGCCAAACTCATGGTTTTAAAATAAGATAAACAAGTCGCAATAAGATCAGGCATTGGTGAGAAAGGGATTTTAATGTTGGGATAAATAACCCAACACAAGATCTGATCAGTGTTTGTTGTTGTTTTTCAACTTGCAGACCAGCGAGCGGAGCAGGGGAACATCGCAGAGCTGAGCCCCGGAGCAGTGGGAGCTGGAGGGGCAGGAGGAGGAGGAGGAGGAGGAGCAGGAGGTGCCAGGGCAGAGCATCAAGCAGCGATCAACAGCATGATGATGGAGAGAATGAGCACGGACATCTACGCCCTGAAGAAGCAATACACACGCATCAAGAGGCGGCAGCAGCAACAGGCTATGCAACTCTACATCCGCACAGGTGAGGGGAGGAGAAATGATAGTCAACTTATAATCTTTGCTGTGGTCAACATTTCCACGTGTTCTGTTCTGCATAGCTTCCAATTAAAAAAGGGGCCATATATAATAGCGTCAGGAAGTAATACACTAATTCCCCAATGACGGCAAATGTTCATTTATGCTGCATGACAGTAACATGCTTTCTATAGTTGGCACATATTTAACAGTATTACTGATATGTTTTCCATGGTTTGAAAATCCACTTCTTTAGGACCCAAACACACAGAGTACAATCTTTGCAATCTTTTCCCCGTTGATTTTTATAGATCATATCCAATTTGTGACTCACATGTGTTTCTCACATTTTTGTAGGACCACTCTAAATTCGTGAAATTGAAAAATACTTAAAGGTGCACTATGCATAACTTCTTGCGTAGCATTTAATCTTCAAATTACTTTCCAGGGACCAAATTTTCCTCTGAGGACAGTTTGTGTATGGAGTTATGAACATATACCACAGAGTCTGTACATTTCTTCATCTTTCACATTTCTCTACCAAATCTCCATAGTGCACCTTTAAACTAAAAACAGAAAAGTGCTTGTTATTATTGGATCTTTCTCCCTCAGTTGGATGAAATTAGGATAAAAGCCTTATGCAGTGGTAAAGATTTAATTTACATCATGTCAGTGGTTGTTGCCTGATAACCAGGGCTTAAATCTGTCGGATAAATTAACCACAGCTTCTTTGTATTTGGTAGCTATTGCGATGAATTTTCCATAACTACTAACAAAATCCTTATTTAAGAACTACATATTGTGTTTAAATTTGATGTATTTTACAGTTGTGTAAAGTATAAAAATGATGGACTTTGGCCACACACTTTACTTGCTCATACTTGCCTTAACACCAGCGTACTGTTTGCCTACAGTGGCAGTTTACATCCAAGTCTATTAAAACACAAAAACCAGTTTAGGCAGAGCTCGCTCTTCTGCAAACAGAACTGATCTTATCATATCATATCATAGCACTGCCACAGAAAAACAAACACTGATGAGGCGATGCTTCATCGGTGGTGTGACAGAATTACAAACAGCGAATTAGAAAGTTGGATGTTTGACGATGATGTGTGACTCACAGGACCTGAAACTGAAGTGACCACAAGTCCTGGGGTTCCTAAGGAGCATCCAGACAAACTCAACGACAGTACTGACCACCACGATGATGGTACTGGTGTCTAAACAAAGGACTTTCTGAATTTGGGCACTCTGGGGCTGATTTGAGGAAATTTAATTTGGATTAAAATAACGAAATGATTAAAGGTGGATGGTAGACTACTTTGGACCTGGTTTGGTGTTGGTAATATTTTCAACTGGTGATGGTTTTGTTTTCTATATTCAGGTTTTTCATGCAGAATTAAAGTCAATAAACCTGTTATACTCTATAAATTAGGAGATACCTGCCACTACTGAACATGTGTCCATTAGATGTATAATTCGACTTTATTTAAAGAAACAGTTTTGTTAAATTGGTGTTGGCTGCTCTACACAGGAAACCCATAAGGTTTTCAACTGTCGACACTTATAATAATAATAATAAAGCCAAAAACTGGGAATAATACTGTGTGCTTTGAATGCACCAATGATGCCTTTAAATAAACACAGAGCATATCTTCAGTAGTGACAGATGTCTCCATCAGTTCATTTGATTTTAAAATGATTGCTGTTTCTGGCTTTCTATTACTAACCTCTACTTCCTTCTGGTCGTTGCCGCTCTCAATCCTTAACATATGATCTGTGAGGCTTGTATAACAGTATTACTGTGAGATTGAATGGTGTTTTTCTATTTTAGATTCAAACATCTGTCTACAAGTTTAAATACACTCACCCTTCTACCTTGACACTAATCATTATCAGAAAAGCTCATAGATATGGTTTTATGAATACATATTAACATGAACATGGCTTATGCATATTGAAAAAAGAACAACATATTGTTTATTAATGTACATGTTGTGTAATATTATGAGAGACATTTTCATGCACTTGGCTTGTAATCCAAAATACTACAAGTCTCATTCTGTGAGAGGCCTGGTGGATAAATCCTTAAGAGAAGAAAAGACAAAACTGATACTAGAACACTTTGGCGCCCTCTGGTGTCTGATGGTGCACAGCTTTAGGCGACAGCTTCCCTGAAGAGCTGACTCATTTCCTAAATGAAACCAAGCTGTTGCATCTGCATGATTAAAAATTAAACTGCAATGTAGTTTAAATGCGAAATGCAAAAATGCTCAGATGGTATAGTTTGATTCTATTAGAATCACATTACTTCAAGTTTAATATATTAGGGTTCTTTTGACAATTTTAGACAAATCAAAGCAAAAATCTATGTAGAAAAATGTAGCTGCACTCACCAAACATGGAACTGGCATCTCTTTGTAAGCCTCTTTTAATGTATTTTTGTGTTTGTCCTGTAACCTTCCCCCCAGACAAGTGCCCCGCCACCCGAGTACTGCCCTCCCAGCTCAACCCATCCAGCACAGTAATCAACCACCTTCTTCTGGGTCGCAAACAACGCGGTGGAAGCTCAAGACTCGCATCAACTAACATCTCAACACTCCCTGGATCTCGACCTGCTTCTCTATCCCAGAATGAGGGCTCTCCAGCCAGGCAGCGCTGCGGATCAACTCCTTACAACTGCACTGGATCTCCTGGCAGCCCTGGAGGAGGCATGGGGTCGCCCTGGCGTGCTCATGTCCGGGTGCATCGAAGGAATATTGCCAGAGCCCGAGCAGAGCTGGGATTTGGAGATTCAGAGGAAAGGGAAGATGAGGAGGAAGACGCAGGATCAGCAGGATTGGAGGGTGAAGAGAGAAAGTTCAAAGAAGATGAGGAGCAGAAATGTGAAGGTGAATTCTCTGAGCCCCCATCTACAGATCCATCTGGTGCAGGGTCAGGATGTGAAGAGGCTCCACAGGTTGCTGATGGGATAAATGACACAGAAATTGTTGAGGTAGTTGTGCAACTGGACTCCCTGGATCTAGAGAACCAAACAAATCTGACCTCCATCAACAACACAGATACACAACCCACTTCACCAGAGGCCAAACCTGTACCCAAAGTCCCTCTTCTTCCTCCTCCGCCATCCAAAAGCCGGCACAAAGATTCTGATTCCTCAGGTTCAGAAAGAAACACCGCCTCTGATAGACACTTTTCCTCCATTGCTTTACCTCCACCCAGCCATTCCCTTAATATCCCTTCTTCCTCACCCTCGACCCTTAGTCCGTCCACATCTCCGGTCCCTACATCGACTTCTCTGGAATTGTCCTGCTCGTCCTCTCCATCACCACCACCCACCCCAACACCAAGCTCCACATCCTGCCTCCCATCATCCACTTCAGCCAACGACCTCTCCTCCCTCCCTCTTCCAGCATCCTCCACTTTTTACAAAACACCCTCTCCCTCAACTCCCTCACTTTCTTCTATCTCCTCATCCTCTGGGTCGCATATATCAACCTCCCCCTCTACCCCAGCGTTCCAGTCCAATGGCACCATCACTCTGAAACAGCAGGTCTTTTCCCCATTCCCAAGTGTCAGGCAGCCAAGGAAGTCAGCAGCAGCAAGAAATCTCGGTCTCTATGGTCCTACATCCAGAACCCCCACAGTTAATTTCCCACAACTCAGCCGTAATCTAAACCGTAGTAGTGGTGCCGGAACCATCGGAAGGAGATAAATAACTCTGCACTCCTGAACTGATGTTAGAATCACATATTACATTAATAGTCATTCTCTAACAACACCATGTTGCCTCCTGCAGATCAAGAAAATGGCATATCTTGTTGAATTAGATGAAATTTAAAGCTCATATTGCTTGATTATTCAAGTTGAAATGAGTAGAGTGTTGTTCATCTGACAAAGAGTTCATCCTAAAATTCAAAACCATTACAGGCAGACATTTAGGAAACTTAAGTTTGAGGGTAATGAATTCATGTAGTGTTTCAACTGCATTGGTACTGTATTGCCAAGGTAACACAGGACTACAACAGTATGTAGCCCTTTAAAGTGGCCTATGCAGGTCCTTCTTGATAAAGGATTCATGATATAAAAAAACAACAACAAAAAGTAACATTGCATTTGAGTTAGACTGTTCATCTATGTCTCCCTAATATGGATGTGTGAACCTTGAGAAAAGGATTCTCCATGGACTGAAACATAGATAGATTCTGGCTGCTTCTTTCTGGAGTCGTAAGTACCATGTGTGAAGACATGATGAACTTTTACCCCCCTATGAGATTACACAATAGCCATCCAGTTGTTCCTATGCCAAGTATTTAAAAGAATAAAGTAAAAACATTACTAACATAAGAATGACTGTAAATAAAAAATCACAAAAACTGTGTGTGCCCAAATATACTGCTGATGTCCTAAAGCACCTACATTTTTGTTCCATCAAATGAAGAAATCACTTTGTATGTGTTGTCTGTCACTTGACTGTTGCACACAAGGAATGTAATATCTTGCTTAATCGTGGAGTAAGTGTGAATGGGAAACATCTCTTAGATCAGCTTGGTCAAGTTTTGTTTTGACCACTGGGGTGTGAATACTGTGTTAATGCAATGTGGATAAATATAAAGGAAATCCCTTTACATTTACTAAAATAAACTTGCACAGCACCTATATGTTGACTCCCAGTGTATTCAGTATACTGCAACCACATCCAGAGCACTTTTTCATAGAATATAAAAATACCTCTAAGCAGAAAAACTATGTATAAGATGGATTGTAAATGTTTATGACTGTTTTGGTAATTAAAACTTTGCAATATGCAATATTTAGCTGTCATGACAGATGTTCTGTTGGCTGCAGAGGACAAACATTTGCTACTTGTTTTCTAAGGGTTCCCAAACTTTTCGGCTCATGACCCCCAAGATAAGGGTACCATAAACTGGGGACCCCCACTTTCTCTGAAGGTGAACACTGGTAACACAAAAGAATACAACAGCCTTAAAAAACATACCATTATTTTATAAAGTAATTTATTGTTAGAAAGGCTAGAAGCAGAACAGAAGTTATTTCCATGATTAGACTTAAGCACTGAGTTGACATACAAAACAAGACACACAGGTGTGGGCATTGTAACGTGTAAAGGACAGCAGACAACTACATTGTTGCTGTCATGTGCCAACTTACATTTTAAACATTTGTACACATTAATTTCATTTTTATCTTACTTATTGATTTGGTTTTATTTGAAATCGTACTACTTTTTTGGTATTTATTTTTACAACAATGGATAAAATATACAATTTAAAATTTGTAGTCAATTTTTGTTTTTTTGTAAGGCATTCCCCAAAGTTGCCAAATTGTTTTTCACCCAACCAGAGATTGTAGCTAAAATTGACTTTTATTTAAAAAATAATGACATCAATAATTTTTTTATCATTTTCTATATAAAATGACTTTTGAATCCAAGTGACTACAAAGTTATTCTTTCCTAAGTCTTTTAAATAAATTATATTATGGTTATTTTGTAGATCGGAAGAAAAGAAGTGCGTCATGACACTTCCGGTCGCCATCTTTATTTACGCTAATAAATCCACCTACCGGATTGTCGGAAGAGAGTATCTGCGGAAACTGGAAATATCTTCAAAACACCGGTAGGGGTAGGCTACGTGTTGTCACTAGACCTGCAGGATATTTCAAAGTTGGGTTGTTTTCGGACAAAACCTTGGACTCCTTTAAGAAAAGTTGATTAGCCGTAAGTAAGCGGTTAGTTAGCCGTAAGCTAGCGTTTAGCATAACATTTCAAACTTTCAAATGAGAGGCAAAACCTGCAGCAGAAGTATGAAGCTTGTGTCGGAACATCTAAATGGAGTTTAGAGCTGTCTTGTTAGTTCCCTGATTGTAATTTCAAACCAGTGCAATTCGATATTGTGTTTCTGGGATAAAGTTACTCATAAGAAAGGCCAATATATTATATGTCAATGTGTGAGCATGGAAGACCATTTTCAGTAATCCCCAAGAGATACAGGGGTGGTTTTGTCTTTACTATTTTGTCTTACAGCAATTTTCAGCAGCCAAAATATTGTTTTTAACACTTTCACATACGATGAGGTGTCATTGTGGTTAATATTTGATATTCAATATTATTTTAATTCCTAATACAATCTCATTAAGGAGTTTAATGCCATGAATTTCACTTGATTTTGTTGTTATTTTTCTAATGGTAAAATGGAAAAGCACTGAAAAGGCACCATTTAAAATGATTATTTTCAGATTGTTGGTATATTGATAAGATATACTAGTATGATAGCGGATTAAGGGTTTCCAACCTTACAACACAATGTGAGTTTTGTGAATCTCTGCACAGGTTTCTGTAACTTAGTAATATATCTCGTTTTCTCGTATAGTGCAATGTTGTGTGGGAAACCTGACATGGCTCTCCTCTTGTATCCATATCCAAACTCCAGTAAATCTGCAGAGCTTTGCTTGTATCAAAACAGACAGATGTGTAAAAAAACCAAACACATTTTATTGTACATGATTCACATTAAAGAGAACAATCAAATCTACAGCACGCAGGGATCTAGGTACCCGATTCAATTTACAGCATCAATAAGACTCCTGAGGTACAATAAGAGGACACATGTAAACAAAAACGTTGTTATTAATCCTGTTATACATTAACTGATCTACAGTACATCCAATACAGAATATCAAAACATTAGATAACAGTTATTTACATAATAAAGGACTGTTAAAACATTTTTACAACCAATGTGGAGCTATGGAATAAGACATAACAAGAATTATAACAAGTCCATGGTTTGAGTTTTTATTTTGTGTGAAGTCCATAAACTATTACGAGGCACCTAAGTTATTTACAACATATTTTCTATTGATAATGACACCCTTATAAACACATACACAGGGGTGTTGGATAATTTTCATTCTAGATAAATGAATGATATACATTTATTAGAACATCATTTGTTTGTCTTGCTTTCATGACAGATACTGATAAGAGATTGAAGAGACAATTTGAAGGGGGAACCTTGTTTTATATTACGTCTAAATCTGTTTGTTTGAACCAAAATGTTCTGTATAAATCTCAATTAGTTGGAGAGACCGGAAGATTTACAACAAAGACCCTGTGTGCCTTACATCAAGAACACCCTCTTAGTATTTATTTAATACAGTTGAATTGTGTGACATTCATGGTCTGAAGTCTCTGTAGTTTGTTTCAGGTACAGTTATGAAGTGCTGGTTGTGACTTGTTTGTAGGTAGTAGGTTGGCGGTCTGTTGTTCAGTGTGCTGCGATGCGATTCATCCCCGGGTTTACAAAGGAGAAGTTTCTGAACATCGTCTGGTCCACGCTGTTAATGAGCGTCCGGTCTGCACACGACAGCCGAGGCTTCTCGTTGATAAACTCTTTGTCAAAGTTGCTGCAGTCACTGGGCGACGACTGTGAGGATGGAGGGGAATTTTTATAAAACCACAATAAAACATAACAATACAATTTTAGTGCAGTTTTATTAGGAATGCCAATTGCATGGTGTCGCACATGTAACATTATCTTTCTCAAAAGATGGTTAGAAGTATATCACCAAGAAACTCCACATAAAACCCTACAATTATTTTTGCAGATTGCAGTATGTCTTTTTTGACTGAAGTAAGACTCAGCTGTGCATCAACTGATGTACTTACTAAAGTTGGCTTGAATGGTGGCGCCACCTGCCGTTGTTCCAGAGCGTTCCAGTCAGTGCTGCTAAAGAAACTGTGTTTTCTAATGTTTTCTTTCACTCCCAGACGCTCTTCAGGCTCTCTTACAAACAGCTGTAGGAATAAAAAACACATGACCCTTAGATATTCAGGCCTCATAGTGCAAACAAAGTCAAGTTAAAGTCACCAGTTTACATAAAGCAATTATCTTGTTTTTCTTATCCCACAAAACTGAATTAGACAGAATTTTTATCAAAGAATAAGTGTGCGTCGAGAGAACAAATAGTTTAATACTCCTTATACCTTGAAAGCACAGCCATCAACACACACACACCAACAAACACAGTTGCTGACCTTGACCAGAATGTCCTTAGCATCTTTTGTGAGCCAGCGTGGATAGACAGGGTTGTCTGTACGTATAGACTGAAACAGCTCCTCTTCATCACGGCCGTGAAATGGAGACTGACCAATCAACATCTCGTAAAGTAGCACCCCAAACGACCACCAGTCCACTGCACTGTTGTACTTCTGACCCAGCAGGATCTAAAACACAATTTCACAACAAAAATCTTTTATAACAGTTATCCTCCTCTCTGTTTTTGGCACCCCTTTCCTAATGCCTTTTAAAATCTTTGCCACGATGGATACTACTTTTTCTTAAACAGCTTTTTATTTATGATTCCATTAGATATAGTTTGTGGTCACCTCAGGAGCGATGTAGTCAGGCGTCCCACAGAAGGTGCATGTCCGAGACTCGTCCTGCATGTTCTCCTTACACATGCCAAAGTCTGCTATCTTTATATGACCCTCAGAGTCCAACAGAACATTGTCCAGTTTCAGATCCCTGCAGAGAAACAGCATGATATAAAAAGGTTTTATATGAAGAACATAGTTCTCAGTTTGGCCTCTTGTGTATGAGTCATCATCAGTTTCATTTCTGTTCCTGGCTTATACTGAAACTCTACCTGTAAATGATCCCTTTAGAGTGCAGGAACTGAAGCCCACAGATGATCTCTGCTGAGTAGAAGCTGCAGAAAGATACAAATATATCGACAGAAAAAAACAAATTGTTAGTTTTTGTCTTTCCTTTGCTTTTTCCAATTGTATCCCTGCTAAATTTGTCGAGCCAAGAAGCACAAAAAAACAATGGTTGACGAAAGAGGGGAGAAAAACACTGAGGACACTATTCAATGAGTCAAAGCAACACTGAAAGGCATAAAGTTAAAGTTAACACAGACAGAAAGTGAACTGAATCTAACCAGGTCTAAAAAAAAAAAAGCATGCCAGTAAGAACAAAGTTCAGTTGTGTTTCCTTTCCAAAGACGTAGCAATTGTGCTGGCACCAATTGGTTTGTGCACTACCATTTGATGCCTCAGGTATGGCATCTTACGCTTTCTTTCAGAGCTAGACGTTTAAAGAAGAACATAAATGCTAGATAAAGAGAATACCCAAGAGGTCAATTTAAATAAACATAATTCAAACATATGCGATTTATCAAAATGTGCTCCTTGTACAGTTGACACAAATTGAGAAATCAGCTATACTGAGCAAAACCGTTTTTTTTTGCGCCTGTCTGTGAATACATTTCTGTTGTAGAGTTGGATATTTTAACTTTGACCTCTGTCATTATGGAATTTTCAAGTGGCTATTACAGGAACTGAGGATTTTGAAACTTTCACCATGGCTTCTTTTTTAAGCCTGAGGTTGCTTTACACAAGTTGAATGTTGTAGATTTTAGGATACATACGTGGCTCTGTGCAGGTCAAACTTGTGGCAGGTCTGGATGTGAAACATGAGATCTCCTCCGTTCAGATACTCCATCACAAAGAACAGGTTCTCCTGGAATAAAAAATGAAGACGGGTTGGGGTGGTAGAGGTCGGCGTGAATATGTATGGATGAGCTGTGAGTGTCTGACATGGTTCATACCTTGGTCTGAAAGGTGCAGTAAAGGTGTGTAAGGAAAGGGTTTTCCCAGGCTAAAGAAAGGACCCTCCTCTCCACCATGGTGCACTCCACGTCATCATCCATCAGCACCACGTCCTTTTTTAGAGCCTTCACTGCGTAAAACTTCCCGCTTTTTTTCAGCTCTGCTAAAAACACCTGAAAAGTTAACAAAAACATAACTTCTGTAGCTTTGAGGTTATCATATTTTCGTGTCTGTTGTCCACTCATTTCTTACGCCCCCTTTCCGGGCTGATGTAAAAACCTGCCACCTACATAAAAGCAACTAGAAGTCAGTGGTTTTTATTTAGAAACTGGCTGCACAAACAAAGACACAGTTTGCTGGTTTGAGGCATGATGTTGAAAGGAAAAAAACTGAATATCAAAGGTAACTAATGGAAAATAAATATTCTAACAACTATAAAAAACGGCAAGAAATTCCATGAAGACTACTAATGTGACTTCAGTCTTTTCTGTGTGTATGCCTCATACATGTTATTTGTTACACAGCATAGAAGATACAGGAAGTTAGCTAACATGACTGAGAGCTTCACTCTTAACCTTGAGCTCATTTTGCTGAGTTTGCTTTGTTCTGTGCTTTGTTTTCCTTTATATCAGATCATGTCTGGTACCTTCCCAAAGCTGCCTTTGCCGAGCATCTTGTGCAGGACGAAGTCATCAACGGTGAATTTGGGATGGGGGTCCTTCCTGGGAACAGCGTACAGAGGCTCTTCATCCGGCACCTCTTCTGTGATCGACCTGCTGCCGTCTGCTGGTCCGTCCCATGAAACACCCTGAGTATCTGCAGGTCAGGAAGCGAGAACACAACTTAAAAAGATTTTCAATAAGAAAATGAGAGTTTTTATGATCAGAGATTTGATTGGTTGTTTACCTTTATTTGCAGATGTAGCTGTGGCTGGTACACCAGTCACTAACCCAGACGGAGCTCGGACCACTCCCAGCTGGCTGACGCTCACCGGACCTTCTCGACTGATGACTTCAGTATCTTTGGTGCTCCTGGCCTGAAAGCGAAAGGTAGGACCATCATCTCAATGATTCATGATCATTTAAGCCTTTAAGTACAGCATTTACGACATCTTGAGACACTTCTATCCTTTATAATATGACCCACATATTGACAGCTTCAGGGCAGGTTTAGTGCTGTGAATTGAGTTTCAATAAGCAGAAGGGTTGTGTGTCTGACCTGCTGCTTGCTCTCAATCATGGCCAGAGCTTCAGCCATGAGTTTCTGGTTGACCCCGCAGAGGTTTGCTACTTTCTTCTGACATTTGTGATGCACGTTCATGCCACATTCTGCACACAAAAAAACACCATTACCACGTGTTAGGATATTGTAAAAATACAACATTAAAGAAGAGTTTTGTATCTTAAATGAAGATGTCACTGATGCAAGATAAAGCTAATAACCTTTTATTTAAGTTGACTGATGTCTTGATAATTTCTATTACAGAGGATTTATTTTTCACTTATTTATTTGTAATGTACATCATATATGTGCAACATCAAAACAGATCATCAGATAAAATAAGCCTAACTCATTTTACTCAGATTGTTTGAGCGTGTTCATGTTCTTCATCAAGCACTTCATCTGCCAGCTGCTGTGACAGCTGCAGTGTGTTTCTGCTCGAACATCCAGAAAATGCAAAATATTTGGAGCAAATGTTGTTGAACCAGCTGTTGTACGGATATCCTGTCATATTGTGGACTCAATCATTGCTGGTGTCCAGTGAACACAAAAGACCAAGAGAACGGCTCCTGCACACTGTCTCGCTTTATGCTCTTACATTTATTTGAGCATACAACGTTTTGTTTTAAAGGATGGATTATACCTGATGAAGGTCGGGTAGACCGAACCGTTGTTGTATGCTAAAATAAATGTATAAGCATAAAGCGAGAGTGTGCAGGAGTCTTTCTCACTGTCTTCAGTTTTACCCAATTTTACACACTCAGGTGTGCAGAGATTTTTTTCAGCGTTGTCCTGTGAAGACCACAAATATCTACATTTCTTAGATAGACAGATTTCATGATCTGAGAGATGCATCTCTATTTATGTTTCCTATTTTACAACAAGCAGGAGCAGCTGATGGGGCCGTGATCAGCCGTTGTGCCCCCCGGTCCACTGCACAATTAACGACACTCACTGTGAAATTTGGCCCGACTGCAAAATTAGTCATACGACTTAAAAATCCGGTCTACATCAGGCTGAAATCGTACAGTACACGCCCAGCCTAACTCTACAGGAATCAGTCGGGTTTCTTTAAAGAAAAAAATTACATTAAACGACAGAAACGATAAAACTCCTGCCTCTCACCCTCACATTTGAGCCCCTGCTTGGCGAGCCCCCACAGCAGAGTACCACAGTGTTCGCAGAAGGTCGGACTTTTGTAATTGTAGACTTTAAACCTGTGCGGCATGTCGATCTTGAAGCGCTCCTTGTGGATCTGCAACACAGCACATCACATCATACACAAGATACTTGCACAGATTCAGCCCTGCACACAAAGCCAAGAGCAGTTTCAGAAACACTTTCTGTTTCCATAAAGTGTAAACATCTACTGGCAATTACTACACGTTTTTTTTCCTTGTCTTTTGGTTTCATGCAATGTGTAAGAGGAGGAAGTGAAACAAGAGCAAGAAGATAAAAGCTGACAATGAGACAAAAATGTCTGTGTGATGATACCTGTTATCTTATAATAATAGGCTTAACCACAAATGCCTTATTCATGCTCTGACAGCAAACAGATTTAAACAAACAAAATAGTAATAGTGAACAAAGAGCGTCTGTAGTCTGCAGTATCACTTACCATTGTTTCTTTACTGTTAATGGCTGAACCTGTGCATTTGGCGATGACTTTGTCTATGCATTTTTTGTGAATAGCTGCATTGCACTCTGAAAGAAACAAATGATGCCACAGTTAGACACACAGGAAAAGGAAAAAGAAGTCAGAATTAGAACTTTTCCATCCAGAAGGACAGTGGAAAATATTCAGACACTTACGTCTGCACTGGTAGCCCTGCTTGTTGAGACCCCTGTGGTGGATAAAAACAGGTCGAAATGACTCATATGATAATGGAGAAAATGATTGTTACAGGTTTGATATCTCAGTTTGTTGCGTACCAGACAAACTCTTTGCAGACAGAGCAGAAGGTCGGTTGAGGGAAGAACGTGGCGCTGAACTCGTGACATTTCACAATGTGAACTTTGGCCTGTTTGATGGCTCCTCGTCGATGATGAAGGGCGAACAGACCCTCCCTCTCTCGTTCACACTCGGGGTCTCCCTCAGTCTGGCCTGCAGCGTCTGAAACACATCATAAGAGACCTTTATTTAAAAAAAGAAAAGACATATTGCTGTTTGGCTAAGCTTACATGGACAGAGTGCTTCTCATAGCTGGACAGATTTCACACCTATGTTTCAGTTTCTCACCTTTTGTTGTTTGAGAAGTGTGACTTCTTACTCACGTATTTTTCATTTGGACCAGAGTTAGTCTGTCTCATAGAGATGAGTCAGTTTCCTTTATCACACCCACCTTTGTTCTGTAAACTAAGGCTTCTGGTGTTAACACCAGAATTAAGAATAACACCAGAATCTAATTAAGTAATTAATTAGAGGAGGTGTTGCCTAGTCTCACAATTTGTTTTTGACTGCCTGAGCACTTACCAGTGAGTTGTTTGATATCTTTTTACATCATGTCTGACTTATTGTGTGGTTTATAGTGTTGCACTGATCATTTCTTCTCTCAGTAGTGGCCTAGTTAGGGATGAACAATTTCACCATTCTTTTGACAAGATTATTTCTGGGGCTTTTGGCCTTTCATTGGATGGAAAGCTATTAAGTGACAGGAAATGTGAGAGAGAGAGATTTGGGAATGACACGCACCAAAAAGGGGGTGCAGATGGCCTAGCTATTTGGTCGCGCCCCATGTACGGAGGCAATAGTCCTCCAGGTGGGCGGCCCGACACATCCTCATTTTTCTTACAGAGTGCAACGCAGTTGTAGATTCTGCAATCACAACAAGTGCTCTTTAAATCTAGATTTTCATGATTGAGCAGACAGTGACGATTCTAGAGTCTGTTGGGGTCCTAGGCAAAAGTTAATTAGGGGGCCGTCTCACCAGCGTTCAGCAGGGCAACTAGAGTCAATGCTGTCAGATGGGGCCCCATTAGGCAGGTGCTCTACTGTCATTGTAAAATTTGCACATTTTGGGCCGCTACTTTGGTTCAAAGTTTGTCGGCCCTCTGGGGCCCCCTACTGGTCTGGGGTCCCAAGCAGTTGCCTGCCTTGCCTGTTAACAAGCAGCGCCTCTGTGAGCAGATCTGTTTAAAACATGAACTCTAAATTACTCATGTTATACCCCAGCTACACTAGAGGAGTTTTTTTATTTTAGAGGAGGATTTATGCAATCTAAAGATTGTTAATCTTAAATCTGTACATTAAGTACAGAGTTGGAGTTGGGATAAGATTAGCCTAGCTTAGCACAAAGACTGGAGGCATGAGGAAATGGCCGTATATATAAAGTGTCTTTTGTTTTCTAAACCATAGATTAAAGGCACATGTAGAAGAACAGTTTGAGTTGTAGCTGTGAATCGCAAACAGATTGAGTTCCTTTGACACACAGACACGAGATTGATGCAATGTTTAATTTTAAGTCTTGAAAAATTGAAATAAGATGAAGTGTTTCGTTTTGAAAGCTCTGCTGAATCAAACAATGGTGGCAATATTTAGCTGCTCACACAATAAAGTGGCATTACTATGATTATCACATAAAACTCAAGTTAAACAAGATTTAAACTCCTGAACTGTTGTGTGCGTGTGTTTGTGTGTGTTTGCATGACGTTCAGGAGGAAGTTCCCCAGATCAAATGGTCTCTTGGTCCCAGTGTGTATGCCACCTGTTGTTCTGAGCTGTGATTTCTCATTAGCCATGTCTATATTTAGAGACATGAGATGTGTTCTCTAAGTCCTCGGTGACTCCTCGGGCCTCTGCACGGTGTTAATGTCAGGGAAAGCAGCAGCAAGAGAGGAGTAAGATGCATCTTTTGTACCAGCATCCGGAATAAATGACATTTTTATTTTGAGAAAATGTAATCAGGCTTTGAAGATTAAGCTTCATGAACTCAAGAGGGTTGGCGTGATGCCGGCTTTTGTAGGACTACACAGACAATTTGGATGATTGCTTGTATTCGATGATGACATTTACTATATTTATTCTGTATTTAACCTGTCGTTAATCTCACAAAAATCATCTCTAAAAAAGCTCAGAACTGCGTCATAGAAACCCCTAAAGACTGTCACGTGGTGAACTCTTTCACATAAAAGTTACTACTTTAGAAATGACCTGACTTTCTCAGGAATGCTACACTTAGAAGCTGCTTCAAGAAACAAGTCTTGCTTTAATTTGAATTAACAACAAATGGACTTGGTGGTAGGCAAATTATTTCTGGTTGGACCGCTGCAAAGAAGTCTTATCCTAAAGATGAAAACTGCATATCATCAAAACTGTCTTATTGGTGGCAGTCAAACCCTTTGTGATACAACATTTAGTAGTTTTAGGATCTGACAGAGCCTCAGAAAGTTGAATCACTCACCGCTCTTCTCCAGATAATATCGGGCCTCCATCCGCAGGCGGCCCTGTGGCTTCAGCTCCAGCTGAGAATCAGAAACAGAATCGGGTTTATTGCAAAGCAGGTTTACACATACAACAAGTTCATCTTGGTGTGACTGAGGCATTACCATAAGTCTGAAAACAGAATAAAACAAAGGGACCAAGATGACAAGCAGTACTCCTACTTCTCAATAAATTTAAATAGAGAAATATAAAAGAATATTTTATAATGAATGTCAAATGTTTGACTTCTGTGTATGAAAAAGAGCTGTTAGGTTTGAAGAGAAACTGAAACCACAGAAATGTTTAAGGCAGAAATTAATGAGAAAAACGTCGATTACAAAAAGGGAAGGATGTGATGATGATGATGATGATGTGTGTGTGGAGAGCTGTTTGGCGTCACGGTGACAGACTTTCTGTTTGGCAAGTACAAACACACAAACAGAGGAACAGACTGAGAGGGATACTCGGCCCCAGAATGTATTTGATTGACTTTATCTGTTTGTTTGATTCTTACTTTGCTTTAAGAGACAGTTGGCATAAAGTCTGCAGTGTCACTCAAAGCCAAATCTTTCCAGGGAACTGAAAATCTCTTCTCGGTAAGGATTGATCTGATGCGTACAAATAAATTGAGGAACAAATGAGTAATGAGAAAGAGCACTGCTGGCCTCAATAACCTCATCATAATTTATATGACAGATTGAAAAATCTGGAAGAATGAGGAGGAGGACATTAAGGATAAGGAGAGTCTTTAAGTCTACTGTATTAGTTATAGACTTTAAAGGTCCCATATTATACAAAATCCACTGTACCATGGTCATCTAACACTAGTATGTGTCTCTAGTCAGTCTACAAACCCCCCGATTATTAGAAAAGTCCATCCCCTCCATCTTTGTCCTGAAAATGTGTTCTCAAACAGGCCGTTTGGAGATTTTCCCTTCATGACATCACAAAGGGCAGTAACCCCTCCCCCAGGTGGGTGACACTCCCACAGCTAGGTGTTTGTTCTGCCCTCTGAGTCTGCCTTCTCACCGTAAACAATAGGACATGGAGCGAGAAAACCAGAGCCACCCAAGCCCTTCCAGAGAGGGGCTTGGTCAGACACAGCTCATTTACATTTAAAGCTACAGACACAGAAACAGCCTGTTCTGAGCAGGGCTGAAATAGAGGGGTTTATAGGCATGATTAAGTACAGGATCAGAGTGGATTTAGAGCAAGAAACTTCACAGACATGTTTTGAGGAGCTCTGAGACTTATTTAAAAAAAACGAGGAGGATATGTGACCTTTAAGACAAAGACTATGTTTTATGTAGGCCTTACACCAAATTACATTTGAACCAAAGTCAGAATAAAATCAGGAGAGTCTTTCTAGAGTTGAAGCACACTCATGTGATCTCGGCTCCAAGCTGTTTTAAGGCGGTCTTTATCTCGTCTTTGCGTTACGATAAAATACAAATCACTTAAAATCATCAACATGTTTATAATTATCGCAGGTCTTTAGTCTTGTCTTTGGCAAACCATGTTGTTCAATGACGTAACCATTGTCAACAACCAATGGGAGCGGTCTCGCCAGAACCAAACAGGAAGATGCAAACTAGCTAACAAGTTGGGGAGGCGGAGGAACATGCTGTTCTCCTGCTCTGTGGAAAAGAAGGAGAAACTGGTGCAGAGAGCAAGAATGCGTCTTTGATGTGTCCTCCACTTTGTACCACGATAGAGTTGAGAAGGAAAAAATGAGGACAGAAATTGCCCATGAAATCCCCGATGAGTATCAATATAGAACAGTTACTGAAAGGATCCTTCTGCTGGGCTGGTTCACCTACAGAAACCTTGTTACGACTTTTACTTCCTCGAGAAAGTCAAGTTTGATTGTCTTTTTGTTGTACAAAGGAGGGGACACGTCAAAGACTCATTCTTTCTCTCTCCACCACTTAATCCTACTTTCTCTGCTTTTAAACTTGTAGTTGTAAATTTACCAGGTGCATGATGGGAAATACTCTGAAAAGGAATGTACTGTAGTTGTACAGAAGTCTTGCAGTCAGTGAACTTGCAAGATCCCCAGTATTTGTAGAATCTCAGTCTGTGACTTAAAACTCTAAGCTCTATGTGAGAGAGTGTCAGACGTTTAAAAGTCTTTAAAAAGTTTTGATAAAGTCTTCTAGTTTATGAAGTACATTAAGGTCATTATTGGCAAGATTCCTCATCAGACTGTTGAGATTATTTCCCATCATGATTAAAGTCACCATGTCACTAAGAGAGTATGTAACTTGACATATTTCCATCTGAAACTGGACAGAACCAATCACGAGATAGAAGGCGAGACATAACGTTAGGATTAAATTGATTAGATAATTGAAAAGTGGGTGCATCACAACAAACATACATACAGGGATGATAATGTGAAAAATGTCAAGAATAAAAACGTACAATTGAGTATAAACAGATGCATTTTTGGTCATCAACTGTCCTTGTTCATGCTGTGGTTTGTGTTTCCCTTGGTGTTAAGTGGGTTACTATATCAAGCTAGCAGGCCACAAGCCAACAGCTGCAGAGCTAACATTCACGCGCAGTGACTTGAAGGTCCCCTCAATGTTTACCATATTTACGTTTGCGGTTTCCAGCTTGTTGCTAGAGAACAAGCCGTTATTATATAAGTGTTAAATATTCATGTCATTGAACTTTTCTTAAAACTTTTAGCATTGTTTTAAAATGTCTCACTAAAGACAGCTCAGACTGAGTGTTGTGATCTCAAACCAAATTATTTAAACTCAACTCTAGCTAAACTCTCATGCTTTATCCCGACGTCTGAAACAGTAGTCACTGAAAAGTCGTTTGGCTTCTAGATGTAAGCAGCAACCTGTAATCCTTTTATCAAATATCTGCTTTTTCCTGCTTGAAGTTAAATTAAAGTTAAAATTTCTTCAGGGGAAGAACGCCTGTCACTAGGCAGTGATTCTGGTGACACCACAAACAGACACAGTTTTTTCTCCATGTCTAAAACGTGGATTACAGATTAAAACATTTGGTGTTTTGACCCTAAAGTGAGGCAGCCTGTCTGGATTGTTGCTCAAACAGCTGGTCAGTGAGTACAACAAACACACACACACACACACACACACACACACACACACACACACACACACACACACACACACATATCCACGTCAACGCACTCACCCAAATCTCCAGCTTGCCGTTCTCCTTCTTGCATCGTGTTGCGAGCGAGTCTAGAGCCACTGTGGCCTCGGACTTCAGCTCTGCCGTCCGGTCCTTCACCATCACGTGCATGATGCGCCCTTTGTGGACGTGGGCATCGAACGTGGTGCTCCAAGGGGGGTACATGGTGGGCTTCTTCTGTTTGTACACTTGACCCTTTTCTGAAGAAACAAAAAGGAATACAGAGAAAATACATTTCGTTAGTGGCAGGCTCTGATATTTAACCAATGACTGTATATGTGGACAGCACTTCTCCGTCTCCATCCGTTGTACACAAGTGAAGCCAAAATACCCCAGCAGCAGGTGCTGCTGTGTTGCACTGGTGATGTCATCTGGAACCAAGACTTGTAAAGTACAGAGCTAGCTGCTCGAACTGCTATAATGATGCCACACCCCTTCTGCTAACTGGAGCAAACGTTTATCTTTCAGATAAAATGTCAAGGATCCATGAGGTCAGGAGAGTCTGTTTGGAGCAGACACTCACAGTTACGGAAGGTTTTACGACTGTATTGTTCGTTTTTTGGTACGTTTTCTCTCTCTATTCTGACAATCTATTCCTTACATAAAGCTGCTACGAGCCACATTTATTAACAAAGCTGTCGATCATGACTTTACGCTCGGTCTTTTTAAAATCAAACAACTCATTAAAACAGCACTCAGACTGAACACTTGGACATAAATATGCATGATAATAACTAACCATCAAGACAGGACAGACATGCGGGTTTGCCAAAACTTTATTTGACGTGTACTTTAACTTTAAAGTTTGAACCATCTCCCATCTGTTAACATGGAGGAGGCTGGGTTTATGATACTGCAGCCAGTCAGCAGGGGGAGCTCTAAGTATTTTGGCTGTTTCTCTGTTCTTCTTAATATACAGTCTATGGATGAAACCAAGATGATTTTCATTTTCACTTTGACTTTTAGTTCAATACCGAGAAATCCTGTGTCAGCAAATGAAACGTCATCTTTTTACTGGCAAGGCACAAGGTGTCAACATGCAACTACAACCACACAGTCTTTTGTTTTTCAGATGAAAGACACTAACAGACTTATTCTCTACTTCATTTAAAGACCCAAACAAAGTGTTGTATGTTTATGTCAATCCCGGCATCCCCTGGAGCTCAATGAAGATACGCCAAACTGTACAGACATTTAGTATAGTATCTGATAGTTTCTTATTAAGCTGAAGTTTAAGTGAAAATGATTGTCTTCAGGACGAGCGAAAGGGCAGAGGACTCCTGCAGAGCGGATAAGAACATAGCAAAGTCATATGTTAATCTTTTATTAGAAATATTGACAAACCTGAACGTCTAGAATATCAACAGCCCGCTTCTTTATTGATTGAACGTGCGACTTGATTAAAAACATCCTGAAGGGGGAGGAGATTTTCCAGGGTTGAAAACCGACACCATGAATTAATCCAGTGATCAGGGATGAATGTATGGCGTGTGATCGGGTTTCACTCTCAGGGGATTAACTGCTCTTTGACAGTCCTGAGCTGTCATTTAAAGCTCAAATCCATGCATGAAAAATATGCTCATATGCAATGTGCAAATGTAGCTGGACTGCTGACTTCACTTTTATTGTCCTCTGTTATTTTTGGTGATACATTCAGTATGCGATGCAGGATTTTTGAGCCCATGTTGAGCAGACCTTAGTGAATACCGTCTCACAGTGTTGAGAGATTTCAATCGCATTACAAGGCCGAAAAATATTTTCATAATTGACATCTGCTGATGTTCCTCTGAAATAACATCCTAAATATCTACTTATATAACAGCCACATGCCATGCTGCTGCTTCAACAATAAAGCCCGCTAAGCTTTATACTCCAATGTGATCTGCAGCCGTTACCATCATCACCGGCTCATCGCAGCTGCTGTTTGTGCAGATTTAAGAACCCAGAGAGGGGAAATATGTCTGTTTTTCTCCAGACTCTACATCACACTCTGTGTGTTTTTTTACCAAAGAAATGTGTGCGTGGCGTTGTGCAGAGTGAGAGAGGTGACACGTCTTTTATGTCAGCAGGTACTGACGACAAAAAGCTGGTACTCTGTCAGTTCCTGTGTAGTTCTGTGAAAAAGCACCAGGGTGGCATTTAGATTGAGGTGTGCTTTCATGCCTCTGCTGCTTTGAAGTTCCTTTCTTTTTGCATCACAGTTGTTAAATGAAGCCTTAAGTTGGGGTTTGTTTGAGTCCTTGACCTCAAAGTTAATGAATTTTAGTTTCATACAAGAAGTTTCAAACAACACCACAGCTGGATCTAATCCTTCACACTAAAACCCCTCACTAAACTAAACATCAAATCCCTTACTAATGAAAGTTTATTAGCAGCATTTGGAGCCTTGACTCAGCAGGTTTGCCTCGCTTGAATAGGATCAGAAAAAGTGGAAGTTAACCAAGAATGGGCCACTGTTTGACTGCAGGTACAAGCATGATTTTCTTTTAACACAGGCGGATATAAAACGAAAAAAAGGAAACTGCTCAGATTCAGTTACATGAGCAAACACACAAACCGTAACTGTAAGAGCAGCGACAGGGGAAAACTTTTTTTACAATAAATATTGTTAATCCAAGGCTTAATTTTTGGCCTTTTTGCCTTTATTGGATTGGACGGCTGAAGAGAGACAGGAAACATTGGGAGAAGAGAGTGGGGGATGACATGCAGCAAAGGGTCGAGGTCGACTTGGACAATAGCCTCTGCACATGGGTTAGGGTTAGAGCTCCACTTCTGTCCAAAAACGTCTCTGTTCACTACACATTGTAGTCCCATCAATGGGTCTCACTGTTGTTGCACTTAATTGAAAACAGCACACACTGTTTTCATTGACAAAGTCACACACACACACACACACACACACACACACACCGTCCTGCAGCGCCAAGTTTTCAAGCTCCAAATGTGGATTAATCCTCTGATTAAAATTGCCCCCAATAAACACTGTTTACTTCTGCTTGTTACAAAACCACAGGGACCAGCTGTGTGAGGGAGGACTGACCTTTTTTTGCCTTTATAAAATACTCACTATCAAATATTGGTGAGCTGTTTTAGAGATTATTGTCTTTGGTACAAATACACAATGGATCGCACTTAACCACAAAGAAAAAGGAACCTGTTACGTATCAAAAAGTAAATGAAGACCGCTAAAGAGGACGAGCCGTATGCTGAGCCGTCTGGGAGTTTTTTTTTAAAGAGAAAGGAGACAATCGAAGGAGCAGTCGTGTAATTCTTTTCCCATCATGGTGACTACAGGGAGACACAGCTGTCAGTGCGGTGACTTAGCTACAGTGCACCTTAAGGTAAATAAGAGCACATGATCAATGCAAAAAAAAAAAAAATGCATTAACCGTAACCGCATCCTGATTAACACGTTAAAACTGACAGCCATTCGTAATAACACGACTGGAAACACATTTCACCTGACCACACACCTTCACTCGGCAAAGACAGAAAGCTGATTCGTTGAGGACACACTTCCTGGTTGAGTGGCAGATTGTTGCAACACAACCACTTCAAGGCTACGGGTTCATTTTAAAACAAAAGGTCACATTTAGTGTGGCGTAAGATGACACATCGTTGACCTTGTCATCTTTATTGTGCAAAAACATACAAGTTTACTTTGTTTAAGTTGAGTTTGTGCTTTTGGCCGCTCATGAAGATGACTCTCTGAAGACAAAACCATGACAACAAAATGACGCTGGGCCTTTAATGCTGCAGATTAAAAGAGAGATTTAAAAAAGGGACTCTTAACTTTGAAGAGGACTGCAAAGGAAAAGCTGTTTATTGCAGCTTTCATCACGTTTAAATGAAGATGAGCCAGGGTGCATGATGGGAACTTTCTCTTGTTTTGGGAGGGAAAGTATTGAATCATCAGCTTTCAGTTTGAAAAGTCAGCAGGGTGCCATCTTTTGACAGCTGAAACCACTAAAAGCACAATCCTACACTTTCATGCTTTCAGGGGGACACTGAGGAAAAAACGAATATTGATCGCCATCTCACTTCTTATTCATGTTTAAAAATGGCCGTTATCTTCTTTGTTTGGCAGTAACCCTAAAGATTTAAGCGTTTGATCAATGACTAATGGTTACTGTAAGTCTGGAGTTTGTCAATTCTTAGTTTAGTGTCATTCAGACTAAAATCAGATTTTGAATCAAGTCAAAGAGAAGTGAAACTAAAGGAGCTCGTCTCCTGTGAGGGAGTCAGCGACACATAAAGAAGCCTCTCTGTGCTGCGTCGTAGAGACACGTCTGTGGTTTTAAGAGGAAAACAAACATCAGAAACCCTCCTCTTCCTTTCCTCTCTATCTCTCTGTGTCGCTCTGTTTTTAGCTCCGTCCTCTAATACGCTCCAGCAGTTACAGACAGACAGATGCAGCACTAAGATATCTGTTCGCCGTCTGTTTTCATGAGGGAAGTTTCATGCAGACGTTGGAGTAAAATCTACAACTGCAGCAAAATCCTAATAATGAAGGCTCTTTTCTAAATATATGGAGCTACTCACTTTTCCGTTACTATCTTTGTCCAACTATTTGAAGTCTGTCATCCTATTCCGGAGATCCCCTGACAGTTGTACAGTATGCATGTATGTCTAGTCTTTGCTGACTCATAAGCTTCTGTATATAAGACTGACAATATTCTATTTACATGTTCCCTGCAACATTCCTCCGATTCTTTTACTATCCCTCGGACGTTTTGCACTTCTTTCCAACAAAAGTCTAGAAAATAAAGACGCCGCTTCTGCACTTCTATATTTATCCCAAACACCCACCGTTGTTGCTTTTCCAAAACATCAAATGCGTCACTTCCTGGGAGGCAGAGGAGAAAGAGTCGGTGCTCTTTATAGAGCTTTATGTTTCCTACAGCAACAACTGGAATAAATGTTGTTGCTACACGTATAAATCAATCAAAGAAAGTAAGACATGTATGAAACTATGGGTGCAAAATGTTCCTGTTTAAGAAAGAGAAATAAAATGTTAGAGATTTAAAATCAGCTTTGACACCTGAAGCTGTACTCAGAGATGAAGCTCGAGCTGCAGCGAAACATTATGTTCATAATCAGCAACTTACTCAATAACTGGAAAGACATCTTACCAACAAAATAACAAAAAATTAGAGATTCACAATCCCCTTTTTTCAGTTCTGTTTCGATTCAGATTAAAATGTACAGATACAGATTCTGATCATTTTTAACCATAGTTAAAAGTGTTGTTGTTTTTGGTTTTAAGGCTACACAAAGCTGTAGTAAACATTTCTATTCCAAAGAATCTGAACTTTGTGCCTGCTTCACATACAAACAGGAAGCAGCAACAACTGTAAGGTTTTCAAATTCAACCTCTTACAACTGAAGTGTAAGAATTGTACTTTTGATCATAAAGAAGGAGCTGTTTTTATCTCGTCTGAACGTCGTCATGGAGACGATTTGTGAGCACTTCTTACGGTTCAGTCTGAACGTCTACAAAGCGAGACGGTACGAGTTGAGGATTTTTAAAGTGACCAACCATCTCTCTTGATCAGTGACATGTACAGTATTGGCGCCGTCAGTGCGATATCCGATACATCACTTAAGTCAGTATCGGACTTTTGGATTTGGAAAATCTAAAAATGTTCAGGTTACTATCGGTAAGGTGAAATATCCAAACAAAACCTAATGAACGTTTTGTATTTCTTCATGAAAAAAGAATGCTTCACAATCACTTTTCTCTCCCAAAGATACACTTATTTATTTGCTATATAAAGAACACAACGTTTCGAGCTCGACCGGGCTCTTCGTCAGGTGCATCACATATTAAACTGAGTGACCAAAAATCTGAATGATGGTATGACCGTTACTGAAACGTATTTATTAACGTAACGTGTCAAAACTCTTCACTAGTTCCTCTTCAGAGTCTTCTTCTAGAAAGCCACAGGGCTGCTGTCTTGATCAGATAGCAGTGGAAACATGAACATTAAAATCATTATTACATTAGAACTAGACCACATTAGGCCTAGCGGTTAGTGCACTTGCCTTATAGTACAGAGGCTTAAGTCCACGGCCCAGGTTTGAATCCGACCTGGGGCTCCTTTCCCACATGCCATTTCCCACTCTCTCTCTCCCCAGATTTCTGACTCTATCCACTGTTCTATCTCTAAAAAAAAAGGCATAAAAAGCCCCAAATAAAACATAAAAAAGAAATAAAGACTACGAGGGAAAGAACTAGTTTGCCAAACTCGTGGGGCTCTTCGAAACTGTTGAGGATCTAGTGTGACTCACCTGTATCTATGGCCTCCTTCATGTAAACAGCACAGTACGGGTTCAGCACCTCCTCGTGGTACGCCAAACCAGGGTCCATCTCAAAGTTGGAGAACCCAATCCGCAGGAAAGGAGACATGACTGCAGGTTTTTACTCTCTGGCTGTGTCACAAATATTCAACAGAATCCTCCAGGGAAACCTCGCAAGGATGCCAGAACAATAATGGTGCTTCGGTGTCGACCACCTTTCCTCCACCGCAGCAGAAAGCCGACTGGCCCTTTTTCCTCCAGAGGAAAAAGAGGCTGGCAGAGCAAGAGGGGGAGGAAGAGGAGGAGGAGGAGGCAGAGGAGGCGGGGTAGATATTTTCTGCCTTTGATGCTTTAAACAACCTGTGAGAGGAAGAGAGAGAGACAGAGCAAGAGAGGCGTTTCATCACATTTGACACCGTAACCACAAAAGCAAGTTTCTATCAGCAGACTTCTTTATGTTAAAGGAAATCCCTGCACAACAGTTCTTATCAAATGAATCAGTTTGGAAAAAAAGTTTGATCAGCTTAACTTAAAAAACCCCAAAGCATGCTCACAAACCATCCTCTGTACCTGAATGAAACACAAATAAAGCCACACACACCTTCAGGACTCGTAAACAGCAGCTGTCACTCTTGGCAGAGCCTTTCAGTAGCTTCATAAAAACACAATCCTCTCTTTCAAATCTCTCCAACTTCTCTTTGTGTGATCAGCAACGAAAATGTCTACACTCATGCAGCCTTCACTGCTGCAGTTTTCATGGCTCAGTCTTCGACTCTGTGACGGTCGATGTGATATTTGAGGCCTGCCGGGGAGCTGTGTGTGTTTGTGTGTGTTTTTCAGTGCGTTTGTGTATGTGAGTGTGTGTCAGTCCCAGTGTTGGAAAGGAGGCCGGGGAGGGGAGTATTTATAGCGCTGAAATACTAAACGCAGATCATGACCGCAGTCCGCAATACTTGTCGGCGTCATTTTTTGGAAGCTGGAGCGAGTCACCTTTACAGTACACTCAGCTGACCCTGAGTCAGGAGTCGTGATCAGACAGACATAGAAACAAACAAAGTGCAGCAGCAGGGTGACATATTTGTGATTTGTCATTATTTCTTTGTTCTGATGAAATCGCTCTCTCAGGTCAAAGTAAAGATGCACTTCAACCCTGTTTCCTTAAATGTTGGGACATTTTGTAAAATGTTTCAATCAATCTTTAGTTGTATATCGCCAATTCATAACAAATGTTATCTCAAGACGCTTTAAAAAAAGCAGGTTAAATACCTTACTCATTCTTCTATTATCTACAAAGAACCAACCAGTGGCGATTCTAGAGTCTGTTGGGGCCTTAGGCATTTACTCTTCTTCCTTTCTTTGTTCTTCGCTCTCAGACGGATTATTCCTCTTCATTTCCTTCGGTGACTTTCATTGACAAACGTTGGTTTTCAAAGCAAAAATGCATGCCACACTTAGCAGGGCAACGAGAGGGAGTGCTGTCAGATGGGGCCCCCTTAGGGAGGTCACTGCAAAATTTGCACATTTTGACCCACTGCTGTGGTTTAAAGTTTGTGAGCCCTAGGGGGCCCAAGCAGTTGCCTGCCTCGCCTTTTGACAAACAGCGCCTCTGGACCCAACATTAATACATCATGAGCAGTAAGCAACATTTAGCAAAGTGACAGTGGAGAGAGGAAAACCTCGAGCAGAACCAGACTCATGATGAACAGCCATCTGCTGAAACTGTGTGGGGCTTGGAAAGTGGAATAGAGGGAGATTGTTGATTCGAAAACTCCATATTTATTTGATAATAGAACAAAGACAACATGTCAAATGTGGAAATGTAGATGATTTGCTCATTTAGACTTTGATGCAAGCAACATTTATAGTGCATGCATGGAAAAGCCAACGTGCTTGAGAATGGCTTCTGAAAGTGTCCCTGAGCCTGTGCAGTGACGTCCTCTGCAGAACACTCTGTTCTTTAATGCAGGTCCGTCTGAGGGCTCAAAGATCACGGCCGATCAACATGATCACTTTTCTGCCTTGTCCTCTGCATTCAGAGATTTCTTCAGATTCTCTGATTCTTTAAGTGATGCAATATAGAAAAGTTTCAAAAGCAGGGCCACACCTCGACCGCGTCTCTTGTGACGTGCCGATGAATTCAAACTTAACCCTCTCCTCCCTTTTCACTCTCACTTTCCCCACCCCTTCCTCACACAGTTTTTCTCTTTCTTTCTTTCCTCCTAAAGGGCCCTAAAGGAGGTTTGTCCTGCTACAGCAGATCCCCTCAGAAACCCTTGACAGCAAGACGATTAACATCACCTAATCCAGAATCATCATTTCAATATAACTAATATATCATTTTCTAATTGCATCCGTTTGATTGCGTGGTCCTTGCTACTGTAATGATATAATGTAGTGTAGATGGTGAAACCTCACTCTACTGTCTGTGTGGTTTGACATTTAGTCGTGTGTATGTTGTTGTGCTGTAGTTTAAAGCTGCTCTGATCAATAATTTATATAAACTCTGAGAGCGGACCTCCCACTGGTACTCGTGGGAGATTGTTATTTGCATAATCCTGTTTAAATTGATCTGAAATGACCACCATAACAGCTCCAGCATTCATTCCTTCTGCAGCATAAAGCTACGGATTGTGTCTTCTGCATCCTTATGTTATATTATGGCGATGATGTCATAACGCTGCATTACATCCAGTGTAAATTGTTGTGCCAACGTACTGGCACGGGGGGGGGGGGCTTCTGCAATCGGACTGTAGGTGGTTCTTGTTTGCATAATCCTGTTTGAATACATGAAATGAATTAAAACATAAAGCTTTAGAATAACTTACATAACCTGTAGGTCGAACAGGATTTAAGGGTACAAAGCGTTGACAGAACCCGAGAGAACTGACACCATAATGACGGAGGCGTGCATTTCTACTGCAGATGAAACTATAAAAAACACTTTGCACACGGCTCACACAAATAAATGTATCTCAAGAATGAAAAAGCTTCAGAGTTCAAATCACCTCTGGAGTGTTCAGGAATACTTCAATAATATTTCCTAATACCTTTATTAAATTAAAATGTCCCGGGTTCAAATCTGACCTGTGGCTCCTGTCCTGCATGTTATTCCCCACTCCCTCTCTCTCTCCCTCTCTCTCTCCCTCTCTCTCTCTCTCCCTCTCTCTCTCTCTCACTCTCTCTCTCCACGAGTTATGACTCGACCCACTGTCCTATCTCTAATAAAGGAATAAAAAGCCCAAAACCTTTTAAACAAAACAAAAACAACAACATCATAATAAACAAAAAATACTGATGTATGTGCTGGCTGAACCATTTCTGTTGCAAGGTTTAAACTGTACTCACTCCTGTGAGTGTCTTTCCCAGATAAAATGAAATGACTTCCCTTTCCCTTAAATTTGTTCTTGCATAATTGTCTTCATCTGCATAAACATATGCATATAAATGTTTAAATCCTCACCCACACCTTCCTCTACAAAACACCGATTCAAACATAGAATAAAAACCTGCAGAGCTGCAGCCTGCTGTTAAGTGTGAACCCGTGATGATGCTGCTGCCTTCATGCAGGGCTGGTGGGAGGAAAACTTCCGGTGCTTGAGTTACGACGATGTTACCACACTTCCTGTCTCTGGGCGGTTTAATTTTTCACAGGTGGGGCTGCTTCAAAACACTAGATAGAAAAACAGCACAAACTCAGAACAGGACTGATTTAAATGTTTAAAGGGAGCCAGAGGAGAGTGAGAGGGAGAACCTAAACTTAGACTGTTCAAGCTGAAACTTAATTAAATAAATACAAGTTGGAAACTAGCTAAAAACATAAGCACTTAATACAAATGATCATGAGTCACTTATCCTCATATATGTAAGATAAAAATAGGGTTAGGGTAAATACATTGATTGCTCAAGTGATTGATTGAAAAAGTGGTAACTTATGTAAGACACAGGACTTGAGCTAATTACCAAGCTAACCATTTAGGATATTTTTTCGGCCGAGCTCTGATAGCCTTGAAAGATCTGAAGAAATTATTATTTTATCAGTGCTACAATAAAACACCTTTTAAAAGATTTTTATTTTGGGGCCTTCATTTAGATAGGGCGGTGAATAGAGTCAGAAACCGCGGAGAGAGAGAGAGAGAGAGAGAGAGAGAGTGGGGAATGACATGCAGGAAAGGAGCCTCAGGCAGGAGTCGAGCCCAGGCCGCTGCCTCCAGAACAATAGCCTCAGTCCACGGGGCGTGCAAACTAACCGCTGGGCCATCAGGCAACCCGATAAAACTGCATAAAACTGCATTTTTCTCATTGCATTTAAAGAGACACACACACCAAAACCGAGCGTTCTGAGAGAGCTGGTTTCTACAGGGTCACAAACCTCCTCTGGCGCTTGATTCACGTTATATTTTGACCAAAGCACAGCACAGATGTTTCATTTAGACCACAGGGGACTGTTTGAAAAGGTGTAACAGGGGTTTAATATGTCCTCTTTAATTAAATCTTGAATAAATTCAGAACAACAAACTGCTAAAATGGTTTACTGCCCCCACAGGTTCCGCCTCTGCCATGATTTAAGAATGGCAACAGGAGGAGTTTGCCTTCAAGACTCTTGGCCAGATGCTGTGCCATGAAGTGTTATTCACTCCTCATGGGAGATCATACCCACTCAACCCAAGTTATATAGCACAAAATCAGGCGTACATTGCAGCGAGTGGGAGGGAAAGAGGCACCATTCTTTGGTTTTATATGGTAACCGGTTCAAAGCTGTTACTTATGTGAAATATTAGATTATTTGTATTCCTCATTCATGCACACATGGCACATGTTCGAAGCAGAAAGCTGGTATTATTATCTGCTGTTGCACTCGGGAAGAACTTACATCATTTGACATAACACAGAGTCACGTAGTTATATGAATGGTTTACTCAACAGCTCGTATGATGTAAAGTTTGAAGCTTGTGACGTCTTTGTGGAAGTCCTCCGTCTATGCCGTCTTTCTTTCTGGTGACGCAACAACTCCGAGTGTAAGAGGATTTCAAACGCAAAAACACGGGGGTCATTGTTGAAACAAGCTGCTGAACTTTCTACCGTTAAACCTTTGAGAACCACCTTTAACAAAAAATCAGCGGATTAACGGCTGTAAATCAGCAGCTGATGGAGCCTTATGTGCTTTTCCACACATGAGGACGTAAACACAGACTTGTGTGTTCTTCTCAACACAGGAGCCGTCACATCTCATCATCTTTTTCAGCACAGAGTAAGCATACGTTACGGTGTCCGGGTGTCTCTTTGCTCAGGGTGCTATCTGAGGTGACAGATTCACTTTATAAACACCACCCATGGGCGCTCAAATGCCACCCCCACCCATCCTCAAACACACACGGGGGGTCACAGGGAAGGTCAAGTGCCCGTGTGCCAACACCAGACCTTTCTGAACCTTTAAAGAGGGAGGTTAAAGTCGATTGAACCTCCCACCTGACCCTCTGTGCCCAGCGACATCAAAGCCAACTGTTCATGTGTGTGTGTGATTCTAAGTGTGTGTGTGTGTGCACAGAAGCTTTTTGAAGCAGCATAAAGAAAGTGGGGCGGTGGGGAGATCTTTGTTGTTATTGACAGGAGGCCCATGTGTGTGACAGAAGCCTTTGACCAAAGCTGCTCAGACACTTTAAGGGTCCCTGAAGTGGTCACTGGATGAAGGATGTGTGACCCTTGACAGTTTACATCAATGGATTATCTTGCTATAAGACTATAAGTTAACACTGCATCAAAGACAGAAGAGCCATTTTTTCATTTTTTATCCTATGAAAATAATCCATGACTGCTGTGATCGAAGTCTCTTCCCTCAAAACATGCACGTGTGTTTGCATCGTGTTGTTTCTGCGCTGCAAAGTGACTCAGATTGGCTGTTTAATATTCACTGTGCACTCTTAAGTTCTGCACTTTATCACAATTAAAAGTACGTACTGGTAGTTTATGTTGACTCTCTTAATTTAAGGATTTCACAGTTTGGGTTAAAGTCCATCTATCAGTCTCTGTAATAGTCGAGACATGTTGCACTTTCATATGTTGAAGCTTTACATACGTACTTAAAACACGCACATTAAACAAATACATAGTTTAAGTAACCCCTGAAGTAGCTTCAACATTAAAACGCTGCATGTTGGGTTCATTTGCAGGCTCAGAATCCAACTACTTATATACAGTGCACGTTAAAATGTGTGTGTTTTTATCTAAAACAGTAAAATCAAGCCTCGTTTCCACTAAGCCGTCCAGTTTGGTTCAGTACAGTTTGGTACGGTAAACCCTGATCTTGCTTGTGTTTCCACAGCCCATCGTACCCTTACACATCGCTAAATCAAAGCGGCGAGACATAGTTTAGACAGCCAATAAATTCAACAAAGAAGAAGAACGTGACATGGTAAACAAAGATTAATGATTCTTAAGAAGGTCTGTATCTCAGAGGTCGTCCATGGAGCTGACATTAGTCGCAAAAAAACAAAAACAGCCTTGAAATGACTCCAAATCCACAGGATGTTTAAACGTGGTGCGTTTTGTGTTTGTCCTTTTATTACCGCTGTCACACAGGAAGTGAACATTCTTTTGACCAATCAACGGAGTGCAGTGTGTCTAGCTCCAACCTTTAGAGTCGGATCGATACCCTGACAGAAGGGAACCAAAAAAATAGGACGACACGGATCAGTTATTTTGGTACCCTTCCAAACTTTTGACAATGAAAACGCCTTTAAAAGTGTACCGTACTGAACCGGACTGAACCAGACCGCTTGGTGGAAACGGGGCTTTAGTTTCCTTTAAACCAAAGAGGATGCTACTAACATTTTATGTCTTTATTACAGGGTTGGAAGGTAACTCAATATAATGTAGAAGCACACGTTAACACACTGTGCTGTACTTCTCTTACATCTAAAAGCTACGAATGAATTCTACTTCACTATATTTAAGAGGATGATATTGCAATGCACTACATTACTTGGAGAGCTAAAGTAACTTTGCAGATATTACAGAGAAACGTAAAGATGTCTTACTCTGGATTAAACACACACGCTGTTGTTTGTAGCTGTGGATGCCTGTATGTGTGTGCACTTTAAGGCGAAGCTTTTCTAATTTCGTTGTACATTTGTATAAAGACAATAAAGGCATTCTAGTCTATTCTATACATAATACCTCTATATGTTAAGTAGGATTTTATACTGCACGTGCAATACTATTTTGACACTGTCTGTGGTTTCCTGACTAAATGACGTAAAAGTCATTCAAACATACTAAACATCACGTTTGATTGACACCAATTTACAGAATGCAGCTCAGTGTTTAACAAGCCAGTCATAACTTTGTAATGCAGCCATACAAGCTAACAACAACAACAACAACACGCTACTACTTATGCCTTCAAAACAAAAGAGAGCACTTTAATAGAAACCACCAAGCCTCTAATGAACCTTATGCTAAATGTCAAACACACACACTGCCGTTTATGTTGTGATTAAGCCCGCGTGATAGGAACTACATGTTTGCTTTATGCGGTCAAAAGGCAGAGAGAGTTTCGTCATAAATATTTAAAAACTTTTGAGAACAGATGAAAATAAAACAAACGTGTAGAAACAAACCTTTAAGAGAGCACTGAAGTTCAGTATCCGAGGACAGAAGCTGTTCTCCATCGGAGCGTGTCTCTGACAGACCGGCGGGAGCGGGGACGCTGCATTTAACCGTGAGACAACGATGCGTTCAATGACCGTCGGTAATAATACAACTACCTGCCTGAAAGTTTTCAAACGTGGTGTTACAATCAAACAAACAAAAAAACCGGAAGAGGTTTACTTTGATGGTTGACTTGTTTGTTTGTTGTCATAATGAATTCAGCGATAAAGAGCACACATATAAAGACACAACACATACGTTTAGTAAATCATACATCTAACTACTATGATTAAATTAGGACAAGCTTAAATGCTGCTAACGCTATATCTGTTGGTCCTTTAATAAAACAAATATATGAGAACAAATGTAGTTGTCTTTTTGTGTCAATTTTTTTGTGGAAAAAGGAACTTTTACCTGAGATGTTGCAACTTCCGAGCAGACATTGAACACATCATTAATTTATCCTCCCACACATACACACACAGTGAAACTTCAGAGAAGAGAAACTCTCAGGACTCATTCAGTGAGCTTAGATGAGTTCAACTAAATCAAAGGATTTGTGGTTTTTAGTACAATTCTTGTTTTAATATTAATGAAGAAAAAAATGACGGAAATCATTTTTGTAAAACTTTAAAAATAAGTTTGCATGTTTTTCTAAATTTCCATTGAGGTGAGGTTGGTTAGCGAGCGACGTGAGTAAACCATTGTGGAGATCACGTTGCTGAATAATATGAATATACCCAGCAGGTTGTAATCAACCACCTGGAGAGTCAGCCATTCTCATAAAGGTCAAAGCACTATGATCTAGTACTGCTTGTCACTTCTTCTTCCATGTGACGGTTCCGGTTATTGTTGGTGCTCAATTAAAAGTTGTCTGATCTTTTAATTAGAGTTGCAGAATAAATCGCCACGTCATCGTTATCACAATGTGAGCATTCCCAATAAACACGTCAAAAAAGTCTGAAATAATCACAATAAAAAGAGGAATTATATTTCTTATAGATATTTCTCACCCAGCATGTTTACATTTGACCTGTCTGAAGGAGACCTGGGTATAGTAACCATGCTGTCATAACATTTTGATGCAGTCAGATGAAGCTCAAGCAAGTAGCCAGCGACCCTCAGATTTATTGGTGCCAATTTTGTGGGGAGAAAACAAAATCAAACCTGCTTGTTGGATTTATTAGTCTTCAGGAGTGACATGCTGCAGACACAGGTATTGTGTAAAACATTTCTGCAGATAGGGATTACTCACAGTATATTTTCCTAATATGCACACTTTTATATTTGTATATTTGCTGCACTTCATTTCGGTTTTGAAATTTTGAACAATGTAATCAAATATTGTACTTTCTTTTTTTAAATTCATTTTTTGGTTTGTTTTCTGTATTTTTTCAAATCGCAAGAAACATGACAGAAAAAAATTTTGCTTTTTTTTTTGCAATTGTGTTTTTTTGTCCAATATGGTGCAGCCTGACTACACATGACAAATTCTTATTTCTAAAAAACTCTAAAAAAGGAAATTTGCACAAGAAAACACTAAAAAATAAAATTCCAATGACTAATAAATATTTTCTCCTCACAGAAATGAGTATACTGCAATGCATCAAGTTGTGCCCTTCCACACATCTGTTGTTTATTTCCAGGAATTTGCCAACAGAAATGAAAAGAGGACTGAGTGGCCTCTACTTTAGCTTGAGCTACCCTTTTATAATGTTTTGAATTGGCATGCTGCAAACTATTTGCCAACCTTAAAGTGTATTTTAGTCTTATGTTTCTTCAAAACTTGACTGTAGTTATATACACAGAAATGCTATTCACTTGGTGTCAGGAACGGAGAGAAATGCGTTCATGCACCTTGCAACAAGAAAGATAAGAAAGTTTTCTGCATTTAAAGAACAACAACTTGTGAAATAGCCGCATCGTTTAGAAAACAGGATGTTGGGATTTCAACAAAAATATTTACTGCAGGGAAAGAAACAAAAACAGATAGTTCATCTCATTGAATATTCTTTTATTTGCTTTGTCCACCAGGAGGTGCCAGTGTTCATGTAATAGTCTGTATATCTGCAGCATGCAATAATACTTTCAGATGGATTATGTTCGGTGAGGCCAAGAGTAATACCAGGACAACAAGTAATAACTTGACCTGATGAAGATTAAATGTTACAGATTGAAATGTAGTTCAAAATAAAAGTAATATTTTACATCATTTATTCTCTCTCGATGACTTATCGTCATTACGTTAAGAACCATTTCAGGCACAGATTTAGATTTCTCAGAACTCATTCATCCACATATCCCTCCATCCATCATGTATTCATCCATCAAACCAACACCCTCCTAATCAAAAGCAGGAAGAGCAGTCTGCTCCGACGGCCAATCACAAATCAAGAGATTGGAAACAGTGAACACAGCAGCAGACTCCCACACTCCTCTTTTACTCCAGGACATGAATCCATCATGTTTGTTACTTCTTGCACTGAAGCCTGATTTATTACGTGAGAGGCTTGAAAGGAAGTGTAGTGATGATGTCACACTTTGTCATCCTTTCACAGTTTAGCATTTATCACCTTATAATCAATTAAAGATCCCACAGAAGAGAATTATAATACACCTAATATTGCCTGAGTAGAAGCAGATGGACCCCCCCCCCCGCCCCAGACCACCTCATAGACTGGAAGTGGAAGTTCGCTCTGGGTTTGAGAAGTGACGGCTGTGCTAAATGATTTACACCTGCATTCTGTCTACTGGCCAGCAGGGGGCGAGAAAAGGGCAGCTTTGAAAGCATTCAAAATGAAAATGATCCTACTTTTTAAAAACGAAATTTATGACATCAGTAAACTTTTTACTGGAAAAGGTTGTTGTCTCAATAGCTAGTTTCAAATCCTCCTCAAATCAGCACCATGTTTCCTTTCTACTTTGTGGTCCCATTTCCAGTAAAATAAGACTGAAAGTGTTCGCTTAAGGGCACGACTAATGGATGAGCATTCCCTCACAGTGCCTTGCACCCCTCCAGCTCCGCCCTCCTCTCCAAATATGGTCACTTATGGCTCCAAATCACCACGATGGTGACGGTCAAAATGGCAAACTCTACTGCTGTAGACCACTGACCTTTACTGTCCTCTGCTGTTGTGTCATTGTATCTACTGTACTGTCGTCCTCTGTTTTCTACTATCTCTTAATATGCTGTATGCTGCACTTTTCTGCATTGTGTCAGCTGTCCTCAAAGCAACAATATGTAACTTTTCCACCCTAAAATAGTAGTTTCATAGGTCAATTTAATGGCACAATAACTTTCTACAGGGACAATGGCGTCCCTCCCATTATGTCCACTGTTGGCCTTATCGCCTGACTGCAGTATTTAACTTTGGCTGTATTCTCAGCTGCTTTGAATTTTCCTTTTTCCATCCTCCACTGTTCTCGTGACAACCTTTCATGTCCTATACTGCTCAGCACTGTCCTCCGGTGTCCTCTAATGTTCTCTGCTGCACTATAACGTCCCGACTAACCCGTCCTCTTCTGTAGCATTAAGCTTACAGCAGGGTTTCAGTCAGGAGATATTTTCATCCGCGGCACAGAACAGTAGTACCTTCACATACAAATATTGTTCTTGGCTTGTGGCCCATTATGTTTTCAGATATGTTGTGTTTGAAAACCTCAGCTCAAAGAAGCCAATCTGTTAGGATTAAAATATTTTTAGACAAGTTTCTTATCCGGGGTTTTGGCTGAATGTTGGATTATATCTCTACAGATATCTGTGTATAACTTTGAATGCTCTGTCTCATATCTTAAGAAGAAAAATCTGTGCTTGCATCATTCGATTTTCCTTCAAAATACAGAAAGAAAACATGACCAAGACTGCAGTCCTAGTCTTTGTTCCTACGGTATTTAGCTTTCTAATTTAAGCCCCCCCCCTCCTCTTCCTTCTTTTATGTAATTTTACCAGGGGCATCAGATGATTGTGATGTCTTCTCTTTCTTTCAAACCTTCAAACTTAGATTAAAAGAAATCTGCGAGTGTTTGGTTTAATTGCAAAGACCACCATCCATTTTTTCTTTGGTTTTCTCCCTTTTTGAGACGAAGTCAACAACAATCTGCTAAACGTAGTGCGGGGGTCGCTTGAGGCTGACTTGTGTTCACAGCACGATCTCCCCCATTAATCTGTTGAACCTTTAAACTTTGATTCAGTGAAGCAACTTTCTACTTTTAGTCTGCAAACAATTATTATGAAAAGAAACACCAGTTGCCATGAAGATCATATTGAATCAAATGTCCAAGCAATACTTTTGCATTTAAATGAATGCATATTTTATTTTATTTGAACCCCCCATATTTGAGGGTTCACGCCAAATTGTGCACCATTCAAACTAGATCGATTCTTCCTCTGCTGCGTTACAAAGAGAAGTTGTAGAATTGTTTTAAATTCATGTTTCGAAGAACCAGCTCGTAAATTAGAAGCTTGCTTGCTATCGATCCCTCGCAGAGGTCCGTTTTTGTAGGTGCTTTTTCAAACACACTGAACTATTTTAGAGAGCTGAACCACAAGAGTGCTTCCGTGGGTTTCCCCGTGTATTACTCTAAATGAATCCTCCCGCAAAGAGCTGAACACGAGCAGCAGCAAATCCACAAAAGCCTTTTTTATTTCTCTCTAATCAGGTTCCTTTTTATGTGGAGAGAATGAATTTGAATATGGAGATCATTGGGGGAAAAAAAACAATTTGATTTAGATGATGATGAAAGTCTGCACCGTCTATTAATAAAACTCATATTTCCATAAAAAGTAGATGTTTTTTTGTTTTTTTAAAGAGACAGTTCAGATAAATCTCAGTTTGAGTTAGGAGGAGAGTAAACGACAGACGCATAAAGACATCTTTTTTCTTTTACACTCAGCATCAATACGGGACTGAGGGACGGAGCCTGTACTCTTCTTTTTATTCTCTCTCTCTCTAACCACACGTTGCCATGGAAACCAGCCCAGCAGCCAACCAGCTGCTGCAACAATCCAGAGGATAACCCCCCCCCCCACTTCTCCTCCTCCTCCACCACACATCCATGTTTTTACACACGACCCCCCATCATCTTTACACACTCATATTACATACCAGCACATGGATTATCATGAGCTGAGCAGTGAGTGTTTGCACAGAGAGAGAAAAACCCGACATGCACCTTTTACCTGACTGCAACACACACATGCATACACCTTTCCATGTTCACATGCTGTGAAAAAAACTGAGCAAACTGTGACTTGTATTTGCAGACAAAACAGGAAATGAGTCAGCTCTTTCAGAGTAAAAAATAACCCCCGAACTTAAAAAGAAAATGATGTGCCATATGCCATTTAGTTTCCTAGTAGGTTATCGTTTTTATTTCAAATTTTGCATGTAGAAAACAAATCTACAAATGAAGACACAATTTCACACAACCTCATGGAGTCCATGTACTGCCTGCTTGCACATCTGTGCACACAAATAGAGCATGAAAATTGCAATGCCTTGCGTTAAACATCTGGTGAGTCTTTGCTGTTTAGAGGACAGTTCGTTACAGTACAAGAGGACAACTGGTGGGGCGGACGGGAATGAAGATTTGAGGAAAATGGGCAGAAAAAAGGGAGCATTTGAGAGGCATCCATAACTTTTTACAAATCACCCCTACAAAGATGTATAAGTACCAGAATTAAATATGCTATTTCAGAAAAACTGCACAAGTATCATCATCAAATATCAAAAGATAAAGTATGCAGCTTGCCTGAGAAATCAATGAATCAGTCTTTATTTGTATAGCACCAATTCATAACAAATGTTATTTCAGTCACCGGTAGCCTTGCGGTTAGTTCGCACACCCCATGTGCAGAGGCTTAAGTCCTTGACAGCAGGCAGCCGGGTTCAAATCCGACCTGTGGCTCCTTTCCTGCATGTCTTTCCCACTCTCTCTCTCTCTCTCCCCAGTTTGTGACTCTATCCACTGTCCTATCTCTAAAATAAAGGCGGAAAAAGCCCAAAAATAAACCTTTAAAATAAAGACACTTCATCGACATCAGGTCTACACCGTATTCTTTGTTAAATAATTTGAAAAACACTGAACATTAATCCAACAGTAGCAAATCAATAAGCAACAGTTAGTAACCGTGGTAACGTGCATTTTACTGCCTGTGGAAATAAACTGTTTCTCAGTCTGTAAGTGGTTATTTTGATTGTCATGTATCTCCTTCCAGAGGGGAGGGAGGAGAAGAGACCGTGTCCAGGTTGGGTGGGGTCTTTAATTATACAGCTGGCTTTCCTTTGGAGCTGGCGGGTGTTTAGTCGCTCAGGGCTGGTAGTTTGGTCCCGATCACCAGCTCTGTCGCCCTCATTACCCGCTGTAGGTCCCTCCCGTCCTCTGCTGTGCAGCTGCTGAACCACACAGTGCAGCAGTAGACCCAGGAGGCTTTCGATTGGTGGCCCGATAGAAGTTTATCAGCAGGGGTTGTGGGAGGTGAGCCTGTCTCGACTTCCTGAGGAAGTGGAGTCTCTGCTGAGCCTCCCCCACCTGGTAGGAGATGTTTTTAGACCAGGTGAGGTCAGCTGAGATGTAAACCCCCAGCAGCTTGAGGCTCTCCACCCTCTCAACGTCCTCTCCCCGTATCCAGAGGGCCGAGTGTTCAGTGTGATACTTATACAACGTGTAGAACTGAAAGTCAGTCTGATACAAAGAAGGATTAAAAAGTCGACTTTTCTGCAGTTTTGTTCAGAAAGAAACTTTCTTCACATCAGAAGTTGATAAAGTCCACGACCAGCCTCGTATATCGACCCATTCTCGGTGTGTTCAGAGAGTTAATGTGTCGTCTGTGACTCCTGTGAGGTTTTACATTTCCCTGACGCAGCGAGGAAGACGAGGGATGTGTGTCATAGACCTTCCTGAGACAAACTCCCCCCCCCCCAACCAGAGACAGACAGAGTCTCATGTTACTGACAGCCCTGCAACCAAGGGCCACACACACACACACACACACACACACACACACACACACTCACACACACACGCACCCACTCTGCACACCTTACACAAACCTTCAGGTGACATGAGGTCAATCTTTGACTTTAGTTTGAACTATCAGAACAGATTTGGGCACGATTATTTACTCAGATATTTTGATTTTAAAGATTTAGACAAATTTAAAGGAGTTTAAAACCCTGGTCCCTTCGCAGATTAAAAGCATGAACATCCCAAGAACGGTTTTAACCATGAAAGAAAACTTGAAGGAGCTATTTAGTGCTACTTGAAGGAAATTACGTCATTTTCTCTCGCTCTAATTCTCGATATAATAAGTTGTGTAGTAACATGTAAACAAGTTTACATGAAAAAGATGAATACATATATTATTAGTTTCCCTCATTTAGTTGCAGATTCTTCCAGCCACAGAGTTGAAGAAAAGATTCACATCCTCTGTTTCCTCTGAGCATGACCAGGAAATCTGTGATCAATTTGATCTTTGGTAAAAGAATCTGGTGTTGTGTCTGTCAGTGTCATTCACCTCTGATATGATGGAGATGAGGCAGTTTGATTGATTACATAATACATGATCGTACAAATCAATACCACACTAGAGGGCAAAGTAGAACCTTAAACCCTGGAGTCTGTTTCTGCAGGTTCAGCCAAGTGTGCGTGTGTTGTTACAATATCAGAGTTATCAAGTATTTATTTTAGGTTCTATATGCAACATTTAGCATTTGTACAAGTTAAAAACAAGCCATTTTTTCCACTGTTACAAAACTAAATATATTATAAGAGGGCCTGACCGATGTGGGATTATTGGGGCCGATACAGATATCGATATTAGGGAGAGAAAAAATCTGATACTGATATATTTTATAGATCTATGTTCGATATGTAGAGATAGAAAGATGTAGATACACACACACATTTATTGTGACTTATTGCATTTATCCCTCAAATGCAGTTATCAAACACTTGTGGAAGAGATATACAGTATATCATGAAGACGATGACTGCTTGTTGTAATCCATACAGCGCCCTCTGCTGGTGAAAGAGAACTGCTAGTGTGATCGAACGCTACTCAAATGAAATGCTATTTGACTGGTGAATAAATCTAGTAACATTTGCACATATCTGGGATAAAGTTCACCCATACAATAGTCACTTGATTTGCTAATATCGGCCGATATTATCGGCTGTCTGATAAATCGGTCGGGCTCTAAGTAATTATGTTTTTTGAATGTCAGTGATTTATAAAGCCCCAGATATCTACTCCTCAGCCTACAGATGATTACATTTTTGCAGAGTGTTTCTCTTTCCTGTAATATCATTTTTTTAGTTTGTTCTTTTGCAAGAGGAATAGATTCGGTTTCTGCAACCTTGAAAACATGACAAATAGCCTGCGGGAAGGTTTTAGGTGTCAGGGGCGGTTCTTTAAGCCAGCTCAGGTTATCATCATTTTTACTCTTTAACTGCTCTCTGTAAAGTTTACTGTCCCATGCTCTTACTCAGCATTTAATCACAATGTGTACCCCTGTTTTTTAGCCTCAAAGAGCCTAAAACACTGACCTCTCAGGAGCGTGTAGGGAAGAAAATAAATGTTATTTCTACAGCGCCGTTTTGCAAATATATCCAGCTGCTTCATGTCAAGAAGCTCTGATGTAAATGTAGCTGATTCAGCAGAAGTGTCTTTAACTTTACTGGGACACTTTAACTCAATGACTGTTTTTTTAACTACAGTAACAGTGGTTCCATTGTTTGAATCTTCTGTATTAATTAGACTTATCCCACATTGACCTCGTACCTGTCTCAGCCAGCATGAAGGTGCCAGTGAACAAAGAACCAACACAACATTTTCAATTTGAGGAAAAACTTCTGTGGATCTTTTTTTAGCATTTCCTGTGTCAAAATATTCAATGTGATTTCCACGTAGGCAGACTGCTTGGCCAACTCCTAATTATACATTTCTTTCTTTTTTAAATTCCCTTCCCTGCCGCCCACCCGCAGAACTCAAGCGCTCTTCTTTCTTCCCACACCAGCCCTGTTGTGTCCCAGTCCTCTGCTGTCTCTGTTCAAAGCTGCAATTTATCTCCAGTTTTATCATTTCATCCATTCCCCAAACGATAGCATCAACGAATGCATTACCTTTTGAAAGAGAGATGAAGGGAAGCAAAAAGAGATGAATTTATACCCTCCCTCTCTCTCTCCACATATCAGATGTATGCCTCGCTCGGCCGAGCCAAGCGTATGGAAATGGAGCCATAGCAGATGGGAGGGAGTCCCACAGGCGGTCCAGATGACTAATGAATAATGAACAATAGAAAGGAAAGTGCTCCGTCGTATAAACAGAGGTGTGATGTTCACGATAGGCCACCGTTCAGCCCCCGCTAAACATTAATCAATGGTGAAACGTGTCTCTGCGTCTGAATCGCATGAGCACGGCATCAATTTGCCTCCACTCAGACGTCTATTAGCTTATCAAAAGCTCAGGCAGCGCATAATTTATGAGACATGCCTTGCTGGATTCAGATTGCGATCTGTTGAAGCAAAGGGATACAAGTATCTCTCAGTGCAATTCATTAGAAATGAAGACAGATTATTCCCACCGGGGACGGATGTGGACAAGTTTGGACTCCGTCTGCAGGAGGGGAAATTAGCCGAGCCGGCTGTTTAACACACACTGCTGCTGCTGCTGGGGGAAGAACTTTGAGTTTCTCTAGACAGTTATTGGTATGTTTTTTTTTTACTTCCTGTGGATACAGGCCAAATGGACTGATTTCCATTGCAGCTACTAAATTATGCATATTTTTTTTCACAACCTGCTTAAAAACAGCCCAAAATAAGAGGTTTGATAAACGTGTTTTTGCTTCTTGGATCGTCTCGAGTTAAGAAGTCCTTCTTCTGACGAGCTCCGAGTGTTGATATTTAAACGTGGATGCTAAAATTAAAAAGTGTAGCTCAAGCTTACACTAGATCCCTCTATGGACAGCAACTCAATTTAACAACCGTATACATTACAAATCAGAAGCAGGACAAGAACTAAAGTGGATATTTCACTCAGCCGGCTTTTTTTCAGACTGTTTGATAATATTTAGTCGAGTGCTTCCTCTCTTTCTAAAGATGATGTTTATGAAAAGATCTCAGTAGTAGGAGTTTCAATGAATCAATTAAATGCATTTTAGAGATTTGACAACTGACGAGAGCTAAATGAATGTCTGAGTAGTTTAGACTGTACATCTAGTTTTCTATAACGATGTTTGCATATTTGTCTTTGGGACAGCAGTGTGTTTGTCACTTATTCATATTATTTTTTGGAGCTGTTCTGCCTTTATTAGACCGATCAGCTTGAGAGAGACAGGAAATATGGGGCGAGAGAGTCGCAACCAACAAACGTCAGGACTGGGAGTCAATCCTGCGACCAGTGCGATGAGGATTGTAGCTTCTAGTATACGAGCCTGCTCTACTACCTCCGCTAAACCAGCACTCCAATTCTGTACCGTCTTAATCAGGACTATTAATTCAATGCAATGCTTGTGTTTTAAAAGTACACCCCAAAGTTAAAGGGAGATGAGGGGGAGGGGAAGGGTTTGTTTGTATTTGCTTCAATCTCCTCTTAAATTCGATTTTTTTACACTTCCTCCTCCCAGTTATCTTCAAACCATTCTTGTTTTTACTCCCCCAACACGTAAAGATGCACGCACGTCGCACACTCTCCAAAGATACTCCCCAAGAGAGAGAGAGAGAGAGAGAGAGAGAGAGAGAGAGAGAGAGAGAGAGAGAGGAATGACGTGCGGGAAAGGAGCTACAGGTTGGATTTGAACCCAGGCCGCCCGCTTGGAGGACTTTAACCTCCGTGTTGCACCAACCACTAGGCTACCGGCCCCCCACGTACTCCCCAAATGTAGTAAAAAAAAGTCCAAACATTTAAGGGTTAAAGTAGTAGAGGCATAAAGGGGGGCTAAATACAGACGAAATCCTATTATTTGATGATTTCATTGTTTTGCATTTGAACTTGTAACAAGGAGAGAGCACACACCTGACGTGGAATCATGACTTTTATCTCCGTTAGAAAAACGTACTCTGCTTTCCCTCTTCGCTCACACTTCTAACCCACTGCTGACTGCAAACAGTTCACACATTAACTGTGGTGAAACATGGCATGTGGAGAGGCTACAACAGAAAAGAACATAGCAACACCTCATCAAAAAAAACAACAAGTGAGAGGCTGCGAGCACCGAAACAAAGATTACATCTTACAGTGTGTTTTTTTTTTTTAGAGAGGGAGGATTTCTGCTTTAAGGGTTTGGAGGAGAGTCTGAAGTAGTTCTGTTGTGAGCTGACAGATCGAGCCTCGTCTTCATCACTTCTGATTGTTCTCTCTCTCTCTCCCTCTCTCTCTTTTTGCCGAGCCTATACTGTGTGCCTGCAAGTGTGAGTGTGAGTGTGTGTGTGTGTGTGTGTGTGTGTGTGTGTGTGTGTGTGTGTGTGTGTGTGTGTGTGTGTGTTGACCTAGATTTCAAGCCTGCAGTGCAATGCAAGTGATGGTTTGTGTGTAAGTGTGTGTGTGTGTGTGTGTGTGTGTGAAAGAGACAGAGAGCTCAGTCTTTGGTTAACCATACCACCTCTCTTTCCCCCACATTCACACACACACACTCCCACACAGAAATTACCTTCACCCAGCTGTGTCCTCTCACACACTCAGGTTTTTTTCCCATGTAGACTTTGTTTTTTGTATGACCCCGATACAGATTTTTAAAACGTTCACACCATATTGGTGGGAATAATGTTGTTTGACCTTATTTTACTCATTTTTTATACATTTTTTTAATCAACTTTTGGATTATTCCTACAGTATCATTAACTTCTGTACGTGATCGATTGATTTTATTGAACTACGATCGTTGTAGTCGATTGACATGATTGGATAGTTTGTCGCTGAACAGAAATCAGTGTTTCATTAATTGCGTGTTCAGCGTTATGTTGAGCATTTCCCCTCCAGAATACATTTTAAGTTGTTGTATTCAGATACCTTTGTTGTCTCATTTTATGTCTAAATCATATTTAAAAAATGTGAAAGCGTAATTTATTTTATTCCTAATATATTCTGCCAACTTTGACTTGGAAGGAGGTGAGAGAGCTCGCTTTAAGTGGTAAGATTAAATTGGAAAAGGTAGAAAAGAAGAGGTGGTAATGTAAAAAGGTTGGGTGTAAAACTAGTGTTGCTATGGCAACACACAATTAAAAAAAAAATGCTTGAAAACAGATAGAGTGAGATGACATTGTTATAGTGATATACCTGAATGAGTTCTCTAACATTTTCAAAAACACATTTGGGTGGATTTACTGATTAGGATTAATGAAGATATGAGTTATGAAGTGGCGAACGTCACATGTCGTACTTAAATTTGTACATAATACAAAAGACTGAGGAAGAAGAAAGGCTCGCACACACCAGAGGTCTCCTTCTAGTGATTTTTTTCTTATTTTTGTGATGCATAAAAACTTTTTGTGGCATTTAAGCAATCAAGCGGACCCATCTTCCTCCTCAGCCTGCTGTTTTCTTTTGCACTGCCCTGGACCTACATGATGTGCGTATAACTACCTCCTTTTTCAAAATGCACAAGACCCATCATATTTGAGCATTTTGGCGAGGGAAACAGTTGTTCTCTGCTGAAGCTTATTTAATTTAACATTTTAAAGTAGCAAAGCTAGCTTGAGTCTGAACCTGGCCTCTGAGTGTAAGCCATCTGTCAATGTGTGATCAAGTATTGTACTGGTGAACAGAAAATGATTAAAGCAACAAAACAAAAACCTCTTAAATCAATCACAGTTCTTCACATACATCACAGCAGCCTCCTCACTTAGTGGATCTAAAATAGACTTTAAAAGCATCACTGTTGTGCTCAGTCCTGACAAAACCTCTGCCAACAAAACCATCTCGACTCGAGGTTCAACTTCTCGCCCACTCAGGAGGCGTGTAGTCCCTCGCCCTTCTCCAACGTGCAATCCTTTATGTGTCTTCTAGAGTAACGCTCAGACATGTGACTTTCTACAGCTTGATTCAAACATCCAAAGAAACGTCCTCATCATGACTTGATATCTAGAGATGCAAATGGTCTGATAGATTTTCACATCAGTTTCATCATTGAAGTCAGAAGAGAGAGGACTCTGCTGACAGTGTGATCATTTTTTTGAATGGCTGGATATTAAATAGGCCTTAATTCCTAAAGTGCTCACAGGCTGTGTGTACGTAAAGTTTGATATTCATTTATTCATCGCTGCAGTTAGCATGAACAGAAGTAAGATCTATAAGGAGAGGCTGTTTGTTAGACCACCACTGCAGCTGTAAAAGCTTCTCAATATGACCAGATTGTAAACGGTCAGGCGGCCTTGTATTTTATTTTACAAGAAACTAAATGGGGTATTATTCAGTCATGAGGCTGAAGCTTTAAATTGGCAGATTAATAAAAAGGGCTGCATGTCTGAAAGGAGCATTAAAGACCGTGTGATTCAGATGAAAGCTCCCCAACAAGCTAACGGAGTCGAGCTGAAACAGTCTGGAAATGTAATCTACAGAGACGGTAACTTTCTGATCACATTCCAGTCTACGGCCTTCGCTTTCTCGCTCCTGAGCGTTAGCTGGAAAAAAAAACTGGTCGTCAAAATACATTTCCTAAGACAGTTTTTTGTTGAGCTTTTTATGCCTTCATTGTGGAGATAGGAGAGTGGAAGGAGACGGAAATCAAGGAGAAAGAGAGAGAGGGGAATAAGTACATTTTGAGCACACACTAACTACTAAGCCACCGGTGCCCCTTCCTAACACAGTTGACAGGAAGTGACCAGAGGTGCTGACAGGAAGTGACCAGAGGTGCTGACAGGAAGTGACCAGAGGAGCTGACAGGAAGTGACCAGAGGTGCTGACAGGAAGTGACCAGAGGTGCTGACAGGAAGCTACCAGAGGTGCTGACAGGAAGTGACCAGAGGCAGAGCATAACAGTGATAGCTGTTCTTGAGAGTTCTAATCAGCATCAAAAAATCCTAAATATCGTCATTATCAAACAAAAACCCTCATCATCATCATCATCATCAATAATGTCATTATATAAAAGTGCGTACGTGTTCATAAAGAGCTGGGTCTTCCTTTAAGGTGTAAAGGGTCTCTGCAGGTCAAATGGAGTTTACTACTTTGTATGTTTCTTAACAGTGTGTCCTGCCGTTCACTGTGGTTCCAGTTTTTGGTTCTGCTTTTTTCTGTGTCTGATGAATGAACCGTAATGCACCAATAAAACCAAGACAAAGGCCTTGATTTAGAAAAACCTTCTTTTGGTTTTGTTATTGACATTTCCCAATCTTCCCCAGAAATACTAAACATAATGGAACATGTTTGCTGCGGTGCATTCATGTTTCAAAATGAAAAAGAAACAGAAACAAAACAGAAATCAACGCCTAGTGGAGCATTAGAAAACATGGGAGGATCACTGAGCCCACACTACTTAAAATAGTACATGGATATTTTAACACCCACACATTCATGGACATGTGCCCGTCATTTTTGATTTTCTCCAAAGTCATCAACAGAAGTCGGGTCTCATTTTTCATAAAATACATTTCATGTTGAGCCTCTGCAAACCGGTTTATCAGTAAACATTTATTTTCCACCGTTCTCCTTTCCAACCAGCAGACCTTCACTCCCCTGCTCTCCCTCCCCCTCACTCGTCCTCCGTGCTCTCCTCCTCTCCTTCAACCTCCGCCTCCCACCTTCCTCCTCTCCATCACCCACAGCCGAGTCCTTGAAGCTCTTCACCGAGCAGCTCCAAGATAATGATCCGATGGTCTTGTGGTGCAGAAACAGAGAATGCAGTTAGTCGTTTTAAAGATGATGATACCTTTTCATAGAAGCGCTCAATATTTCATATTCAGTCTGTGATTCTTTTCCTACATTACCCAGAGTGACTCTCACTACCCACACTACCCCTCAGAGTGTGTGTGTGTGTGTGTGTGGGGGGGTGACACCAGGCTTTTTCCATTCAGCTGAGGTTCAGTATGTAGGAGGAGAGTGATTACAAATATTTTCCAGTCATGAAAGAACAACAGGCTCAAACATACCACATAATCAACATCTGCTCTGCCTGCTTATAAACCTGTATTTATAAATCTATTGTTCTTCATGAAGCTGAAATAAAAACATTTTGTATTCTTGTCTTGAAGAGATTGTTGTGTCTGTTTTTAGATAAAGATGTATTATTTCCATGCCATGATGAAGTATTGTGATTCAGAGAGATTTCTTCTTTGTCCTGTTACGATGATTCAAGAAACTTAAACTCAGCCAGAATTATGAAGAGGTATTTATCAAAATAAGTCTGTCAGTGTTGATCTGTAATCCCAAAGAGACTTGGGTCAGAAAGTCATGCACGCATTTTTAAAATCGCTTTATCGCGTGCTATTTTGTCTTTTTATGCGCACCATAGATACAGTAAACCACCATAACGTCTCCGTAGTATAGACCAGTGGCTCTCAACTGGTCTAAGGACCCACCACCAGCTGACCCAGGTTTCTGTAAATTTTTCAACCAATCAGATTTATTGAATGAAAAATGGTGCAGTTTGAACTTCAAATGGTACGAAACACATGAACAGGAACAAAACCAACATGTTGTAAGAGCGCTTCATTGACTTTTTACACTTTTTTTTTTTTTCCCAGTCACGTTTGCGACCCACCGAAAATGGCTCTGTGACCCACTTTTGGGTCCTGACCCACCAGTTGAGAACCACTGGCATAGACTGTATGTCCTGTAGCCACAGTGCTGGAGAAGAACGACACCACTGCACCTTTAAATGTCTCAATTCTCTTTTTAAAAAAATCCAAAATGTGACATCAAACATTTCACTTTTTTACGGTTCCCTTTCGCCATTTTCATTATCTTTTCAATCTGTCACATTTACCCAATGACTTTATGGTCTCAATATGTAGTTCGTAGTCCTCTTCAGCACAGTATAGGAGTTCTATAAGTGATGGTCACATTGAGAGGGAAAGTGTTGATAAACCGCCGTTTGCTGAAGGGCAAGGTCACCTTGTGATTGACTAAGAGAGTCGCACTGAGAGAAATAAGATCTCTGATTTAGAGCCTGGATTTCAGTGGCCAAAATGACCATCCTAGCTAACTTCTGCATAACTGTCAACACAGACCCCTTACTAATCAAGCTAGCACTAGTGTTAGCTGCTAACTTTTTGGTTGCTCCCTAGTCTCCATTTCCTCGCTCTTTTCCAAATCTCGTCACTCTACTTAATTCATTATCGCTGCAGCGTTTCCTGTCTTCTTCAGCTGTCGTTGTTTCCAAAAATACTACCTTTGAACAGAGAGACAGGGGTTAATAACTTCCACATTTAACCCTTTGTTTTCACGCAATGTCCCTTTAGTCAGTCTTAGTTGGAGCTGAGGGCGGCTATTTAAAAAAACAACTTGTCAAGACATCCTGATTTTGCAGGAAATAATATGCTAGAGATTTTTGAAAGTTGAAAATAATTGAGATTTTGTCAAGTTTCAGAAAATGAATTGTTTCATATTCAAAGAAAAATCTTTCCAATCTGCTGAACAGTTTCACTAATGAGTTATTCTTTGAAGTAAAACAAGCTTTCATCATTCAGCCTGACAACATGACTGACAACGTACCTTCACCTCCTGTCAATATTATTGAACTCTCACCCCTATCACAACCGTCATCCAAAACTATTGAACCCACAACGCCTGAATATGAAACCTCATCTTCCTGTCGACCTCCATTCAGTTCTCCTCTTTAAATCGAGTGTGTGTTTACTCCTCTGCTGTCATGACTTCGTCTGGATTCACACACAAACACGGGAGGAAAATCATGCGAAGCGAACGTTTGATTTGAGGTTACCAGGCAACAGAATAAGGTAGTGGCTTTCACACTGACTCAATACAAAGTGTCTGAGTTGGGGGAGTTTCTTTATGTGATTTTGTGTGTGTTTGTGTGTGTGTGTGTGTGTGAGAGAAAAAGCTATTAAATTAATTCAGCTGGAGCCGTACAGAGCGCTGGTGAGGCACGACACTTCTGAATGTGAATCACTGCTTTTATGAATTTCTATTGGCTAGTGTTCAACAGAGAGGAGTGCAAATGAATCAGCAGATCAGGCCGTGTGTTGCATGCATGACTAACACAGCATTACCTCCAATTATGTTGCTACATGAAACAGCTATCACCACCACATAGGGGGTCATTTCTTTTTATTTTGCCACCAGTAAATGTTTTGCTGATAATACACCCTCCTAATGGCTCCATCACCTCACACAGAATTATTATGCTGCTGCTGCTGCTGCTGCACGAGTCTCTCAATCTTGGTACCATAACATATTTTTCCACAAACACTTCTACCTCCTAAAAAGAATACCAACTGAGAGGGCCTTTTTGCCTTTATTTGACAAGGACAGCTAAAGAGAGACAGGAAATGTTTGGGGACAACATTCAGCAAAGGGCCGAGGGCGGATTCCAATCCATGGCTGCTGCGACGAGGACTACAGCTTCTGTACATGAGGCCCACAACATAACCGCTAGGCTATTAGCTGCGACTTTAAGCCTTATTTTTTACTAGGTATCACATAAGTTTAGACATCCGGGAAAGGAGCCACTGATTGGATTTGAACCTAGGACTACAGCCTCTGTACATGGGGTGTGTGAACTAACCGCTAGGTCACTGGCGCCCCGGGATATGTATTTTGTGTATATTATAAAATAAAGAAAAACATACCAATGGAGTAGTCTGTGGTGATAAAATCCAAATCCATCTGTCTCTGTTACCTGTCTGCATATTGAACCCGACCCGTTTGTGCGCAGTCCTGTTTCATCATTCTGTTTATTTTACAGGCTGTATTTGCCAAAAGCTCGTCTGCTAAGTCAACCTTCCCTGTATAAATAACGCTTAAATAAACCGATCTACATTACCTGTCGTTAGCTTTACAATTCAGTGTTTTTAGAGCGAGGAGACGAATGGCTCTGCATTGATTGTCTTTGTGTGGAAGGACATCTTCTTCCAAGCAAAGAGATAAATAGCAGCTTTTGTTTACACACTTCACTTTCTATTTTTACTCCGGGTGACATTTTGCTTTGTTTTGTTTTTGGAAAACAGTGTCGCACTTCATGTGTAATTGCACTGTCGGGGTTTTTGTGGAATACATTAGTGTCTGTCAGAGCTGTCTGTTTTTTCCTCCTTCAGAGTAAGAGTAGAGAAGTCATTTCATAAACCGTCGTGACTGACAGGATTTCACATCCTATCATTACTCTGTTGCTGTTTACACACTGAATGATATTTGTATTTAAAGCTGCTGAAGTCATTACACACTGAATGATTTGGGTCTTTTTGTTTCATGCAGACATGTCACCATCAAAACAAAATCAACTCTGTTCTGTATCCGTCTGATTAAAAACTGCAGGTCCTAAAACTCAACCAGCTGAACGTCACTTTAAGAAGTCCTGCTAAATCAAGCATTATATTCAAATTCTACAATTTAGATCTGACTTTTAACTGACTTATTCCCACATGTATACTTCATATTTGAGCAAAGAAACTACTCCAACCATTTATTGCCTCACTTTGAGGCAATAAGGCTGACAGCTAAAACAGTTTCCGATTTTAAACATTATAATCCTGTGTACGCACACTATACGACCACACACCTGCCGTTTGTAGTAACGATTTCACAGACACAAGATCTCACAAAAACATACGAAATCAAAAGTGACTTCAGGGCAGATTGGAACCAGCGCACTTTTACCCGTGTACCGTGCATTTTCATTGTGTATGTTTAATGTATTGTCTGTGTTTGATTAGGTAGATGTGACTTTCCCTGCAACTAAATTTACCTACGGATACAAATAAAGAAACCTGAACCTCAAGAGAGAAACTAATCTGGAGGACTATCGACGTCGTCAACTGGCTGTCCTGCTCTATCGTGGTGTCAGACTTTATAAAGGCTCTCGTGTTGTCGCCATAATTCCACAAGCTCGTCGTGTTTTTCGATATTCCCCTCGGCTCGGGGCTCAGGTGTGTTTATATTCGCTGTCTTGTTTGCGAGCTGTAAAAGTACCCAACATCCGGTTGGTGACACTCCCTGGTCTGCTCGCTCTGATTGGCTGTTGCCGGCAACCCATCGGAGGAAGCCCGATCTGGAATCATAAATATCAAACATGTATGAGTTTACTGATTTGAGATCGGGGAGGCTTCCACTCAACAGGAAGCAGTAGAAGAATCGTATTGACACCTCACACCTGAGGATTATCCGACAGAGCAAAAAGAGCGAACTATTCGAGCTGTTCGATTTCATGACAATATTTGTTTTCCCAGTTTTCTCTTTTCTCGCTCGCTATTTCGACTCTTTTTCCCCTCAAGTTGTCACATCTGAGTGATCTCGAGAAACAGCCGTAACATCCGTTTGATTATTCTAACAAAGTTGTAAAGAGGAGCGTGGTTCCTCTTACACTGTGACTTTAATACATCACCGTGTGTTTGTTCTGTTAACCACGTCCGACTTCCTTTATCTCAACGTGCACGAGGGAGCGTATATTAACCCTTTAGTCTTCTTTATCACATCTGTGGCTTTAGCTACGAGAAGCTCTCTGGATTTCTGTTTCATTGTTCAGGTTCTTCTCTTAAAAATAGAGGTGCTGTTACCAAGAACAAAGAAGTGTGCTCACTTTGTTTTTCAAACTGTTGTGGGTGGCCAATGATGTAATGTGATATCTTTGTGAAGTAGTTTCACACCTCTTCTCTCTGCCACAGATCAGCTCTAGTTTCCCATGATCAATGCTACTGGTTTAAACTGGATGTTAATCAACACTGTTAGGCATTGATGTATCATAGGTTTAATGGAATAATCTCTCTTTATCCTGTTTAAAATGTTATTGCAGCTGATGGTTTGGTTTTTGTGACAATTAGACAAAGTTTTGTCTTTCCTCACCAATTTAAAATCTGTCCTGTGTTTTTATTTCTCTCCTCAATAGAAACATCCAGATTAAAGGCAGGTTTTTTTTCTCCAGATCCACTTTTTAAGATTTTGGTTGAAATTGTCTTTAGGTCCTGACAGACATTAATAACTCAGGTGCTCTGAAAAAGGAACGAAGAAAATCCGTCATCTGTAGCAGTTATAAGCCTGTAAAAACTTCGACCAATGTATGCTACGAGGTACCAATCTGATGAACCAATCACGCCTCCCTGCTCGTTCTCTACCTCTTGCGTGCAACGAGCCCACACTCAAGAATCGAATCAAACCGTGAGACACCCAAAGATTCGCAGCCCTACATGCGTGAACGTCTTTTGTCTTGACTGGTCGACATGTTGTCCGGTCCAGAAAAAACAGAATCTGACGATGAGAGTTTCCTCGAGCCCAAGATGATGACCTCAAATACTGCAAAGAAACGTCACGACAAACGGATACAAATCAATAGAAATTTATTTTCGTACTTATCAAAAATATCTGCCACGCATTTGCATAGATGTACACAGAATAGCTTACATGATTGTTTCGTGTGATTGTAACAAAGAGACGTGAGCGTCACAGGGTTCAATTTCTGAGGGCTGTAACAAAGCCCAACAACTCCTGGGATACTTAATTTTTTTTAACCTCTGTGAGCACAAACTGAAGTGGAAATCTAAATAAACTCACGTCCTGGTTTCTGTTTGAGAGATAACTTCAATGTTTAAGGGGTTTGATTCATTCTTTTTAACTTAATATAACTTCAATTCATCTTCATTCAAATAGACACCTCCTCATAAATTAGGATAACAATAAATATTCCAAATATATTACTTCTTGGTTGGTTAAATATTGGTGAATAGATCTTTTCAGGACCAATCATATCACACACAAAGGGGAAAACTCTTCAAGGTCACAAATGATCTTTAACTTAAATGCTATAAAGCTCCTCTGTCACAAATAAAATGGAAATAAAAAGCAAGAAATGTCTTCAATACGAGTCCTCAGAACTTCTTCACAGATTACCGAGCACATGGATCCACTCCCATGTTGTTTTGTTCAACCAGTGTCAAGAGCGGGGAAGTCTGCATCACATTTTACTCCGACAATAATCCAGGAATGACTCCTCCAGCTTCTCCTCCTGTAACTCCGCTTGTGTCTTTCTGCAACCGCTCCAAAAAGTAATCTTTCTTTTTGCAAGTTGAAAAACGTTCCAAAAGGTTCCACCAGGAGGCGCCTAATCCAACCGTTCCCAGTCGCGCACGTCCACCATATTTAGTAAATCCGAGCAGGTCGTCAGTGCCGCTCTACGATCAGTTGGCGTACTGTCTGTAAAAGGCCACCTTGACGCGCTCTATCTGGTGACACAGCTTGATGGCGGGGCCGAGCTTCAGGTCCATACACTCCTGAACGGTGGGCAGAGTCAGCAACAGCAGCGCCTGACCGTCGATGTCCTGCACAGAAGACACAAACGATGAATGAGACAAACGCAGAGAGAAGAGTTCTTCATACTGAAACAGACCTACTCAAACAAACTTTGACAAAGAATTCAGTCGTTTGTTTGAGAGAAATATGTTCTTGTCTTTAACCGGTGAAAAACAAGGAGACACAGACATCAAATGTTAGAGAGAGATACTGTAAAGCTGAGGGCTAAAATGCTAATTAGCCTCTAAATCAGTTTAAAAAAGAACATAGATTAAAATAAAAAAAGTTTATATCTTTCAGATTTCAACCATCATTTTGCTAAATCATCTGTCTGTCTGTTTGCATTTATTGTTGATGGCCTAGCGGTCAGGTGGCGCCCCATGTATGGAGGCTGTACACCTCCAAGCGAGCTGCACGGGTTCGAGTCCGACCTTTCCTGAATTATCTCTCTCTCTCTCTCTCATATACAAATGTATTACTTCCCCTTAGCCCCATCAATTGAACTCCCTCTTGAAATTGAATTTAGAAAGTAGAAAAAGTGCATCACATCACATTCTTTACAACTTAATATGTTCAAGTGTGCGTTTGTGTGTGCGTGTACCTGTTCCTGGAAGATGTTTGCCAGAGAAGCACAGTCAGTCGAGTTGATAAACTCAACGACCTCGTCTACGCTCCACTCCAAAGGATTTCTGTCCAAAACCAGCTGACCCTCCTCCTCCTCCACCTGACACACACACACACACACACACACAGTAAATGACATAATCACAAACAGCTGTCTGCCTCTATCACTTAATCCCTACACTGATTTAATCCACTGTTGGATTTATCTTTCTCAGTTGAAGCGTAACCTGCTGTTCATTTTCATGTTGAATTGATTTCATGTAATAACTGTCGTACAAACACATCAATAATTTAACATGTGTTAAAGAATCTGCCCAGGCTGTTCAAGCATTCATCTACAGCTACAAACGTGCAAAGATCAAAGTTCATTTCCAATTCCTCCAGTTTGTGTTGAGGAGATGCTAATGCTAATGCTAACACTTTCAAATGACCAAAATGTTGTCTTTCTAAATCCTTAAGCTTTATGGTAACTCTATTTCTAAAAAGTAACGCATGCTGCTCTTAAACTATCTGTGCGTTCTCTCGGTATGTGTGTACCTGCACGTCTTGACCTGTAGCTGGCTGATATTTGTTGTCCTGGTTGTAGGCAGACAGCGAGCGCGTCGACCTCCTGCGGCCCTCGGGAGCCTCCTGGCTGCTCGTCGTGTTCCCGATGCTGAACGCTCTGCGCAGCGTCGCTGCTCGGCGAGGTCGGCTGCTGGTCACCTCCACCGAGGAGGCGTCCGTCTGGTCCTCACGAGGCTCCGAGCTGGTGCCTTCACTGCCCGACTGCAACGCCATCTCCTCATCCTCCTCTCCTTCATCGCTGTCCTGAAGGAAGAAGGAAAACTGGGAGTAAGAGAGGTGAGGAGCTCATGTTGTATCGAGTATTACAGTCTTCTTCCACCTGCTCTAAAAACATCACAGTTTGAAGAGTCTTTGAAGAAATGGCGCCAACTTCCACACCAGGTTTTAGGCAGTGAATAAAAATAACTAATCGGCTCAACTTTGGGCAATTTGGAGAATATTCAACTTCATCTTCTCCCACATGTTTAACGGACAAACAGGCTCTTTAACACCATTAGAATCCCCCAGAGGAGGAGATATTTGAGCTGGGCAGAAACAAAGGAGGGATAAGTCTTCAGTTCCGTGTTATTGACGTCAGCTTGGACTCATGTTGTCCTCTGAGTTTTAAGTTTCCACTAAGAGCAAAGATCCAGAGCTGGGAGAGGAGGAGGCAGATACCTTTGTTCCCTCAGGTTGGGATTCAAAAGCCAAGATGGTCAAATATTCAAGAAATTATTTAGACAAATTAGCAAACATACACCAAGAGAAGCTAAGTGTTCATATTTGAGTTGTAGTTCTTAAGTACACGGTTGACATAAATCATTAGATGTGGATTTATTCAGAGAATGTGATCCTTTTTTAAGTTTCAGTATTTTCTGTTTGACCCAAACTCTACAGCGATGACTGTCCAGGCTGCAGGGATTCATTGATGGAAATGTAATTGTCTACATTATTGATCATTTACAAAGATTTTAAGTCATTTAGCTAAAGATGCGTGACCTATTTTGAGCAGGTGACTTCTGCTTCTTAAATCAATTCAACTCACAACAACTCAGCGTTTTTATTGGATCGTATAAAAGTCAAAAAGGTTTATCTGCAGAGAAGTTAATCTCCCATCCTTCTTGTTCCATCACATAAAAACAAAGACTTTTTTCTAAATTGAAGGCCTGTAATTGTTGAGACCAAGATGTAAATAATGTAAATTCAGTATCTGCCTGTCTGCGTGAGCTGGATGACTTTTTACAGGAAAACAAAAAGGAAGAAGAACATGAGGAAGACGAGGTACAATGTGGACAATGTAGAGCGGTGCAGTCCAACCTGCGGGGAGCCAGCAGGAGTGTAATCCACAGTGGACGAGCGTCTCTTCTTCTGCACAAAGATCGCTTTCCTCTTCTTCCTGCGGCGCGTCGGCTTGGCCAGCTCCCCCTCCGTCATCTCCTCTCCACCCGCCGGCTTGGACAGCTTCCTCTTCTTGCCGTAGTAATAAGCTGCAGACGCACAGCAGATGTTGAAAACAATGCACCCAAAACAAAGTTCACCTAGTCATCAGAGAAAATTACACACTCTGCAGCCGCCTCAGAGCTTTGATTCATCTGCTCCTCATAGCTGTGGTGCAGGAAGTGATGCGTTTAATGACACACACTCACTGTATTTGGTTTTGGTCTGGACGGAGCAGTTCTCTGGGCACTTATCGGTGACGAGGACGGGGCTGAAGAGGTTCGGGCAGCACTGCAGCTTCAAACACACCTTGCGGCAGAAGTCTGGGATCTGGTCTGCGAGGCGAACGATCCCGATGGTGGAGCGATACGTTTTCCCTTTATATCTGAGAGAAGCAAGGAGAGAGGGGAGCAGGGAGAGATGTTTGACATTGTCAGCCACTTTTATTTATGAGATCGATGCATAATTAAAGTATGTGTAATCTATCACAGCACTTGACGGTGAACGATGATTGCCTGCAGAGTAATGATGTGAAAATGGGCAGTTTTAATAGAGCAGGAGGGAATTCAGATCGTGTTGAAGAGGAAGGTTGAAGTGTTGCGCCGGATCAAATCTGTAATCTTCCATTTAATGTTGAAGGTTGGGAGAGGTGAGCTGATCTGTGGGCAGAGTTCAAGGACAAACCTGACCTACAGTGTGGTGTGTCTGCTCCACAGTCAGTCTTATAACTTTATGCAAAACTCTGAGGAAGATTTGGTCCTAGAAATTCATTTTGTTTGTCACTTACACAGTTATATATTTTTTAGTATCCATACAGTGAAGGAAAAATACACATTTTTACATTCATTTTAAACTCTCAAAAATTGAGCGCAGATGGCCTAGCGGTTAGGTCACTCCCCATGTACAGATGCCATAGTCCACCGAGAGGGCGGCACGAGTTCAAGTCTGACCTGTGGCTCCTTTCCCGTCTTGTCATTCCCCACTCTCTCCCTCCCCAGTTTCCTACTCTTTCCAGTCTCCCCAAAAAATGTCTAAAAAACAAACAAACAAAAACCTCTCTAAGTGCCGGTTCTTAATGTCAACATGTGTAAATGTCATTTAACTGCTTCTCCTCACACAGAGTCAGACCTGACTCTGCTCGGTGGGCAGTACATGCAGCAGAAAATGAAGAGTAACTCCTTTGTTAAGTTCTCAAACATTCATGCATGACTGTGATGGCTGTGCAGGTGACTCACTACAACCCCCTGACTGGCCCATTCTTCCTCACTGCAGCAGGACAAATTGGGCCGTTTTTGATTAGAAAACACGGAGCATGCAGCCTGGGGCTGTGGAATAATTTGGGCTCTGCGTGCAGCTGGCAGTGGAAGAAAATGTGGACCTCAAATAAACCACTGCTGCTGCAAAAAAAATCACATCAAAAATTCAATGGAGGGGCTGCAGTAAGGACTCGCAGGGACAGAGAGGCTCTTATGTGTGACCGGGTTTTAAAGCATCTGGAAAATCCAATTCCGAAACAATGTCTCTAACTATGTGATATAGGTTTGTATGGAATTAATAGGGTGCGTTTTAAAGTTAATAACAGGATGAATAAATGAATTTAAAGCCAAATAAAGATCTCTTCCAGCCACTTTTGTTCTGCCTCCTGCACTTCTTTGTGTTCTGGTTTCCTCACTTGGCTTTGAGGGTCTCCTCCTGACAGTCCCAGCTCTGATCCTCCAGCTCCTGCAGCTCCTTCAGGACGCGTCCGGGCTTGTAGGCGGCGTTAATCAGCATGCTCAGCAGCTGGAGGCAGAAGCAGAGCACAGATTAGAAAAAAAAATCTAATAAATAAATTTTAAGTTGAACTGAAAAAACTTCCAAGAAGAAGCAGAGAAAATGTACAAACCTGAAGTAATATAACAGAAAGGACAAACACGGATCATCTTTAACATTTTGTGGACACACTCGTACAGAAAGTGCACAAACGTGTGCGCACATAAACAGTCTCTGGAGAAATCAAGAGGCTGTTTTGCTGAGCGATGGTGGCGATGTGTGCGTGTGTGTGTAAACACGCTTGACTGACAGCTCCTCACATTAAAACAGAGGCTCTGCTGGGAAACTGCAGGTGGTTAACAAGACATCGCTGTCTCCCCCTCCCTCCTTCACCTCCTCCATCCCTCAATCTGCGTCGCCCCTCCTCTCCCTTTGAACGTGAGGAACTCTTTGATTAAACCTGCTCTTCTCTGTCCCCCCCTTCAGCCCACCTCTTTGAGGACCAGCGTGCATTTTCCAGGGCCGACGGCCTGCGGCAGCTCTGCGATGCGTCCCTTGTTGAGGTAGGGTCCTGAGAAACAGCGATGGTTCACAAAGATCTTGGTGCAGCAGTATCTGTTTCCGTTAGCCGAGCCTGGGACAGAAAAAGACCAAAAAACAGGATCGTCAACAACCAGAGAAACAAACACAGGACATGTTTACATGGGGATGGTTGGAAGACAAATATTAAACAAACTTTAGCAGCATACTGTACTCAACAAGTTCATATCTGCCGTAACTCTCTTGACGATCAACTCACACTTCATTCAGTCAACTTCAATTAAACACGTACAATCAGCAGAAGTTTGTACGAGATCCTACAATGATCCACAAAGACCAGTCTTTGGTCTTTGTTGATTTAGTCTCAGCTTTGATGTGAATTCTTTGGGATGTGGTAGAAGTCCCTGAACTAATTAAGTAAATCTTAATATCATTAAAGATGCCGTCTAAAAGGCTGAGGGTATCAACGATATGAGTTCTGCATAATAAGGGGCGGGACGGATCTGACTGCATGTGGCCGCGTTGAGGCCGTTTGTCGCTCTCAGTTCGAGCTCTTTGTCTGTTGTTCGGTTGAATATGACGACCGCCATAAATGGGCTTCCAAACAGTCCTTCAGAAACCAATGTGTGATGTCACTCAGGCTTCTTCCACTTTGATATACAGTCTATGGCAGGAACATTGAAGAACACATTAATTCCCCTAAAACGATCATTTCAAGTTAGAAGAGCTCTTAGAAAAACTAAAATGTCGTAATCGATCGCTGTGAGAGAAATAATGAAGAACATAGATTTCCAGGGTCTTTAAAAAAGCACTCTTTGTTATTTGAATGATTCCCTTGTTCCCATTTAGCAGCCTTTAGATTATTGATCTGATTGTTTATTGTTAAAATTCTTCATATCAGCAGAACGTGACCCTTAACATTTCACAGCAGAGGTGAAATCAGAGTCAACGAGGGCTCATCCTGTTCATGTGACCCCCCCCGAGATAAAATAAGGTCGACTCTTCCATGCTGCTCTCCGCCCTCGCTGCAGCCCCAGAATATCGCCGGCACCTGGAGCTGCACGGCGCCGGCTGAATAGTAATTAGGCGGAGATGATGAATATGCATGAGCGGGTGGGAGGTTTTTAAAACGGGAACTTGGGATAAAAAAGGGCAAAGGGTCTCCTGGAAACAACGCTTAGTCCACTGCTCTCTTTGTGCTCGTATGCTACATGTTGTTTACATACTAATGCAACACAAAAAGGAAGGGGAAGCTAATCTGCAAGGGTTGCTATGGCTGCTGAAAACTTGTACATAACTTTGCACGGGCTTTAATAGTCTTGATTTTTAGCAGGACCTTTTTCTGTTTATTTTGGGTTTTTGATTTCATCAGTGAAGGTTTTATTCTTATCAAAATATTGGACTGGAGACCCAGAAAAACATCCTGGAGTACCAGGAGAAAGGTCAAAGTGATAACACCTGAACATGTCCAAGTAAACATTTCTATTCCCCCTAAAGAGGAAGGAAACACTTAGCTTCTTTTTTTAAACCCGTGTGGTTGCCTCGGTGTTTTCTGGCAACAAGAACTAAGTTTAGAAGCTTCTTCACAACATTTATAATAAAGAAATGACTCTACATTTAGTATAATTCAGACCCAAGTTGCAAGCAATCTCTGAAATGAGAGCCTACCATCCCTAAGGTTAAAAAAAAAACATTAATTATTTGTGTTCTTCGTTGATATTTGTTTGTCTACTTTTCTTATTCCAGCTAAACCTGGCCACATTCACTCATACTGTCCCACCTCCAGAGCAGCTGCAGTCTGAGGGCAGTTTCAGATCTTTAGTTCATTAGTAAGATTTCCTTTCCAGCAACATTCAGTTCAAAACACATCATCTGTGTGTTTTTGTATGTGAGGAAAAAGCTTCTCTAAAACTGAAGTGAGAATCAGCAGCTGGACTAAGAAGAAACAAGTTGCGTCTTGTTTTGGCTTCTGTTTGTGTTCTTTAATCATCTGTTGAATCAAACCGAGCGCACACAACACCACTCTGTCACCAGCATGACTTTCACCCGACTGAGATACCAGTATCACTCTGATCTCCTGCATGTAGACGACACTGTCACTCTTTGGTTTCGCTGCTGAAAGACGCTGAAGCCTTTCAAAACTCCACTTTCTCTCCGTTCCTGTACTCCTCTTTGTTCTCATGACATGAACTGTAAAAGCTTTGATGATGACGAGTTTGAATTCTCTGTTCATGTGCTCATAATGTGCTCTTATATTTGATGTTTTTTTACTCCATATTTTTGTGTTTGTATTGTTTCTTCTACATTTGATCATCTCTTAGTTGTGTGCACCTACATTTAAATACTTTAAAAGATAATGAAGCCAGAAAAGTTGCATACTCCTGTTGCAATCTGATCTTGCATGTAAGATAAAAAACACAAACCACAGCCTGCCCTGCTGGTGTTTCTGGTTCTGAGTGCAGCGGGTGGTTTCTCTCCGCTCTCGTCACAGCAGCTCATTAGCATTAATTACTGCGGAAAAATAACGTGTAACGCAGCTCTTGATTACCTGGATCTACAGCGACGGGCTGGCAGGGGCTCACAGGAATCATCTCCACCGGCTGCGATGGAGCCAACCTGCAAGTGAAAAAAAAAAACCCACTCAATACCGTCAAAGTAATCAATGAAATGATCCCGACTGATGTAATCAGGAAGGAAACAACAGAGCTACCAAACGATTGCTCATTTAAACGATCAATCTTCACCAAAGAGACGCCAGATTCAGTCATATTTAGAGGCACGTGGGTTGGAAAGCAGCAGCGATAGAAAGAGGGGGTTATTGATAAAAGGATTGCCCCCCTGAAGGTGAGAGATGGAGTTCGTGATTAGACGAGTGAGCTGGCAGAGTGCAGCTGAACACCTCGTATTTCTCCTGCTCTGTGACCGCCTTTCCTGGGGGCTGCGCTCGCCAGCCAACGGCGGTGCAACATGTCATTCGTCAACAAAATCAATCAGTGCCGCGGGAAAGCAATTTCTGCTCTAAAAAGCCGCTGTTTCAATTAATGTGTTTGGAGTGACAGAGAGGAGAAGAGAGGGGGGAAGCCTGGAGGGTTTTCTGGAGGACGGTTCACTGAGCCTTTTTGGCTCAAAGGTAGAAAGAAAACTATTTTTCCAAACGTGCTGAAGCGAATCAGACTGCGGCTGTGGTTGGTTTACAGTGATGGATACATGTGGTCGATATTTCAGTTTAAATCTCCACTTAACTGTGATTTAACACTCGTAACACAAACATGTGCTCAGGAGCACTTTGAATGAATGTTTAGTGTTTATACAAGGACAGAAAAATGTGGAACAAACTTCAAATCAATCAAACTTTGACCGAATGTTATTGAAATGAATCTTAACTTCAGAATCATCCAACTGCAAAAAAAAAAAGAATTGATTTAAAGATTTAAAGTCCATTTAGTTTCCATTTATGGTTTCATACTAGTCCGGGCTGTAACTAATGATTGTTCTGATATGGAATAATCAGCTGGTTGCTTTTTGTTGTTAAGAAATCCTCCAAATGATGCTAGTGGGTAAAAGCTCCAAATTAAGATGTCAAATCGCTCGTTTCCCCCCAAAGTTTACCTTTTATGGAAGCCCAGAGTGGCCATGATGCTTTCTTTTTTATCTTAATGTAAAAAATAACAAATTAGGGTGCAGGTAGCCAAGTGGTTAATGCGCGCCCCATGTACAGAGGCATTGTTCTCCATGTCGGGAAAAGAGCCACAGGTTCGTAATCTGACCTGTGGCTTCTTTCTCGCATGTCATTCCCCCACTCTCTCTCTCTCTCTCTCTCTGTCCCCTATTTCAAACTCTATCCAGCTATCTCTAAAATAAAGGCATACAAGTCCAAAAATAAGCCTCTGAAAAGGAGAAAAAGAAAAGGGAAATATCTCAACATAACGTGATCATTTAAAACTCCAGAACACCTTTTGTTCGTCATGGATTATTGTGAAGAGCTGAAGATGGAGTGTCTGCTTTATTTAATCACTAATAATCTCATCTCAGCTTCAAAGATCTGTCATGACTGCTGTAGAGGATAAATGAGGAGTCTTTCCAAAAAATGCACCCATCCCACGAACCGTCAACATGCCTCCTGGTGTCACACTTCATCTGCACGTTGCAGATCAAAGTAATAATCTAAATGTTTAAATATTCAGTGGTGCTGCGTCTCTGAAGGTTGTTTTACTTCAAACAAGTATCTTTTGTTTGCCACATATTCTTGGATTTTTAATCAAAGTGGCTTTCCAGTTGATGGAACCAGGATGATGCAAACTTCTGGGTTGGTCTACAAAAAAAGGCGGCCCTGCAACTTGAGTATCACCACAAAAAAAAAGTCAACATGCACCTTTAAAAGTTCACCTGTGATAAGTCTGATAGATGATTATGTCTCTTACTGTTTCTCTGGCTGCACCACCGCTATCTTCTTCTGCTTCTGGCCTGCAGAACAAAAACAGAGTCTGTATTCAGCTGTCACTCTAAGATAAATACGTGTTTATTTTCTGTGTGTGTGTGTGTGTGTGTGTGTGTGTGTGTGTGTGTGTGTGTGTGTGTGTACATACAGACAGGTTTGAGAGGGGGGGTCAGAGGGTAAGTGTTTGCCTCGCACCAGCCGACAGGGAAGATGTCCGTGGACTCGACGTCTACGATGCACTCTGACAGCGGCTTGGCCACACCTGGAGACAGGTAGACAGCAAAGAGAGAGAGTGGAGGAGGGGTGAGGGAGCTGTCACACACACACACTAATACACACACACACACACACACGCATTGACACACACTGTTTCTTCAGAGACACAGCGGGAGTCCTCTGTTACCCTCCAACATTTAATCTGTTCTGTGCACAAAAAACACACACGCTCTTCACCACACACACACACACACACACACACAAACGTCTGTACCTTCTAGTCGGAGCCACAGCAGGCGTCCTCTGACCTGTGTGATCTGAGCCACACACACCTCCGCGGGCCGGTGAGGGTTCACTGCCTCGAGCCACATGTCCTTGGCAAAGCCTCTGTTCTGCCAAGTCTGAACACACACACACGCACAGAAGCAGAAACACAGGAGGAGAAGCGTAGAGGAGAGAGCGGGAGGAAAAGTTAAGCTTACATATAGAACAATAATCTAGCCGAGATGGCCTAAAGCAGGACTCAGAATACGAGATATTCACACCGACTTAACAAGATTTTCCACAAGAAGGCTCAGAGTCAAAGTTTAATACCAGGATTTTAAAGATTTAATTCTAAAAATATGGAGAAAACATTGTTTTCAATTCAGCTCATCAGACTCGAGCTTTTTCACTCATGCACTCTTGAAAATTCCTAAATATTTTCAGGACAGTCTGCCCCTGATATCTTCCTGAGTTCCCCCTTCAGCACATTTTCCCAGTCAGACATGAGGGGGTGGGGGGTCTCAGGACGTGAGACATGACGTAACAAGGAAACAGCAGAAGTCAGTGTAATGTTTACAACATATCAAAGATGGCAGACGAAGCAACAGAGTCAAACCAAGCAGCAACCTCCGGTGTTAAGCCAGTACGAAAGTGCAAAAAAACTGCAGTTCCTCGATTGTCCACTAGAGGCAGGCTCCAATAGAAACAAGGAAAAAAGATCGCTGTGAGGGATGTGTGTGAATATACGCAACTGGGGAAGATTTCATGGCAGACTGTCCTGAAATATTTGAGAAACTTCAGGAGTGTGTGTGTGGAAACAGCGTAAATGAGCCCTGTCTAACTTAAAACATCAAACTGTGTTTGTGCAGGGCCTTTAATTCTGCCCTGGTGACATACTTTCCAAAAGAAACAAACACTTGAAACAGGAAGTTTGGACAGTGAACTTTCTCTCATCTTACATCAGGGAAGCAGGCGTCAGGAGCCGCCTCCGTCCCGCTCTGCTTCAGGTAGTCAGCCCAGTCGAAGTCCTGACCCTCGTAGCCGCGTGGTCGCTCCGGACACACGCCGTTCTTCAGACACCACTGGACCGGCAGGATGCCAGGTGAGTCAGAGTGACACACCACAGAGCGAGGTTTAGCATCAGCTGAGAGGTCATCCTGAGTGACCTGGAAGTAGATCTCGTTGTACACCTGAGGAGGGAAAACCAAAACTTCATGATCCACCTTTAGATCAAAGAAATACAGTGCATTCAATTCTTTCCTTCTTTAGTCAAAGGGAAACGCATGATTCTAAATTCATTTTGATGCTAGAGATGCATGATGGGAAATGTAGGATCCTCTGTTTCTCAAAATCTCAGCCCTTCTTTCTCTTATTGGTGCTTTGCATGTCTCCTCACTTCATGGAGCATTAATAAAATTAAATGTTAATATTCAAACATTTCATAGAAATATTCCTGAAACTAAAGCATTCATGTCGGTGACGTGTAAAGTGATCACGAGGGACATTCGGGGTTCTGCTTTTAGTCTCTTATCACTTTTGAACCTGCTTGTAGGAGCCATAACCTCATTTTTACCTGTGCATTGGTGAGGCGGGAGGCTAGACAAAGAGGATGAGTGAGTTTGAAATACAAAACAATATGTGTATTTTTTATTTATCAAAGTTGAAATGTTCAGTCATCTCTCTAATAGAGCCAAAAAAAGCATTAGTCAGCATTTCTGGGGGAGGCTGGGAGGCTCCTGCTTGTTAAAAAAGAACAGAAAAGAAGCAATCCCACCTAAAAGGGCAGCTGAGGATTGCTCGGGGGCGGGGTCAGCCGGCTTGTTGTTCTCAGTGTTTCTGTGTGACTCACCTTGGTGACAGAAACGGGGCAGATCTGAAGCTTCTCCCACGGTGACACCATCTCCAGCTTCATCCCCGCCTTAAAGGAGTGTTTGGGCAGGTCCACGTGGTCCTGACACAGTAAAGTCATCGCTGTTAGACAAATGTGCTCTACTTTGGTTAGCACGCACACACACACACACACACGCGACACAATGTGGGTCAGGAAGCCCTGCTGGGGGGGGGGGGGGGGCATGGCATGTAATGAAGGAGGTGAAATGTTACTCCAATACTGTCAGAAGTGGATGAAGAGTCATCCGTTGATCGTGGTGATGAAAAGGGTGAAATAAGTGACAAGATTTCTACATTTTTCATCAACATTTTTGTGTTTGGACGTCTGTGTTCTTTGGGGAAATGCATCACTTCCATATGTTGGGGATTTGAGTCTCTGTTTGAGGAAAGACGAGGTGTGCATGAAATGTTTTTATTAAGAAAGTGAATATTATGCTTTAGTTAAAATGTGTTTTTCTTCTAAGGTCAGTCTAATTTACTTCTTAATTAGAACATAATTAGATTTAGAAACTTGTGAGCCAGTGATTTAAAGTTACACACCTGTGAAATATTAGCATGAAGATTTAGTATCACGCTGTCACAACACACCATAGAGGTCAAAACAGAAACTAAACAGCTCCTCACACCCGGGTCGTCCTGCAGTGTGGCACTGTGCCAACACCACAAACACAAACACACACACACACACACACACACACACACACACACACACACTGTGATAAGAGCAGAACTGTGTGTGAATGTCCGGCTCACCTTGAACACCTCAAGCGGCAGAGGGTCCTTCTGTCCGTCCAGCTGAGCGTCCTCCAGAGCTCGCTGCCAGTCGGGGGCGCTCTTCAGAGCCCGGAGACCTGCAGAGAGGAGACATGATGTTTGACTCTCACATTTCACTGCAACTTTATAAACACAGGTAAAGTGAGTGTTATTCAAATGTAGCAGCTTCTGTAAACCATCATAAGTTTCATATTCAGCAAATTAACTTAAATAATACGATAACAGCCGGATGTGTTAGAAGCCTAGATCTTAAATTCATTTAAAATCACACTCATTAAATATCATTAAGTTTCTCAAACACGTTGTCATTAAGTGTCTGGGATATCAAAGCCCCTCCGTGTTCCCACAGCAGCTTCAGGCTAAAGCTAAATGAAAAGCTAAATGAAGAGGTGTGAGCAGATCAGATCATCACCTGTGGGCGGTTCTAAGGCGAGGCTGTTCTCCTGAGCCCAGCCCAGTGGGCGGAGCCTCACATCCAGGTAGAAGAGCCAGGTGTCCTGAGCCTGCTGCTCCTCAGACAGACCGGCGCAGCGCAGACGGAGGCGCCCTCCGACGTTCTGAAGGACTCTGACGGGCCAGTAGAGGAACGGGTCTGAGACGTCCTGAAGCTCCAGAACTGAACCGTCCACGATCAGATCCACCGTGTTCTTACCCCGAAGAGGCTGACAGAGAGAGACATGTTATTTATTTAAACACAGAGATCATCTTTAACTCAGAAGTATCCATCAGTGTAAAACGATGCGTTCACATCGTGGCTCAAGATATTATGAACGGCACAGACGTGAAACTTCCATCTAATCATCTAACTCTGGTGGTAACTTTGCCTCAAGCCCAAAAGTCCCCGAAATGTTTGCTGCTGTCATTTCCCATCTTCCCTCTTCTCATTTTCTGCCTCCCTTTTCCTCAAAAAAAGTCATAAAGTGACTTTGATCAGCCTGGCTCCTAAACATTCTTCACAGAGAAATTAAACAGCTGATAAAAGTCAAGTCACATCCCAAACCTCTAAAACATGCCACTTAGCAACTAGATGAATATCCAGCTCTGGCATTTGTTTAAACCTAGGACACCTGTATTTAAACATATTTTGCGAGCTTACATAGTTTAGGAGGACGCTCTGCAGCCAGCAGCTAATAAACCAACTGTGAGAGCTGAAACATAAATCCTACAGATTTGATCAAAGAAGTGGCTTTATAATCCAGACAGTACAATCACTGTCCTCTCCTAAAGTATCTTTGAGGTTCGCCTCAGGCTCGGGGGAAATAAATAAACTCACCCCCTCCAGCAGGTTGGCGGGTGCCGTCCTGGAGCCGGTCAGGTCCTCAACCAGGAAGTCCGTCCAGTCGCTGTATTTCTCCTTGATGGCTGCAGAGACACAAAAAGAAAGAGCGCACACTAAGCAAAAAAGATTTAAAATCAACTTGAGGAAAGTGAACACACACTGTGATGTATCATTACAGATGAGGTGAAGAGAACGCATGCACGAGTCAGAGCATGCAAACACAAAAACAAATTCTATCATCAGTTTTTATGAAGCGAATTAAAAGTATTTTAACAATGAATTTGATCATCTTTTGTGCTGAAGAGGTGATACAAACTTTAATTATTCAGTGTGTTTCTTCTCTTAAAACACGTCTGCAGCTTCATTCACGCTGCAGACATTCATCTGATTAATATCTAAAAATCAGACTTTTCTTTTAAAGCTTGTTCATGCAAGAGACAAGAAAGAAAGGCATCACATCCGGCAGGTTTTTGCAGAAGTAAACATCAAAATGAACGACTGATTAATGTTGCAACGAGTGCTTCCATTTAAATGTAAATGTGCAGAAGAAGAACTTTCAAGCCATGCCTCTTCGGAGAGCTGTGGTTGGCTGTGTCTGTGCAGAGACGTGTGAGATCAGAGGTGGGAACAGGAACCGTTTTCATTCAGATTTTCAGACGTCAAAAAAGGTTACCGGGGTTACTTTTAACTTCCTCTGCGAGCGGTAAACTGAGCGTGAATTCAAAAACGACGGTTGAGGCCGAGGTCACGCTGCTACAAATGAGGTTTTAATGTGGAGGCTTTAGAGAGGAACGCAGCAGCCATCAGAACAGAAAATGTCACATTCAGGGAGACATTAAGAAACTAAACAGACTCTCTCTTTGTTTGGAAGATTTGAGTGGAATTCTAAAAACTGCTGAGTCATTATAAACTTCCGCCTTCAGAGTGTTATTCTTCCATCATACAAATCAGGAATCCTCTCTTCATTTCTATCAAGTGTGTTTCACTTTTAATTCTATTCTTATTGTTGTTATCTGTGTTTTTATGTTGACTCCATTCATCATGCAGAGCATACGTGTTGTGTTGTTAAGCTCTTAGAGCCGCTCTCATCCCTTAAACGTGGAGTTTCAGCTTCTCCGCTCTGGCTGTCGATTTTCTGCTCCTAAAGGGAGAACAAAGCGCTACAGGAACTCTTTTTTGACCTGCAGCTATAGCACTGCTGAACAGAACTAGCCCAAGATGATGCACTTTAACCATGTCGGGATATTTTCAGCTTCTTAACAGGTGTTTGTTTGAGGACTTCTCCGTGACCAGATTGATGATGTCTGTTTTTAATGTTTCCTTTGAATTGTTTTGTATTATATGTTGTATCTATCTCTGGAACGCTGAAGTCCTGTCTGCACAACAAATGTACCTTTGGGTACTAATGAAGACACCTTGAACCTTGACACATCCAGGGTATTACAGTTTTTATCATTAATAATTAGAGCCCGACCGATAAATCGGCCGGCCGATATTAGTGTATAAAGTGACTATCGGTATCGGCTAATGTTATCTCAGATATGCGCTGATATTCTTTGATTTATTCACCATTAAAAAAGTATTTCATTTGACTTTCATTGTATTACACTAGCAGTTCTCTTTCACCAGCAGAGGGCGCTATTTGGATTACAACAAGCATCATCACTCTGCAGAGTGTCGAGAGGTGACGCACGAACATGCACAGTCACTTTCTAGTTAAGTGACCATCTTGTCTTCATTATTTATCTTTTCCACACGTGTTTGATAACTGATATTTAAGCGATCAACACACAATGAATGTGTCGGCTGTATCTATTTGTCGAACGTAGATCAAAGCAAGATATCGGCCAATTCATCGGTATCAGATTTTTTTCTCTTCCCGATATCGAGCTCGGCATCGGCCCCAAAAATCCAGAATCGGTCGGGCCCTATTTTTAACAGTGGTTGTTGTTACTTTCTTTGTCAGTTAGGGCTTCTAGCTTCAGGCTCTGCACGCTCACATTAAACCGCTGTTTCAAGCATCGTTTGACTTTTCTGCAACAACAACAACAACAAAGATTTAGTGATGCCTGTTTTTAGTCCGAAGAGCAGGTTGTTACAACAGAACGCTAAAAAAAAAAACATTACAACAAAAAGAAACAAAGATGTTGCAAATTAAATCAGAGAAAATGTGTATATGAATTTATTCATTTCACCTCTGGATGCTCTCTCAAGGCCTGAGCATAACTTACAGAGAGCTCTAAAACATCAACAGGGAAAAGAGATGTTTAAATATTACACTCATGAATGTCTGGCACTGCTCGAGATGAAGAAAATAATTCATAGTTTTTCCCTCCCGCCAAATTTAAAGTGATATTCATTGTATTGATGTGTGTTTGTAATCTTTGTTTGTTTCGCTGCCGTACTTTGATCACAAACTTGGCACCGAATCAGGACGAGCACAGAGGCATCATCCAAAGTGGTCTGTAATCGTGAGTAGAGTGCATGCATGCAGAGGCAGCACACTTTTGTCTTTGTGTTGCATTGGCATTATTTGCCCAAGGTAACACATTTAAACAACCAAGCTCACTGATGTCATAGTAAGCTGCCCAACGCAAACACTTTCTGCTGCTGGACATTAAGAACATGCAGAGCTCTGCCTTCATACTAATAAGTCTTCCTTCAGATTTGCATGGGGACTTGTGGTTTTTATCTACTTCCTGTTTCCCACAGTGCATCAGTGTTACATAATTCCCGCGCTTGCGTCTCTCAACTCTTTTATTTGCTTTTGCCTCCGTCTGATATCAGCCTCCTGTTCCTCCCTCGTCCTCCTCCGAGCTCACATTCCTACAGTAGTTATTCCACAAAGATGCTGCGTGGCCTTCACTGTCCTGCATGTTTTTCCTGTTAGTCATAGACATAGAGAAAGCCTCCGTAAAGTCAGAGACACTTGTTGGAGCCTCTGATCTGTTGCCAGATGAGTCACAGTTACAACATGCGTGTGATCCTACATTGCCTGCAGCGGTGATTAACATCAAGCTGAAGTGAAAGTGAAATGTAGTACATGCACTCAAACTCAGCAGCTGATAATGAGAATCGCTTCTAGTCCAAGAATGTTTGTTTAACTACTTCTGACTACTCAGGTCACACCTACACATTCACACAGGTAGAGGCTGCTACGTAAAGAGTCCATCAGTATTAACTAATCCATTCATGCACATTATCACCCCGCTGACGGAGCTGCGGGAGCAGTTTGGGATTAAGTGTCTTGCCCAAGGACACATCATCATGTGGCTGCAGGAGCTGGGGAATTGAACCCTCGCCTTCTGGTTGAGAGACGACCGACTCTACCACTGAGCCACTGCTGGTGAAGCCATGTGGCAGTATCGGCTTGTCACCAGCGTGCACAAACAAGAGCCTGGGTCCGTGGAAGGTGGCGATGCTGTTTTGCTTGCGGTGGCAACTAAGAGCCGTAGGGTGTCCGTTGGGCATACAGTAGGGGCGTAATTGGGACGAGGGGTTTCTTCACTGAGTGCTCATCCTTTCACACGTACGTTGTGTTTATTTCAAATAAGCAGCAGCTGTAGAATCACAGCACAAGAGGATGAGGTTGTAAAATAAACAGCATTTTATCACACAGTCACACACACATGAACTATAATCACCGTCTTCCCTTTAATAATATAAAGTCACTGCTTACTCAAACATTTGAGCCTCGCTCTTGTTTTGGAGCCACTCTTATAGAAATAAAACCGTCTTATTATCATAATCCCTTTTTAAATCAGAGATCTGAGTAAACACAGCCGACAGCTTGCTCGACAGAGGCTGCTCAGGATTTTAAATACATAATTGACTTATGAGAGAACAAATCAATAAATCCTTTCGTGGCTCTGGTCCGGATTGAATCAAATCATCGACGCTGGAAATTGCCGGCGAATAAATCAAATTGTTTTCTCCTGTGAAGGTAACGTGGCCTCGACGCTCCCTTTACGCCTGTTTAATAATAGTGTTTTTCCTGTGAGACTGTTTTCTTTCCTCACTGCTGCTGGACTTTGAAAGCACACACACACACACACACAAACACACACACACACACACACACACACACACACACACTCCTGTGTTGATCTCAGCTGTGCAGAAATAGATAAACTATTTTTACAGATCCTGCAGATCAGTCAAGAGGCCTTTAGAGCGCAGCAGGAGCAAAAACATGCAAACTTCACTCTCTCTCTCTCTCTCTCTGCCTTCTCCCCCTTTCTTTCTCCCCTCCCCCATCTTGCAGTTCCATAATACTGTATCCTCCCTTTTTTTCCCCATATAAATAATGATCCATTTTTCTTCACATCCACCCCAAAGGCAGCAGACGTGTAGAGGTGAAAGCCTGAATTTCACATAACAATAAGTGCATAATTAACCTTGAGGGAGGAGATCTTCAAAACACGCCCCTCCTCCCCCTCTATTGCACTCTTTCTCCCCCCCCTCCTCCTTCTGCAGGCACAGGCTGCACAAAACCTGGCTGAAGTCTGCAAGCAAATATCGAGCAGGAAAAAATATGAATTTACATGCATGAAAGTATCATTTGCATATTCTGCAGGCTCCTTTTTCTCTTCCCAACAATCCCGGCTCTGAGCACAAACCTTATTTAAAAGCTCTACTTTGGATAATCAATGTTATGATTAAAGAAGAAGAATGGTCTGTGTGTTTTAAGCCAGCAGATTCTAATCAAACTTAAAGGGGGCAAATCAGGCCTGAGTCCCCCTCCGTCTTCTCCAGTCATTACGGGCTGGCTAGGAGACGAAGAGCACACGAGGGTGGACGCCAAGTCAATTCAAACAATTACCCACCGCCATTGTTACCGACGGCTTTTTCCAAATCGAGCACAAAGACTGCAGCGTGTAAAATGTCACACGCCGTCATTTGTGTGTTTATTGAGAGACGTTTGGCTCAGTTACACCCGGACAGTCACACACGCCATATTGTTAACATTTTACAGCCCCGTTAATGACAGGGCAGGGATATTAGAGCAATTTGTGTAAATATGAATTAGCTCTGTGATGGCTTTGTGGTTAGTGATGAAGAGGCCCGTGGGAACAGAGCACAAACAGAGGAGATGTGTGTGTCTGTTTAGAAGAAACCGGACTTCTCTATACATTTAGAAACACACTCTCAGGTTGAATATTACAGACAGAAATGAATAAACGAGGAGAGCTGATCAATCACACAGAAAGGAAAACATGCACACGCTCTAATAATTCATATAAATAGTGTTGATATGATGTAAAGTCTGAGGCTACAGCAGGGAGAGGTTGTTGAAATAGAGCCCTCTGTCTCGTTTACTTTCAGACTTGTGGGATTGTTTTGTGTCAAAATGCAGAAGGAGATAATGTATTCAAAGAGGAAGTATAAATAAGCGAGAAAAGTGTAACACTGTGGCATAGAAACCTTGCAATGGATTGACTTTTTGATTGTTTAGTAGCAAAGCAAAGCACACAAATAAAGTCTCCTAACACAGTAGGCCAGGTACACGAGCTCTGCGTAGAGGCCACACACACTCATAAATCATTATTCCCGACACCTTCCACTAACTGATGCTAAAAGAGAATTTATTCATTCACATCACAGCCAAACAGAACTTGCACCACAGCTAACCACTCTGAAGCAGCGCCTTAATTTTGTGGCTGCACAACTACTCTCTTAAAAACACACACACACACACACACACTCTGCGGAGGACAGGTCTATCTGGGAGCATCATCTCCAGCAGGCTCTGGCAGGAAGCGGTGTGGTGAATTCATTATGCAAATCGTCTCTGTCAGGGATCTGTTAGCGTACCACATGACCAAACTTGTGATGTGGCTTTAAAAAGCTCTTTACGTGAATGGCTGAATGCATCCCACACACATGCAGACGCACACACACACACGAGAGAGACTGTGGGAATTCACAGCAGCGAGTCAGTCCGCCCCCCCCTTGAGCCCGACCCGAGGCTTCGTGTACATATACTGTCTAAATACCATAAATATGTAGAGTAGCTTGTATTATGTTCTCACAGCGTCTGCATCTGTTCTTACTGTGTGGATTTAACCTTCAGGCTCGCCTCCCTGTCAGGCGCTCAAAGAGAATAAGATTTATTAGACTTTCCTGCTTTTCCATTTTTTAGATTATATTCAGTAAAATGTGTATACACCTTTTGGATTTGTAAATAAGCGTTACATTTCCAGGAGATTTCACATCTGCAGGAGAGGGCACGTTATCATAGGGGAGCTGGGGGGAACAAACACATCAAAGATAACCAACTTAAACTGTCTCTAAAGTGACTTTCTTCATTTAGAAATCAGCAAATAGAGAAGCAATTAAAAGAGGTGAATGATTTGATGAGCTTCGTCAATTAGCAGAGTCTGAGCGTTCAAAGTGAAAAAAGTTGAGAGACCATTTTATGTGCTTGTTATTGGTAGTTTGTCCAATTGAAACGCTTCTTTAAATTAATCTGTCAAAGCATTATACGACTGCTTTACGTAAGCCCTTTACACGCAGGAAAACCTGAGATTTTCTAGATAACTTCAGGACATGATGATTGTTCAAACACGTACCAATCCAGCGACGCCAACCGCCATCACTCGGGTGTAAAAACACACCAATCTACACACAGAGATCGACAAGTCTGACGGATAAACTCACAGGATTTCTTTCTAACTCCGTTATTTTGATAAACAACAAGCGCTAAGCACCGAACACATTACTGTCCATCATGCTGGTACTGTTGTCTTTGTGGCTACTAGGTAGAGACTAGGTAGGTAGAGGGGGGGGGGCTAATCAGTCACTCCCTGCTAAGTGCTAAGGCTAGCTCTTTAACTCAGCAAGAAATTCAGCCAGTCTCACAGATGACTGGAGAACATCCTGAAGTATACTAATTATAAAATCGACTTTGAATCATGAATGTAGAATCGTGTTGAATCGAAAATAGATTCTGAATCGAATCGTGACCCCGAGAATCAACATCGATTCGAATCGTGAGACACCCAAAGATTCCCAGCCCTACTGTTAGTGATGTTAAGATACCAGATTAGAAGATAGCAATACCTCGTTCCATACCACAAAAACTAAAAAAGAAGTCCAAGGCAACCAATATTGGGTCATTTCTTGTTTTCAACAACTAAAAAGTTGCCGGAAAACTCCTGCACACTGTCTAAATGCACAAATATGTTGCCGACATAATCGTGCCATTTAGACAGTGCTCTCTTTGTTTAGCTTCCAGCAGCTTTTGGTTAAAAATTTGACTGATAATCTGAAGTTTGTGGTTCTTTTGATCAATCAAATAACAGACTGTGTCATTTTAAAACATGTGGTATTGAACATTTTGACAAGCGATGTTTTTACTAACAAACACTAGCAGTATGATTTATTCCAGGGCTTCTGTTTGCAGGTGAGTGCTAAAGACTGATTAGCCAGATTTGCTACATACTGTACATAATAAATCCCCCCAATATGTGTCGCCTCTGTTCAGCTGTCCAATCAATGACGGCCAAAAATGTCCACGAAACATATTCTTAAGGACCAAAAATAAAGCGATTTAAAAATGTAGTTCAAACTGCTTTGAAAAAAATGGAGATCAACCTGACAATTTCAGATTATTTCACATCATTGTAATTTTGTTACGTCTGAATTAAGTGATCGGACTCATTTCAGGCCTTTAACAGCCACTTTGATTTATTAACTTCAGTCAGATTGTCGAGAGAATATCTTTACATGAGACGTGAAATCTTCTGAGACACATTACATCGCCTAGATTTAACAGACGATTCAATATTACACGTTCAGCCACTGCATGCTGGATATAAAGTCAGCAGTTAAATGTGCCTTTCTGACCAATACGGGGACACGTATTGATTTGATCTGACATACTTTCCTCTCAGCTCGTCTTTCACTTCTGAACACACACACGACTTATGGACTGGTGACATTTTTTTGTTTCCAATGAAGTCCGAAGTTTATCAAAACATCACACTGCAAACTGAGCTGCAGCACAAGTTATCATCCGAGCACAGCTTTAGTGTGTGTGTGTGTGTGTGTGTGTGTGTGAGTGAATGTGCGTGTGTTATCACTGCTAAGACACACTCAGCTAGGAAGGAGTCACATGCAAGAGGAGGCAAGGCATGGCGGCCGAGCTGTGAGGTCACTTCCTATAGAGAGGGAAAAAAAGAGGAAGAGGAGGAGGAGGAAGCGCAGTGTGCATGCAGCTCTCAGGACTGCCTGTGTGTGTGTGTGTGTGTGTGTGTGTGTTAGACACTAAGTGAGCTGAAGCAGGCGAGTTAGTCAGACGCTCTGTTAGAGCTGCTTACCTTTTCTTAGGTAAATGTTATCTGAGAAACAAAAAGGAAACAAATGAAACAGGTGTAAGCACGTACAAATACACACGTTTTCCTTTGACCCTGCTCTAATGTTCACGCTGTATAAGCAACACACACACACTCTCACCAACATGTGCAACACATGATGCAAAGCCTTGAAATGAAGCCACAAAGTTCACATTTAAAAAGCCACAGTAACTTGCAGAACCCTCATTAGAGTGTCTCCATTACATGATTTAAGCTGCAGTTTGCATCATTAAACATGCAGACAGTTCAGCTGTCAATCATTCTTTAAAAAGCAGAAATATGAAATATGAGCTTTCTCAGAGGCACAGGATGAGACTTTATTAGTAGCGGAGCTCTTTTGATTAGACTGAATTTTGACACAGTAAGATGGATGGAAAAATAAAGTTCCATTAAACACTCAAAACTCATTGAAACGCTTTGTAGAGTTCAATTTAGGCTTTTATTGTATCATTTATTCACTGATGAAAACTTCAACATTTTGGTAGAAGTCGTGTTTGGATGTTTGGATCTGTTTAGTCGCTGCAGATGAAAAGTAGCTTCAAGACAAATCTTGTACAATAAATTTAGTAGGCTACATGGACGCTCTACAAATACATATAATCACTGTTTCATTAGTCGACTAAAAGGGTTAGACAACCTCTGAATATTCATGCATCAGTCTAGGAACCCATCAGCAATCATCGTCAATCATCATCTGATGAGGATAAATGCCTCCGAAGACTTTGAGGCTTCACTCTGGATCATCTCAGTGACACGAGCCCCAAAAAGAAACTCTATGGGTTTGAAGTTTGTGTAATAACAACATGATGACAAAGACTTTTAAGAAGTAAAAGTGACAGAACACATCGTAGAAGGCAGGAAAAACTCAAACAGCTAGACTTTATGTCGTGAGGCGTCCCAGATGTGGCCTTGATTCTCGTTCACGATGACCCACACTCGTTCCGATGGTTTCCTGAAACCCTTCGTCTGCAGGATCGGGTTATAATCGTACTTTTAACGTAAAGTCTGACCTCGGCATAAGACTGTAAACTGAATATCTTAGAGAGACAACACAGGCAATATGAATATATCATATAATCCACGAAATACTCAAACATGTATTTCATGAAACCTGTATAAGATGTCTCGCTTTGTTTGTTGCTTAATCAGGTTTTGTGACCTTTGCAAAGTGTCGTGTCACTTCTGTCACAGCTTAATAGTATTTGAGCACCAGTGTTTGTCTCTGTCAATCATGTCGTGACGAAGGTGTAGACACGTCCCTGTTATTAAAGGATTTCTATTCTGCATCAGAGCACCTCGGACTTTCCACAAAACGAACTTTGTTTGTAATCAGTCGTTTATTTATTCGCTATTTGACTTCTGTCCCGTTCTTGAAGAGCACCGGACTCCTCGACGTGTTTTGACCCAGTGCCACACTCGCTTCAACCTTTTTTTCAAATACTCAAACACGTTTTGCTTTTTCCTGACATCATTTGCACCATTAATCAAAACTGATTGATAAATAAAGAAATCAATACTTCAGTCAACATAAAGCTGCTCAACCTCACTCCTCACATCAAATTCAAAGTGCTTGAAATAATAATCAAGTGAGGAGTGAACAACTCAGTTTAGACGTTTAATGAGCGTCTCGCTGCCACAAAACACAAAAGAGGAAGTTGGTGAAAATGCCAGTTCTGAGAAAGCCACACGATTCTGATGGGAGGGAGAGGACACCCGAGTCAGGTGGAAACGTATCCAGGTCGTCTCCACAACAACAGAGACACACGCCATCCATCAGCGGGGAAGTGTCGGGGGAGGATAAATAGTCTGAACGATGCAGAGGGGGGAAAGTCAGTGAGTCATCTATCTGAGGGGGCGAGGGGGACCTGACGCTGCGGGAGAGAAATGTCGACGCTGTAAGAGCTTTTGGCAAAAGTTGAGATACTGAAAGAAAGCAGGATGTTGGTTACTGGTAAGGTGAAGGATGACAAGGTTGTTGTTCTTAAAGATGCTCTTAGAGGCGTTGAGTGTGATGTGTCAGGCCGATAAATGACAGTTGAGCAGCCTCCACAAACAAATAAACATCTTTCCATTCAGTTTATGTTACGCTCCCTTCGAAAGCAGAGAGACCGGAGTGTGTTCGCATTAAGGTTTAAAACAAGCGGCAACCTCCGGTCTTGAAAAATGAAGCCAATGAGGAGGGTAATTAAGAGGGTAATGAGGGTAAACTCTTCTTTAATGTCCGGTTAGCTACAGATGATGGTCAGGCTTTTAGGCCGGGCTCTCGAGTAGATGGAGCTCCCTCATCCTTCAGCGAGGTGATCTGGCATTCCTACCACCCGACCTCCCTGACGCCCAGACACCACCATCTTACTGTGTCGTCCCCACAACCACCGTCGTCCTCATTCATGCACGGCCTGCTAGGACGTCCACCTCAGCGGCAAGGAAGTGCCGTATTTTTCATCAATTATAGTTTTAACTTGTTTTTAAATTGAAAAGATAGTTGAATTAATTCCCCTCAAAATGAACAATAAAGACGGAGAATAAAAACCTTTGAACCTGCAAAACGTGTGGCTTGATTGTTAAGTTCTCTCCGTGTAAAAAGCTCTCTGGACTTTTATACCATTTAAGTATTTGAGCAGCGCGTCATCATCTTTCTTTTTAAGGGTAATTTAAAGTAATTTGTGGTTTCTCATTCTTACCGATGATGAAAGCTTTTATTGATCTAATGTGTGAGCATCAGACCAGGTTTAGGTTTCTGTGTGTGTCAGAGTGGGTCTTCCTACCTTCGGGGGGCATGAGGGTCTTGTTGTTCTGCGTGCACCAGCCCACCGGGTGCAGCTCGGCGGTCATGACATCGCACCAGAAGTCTGCCTTGCGGTCGTCTCCGTATCCGCTGAAGCGCAGCAGCAGCAGCTGGCCGCACGTGGTGATGATGGTTGCCACCCAGTACGAGTCCGGGCTGTTTTTATTGGCCACCTCCAGCTTCATACCGGGCTGGAAGCTGCTCTGCAGGCTGATCTCCACCTGAGAGGGGAAACAAAAAAACACGACATTAAAGGGATATTCCGCCTTTTTTTATGTAGCATGTGTAGAGTTGACCAGTTGTACGGAGGTCTGTGCATAATGGACAAGCCTACACACCATTTTCATGAAGTCAGATGACGCTAAAGCTATCTATCAGCGACTCTTGGATTAGTTATTGCCAAATTAGTGGAGGAAAAAAACAGTTTTTGGGATTTACAGGGGACATGTTGCGAACACAGGTCGTGCAGGCCTAGTGGAAACTCTGGGATCCAGTGTTTTATATAAACACTTCAGACTTCAAGTTGATCCACTGTGAGACCAAACGTCACTTATTACTGGGTTCAGCTGTTTTAGACACACTTGTTGCTAACAGGTGCTAAAATCCAAAACAAGGATTAAGAGCGGGTCAAAGGTCGGTGACTCAGCAACACTGATTGTAAGAGACGGGAAAATGGTGTGAGGATGTTTTTACAGGGTTTGCTCTGGCCATATCAGATTCCTGACAGAGTCTTCTTCATGTTACAGGATACAAAGACATTTCTGTGCTTTAACTTCAGTCTGACCCGTTTGCAGGAAGCCCTGAGCAGCACAAACGCTGACCTGACACCCGCTCAACACCTTTGGGAGGAATTAGATCGCCAATCTGACTAAAGCTCTTCTGGCTCGATGAGCACACATTCCCACACACTCGCTCCAAAGTCTGCGAAGCTTTCCAAGAAGCGTGGCTGCCGTTACCGAGCACAGGGGGTCTAACTCCATTTTAATACCCGTGGTCTTAGGGAAAATCCTGTGGAAAGCTTTCTAAGAACGAGATGCCCATCACGATGGTGTGATGGTCATCTGGGTTTGTAAGGTGCTCACTGACTCTTTGGTCATGTACTCAAACTCTTCTTCAATTCTGACCGATCTGTTCAAAACATTAATGGAGAGGCGACACTTATTTAGTGAAGTAACCCTTGAAGACAACAACAACCCCATTTCCAAAAGAGTATAAGAACTGTTTAAAACTGTGGGCAGCCCCCCTCACTCTGACATCTCTCCATCAGTGCATGTCCTCAGGATCCTGTTTGTGCATGAGTGTGTATTTGAGTGTAAAAATGAATTTCCCCTTTTGCTCAAACTGTTTTTTTCTGTGAAAGCCGTTAAATCCTGATAACTTACTGCCAACTTCACCTCCAAGTCCTGGTTAGTTCAGCAGCAGACTTGTACTCATGTTGAATTGTTTGTATCACAGCTGAATGTGTCTCATTGTATCGTGCTATACCCAGTTTATTCTTTCTTTCTCCTTTGTAATTGTTTTAATCTTTTATCTAGACTAAAGCTCTTCTAGGGACGAAAACATAAATAAATATTATCAAATCAAATCGATATAAAATCGAATCCTGACCCAAAGAATCTAACTCAAATGGAAGTGTACGGTTCATGATAATTCCCAGGCCAAGTATTCAGAGACTTGGTTTACAAAAGTCCTAATGTGGGGCGCAGGTACTCTAATGGTTAGTGCGTGTGCGCCATGTGCGGAGGCTGATGGCCTTGTTAGCGGGCGGCTCGAGTTCAACTCTGACTTGTGGCTCCTTTTCCCGCATGTCACCCCCCCCCCCCCTCTCCCTCTCTCTCTCTCCCTCTCTCTCTCTCTCTCTGTCTGTGCTTTCTGACTCTATCTTCTGTCCTGTCTTGAAATAAATACAATAAAAGCCACAAAATAAACCTTTAAAAAAAAAAAAGGCCCAATTCGCCCACATTAGAGATTTCTTCAGCCTTCAAAACAAAAATCCTGCTCACTAAAGACGTACGAACTATCATCCTTCTGTGTTATCTTCTAAAGAAGTTTTCTAGAGAATGTAATGAATTAAATAAAATACTTTAAAGTGATGACAGAAGGTTTAGTTAATAACCGTTCATCATGAATGAGCCTTTAAAAAAGCCCAAAAACAAAACGTCTGCCTCTCAGTTTGTCCTTGTGCAGAGAGAAAGCGATAAATCTGCTCGCCGGTGAATGCAGCTCAGCATAATGCGTTTCCACCAATAGCCAGAGGCCGCCATACAATTCTTGAGAACGCTACAAGCCCAACAGGATGTTCACATTCAAACAGTCGCACAAACGCACACACTCACAAGTGAATGGAAAAAGCCAACATCTTAGAAATAAACACAATACAAACGGCCCCGTGACTTCCTGCTACAACAATGCAAACGTGCTGTATCACTCTGCTCTGCTTACGTAACAGACAGAGAGAGAGAGACCTACAGGCAAACACTGGCTCTGTGTGTGTGTGTGTGTGTGTGTGTGTGTGTGTATGTGTGCGTGTGTGCGTGTGCAGGCCCAAGAGAAATCACTGTTTCAATTCGTCCAGGCACAGAGAGGCAGAGACGAGGCCTGCTCTTTACTGAATCACATTTTTCTGGGGAATTCATGGTCTATTTCCCGGTGACTCAATCCACTTTCCAACGAGGCAATTTAGCCTCCCGAGAGACGCTCGAACCACCACACACAGTTTGTCCGACATCAGAAACATACGTATTCTAATGTAGTCTCATCCCCTCCAAGTGATGTAAGAAACTGAAAGGCCCGACACACTTTTTTAAACCTTAAATTAAACACGACTCCACCTTTGCAGTGCGGCAGCCAAGCGCGGTGAGACTGAGCGCGGCGGACAGCTGCTCCGTCAGCCGAGGGTGGAGAAAGACCTGAACCTCGCTCGTCCATCTGGCCCTCTGCTGTGATGTAACGTGTTAACGCATCGTAGGTACAGGGGGCAGGGATTTCAGATATCATCATAAGTCCGTGGTTAAAAGTCTGGAAACTTTGGAATTATATGCAAGAAATGACGTAGATCCATTTTTATGTTCTGGGGTTAAAAATAGGTCAGTAGGTTACTTTTTGTTTTTGCAATGTCTCCAGAACATTTAACCAGAAACAACTGTGACACTGCCCTCATCAAAGCCACCAGACTCCACTGAGAAAACGATCATTCTACCTCGAAGAGTTGCTTGTATACTGCATCATCAGCTGGGGAGTTTGTCGCAGTTATTTTGTGACTTTGGTGTTTAAATTCTTCGTTAGGATTTAAACACAATGTTTGTGCAGCTCAGTAACAAAAACAAACACAAACATATCGAGGCTTGGGTAGGACCATCAACCCCGTGTTCTGCAAAGTGGAATGATTGTTTTTGTAAATGGAGTCTGGTATGCTGCAGCCATCACAGCCTGATTTTACAGCTGCAGGCTAAAGAAATCTCTTCACCCTATTCGTCATTTAGACCCCTATTAAAAGGAATATATACCAGCTTTAAAACTAATTGAATTATCCTTTAAACCTGACGTTATGCTGGAAGCCTTCCCTAAACAAATGGTCTGCAATGTAAAATAAAAATAAGGAGGAGTGGGTTCAAATCCCTCTCCTGACAAACATTTGACTGAATCTAACATTTTGGTATAGAGTCAAAGGACTAACACATATACAATTAAAAAAGCTTTAAGTTTTATAGACATCTCTGTCCTTTAGGTTTCCTGTTGTCTGTTCATGTATTCATCTGTTTAACAAAGCTCTAAGAAGTGCATGTGTCTCTTGTTCTCTGTTGTTACCTGGTTGTAAGACAAAGTTCACCTCCGATACTTTACTGAAAACATTTAGGTTGAAGTTGAAGATTAAGTCTGAATTGAAAATGCTGTGCCACCGGACTTTGAATTAAAAATGGCGGGTTGGCCCTTTAACAAGAAAAAACTGCAGTGAAATAATAACCATGTTTTGTTTCTTGACTCCTGCCCAGGGAATACAGATGTGAATTAGCTTATAGCTAATTAAAAAACAATCTCCTGTTTGTCTGATGTCACTTGTGGTAAACCCGTTATTTCTGTGAGATTAGTACAAAAAGAAAAAGGAGTAAAATTCCCTTCTGCTCATTGTAAATAAATCTAATCCTGCTGAGTTTAGCATCGACATTTAGCAGCAAAACAAACTAGCTGACTCAGCACTTTTTAGAGGAGGAGACCCAGTGTGTGCTGTTAAAACACAGACATCAAGGCTACTTAAAAGGAGAAAAACAAAAGAAAACAGATGTTTAGTTAGTGTCTCTGAGATGTTTCTGCTCCCCGCTGAGCGGCAGCAGCAGAGATTAAGCAGGTGAGGGTGACATGTTGAACAGGCCGCTCTGCCGCTGATGGCAACATGCGGCTCAGGTGACCTCTCAGCCGACCTGGACGATGATTGTCTGTCTGAAATAACTCAGCCGGCTGCGCTTCACTTCACTTCAGTTTCAGAAACAAAAGTATCGGCCAATCAGAGCAGAGCACAGCCGGCCCTGCAGGGACACTGCGAATAAAAGAAAAAGTACCTAGATCTTTCGGAAAACATCTTAACTCTCATCGAGGCTTTTCAACTAACTGTGTTGGGAAATTCAAGATTATAAAGATGACATATTAACAAGTTAGAGCACTGAAATTTGATGAATCACTTTTCCTCAGAATTTCAGCTGCTTCCTGAGAACCAGATAAAGATCAGTGCTGGCTAACACCTACAGTCATTTCACAATCTGCAAAGAAATATATCGTTTTGTGTGATTCTGCAGAAGAACTGCTGATTTGAAACTTAAAATCTGAGTAATTATTAGATGTTATCATGTTCTTCTGCAAATTTCAAAACCATTCATCCAGAGCCATAAATAAATCGGATTTGTGGTTTTTAGACTTCGTCAATCACTCATTTATTTTGAAGACATTGAAGTTGCTGCAAAGACTCTAAAATAAACCACAAAATAAACCACAGCTTCAAGAGAACCAATGAGAAGTGTCAGTAATTCAGTATGCGACAGATTGTGAAATATGGTCCAAATCTAGTTTTTCAGGAACCTTTTGGATAAAAACTCTCAACACTTGATCCTTTTATCCTGTTAGACATCTTAATTAGGTCCTTTGTAGAGTCTGAATTCTTCAGTCAGGGTTAAAAAAAATCATCAGTGTAAATATTAATGAACGAAGCCTGAGTGGCATCACCCATTGGTTAGTGCAGGGGGCTTTGGAAGCCCATCGATGGCGGTCTCCATGCTGGAAATGCTGTCTCAACCTAACTTTGAGTCCACCTAACCACAGGCTGAGAGCTGGAGCTGAGGCGGGCCTTAAGCCTCTTGACAAATTGTGCATCACGCCGCCCGTCAATCAGGTCAGCCTCACGTCTGACTATGTATAACGTATCTCGTATCGTTCATAAAATTAAAATGTTTGAGTTATAAAAACAACTCATACAGTGTATGCCCATGAAGACGTTAACTCATCAGATTCTTTTTTTTTTTTTGTACGAGTCTTTAAACTTTCTGCTTTAAACAAACTGCCATTTTAATATGAGTTGTGTATGTGACCTCTGGGTCTTCTGCAGACCGGCCTCAAGTGGACACTCGAGGAACTGCAGTTTTTTGCAGTTTTTGGCTTCATTTTTAAACACCTGAGGTTGCTGCTTGGTTAAAGCATGATCGAGTTACAGAGAAATTAACCTTTAACTTTTCAGCACAAAATCCTAACCAGTAAATCTTTGTGTCCAAGTCCACATTTGTGGCAAATTTTGAAATACTTCCTTCAGGCGTTACCAAGATAGTTCACTCACAAGAATGGGAAAGACAAACGTGAAAATCTCAGCTTTTATTATTTTTAGTTTTTTTACAAAGTCCTTAATAATAAGGCAGCCATCTCCATTATATTGGAGAAATATGACCTCTGTTCTGTGTTTTCAGCTCTTATTACTGCTGCAGTTTGCAAACTTTGTTGCACGTTTATTGATTTTTAAATGTATATACATTTAAAAACATTAAAATGGTCAAACAGTTAGACATATAAAATAATAGTTGGAGTCTTTCAAAAACGTTTACAGTGATTCTCCTCCTAGTAGCACGGACGGCTGGGTTGCATCGTTAGTGTGTTTAGCTTGTTGAGTTGCCTTTAAAAGCTTCTTATTGATTAAATAATAATAATTTTAAAACACATCAACCCGCCCTATTTAAAAGCAAAGACCTCAAAATGATGAATTAACCGGAATATTAAATTAATTTACATTTCTGTCTGAGTTTATTTTGTGAAAAATATCCAAAGAATCCTTCATCAACAGCAGTAGTCATTGTATTTATAATTATCCAGTCTTTTATTTTCCTTTATGCGTCTGTAATTTCAATTTGAAAAACCGACATGTCGTCTAACGACTTGTGCGTCATGCGGGAACGAAGCCAAAGAGAGCGGTATTAGCGCTCCCTGAGATATGTCTTTAAAGGATTTCTGCAGATGCTACTTATCTGTGAAGCTGTATTTAAAGGATCCCGAGGATCATACGCTGTCACTCACATGTTTGAAGGTGGTGTGCGGGGCGGCGTTAGCCCCCGTCTCCTCCATGTACTCCTCCCAGTTAAACTCTGCCTCCTCCTCCATGGAGCCCGCATCTGAATTCAACAGAGAAATCACACATCAATCATTGGCAATAAAAAAAAAAAGAGCCGGCTTGTCTTAAGGCCCGCCAAAAGATTGTAATTCATGGGATAGGATACAGGTGGCAATTAAAGTGTCAGTGTTGATCCTGCGTAAATGTTGCAGATCTGCCAAAACACAACAGGAAATTATCTGGAGAAAGTGATTGTGTGCACGGCGTTTGTGTGCACAGCGGGTTATGTGTCGTCTTATGAAATGCCAAATGTGTTTCCAAAGGTGAGAAATGTTCACTTCGCCTGCAGGAGAGTAAATTATGGGAGGTTTTATGTGGTCGTTTTTTTTCTCTATTGTGTTTCTGTGGCATCATGGAGGCTGTGTGCGTGTAGCTGTGTGTGTGCGTGTATCTCTGTGTGTGTGTGTGTGTGTGTGTGTGTGTGTGTGTGTGTGCCTGTGTCTGTGTGTGTGTACCTGTGTGTGTGTGTGTATCTGTTTGTGTGTGTGTGTGTGCGTGTAGCTGTGTGTGTGTATCTCTGTGTGTGTGTGTGTGTGTGTGTGTGTGCCTGTGTCTGTGTGTGTGTACCTGTGTGTGTATCTGTTTGTGTGTAGCTGTGTGTGTGTATCTCTGTGTGTGTGTGTGTGTGTGTGTGTGCCTGTGTCTGTGTGTGTGTACCTGTGTGTGTGTGTGTGTATCTGTTTGTGTGTAGCTGTGTGTGTGTGTGTGTATCTGTGAGTGTCTGTGTGTGTGTGTGTGTGTGTGTGTGCGTGTATCTGTGTATGTGTGTCTATCTGTTTGTGTGTGTGTGTGCATCTGTGTGTTTATCTGTGTATGTGTGTCTATTTGTGTGTGTGTGTGTGTGTGTGTGTGTGTGTATCTGTGTATGTGTGTGTGTGTGTGTGTGTGTGTGTGTGTGTGTGTGTGTGTGTGTGTGTGTGTGTATCTGTGTATGTGTGTGTGCGTCTCCTTGGTGTAAAGAGTGTGGGACTGAAACTGCTCCTGCTAATGAGAGGGGAAGGTGGGAGGCCGGTGTTTTGATGGATTGTAATGTGTGCTTGCTTCTTCTTCACATAAAATACACACACTTGTTAACCAACAGATGTTAACCCTTCGCACCCCGCTGACACATTTAGGGACAGATTTAACACCATTTCTGCTCACAAACTGCTGGAGTCAACACACTGTCCTTTTCGATTAAACCTGTGACCTGCACTGGTCACACACATGGAAGGTAAAAGTTCCCTCCTAAGCAGCCCGTTTAAGTTGGTTGTCACCGGCGTTAGCCTCGCTGAAGTAGTTCATAACACATAAACCCTCTGTTTGTGTTTGCTCGTTTTAATATGACTTTGTCTGTCGGCTTTTCCACCGTGGGCGACTGAAAATGGACACCTGGATGGAATGGAAATGCAGCATTTTCATTGGCTGGTACTTTTCTAAGGAAGCTGCAACTCTCCTGGAGCTCTTTGGAAAACACTGACTTCCTCTTTAGGATGACAGCTCGCCTACCTGTCGTTACTCAGCAGGTCCTGTTAGTATGATAAGCTAGGTTAGCTCAGTAACAGCCGCAGCCCCGAGGTTGATTGACACAGCTACAGACTTTTCTTACAGAAAGCGTCTAAACCCATAACCAAAATAGTGGTGCCCTCTGGCATTGTGTAACTTTTGGATTGAGTTATATTAAAAATAAATAACAGGGAAGCCTCTGAAACCCTCCGAAGAGACCCCTGCTCTTTCTTTTACCCCCCTGTGAGGACATTAGGTCAAACTTTACATGCCTGCCTGTAACTAAACTCAAAGTCTGTCAATAAAGGGAAATAGGGAAAATGTATTGACTCAATGGGGGAAACAAAACTAAAGAAAAACATTCCTCCCAGAAGTTCAAAATCCAGTCTGTGATTTCTTTCCAACAGTCCACGAACAAGAACTCAGAAACAGTTCATCAAGCTCAATCCACAATCTCGCCAGCTATGTTCACTTCAGGTCAAAGGTTAAACAACATTACCATTCAATTCAATAAGTTACAATTGTCCTTGTACATTTAGCAGGAAAGCTTTTGCACTCAGCTGTTTTTACTTAAATACTTTATTAATCCCTGAGGGAAATTCTGGTTTTACACTCTGTTATTTAGAGACATGCTTCTCATGCACAAACAGGAGCTGTGGACATGCAGATTGGAGAGATGTCAGAGTGGGGCTGCTACACAGGGAGCGCACCAGAGTGGTTGGGGGTTCGGTGTTTTGCTCAAGGGTACCTCTGCAGTACTTGGGAAGTGACCTGGCACCTCTCCAGCTACTAGAACAACTTCCGTACTTTGGTCTGCATCTGGACTTGAACCAGCTACCCTCCACTTCCCAACCCAAGTCCCCATCTGACTGAGCTACTGCAGCCTCAATTTCTTATTCCCCGTAGGGCTGGGAAATATATCCAATATATATTCAAATGAGGTATAAGGTGGACACTACTGTTTATATCGATGTAGTTTATGCTTTTAATTAACGTCAAACTTTTCTTCTGTAGAGCCGTCAGTCCGTCTGTCCCTCTTCACCCTGCTCCTCCTCTCTCTCCCTCTCCGAATCAAGAAACTGGCTCAGTTAAAACCTGACTAACGTATTGTTGGGACCCTGGCTCTTTGTCAAACTGTTACAAAGCTAAGCATTCAAAGTTACATTAAATGAGGAGACAAATAATAAACGAAGAACAGAATTTCATTGTGTGCATTTTCATGTGTCTGCTGTATTTCTACTCCACAGATCTGTTCACCTGGCGAGAGCGGCCTTGAGGTGTCGCCCCGGCTACATTAAGACAAAGCTGCATGTCGTCCTCACCTGTGTTCACCTCTTCTTCTTTCCCGTTTGTCGAGTAGCGAGGCTTCACCGCAGTGAGGGCCAGCGGCTGATTCTGAGACTGCATCCTGCACCTCCACGTCCTGCTCCGCGTTTACGTTGGGCCTCAGGTGAGTCGCCTCTCATTCACTGCATCTTTCGCTTTCCTCCACAGCCCTGAGACAGAAACGAGGAACTGAGTTACACAGATTCGTCAAATAGGGTCAGAAAAGGTCGCCTGTTTGGAAACACTTACAGGCTTTTGAGATTGAGAGTAAAGGCTTTAACATTTTCTAAAAAAAAAAACAACAACACTATTTTTTCAAGAATTTCTCCGGAAATGTGATGTGGCAGAAGGGAAATGCGGTGCTTTTTGATTCCTGCTTTAGAATAAACAGCAGAGGGAGTGGGCGGTTTGCATGAAATGAAACTGCCACCAAAGGCTGAATGGGCAAAAAAGAAAAAAAAAGAAAGCCACTTTCCAAACCTCAAAAAAACAGAAAAAGGAAAAGACAGCAAAAGGCAGAGCAGCCAAATCAGAGTACAAGTGGGAGGAAGATAATCAAATCTGGCAAGTTTTCCACCTTCAAACTAATTTTCAGCCTCATTACAGACGAGTAGAAAACCTGTTATTGTGTGTAATTGCAGGCCAGCCTCCGCCCGTCCAGCCTGCACTCTGTAATATCAGGTTATGCATGTTGTCTGCCGGCTGCCTGTATTTGCATATCACCACAAAAACTCCGTCAGATAACCAATCGGAGCCAAACAAAGCCGTAAAACTGGAAACACACAAGTGTGAGGATGATACAAAAAAAGCTGCACGATAATGTCACCGCAGCTAAATCTGGAAGGCAGAGAGGAGGAAATATAACCATGAATAAGTGTTTGAAGTAAGGGGACTGGAGCTGTCACATGCTGGGCTATTATCACCAGGAGACATGAAACACAATCTGTTTGACTAATGAGGTCATTAGTTAAGCTAATTAATGTGTCGATTACTTCGTTTATCTTTGTCCTATCTGGTTTGAATTAACACAACAGGTATAATAAGTCATACTGGAATCTTTTCTGATGATTCTTTTATTAATTAAATGTTGACTTTGCTTCTCTTTGTTCAAAACAAAGCACTGCCCCCCCCCCCCCCCCCCCCCGTTCATGAACTATGTGGGGACAAACTGGTTTATACCGATCGTCGGGAGGGGCAAATCGCCCAAAATCAGCCCTAAAATCGTCGACTGTGTGGCCAGCTTAAGAGTGGACGGAAAAGATTTGGATGTTCAAAAACAAAGATTTTCTATGAATGCAGCCTGTTCACTAAGAACTTATTCCAGTCCCAGGTCATCGTACTATTTTCTTTTTCTATGTCATTTCACCAGATAAAGGATTCAGGTCATCAGATGTTTGGATCTTTAGTTAAACAAGAAACAACTTAAGCTAACATCGTGTTGCAGCCCCCAAAACCTCCACCAAAGAGCCTTTAAGAGACCCTGATTTTAGACTAACACTGCTTCATTCAGCGGTCTGACGGGCTTTCATTGCTGTGTTGTGTTTTTTGTGGAGGAGGGGATGTGGGTGGAGACGTTGGCACCTGATAAAAACAGTAAAGGTTTTTATCATGTTAATAGTTCTCTCTCTTTATTTGTGTGGTTCATTGTTACATCTGTTTGGTAATCTATGTGCATTATGGATGTCCGTCTTGCTGGCTGCAAACAAATCTACCTACGGGTACAAATAAAGTCACCTGAACCTATGCGTACAATGACAACCGATCTCAAGAGGTGCATACGGATATGAGGCAGACAGAACGAGTCAGATTGTGCAGCCGTGTGATCCAGTACGAGAAGAGAAGAGGCTGGTATGGAAACAGGGATGTTGAACTTTGTGCTGAAACTAACAATAATTATCATCATTGACTCATCTGCAGACAAACTTCCAATTATCTGAGTAATATCTGAAATAGTCACAAATGCTCCCAATATTCCCCTTCAGTCCTCGTTCATTTCTTCACACGCATTTTTTCATCTCATCAATAATCCAAAACTGAAAGACTCTCAGTTTGCAGTGATGTAAAGCAGACAAAAGAAAATCCTTATATTGCACACGAGGTAACCTGTGAAGCTAAATGATGATCAAAACAGTTGCTAAATCAATTTCAGTCATTTGACTAATCATGTCTTAATCCCATATACTCTAGGTGTTAACCATTAAGGCACCAAATGCACTGCAGATATACTGCATCATATAAACAGTTTTTCTAGAGGTACTTTCCTTATACTCAAATTTTAAATGTTCATGTAAAAGCGAAGCAGCAGATTTGAAGTCTTAAAGGCAGAAAGGGAACATGTATCATCACAAACACCTTCAAAAACTGGCTTTTTTCTGAATACCCAGTGCAACAATACATGACAATAATCATCCTCACAACAACCCACCCCGTGTGTCACTCGCCTGCCGGTTGTTGTCCTACAGTCGGTCCTGCAGTCACATCACCAGTGACTCACTCCACGACTTCCACCCACTTTCATCAACACGACAATTAACACAGAGGCACGCTGCGGCCACACACCGATCCTCAATCAAGCCAAAAACAACTCCAGGATCCGTCTGTCGCTTTCAAATCTGACATCCAAGAGCAGAAAATATCCTTATTCTGTGAGTCGACATCCTGAGGAGTTCCAACTAAAAAGGACAAAACCGAAGAAGAAGAAAAATGGGAGAATCCAACAATCCTCTGAGGAGAAAAATAGATTGAATCCGGCGTCCAAAACTCCCTTTTAAATCCAGAGAAAATGAAAGCATGCAGACAACGCTGGAGCTGCTGAGCGAGCTGAGTGTATTTACAGAACTGTGAGTCTTCAGAGGCAGCGTGTGTGTGTGCCACCTCCCACCTCCTCTACACACACACACACACACTCAGACCCCTGACATCCCACAGTGGCTCCGGCAAACATCCATTGCGTAAACAACAAGCTGAGCTAATTTGGCTCACATGACGCTCTCCGCTCGCTGCCCCTCTCCTCAGCGTTTTCTCTCCTAAGTGCCCCACAGTCTGCAGCAGCACTGACACATCGCCGTCGTCAGCATGCAGCCGCTCTACAGCGCTCATTAAAGCTCATTAAAGTGTACTCGAACGCCCCGTATCAAATAGTGCAGGGAGGAGTTCACACAGGAGCAATTGAAACTCCCCTCCAGAGGCTGCTTTCTTTTCTCCATTTCTCATACTATGTATGTTCAGAATCTGCTCGTTCCAACACGTCAGTAAACCTATTTAAAGATAGAGTGACGCATTAAAACCACACAATTAACACTTGAATCAATCTGAAATTAATGTAGAAGCAATAAGTGACTTCATCTGTTTGGAAATCTGTAAAGAAATGCAGAAAAGTGAATGGTTCCAGGTTTTAAAGTGTGATCATTGCAGCTTTTCTCAGCTTCATTTCACTTTTAATGGAATATTTAAAGCTACTTGCACTCTTAGTTGGATTCTTAAGAACTTTATCACACTTTATGATTGAATCCTTTTGCAGAAAATGCAACAAATAGAGAGAAAATGTGGAAAAATCTGTTAAATCGCAGCCAAAAAAAGGAGGTTTTCTGATTCACTTGACACTTAAAGAGTCTTTGTTTCTAACAGCTCAGCGCTCCAGCACATTGTATTTAAAATACAACTTCAACTGTGTCATCAGAGCGTTTAACCACCACATCAGATACAAACTGCAGCCCTATCATTGTCCTCATACACTCTCTAGATATTAGAGGTAGAATAACAAAAAGCATCGACTTGTGTGCCTACATCAAGCCGATTTTAACTTAGAAGACAGAATTAGTTTGGAAATCTGAAAAAACTGTCAAACAGTCACTGATTCCTGCTTCTTAAATGTGACACTCGGCTGCTTAATATTGAATATTTTAAGCTTTTTGGACAAGCGATGAACAGACAATACGTTGGACTCAAGGACCATATCTCACTGTTTTCTAGCATTTTAAACAACATGTATAGTTCAACATTTCCCCGACAAATGCATAAACAGGGAAATAAACGGTTTAATTGCAGCCTAAATTAAAGTATTCTAGTTCGCTGGACATGAAAAAGTCTGTTTTGTTCCGCCTCTACACTACAGCACGTCGTATTTAAAATACAACAGAAACTGTACGGCTGACTTTGACCTTTCATTTGAAGCCTTTAACGACCACATCAGATGTAAAACACATAAACTACAGCCCTCTCATTGTCCTCCATGCTCTCCAGAAATTGGAGGCAATAAAAAGAAAAGAAAAGAAAAGGCTTCTGGTCGTTCACTGATTACGCAACATAAAACGTTAAAGGTCTTTTACTCTGAATCCAAAGTTCCCGAGTTAAGAGACACAGTTACCAGGAAGTGTGTCACAGCCCAAATTCTTATGGACTGCATTGCTCATTTCCCCAAAATTCACCCTGACATATTTATTGTCTTTGCAAACTTTTGGAGCTAAGGTCACATATTTTACGCTTCTTATCAAGTTAATGCAGCTCCCGGAGGTCCCAAAGAATGTTCTCATTTCAAAGCCGACCCACATTTATGTGCACAGACATTAAAAAAAAAGAGTTTTCTCACATTATAGAGCGTGTTCAATAGATCTGCTGTGTGTGGGAGCAGTTTAAAGTTGAGTTTTAAAAGGAGAATCAAGCAGGTTTTAAGGGGAATTTAAACCGTACAAACTTAACGCCAATCCTCCTAACAAAAACGTAGCGTTAAGGGGTCGGAAATAATGTTCAAAAGTCTAATTTAATTGTCTTTTTTTACGTTCTCAGCATGTGGAGTCGTTTCTTTTTTTGGTCCTTCGCTGGTTAAACACGTTTTTAAGCCTCAAGGATAAAAAAACAACATGCACAGTCTTTTGTTCAGAAGGTGACGGTCAACATCTCTGAAACAAGCTGCCTGTTTAGAGCGTTTCTCTAATGGAGTTTGGGACTTGTTGAAGCCTTCTGGCCCAAAGGAAACAGCCCCAGATTGGGCATTGAGGGATTAAGCCGGTCTGGGAGAGTTAATCTCAGACGCGGGACATGTGTGCCCCCGCAGATTGAGAGCAGTTTATTTTTTATTGATTAGCCCCCGTAGTGGGGCGCTGAGCATCCACATGTTGTCCTGCCTTTCCCTAAACCCATCCATGCCAAAGATTTAATGGGGGATTTAGGAGATTAACTACCACTGCATGGGCTTGGGGTTTTATTGCATTACTGCCTATTAGGTTCTCCTCTTTTAGCCCCGTCCAAGAGTTGTTTCCTCTTGGCAACAGGAGGTCTGATACAACAATTTGTCCTCTGTTTCCTCCTCTTGATTCCTGGAGTTTTTAACATGTGTGCACAATGCAGCCTGTGTGTTAAACGCCTGATTAGGACACAGCTTGTGATGCTTAAAGATCAGCTAACTATCAAATGATGAGGTGCAAACAGAAAAAAAGGCCAATAAAATAAAAAAACACAGCAGCAGTAGAAGTAATCAGAGCAGCAGCCAGAAAGGGGGGAAACCCCCTCAGCTCAGTATTTTCTTATTTCAACATCAATGACTGGAAACAACGTCCAAAACGCACTCATGAACACACACACATGAACACACACACATGAACACACACACACAACGACCTGCAGGAGGAGAGAGGCTTTCTTTCTCTTATGAAAACAGGAGAGGTCAAGTCTGATATTTGCCTAAGTCCTCCCCTCATTCAAATACAGACAGAGAGTGAGTTTGTTTATAGCAGAAAGAAAGAAAGAAAGAAAGAAAGAAAGAAAGAAAGAAAGAAAGAAAGAAAGAAAAGAAGAGAGAAAGACCAAAAGAAAAAGGGAAAGAAAGAAAGAAAAAGAGAAATGAAAGAGAGAGAGAGAAAGACACATGAACAAAGAAAAGCAAAAGAGATGGAAAAACTGACCAAAAGACAGATAGAAAGAAAGACTGGCCAACATTTAAAAGAGAGACAAATAGAGAAAGGGAAGAACACAAGACAGAAAGTAGAGAGAGAAAGAAAGACAGAAAATAAATGGCAAGACAGAAAGACAGGAGGAAAAAAGATGGAAAGAAGAAAGAGAGACAGAAAAAAATTGGACAGACAGAAGTAAAGAGAGAGAGAAGCCAAAATAAAAAAGACTGACAAAGAAAGGGAGGAATGTAAGGAAGAAAGAAAAGGAGAGACTGTCGAGATAAAGACGGACCAGAGTCTCAAGAAAAAGAAAAGAAAGTAAGACAAACAGACAGATGAAGAGGAAGAGAGGTTTGAATGGACAGGCAGAAAGCAAAATGGAAAGACTGGAGGAAGAAGATGGAAAAGGGAGACAGGAGGAGAGAACATTTGAAAGAAAGTAAGAGAGAGAAGAGAAAGACAAATACAGAAGACTGAGAGACAGAGAGGAGAGAAAGAATAAAGAAACACTACAAGGTAGGAAAGAAAGAAAGAAAGAAAGAAAGACTGAAAGTAATGGAGACAGAATAAAGAAAGAAAGACCTAGAAGGGAGTGAAGAGAGAAAAGTATAGATCCTGACTTCATTATTTCCTGCTCAGACTCCTCCTCTGTCTGTTTTCCTGATTGTCTTTCTGCAGAAACATTCACAACAAGATTAACACACAATGCCTGATCACAAACAGTACATGATAAAAAAAATGGCCGTTGTGTGGTTCTAAGAAAAAGCCAACAAACCAACAATGATGTGCATCAAGAAGAACCAGAATGGATCTTCCTCTGTTGACAAAAAAAGCTCAGGCCCCATGAAGGCTATTTACATAAAGAAAAAGTGCAGTGGCTATTTCTGCTGTTTACGAGCAGCTCCGTGGAAATAGAAATATATCTGGAGCAACAAGAAGTCTTGAAGCATGATTTATTCATTGCACATGGGCGTCCATAACGTGCAGTCTTTATTGTTTCCGTTCATTATGGTGACGAATTTAATCTGGGGGAAGAATCCGGGAATAATACAAAGCTGTAAAAACCCCGGATTTACAGTCCGCTCGCAAAAAAAAAGAAGAGAAATAATTAAACAGATACGCGCGGCTTAATCCAATTATCTGCTTAATCAGTGCGAATTCACCCAAAGAGACACAATAAACTGGAGGAAAGAACCAGTCCGAGTGTGAAATGGTCGATATTCTGCCGGAAAATGTGGCGGAAAGCGATCCTGCCTTGGGTTTTTATTTGAATATCGTCACAGATGTCATAACAATTAGATGTAAAAACAGACGTATCGTGAGAGCTCGGTCATTTTTGGATAAAAGTGAAAGAGGAAACGTGAAGTGCACATGAGGAAGATGAGGCTGAGGGGTGTAGCCGAGCAGCAGGCAGGCAGGCAGGCAGCCTGGCACTCCGGTCATGTACTTTGCACACTCAAAACTGCAGCGGAAAAAAAACTCCCACGGAATCGCCCAATGCACACTTTGAATTTAATTGATTAAACCTCGTGTTTGTCCATGAAAAGAAACCGAACCGGACGCGTTATCTGCCGTCGTTTTATTTTTTCCTCGTTCAAAGATTTTAAGGCGCAGTTTTTCCCCTCGAACACCATAACCCGCCATGTTGAAAGTGGTTTGACATTTTGGCAGTGTCCGGTATTTTCCAGTGGATTTTACGCACCGAAGGGTGTCGAAAAAAATCCCACGTGACTCGTATAAAGACAACTTACAGCAATAAGTCATTTCCAACGTTAAAACCCGAGGACAACTTCGTGTTTGCGTAAAACAAAATTGCGTCGTTGTCTTTTAACACAACAGAAAAGCACCTTAACATGAAATTTAAACTGTAGTTCGTGTAAAATAGTAAAATTCACCTCATTAACAAGACAATTAATGACACAAAAAGCATGAACAGTGGAAGAAAACAACGCAATAAATCGTATTACCACGAGTGCCACGAGACAGCGTCCTCTCCCCCCGGTGAAAGCTGTTAATTACAGAGCGTGCGACACACTTTGAACAACTTGGGCTCGCGAACGAACGCTCGCGACTATTTTCTCGTCTCTACAGAAACCGCCTCGGGGGCACTTCAGGGGAAGATGGAGGAGAAAGATAACTCTCCCCCGTGGTTATTTCGTCGACATAACCAAAATAACAAAACGCAGCAACCCTCAGGAAAAGCCTCCCACAGCACGCGCTAGAGCCGTCACCTGTCTTACCTGTCCAAGTTTTTTTGTCGTCTCTCCTTCACGAGACCCCCTCTGTTTTTTTCTCTCTCCCTCTCTCCCTCTCTCGCTCTCTCTCTCTCTTCTCCTCGTCCGCGTGAGCCCGAGCAAAGCAACGCGAGCGACGTCTTTCAGCTGCTGCTGCCCCTGTTCCAATATGGCATCGCCCATCTGCGCATGTCCAAAAAACATCTACAGATATTTTCAAGCCAACTCCTTCACGGACCTTTTTAGTGCAGCAGAAAAAAAGTGTTTCTTCAGCCTGATATAAAAAATAGGGAACTACAGACGCCTACAAAACCAAACAGCGGAAAAATGTCTGTTACATAACCAAACATTTTATTTATATTAAAGATTACTGGGAAAACACTTTCAGATATCTACTTAAATATTAGTCAGGCTTATTGGTAGCCAATATTTGATCAACCCAGTCTAATATGTGTGATCACAGGAAATCTGAGAACCATTTTCTCTTTACCTATAATGTTTATAAAATAGCAGTATAAGGCAAATATTCTCAAATTATCATTAAAATAACGTTTAAATTGTAAAATAAGAAAATATGTAATAAATAAAAGGAAGAACTATATTTAAATTGAGCTAAAACACAACTTCCCATTTACATTTCCAGCTTCTCTGCGTGAATAATGCTCTAAAGTCAATAATTTCTAAGCATTTGCCCTTTGAGTAGTTCATTCTGTGCCATTGGGCAATTTTATTTGGCAATTTGTTGGCAATCTCTTTTCTCAAACAGCTCTTGAGAAATCGCCTGAGACTGTGTTATTTGAATGTGGCCATCTCTTATCAAAGTCAACAGTATCCTCTAGTGGTATAACAGCGTATTTTACCATTTTCAATAACCAGGCATGCAGTTCAAAGGTCTATATTTCCATTAAGTCCTCTATGAGACCGAGGCTATATTTACACCACATGCAGCAGAGGCAGGTTATTTCCAGCTATGGTGGTATAAATAATCAGTGTGGACGTTTTTTGGCACCGAACCAAACGGAATACTTTGGGTGGAAATAAAACTTTTGCCAGCAGAAAGCAAACCTCTGGTTATACCGAAACAACACAAGGATTGTTATAAGAAAACACATGAAAGTATCCTCTTCCTGGAAGTTTAGCCCGTCTGTTGGACTTTTGAGCTGGCTTGATTACGTATCATATTTACGTGGAAATCCCCTGAAAGTTTCCCCAGCTTTCGCCAAAGTGCATGAATCTCAAATACCAGAAGTTCTTATTTGATCACATTCACTTTAATATAGATGCAACTCTGGCATACTAGTATGTTTGCCTACTTTGGTAAAAGTTTCAAATGACATGATCCAATTTAGTGCAGAGAGAAAATCGAAAATCGAAAAGAAGGAGGTTTTCTTTAGTCCATTTTTCTTCTAGGCTAAGAATCAATCAAAATACATAATGCAGGATTCTTTGACGAAGAGTATCTTCAAAATCATAAAGAAACAAAGATTAAATTAAATATAAAGATGAAAACATGAGCAACAAAAAGATCAGCTGAAATATACAACACATTTTTGTTTAAAGCAGATTGTTTCCATAAGGTCCCCAAAGTCTGAGGGGTCACCAGGTTATTACAGAAACAGGAAACGAAACAACAGTAAATCAGGCCTCAAGCAAAGCTGTTATATTAAACAATCTGAGAAGGATAAAACTGACTTCTGTTCCTGATATGGAGATTTATTTTGGGGAAGCACAAACCAGAAAAGTTATGTCGCTTAAACCTCAAAACGTCACCAACAACATCAGGTTAGAAACAACTTTGGTGACAAGAACTGACACAGTTGTAGGAACTGTAACTGTGTCTGTATTGTGACGCCTGTAACGGGAAGTTGTGCTGAGTGAGTGCTGTCTTTTCTGAATCATACAGAGACACACAAAAGACTCCTATAGACTGGAGATGAAGAGGCGCTCGTGTCGGTGTGATGCCGCTGGAGGAACAGATGGTTGGAGCGTGCGCTGTGCCCCATTAATCTGCCAGAGAAGAGGCTTTCCGAGCGCGAGAGAAAGGATTATGCCCCCCCCCCCCCCCCCCTCCTTTACAACATACACACATAACACACACGCGCTCGACCTGTGCATGAGCCCGCAGCCTCCCTGCACGAGGCAGAGGACAGTTTTTTTTTTTTTTTTGGCAACACAAAAATGCTAGTTTCTGGATACAAGCATCATTTAAAGAGTCAGTAAGCCCTTTGTTGAAGCATGAAAGTCTCATGGATATTCACAGAACTACACTCTAGTAAATCTTTTATTATTGCTGGATAAAGATATTTTTTTATTTATCTTATTTTGCCAAAGATTGAATCCAAAATCTCGAGTCGACATGGCTGAATAATGCAATATTCAGAATGGCAGAAACAACATAGCTTAAATTTTAAAGGGGTCTGGTTTGCTCATTTTATGCTAACGAGAAACATTGAAACTTTCTGCCTGAGCTAGAGCAACATGAGGGTTTAATGTTTTCAGTTATGATTAATAAATGTTGATATTTGTCAGTATTTCTCGTGGGAATGTGATTGTGCTCTAGGGCTTCGTCTACAGACTCAGTTAGAGTTTAATCACATCTCCAAACCAAACCCCCTTTTGAATTTGGTAATTTTTTACTCAGATGAGTGGGAGGTAGAGCCTTATATGCTTACAAGCTACACACTTAGGCTACTCTTTTCACAGCTGTGAAACAATCTAATTTATGTTTTTATATGAAGCATGATCATATACAAATATAATGTGTGGATTGATCTAAATAAGAAGGCTCATCTTGTATTCCAATGGTTTCTTTTCAGGCAGAATCAGAGCATTTGCACAACTGATTAAAGTTAGAATAAATGCTGTTATGTGAGTTTCTTAAAGTATCTTCTTAACTAAGCAGCTCCTCTTAAGTGGATCCTGGAGGCCTTAATGTTTGGCTCTGTGCCTACCTGTCCGGTTTCAGGTATATAATCCTCTAAAGTCTCTAAATTGGCCTACATCAGATTATTTTAATTAGAAATCCCGTCACCTCACCTTCTCTTCCTCTCTACAAATACAGCCTTCTGTATTGAGCATGAATGAGTTGTCGCTGCAGACTTTGAGCCTTAATATTTCCTTAATTGCATCTTCACGTGAGGCAGCGATTTGCCTCGTGGGTCGTCGTGCACGCGACGTAACGCACGACCGACTGCCAAACAAAAAAGGCTCTGAGGCGGCCTCGCGCACATTCATGGAATTCTGCTGCGCAGACGTTTGCGTCACTTCAACCGGAAGTCAGGTCAGGTTATGTATAAAATAAAAGGTTTGAGAAAGAACTCAAGAGAAGAGAACAAAAGAACGGAGATGTTGCAGTGCAGACTGGTGGCTGGTGGTTTGGTTTGTTAATCAAATTGGATTACATGTTTTTCTTGTTTGAATAGAATATATGTTTATTGTTTTAATGAGGATACATGGACAGTTGCTGATCAAACAACTAAATTGGCAACATAAAGGGGGGTCTTGAGATAACATCTGTTTTGAATAATTGGCGCTATACAAATAAAGATTGATTAGTTGATTGAATGATTGACACACACACACACACACACACACACACACACACACACACACACACACAACCACAAAGAATTGAACCTGGTGTCGAGCAAAAACAAAAAATCAACAATGAAGTACAATAAAAAAAAAAGTACAATAGTCATTACATTATGAACCAAAGTGCATCAGAGAAGCATTTGAGATCTGAGGTGATAAACTAACAGGAAGTCCTAACAGATATTTTAAAGAATATATAGTATAGATAAAAAACAAATGTGATAGCTTATAAATCAACATATATAAGTCATTGTCATCTTTGCATTCATAATAAATTCTGATTTTCTTCGTCTATCCACCCATAGCTGTTTAAACTTGGACTGTATTTTTCAAATAATATTTGATTCTGTTTTGGAATCATGTTGAATGCTTTAAATCTACTTTTTCTTCATACTTACTCTTTAATATTGTACAATTAAATACAATAAACCTTGATCATGCCACAATACTTTTTAATTAGTCTTAACAAGAAAACAGATCTTGTTAGATTGTGGTCTGACCTGAAGATTGAATGAAAACATCAAAGTTTAAATAGTACTGTTCTATATATCCAGGAAGCATTGTACTACAGCATTTCACCCGCAGATTGTCTGCCCAAACGTGTAATTGCTTTCAGCTGACGCCTTTTATTTTGAAGGTTATAACAGGAAGTTGTGCTGCCCTTTGACGCAGCGTGACAGTTTTCGTTTTCGTTGACATAAACATGGACGTGAGTCAGAAAATCGCTCCTGCAGTCTTGTTTTTGCGTCAAGAAATGTAGCAGCAGCCTGGACAAATTGAAGAAAAACTCAGCGTAGGATCAATAGTCTGAAATAAAACATATTCTGCGGGTTGCTTTGCTTTGAGAGGTGAAGTCCTTCTTTACCTGACGCACGGGAGCTCCTTTTGTCTGTGTTTTCACCGTGTCAACATGGACATGTACGGATACAGCGGGGTCTTCTTGGTGAAGAGATTCACGGACAGTGGCGACTTTGAGGTGACAAACATGTCTGACATTAACAAGGCAAATCCCCACGGCTGCGACAACGGAGCTTTGACGGACAGGTTCGGCGTCTTGATCCAGGGACTCCTGGCCATCGTTGCCTTCAGCACGCTCATGTGTGAGTATCTGACCCCTCTGCTCCTCTAAATCTTGTGTTTTAAAGAAAACATCTTAATATCCCTAAATGTTAGTGTTTATTCAGAGAGAGGACAACACCAACTATCGAAATGTGCTTTTAAACAGCTAGTCTTCTGCACGTGGCGTTTTGTTGACGTTTGTTTCTGCGGGGACTCATTAGCTCGGCACCAAACTCCATTCAAAAATATGCTACTTTAATGTTGCCCAGCGTGTTCAGTAGACAATAAAAGCTAATTTAACATTATTATACATTTGTTGGCTAAAACTGGTATCAGTTTTAATTTCGGCATCACCTGTGTGATGTTAAGTTAAACCTTTATGAATGAATTTAGTGATTTTGTTTATTGATTAAAGGGGGTGTCCTTAGCGTGGTCCCAAACTCAGTACATGCTTGTTCACAGGGCAACACACGCAAATGTAACATTGTTCAAACCTTTCTTGCACAATGAGGGGTCCCTTTGAATTTCGGCTTCAATTATGTGCTGTTAACTTAAAACATTAAGAAAGAATTTCACTTGTTTTAATAACGAGCCCAATTAGCGTTGCACCAAACTCCATTGATAAATGTGCACATTTATTATCCCCCAAATACTGATATAGTATACTTTATCAAACGTTTGTTAAAAGTCTTTGTTCCTCATACAGTTCATCATGAATTATGTGCTCTAAAATAACATGTGAAATTCATTTATTTTGTTCCACACTATCGCCACAAACATATTCCACGTCCACAAACGTACAGTTACACCATTATTTTGATTAAAATGATCAACTTTTTGTTCCATATCTTGACCCTGAATTTGCCATTGAGACCCACATTAAGCGTACACCATCAAGGTATACAATACTTTACTGGTTTGTGTGCTTCTAGGGAAAGTAGCAGCAAAAATGTCAATGTTTTTAATGGACATTTTGATTGGGTCTCTCCCTGTATGGTGGAATAGAAGTCTTTTGACCGAAGCGAACCTCACAGAGGGGCACCTCCAACCAGCGTTCATCGCCATTATGTTATAAATAAACTAACATCAATGGTGACTTAAATTTACTAACGTAAGATTACACAGGGATACTGTGACCCTTAGCAGCCCAACGAAGTGAGCCCTCTCAGATGGGACGCTTTTAGGGAAGTTTCCTACAGTCATTGGAAAATGTGCACATTTTGAGCCACTGATATGGTTTAAAGTTTGTCAGCCCTCGGGGGCCCCCTATACTGGCCTGGGGCCCCAAGCGGTTTCCTTTGTTACCTGTTGACAAGCAGCGCCTCTGCTGATTAAATGTCCACATTTTTCAGTGTGGAAACAATCACTCCTCTGCACCAAACAGAATATTGGCTGCTGTTTAAGGATCATGACATTAATATCTCTGCTTTTACTATGAAACACACATGCAAGCAGTAGTTTCACAATGCATGCAGCTTCAGTAGCAACATGTCAGCATATCGGCGTCTTTAACCGCAAAACAAGATGCTCCTTATTTACAGCCTCTGAGTGAATTTACTCCACACAATGACGACTCTAATGACTGATGGATGACGTGTGAATCAGTAGCAGATGACTCGGAGAATGTGTTGTGCATCTTATCAGTTTTGGCTGCACAGATGAAGTTTTGTGCTTCTGCAGCAGCTGCTTCTGAAAGGTGTTGATACATTTGAACATTTAAAACTGCATCCCGTTTATGAAAGACCACTGAGAAACTTTGTGTGGTGTTTTGTTAATGCACTGCACTCATGCAACCTTTGACTGTCTGATGAAAATCTCCTTGATCACATTTAAATCACGTCTTATTGACAGTTTTAGACATTTTTAAACTAGTTTCCATGAATATTCTGTGATAACATTGATTTTACAATATATCAATTATCTTTGCTTTATTTTGATTTACAAATATGCAAATTATTGCACAAAAAGCAGTGTGGAAACTTAAACCTAAATTAGCTTATTTTGTCTTTTGTCTTAAAGGCACAGAGTGTAAATGTCACCACCAGGGGGCTCTCAATCAAAACAATAACAAAAAGATGTAGTCGAGGCTGGTGGGGAATCATGGGAGTTCTCTCTGTTACCTTGATAAATAGAAAAGTTAGGCAGTGATGAATGATTGTTTTGACTCTGAGGAAGACGCAGTGTGTCCAAAATAAATTTGCCTTCAGTGATTTGTGTGCTGCAGTACTGTCTTTGGATCCTGCCTGAGAGAAGGAGTCCACTGAATTACATTTTGAACGTCCAAGGTCCTTCTCTGAGAGCACCGACCTGTATTTGTGGAGAGTTTCCTTCTACTTTGATAGAAAAGTTAGATTCTTGCCTTTTTTTGTTTTGTTTATGTGTTTCTTTTTCTGGGTTAAATCCTCGTTGCTTTAATTCTAAAAGGAAAGAACACATACCCGTGCACCGGGTGATTTATCGAGTTGTTTCATGAGTGTGTTGCCGTATGATCTAATAATTAAAGTGCAGCTTTTAAAGGTCAATGCAGTCATGTTGATTTCATCAGCTAATCAAGCTGCAGCGTTCAGAGCAGTGAAGTGTTGCAGAATCAGACCAGGTCTTCAGGCTGAGTGAGATCAATGAGCTCTAACCTCCACTCAGTTACTTATTAGAGGAGAAATCGATAGCCGCTCCCCCCCCCCTCTTTCCTGCTCTCAAAACAAGTGTCGCTGCTGGTCAAAGCACATGCATCTGTTAATATTTACTCCACATTATTTGAGTGCAGCCGAGCATTAAGGGCCCGTCGGCTATGATCACGGTGGCGGCCAAGTCACAGCCGGGCTGAGTCTGCAGCATGCATCCCTCTGCTGATCTGTGGTTAGAATACTTTTCTTCAGAGGCTGTATGAGGATTCTCTATCTAGTGAGGTGTCATTATTTCTGCACTCATATGATCCTGATAAAGGCTGAACATGAAGCAATCATGTTGTTAGCTGAATACATTTTTATAACGTCCTTCCAGCTTTAACAACAAATAAACAAAGACTTGTAAGCATGCTCAGACAGTAGTGTCTGTTGTTATTTCTTAGGAAAAATAATGAAAATTGAACTCTGACGATTTACTGAAGAGGACATTTTAACAAACACTTCATTTGTTCTCCGTGATAACAACTACATTTTGGTTGTTTTCTCAAGATCTCGACTTATTTATCTTGTTATCGTAGATAACAAACAATGGTGTTCCCATGAGAGCAAGTTCATGTCTCAGGATCTCGTTAAATCAGCTCTTTGTCTCAGGAAAGCAGAGTCAAATCAAATGTTCATGCATCCATGAAAATTGAAAATGTATGCAGAAAATGAGGGTGTGGATTTGGGGAATAAAGAAATGGTTTCACTATTTAGTTTGTCCAGCACAGCTCCTACTGACTCCTTAATTTACAAAACTCTCAGCATGAGACGTAGCTGACGATGTTTAAAAGGTAACATGTTCCTAAATGCAGTGATTTTTAAAGAGCGCCGGCGTCAGAGAAGCACAATCTCTGGTCTCGGTAAGTATTGTAGTCAAGACCACACTAACCGAGACCAGAGTGCTCAGAGACCGAGACAAGACCAAGACCAAGGCAGGGCGAGACCGAGACAAGACCAAGACCAAGACCAAGGCAGGGCGAGACCGAGACAAGACCAAGACCAAGACCAAGGCAGGGCGAGACCGAGACAAGACCAAGACCATAAGTATCACTGAAAAATCATCAACTTGTGTGCAGCGGGTGTGTCACTCACTTAGACTGAGAAGGTTGTGGCTGTTACCAGGGGATAAAAATCAAATTATAAATGTTATTGGTTCTTTTAGAAAGAGGTCTTTTCCTTTTAATCACAGTAATGACTTGGAAAAATATCCTACAAGTGGTGGATTTAAAATCCGCAGTCCGCCCAGTCTGAGACCGAGAAAAGACCGTGTCAAAATGCTTTCGATTCCGAGACGAGACCGAGACCTTCAGAAAGTGGTCTCGAGACCAAGACTGATTTCGAGTACAACAATCTCTGCACAGTCCACGTAGAAAAGGTTGATTTAAATTCCAGCTCAGTAATGAACACATTTGAAATCTGTCAGACTTTTAATGAAAACTGTCCGTGGAGCATTAAGGGACAACTTTGCATAAAGTGTCACGTCACAGTAAAAGTCAAAAAGCCTTTTTAAAAACAAGTGAATCTCAACATGTTGGATCATTAGAAATCAGTGAATGATCACTGACAACTTTCTCTTGATGAATGCTTTGACGGACACTTATTTTTTACACACACATCTGATGGAAAAAAAGATCCTGTAGAATAACTCCGCTGTTCGAAGCCTCGATCCTGTGTTCACATGCCGCGTCACATTCTCTGACCTTGTTAGATGGCGAGATAGAGGAACAGTGGGCGTCTGTTCCTCCTGAGCCCGGCGGGGAGGAACGAAGATGTGAGAACGAGGACATGCGTGATTGTCCGCGTGTCGTCTGTCCTCGCTTTGCTTTGCCCTGCAGAGAGTCGAGGCCTCATCGTGGAGGTTAAACTAACTGCAAAAAAGAACCTGAAACATGTTGTTGTTTTTCAGGATAAGCACGAGTCCAGCTGGAACATAAATGATTGAGTTTCTTTCTTTTGTGTGTCTGCAGTGAAGAGGTTCCGGGAGCCTGTAGGGATCAGACGACCGTGGAGGATCTGGTCAGAAATGCTTCTTCTCTTTTTCTCTCCCCCTCTTCTACCTTCACCCTGTATCACATCCTTCAATTTAACCCCCGTGCAGAGATGAATCAAGGCTGTGAAACTTCAGAAAATGTAGATTTTTTTGCAGGATTGATCAAACAAACAAATTTGAAAAATCTAAATCTTCAGATGTCCATAGAAATAGTCACTTTTTTTTAAAGCTTTTGTACTTTTAAAGAGCTCTCTTGATATTTTGTTTTGTGTGTAAACATGACATCAAACAGAATAAGGAACAAAATAACTAACCGTGGAAATTCTTGCTGGCTTTTTCAGGTTTTTTGACACGTCTAAGCAGGCCATTGGCGCTCTTTTCATCCACTTCGCCAACGTCTTCCTGTCCACGCTAACCGAAGAGGACCCATGCTCCCTGTAAGTTATTGATCAGAGTAAATTAAGTCACAGTTAGACGGAGCTTTGATTCACTTATTTTATTTTTTACCTTCATAGATATTTAATGAACTTTCTGCTGGACGCCACGTTGGGGATGCTGGTCATCTGGCTCGCTGTGAAGTTGGTGTCCAAACTGGTGGAGTACAAGTGTTGGACTCTGCTCATGTTTGGAGAATATGGTGAGGGAATCCTTTGAATTAAACTCTTTATTTATAAAGCAGAACATGCATGGGAAAGTCGATGCAGTAGGTGCAGTTTTTGGCGTCCACCACTGGAGGGCGCTGTAGAGCCACTGGAGGTTTGCAGAGAGAGGGAGGAGAGCCAGCATCTCCAGCTGCAGCCACACCTGGAAAAGATTCCCAGTTGCTTCAGAGTGGGATTAACTCCACGCCAATTATTACACTCACTCACTCACCCTGTTGTTTTTTATTCAGAGCGTCTTTCTCATGTGATGGAAAAATTGACTTTAGCGAGTGCTGAAAGATCTCAACCTCAGAGCTTTCTTCTGATGCACGTTAGTTTCTCTCTTTCTTATATAAAAGTGAATCTTATTCAGATGGTAGTTCTTTTAAAAGATGTGCATAAAAAGAGTTGAATGTAAATATGATTCATCCAGAAACACCTTGAAGTGAAGATCTTTTCCTTTTTTTAATCTCTTCTTCCTTTTTGTCTCTCTATCCGTCAGTCCCGGCGTGTCTTCCTCCTCCCTTCTTCCTGTCTTAATGACAGACCTGTCGTCCTTTGTGTCTGTTGTGGTGAAGCACCTGTGTCACAGAGCTTTCTGAAAGGGTTTCTTAAATATCCTGCTGAGGATGCAGAGGAGTAACCTTTCTAAGATTTCTGACAACAGAGAATGAAATGCATTCTTTATATTTGGCACTGTTACAGAACGAGATATTTAAATAGTTTGTTCAAACTGCACAGGTATTTCTCACAGTTATATCAGCAGAGATCACGGGCTGTGGTTGAAATGAAACATTTAGGTATTTGAGTTGTAAACTGATGGTTTCTCGTCCCTCCTCCTCCTCCAGGTGACCCTCCTCAGGCGGCGGCGTGGCTCGGTCAGTGTGGGATCTACCTGCTCATCATGGTGCTGGAGAAAGGAGTGATCAGCCTGGTGCTGCTCGTCCCCGGGTGGTCCAAAGTAAGGAGAATGAGGCCGTTGTTTACTGACTTGAATGATCCCAGAAGGGTGATTCAGTTTCACAGCGTGCAGAGTCTTTAAAAGAAGCCACGACAAACACATCACAGCAGCGTTCGGACAATTACACTCGCATGCCAGTAACAACAATTCAGCAGACGAACAGGTCGCCAAATGAGAAGCCAGAGCTAGAAAAATGTTTCAATCACTAAATACAACCCCAGAAATGTAGTCCGTACTGTACACCTGTAACCTGTAAGGTCCATGAGGTCTGGGGACTGTGGGAAAGATGTGTGACGCTCTGATACCGCTGACATGAGGGGAATTCTTGTAGATTTTCTCAGGGTTTGTCTCGTCAAATCACGGGAACAAATTCACATGTAGTCGAGCTCCTCCCTGGCGAGTTCAAGCAGACAAAGCTGCATCTTCTATTTCTGGTCTTGTTTGCTTTGTTGTTTTAAATTCTCTGGCGGGAATACGAGGTGGAAGTAATTAAGACAAGAAAAGATAAACAAGCAGATGGAAAAATAAAGACGTTGAGTCAATGTGAATGTATCTGAAGGACGCTTGTTTACATGACCTCAGGGTTAAAATGTGTTTATTCAAATGAGCTCCGTCGTCTAAAACTGCTGCCTAATCGTTTATTTCTTCATATTTATTTACGTCCTGATAGAATGAGTTTATCTTTTAAAGCCCCTCGGGTTTTATTTGCATGATTTAACTTGATTTGTTTGAAGATCATCTTCATGTATTTGACAAACTGTTGTTGTGAACATTATCTTTATAAATAGACGACTCTTAGCCATCGTACTTCAGTCATTTAAAACAAAAGTTTTCCTTTGGTAATGTCATTTTTTAAATTTTAGATTTCATAAAAAAGAAACGTTATAGTATTGCAAAATGTAAATGTTTAGTATACATGTGATTCTGATGTCAGATATGGCTTTAAATAAAGTAATTTGCATGTTCTGGACGCCCCTCGGTTTCCCAGATATGAGAGCAGTTATCAGGTCAAACCAACAGGTGTTGCAGCGATGGAAGCGGGCAAGAGAACTGGTTCAGATAGAAGTGATTGTACCCGACCTAAAAAGCCTCTGCATGTTTCTAATAAGCTCCACGAGCAGAAACGTGCTCAAACTAGGATCAATATTGGAGATGCTTTTGAAAAATGGAGAGAGGTTAGAACACAGAAAGGTTTACAGACCGATGCAGAGCTGGCTAAACACTGAAGCTTCAGTGTCCACCACATGGTGACCTGCGTGAGCATCGAGTCTAGAGAGGAGGGCGGGGGGAGACAGCTCTCTGTAATGTTTCGGATTCTGACTGCAGTACCCCTTTTAAACACTAGGGGTCAGAGTTACATATTGCTCCTTTAATGTAGACAGGATTTTATTAAAGTGAAATTGTCTAACTGTTTTATTTAAATACTTATATTTAAATAACAAGATGACATGTAGAATATGAAAATCAGTGTTTTGATATGTTGTAATGCGGCCAATAACCTTAATCTGATGTTCTTCTGTAATGAATAACTAAACGATTGCAGTGCTGTTGGTGTATTTGAGTTAAATGTGTCCCTCTTTCCTCTGAAGTAAGGATGTTAAACTCTTCCTCCTTCTGTTCCAGCTGCAGGAGGTGTTACTGAGCTACATCGCTAACCCTCAGCTGGAGCTGCTGCTGGTCATGCTCATCGTGCCGTTCATCGTCAACGTGAGTTCTGCTTCCTCAGCGATCCACTTTTACAAAATACTTAGTCCAGCCTTTACTCTTTACAGTGTTTGTAACTGTTGTCTTGTCTCTCTGGCTCCCCCTGCAGTCCATCATGTTCTGGGTGGTGGACAGCCTGATGATGAGGAAGTACAAGACGATGAAGAGCCTGGACGACTCGTTTGACGACTCGGTGAAGAAGGCCGACTCGGAGTCACGGGTGAGAATCACTTGTTGTTGTAAGAGGTGGACGTGTCCACCTGAGTCTGAAAATAAAGTTGAATGCTGAATTGCCTTCAACCTGCATTCTTTCTAATGGCCACCAGGCGGAGATTTTATAGTCTATGAGAAAATGACCCTGTTTCTACTTGATTTCTTACCTCAGTAAACATTTTCCTAATGATTATATGACCTCAATCTGTAGGGCTGTGATCAGTACTTAACTTTCACTGCAGGCTGAGAGCTCAACTACCGTACTGTAGCTAGTAGAAGTGCAAACTCCACTAAGTGAAGTTGCACAGATGTTGCTAATAGAGCGACACAGCTGCACAGAACCTGCACGTTGTGGATACATGTACACAATGTAAACCTTTTTTCTCTCGGGGAAACCCTCCAAAACACACTGCATCTTAAATAACGATGCCACTCATATTCCAGATTTGACAGTTATTTTACGGTACTTCAATTTAGGTGTAAAATGAGAGTTAAAAATTACACTACAGTACAGGTTTGGGTGGCTTTTTTCAGCAATCAAAAATACCAATTCTATGTTTGATGTCTAGAAAATCATATAACCTTACTTACTGATTTACACAGAATTTGACTTGTTTTTAGACTTGATTCTTTTAAGATGAAAAGGGTCTAAAAATCCATCGAAATACCCTTAAAAGAAATGAGCTAGTCGCTTGGAGAAGTCTGACTGAACAGTGTGCTCTGGCAGGGACTCGTCGTGACTCAAAAGGTTTAAAGAGTGAAACATTGGAGTTAATGTTGGAGTCACGCTGGGTGTCGCCAACACCTGTTGTTGTTGAGGGATGAAAACAAAGCAGAAGGATTCTCTCTCTCTCTCTACACTCGATCAAACGAACCCTGAGGAATTCAGTCCAAGAAAATCTGAGTCACCCTCCGTCTCTCTGTCGTCCCCTCGTTACTGTTTGCATGATGCGTTCAGGAAATTTTGAATTTCTTGCATTCCTTTCTGTATTTTTTCTCCTCGTTTGTTGCTTTTGGATACAAATCTCACTTTGTGGCCTCACAGAACTCCCTGTAATCAGTTCTTGGACACATGTAAAGCTCACAGTATCGTGCTTTTTTCAATTTAAATGTACTTTGAATAAAGCAACAATGGGTTCTTCTATGATTCCAAATACTTCTTATCTATGCAGGGAGATGTCATTTAGTTTAATGTAGCCTAGAAATCTTAAAAACTAGGAAAAACTTTCTAATGCATTTTACAGTTTTAATAATGTCTGTTTTCTTTTTTAAAAGGCAACTAGAAAATGTGAGATATGTTGTTGATCGTGTTAAGTATCCATCTTTAGTTTGTTTATCTGGACCGATGACAACCTCCTCCTCCTCCTCACAGCACAGAAGCCCCGATCATTTTCTCTTTTTTTTCCTTAACTCTTAGCAAAGATTGAACCCGCAGATATCAGAACGAATCCCTCCCTCCCTCCCCCTCTATTCTTCTCTCTGTTCGTCTGCCGGGCAGCCATAAATCAAGCCTTCTTCCCGGGAATAAGAGTGACATTTAGGAGTCTTTTCCACGCGCTGATGTTATGGAAAGCAGAGTGAAGTGGAGGAGGACGACAGAGAGAGACGCATTGATTTGGACGAGGTCTTGCTGGGGGTGGTTGGCCGCAGCTAAAGTCACAATGCTGCTGTTGTTGTCAGCCGCGGATGATCACAGTCTGGTCTTACATTGGTTTGGTTTTATTCAACCAAAAGTTTATTAAGTCTAAGAGAAAAGAAGATGGAAAGTGTGCAGGCTGCCATCTGTCGTTCACCCATTGTCTAACTCTGAAGCGCTCTGTAAAGTAGTCTTGATATCAACTTTCCCACATGTCAGCCTCGTACAGAAAGCAACATATGGTTTATAAGCTGTAAATGTCATATAGGATGGAACTGATCTCCTTTGAGATTTGAATCCCTGCTGCTGCTGCTGCTGCTGCTGCTGCTGCTGCTGCTGCTGCTGCTGCAGAGGCTGGGAATGCAGAGCTGAGATATTTCACAGCCTTAAATCAACGACACAGAATCAAAGTGAATCAGAGCTACCGCGGGTAGCATGACAATGCTTTACATGTTGAGTCGGCTTGGTACTGCACGCATGCAGGAAGAAGCCGACTCCTCCCTAGAGTCAAAGTGCACGCAGTTTGCCATGTCGCCGACGCGGAAGCTTCAGTGTTTAGCCAGCTCTGGAGCTTATTAGAAAATGTTGAGGCTTTTTAGGTCAGGGAGATTCAGCTACATGCCCTCTTCCATCGCTGTAGCTGTAACGTCTGTTGGTTTGCCGTTTTGCCTGGCAAACCGAGGGGCGTCCAAAACAATTACAGACCATTCAGCACCAGAATCCAGGACATACTGGTCCCTGCGTTGTCAGCTACAGAAACCCTCACATGTTGTGTAAAATACAGAAACATTCAACTCTGTGTAACTATTTGTATGTGCTTTGATTTTAGCTGAATTGTCTGATGCTACTTTCATTGTCTCTCAGGTCCTTCTGACCATCGACACAGACACGGACGAGGCTTCAGAGGGTGAAGAAGACCCCGGTGATGTGGGACCCCTCCCTCATGTTCAGTACTCTGGAGGACCACTGAGACCCAGCTGGGTGGTGGTGTAAAAAAACCCAGGTGCTGTGACCTCCTACCTGTCCATCCTCCATCCACACACAAAAAACACCCCTAAGAGCCTAAATATGAGCAAAAAACAACGCACACATGTTGCATCCTGAAGGTCTAAATATGAGCTTCCTTGTAAGCAAAGGCACAAACTGAAGATCATTGAACCTGTGAATGTGAACACTACAGCCTTAGCTGCCTTCCTCTGCACTGACGGTGAGAATAGTTACAACTGGAGCTTCAGTCAGTGTTTGCATGTAAATCAAACAAGCTTTTTGTAGAATGAGAAGCTCTTTATCCGCTCACCTTGCTTCCTCTATTTGCTGCAAGAGAACATCAGAGAGAAAAACCACAACTGAGCATGTGCAGAGAGACGTTTAAAGGAGCAGCCACAGGGAAACTGTGCGTTAGTTAAAAGGTAACGTACAGAATAAATCTGTCTTTTCTCCACTCGGGGGATTTTTAAGAGAGTCGTTGATCATGCATCATATTCCAAAGAGGAGCAAACGTGTCAGTTACATAAACAGGTGCTCAAAGATTTTACTCAGTCTGCTATCAACACTTTAAATCCACCTTTTTAATTACAGTCATTCCGACACGTTCGCCCTTTGGCGGCTTATTTTAAGTTACAAAGGTGGTTAATGGTTTTTATTAAAGGCCCATGTATGTTTGTTTGTTTTTTGTTTTTGGCTGCTGCAGCCATGACGGACCAAACCTGTTGGAAATATTGCGTCTGAGGAAAGTTTGAGTTCCTGACTTCAGAAAGTTAATCATGTGTAGGCGGGAAATTGTTGAATGTTTTTGGTTTAAAGGACCAGGAGACACTATGAAGTGTTTGTCGTGTATGATGGAGTATTGGAGCCGATTTTGGAGGGGAAACTTTGACATTTTAAGACTAAAGTCTCTGGGATGCTTTGGGTCAAAGTTTCAAATTATTACGAGGAAAGATGTTAACAGGAATAAAGTCACAGTTCATGATTTTCCAGAGAAGAACTATCCTGAATGTTTTAAGAATAACCCAAACATGTACGTAACCCCAACCCCCTCCACACCCCCAAGTTAATTAATTAAAATATATTTTCAGCTCTCTAGTCTTAATATAAATCGACAGCCAGAAGCTGATTAGCTTAGCTTAGCATAATGACTGAAAACAGGGGGAAACAGCTAGCCTGGCTTCGTTCAACAGCTACAGTATCTACCTGTTAGCTTGTTTGTAGCTCACTTCCTAGCACATTATATCTCACTTGTTAAACTTGCATAAATGTTAAAAGTAAAAAGGGCTAATTCGGGTTATTACGGGGAGTTACACGGGACTTTGTCTTTGTGTTTGTACAGAGGCAGCAGGCTGTTTGTGCAAAGGCAAGCTAGGCTAACAATCTACCGGCTATTCCTTTAGCTTCGTCGGACAAATGTCAAAGAAGTTGCAATCTTACGCGTGTATGCATGTAATAATATTTAAAAGAACAAACAAACAGCGTCCTTTTATAACATTATTTTCTTAAAACACAACGACTTTATTCTCAAAATGTTATTTTCCCTGTAAGAACGGTCCAAAACTTCCGTCCTAGTTCTTCTTCTCTCAGTGGAAGGATACGTCAGCTGTGATTTGAAACGGCACATTTCTTTTATTTATTACTCAGATATTTTATTAGTACTTGACTTTTTTTGCTCCAGTCTGTGGTGACGAATGTTTTTAGCGAGTTTAGCAAATGGAAGAATTTTAAGAGTCGACTTGAAGGTGAAGAACCAATCAAGAAGCAGCTTTTTGTTCAGCCTGAGAGAGTTCAAATGTGATGTTGCATAATCACAATACGTCCATTTTCCTGATGACACTAACAGTTTGAAGGTGTACACTTTGACATATTTCATGTTTAATGTTTTATTTTGTATCTTGTATGTATTTTTTTAATTATAAAATGAGTTTAAATCATGTGTGTCAAAGCACCTCGGTGTCTGTATCTCTTTAATCTGAATAAAGATGATTGACACATGAACCTGAGTGTCCGTGTCGAATTCCTGCGTTGGCCCGGGCGAGGCGGCGCGATGACAGACAACCTGAGTGGGACCTGGCCAGAGCACACCTGTGTGGGCGGGGCCAGCAGCCCTGTGACCTCCAGCTGATGACAGGGGGGGACTGCAGAGCCGTGTGTGTGTGTTCTGTGTCAAGTTTGCATGTAGTCATTGCTGTGGGGACGAGGGGGTTAGTTAGCGGGGCCGTCTCTACGGTAACCAGGTGTGATCTTCAACTTGAGGGTTGCCACGTTTAGGACATGTTGACGTACATATTTGGAGTTTAAGAAAAACATCACAAATATGTTCGTCGAATGGAGGGAAAGGTCAAATTATTTTAGCTACAAAACAACCTAAAATGATGGTTTTATGTTTTATTTACAATGACAGTAAAAAAGAATACACATATTATAATAAAAAACATTAAATGTTCATTAGAAATAGTACAAAAATATATTCAAAAGTGACTGTTTTTTGGAAGAAAGTTGAAGAGATGTGAAGGTTTGTTGTTTTTGATGTGTGTGGATGTGATGTTAAATTTAACGCAGATACAGTCTCACACTCTGTTCGTCCCGTGTGCCCAGTCCCCCGTGTCGAACATGTGTGACATCAAATAGTCCTCGTACTGTCCGTCTATCAGCTTGGCGGCGTTGTTTCGTGCGAACCAGCAGTCCACGCTCTGAGTCCCGCTGTAGATCCTCCGGCTCTTCTTAACCACGGGCACGGAGCGGTCCTTTACCTTCAGGACGGACGACGGTTTCATGTCTCCGTCTGCAGGAAGCTCCGCCACGCCCACTTCCTCATACAGGAACTGACCTGAAAGAAGAATGAAAGGTACAAGTTTTGCATGTGTGTCTTTATTACTCGCTATCACAGGAAAACGTAAAATAAAAAGTATGGATGTATGTCCCTTTAGGGCTTCCGTAGTTTTACCCAGTCCTCAATCAGTACATTATTAAAGCTTGAATCCTCAGTTACTCCGTCACCTACCCAGCAGGCCGTGGCAGTTGTGCGACAGCCCCTTGCTCTGCCCGATGTAGAAGCCCAGGTGGTCTCTCTGATAGGGGGCGGGATTTTTATACTGATGAAGCAGAATAACAAAGCGGATGTTTTCTCCGACCGTCACCGTCACATTGGACTTCCCCACGATGGACACGGACAGAACACCGCTGTCCACCGAGATCGTGGAGTGACACGGCAGCACCATCCTGTCCCTCCCGTCCAGGATGACTTTATTCGGTGTCACTTCGATGTAGGCGCGTTTGGGACGATCCACCACGATGGTGATGGTGCTGAAATACGTACGCTGCTGTTTGTGGCTGCCTGATGGAGCTGGGGCACCGATTAGTTTACCGTTTACCGTCACACCTGGAAACGCACGACATGAAAGAGCCAAATCTTAAAAGAAGAAAGTCTTAATGAGCTATAAGGGTGTGGATGATGTTTGAGTCTTACCAGAGTACTTGTGGTCAGAGACGAGGCGCAGGACATGTCCCGGTTCACCGTTGATGTTGAAGCAAACAGTCAGTTTACTGAGCGGGAACTCAACCACAAAGTGAGGGTCTCCATCCGCTGGAGTACAGGAAAGTTCAAGGAGAAAAGAAAACTTAGACTCATTTTTTCCTCACAGGAGCTTTAATGTTCCATGTCATGGTAAATAAAACAGAAAGAATCCTTAAAACGTGTTCTGCAGTCTCTGTGAAATCATTAGCCCTATAAGCAACTGTCTTTAATTTTCTATCAGAGCGTTCTCAGCCTTGTGAGAACCAGCTGAGACAAACAGAGGAGAGATGAGATGAGTGGAGATGATAGAGTAACAGTAATGACAGGGTCATTAACCCTCACTAACGACCTCTGATGGCTCCCTCTCTTCACACTGTAACACATCCACCTTCATCTCTTCACTCCGTCCTCTTTCCCCTCAATGTGTGTGTGTGTGTGTGTTTTTGAACACGCACTTGCATGTTTGAAGTGCCATGTAGTGCTTGTGTTGGTATTTCAATTAGACCCCTGTGTGTTCTTTTCCTCTTTTCAGGTCATGTTCAGAGGCATCCCTGAACCCGTCACGCTGTCTGACGAACGTGCAAATTACAGGCCGCCCACACAGAGAGTCTTACAGAGAGAGAGTCTACTGTACATTCCCTGTCTCCTTTCTTTCAAGTCTCCTTAAGGAGCCTTTTAACCACTGCAAACATGCTAACGGTCTATAGGGTTTAGATGTTATGAGATGAAACAAGCAGGGAGGAAATGTAGAGCGTTCTACATGAGAGAGAAAATGTAAAAGTCACCTGATGTTTTGGAGACGGTGATGGATTTCTTGGCTGGTCTCCTCTGAACTTTACCTGAAAGGAAGAGAATATTTATTTACTGCATTGAGTCAGAGGGCTGGCATTGTTTGATGCTTCCTCTTTCAAACTTCCAGATGAGTTTCATACGAAGACAGCGGTGGGTTTTTATGTTTGTTCCCTTAAAGACAACAATCCATTCATTTTCTTCCGCTTATCCGAAGTCGGGTCGTGGCGGCAGTAGGCGCAGTAAGTCAACCCAGACTTCCCTCTCCCCAGCAATGTTTTTCAGCTCCTCCTGGGGGATTCAGAGGCGTTCCCAGACTAGATGGGATATATCATCCCTCCAGGTAACTCTCTACCCCGGGGTCTCCTTCCAGTTGGGCGTGCCCAGAAAACCTCCATAGGGAGGCGTCCAGAAGGCATCCTAATCAGATGCCCGAACCACCTCAACTTGGCCTTTTGATGCTAAGGAGCAGCGGCTCTACTCCGAGCTCCCCCCTAAAGTCTGAGCTCCTCACACTATCTCTAAGACTGGGCCCAGCCACCCTCCGGAGGAAACTCATTTAGGCCGCTTGTATACGCGATCTTTCTGTCACTACCCATAGCTCATGACCCCACAGGTGAGGGTTGGAACGAGAGCCTTGCCTTCAGGCTCAGCTCCCTCTTCACCACAACGGTCCGGTCATGAGCTTTGAATCACATTTAAAGCATTTTTTTCTATTCTTCTGTACTTGTTAACCCATGGATGCTGACTCCAAACTTTTTTTTGAACCAAATGTAGAAAAAACAACCTTACCGATGCTGTTGCTCACAGATGAAGTCTGTCTGCCTGGTTTCCCCTCTTCTGTATCACCTGGCAGGTCGTTGTCGGCTGACACAGCCTCACCAGCTGCTGGGGCGATGGTGGGTGCCGGGGCCATTGTGTTGTCAGCAAGGACCTCAGGCTTCTCCACGACCAGGTTTGTGACCGGACTGAGGAAGTGGTAGGTCAGAGACAAATTGGTGGCCTGCTGGATGTGGTCCTCTCTTTCCTTGCTGGTTTGGCTTCGCAGCCTTGACCTTAGCCCTTCCTTAACGCTCAGGTAACCCCATACACGCTCCACAAAGTCATCCGTTATTGAACCCAGGAGCTTAGCTCCCTCTGCCATGGCTGCTGTTGCAGCTTGCACGTGTTTCTCAGTCTCTATCTCTCGGTGCCGCAGAGGAATGTCTGTCTCCAGGACAATGTTTTTGTCGTTGTTGCTTGCTGTAACCTGGACGTGCAGCGATTCTGCGCTTTGGTTGGTCAACTTGCCAGCGATGACGATCTCTGAGCCATTGAAGTAGTTGGTGAACAGGTGCTGAGTGACGTACTGGACTGAGTCTTGGGTGTAGTTGATTCTAATGTCAGACAGTAGAGGAGTTCCTATCTCATCGTAGAACCTGGAAAAGAACAAGAAGTTATCTAGAAAGGCAGTCGGATGGTGGCAGAAATAATAAGAGTCAAAACATAAATAAACCAGTTTTAATGTTTGACTGATAAATGATTGGGTTAGCCTCGACGTCCTTTAGCTACAACACATATTGAGCGTTTTTGAGGCAGTATAAATTCTAATATTTCCAAACCTCTACGGTGCCAACATTTTTATTTCTTGTCGCTTATTAATAACTAGTTTCCAAAACTTCATTCTGCATATTCTTCTTTGTTGATTTCTTAATTGTCCCATGCTTATAGATTCATTCCTTTGCTCAAGGCCACTTCAGTTTTAGTTTTAAAAGCAGAAAAAGAAGGTACAGATTTCATCAAATCTCGTGTTTACTCAAACAGACCACCTTCCGGCTGTAAACCTGCTTGTCTAACCTCTAAAACCCCACTTCAGAGTTTGTGCATACATTCATAAAAGAGTGTGTCGAAGAAAAGAGTGTGAGCATGTGTAAGTGTGTGTAGAAGTCCATGTGTCCTGTCCTTGTTGTCACGCCGCAGTAAACCTCCTCACCTCTTAACCGGCGTGTTTGTTCAAGCGGGACGAGGGCTATTATCTGAGAAGTCTATCTGTTAACCCCACGTACATACTCCGATGCAGGTTTCACAACACACACACATTCCTGCTCGACTGAACAAACACCTCGAGTGTCCGAGTGCGGAAGAGAGCGAGGAGAGGGATGTGTGTAGAGGAAAGAAAAAAGCTCTGGGGGAGAAAGAGGGTGGCTGTGTGAGTCTGTGGCTGTCACATGTAGAAGTTGATTAAAGAGGTCTGTTGTCAGCACCGTCACATTTTCAGTCTTCGTTACCCCGTCGCTCGATGAGAGACGTGTCAGAGGGCCAGAAGGGAGGGATTAAGGAGAGCTAATTGATTCATAAGAGGCAGATAAAAAATATAGGGAGGGGAGATTTGACAGTTATTACTTATTAAAAGTCAGTGAAAAGGGGCGCTGGTGGCGCAGTGGTTAGTGCGCGTGCCCGATGTACGGAGGCTTTCTTCCTCCAAACGGGCGGTCCAAGTTCGAGTCCGGCCTGTGGCTCCTTTCCCCCATGTCGTTTCCCACTCTCTCTCCCTGATTTCCAGCTCTATCCACTTTCCTATCCCTCCAATAAAGGCACAAAACGCCCACAAATAAATCTTAAAAAATAAAAAATCCTCTCATAAATGAGAAATTCTAATTTGTTCATCAGGGCGGCTGTGGCTCAGTTGGTAGGGTCGGTCGTCTCTCAACTGGAAGGTCGAGGGTTCGATCCCCTGCTCCTGCAGCCACATGTCTAATGTGTCCTTGGGCAAGACAAGTTGTTCCCGCTGCTTTGTCAGTGGCGTATAAATGTGTATGAATGGGGTTAGTTACTTCTGATGGACACCTCTGTCATCAGTGTGTGAATGGGTGGGTGTGACCTGTAGTGTGAGTAGTCAGAAGACTAAAAAAGTGCGACACAGGCTCAAGTCCATTTACCATTATTAGACAACCAGCACAAGGAGTTTCACGACAAAATCCTGTCCAATTAAAAAGCTATTTATTGCAATAACACTAAAATAAGCATCAAAAGGAAGAGACAGAAAATAAATCCTGTGTTGATAACTAGTAGATCGGATCAATGATCTAATTGGTACTTATAAGGATAGGTTGTATGTGATGGAAGACATTCTGACCAGATTAACGGGAACACTCTTACCCTTTAAGCATGGCGCTTGCGTCGGCATCCTCATGGATACGTCTCATCATCCCACAGTTTTCCAAACTCATGCGCTCCAGTAGTCGGTAATCAACATCGTTCCCAAGCCCGATGGTGAAGATGCAGAACTTCTCCTGAACTGCTGTGCGAGTATTTCCCAGGATCGCTGTGGATTGGACTTCCCCAACTGTGGGCCGACCATCGGTCAGGAAAATAACGAGGGAGACGCTGTTTGGACTGGCGTCAGGGCCTGAGAGATACTCGCGGAGAAGAGAGGATCCCATCTGTATGGCATCATCGATGTTTGTGCCTGCAGTGAAGAGATGGCATGAAGAACTGGTTTTCATCTGCCGTTAATCCAACAACCCAACAAACAATCATGTTTATCCATCTTAATGTCTCACCTCCAGTGGTTGCCAGTGTGAAGATAAACTTTTTAGCATCCCTGACATTAAGTGGCGTCACCGGTACCAGACGATTCGGCTGCCAAACTTTGATCTTATTGGAGAAGCTGATGAAGTTAAAGCGGTCACCTGGTCGCAGATCTCTCAGGATGGTGAACAGAGCGTCTTTGGTCTGAAAAAGACAAATGAGTGCGTCAATAGAAACTCTCAAACCACGTTTAGTTTCTTACAACTGATGTTAGAAATCCCGTGCCAGCAGAATGCTAGAAAGACAACATGGCAAATGGTCTATTATTGTCACTGGAGTTCCAGGTGTGTAAGGTTTAGTTTAGCGGCTCGCTGATGATCCAGGTTTTCACCCTTAAGTTGTTTGTGAACAATGTATCCATTTTAGCTTCAATTTGAACTACAAGACTTGACCTGACTTAGTCTCTATCTGGCAAAACCCGTGCAGAAATCATGTTTATGTAATTTCTACATATACAAGTTTTATTAGGAATATGTTAGGCCGCATTTATTCACATGATGTTTAATTCTTATAATGAAAAAGCTGTAAGTAATGCTAGCTAATGTAGATTTTTCCACCCTCCTTCTTCAATCTCTGACAATCATCTGGTGTTTCCAGAATTCACTCCAGAAGCAAGGTGATCAAAGAAAATGCAAAAGTCTGAGAAATAGCATGTTGGCTCGAAACGTCACTTAATAAATCCTTGAAATGAGAGCGTCTTGGTGTGCGGATCTTGTTTTGCTTTCCTTACCAATTTGTGTTTTTTGGATCCAGCACCCACTGAGGGATGTGCGTGTCTTTTTTGATTGTTCAATCAAAGCAAATGCACCATTCCCTTTATTAATACTGTTTACTTTTTGGGTGGAAACCTTTGTAAGATTTAGGAAACTGAGTGCAACAAAAAAATGCAATATTTCAGCTGCCATCTAGTTTGATTTTTTTGTCTAGGAAAATAAACAAGCAAAATCTGTGGACTCAGAAACTCATTCTCTGTCCTGAAGCGTCCTAATCTACTCTTCTCTGCAGCCCTGAGCGTTGCTGTGATATATAGTTTGGCTCTGAGGGATTTATAGATGTCCATACGTGCCATATACAGCGGGGTCACAACCACACACTGACCTGTGCTGAAACCCTCTATTGTGGAGCCACATCAAAACACACTTGTTGTTCTGTTCCTGCAGCCCGCTGGGGGTTGGCGATGGGTGGGGGGACAGATCAAGGGGTCGAGGGTGCTGTTGTCTAGAAAGTTCCATTACCCCATTAACACTGACCTTCCTCCCTCACAGCGTGGCCTTGTGCTCCATGTTTCTGCTTTTGATTTCTCACTGAAAAATCTGTTTTTCAGTTTCTCTTCTGTTTCTGTACACTCACAGCAGCTGCAGAGTTCAGCTCTGACTGCGGCCGAGGGGATTATGGTGCTATTACAGGCGGAGGAAATAAAGGTCTGATGTTGATATTCCGGTGTGGGAGTGAGGAGGTGGGTGTCGGGTTTCTGATCCAATACAGCCATTTAAAATTCAGCTTGAAAACACCGAAGTAAATTGTTTCGCAAGGGATGCAAGGAAATTAATCACATTTCCTCTTACACTCTTGGGTAAAGAAAGAATGGGTTTCATGTCTGGTATATTTGACCCTTTGTGGATCTTTTAGCTGCCATAGATCCAGAAAAACATTTCGAAAAAATTCCAAATTATTCATTCAGGAGGTATGAAAGTCCCTCAGATTGGAGTCTAGGATATTATCAGAAGACTACACGCTGAACAGATCAACATTAAGTTACTTCAATTGAAGAGGTTATTGCGTTATCACTACTACAGTGAACATCCTCTTCACATGGGGTGCCCGAACTAACCATGAGGCCGCCAGCGCCCCTCTGTGAAGGGAGTTTGGTGACTTTCAAAAGAGCAATGTTACAGCTGTTTCTGGTTTAAAAAAAGGCATCTTACTCTCTAACAAAATGGTCTATCTCTTTTGGGATTCTTTCCAAAATGTTGTCAAACACTTAGTATAAAAATCCGGGCCTGTTGGCGGCAAAAACTCTTTTAATGGACAAATTTGATCGGGAGTAATTGCCCAATAGGATTACATTACAGCCGAAATTGCAGCTGTTGGATAATGATTTCTACCAAAGACATTCCAAAACTCTTTGTCATTCAGATCCCAAATTATGAATGTATAGGGTCTGGTCTAAAAATATCAGAATTCACTTTTAAAGATGGGAAAAATGCACATTTCAAAATCCTGGACATGTGTTGTTGTAACATGAAATAATACTCTTTCAGAATTGGATCCCAAACCTTCTCCTTTGTCGGAGTGGAAGCTGTGACGCCCAACAAATGTTGAAAAATTCAACACTTTCCTGCAGCCTTAACGTCTAAACAGTTTTCTAAATGTGATTTTTACCTGTCTGATCTTTGTCCCCAGCATGGAGGCGCTGGTGTCGATCACAAACACCACATTCTTGGGAACGACAGGAAGGTCTTTGGGGGCAAAGTAGTGGACAAAATGTCCGTTTAGAACCTGGGAAAGACAGAGAGTTTATAGACGTGCAGCAGGCGGGGAGATCAGATGCAGTAAATGTGCCTGATTTCTAAAACATAGCATGATCCTGAAGACAGGGAGAAGAGTTTGGCAGTGGAGCGGCTGAAGTGGCAGGAAGCCAGAGAAATGAATGACTAACAGGTGGGTGGATCAGTGTGTGTGAAGTTAAATTTGTGTGCATGATTACTAAACACGACAACTATTTTTATGCTTTTTAATCGTCTCTTTTTCCTGCTTTTCTTCGTCACCTGGATGTCTCCTATCCCCATGTCCCTCTGCACGTCGTAGCGGATCACGAAGTCGCCCAGGAGGCCGTTGGTGGTGATCTTGGCCTGCTGCACGATGTTGGGGCTGAAGGTGATTTTGCAGACGTTATTTTCTTTTTTGATCACAGTGGTGATGGGAGGATCCAGCTTGGCTGAAGCACAAAGACAGGAAGTGTGTTTGTGTTTTAACTGGATAGAGAACAAACACCTTAAGCAAGAAATGTGACCGTGACCTAAAAGTATATTTAAAAGGGTGGCACAGCAGCTCCAACAATGATCTCTTTAAACGGTTATTTTCAGCTGGGTCAATTACTTTAAGTAAGTAGGGGTAGAAGCCGTGGTGACGTCAATGTCTATTTTGTCCAAATCCTGTTTTGTTGGAACCAGAAGGGACCATATTTTGACAAGCCAAAACACGTCAAACATGATTGGTCAATACTTGGACTACCAATGGAAACGTCTTGGACTCTAAAATCTTGTCTTGCACCAACAGGTTTGGCTTTTTTCTGCAGACATCTGTTTTGAGAGATTAAATGGGATGTACGTGTATTTTCTCACTGACTTCTTTTGAGACACAGGAGTCACCCCCCAGTGGCCATTAGAAAGAATGCAGGTTAAAGCCACTTCTGCATATGTCAAGCAAAATAATATAAATTAACAATTTATATGTAACGAACTGATTCAACATCAAGATGTATCTACAAACCTGGTGTTTTCTGTGCATTCGTGCTGGAACCACTGCTTGTCCTCCCGTTGCGGAGCGGCAGCACCTGAAGGTCGGTGATTGGCGAGTGGTCGACGATGGTGACGTCCAGGCTCAGGCGGCTGACCAGCTGCAGCGGCCGCAGGCTGGTCACATGCTCGTAACGTCCCAGACGGCGCTCCAGGAGCTCCTCGTAGGTCAAAAGGAAGATGGCCCGGTTCCTTCCAGGGATGTTGGCGGCCATCTTGAACACCTCCACCTCTGGAACAAGACTGGAGGGAGGAGGAAAAGGTCAACCTGTTGTCAGTACTGGAGGATTTGTTGGATACATTTTCCAATATGTGAAACAATGTGGGCGTTTTATAAGAAATGAGGCATCAGTCAACCTTTGCTTTCCTGTTGAGATGGAAACGTTAACGATGAGCTGTTTGCTGGTAAGGTTGCCAACCCATGAGGCAGATTTCATTGATTTTAAAACACAGTTAAAATAAGGCTCAGTGGGCAGTATTAAAATAAATTCAAAAAGATAACCTGTCAGTTCTCATTCTGTGCAAATAGAAAAAAACCCCAGCACAGCAGGCTGCTATTGGACAATACCACGCCACCAGAAAATGTGGATTCATCCGCTGCTAAAAGTAGTCCCACTGAAGACTCCAGTGTAGAGCTGCTTTGTTTTGACACAATGCCCTTTAAATTTCAGAAGTTTGAAGAAATTGTTAATTTTCAAATCTACAAGTAAATTTAGTTTGAGCATTTGCTCGCTGTGAACAGAAAGCTTGATGAATAAAATACATGTTTGCTTAATTTAAAGCTACTTTGTATGAACATCTATCCAATAAATGTGTATGAATGGATTATTTAATACTGATGAAAACTTTTTACAAAGCACCCTCTGACATCAGGGTGTGGATGTGTAGGTGTGAAAAAGCGTTTTGAGTGGTCAGAAGGCTAGAAATACGCTATACAAGCTCAAGTCCATTTCCAAAGGTGGAGCAGTGGATGAACTGTCACATAGGTGACATAATTAATGAGGAAGTTTTGCCTCCTTAATCTCACGTCATCCTTTCAGTCCTGTCCTTCCTCCTCTGCTCTGCCGAGTCTGTAAATCACTAAATCTCATTTAATGAAAATGTCACTTTTTGCATGACAGCTGGAAACTTGGTGTCACTTCTTCCATGTGTCATTTCTGAGGTCACAAATTTAATTGCAAATTGGAAATGATCTGATTTCACACATACACACACATGTGCGCACACACTGACTCTTTGTGTCCGCCCTAAAGAGCTCTCAGTCGGGTTATTATCAGTCTCTGTTTGCAAAATAGGAACATTAGAGGTTAGGAGAGCTGCTGTGTAATTAGGAGGAGACAGCGGACCAGAGGAGAGGCGCACACACACACACACACACACACACACACACACACACACACACACACACACACACACACACACACACACACACACACACACACACACACACACATTAAGGTACTTCTTACCTTGCATCACCTGCCTCTTTGTTCTTGGCTTTTCCGCTCTCCTGTTTGACCCTCTTTTCCTTCGGCCTGACCTCGCTCTGGTAGACCCGCCCTCCGATGATCCTGGGGTAAAAGATGGAGGATTAGAGCCTTGCTCATATTCAGGACCACCTATTGTCACGTTTCGGCTGGGTTTTCTCACACAAAGGGCAGAATTCTTGGACAAATCCTGTTGTTACCTTTTACGGGCCACAGTCCTGCACATGAATGAACTGTGGGGTCAGTGTGTGTGTGTGTGTGTGTGTGTGTGTGTGTGTGTGTGTGTATGTTAACAGCGGTATAAAAGTGTTCACCCTTTCTTGGCTCCTCATTAACGTCTCCATAGCAATGGAAACATCATAAATCCTTCCAGCCATTAATACCTTTTAAAACGTCCTAATCTGCTTCATTGAACCGTTTCTGTGTGCAGACTGATACAGAAGTGACCGGATGATGTCATGTAAAGACGTTTTTTAAGGTAACTTTGTTGCTCTGGTCTCTCAGTAAGATATCCGGCATCGGACAACTTGATTTCTTCTTTCCATTTTTATGATATGCTGTTCAAAATAGGCTCTAAATGAAATTGTTACTTATTAAAAACCTGTCAAACTTTACTGATAACAACAATTTGTGGTTGTATGCACAAGAACTACAATGAGCATCTATTGGGGATAAATTTAAGTAGTAACCACTGAGCATTGTTTGCCGACCTGGAGGTCATAAGTTAAAAACAAAAAGGTCACAAGATGATTGAAGGGACCCGAGAGAAAATGTGCACGTCTCTGTGACACAAGTGTGTTTTTCCATTTTTATTCTGAAGCTCTGGTTGTTTTTTCTCTTATGGTAAGAAATTCTTCTAATTATTTGACCCAAGAGCGTTGCCTTAACACAACTTCTGTCAACACAGAGGTCAAAACTAGAAATGAAGAGTGACAAGAGAACATGGCTTCATTATAAAGGTCACAGGTCCAAAAGGAGCTGAAAATCACAACTGTTGTAGAGTAATGCCACTTAACTGTCCTCTAAAATCTTCGTCATGTTCTTTGGTGAGTTATTATCAACTGAAGGATTTCAAGCTCCTCTGTGAGTTTGAAATGTCCAGAAAAAAAGATTACCTAAGCACATCTAGTCCTCCATGAAAGTTAGATTTTGTAAAATTAGAGGATCTTTTCGTTATGGTTTATGACTGCTGGCTGATTTTTTATTTTGGCCATACCATTTGGTGTTTAAATCGTTTGAATCTTGTATATTTTTTCTTGGCAGATTTAACAGATCCTGTAAGTAAAATCCAAAATGTGTATCCTGAATATGCTTTGACCGTCTTCTTTTAATTTTTAGGTCTGCTATGATGTGACCCGTGAGACTCTTACATGGTGAAGTTGGAGACGTAGGCTCCGCTGGGAATCTGAAACTGGAAGACGCCCTCTGTAGCGGCGGTGTGCCGGTTGAGCATGGCGCAGTACACCGCTGTGAAGGCGTAGCGCGAGATGATGGTGGTCTTGATGGAGAGCTCCTGGATGTGAGGTTTAGTCTCCTACAAAACAAATAGCATTCATGCAGAAACACCTGCACCGGTATATCACCTTCATGTCAAGCTGGTTGTTCAGGAACGCCATTTTTGGCACCGTTTTTACGCAGCCCCTGCTGTGCGTATTTATCTCTATCACTTATTTATTTTTGATATTCTGAGTAAAACAGAATCCCAAACAGTTAAAATAACCAAACACAGGCAGATAAATTATTTCCCATGAGCTCAGTGCAGCCAGTGCATTACAGATACTTTGGCGCATCTGCGCACTTGGCTGAGCTCCGGTGCGTCACACCCAAAGTGCACAATTTTAAGATGACAAAATATGCTTGTAAATAACTTAAACTAGGTCATACGTTCTAGGTCACTATTGGAAATCTACAGTTCTGTAAACATCAGATGTTTTCTACATACCAGGGATACCAGCTCTCTTTAAACACCTCTTAGACTGTCTCATTATTGACAGAAAAAAGGCGTCAATATTTACAGTGTGCCAAATTATCACCTGGCTCAGACACATCATCACTTCTTATTCTTATTTGTTCCTTCCCTTTCCGTAAAAAGTAAATAAAAACGTAAATTTCCTTCAAATTTAGGAACAAAGTAGATACATATTGAAACAACATATATACATATCTTCATATTTGTGCATTAAATTTGTCTTTACCTTGCTGAGTATGGTTTTCACCTGACGTGGGACCCTGCGTGGAGCCTGTGCACAAGAAAGAGTCAAAAAAAGGAAACTCATACATAAAAAAATCAAGCACATTTTTTAAAATGTCTTACAATGTCTAAATCAAAGTCTTCAAGGTTGATATCAATCTCATCTCCAAACTGGGATTCCTCCAGTTGCCCCAGTACGTTCGGGCTGAAACAAACAAGTAAAGCAAACAGCAGCATCTTGTAATCCTTCTCCAGTAAAACTTAAAATGATAAAATGGACATTATCATTCTTATTTCCAGCGTGCGACGTCTCTGAGAGTCCGTGAGTCCGGACCAGAGTGACCAGGTGGGTGAGGCAGAGAGAGGGAGACGGTGTGGCGGAGAAAAAAACGCCCACAGACTGAAGGAGAGAGATGCAGAGTGTTCAGACCCGAGTGGGTGACAATTAGAGCTGATGATGCGTTCAGGGAGTGTCCGAGATTTTGCAGAGAGCATGATTACATAGTTTTAAGGTAAATGTATTTGCTTTTTGAAGATTTTAATAACACTTTTGTACTGCCCCTTTCCTACAAGTATGCAGCCCAAAATGCCTCACATAGCAAAAAACTGTAGGAACAGTGAATACAATGAGTGCTAGAAATCACCAATAAATAAATGAAATGACCATCTTTTTCAAAATTCTCCTTCTCCTTAAAGTGACTAACAATGACACCGTAAATAAAGGGAAAACTTCCCAACATTTGAGACCACTAGGTGGCTCTAATGAGCTTTTTTCCTATTCTTTTTTCTTTAATTTAACCAACTATGGTCCAATTCTTTTCAAAGCTGTGTGTCTGCAGACTGTGGACTTGAGAGGTTGGGTTAACTGTCAATCATTTATTCTTATTTTGGCCAATCACAGCCTTTCAATCCTCTTCCAGTCAAAAGCTGCTGCCCTGGTCAGTGCTAATGTTGGCAAATAACCTTTTTTCGATTTGAGGTTCCACAGAAAACAACAACACGGTTTTCCATGGAAATATGTTTATAATTGTTCTGCTATTATCAGCTCATAATCTCAACATAATGAACATACCCATTAATTCAGGAAATAGTAGACAGTTAAATTAGCTTTTGATAGACAGAGGATCGTTAGCTTCTCACTGGTGACAAAACACTACATTTTTAAAACCCCTGTTTTCCTAAAAAACAAAAAACAAAACATCCCCTCTTAGCTTTACAATCCATCTGAGAACACATGAAGACGGGTAGAGCGACTTTGGTGCCATCTTGTGGCCATAGGGCAACAGTACATCTTGCATGTGTAAACGGGAAAAATATGCCATGTTAATGTTCTTATTGTGTCTTTATATTGCACCCTGTCTTTTAAAAATAGTTTATTTTCAAATCAGAAACACGTCACGATGATATTTATCCTCCATGATGTTCAGTTTGTGACTTTTAAATTACCAGTCTTATGAACAGCTTGTGTTTGATGTGTTCAATCTCAAAATGAGTCTGTCTGTGTCCTATTTACCCAGCCCACTCTGCAGGTCAAGTTTCAAAGTTTCTTTCTCCTCTCATGAAACACAACAAATATTGACTGGGGCCGAAGTCAATCAGTTCAGTGGATTTTACCCTTCAGTTTTCAGCTCGGCTCTCTGCAGAAGGACCGTGTGTGTCCCAGCAGCTGTGTTGTGTGTTGTGTTTTTTTTTTTAAATATATGTGTGTGTGCGTGTGAGGGAGTGTGTGTTTGAGCCCACAAGACGGGAAACATGAGGCGTCTGCTGCTGCTGCTTCTGGGGCTCCTGCTGCTCCATGAGGGCCGCTGCTTTGAGTTTGTGATCGACGGAGAATGGGAGGACGAGGCGGTGAGTGTGAGGATGATATCTGTGAAAATCTCTGTTTGTGCAGCTTTTGATTAACAGAATACCACGTAACCCACTGTTTACCGTGAGAGCCTTATCACATGAGGGTATGGATCAAATAAGCTTTGTTTTTATTTAATGCAAGAAAGATTTAAGAAGCATTTAAAATCTCATGTTATCGATGCATTTAGCAAATTATATTCGGACTAATTTTAACCAATGAAAAAGAGCCATTACTTCATTTCAAACATCACTGATTTTTATGTGTTTTTTTTGCGAGAATTTAACTAAATACAGGAAAACAAGTTTATTCCTCATCTCAAGTTTAGCGTTAGACGTGAGTTCTGCATCACTTTCAAATACTGATAAACATTTCAAATACACATTTAATTATTCCTCTAACATTTTAACTTTTTTCTCTCACATTATACAAAAGTAATATTTGCCAATATTGTGTTTATGATCATGTTTGTTCAAATGTTAAGAATGTACCTGACTGTACATGAAAAGGTGTTGAAACTACACTCAGGTTTGTTGTAGAGAAAACAAAATCATGTTAATTTAATGAATTCCTTACATTCCTTGAATGTAGTCTTCAATGTGACGGCAGCGCATCCTTGAATGTCTTAGTTTTGTATTTATCGACTTATTTATTTATTACTGCTGACCTTAAACCGTGCTTTTCTTCTGGCTCTTGTGGGTGTCATTGCCCAAAGAGACCACACGAGGGTATCACGAGCCAGCGCTCATCTTAGTCAAGTCCTGATTTGTTTGTTGTCTCTGATGAACTTCATCTGTTGTTAGTTTGTAAATGTTTGCATGGTCTGGGTGGACTGTTGAACTGAATTGCCCTCTGGGATGAATAAAGTTGCCTAAGTGTAGGTCTAAATTATTCTGCTCACAGGCTGACTGAGTCAGAGTAAGTCAGATTTCCATCATTATTACGACCATATTTGCACATCCTGTTTCCTTAAAGATCACCTGCCCTGACTATTGACCTCTAATGCTCTCTTTGCTTCGCTGAAACATTAAAAAAAGAAATGACTTATTGTGAAATCACATGAAAATAAAGGATTTTTTCTTGATTTAGCAGACAACCTTACACGTCTTCTTTACTTCACCTCATTCTTCCTTTGATCATATTTTTCTTTTTCCCTCCAGACACATGTTCACGATCATCATGAGAGACACAAGGTGAGATCTTTACACACTAACCCGACTTGTTCACCGTTTAGAGTGTGATGATGAGCAGTGGGTTTGCTTTTGGTGTTGCAATAACTGCAAACATCCATCGATCGTTGTGGTGACACAAAGAAAATCCCCATCCAAGCTTTATCAAACAAACCCACTCTGCCTCTGATTGTTAATACCAGTTTATTTTATTTATAATTTTCTCTCTGAGAGTCGATGAAAACAGTTTGATTTGAATGTGTTCCTGTGTGTTTCAGAGAGCGATATTGACCAGCGAGGAGCAGGAAGACTTTGAGGTATGACTCTCCTCTTGCACTGTGACAGAGTTGACTCTTATCTAACAGTCAATATTCAGCTGTTTGAAGAGATTCTCGTGACTGACGGGTTATTGACTTTATTCTGGACTAATCCTGCCATGCCTCCATTCTTGGCCGTCTTTCTTTATGTAAAGTTGTCTTTATAAAACTGTAAACCATCATGAGATCTTTCCTATTTAATTACTACTACCTGCTGACAGAGAGGTGAATACTATGGAGCACAAAGCAGACATGCTGTAGACCAAGTTTTGAATAAGTCAAGCTACCCGTCTCCCTCTTTTTCCAGCCTTTATGCTAAGCAACGCTAGCCTTCAATAATAAGAGCAGTATCCATTTTAATAATTTTTTACCCCTCAATGTTAAAGGTCACATATTATCCTCCTTTTCAACCAGTTTAAATAATTCTCAGAGCTCCCCAAAACATGTGCGTGAAGTTTCTTGTTCTAAATCCACTCTGATCCTGTATTTGATCATGCCTATAAACCCCTCTATTTCAGCCCTGCTCAGAACAGGCTGTTTCTGTGTCTGTAGCTTTAAATGTAAATGAGCTGTGTCTGACCACGCCCCTCTCTGGAAGGGCTTGGGTGGCTCCGGTTTTCTCGCACCATGTCCTATTGTTTACGGTGAGAAGGCAGACTCAGAGGGCAGAACAAACACCTAGCTGTGGGAGTGTCACCCACCTGGGGGAGGGGTTACTGCCCTTTGTGATGTCATGAGGGGAAAATCTCCAAAAAGCCTGTTTGAATTCTAATGAAGAGAGGTACTTAAATGGAAACTTGTACAACCTGATCAACCCTCACTTACCCTGTGTTTTCCTGCTCAGGCCATCCGTGGAGATGACATCACCGTCAAGAGCTACAAGGTGGAGAGCCGCATCACGTCGCGCTTCGCCCACACCACCGTCAGGAGCTCCGTGGTCAACTCGGGCTCCAAAGCTCAGAGCATCGGCTTCAACGTCCAGATCCCCAAAAGAGCTTTCATATCGAACTTTACCATGTGAGACCAGCTTCCCGCGATTCAAAATATATTTCAAGTAGAGTTTTTTTTATCACCACATGCACTCTCTTTTGTCGTAGGAATGTGAACGGGATTACATTTGTGGGCTCAGTGAAGGAGAAGACAGTGGCGAGGAACCTTTACGCCCAGGCCAGAGCCAGAGGCAAGGCAGCCGGGATCGTCAGGTACCAGACGGCCCTCTTGGATTTCTTCCTTCTGTAACTCTCAGTATCTTCATACTGTTTATGTAACCTTTCTGCTCCACAGGGCGAATTCCCAGGACTTAGAGACCTTTAAGACAGAGGTCCACGTTCCTCCAGGCAGTAACATCGAGTTTGAGCTCCACTACCAGGAGATGATGCAAAGGAGGCTGGGCTTCTACGAGCACTCGCTATTCCTGCAGCCCAGGAGGCTGGTGCCTCAGTTCCAGGTGACAATATCATGACATTTCTGTTTTTTTTAGCCATACTTTTGTTTCTACAATTGTCCCTGACCCCGTCTCGTCACAGGTGGATGTGTACATCTATGAGCCGAAGGGAATTTCCACTGTAAACACACCTAGCACCCTCGGAGAGAATTTTGCAAACCTGATCAAAGTGACACAAACCAAAGAAAAGGTAAGACTGGAAAACATCTAGAGATCCACAACATCTTCAAGTAATTTTTATATAGATACCTGTTGGGATTTTTGCAGAGAACCTGAACCTGCCGATAGTTTAGTGGTTAGTGCACACGGCCTATGTACAGAGGAATGGCTTCTTCCACATGTCTTTCAACAATCGTTTGCCCCCGATTTCTGACTCTATCCTATCTCTAAAATAAAGGCATGAAAAGCCCCAAAAAATAAACCATTCAAAAACATTTAGAATTTATTCTGAGCTTTTCAAACTTATTCTCAAAATGCCAAGAAAAAAAAAATAGGTACTAATGCGGATTGTAGGACATGTTTTCCCTTTATACTTTAGCTTTCATCTTAAAATGAAAAAGACACTTTACAGTGAGTCTTGTCTTTTTTATCTGTGACGTGCAGACATCTGGATGTCTAACCAAACATAACATGCTCTGTATCTGTTTCTGCAGGCTCATATTGTCTTCAAACCAAACCTGCAGCAGCAGAGAAAGTGTGACAACTGCACAGACAGCGCTATAGACGGTGTCTTCACTGTAAGATATGATGTGAACAGAGACAGCAATGCTGGGGAATTACAGGTATCACACATACTTATCTAACGGTACTTGTTAAAGCTTCTTAAACTCCAGTGAATATTTGTGATATACAGCTTAAAACAGATTGCAGATAATGAATCAAGTCTTCACTGTTTTCTTCCAGGTCTCAGACGGACACTTTGTTCAATTCTTTGCTCCTACCAACCTCTCTCCTCTCCCTAAAAACATCGTGTTTGTCATTGACGTCAGTGGATCCATGTGGGGAGTCAAGATGAAGCAAGTAAGAGATTTGTTTTTGTTTACACAATTGACGTTTTGTGCACTTTGACCGATCCAACCTTCCACCTGCTCCCTGCTCATTTTTGTTTTTACTCCTTTGTGAAACACTCCCACCTTGTGGTCATCCTCTAGAATGCATTTCATTCAATTGAGTCTCCAATATCTCTTAATTTATGGCAGCATAACTAGAAGCTGTTCGAAGCCAAGCCTGAGCCAGCCCTAACTACAAGCTTTGTCAAAAAGGAAAGCTCTAGGTTTACTCGTAACGTTAGAGAGGCAGATTTCTGCCTGCAGAACCCAAACTGGTTGATGACTCCACAGTATAGTCACTTCAAAGCTAGTATTTCAGCTTCCCATATTAATTTTGGAATCAAAATATACTCTGAAAATATTGTTTACAAAAAAGCAAATTTTACTTTGAGAAAGCACTCGGGGACAGCAGAAATTAACTTTTCGTACATGCATTAAGAGGATATGGAAATGTGCTACTTGAAAGGGGCTCAGAGTATCAAATCCCCTGGCAGTCTAAGCCTATAGCAGCAAAAGTAGGAGCTGTTCTAAGCCACGTCTGAGCCAGCCTTATATAAGCTTAATCAAAAAGGAACGTTTAAGGCCTATTCCTTGAAACTAAAGAGGGTGTCTGCCTCCTGTACCCAACAGATAGATGAACCCACAGGGGAGGAGTCTAAAATTAAAGGCTCTACCTCCCCTACTACATTTTTTTAAAGTGGATGGGTACAACAAGAAAACAAGCCAAATCAAATACCAATCCTTTCTCACAGACAGTGGAGGCCATGAAGGCTATTTTGGATGACCTGACCATTGATGATCACTTCAGCATCATTGACTTCAACCACAACGTGCGCTGCTGGAGCGAGGAGCTGGTCCCCGGATCCTCCATTCAGATTGCGGATGCCAAGAATTATGTCCAGAACATCAAACCCAACGGAGGTAAAATAAATATCTTATTTTAAAGAAGGCTTAGAAGGCTGCTAAACAAAGACTGTCTGTTGATGACCATATTTTACTATCCTTGTCTCCAGGTACCAACATCAACGAGGCGTTGATGAGAGCGGTTCAGATGCTGGTGAGGGCGTCCAATCAGGGACTCATCGACCCGAGGTCTGTCTCTATGATCATTCTGGTGTCGGATGGAGACCCCACTGTGGGTAAGACTGCCCAACGGATCCAGTAGTGTTTACAAATCCTTCCTTTTCTGGAAAAATACAGACAAATTGTATCTCCCTTTTGCAGTTAGCAGACTTTTGCCCCCTAATATTTCTGATTACAAGTTAAAGTTATTTATAAAGAAACACGTTGGGAAAAATACATGAATGATAGATAAAACAAGTTGCTAACTCTTTAGCTGATAACATGATATAAAGATTGATATATTGCAGGTGAGATCAAGCTCAGCGTAATCCAGAAGAACGTGAAGCGCGTAATGAGGGAGGAGTACTCTCTCTTCTCGTTGGGTATCGGCTTCGACGTGGACTACGACTTCCTGGAGCGAATCGCCATGGAGAACAGGGGCATGGCTCAGAGGATCTATGCTAACCATGATGCTGCAGAACAGCTCCGGGTACGACAACTTTGTAAAACGACAACACATCGTCAAGAATAAAGTCACTCAGATGTTTTCATTGAACTATTCGAAGAAGAGAGGCTCAAAAATGTGATCTCTGCCCCATTTTTATGATACCATTTGGATAATTTGTCTTCAGATTCATCTTATCTTTCAGTTTTTGTCTCATTCACCATTAAAGTTATAGTGACACGCTGGAATTCTACTAGAGATCAGCATCTTCTAACTTCCTTCACTTTCCTTGCAGGCATTTTACAGGCAGGTCTCCTCTCCTCTGCTGAGACGAATCACTGTTCAGTTCCCAGAAGACACCGTGTCTGACGTTACCCAGAACAGCTTTGATAAATACTTTAGCGGCTCGGAGATAGTGGTGGCTGGAAAGGTGCTCCCGTCTGACAGCAACACCCTGACCAGCTTCACCACCGCAGCTGCCGTGAGTAGAATGAAGAAATCTGTAAACCTAAAACAGGAATAAATCCCTACACTTCAGAGTATTTTAGGATACACACCTTACAGTAGTACTACCAGCCTCTTTTCATGCTGCAGGCTCGCCTTGACATCACCCTGGAGACAGAGGCTGACACCTCTGTGCTGGACGAGGAGTTGGCCAAACAGCAGCACTCGTTCACGGGCTTCGCAAAGCAGCTGTGGGCCTACATCACCGTGAAACAGCTGATCTCTGAAAGGTAAAGGAGATGAACACTAATTGGAAATAAATGCATTTACATGAGAAAATAGCAGAAAGCTAAATCAGATCATATTTGTCTGTATTTGACGGGTTACTGTCTCCTGAAGGTCTTTGGCGCCGACTGCTGTTAAGAAGAGGAAGATCACACAGCGGATCATGGCGCTGGCTGTGGAGCATCAGTTCGTCACTCCTCTCACCGCCATGTTAGTGGAGAGCGAGGACGCCACAGAGAGGCTGCTGGCGGACTTCCCCAAAGACCCTAAACATGGCTGCTGCTCAGGTACCCAAAGGATTCAAGGAGGCAAATGTAGAAAACACATTCACCATTGTAGGTCAACAGCCTGAATCCAATTCCATAGTACTTTTGTAGGATTCATTGATAACGTCTGAAAATGTTTTTGAAAATACAAAAAATCTAAAATATTTAAAAATACTCTTAAAGTTCTACTTATTTTATTTCAAATCAATCAAAGGTGAATTTACCTGTTACACTATGTCATGTATGCAGGAATAGGAGGAGGCTCAGCGCCCTCTAATCTGGCTCCAGTCCGTGTCGTCTACCAGCCTCCACCCTGGGTCCAGATGCCCACCACGCCTACCCCGAGTGAGGTTGCCAAGGATACAGTGGAGGTACTTTTACCTCAAAAGGTCACCATAGGTAACAATGATTATACCTGTAGACTTTTCCAGTTGCAGATTTAAACGTAGGCATTACCCTTTATGTGTAATTATTGTTTTCTCAATCAGTGGACAACGACCCTCACTTCATCGTCCACCTGCCCGTAAGTGACACATACGTGTGCTTCAACATCGACTCCAAACCTGGTCACATACTAAACCTGGTGTCTGACCCTGGAACAGGTACTACCCTCTACCAAACTGTGTTAAATATCTGTTATTAAGACTTGTTATTTAATGTGAGAAAACAGTTAGCAAAGATGTTCTGTTCCTGAGACACGTTTTCCAGCTCCTCCTGAATGGTGGAACCTAAATCCAAAAACTGATTTTCTAAAGAAAAAGTTTGATATTTCGAATTTTATTTTACACGTTTTTCTAAATTCTTGGTGCTTTACTTTCCAAAAAAGCAATGCATTGTTTTTGGTATGTTGCCCCTCCTCTTTAACCGTCTCTCCCGTCTTGAAGGTTTGCTGGTAAACGGTCAGCTCGTTGGCTCAAAGCAGATGAAAAAGAACAAACTGAGCACCTACTTTGGCACCATCTTAGTCTACTATCAGCCTGATGGAATCAGTGTGACCATCAGCACCGACAGCATCACCATGACTGACGGCAGGAACAACCACTCCTTCACATGGGGGGCAACAGCTGAAATCACACAGGATGGGTAACACCCTGTTCTGCTTTTGATAACACGCTTTTTTTAAACTACGCGACATCAGGCTAATTTAGTCATGTTTCTGTGTTTCAGTGTGCGGATTTCTATCCGAAAGAACTCCCACGTTTCCATCGTGATTAACAATAACATCCAGGTGATGGTGTTACTTCACCGTGTGTGGAAGAAAAATCCAGTTAGTGTTGACTTCCTCGGTATCTACATTCCCAACGACAACCAGTACTCCCCTCTCGCCCATGGACTCATAGGTACGTCCTAGTGGAAATGCTCAGCAAACTGAATAAAGTCAAATCTATCGGCCAATTCAGACTTAAAAAAACTCTCAAATCGCAAAATGTTACTCAGAAGTAGAATTCACATCACAACAAGTTAAATCAGCTACTGAGGTAAAAAGTACTAACATTGTATCAAGTCAAAAACTTGTCGGCTTATATTGATTTAGTTAAAGCAAGTGTCTGTATGTGGTACTGAAACGTCGGCCCATGTTCTGGCATCCGCCAAAAATAGAAGCCTTGTGTATCTGCTGTGGAGGGCTCCGGACTGCCGGAGCTCAGATGGAGCTGAGACGCAGCGCAGCAGAGCCAGTGGAAGCACACTCATTGAATAAAGTAAAAACCTATCAGATCTGCTGCCGTAACGGAGCGCAAATGTACCAAACATGCATCTGGTAGAATTTAGGCTTATACTCGTTTGACTCCATACACTGTATATAAGAAGTGGATGTAGCCCCTTGGATTCTTAATTAAAGCCAAAAATAAAGTGTATTAAAGTTTTTTCTCCAAACGGCAAGCTAGGGGCGACTCCATATCTTACATTCGTGTCCAATATTTCTCTTTTAGGGTTTTAAAATAAAAAAGAACCATGTATTTTTACATATTTAATGTGGTTGCTTTCTGTTTGTTGAAGACTTTCCATTTTACCGTTCTGTCATTACTCATAAATTGCCCTCAATGAGATGTGTGCCCTCATTGTCTTGTGACTATGAGGGATATTTATGGTTTCTCCCTGGATTTAATTAAAGTTGAGTAAGAACTTATCTTGTAAAAAGTTGGGGCACTCACTGAAGAGAGTGACAACAATGAGGCTTAATCATTTGCATATTTGGAGATGAAAATGTACGCTATACTGCCAACAGGACAGTTTCACAGAGAGCCAGAGCTGAACGTGTTTGACCTTCACGAAGGAGTCGACCCTCTGAAGAAGGAGGCCACCATGGAGGTGAAGGGCAACAGGCTGAAAGTCACCAGGTACGTTTCAACTGGTGTACAAAGATCTTTCTGCCCGATCCGTTTGACTCAAACCGTTAACTTGTTTGTGTGTGTTTCAGGGGCTGGCAGAAGGACTACAGGTTGGATAAGAAGCGTGGCTCAAATGTCTACTGCTGGTTCATTCACAACAGCGGGAAGGGCTTCATCGACGGCCACTACACCGACTACATCGTCCCGAATCTCAACAGCTTCCTGCAGACGCACTGAGCAGCTCCGAGAGACGTTCGAGTATTATTTGCTGCTATTAATCACATTCATCAGTTTTGTTAAAAAGTAAAAACAAAAGGAGATATGCGTGTCTACATTTCCTGGAATCAGTTTCTTCTAAAATAATAATAAATGATTCTTTGCTGTTTATGTTTTTCCAAACATCCGCAGAAGTCACTGTGCATCAATTTATTTGGAGAAAATGTACATCTGCAAATTGAAGATCAACTGGAACATTGATACAAAATAAAACACAAGTTGAACACACTGCTCTCTAAATTCATTTACCCTGCTGGTGTTGCATTGTGGGATATGTATAATATGTACAGGTGAGTACAGGGGAAGTCAACTCTGACACAGTAGAGTCCTTCAGCCAAGCGGCTGCCTGAAATTGAAACAGAAAGGTTTCTGGTTTAGGCCAGTTTTGAGAAATCTTCATAGGCGATGTCCACTCTCTTCCCCTTCTGCTGACCCTGCAGACGAGAGAAGGTGAAACTGTAAACATGGCTGCAGCTGCAACATACAGAAGGTGCTGCATTCATTAAATAAACATGCATTATATGTACGTGAATTCACACAAATGTCTCTGACACACGTAGTTGTAATAGAGAATAATTACACACATATATAATGAATATTCCCATCACCAGAATATAATTACAATATCCCATCAGGCTGGGCCCCTGAAAGGCCCCGAGGATCCGCTCTCCCAGGATATGATTCAAATAAACGTATGCTCATTCCATCAGCTGTGTTAGCATTAGCCTCCTAGCTAACATTAGCTCCCTCTGGGCCCGCTTACGTTAGTAACTGTTCGAAATGTTGTGATTAAATCTTTTTTTTTGTGGCATTCGAGCAAGTTTTCAAGCTTATTTTCTCTTGCGCCTAATTCTAATGTCATTTTTTAAACATAAAGAAGTACCCACTAGCTAATGAATAGCATGTAAACTTTTTAAAATATGGGAGACCAGCCTGAAGTTTCTCGATACTTACGGAGTCGAGTGTAAGCGACGCACTGAAGTTCTTCTCGTCTATTCCCTCCAGCACTGCCTCTGTGTCTCTGTGCGGACCGTTCAGGATCACAACGCGTTTACCTGCAGGGCGAGGACAGAAGAAGACAACCCTCAACCTCATATTACAAGTTAGACTGACACTACTTTACTCAATGGACTTTATGTTTTGCATGTTTGTGAGGGTTTTGGCGGCTCACCTGGTGCAGGTATGACGGTCTCGACATGATTCTGGTCCAGTTTGAGTTTGTCTCCAGAGTCGACCATCTTCACCACCGCTCCGTATCGGTCTCTCACCTCCTACAGAAACAAGATCCACGACTATAAGCGACAAATCTTATGTTTCACTAAGAGTAAGCAAGTAAACAGCAAAGCACTGATACCATGACGACGGCCTTCTTCTTGTGGTACTTCTCTCCGAGCCTCTTGGTGACGACTTTGACCACGATGTTGGGCTGCAGCCAGTAATCTGTTCTGACCGACTGCTTCATCCTCCTCTTCTCCTCCATCTGAACACAAATGATTCACGTTCAATACAGAATGAAGGGACACAAATAGAAGATTTTTTTAAAAAGTAAACATTGTCTGCACCTCCTTAATTTCCTCCAGAGCAGATTTCTTCTTCTTCTCCGCCCTGCTGGAGTCTGACCCTGAGGACGGGTCTTTCCTCTTGGTGGAGGATGTGGATGCTTTGAGAGCGCTGGCACCCAGGACAGAACTAAAAGGACACACAAACATCTGTAAGACAAAATAAATTTAATCATACCAGTGAGGAATCCACAACATGCTCGTCTATACCTCGATTTGGAGGAACCGGCTGTCGATGAAGAAGCTCCGAGGTTGAATGCAACTGCAGGCAAACAGAAAGTGGAGAGAAATCTTTAGAAATAAACTCTCCAACAGGTTCACGTTTGGTCTACAAATTTATCAGAATACCCTCTCTCATGAGGTCACATACCTTTATTACTGAGGATAAAAAACATCAAATATGGCTGTTCTTTTTAATTTCCTCGTTTTAATCAAAATTAAAGGACAGTAAAAACTTACTTTTCTCTTCTTCACTCTCACGCTTCAGCTCTGTGTAAACTGGAGTTTCCTGTGAGGTCAAATTCATAGATTAGAGTCATTGTTGATAGTTATTTGATATCAGAGCGTTAGTCCGTCTCGCCGTCTTAACTCACCTCCGTCTCCTTGCTGTCGCGACCTCTGCGGACCTGCTCCTCGATGAACTTGGCGCTCCGCTCCTCGTCGTCGAGCTCTTGCTTCTTCTTCCTCGCCTGCTCTTCTTGGCGGCGGATGGTCTCGGGGTCGCGGTCGATGTACTGGATGTACCAGCCTTTAGGGGTCTCGTCGACTTTGCAGAAACCTAGCAGGGGCGTTCATCAAAGTTTTACAACTCGAGAAAACCGACAATCAATCCGTCATCATTCTGCAGGATAGGAAAGGTGTGCAGGTGGAGCTTATGGAGAAACAGAGACAATAAACTATCCACCATGGGAAGTTTACCTTCTCTGCCGAGCCACTTGGTGAAGTCGGTGAGAGTCTCCCACTGTGTTGAGTTCATGTGGACGTGCTCTCGGTCGCTGATGTATTCATTGTAGATGATGTTGTTGTGAACACGCTTCGTCCCTGCAGCAGAAAAGCGAAGAACAGAGTGATGCTGTTTAAAAGAAAGGTTGGAGAAATTCTCGATACTAAGATCCTGTTTTCAATACCACGTGTTTTAAAACGATATAACCTATCTATTTCATAAGACAGGTGCTTAAATTAGGAGGGGAATGAATCCATCAAAAATTGAAGGCACACTTCTACCCACTGTCTCAATTTCAGAAATAAGATGGAAACGTTATTCTACCAATTTTTGATCATTGAAAACAAGAACGTTCCCAATATTGGATGCCTACTACTTCTATTTTTGTTGCCTTGGTAACCAAAACAGGTATCAATATTGTTTAATTTTTACTTGTAGCATATCAAAGTTGAAAATGTTGGTTTTGTACCACGTGTTTTAAACAATACACTCTAGGAGGGCGCTGGTAGCCTAGCGGTTAGTGCGCGCCCTCCTATGTACGGAGGCTGTGGTCCCTCAAGTGGGCGGCCCAGGTTCAAATCTGACCTGAGGATCTTTCTCTCTCTCTCTCCCCGATTTCTGATACTATACACTGTCATATCTCTACTATATAGTAAAAACCAAAAAAGCCCTAAAATGAAACTTTAAAAAGTGAGTCTGAATGGTAACAATACCGTGGCAACATATTTGTACGATTTAGACACTGTGCAAAATCAAGAAATGACCCCATGTTGGGTGCCTAGGACTTCCATATGTGTTGCCATGGTATCGAAACAGGTATCAGATATCCTCTCATTTTTACTTGTAGCATATCAAAGTGTATAACTCTGGTATCATGACAACTTTATTTAAAAGCTGCTGTTATAGAAACACCTGGATCATCTGTGGAGGATCAGGACTCACCAAAACGTCTCCTGAGCAGCTCCAGGAACTCACTCTTAAACTCACTGGTAGAAAGAAAGATCAACAAGTTAACAAGTTAGGAAGACATGCTTTTCTCTCCGTTAAATCACAGCTGAGTAGCTCACACCTAAATGATTAATTCAGGACTCACTCAGAGAAATAGTCCATAAACTTGTTGGGGTCCTCCGAGGCCAGCAGCAGCTGTCTCTGGTGAGACTCCGACATGCAGTGACATTTAAACCCGTTCTGTCGACAAACAAGAGGACCCAACATGTTTAAAATACCGATAACACCACGGATAAACATAAAACTTGCTGATTTACTCGACATCTTACCTCATCTCGACATTGTTTCTGACACATCTGACAATACCATCTCAACTTCTGGAGACCTTTGGACTTTATTCGGTTGGCTATGGCCTTTGGGGACAGAAAATCAGCCTTCCCCATCCTGTCGTGTTACGATGAACCTTAAAGTATTGATATTTATCGAATTTTTAACGCTTAAAATGAGGAGAATCCGCTCGTTTTGCGGCTACACCGTGAACACCCGTAAACTGTTTCCGCTTGTGAAGCGTCATAGTGTCGCGCGAGAGCTTAAAACTCGCGATAACTGCAGCTAGGTTCAAGGACTCTTTGTAAACTTCAGATTTTCCCTTTCTGCTGTGATATTTTGTCATCTAAATATGCTGCGTGGAGTAATTCTGTGAAATGTTCAACAGATTAAATGTCTGTGTGTTTTTACTTCCACATTGCACCTTAAAAGTTTTCCCTACTTGTACAGTAACTTTGCTAAATGTTGCTTTGTGCTTGATGGATTAATGTTGGGTCTGTAGATATTATAAGATCTATTGATCCCTTTTTCACATACGTTCATGTATATCATGTTTTTTCAGCGTATTCAGCGCCACATACAACAGCATTTCGTTATTCTGTGAACCTGTCTGGTATGAAGTTTGAATGACATTAAAGGAATCTTGAATATCCATATAGTTTGTTTTTTTCTACGTAGTTTGCTAATTTTCTTTATATTTTGTTTGTTTGTTTGTGTTTTTCGTGGCATCGTGTTAAATTATTCTTTGATGTCCCTTCGCACTCAAAAAAAAGAAGAAGAAATGGTCTAAATTTAATTTGTACGATTCTTCTGGGTGTCCATGAAGGCAGCATCCTTCCATTTTGCCTTTAATTTGCGCCTGCGCAGTTCTGCGCGTCTGACCTTCATAGGAGTAACCATGTTCGCCAGGACCAGCGCGTTGGTGTTCTCCCCACAATGGTAAAGTTAAAGATATTCAAATGCTTTTATCACATCTTTTGCTTTCACATTACTTTAATTAACTAAATGTAGACGTTTGATGAGAATACATGTTTTAATAGGCTTAAAATCTTCTTTAAAGCTAGCCTTCATTGAATGCAAGGACATGCTAACGTGGAGGCCGCTGCTAATGAATGACAGCGCTGCACTGTGAAGTTCAACCGGCTACAAGCTAATGTAGCTACGCTGACATGAACCTGCTTAAAAAGTCTGACATTGCGAGACATTACAAGTTAATAAAAGGAGTAAAAACTTCAAAGTCACTGCATTGTCATGGACTAGAATAAGGTTTTCTGCACACTGAGCAAAGAAGCTAACAGGATGCTAACGCTCTTGCAGAGCCAAGAAGCAGCAATGAGGAATTTTCTACACGTTTTATTTCATTAAAGTTAAAGTGGACGCTTCTGTTATTGCTCGACTTTGTTTGTGATGCTCTTGCATGTTGATGTTTCGTGCAGCTGAAGTTGACTTGCTCTATTTGTGTTCACAGTGGGCAGGTCAGGAACATGGCTACCTTGAAGGACAGTAAGTACTTCTGTGTACCTCTCAGTCATGCACTAGGAGAAGAGTTCAACATGTTATTAATGAGCATCTTACAGTCAAGAATGCACATTAAGAAGCAGTAAATGTGTGACAATGTTGTACATTGCGTTTAGAAGTGGCTTAAACTAAAACAAGCTGCAAATTACACTGGATTTATTTGTGAATTATCTGCAAAGTTTGATGTGAAAGCTTCTTCTTCTCTTGGATCTGATGTGTTGTTGGTATGTTAGGTGGGCAGTTTAATAGTGTGGCAGCAAACACAATGTTTCATCCAATGGGAAAGAGGTTAAAAAGACGTAGTTTAAAACCAACGTGCACACTTGAGAAGAGCAAAAATCACCATATTGAGACCACAGTAATTAAACATGATTACACTTTGATTTGACAACTTTTGGATCACATGCATCAAACTGAAAGACTCTGAACACTTAGCAAAACAAGAAATACATTAAAATAAACAGTGAAGAAAATAATAAAGTAATACAAATTAATGCACCATGTTTTTGAAGTAGTGGTGATGCACTCTTGTGGCCAAAATTTAACTTTGAAATATTTAAAACTACAGACTAAAATATTGCAGCACAGTGTGTGGCTCGGTCATCGTTTAATCTGGATTATCTTGTTTTCGTGAGCGAGTGAAGACAAAAATCTTACCGGTAATTGAAACTCTGTTAATTGCCCAGCACTAATCTACGTACAGATATCACACAGACTAAGACGATACAGATGATATTCTTTAACTAATACGTGGATTTCTATTTTTATAGTTAGTTTTATCAAGGTTACCCTGCACGCTTACCACAGGCCTTCATCTATCTGAATAATAGCAACACATGTAGAGAGATCTTTAGAGTATTGGTCCGTGCTTGGTTTGCTCTCCTGTAATAATTTCTCCTTTAGCTTGTGAGAGACAGGAGTCTATAAGCCCACGTCGGCTCTCGTTAGAGGTAAAGTCTCTTTGGTAAATACCCAGAATGCACAGCTTGGGCAGACGGGATCATCTTTTTTTTTTTTTTACAAGAACCTCCTCCCAGAGGCTTTTCCACTTGACATGCTCATAAGCAGTGACAGAGTGTTTCTTCGGCATTGCTATGTTTGAAGCATGTGTCTGGTATGTTAGGGTCAAAGTGATGTCGCTTCCATCGTGATATCGGCTTCAGACGGGTGTGACTTATTTCACAGCTGTTCATCTTCTCAGCTGTGCGGCATGCATCACTTTTTCTTGATCCGCTCTGAGTCATAGCATCTTTATTTCTCTAGTCACCATTCGGTTGAAGTCCATCAAAAACATCCAAAAAATCACCAAATCCATGAAGATGGTGGCCGCTGCCAAGTACGCCCGCGCTGAGAGGCAGCTGAAGCCGGCCAGAGTCTACGGCGCCGGTGCTCTCTGTAAGTTCACCTCTCTTTGCTTCCTGTTCGTGTTTTAACTGTTTGACACTTCGATAAGAGTCCTCGATGTCTTCTCTCCTCTCCAGCCCTGTATGAGAAGGCCGAAATCAAAGCCCCGGAGGACAAAGGCGGCAAGCATTTGATCATCGGTGTGACCTCTGACCGTGGTCTCTGCGGTGCCATCCACTCCGGTATCGCCAAGGCCATCAAGAACGAGATCGCCATCCTGACCGGTGCTGGCAAGGAAGTCATGGTGGTCAACGTGGGGGACAAGCTGAGAGGCATTCTGCACAGGTACGACCGAAAACAGAATCTAGTACGTTACCAACGTATTTGAACAATTAAGACAGTTGTCTCTCGCTCGTGGGAGCTTTTGATTAAAATATGACTCAAGATCAGAAGTCTTTCAAAAGCTTTGGTCCTTTTCGAAGTATATTGTAAATGTTGACAACCCTTGTTAGAATGAAACCGAGCTCAGACCATCACATCTATGACGCCTCGTTACAGTTGACATAGTTAAATGTGTTTGTTTTTTTCACCAATGTCGTCTCATCAGAACTCATGGAAGTCACATCATGCTGAACTGTAAGGAAATGGGCCGTAAGCCTCCCAGCTTTGGCGACGCCTCAATCGTTGCCACCGAGCTGCTGAATTCTGGGTACGAATTCGACCAGGGCGCCGTTTTCTACAACAGATTCAGGTATGATACTCCAGCCTTTTATTGGGATTTGTATAAAAACCTGTCAAGTTGCAGAAGCTGGAAAAGTACACGATTAAATATTCGTGCGTTTCTCCATTGCAGGTCTGTGATCTCATACAAGGCGGAGCAGAAGCCTCTGTTCTCCAATGATACTGTCGCTAACGCAGGTACCCTTTTGTATGCTGTTCATTTCACACGGACACTCGGCTGTCTTATCCGCAGAGATGCTCATCATGTGTATTCCTTCTCTAACAGAGAGCATGGGCGTGTATGATGACATCGATGCTGACGTGCTGAGGAACTACCAGGAGTTCGCTATGGTCAACATCATCTACCTGGCCATGAGGGAGTCCTCCACCAGCGAGCAGAGCGCCAGGATGACCGCCATGGACAGCGCCAGCAAGAACGCCTGTAAGACTTCCCCACTCAAATATCTCACGACCTCAGTGTTCAACATAACGCAGCATATTGATTTCTAATGGCTGTCATGTCATCCACTGGTTTCAAGTAGATGTAAGATTGTAAGGAAGTGTGTGAGAACGAGCCTAGGTCAATATCTCCGTGACCATTTTCCTCATGAGTTTATTTCCCCACTCTCTATTTCAAGCCTCTTCTCTAACGCAGCGCTTTGTTGAGTAAAGTATACTCTGATTCAGAGTAAAAGGAGGAATAAAGCAGGTTAGACTTTGGTGAACCATGTGACCTGTCAATCAGGAGACAGATATCACAATTTACATCCACCTTCTCGTCCAAATGTGGTCACTTCCTGTTCGAAGAAGAGATGGTGATATCAGTGCAAAACTTGAGGCTCAGATTGGTCGCTTGCAACCAGAGAGAAAAGGCAGCCTTAATCTTTAAGAGAACTCTAGGAAGTGTTGAAAGAAGCCTGGTATAAAGCAAGCATCATGGAGTAAATACAGAATCTAAAGTCCTCTTATTTACTCCGAGTGTATTCTCACTTTCACTTACTGTAGTCTTTACTTCCTGTCACTTTCCACGTGATATGATTCAGTGTGAAACATTCAGTATTTTCCCTGCTGTCTTGATTTTCCTTCCTAAAGTCTAATGTTTAAAATGTGACACTGACTGACGGGTTTCTCTCTTCCTCCCCTCCAGCTGAGATGATTGACAAGCTGACCCTCACTTTCAACCGTACCAGACAGGCCGTCATCACCAAGGAGCTCATTGAGATCATCTCTGGAGCCGCTGCTCTGTAAGTCTCTCCCTCACTCGCTCGTATTATTCCAACACTTTTCATCTCTTCCTCACCCTGCTCATTATCTCCCTCCTGCTAACTTCTCTGACCTTTGAGACCTCTTCTCTTCATCTCAACCATGCATGTCTTTCTGTTAAACGTTCTAAAAGCTGTCACATCCTCTCGTGTCTAATTCTCCTCTCTGACCCGATCCTCACTTTCTGCTCGACTCAGGAACTGAAGCTTGTTTGAACAGAGGAGGTAACACAGTAGAGCAGAGTGTCATGTTAGGATCTCTTCTGGGTCGAGTTTAGAATAATACAAGTGTGTCGTCTTTAACGCAGTCATAGTCTAGATTTCTTTTTGAGGTGTCTCAGTGCAGCTTGTTAATGTTCATGTTTTGACCTCTGTGTGTGTCTTCTCTCTGCAGATAAATGGCTGAACTCATCGTATGCGTTGCCTCCAGCTCTTCAAAGTACTTCAGACCCGTGTTGTCGAGAGTCGATGAACATTTGTGCTTCTATTTGTAAAATATATAAGGAAAATAAACCTCTTACTGATTCCTCATCCTCTCAACTGTCCATGTATCTGTGTCTCCTCACAATAAATACTTTTAAATGAGAAAGAGGAATTCTGATGCTTTACTCTTATGGAATTCAACCTCTACAAATAATATTAGTAACTCGCTTCTTTTTTTAGCTGCTTTGAAATCGTTTTCTTTTCAGGATAAAAATGCATGTGTTGGTTGTTGCACAATGAAAGCTGAAGATTTGACGAGGTGATGTAAGCCTGCGCCTCCTCGGGGAATCGAAGTGACTCTGGTGTGTCGGTACTGGAGGACAATTTAAAAAAATGGTGGATAAATTCACATATTTCTAATGTGGCTGTTTTTGGGACCACAATTTCTGTTGAAATTTTTTGATGACTCAGTGTAAATCAAAACACACAACTCAACACAAGGATACAAACACTTTCACTCACACTTTTACAATTTAAAAATTATTAACTCAAAAGCATACATTTGTTGATCTTTCATCCACGTGTTGTTAGTCAAAGCTGTCCTCAACGGGAATACCTGCAAACAAAACATGAAAAAACTGAAAGACAACATACAAGGGTATCAATATAAAAATACAAATCCTGTTGAGATGAGTACAAATGTGGGGCGCCAGTAGCCCAGTGGTTAGTGCGTGCGCCCCATGTACGGAGGCTGTAGTCCTCCAAGTGGGCGACCCAGGTTTGTGTCTCCTTTCATGCTCCTCGTTCCTCTCTCTCTCTCCCTGGTTTCTAACTCTATCCACTGTCCTGAGTCCAAATGTTGCACAAAGGGAACCTGTCATTCTTCCTTGTGTTCACATTTGAAATTGTTAGTTCACAATTTCTCCATGTGATAAACAAAACCAGTTCATGCTACCAGTTTCATATTTCTTTTTTTTTTTAGAAATAGTAAATTTTTGGCCTTTTTGCCTTCATTAGATACTGTAACACTGCTGAAGACAAACAGGAAATACTGGAAGTAGAGAGGGGGGGCTGACATGCAGCGGAAGAGCTGAGGTCAGATTCAAACCCACAGCCGTTTTGTCGACGACTACAGCCTCTGTACAGGGGGCGTGCAACATATCCGCTAGGCTGTCTGCGCTGTCTTTGAGCTAAGATCTTGGAATGAGACGACTGTAAGATATCTATGAGATCTGTTTGTATCTCAGGATCGTCTTTGAGACAAATGAGGAAATAGAAAAAGAATCTGTTTGGTCTTAAATAGAGACGTCGATGACACATGAGATCTGAGCCTAAATATGACTTTGCTGTGGGTGGTGTAATAACTTCCTGAAGGCAGGTAAACCTGACTAACCGTTAAAAGAGGGAAACTGTCATAACATCAATTGGACAAGAGATAAAGTAGAAAAAACAAAACCAAAGCACAGTTTGGTAAATTTATTCCAAAATAAGTTTGTGTCTACCTTCTTCTAATACAGATGTTGTGACTAAGATGTGACTTAAATGTTCTCAAAGTGACTTTATTTATACAAATATGTTTCTCCCCAGTCCTCTTGTTACTGCAGGTCTAAGAGATGCTGTAACAAGAAATCAAATCTGCTTCTTTTGCCCCGAGGTTCCTTAAAACCAAACTGTCTTCACACTGTAAAGAACTAGAACGAGAGGCATACGATGAACTTTCACACTCAGAAGAGGAGGCATAAAATAATGTTTCCTTTGGGGTCAAGCATCCCGATCTTCTCAGCTGATGTGCGTGGCTTGCAGTTCAAACAGTGTCCACCAGGCTGTGCCGTTTGATAAGAAATGTGAGGTGATTCAGTCGTTTGCAACAACCTGCCTGTGAGTCCAACTTAAACTTCACAGCAGCTAGGAGTGTTTCACGCACATTCAGCTCGAGAGAGGGTTTAGCTTTGGTTAGTTTAGCAGCTTTATCAAGATGAAATATCTGATCTGAGGTCAGATGTTTTGCAGGAGAGTTGTGGTTTCTCATATGAAAGCGCTGCAAAAGTCAGACGTATGGTTTTGTGTAAAAATAAAGATACAAAACCGGACAGAAGCTGCTTGTGGTTTGCATTCATTATTGTTTGTGTGTGTGTGTGTGTGTGTGTGTGTGTGTGTGTGTGTGTGTGTGTGTGCATACATGTCCTGCAGGCCTTGTTTGTCTATTGTGTTTGTGCTTGTTATTGTTTACTCCTGAGGGGAGAAGGGAGCGATTGCATCTGAACACTGAAATTACAGCGATGCCAGACTCTGATAAACGCCGTCAGAGAGCAGCAGCCTCCTTGTCTCCCCCATGCTGCAGAGACCTAACATCACGTAGATGAGGGTGAGAGAGGGGTGAGGGAAACATGGGGGGGGGGGGGGGGAGTTTCTGCAGAGTCTAGGTCACAACTATGAAAGATGAGAGCAGATTGTGTTTGTTTCTGTCTTTTTAATGTTTATTTTGTGGAAAAGTCGGTGCGGGGTCTCGGCGGGGGGAAAAGGAGAAAGAAGGAAGCGGAAAGTCCGGTGTCTTATCACGCTCAGAGCTCAGAGGTTTATTCTGCTTCATGGCAGGACGGTGAAATCTGAAGGTGTCTGTGCAATAATTTTCTTCTCTGTCTTGTTCTCACAGGAAAAACAGTCTGCACAAAAACTCAGTTCACAAACTACAAGGAATGCTACCTGCTATCGGAGCACTTTTTAACCATTCATTAGGATTCAGCAGCGACATTACAAAGACTAAAATATGATATTTAGTCATAATTCGTAGCTTTTATTTTTAGTTTGGCTCGAGGAAAGTCGAGTTAATAAAGTCATTCAAAGATGGATGCCCTGTGCACGGCACTGTCAGTCCTTATATCTTGGTGCAGGAAACATCATCTTGACAAACCTGATGAGGCCATGCGGGCAAAACGCTTTGCTTCTTTTTGAATAAAAAGAAGTAATTCAGCCTTCTTGTGTCCGCTGAATCTTCTTACTTGCTGTCAAAGTAATAACAACCTTTGCCTTCTAAGCTTGACCTCTTTTGACCTCAAAGTATTGCGTCATATTTTTAAGGTTTTATGTTGTTTCCATATCAAAAGCAAAGCAGAGTCTTCTGCGTTGTTTGTCTTTTGTCTTCATTTAGACAGGACAGTGGGGAGAGTGTGGAATCAGGGAGAGAGAGAGTGACATGTGGGAAAGGAGCCACAAGTCTCCTGGTTCAGCTCGCTCAGAGGACTACAGCCTACGTACGTGGGGGGTGACCTAACTGCTAGGCCATCAGCGCCCCCAAAGCCAAGTCTTAATTCCCCCAAAAAGTTAAAGTCCAAAGTGATTATTTTTGTGATTTAACTCACATACACTTGTCTGCACTTTATTGTCCCACACAGACACCTACAGTTGAACACTGAAGCAGCCCCGGGTTAAAAGTCGGGATGTAACTAAACCTCGTAGTGTGATTAAATATCGATACAAATTAGATTTGAAAAAATACATAAAACTTTATTAACCAGCAGAGGACAACATCTGCTTTTTGGCTTCTCTTCTTCGACGCTGGACGTCATTCTTGATAAGTAACAAATTCAACCTCAAAATTAAAAGGCATTCAAAATATTTATAAAGAAAAACAAGAAACAGGGAAATGTTCAAGACAAAGTTTCACGTGCTCATAACAAGTGTGTGTGTGCTCAAGGTCTCTCCGTCTCTCTCATAGAGACGGTAAAAGACCGTTAAGCTCGTCCATGAGACAGAAAGACAGAAACTCTCAAGCACACAACACTTTCTAGTGATTGCAGGAAACTTTCTGGTGCACGTGGAAAACGTTCTCGTGCTCACGGGATGGTTTCTGCTGCACACAAGACAAGTTTTCCATGTGCACCTCAAACTTAATTTTTATTATTTTCTGCCCATGTCCTCTTAGACGCTCTACGTCTTTCAGCACTGTTGCTGTCTCCTTGACTACAGTGTTGTCATAAGCAATAAAAATTATAGCCAAAACTTGAAAATGAAACCCAATTCCTACCACATATTAGAGAGGAGAAACATGATAATACACTTTCCATTTCACTGCCCGACTCTCGGATTCAAACCAGCAGCCGGTTATAAACCGCTAACTGACTGTTTCTGACAAAGCAGAGAAGAAAACACGACACACTCTCATTCTTCTGTTGTGTTTTACGATGAAACTGTGAAAGTAACAAGAGTGCTCTGAAAATTAAATGGCTAGAACATTTGCGCGTGAGTGCCTGAAGAAAAAAGACTGAGAGAGAGAGTGTGTGTGTGGGTGCATACGATTCTGCATTAAAGAGTGTGTAAAGGTGGAAACGTGTGTGTGTGTGTGTGTGTGAATGAGTGAAGACATCTGAACATTGTGTTCGGGGGCCCAGACTCTGCTATGTATTAGCTTCACCTCGTTATCGTTATCGCCCTCCTCCATTGTGGCATGAAGGAGGAAAATGATTAGAGGAACAGGTAACAATGGAGGCAGAGATTTCTGCCTTTAACCGGGGGCACAAACCGCCGTCAGGTACAGCAGCGTTACACTCAGAAGAAAAGACGCCGCACAAAAGGAGCTCCTTTCTTACTTTAAAACACTCACGTCTTCTTCACGGGAGCCAATTGACTTCCTCCTTCCCTCCATCCGTCTGCATCGTAATCACAGGAGGAGAGATGAGAGCTTTGGAGAGAGGACTTCCTCCTCTCCAGCTCTTCTTCTTCTTCTAAACTCTCAAATCTTTTTTGAAGTTATCCTACTCCTCGTCTTTCTCTTTTTTTCTAGTTTTAAGTTGGAACTTATTGATTTTTTAATTTATTTGAATAACAAAAGATGTTGGTCAGTCCATTCGCTTGTTTTAAGAGTGAAGATTCACACACGTTTAACTTTGTTTCTGCCTGTTTCTTGTTTTGTTGGAAAATTCTCTCTTCATTTTAATTAATTTCTTAATTCTCTAACCCTCTGTCTTGCTCAAATTTGCCTCCTTGTCTTTCTTTTGCCTTGTCTCTCCTTAAACACTTAAACATCCTCACACACAAGTCCTGGACCGAATCTCTGAGATGCTGAGTTGGCAATTTTTTGCTTTTATATACAAACACTTTCATTTTGTTAATATTTCTCCAGTCTTTATTGAACATTTCCTTTGATTGTTCAACCTGTTTTGGTATGAAATACTTGTGTTTCCTGCTGTCATATCTCTCCTCACTCTATGTGTCTTTGTCATATTTACACATTTGGCAATGAAGATTTAAAAAATGCACAAAGAGCATCTTTTTGCACCTTTTCAGGAGAGTAAATTGGGCTCCTCCATCCTTCTCTGCCGTGTATTAGAGCAACTTTGTGCTTGTTTTATTTCTTTATCTGTATTTCATTGTGTTTCACTGGAAATTCTCCAGTTCTTAATTTTCTTGTTAATTCTTCTTCATGTAGTAAACTGCTTAGCTTTGTGATTTTTCTTCACTCTTTGTGTTTATGTCAGTCCGATGTTTATGCTCTCAGTAATAACGGGTAAAAAAAGATAGAAAATAGGGGGCGCTGCACGAAAGAGCTCATTTTTTAACATTTAAAACACTCACGTCTTCTTGAGGAGTGCAGGACATGCGTTCATTGGCCTAAGTTGACTTCCTCCATCCCTCCATCCATCTTCATGTTAATCACAGGAAGAGACGAGAGCTATGACTTCCTCCTCCCGTCTTCTTCTTCTTCTCTTTCAACTCTTTTTCTGTTCACAGAGGGAGAAAGAAGTAAAGATAGGCCGAGGCTGTTTCCCACGGCAGCGGCTGGACTCTGATGTAGTAACGCCGGGACATTATCTCATTCAGCCCCCCCCCTTCTTTTCTTATCTCAATGCTTCCTCTTTTTTTTTTGCTCCCCCTCTCCCTCCCCCATCCTCACACAAAGCTATCTGCTCCGTGGACTTTTCTGACTATTTATGTCGGACAAGGTCAGGATCGTTTAAACCGCTCTGCCTCTCTCAGCCCCTGCTGATGAGATAGCGCGGGAAGGGAGGGAGAAACGATCGATTCCCGCCGCCACGCAGATTTATTCCTCCCTCCTCCTCCCCCCCTCCCCCTTTTTTCCTTCGTTTCCCTTTTTCTCTCTCATTCTCCAAGTGGGCGAGGGAGGTACGGTCCCCATTTCCGTCTCTACCAGCAGGCTCATCAGTCTCTTTAACACCCGTGGCGTTTAAAATACAGTAGCAGTTCTTCTTAAAGTGGCCACTTTTCTCCAGGTCCAAATGAGGGCCTTCCTCCCATCAATCTGTCCGGCGTTCAGTGAGGGGTGAGGGAGAGAGAGAGTTAGAGATTTAGACATAGGAGGTGTGTATCATTCAGGAGTGTTTTACAAATGAAGTGGGGCACTTACTCAGACTGAAGGCTGGATTGTGAAGTGGGACACAAACCAGTCATTAGGATATTGTTACTAAATTATGCCAATTAAAATGTGAATAATTAAAAAGTTTGGATTTCGATATCAGTATTTGAAATGCCTCCGACGCTGCCTAAAAACAAATATGTCTAAACATTAGTCCACAGTCTACACAGCAATGATGTATACAATGGTAGACACTTGCAACTGCTGTTTAAAGTTGTTTCCACACAAACACAAAACTCCTGACTCTCACTCCCGAAACTCTCGGGTAAGCTGCATGTGTGAACGCAAACAGCTGAATTTTTCAACCCGATTTTAACCGCAATTTTTCCTGCAAGCTCTCAAAGTAAAATTTCCAAATGAAGTCGGGTTGATTTGAGAGCGCAACAGGTGATGTTCAGAAAAATTCCCCAAAAGCAAGTAGGTAAAAGTGAGTACGTTTGTGTCATACAACCGTGGGCGATGGTGCGATTGTTGTGCGCTCCGTGAAGCTGCTTAGTATTCTCTTCTGCTCTCCGGTGTGTTCCCTTACGCTCTTTAGGTTAGTATCGTGAATACGTCTAATTACATGAAGCATTCATATGAAGGCAAACATCGTCATCATAATGTAAGACTCAGCTTCAGTCCACCACTTCTGCCTCGCCCTTCACGACACGTCCTGCCTCCTGACAAGATGACGGGAAAGTGTCCCGCTGCGAGGTCGCAGGTGAACAGGCGAGTCAGGGAGGTTTTTGAATGTATAAAAAACGGCTAAAAAATAACGGGTTTCAGGTAGATTGTTTTATGCTAATAGTAAACAACATTTCGCTGCTAGCATAGAGTGTTATGTTAGTCAAAAGCCCCTTTTACATTTCCAGTTTAAGGTGGGAATTCACCCACCGCCTCACCTTTCATGTAGCGCCCAGAGATGTAAAGTTGTTTTGCAAATCGTGCGTTGGATGCTTCGACAATAACGTTACATAACGCTAAAATTACACACTGGCAGGGCAGCCAAAGGCAGCCAGGGGTGGCATAGACCCCTCTCTGAAATCTTATTGGCCACCCCTAGTGTCCCCCAAAAATGCTGATTGGTAGAATGAGAAAGGGTAAATTAAAGCTACTCCTTTGTGCCCCTCCGACAGTATTCAGTGCCCTAGTCACGTCACCCTGGTCAAAAAGTCTGGACCCACCCCAGTACACTTTGACCTGAATATAACGCCATTGATTACTCACTAAAAAAGTACAAAGGCGTAATGTAGGCGGAGCTTCATCAGGACGCTACTGAGGACTGGAAATGTAAAAAGTGCTAAATCTAGCTTATTGTATTTTTTTAAATCACAACTTCAGACACTCAATGAAGCGAGACTCAGCATGATGTTGGTTTTGTCTGAGTTTTGTTTGTGAGAATCCTTACATGTCTTATTCTGCGTGTGTGTGTGTGCTTGTGTGTGTGCGTGTGTGTGTGCGTGTGATCCCCTGTCACTCATGTCTCTGGTTTCTGTTTCAGCTTTATGATAGATGGCTCAGCCCAACCTCAGAGCCGTGAGCCGGAGCTGCCCGACAGCGTGTCACTGCCAGTTTCCGCCAACCGAGTGTGTGTGTGTATGTGTTTGAATATGAGGATGTCTGTGATCCTCTGTATGTGTGTGTGTGTGTGTTTCTGGCCAGTTCCGACCCCCCACTGCAACAGGATAGGTGGGTAAAGACGTCCTGGCATAGTGTGTGTGTGTGTGTAGCGTGAAGTGCCTGAGGTCCGTGTCCCGCTGAGTGCGTCGGCCCCGGCCCTTTCCTGTCCAGACCACACGTCTAACCAAAACCCAATGTGTGTTTACACGTGTGTGTGTGTGTGTGTGTGTGTGTGTGTGTGTGTGTGTGTGTGTGTGTGTGTGTGTGTGTGCATGTGTGTGCCAGGAGTCTGTGTGTGTTCAGGACAAGCTTAGTCATTCATTCTTTCTGTCTTTATTGTTTTGAATATAATCTTTTAATCTTAAAGTGTCCAAAATTCAGAAAAATGCCGCAGTCAAATTTGTTTGTTTCGTACGCCAGCAGTCTGAAACCAAAGTTCTCAGAGCCCACAGTGACATCAATTAACCTATCGATGACTCTTTCTGATAAACCTATCAATTATTTTATTCATAAAGTGTTGGAAATAATAAAGTTGGCTATCTTATTGTCACAGAAGTAGAGTGACGTCTTTTAAATGCTTGTCTCGTCTGACCAACACCCAGCGACCAACGTTTCTTGACCCATATCGATGAAAAGTCCTTCAAGTTTTTTTAAGATAGAAATGTGAACGTCTTCAAGTTTATGACCATTTTAACAAGATCGGGTCCCACCTTCATCTCTCTCTCTCCTGCTTTCACTTACCGTAATTCAGCTTTCCATCCAAACGTCTCTTCCAACAAGAATGACCGGTCCATAAAGCGCTTCTAAAAACTGATATTTGAATGTTTACTGTATAAGTCCATTATCTGACGTGAGGACGATCATGCAATACGATGTGAAGCTCGACTTCTTGTTGAAGTCATTGATTATTAGAATGTAATTTGTATTTATTCATAATCAGCAATCAATCACTTTTATCCATTTTTGGGGAAATGTTCGTCCAGTTGGACCTCATCAATCTCCATGTCTTCATTTTCAATTTTGTCATTTTTCTTTCAGTCCTAACTTCTTGTACAACATCCTTCACTGCCCATAAATGGAAGTTGAAAAGTCTCTGATAAAGTCTATGATCTGACATCAAGATAAAAAAACTCCAGAAAAGCAAATAAATGGACTCTGTGGCAGGCCTGATTCTAGACTGCTTAGATGGGGGGCATTAAGTATTAGGTCTTCACTCCCTCCTGCCCACTACGCTCTGCCAATGAAAGGTGTCTGATCCAACGTTCACAACAAGGCCCTAAGTCTCTAACCAGACTCTTCTCCTCTGTCGCCCCCCTGTGGTGGAACAAACTACCAAACTCCCTTCGATCTGCAGAGTCCCTTTTGCACCTTTAAGAGAAAGCTAAAGACCCAGCTCTTTCATGAACGCCTACACACTTAATGATTTTGATGATGGATTTGTTTGATAATGACGATGACCATATTTAGGATGGTTTTGATGCTGATTAGTATTCTCAAGAACAGCTGTCGATGTTGTGCTTTGCCTCTGGTCACTTCCTGTCAGCACCTGTGCGTCCGATCGAGCGTAAAAGTGTTTGGTTGCTCTTACTGACGTTGTTTCCTTCTCTCTAGATCCTTACTTGTGATGTTCTAACTCTCTGATGTACGTTGCTTTGGATAAAAGCGTCTGCTGAATGAAATTTGGTTCTTACTTTTATTGCAAAGTTGATAAAAATGACTCCCTTAGCTACTCCAGAAAAAGAAAGTCTATGATCTTGCACGAGGAAGACCAAGTGAAACATCCAGAGAAGCTGCTAAATGGACCTCGGGGTACGTTGATTTTTCTTCCACGGGGAACTTTCCGTCTTCAAGTGATCTTTTTTTTAGTTCTTCTGTCTCAGAGATCATAGTTGTTCAACCCTTTTAACCCTGATCAAACAATTGTTTATCAGAATAATGATCCGTGTTGCAGTTACTGATCAATCACCTTCCTTTACTCATTTGAAGTTCGGACCTCCCGCGTCTCTCCATCATCCTGCTCCATCTAATCCATTCAAAATGTTCACTTTTTTCTGTTAGGTTCGTAGATTTCTTCACCGATATCCAACAAACTCGCGGCACCTAGAGGAGATGGAAAAAGAAGTAGGCAAATCTGGCTGCCACCCCCCCTCCTCCTCCTCTTCCTCCCTATTCTTCCTCGCTCTCTCCAGCTGTGCCAGCAGACAGTGTGTTTCTCAGCGTAGTGGAGATTATAGCCGGGAATGACAAGCACGCCGTCTGATACCATATCCGCTCTGAATTACAGATCAGCCCTTTTTAAATGATATTTTAAATACTTGCTGCAGGCTGCGAGTTTTCACAGGGTCTTATTTCATTGTTATTATACTAGTACCATATTTTTGTTAGAAAATCAGTGTTGGCGCTTATTTAAATGAGGCAGAGTGGAAGCCGATATACACTCCAGTGTGTTATTTTACTGTGCCACTTTGGAAAATCCCTCAATACACCCCCCCACCCCACCCCTTCTTCTTTCGCCGCTGCTGTTCTCCACACACATACACCCCCCCCCCCTCTCCCTTCTTTTTTAGTGTGTTCTTGGTGGGAATTAAAAAGGGAGCACTGTGAAAAGGACAAAAGAGAAAGGACAAATTGTAATTAGTTTGATTTTGTGTTGCGTGTGCGTGCTTGGCTGTGAGGTTGGTGGAGCCCATTAAGGGTTAGATTCCCACACAGAAAGACGGCGGCGGCTTTGATTACCTCTCTCATGTGTTTGGTGGTGGTGGGGGGGCGGTTGAGTCAAAAAACGAGCGTGGATTTGACTTCACCGTCGCTCATTTTGATCATTGAATTAATAGCATAAAAATGTCCCTTTTGTTTTCTTTCCTTTTATTTTAATATATGGTGGATTTAAAGGAGGTGTAGTACCAGTTTTGGCGTGCTGGGTGGCGCTGTTGCCCCAGCGATGCCCCCACTTTGCTTTTGGATAAAAAAGGTCCCTCGGTTTCAGTCGGAGGCTCTGAGCTCTTTGTGCTTTGGCGTTTCATGATGGGATTCTCTGGAGAGCAGAGGATGGAGAACGACACTCTTTCCCCCTCTAACCCTCTCTCTCTCTCTCTCTCCTTTTCTCTCCTTCTCTCCCCCCTCCTCGCTCTCTGCTGGAATACACCCTAACCTTGACATATTGAGAATGAAAACGACGGTTCCACATCCCATGCTCGCTTGTTGACAGCGTTAACTCTCTTTTCATGTGTGTTTTGATAGCTGAAAATGAACCATATTAGACCGCTATGAGAAATTATGTTTGTGTGAGGACATGCATCGCCTTGTGTGTGTGTGTGTGTCCACAAACTTACTTTTTTTGCTTACAAATACACACACGCGTACATGCACAGCGCTAAATGTAATACTTGTTTATTCATTCGGTCCGAGAGAAAAGTGTGTAAAATGGGCCATGGGGAGGCAAATTTAGCCAGTGGGGCCAAACCCTCCCAACATGCTGTCTCACCCTCCTAACCCCTGTCTCACCTTTTCATCCACTCCCTGGACCCTGTTTGTATCCTCCTAAATGTCACTGAATACATTTATACACCTTTAACTGCAGTCTTGCCCGCTTAAATACCTACTTCTTTCAGACTTAAGTGTTTAAAATTGCACAATTGTTTAAAACAAGCAAAAACAAACAGGAGGGTTTAGCTGATGGGGCTAAAATAACACTGACATGTTCTGATCTGAAGCTGCTGAAAGCTAACCCTTTTATGTCATGTGGTCAGTAGGGTTAGGGTTAGCACTAATGATGCTCACTTCCCCCTCATTTGTGTGAGTGTTCATATGAGCCTGTGTGTGCGTGTCTAGTGTGTTTTCCCATCAGTGTTTTTGCCACAATTGTAGCTGTGCCCTGTCCTTGCCCCAATCTAAGCCACTGTACAGTACAGTGAGTGAAGACATTTCAAAAGATAAATCTGTCTCTTTATCTGTGCGTCTGTGAAGCATTCCTAGACACTTGCGTAGTTTTAAGTTAAGACTTCATTCTTGACAGGTTTTGGTTTAAAATGAGACATGTTTTATCATGAGGAAATGAGTTGGTCCAAGCTTGTCTCAAAGTGTGCTGCAAAACTGAGTGTTTTTCCTGGTGTGTGTGTGTGTGTGTGTGTTGGGGGGGGGGGGTTCGAGATTTGTATGACTTAAAAATGTTAAAAGTTCGGCCAATTCAATTTGTAGTAGAACTGCTGGTTGAAAACAAACAAAAGCTTTTAAGGCTGGAAAATAAACCAGAAGCAGAATTTTCAGACTGCACTTCCACGAGTAGCCACTTGAGGCTGGCTCCAAAAGCGAGTCAGTCCTCATAGACGCCAAAGTTAAAATACCCAACGTCATAGCTAAATCACGCATGATTACAGCATGTAGCAAAGAAAACAAAATGTTTTGGTCTTACACTACAAGATAATAGGGCTGGTTTCAGGCACGAATCCCCCCATTCAGGCAAAGGCCTGATTATCTGATGCTTCCAAAGATTATCTTGCCAGATTCTCCGGTGGTGTGTGAGGTGTGTTAAGAGGGATTTGAACCTATTCGGTCTGCTCAGAAGACGATCGGGCAGCCCTGATTTCAAAATCGAAAATAATAAACGTGTTCATTATTTATATTCAGAAATCCTGTTGTGTGGGGAGAACAACGAGGATGGCCGAGCACGGACTCTGTGCATTGTCAAGTTGAACGGAACAGTAGACCAATAAGGAAGCAGGAAGCACAAGAAACATAACCATGGCGACGACAACAAACACAAGGCATAAAGTAAGGTGGACTTCAGAAATGGAGGACCAACTTGATGATTTGCGGCAACAACACAAGAGTTTATATGACATGTCCTATAAAACAATTCACAATTGATCCGACAAGGTGGAGTTGGACTGAAATTGTTACTGCAATGGACGCACCAGGTGACAAACATAATCACAAATATTTTACATGTACTGCCCTTACCCCAGTGTTTGTCTGATGCAAAGACTCATCCATTGATTTCATACATATTATACTTTGTGATATGTCTGAACATCAGCAAACCAGAAGTGCATCAAATAAAGCAGATCCTTTCCTTTTCCTCTGATTTCTCTCACACCAATTCAATTTCTCTTTTCCTCCATCTTTCTGCCTCCATCGTCTCACCTCTCCATCAACTCCTGCTCAGAGGTTTCATTTTCCTCCTCTGAGACTCCACTTCCTCTCTCATTCCTGTCCTGTTACCTTCTTTCCTTTTCTTTCCTTATGCAGACGCAGGATGACTCCACATGCACGATCCAGTAGACACACAGAAACATACACATGCATGAGAATGATTAAAAGCTGAGATGAGTACTGTACATGAACTGATATTCAGGTTGAACCAGCACATACACGCTGCATTTTTACACTGAAGCTATGGATCGCCTCCAGGCTGAAATGAAAACCCATTAAATCGGACATTTTTCCCTTTCACTCACATCCTGTCACAGCTTGGTGAGAAGCCGAATTTACATTTTTTAGCTATAAGAAAAAAGAAAATCTGTTTTCAGGTTAAAAAAAAATGTTTCAGGTAAATAGAAAATACTGAATTTACTGAAGATTAAAAAGGTTTCAAGTTTCAAGATTAGCATTTTAGCTTACCCAGAAAACACCTGTTGGTAACTTTACATACCACTTCTTTTGCTTTTCTCTCTCTAACATCTAAAAACTATAAAAGTGCAATACTTCGGGATAGCATTGAAAGTTAAACATATATATAGTCATGAAATACTCCTGTTAAAAAAACTGATGCCTGAATGAAACCTGCAAAAGGAAAAGTCATTTAGTTGGAGGTCTTTTTTCAATTCCTTTTTTCGCTCCGTTGCAAACACTTTGAACCGCTTCATTTTTCTACAAGGTGCAATAGAAATAACGTTTGATTGATCGATGTTATCAGGCAACTTTCGTAGCGGTTAGTAAGAAAATGAGTGCGATAAAAACAACTTGAGTATCCCCGATTTGATTGGGTTTTATAAGTATCCTGTTCTTGTGTTTCTGCATTTCAAAACCAAATGTAGCTAGCTGGAGAAACGTGATACTGTGGCATGTGTACGCCTCACCCCGATGTCTGACAGCTGCTGACTACCTGTGCAGGTGCTGACTCAGCCAAGTGACGTTTCAGCAAAACAAACATGGCGGCGGCATGGCAACAAGAGCATCAACCATACTGACAGGATGACACCAGTCAAAGGTGAGTACATGTTTAATATTTGCTGTCGCTCTTTTCTCACGTTTCTGGAAATGAATATGGATACGCAAAATCTGCAACGCGATGTTACGTTTATTATTACTAAGAGGCGTGTGCTCAGCAAGACGCCACAGATTGTGTTGTGAAAAATAAAAAACACAGCGACTGCGCAAATTAGATGCAGTTGTCACAAAGCAGGATTCTAGTTTTTAGGCCAATCATGTTGCAAGGATGTGAATAACGCCTCTTCAACATTCATATTGAAGGAGAAACGTCACAGGGATATAAAAATGGCGCCTTGAAACGGCAGTCAGAATAGGGTTTCTGTGTTCATGTAAACCCCATTTATCCAGAGTATGATAAAAGCTGAGCTAAGGCTTATAACAGGGATACTTAAGTCCGTGTAAACGCATTGTTTGTGGTCGCTCCTCCAAGATCACATAATACCAACAGGTGTGGAAAAATCATGTAAGGGAAAATGAGAGAAGAGAAAAAGAAGGATTAAAACAAATAGAAAGAAATGCTAATATTTGATTAACTTTAAATTTGGTTTTAGAGCTTTCCACAGAGAGCTCGTGTTGTAGTATATATGCATTATTTTAGAATCAAACTAAATGGATTGTCTTCGCAGATACCGACATAAACACTTTCATGTCACAGACCTTTTTTTGTAGGTAAATATTTAAAGCCGGCAGCTGTTGGTTCCCACAGTTATTCACCTTTTTCCCACCGTCTCAGTGTGTGAAGTCCAAATGAAATAGAAATATTCATGGCTCCTCTCCGTGGGCATAAAGACCTGGACCTCCTGCCCTGGCCATTCAATTAGCCTCAGTGTCCAGCGAGTGTGTGTGTGTGTGTGTGTTTCTGTGTGTGAGTGTGAGCACAAACTATTGCCCTGTCTGAGCAGCCAACCTCAACTAAGGGCCAGGCTCAAACAGCGGCTTAAAGCTAACCAGGTCACAGCTGATGGTGTGAGAACCGGGGCCATGCACGGTTTGGTGTGTGTTTCTGTGCGTGTGTGTGTTTCTGTGTGTGTGAAGACGAGACTAAGAGCTAAAATAGCCCTCCTAACTCCCTCTATATGTCAAGAGTTTATTCCAAAAATAAATCCTGCTACGTGACAGTTTTCCCATGATGTCACTTACGTTGCAGAGGTTCAAATTTGTGTGCTACAACTCGACCTTTTGTGTGTATTTTTACCTTCTGTTTCGTTTTGATCCAAGCAGCATGCATACGTGCCTGCTTCTGCCAAAGCTGCCACATCTTTCAGCCTTGAACAACAAGTCTGTCAAAGCAGTCAGGCTATGTTGACTTTGTGCTGAAGTTGTTGAGTAATCAGAGGCTGATTCTGTTGAATCACAGAGAGGTGACTCCGACTGTTTAACCTTTAGCTGCACGACATGGGTTAATAGAGCATTCACAGGGGAGCGGGTGTTTGCTTATTTTTGGTGGCAGCTGTGGAAAGTTCCTTATTGGTTTTAGTTTGTAGCAGAAAAAGTGACAGATAAATCTCAAAAGGTTGTGGGATATGACTTCCCGGTTCTGCATTGTTTTTTAAAATGCTTTTGAAGAAGTGCTGAGTTTACTGGTTGATTTATAAGGAAGCCCAAAGAGGACAAAAACCACTACATTTCCGTGATAACGAGTACATTTACAATTCATTTAGCAGACGCTTTTGTCCAAAGCAATGTTCATCAGAGAGTAAGAACAACCCAAGCCAGGATCTAGAGAGGAGGAAACAGCATCAGTAAGTGCAAATGAACAGCGTTTGACTGTACCCTAAAGTAGGTCTGTAAACTAGAGCTCAGTAAAAGTGGGACGCCGTTTGTTGTGATCGAATCTTCCCTCCTTTCGTACGCGCGTAGGTGACGTCACAGAGCGCTGCGCCCAAGTTGAAAAGGTGTTAACTTCTGCGCATCGCACGAGAACGGCAAGCACGACCTTGTGCTGCGTGAAGATACATCCACAACTACCTTGATTACCATCCTATATGAATGAGGAAACTCCATTCTTCAATATTTCAGTTACATATCGTCAACAATAACCAGTGTCAGAGATATGGCAAAGTGCCTACAGTTACTGCTGAACTGTGTCATCTTTGCTCCCGGCGTTTCTGCGCTTCACTTCTTTTGAATAACCTGTAACACAAACAAAGACTTAGGAATATTCTTCCTTGTTATTTCTGCAAAGAAAGTTTCATAAACACTGGAGAGAAAAGCTCAATGAGTCATGCTAACTTTATTCATGATGTCACTCAATTATTTCCACAGAATTTGATGAGATAAACGCATCCCTTCCTGTGTAATTCCTGATAAAAGATCCTATGGAGGTCATTTGTTCAAGCAGCAAATCTTATTTTTCTTAGTTACTTTAATGAAAGCACCTGGTTCTGTTAGTTTAATGCACTGATGTGAGCCTTAACTTCCACAAACCACCCTCCTCTTCCTCACTGACAGGCATTTCCCACCATCAGAGACTGTATAGTGTGCTTCTATAGTCTGCCATTCCCAAAGTTGGCGGAGTGTGAAGACATATAATTGCTTCATGAAACCTAACTAGGTGATATGAATAATCTGTCAGTGGAGGAGGCGACCCGGCCTCCTTGCCAATCACCGAGGTGTCCCGGAGTAGTGGAGCGTGGCCAAAACCATACCTGTCCATCCGGAAAAAAAACATATCTGTCCCTCAGCTTCCTCTCCCCCCCCCCCCAAACTGCTGTTATCAGACCAAAAGGCTGAGTGTGTGTGTGTTTGTGTGTGTGTGAATTCATCGGAGACCCTCTATATGCCACCATGATCAAATCCACATCAGATAGAGAACTAGCCACTGATTGGTGTGTGTTTGCCAGTGTGTGTGTGTGTGTGTGTGTGTGTGTGTCTTCACTCTGATACAGAATTTGAGACAAAAAGGAAGCTGACCGGAAACAGTTTTGATAAGTGCACTGATAACACTCAAACTGATCTAGCCTTAGGTATAGGTTGATCTTTTCCACCATGGACGGACAGTTCGTGTTAAGAAAATGTTGTTCATTTAGCAGCACCCAAAGAGGGCAAAAAAAGAAGAAATATCTATGTCTAACTTCTGTCTTTAGACCCAAACACTTGGACTTTGACTGGAACTAAGGCTGGCTACGCACTAAATGATTTTCAAATCTGAACCATTTTTAAAAAACGTGGGCGACCACAGACACAAGGACAGTTTCAACCGCTTTTTAACATTATGATCATCTGAATGAAGATAAACAAATATGGAGGACGATCGATGCCGTCTGGCTGGCTGTGTGGGCTACGATATTGGCCCCCTTTTCCAATTTATGAAATTGTGACTCCGCCCCCTGCTTGTCAAACTAGCGCAGGTGTGCTCGCAATCACGTGATGTTACTTTGCACTGAGCTCATGGATCTAAGTGGGGTTCTGTTGCTGGGACGGATGGGGCTACATGTGAACGACAGGGACTCAACTTTCACCTTCATCGAGCTCCTCCATGGTAACCAACACAGCTCCTGTTGAGTCACCTCTAATTTCCAAAACTGTGAAAGAACTTCCAACTAAGACTGACTGTACCTGCCTGGTCCGGTTGTTGAGACAAGCTCATGAATAGACAGCGCGTCATGTCTCTGTCTCTGTCTCTGTCTCTGTAGCTCCACCAGCAGAGTCCTCATCCTTCTTGCTATCGTCATTAAAACAGAAAGTAATCCATCCGGATCATGGAAAAGAGAGAAGTTTCTTCAACAGAGTTAAAATGACGTCGTCCTGTAAAACAGACGTATTGGTCTTCACCATTCATTGCAATAATAAACAGGTTTTTATTTTATATCAGGCTTTTAGAACTCGCGAGTGTCAATTCACATATTTACCCTACCCTTACCCTAACCCTACTGTCTGTGGGTGAATAAAAAGTGGTCTTTGCATCGTGTATGTTTATGGAGAAAGATGTCAAGCAAGAATAAAGTAAAAGAAAGGGACAACAAGTTTTATTTTCTGCAGTCAGCAAGCTCATCCAAAATATAAACCAACGTGCCTGAGACAAATCGTCAGGACGGGCGATGTGTCACTCGGTGTGCTTGAGTCAAAGACGAAACCCAAGGACATTTTCTCTTTCAATTCAAACACACAGACAGCACACTTTCAGTTGTTTATCTTTTTTTGTAAAGTAGTTTTAGTTTCAGTTAACAAAACAGTTTTTTTAATATTTCAGTTTTCATTTTTTCTTTTGTTTTCGTTAACAGTAATTACCTATATCCATGCACGTTTAAATGATCCTTTAAACTTGTTTCTTAAAAGCCTCAGAAGCATTTTAAACCTTCAAATTAAACACAAAACAAAAACTTCAGAGATTCAAGCCAAGATCACCCCGCCACTTGAATAAGAAATGTGCAAAATTAGCCTCTTTGTGCAGCAAAAACTGTGCATGAAACCTTTTCCTTTTTCTCTTCTAATGCTGGAACCAAATGTCTCCACAGCAGAGAAAATCAGTGAACACCTCCATGCTTTTTTTCCCATGATCCTCTGCTTAAGCAACCCTCGTGATCACCTCCACACAGCACACAAACCCGAGTCACTCGGCCTTTTCTCTGCGATCTTATCGAGTCTTTTTCATTTACAATGCCGAACTGGCCTCAACGTGATATTATGAACACACGCGCTCGCCAAGCTTCGCCTTGACGCTTACACCAAATCACAAATACGGGGAACATTTGTGTTTCCGTCCACAATAAATGTGTGTGATATTAGGTTCATAGCGTGTGTGTATTTATCTGTTGAAACGTATGTATGCAGTGTGTGTGTGAGTGCGTTTGTGCAGATACAGTATATAGCGTGTTTGTTTTTATCAGAGATCTTTAAGCTGGGTCATGTGTTGTTGCTTCACATTTCATCATCCTGCGCTCTTATCTGCTGTTTTCATACACAACTGCTGTAATACTGTTATAACACACACACACACACACACAATATACCAGACTCCCACCATATAACGGTAAGCCGGCACAGATAGTTTGTAGGAGGGAGCATGAAGGAGTAGAGAAGAGAAAGGAGGAGAGCATTGAGAGAGGGATAAGAAGGAAGAGGGAAGCAGCCATTATCTGACGCTGGTTGTTGTTGTTTTTCGTCATCGTCGTTGATTTTAGAGACTGATTCAGGACAGACAGAGGTTGGAACCTGTCAACGATGCGAGGAATGAAGTCTCTCTGATCTGTTCTTCAGATTATTTTGTCCTCTGTCACACACATATCTCCCCCCTGCACGCTCCACATCGTGTTGTTTTGTCTGTCGGGTGCTTAAATATGAAGGTTTTTGTGTTTGTGTGTCTCCATGCTCGGCCATGAAGGGGGTTACAGCCGGGTCATATCCGATGATGTTTACAAAATGAAAATCTGGAACTTTCCCCTGCTGTGAGAGCTTACTGGAAGCATTCCTACCCAAGTAAAAATGTAAAAGCACATTTAAAGAATGATCATTGACGTCGAAAGGATGGCTGGAATTGATCATATTCACAAGGAGGCATTTTTCTCTGTCTGGGAAATCTACTAGAATAATGTCGCAGGCTACGGCTGTTTGAAAGAATTGAAAATCCTCTAATTGTAAGGAAGCTGACATGTTCCTTCTTCTACATCATCAAGTGTAGAGTCTATGGATTATTGGGAGGGACATTGGGCCTTTTTTCAAAGTCAAAATCAGCGACCCATTCGTCCTAACTGCGTATTAGTGAACACACGATACAAAAGGAAAGGCACAACTTTCTAGCTAACCCCCATTTTCCACATACTCGGTGAGCGGCGCGCTCCGTCACTGCCGCGCACTAGGCTGTAGTTCGCTGCCACTCTATTCAATCATAGTTTTTCCACAACGAACGCCGCGGATTTAAAGGGGCGCTGTGGAGCCATTTCAAGATGCTCATGCACGAAACCACAATCATATGTAAATTTACAAAATGCTTGAATTTTGTGCACTTTTTGGTGAGTTTTTGTTAACTGTCCTTGCACCCGTGTGGTGCTCAGACTCTAATAATGGCATACACTATCGGCTCATGAAAGAAATGAAGAGCTGATTCCTAAAGGCGTCTGGAAGTTCCCTGCTTTTGACAACATCTGTCCTCAAGAAACCGCTATCTGCCCCAAAGCTTGTCTTAAGTCTTTGACATCTAAAAGCAGCAGCACAACTTCTTTATTCCACCATATTCAAATATGAAACTGAGTCGCCCAAAACAGAAGCAGCTACAAAGCATCTGCTACACAGCAGGTAACATATCCGCCCTTTAATCCATTGAAGGTTTAAACTGCATTCAGCTGGAAAAGTTGTAGATTTGAATTTTAGTTCATATCCTGAATCCCTCTTCCAATACTTGTCCCAAACTGCATTGAACTTTGTGACCTAAACTGCACATGGAGCAGCTCTGCAGCTCTGTTCTTACAGTTTGTGTGGGCTTAACGGAGCCTTTCAACCCAGGAAACAGCCTGTGATTGCATTTCCTGTCTGAGCATCACATCTCCCATGAGCCTTTTTCTCAGTCAGTTTCTTTCAAGCCTCCCATCCCAGTCTGAATCATGGGAGTTTTTCCCTTCTTAACACAAGGCTCGGAAGCTGATTGGATGATGACTCTAATGGTTTGTTTTTGGACAAGGGGGGCACGCTGAGTGCGGGGGCGCATAATGGCATCCGATTTTGGGGAGGAAACGAGATGTAAATGAGGTAATTATGTGTCTTAACGAGGGCAAACAGCGTTGACATTCTAGCCCTGGTAACCAGCGTATTTATAGCCCTTAATAACCTTAAGTGGGACTGGCTGGAAGACTGTCAAGGGAATTAGAGTCGACTGAACAGCACTGCTTTTGTTTTTATTAGGGTTGTGTGCTTGAATCAGCAAGGTTTGACTTGGATTCTTCCTTCAAACTGCAGAGAATGATTTTGACAGGCGTAGCTTGGAGCTTTGAGAAAGGGGGAGGACGCTGACAGACTCCCTGCTGATTCGTCCAACCTCCCTTTTAAAATAGTTTGATAGTTTTGATACATAAAAAGAGAGCAGGATGAAACCTTGATACCCCCATTGGAGAAAGCCGGAGAGGTTGTCGAATTTTTGTGGCCTCTCATGTAATATGTATACGAACAGGGCGAAAATATTTCCCTTGCAAGATTTTTCTATTTGTCTTAATAGTTAGACAATCAAAAGAATCGGAGTGGAGTCAACGAAAACAAAAAGCGCACCATAACCAGATTAAGTTCAGTAGCTTTTGGCTCCTACAAGCTGAACTCCATTTCTGGTTCTTTTTGTTTTTTTGAAATATGAAATGAAAAGGTTGAAAATGAACGAGTTAGTCAAGCAATCCAAACCTCCCCTTTAAATAGAAAATAGAATAAAATAAAGGTTCAGGAGGACTCTTATCCCACCTGTTGAGGAAGATGAAGAGATCAGATAAAATATTTAAAATAGGACCCTGAGATATGAATGTGTGGTCACATGTTAAGTCATAACCAGGAGATATTTACTGTTAGTCTTCTCCATGGAGACTTCGCTCTTTGCTGCTGTAGTTTAAAAACTTGTTGTTGCACGCTGATAATGTAAACGATATTTTTGTCCGTAACCAAGGCCGCCCATAAGGGGAAAGCTTTCTGGGGCCCTTTCACATGAGAAGGGGGGGGGCATTTAGGTCAGCAAACTAACATAGTCCATCCTAATTTTACACAATGACCACATTTTCTTTACATCTATATACTCACCGTTACCTCTTAAAGCAACACAAACACATTTCATGTATTGTTGCTTCAGTAAAGTGAAGCCTGTTTCAGATGTAAACGCCCTCTTCTTAAAATGATATGAGCCGTTTGTTACCGACATCAGCGGTTATACTAGTTATGCCGTGAATGGTAAAGCCGTTCCAGGACCTGCACCAGAAAACAAAGAAGAAGAAAAAGAGGTAGCTCGGACATTTGACCCCAACAAGAACAAGTTTTTCTGTAACTCACGCTCAACTTCCCTATATGTCATGGCCACGAGTAGACAGTTCTGCATTTGTCTAACTAGTTAGTGAATGGTGGCCTAAAGCGGTTGGTTTGTGTTTCCTGTGTGTGGAGGCTGTAGACCTCAGAGCGTACGGCCCGGGGTCGAATCTGACATGTGGCTCTCCATCCTCCTCCAAGCTGAACAACATATTTGGTGCATTTTGTTTTAGAAACACAACATTTAGACGTTAAAGAAGGGAATGAGCAACTCCAACATTCCCAAAATAGAAAATAAAATAATAAAGGAACAGGATGAAACTTAAATCCCCCAACAAGCTGGAGAGGTCGTCGATTTTTCCGTGCCCTCTCATGTGACATGTATACAAACCGGCGGATATATTTCCCCTGTAAGATTGTTCTATTTGTCTTACTAGTCAGTGAATAAAAAGAATCAGAGTCCTTCATTACCAGATTGAGTTTCAGTAGTTTTTGGCTTCTTCTTCCTTCCTTCTCAGCTGAACTCCGTTTTTGGTTCTTGTTGTTTTTAAAACGATATAAAAAGATTAAAATGTGAATGAAGTGAAGTGGAACCTGGTCAGGCGGAGGCCAGCAGGACTCTGGGTAAAATGTTTTGGCATTAGGATTGTGCCGAGCACAGCAGAAATGCATTTCTGACGGAGTAAGCACAGGGGGCTTCGGAGTTCACCCTATTTTCATATTCTCTCGTACGTCCATTTTCCTCCTCGGCAGATTAAAATGAGAGTTTCTGCGTTGGCAGGATTATCATATGGCGCTGAGGGGTTTTCAGGAAGTAGAAAAATAGAGATGGAGTGAATTTATTCTGAAGTGCTGGACGTCCTCTTGTGAAATGAAAGATTCCCGTTTCTCTGGAAGGAGAAGAATGACAGAAGGATTCTGTTTATAAGGGGCATTTCTATTTACGAGAACGATGACGTGTTTAGGAACCCGCTGTATAATTAAAGATATTAGTCAGCCTGAGTCAGAGAGTCATTTACACTGTTTCAGCCGCCTCATGTTGGTGCAGACAAAGTGGCATCACCTGAAAGGCTTCACCTGCTTCCTTCCATGGTACAGATATTAAGCAACCCCCCCCTCCCACACCCGCCTCCCCCCCTCCCGTCGTCGGTCTCTCTTTCCGATGGCACTCAGCCGTTACGTTCTCAAGGGAAGGGCAGACTGCTGGCGCCGCACTGTTTGGGCTCTCGCTATATCTCCACACACAGTTTAAAACACACACACGCACACACACGCCTCTGCAGGTACACAGATACTCACACAGCAAATTAAGCGTATTGTTGCGTTGCCTCCACCATCGAGGGGGTGAGAAGTCACTGAGAGGTTTATGTGTCGTACGACAGGAAGGGTTCAGGCCACCAGGAGTTTTAGTCTTCGTCCTGATGGGGACAGATATTAAATAGTTGGTGTCCTTTTAGAGAGAAGTTTGTTTATTTGGAACTTGCTGGTTCAGCTCTTTTTTTGTCCATATGCAGGACGAAATGTAAAAAACGAAAACCAGAGACAAAGATTGATTCCTTATGGGCTTTTTGTGCCTTTATTGGAGAGACGGGACAGAGGATAGAGTTGGAAATTGGGGCGAGAGAGAGAGGGAGAGAGTGGGGGAATGACATGCAGGAAAGGAGCCACAGGTCGGCTTGAACCCTGACCGCTCGCTTTGAGGACAACAGCCGCCGTACATAGGCGTGCACACTAACCACTCGGCCACCGGCGTCCCTTAGGCAAAGGTTTTCTGCTTATTTAAACCAATAAAAGTGAGAGTACATTTCTACCTCCAGTATGAATCCGACGAAGTTGAAGTTGTGAAATTTAAGACAGTAAATCTACTCAGATAAAAACTATGCATATAAATAAATATTTTAATAATTATGAAACATGCTGAACATCTTCCACAGAAATATCAGCCTGTAGTTGGAGAACACAGAATAACTGCAGCATCTGAATGAGTACAAACATGCCATGTTGCTTTGCTCTGTAAGAAAAACATGGACAGTATACCAGAGGAGTTTGGATCCCAGGAAGCACAATTATATTTATTTTTTAAAAACTTCAACATGTCTAGTTCATGAAATGGATGGTTGTGTCAAAATATTTGACTACCAAATGACTCTTTTTTGTTTTTGATTTTTGGTAAGATGCAAAAAACAAAGACAGTGAAAATGACGCATGTCTCTCAACAACCTTCAGGGGTTAATAAAGTTTGGAAAGTTCAAAAATCTGAATAAATAGAATGAAAAGGTGGAGCTGTGCAGTCGTGTGCTTTATTTACATTAAAAATATCTTTCAGTCTAATTGTTTAGTGATCTAAATCTTTATATAAGTATTTAAATCTTTTTTGAAGACACAGAAGACGAGTTCTGAAAATCAGTCCGAGCTCGACTCAACCAAACACGACACACATTTTTAAAAGTTTTAATAATCCTCAGATATTTATCTCTGTCAAAATAAAATGAGCCGAAAAATGATGAATATTTTTTATATAATTATTTTTATTTCTTTTTCTCTCTTTACTTCCCTCAGCTCCTCACTTCGACACATTCACACCTTTAATATCCTACCACATCAAAAAAAAAACCCCATCTCATTTACATTGATTTGTCAGTATTGTTGTTTTGTACTTTTGCTAATGTTTCGATGTTTTGTGTTTTTTTAATTTTTAAATACATTTTTTTTATTTTTTGCTCGTCCTTGTTTATTTTTTTATTTTTTTCTTCTGTGTTCCGTTCTATGTGCACATTTTTGTTTTGATGTTGTTCACCTTATCACCAATAAAACATATAGTAAAAAAGATCCATACAGAGTTCTGATTTTGTGAATCAAGTTTTGAAATATTTGATTTAAAAAAGACGTAAACGTGAACTCCTGCACACTGTCTAACTTGCAAACAAACATTTATTGGCAACGTTTCGGTACTAGACCTTCATCAGACAAAAAGTTTGTCCAAATGGGCATGACATCTTAAATAGGAAGTGTCTACAAGCCTGCAAACCAATGATTAAAAAAAAAAAGTGTTACTAAAGGAATCCTGATACTTCCTACTCCTTGTCCTAATATCTTCTATCCTCCGTATATATTTCAGATGTTACATAACCTGATATATTGCTTAAAAAAAAAACCCCTATGGGGCAAATCAGACGTCTTTGTTTATTTGTTAGGATCTCCATCAGCTGTACCCGAGAGCTCCGCTCGTCTTCCTAAAATCATTAACAGGAATATAAACATTTGAAAACATCATTCAGCATGAGAGACGCAGGTTTTGTTGTAAGTTGGGGAAAAGTTTGCACGTTTTAAATCGCCACTTTTCCCTTCTTTTCTTTGAAAAGGCTGAACCTGCAGAGACGCTGATTGAGTGGTTTGGGTTCGCGTGATAATTAGTGACCTGTAAAATGACTTGAGATATGTGTAGGAACAGTCGGCAGCTTGCAGTCAAAACCCACCAAACCCCCATAAAGACATGAAAGGAAGTTTAATACTGTGTGAAAACCCGAGCGACTCGTCTTTCTGTGAGCTTTTCATTTCCAGCGTGAGAGATCACATCGGTGTTTATGAATCCGACACTTGTCTGGTCCTCGCTGCGTGTAAGTGCTTTCACAGACCGAAGAGGAAACTGGAAAAAAAAAGGTGGTATGAAAGCGGGAAAAATATTCCCGACACTCGGAGTGACCTCCGTGCGAATCCCGGCCTCCTTCGTCTGAGTGTTTTTGTGGTTTGTAAAGATTATTTGACTTTTGACAATAAGTTTAAAGTACGATGTTTAGTTGAGGGTAACACTGGATTATTTTTACAGCCTAATTTGAAGCAGTAGGCTCTCTCTCTCTCTCTCCCTCGCCCTCGTTTTCTCCCCGTCTCTCTCTCTCCTCCTCCTCCTCCTCTCGTAATCCGCAGTCATCTTGATCAGAGGCAGACAGCGGGGTTTGGCAGTAAATTAAACAAATAAACTCTGATGCTGTGGATAACATTCCCCTCTGATTGACCCGACCTCCTGACCTCTGAGACACTCTGGCCGGGGTCGGGACCTCTCGATGGCCTCGGCTCGCAGCGTCAGAGGGGCCCTAGTGTGTTGGTTTGGCTTCCGTATCCCGACCTGTAGGAAAACATACAAAACGAAAAGGACCAGGCCGGTCCACTTCAGACCACGTTACACACTCAGAGACCGACTTCTTCCTCCTTTAGCACACTCAATGGTTGAACTGTTCTCGCATTAATCCTGCAAAGTTATGACTAGAATTAAAAAATATGATTTAAAAAAATGTGATTTCCTTCAAATGTAAATTGCGTTATAAATAAAATGTACTATTATTATTATTATTAGTCATATTGTGACCTTAATTTAAAGTGTAACCAAAAGTTTATTGTAGCAGTCTGAACTCTTTAAGATGATATTTTTGTCTTCATCACAATTCATCCCTAAAAAATGTCTCCTCTCTAAACTTTCAGAACAAACATTTAGTTTGTAAAATTGTTTCATCTTTTCAAAAGGTCAAAAACCTTTAAAAAAGGGTCATTCATACGGCTGTATTCATGATAAGGAGTGACACAATGATTTTATCTCATTAAGTCTGAAATATTTTACATTTCTGTCTCTTAATGCTCATTTATTTCCTTTACAGAGAAAATCCACATTTAGAAAAAGTACTGTATATGTAACCTTTTGCCCCCATCGATACAAATGGTGTGAAACTGGGAGTCGCCCTGACGTCCCAGCAGGTCTGAATGTGTGAAATGTTGAATTTCAGGATTTCACACGTGACGGCGGACGCTTCAGAGTTCCTGACCTGAGCGGAGACAAAAAAGTGGAATGAGTTCACGTTGTTGTGCAGGTGTCTGCACAGATAATGAAAACCATTATCTTCCAACGTCAAACCCTCAGAACTTTGTTCAGCAGAATATAATGTGAGTTATGTGGATGTGCTGTGAAGATCTATAACGGACTGATTATTTATTCTCACCAGCTCTTTGAACAAATGATCTTTGTAGGTCTAAATCTTTTGATATATTAATAAATAATCAGCTTTTTAATGATGCTTTTCAAACAGCGTTGACTTTTCTTCAATGTCTAGAACATAAAATTACATTTACAGATTTTATATCCATAGAGCCCGACCGATAAATCAGCCAGCCGATAATATCGGCCGATATTAACTTATCCAGTGACTATCGTATCGGCTAATTTTATCGCAGATAAGCGTAGATATTTCTGGATTTATTCACAACAGCATTTCATTTGAGTTTAATATAAACCTAGCAGTTCTTTTTCACCAGCAGAGGGCGCTATATGGATTACAACAAGCATCATCACTCTCCAGATTGTCGAGCGATTACTTTCCAGTTGAGTGACCATCTTTTCTAAATTGTACTGTTTATCTTTTCCACAAGTGTTTGATAACTTCATTTGACTTATCAAAGTAATAAATGTGTACGTCTAGATCGAACATGGATCTAAGAAAGATATCGGCCGAGATATCTGTATCGAATTTGTCTCTCCCCCAAAATCGATATCGGCCCCAAATCTGTCGAGCCCTAGTCCAATGTGAGGGTCAAGGCCCCTTACGAGGTCGTAAGAAAAATCGGAGAAGTCGTAAGTAAAGATGGTGGAAAAAAACTTTGAACACAGTTTTTTCAGATCTTTTTTTGTCCACGAATAATTATTTTTGTGAGTAGTTTAACGTTATTTCTCAGAAGTCATTTAGTGAAACTACTTAAAGATTATCGACATGGTTCCCCATGCACAGCCAACCTACGTACTCAGGTGCCGGTCGGTTGCAGGAGTAAATAAAGTCACAGTGAAGTCATTTTCAGCGTGTGACTGGATTATTTATCCATTTAATAATTGACGAGATGTTACGAGGGATGGCTTTGGTCGCATTGCTTCAAATTACACGAGGGGAAAAAGAAGGAAACCATTGATTTAAATGACTTACTTTCCAAATGTAGTGAGGACTTACTTTATATTGATCTGTTTGCGTTTAAACGCTGCTGAAAATCAAATCTACATAAACAAGTTTCCAGATTTAAGATGTGTGCTGCTTCATCTGCCTTCAAAGTCTCACATTCTGAACTTATTCTGTTCCCATCAGGTCATTTTCTGTTGCCGTGGCAGCATGTGGCGTGTATCGGTCACAGAGGGATCGAGGACATTAACCGCTCCTGAAAACCTGCCTCAGCGTCATGTATCCCTCCAAGAACAAAGCCGAGGTTGGACGCGATAGGCGGCACGCATACGTGTTCTCCCTGCTTATCTTGTTTATGTGATGGAGTTTTTCAAACGCAAACATTTTCTTTAGATGGCACAGTGGACCTCTGCTCTGAGATAAGCATCGAATGCAGACTTAATTGCCTGAGATAGAAGCTTATTATTCCCATTAAAACGGGCGTTCGAGGCCTCGCTCCGCGGGTCTCTGTGCTGCAGGAGCCTCTCTCTCTTTCATCCCTCCTCCCTCCTCTTCCTCGTCTGCTTTCAGCTTGTCTCTATTGTCCGTTTGATGTAGAGATGAAGGGGGAAAAGGGCAAACAAGAACAGTTTGGTGCTGAAAAGTTGGGAAATCTGGTAACAATTGGAATGTAATGGAAGTGTTTGGAGGTCTTGTCCCCTGATGTGCTTAGCTAATGATTTCGCCGCCCTGAGTGCGACCTGCGTACGTGTTCATTGACACATCATAACATTTCATTTGACTTTTTTCTTGGTGCGCTTTTTATTATTTCTTTGAGTTTGAAGCTTTTGTTCCACCTCTTGACATCTTTTATTGACTGAACTCTGCACAGAAACAAGTTCTTCCTCTATCTTCTCTGCTCTAAGTTCTGCTGCACGGCCGTTTGCCTTTGTGGGATTTGTGCGTCTCCGGCAGCGTTTTCCCTCGCTGGTCGGCACCAAGCCGGCATTCCTTCACGGGTTCACTGGCAATGCTCAAGTGGCTCCCTCTTAACAGCCCCCCTAATCACTCAGGGACATAATCACAGGCCACTTTGAAGTAATAGTCAATTTGCTGCGAGTCCACCGTTTAGCAGAACCGCTTCGACGCAAGCCGGGGCTTCGAGCCGGCCACTGCAGATATAAAGATACGGAGGCTGCTCAGGGAAAGGAGCACTTGATTTTTGCAGAAACAAGTTTTAAACGTGTTTGTTTAGGGGAAAAGCATTCAGGTTGTTTTGACAAAGGACAGGTGAGGTCAACATGAAGTCAAAAAGCTGAACTTTGAGTATGTTCAGTTCAGAAGTTCACAGGAAGTGTGCAGACTCATGCCTGTCAATCATCCCTGCACGCTCTGCTCCTGAATGCACCGCCGATTGCTCACAATGACACACTGTACCGATGATGTGTGTGAAGTGAATCAGGTAAAGAAAAAAGGTGCAGGATGGCCCGACGCTGGCCCGTGTTTATTGTTTATGGTACTCCGGGTGGCGCCAGGCCCTGAAAAAACAGGAGCTGAAAAACACTTTGTTTTGCTGCTGCGGTTTTGTAATCGACGTCTCTATCAGGAGCCCTGATCGCTTCACAGAGAGCGAGAGGAGGAGGGAGGAAAAGGTATGTTATTCCACACGGTGCACAAAGAGAGGGAACAGAACAGAGAGAAAGAGATGTGGGTGCTTGGCAGTGGGTCTGTCTGCTCCCTTTTTTCTACCTTCTTACAAACTTATCCTACCCCTCAACCCCCCCCCCCCTTACCCAGACTATAGCTGAGTCAGGCCAGCAGTCACTCACAGTGTCTTCACAAAACTCCTGAAAAGTTCCCAAAATCCTGACTCAAATAGCTAGATCGGTTATAGGTGTCAATAGGCCGATCCATGTTGGCGATCTATACAACTCAGTTCTATGCTATTCTGTGGTTACATCAAGCATGTTTGTGTGTTACACTCATCAGTGCGCTGCTAGTCCTGTACGTTTTGCATCCTACTTAGCATGGAGGATGCTAACAACAAAGGCTAAGCAGTTTGGATGTATTTCACGGTTGTTACGCCAACAACTTCTAGAACTACAAGCAATTTCTGCACAGCTCAAGTGTCTAGAACGACCAGTTTGAACAAAGAAGGCAGATTAAAACGAAACGAAGCAGTTAACTTTGTCTGCAGCATTGCAAAGACAAGAGACACTTCCAGGTGATGTTTTGAAAGCGACAACGCACTAGTTTGCCAACACATTCATTATCGCGTTCAGCCTGGCTTCTTCAAGAATGTATGAGAGCATTTATCAGCAGAGTTAATGGATGTAAAAAGCTACTAACTTAGCAGCAGATACCTGGAGCGCTTACGTTACCCCACAGTGCTGCGCTACAGGCTAAAAACGTACACTGATCACACACCAGCGACATGATTTCAACTACCATTAAGGAAATACTTTATCAGGTTACTAAAGTGCATGAGATTTTAAGAGACAATGCTAGCAACATGAAAAAGCAGTGGAGCTCACAGGAGTGCACAGCTTCTTTGCACATACAGAGCAGTTCAACGAGAGTTCACGGTGAACGCAGACGGTGAGTGATGCAAGTGGTACACAGACTCTGGGTCAGATTGTGGCACTTATTTAGCCAGTTTCTATGCATTTATTTATTTAAAGTTGTTTTACAAAGTTGTGCTGCTGTAGGTATCAGATCAGTATCCGACCTCGAGGAGTTGGATTGTTGCATCTCAAGTTTCAACCATGCCAAAAGCCGGTCATTTGACCTGCTGGTGGTTCTGCCTCTGTGGAAACTGTCTGAGTCCAAAAAGTTGAAGTGGTTTGAGATTTACTGAAACTGCATTACCCTGTTAGATGACCATAGAGCTGTGGTAAATTCCTGTCAAGTGAGAGAAGAGTGATTCATCCAGTTCAGAGTCAAAATTTTGTTGATGGGTTAGTTAATGCATGATTTCACAGCCTGCACGCTGTGGTGCCAGCTTTTCTGGCTTGGCAGTTAGTCTCTGCCCCTATTGGTCAACATTTTTGTATTTTTAACGCCTGTTATGATTCACAACTAAAGCCAGGTTGGAAACTCCCCAGGTTGACTAACAGTGGCCCGTAAGGGACGGACCAGCTCCACTTAGGAACGTTTAAACTTGAAAGCCAACATTTTTCCATTCACAGGCGTTATTTCAGAGACGTCTCCACTTCCACTATCAGGAAAGAGAATACAGGAAACAAATATGTACTGAATGTTGTGTTTAAAGTTAGAGGACAGTGGCCTCATTTCTCGAAAACCAAAGTATGTTGATGAAGATGTTGACCTGCATGTGCTGGATGTCATTCAGACGTCCTCGTGCTCTACCTGTCGATGAACAAAGAAAAGCATGTGGAGGAGGACGGCTGCGTTCGCGAAGGTTCGGCCTATTTTACAGAGCCATTAGTGTGAGGAGTGTGTGCGTCTATCCATGCAGCGGCATTAGGACGTAATGAATCATGAAGAAGACGATTGTTCCACGCTACTTTCTCACACACACACACACACACACACACACACACACACACACACACACACACACACACACACACACACACACACACACACACACACACACACACACACACACACACACACACACACACACACACACACACACACACACACACACACACACACACACACACACACACACACACACACACTTGCACAGGTGTAGAACATCATTATCACCCAGCTCCAATTGATGAAGAGTATTATTCCCCCAAATTGATTTTCCTTACGCTGCGATCACGATGACACCAGAAAGGAGACGACGAAGAAAAGACGCAATCATCAACAACTTTATATTCCAATCAGCATATCTGAGCAGCACGAATAAAAAAGAGAAAATGGAGCCGGGGCTTCAAATCGCCTCAAATTGCTTTGCTTTTTTTCTCTTCCTTATATCATGAAATGTTAGCGATTATCATGAAACGCATAAATTGAATTCTTTTTTTTCATTTAAGTGATAATTGATTTGACATTTCAGAGCACTTCAAAGGCAGTTTGGCCTAAAGGCTCGGCAGTAAATTACAGTATAAAGCAGAGGATTTACCATTAGCTGAGTGTCAAGTGCGCTCGGCTTCCTCCCCCTTCTTTCCCCCCCCTCTATCTTTTCTCCCCAAACCCTCTGAAATCCCAGTCAAACTTTACACAACTTGTCTTCACTGCCCTGTTTGTGTGCGTCCAGGTCTGCCGGTTCATTGTAACAGTATAAAGGCCCCGCGTGTTTATCAGTAAACGGAGTCTGCCCGCCTCCATTATAACTCTTTTCACTTCCTTGTTTAGTTTGTATATTTTTCTGGAGGAAATGCCCGTCTTTTCTGTTCCTGTTGTGCATGCAGGGAGAGGGAGAGGGAGAGGGAGGGAGGGTGTTTGATATGTAAATATTCAGTTCAACAAAGTGCAGGTGCTATCTGTGCCGACAGAAGGTGATACTTTGTGCAGCCGATGTCTTCCTCGCCTTCTGAAACATGCAGGCACACAATTAAAACACACAGAGTGAGCTCAGAGCTGTGTGTAAGGATGATATTTACTATTTTTTATTCAGAATCAGATCAGGTCTGGTCAGTGTCAGCCCCCCCTACTTCCCTTATACGATGCATAAAATGCTCTGCATGTGTTTGAATGTAAGGTGCAAACGATATTATGTGCTTAACTGCGAGTGTTTAAAGAGAACTCTGTTTGAACAGATCAATACAACAGTAGACAATACTGTCAGAGTCACATGCAGCCGATTTGATATGAGGGTGTAACTGTATTTTATAGCGTCCCTCCCTTACAGAACTTCAAAGCATTCTTAAGGTGTACAAAACACTTTTTAAATACCCAAGTAATCTGTGAAGCAGAGAATCACTCCCATGATTCCCCGCCAGCCTCGTCATCTTTTGTTGTTGTGATTGAGAGATCCCTGGCTGCAGAATTTACATACCGTGCTTTTAAATACAAATTTGAGGAATCATACACACAGAAAGGGCGTAAACAGGCACTCCAAACTTGACAAATGTAAAAACAAGAATGGCCTTTATTATAATGGATAAAAAGCAAACATGTTTAGACCATAGAAGTCTTCATCAGACTCACCAATATATCAACTACAGCCAATGGTAGGCAGTCACACGAATCAGAGAAAGAGAAGACAGGTGAACGTCTTCAACAAAGCTTTCAAATCTACATTTGAATTGTGTCCTCACCCACATATCAACTTCAGCCAATGAGAAGCAGTCACCTGAGTCACCTGAGTCACATGAACCAGAGAAAGACAAGCCAGGTGCAGCAAGTTAAAAAACAATCCGCACCAAATGAACACAAAAATAAACCAAAACACGGGTAAATATAAACATGTCAAGAATACAATAAATACATAACATTGCTTGTTGTATGTCTATAGGCTATGCATTTCTGTTTGTAGACTTGCAATGTTATTTGTCTTTTGCTTTCATTCTGAGTCTTCTTATGATCTCACAAGTTCTTGGGTTGTCCATTGCTTTGGCAATTGATTATTTGTATGCCTGTAAAAAATGTTCTTTTTTTTCTTTCTCCTCGTTGTGTCACTTGTTGTGTTATCTGATGAATAAAGGCAAAATGTGTCTCACATTTTCATCTTTGTATATAAAAAACATTCATGTTATCCTAAAGGAAGTACAGAAGCTAACAGGAATACAAATCAAATATCAAATCGTTTTCTGCACACTGCACTGTGAGGATCATCTTTTTAAGGGTCAACTTTAATGATACTTGAATTGACTGTACTTGTGTTCAGGAGGCTGAATTTTAAAACGTCACTGCATCATGTACACAATCTTAAAATTTTCCAGATATCTTTATGACAATTTCAACTGTTATCGGTGTAGTAGCTTTCTAAATTTCAAGCTTTAACATCACATGCATGTGCACGGGTTTCACATGCATGTGCACGGGTTTCACATGCACTCTAACATGCCTGCACACATTTACACACCAACACGGTCTCATCCCCAACTCGTCGTACATTGCACACGCACACTTTTACCTCCTGATTGTCACCTGAATCCCGAGTTAGCTGGAGGTGACACGTATTGTCTTTTGGCCTTGAATTAATGTGCCTGTAAATACGTTTTTTTTCCCGCCCTCATTCCTATTTGTTAAGTTATTCATAGAAGTGCTGATTGCAGGCAGCCGTCACAGCTAAATGAGGCCCTTTGTTATTGTTGAGTAATTAGGACAGCCATCATCGTGCTCCGAGATGACAGGGTCAGTTAAATACTTTCTCTCTCTCTCTCTCTCTCTCTCAGTAGTCCGCGGCTGATTATGGGAGAGAGGGAGGCAGGCCTGGGAGGAGGAGGAGGAGGGTGAGGAGGGGAGGAAAGCAGACCTTATCTCAGGCAATTAATCAGAGACACTCATATTGCGGGACAATTATTCAAAGCTCACTCCTGCATAACTCAGCCCAAGGTTCCAGTGGGCTCGCTGTCTCTTTCCATCCAACCACAGTGGAAGGTCAGGAGAGTGAGAGGAAGGTATTGTGTGAGTGTGTGTGTGTGTGTGTGTGAGAGAGAGCGAGAGTGTGTGTGCGTGAGTGCGTGTGTGTGTGTGTGTGTTTGCAGGGTCAAAGTCGTTCAAAGTCTCCTCTTCTCTGGAGGCTTTTTTTGTTTTCCACCGAGTTTATTCCCCGTCATGTTTACATGTATTCAGCTTTTTTTCGCCGTTGGTGGAATAACATGGGCGTCTTCTCTTAGTGTGAATGTGTGTGTGTGTGTGTGTGTGTGTGTGTGTGTATGTGTGTGTGTTGAAGCCCAGGGCCAGCATTATCAACATTCCTCGGTGGCAGCAGGGTGGCTCGCCTGGCACAAACAGGAAAAGGAAATAGCTCGACTTAACTACGGTTATCTCCCAGAGAGCCCTCAGTGTGTATACGTGTGTGTGTGAGACTTTTTAAATATGGATCCCGGTGGCGATGGTAAACAGGAGTTGATCTGTTTATTAAGAAGTTCTTCGTTTGTGTTGAGACATTCTTGATATTTGAAGGTTGTTTTTTATAAACAGCAGTAGAGTACTGTATTGTGTGATGCGTTCAAGGGGGGTAGGTCATCTCTAACGACGTGAACATATAGAAATAAGACTTCAGAAGAGGAAACTGCAATCCACCAGAATCAGGTTACTGTGCTCTTTGGATTGAGTTTGAGTCAAGTGTAACACCCAAAGGTTAATGTTGATCTGTTAATCTTTATCATACAAATAATGTCATGGAAGTCAAACTGTAAACGATTTAATTTTTAAGCTGAATCACTAAATCTTTTTCTAAATCAAACCAAGCCCTTTTTGTGTTATCATTACCAGGTTGTGATATTTTTACACGTGTAAGAAAGTGAAGAATTTATTTTGCATTTGCATTGGACATGATTTTTTGGAAAGATTTTCTTTTTTTGGAAAAGGATAGAGTCAGAAATCAGAGAGAGAGAGAGAGAGAGGGGGAATGACATGCAGAAAAGGAGCCACAGGTCAGATTTGAACCTGAGCCGCTCGCCTGGAGGATTGTAGCCTCTGTACATTAGGCCACTGGGCTACCTGCGCCCCTATTTGACCTGATTTTATTTGTGTATAATAACTGTGTAGTTTCTGTGAGATGTTTCCACGAGACCACACACCTGCTGTTTGTCGTTTCAATTTTACAGACACGAGATCTCGCAGAAACTTTGGGACTTTTTAGGAGAAAAACAAATGTAGAGGAAGATCGACGTCGTCAGCTGGCTGTCCTTGTCGTGTGTCATGTGAGAAAAAGACGATGAGTGAAGTCCTGGCCTTAAACCCTTTGCAGTGTGAGCTGGAGGTGAGTTGTTAAAGTACACAACATCCGGTAAGTATCGCTCCTGGTCTGCCCAAACTAAGGAATCTGTTGTGAGCGGTCCAGAGTTGGAAAGCAACAGATTGGTGTGCACGTTTTGATTCATTTCTGTGTGCAGAACAGGAAGTCAGGAGCTGTTTGTTGGATGTTGATCATACAAATAGTCGTATTGACAGCACACACTTGAGGATTATTAGGACAAACGATCGGTCCAAAACGTCCTCTGTTGCAGTTTCTACTTTCTCCCAGTACTAAAGATGAAGCATGAAAAGCTGACGACGTTTTGTGAATAAAGTGTGGTCGTTTGTAGACGAGTAACCAATGTTTAATTTGGATCAAACTGCATCATATTCAATGAGGAAAGGTTTGCAATCTCCACTCACAGTGGCTAAAACGCTGCATCAAACATGTGCCATTCAACTGAATGGACGAGTGGATCTACTGGATTATTTATTAGTGTTGTTTAAGTTTATGTATTTGTATGTTTCCGGCTGCAAATGAATTTCCCTGTGGGGAGGATAAAAAATACCTTTGACCTTTGACCTTTAAATACATAGGAGTAGTGACTGTTTTCTTGTTTTTCACACGTACACAGTTCTCTTTAAATCAATCAAACACTAACAATCACTGTCACAAAGGTTTGGGAGAAACAGATCGTGAACTCACATGATCAAAAAAGTCGGTCAACTTTTATAACTTGCACACGATCTATTCAAATTCAGTGTCATGTGTCGGCCTTTTGTTCAATCAGATGAATTTACTAGACTTTTTTTTAATTTTATGCCAAAATTAAAGAAATCTTCCCAAACACAACTAAATAAAACAGATCATAAAACAATAGTAATGATTAAAACACGGAGGTGCCAATGCAGTGTATAAAAAGTCTGGAAATATGAGTGATATGTTGTCAGGTAGGTGGTTATCATTTCACTTGTACGGAGACTTGATCAAGTTTTGAAATGGATTTCCCCGCCAGCTTCCAGGACACACTTCTCTGAAAGCTTTCCTGAAGAAGCTGCCGCCTCTCGATGTTTTGTTTTGAACAGCCGAGCTCCGAGGCTCCCAGCAGGTTCACGTGTCACACATTGATTCGCAGATTATCAATGAGCTGATAATCAAGCCGATCATCTTGAGTAGAGTATTGATACTGCACAGATAACCGAATCCTGTTGCACCTCAGCGGCATGTTAATCCAACGACACTGATTGGAGATATTTTTCGTGCATTTTGTGCAGCGATGTTCTTTAGTGAAAAAAAAAAAAAAAACATTATGCAAATAAAACAGGTTTAAACTCTGGCCGACATTCAGACGCATTCATCGCCTCCCCTTTCTCTGCTCTCGTTCCAGCCCAGACCTGATCCACAAATGTCACCTCCACTCGGCGAATAAAAGGAGAGGAAGACATCGAGGAGGAGGAGGAGGAGGAGGAGGAGGAAGAGAGGGAGACAGAGAGAGAGTGTCATAAAATGCAAATGCAGCCGGAGTCCGCTTTTTTACAAATTAAATGTCAGGACGTAAAATATTGTCAGTTTCATTTTGCCGCCAGAAGGATGACAAATCCATATTCTGCCTTAAATAAAACTCTCGCCGCGCAGAGGGGTAATCATGGCGGAACAAAGCGGCGTGATTAACGATAGCAATTTATTGTATCTGGCGGCCGGCGAGGGAGACATCATGGTTATCATAATTCATATCGTAAATAACCGGGCCCGGGCCAATCACAAGGAGGCGCCGATGTCATCCCAAATAACCTTTGATAACAATTACCATAGAAGGAAGTACAAACCCCGGAGTCACAATGTTATCTTATCCCCATTCTCTGCTTGTAGAATACAACACTATTACCATATAGATTAGACTATTTATAATGCTGCGTGTCATTCTGGGTGCGGTTTTAAGTTGTCAACGTGTGTGTGTAGGTAGAATACGCAGTGGTGGTGTGTGTGTGTGTGTGTGTGTGTGTGTGTGTGTGTGTGTGGTGTAGGTGGACCTGTCGTTGGGAGCAGATTATAGCCGGGGTCTTTATGAGGAGCTGAATTGCCCCTCGCTCAGTATCACAGGAACACACATTGCCAGGGCGGCCCAGGCGTTTCATAATGGTGTAGTGTGTTTCCACGTGTGTGTGTGATCAAGGAGGGGTCAGGTGGATGTGTGTGTGTGTGTGTGTGTGTGTGTGTGTGTGTGTGTGTGTGTGTGAGATGAGGGGAAAACTAGAGGAGGAGATATTAGCAGGGAAGCGTTGATAAGTGTTGGAGATTAGTGCCGGCGTATCTTGTCCGAGGTGTTGTTCCTCCTTGTTTTATCTGCTGATAGAAATTTTCTGATGGAGAGCGTTGATATGTGGATCCACACACACACACACACACACACGGCCCACCCACAGTCGTAGATTCCCACCCATGAGACGCTCAGTGTCTTCCTTCACTTGTTATTAATAAAGTAAAAGCAAAGCTTCAGAACAGACGGGCTTTTTGACTCACAGCTCAAAATGTGAAGCTGTAAGTACCCCTCCTGCTCAAAGTTTTTATATGCTGTTAGTCAGCTGACTTTGTATATATAGAGCATGAACGACCAAGCTGGGTGTTGGTCAAGGCCAGTGTTCATTTTTTCATTTGACATGTTATATTATATCATATTCAAAATGTCTTCATAAAAAAATGTGCATTGATTTTAGTCACGTTTAAGTCATTTTTCGTTTAGGTCAACGAAAATACAAAAACGTTTTGGTCCCGTTATAGTCAATAAAAAGTAATTTATTAGGATCTCATTCTGTAGAGACTTGGGTTGGGAACCGAAGGGTCGCTGGTTCAAGTCCCTGTGCAGACCATAATATGGAAGTTGGTCTGGTAGCTGGAGAGGTGCCAGACAATTCTGTAGTACTGCCGAGGTGCCATTGAGCAAGGCACTGAACCCTCAACAGCTCTGGAGCGCTCAGTGTGTAGCTGACATCTCTCCACTAAAGCATGTCCACAGCTCCTGTTTGTGCCATTCCAATTAATTAGAATAAATCACAACATTTCAGTCTTTCTGAATCGTTGTGGTTTGTGGTTTCATGGGTATCTTCTTCTCTGTTGATTGTTGTTTGATTTTTTAAAATTGTTCTTATTGATTGATTGCACTGTGGAGGCAGCTAAACGTGGGCAGCACTTGAGTCCAAGACAACCATAACGGATTGTATTGTACCGTATCGTAAGATCAGCAAAAGGATAAGATGTACCACTTGTTCTGCAGGGAGCGCCAAGATCAACACACAATCAAAGTGACTAACTGTTGCTTTAAACACCATGATGTTTTCTATAAACCTTAACAAGAAGTCCTGGTGCACAAACTAAATCCAAACTGCAAACCATTTCACAACATGTGTTCATTACTGCTGCACGTTTAAGAAATCATCAAATGTAAAATGCTTCACAGCAAACTTTATTTTCAAAGTCTGACCCCATGTTGAATTTCTTTGATTATTTATGTGTCAAGTTAGCGGTGCAGGAAGGTAAAGAGAAGAAAATGAGACTGGCTTCAACATTTAATCATTGAATCAGACATAAAATCAAAAAAGACACAAAATGTACTTTGAAAAATAAAGTTAATCTCAGGTAGAGTGATTAAAAGTAAAGGAAGAGGGATATAACGGGACTGTAAGAGCAGCTTTATAAAAAGAGAAGCAGCAGTCAGATAGAAAGTGTTTGAATCGGTGGAAAAAACACAAAGAAATTCAACATCTGCTCTACATATTTCCAACTGTGTTTAGTCTTTCTTGTGCAAACACCTGAGACTGCAAAGAAAGAAAGAGAGAGAGAGAACAGGAAATGTCTTCAAAGGACTCTTCACTTAAAGGAGGAAGATGAGAGGAGAGGACGGGACAAGGACGAGATAAAACAGAGCGCGAGCGAGGAGGAAGAGAAGCGACCAAAGCAAGGACAAGGTGAAGGAGAAGCAAAGATATTTTATTCTTCTGCTTACATTCAAAGACGAGAAATTCACTTCAGCGCTTAACTCTCCAATCCCAGACAACAAAAACTGAGACGCTGGGACAGAAAACAAGCCCGAGGTAGATCAGAAGCAGATAGAAAATAAGAAGAAAGTTTCATTTTTAAAAGTCAAACTCAAGAGCGTGGAAAGGGAGGAAGACCTCGGAGGACATAAAGTGATGTTAAAGCAGAGTCGGAGGTATAATATCTGTAGTTTTTGGCTCGGAGATCCCTGTGTGGGCCTCGTGAACAGTTAATCTCTCCTGACAGGATCTTCATTTGAATAAAGATTCTGTCAGCGCCGCGTGCTGCTGGTTCGCTCACGAGGAGGACCTCCAGGAGCTCAAATTGCTTTGACAAATCACGACTGATGGGAGGAAAGACGCCGTCGTATACCTGAGACACCTCAACGTTAACTTTGAAATCTGCAGGACGCTGAAGGAGAAGTGGCAAAATATGTCGGAGAGATATTAGAGCAGCTTAAGCAGAGGATTAGGCATGATGGGAAAATGCCAAATGTCCTTTTAGTTTTTACGTTTGAGCTTTTTCTGTCAGATAATGTTGGTCAGATGCAGGAAGGAGATGTTACATAAAAACACGAGGGAATAAATAGAAGTTTGAAGGATGATTTGAAGGAGATACTTTGTTATATTTCAATGATTTCCTCTCAGTTGTTTATGTAATTTGTAATGTCTGATGTTTGTGATCTGTGGGCTGTTTCCAAGTTGGGTTACTGCAGTTAATCGATTGTATCTCCCTCTTTAAATCACTGCAAACCAAACATTTACTTTCATTTCATAACTTGAGAGTCAACTTTAAAACTGCAGAATGGAGATTTTCCTCATGAGACATTTCTTCTGACTTACATCTATTCTTAAGGCCGGAGATATATACCTGCTTTTACACATTTACGTGTGCAGGAAAGCTGCACGGCGTGCTCTGTTTGAACACAAGCTGCAGTATGCACATGAACAGGGGAGGCAGTGTAGAGGCAGTATAGAGCTAGCGACACATGCGCTTCTTTTTAGAAGTCTACGTGGAAGGGGCGCCCATGGCCGAGTGATTAGCTTGTGCGCCCCATGTACAGAGGCTGCAGTCCTCCAAGCGGACGGCTCGAGTTCGAATCCGACCTGTGGCTACTTTCCTGCATGTCATTCCTCATGCACTTTCTCCCTGATTTCCAACTCTATCCACTGTCCTGTCTTTCAAATAAAGACAGGAAAAACCCAAAATACATCTAACAAAAAAGAAGAAGTCAATGTGGAATTCTTCAAAGCTAAAAGTCTGGGGGAAAGAAGGAGAGAAGGAGAGGGGACGGTGCTGATGGTGTGTGTTGTCAACAGATCATCAGTGATCTCAGTAAGATAAAACACGTAGTAACCTTGTTGAGTGTCAACATGTCTGTTGTTTACATCCTGCACGTCTACAACTTGCAAACTGCCTGACACATAGCCAAGTATGTGAACAATTACATCTATGACACAGCCAGTTGTGTTTGCAAACACGAGCATATCTCCAGCCCTCGCTTTACGTCCCCAACTTTAAGTACAAAGATGCAGTCGTGGTATCTTTGTTAATATGCTGATGCTTTAATGTTGCACATGTTGTTTATTCCTTGATACATGTTGAATGTATGTATTCGTGTTAAAGTTTTACTCGGAGAATGATATAAAATGGGGGAACTCCAGAGTTCAGTGTGGGAAGTGTATGGTTTATATAAGAAATCTAAAAAACAAATGTTGCATACAAGAGATGAAAATAAATTGCAGACCAAATAGTGCTCCTGTTGTCTTATTTGTTGCCAAAGAACAATTTGTTTCACATCCTGGTTTCTAACTAAAGTCAACACACGCTCATGTAATCACGACTACATTTTAAAATAGTTCACTCTGTCTAGCTTCTCTAGAACTCGGCTCACGAGGTGGAAAATCAGAAAACTTTGTATGAATTATTTTTGAAACTCTTTATAATGTTTTTGTCCGTTTGGCATCATGTTGCGTTGTCATTTTGTTTGAGATGTACAGAGATGAAAACATTTAAGTAATTCTGGTGTTTCTTTGTATATTTAACCTGGAAATCCATCACCGCCATTTATCTGACTGTGGTGGGAGCAGCCACCGTAAAAGCAGACGATGCTGGAGTTGATTTTCTCCGAGTTCAGAAATCCCCCAGCCTCTCCTTTCTCTTCATCTCTCTCACTCCTTCTTCCTCTTCCCCTCAAACATTTCTCATCTCCTCTCCTAGATGGAATTCACAAAGTGATTTTCTCCTCGTTCCTCTAAATCTCTTGATCACTTTAATTTTTTGCTAGGCTGCTTCATCGGTGTCCTGGGAAACAGAAAGGAGGAGGAAGGGGGCAGGAGGAGAGGGGGAAAAGCTGATGGGCGAGAGACCGCAAACACGGCTGGGTGAGAGTAGAGAGAGAGGAAGAGAGCGAGAGGAGTATAGAGTTAAGGCTTTATCAGTGAGTGCCCTGAGGTATGTGGGGACGCTGCTGAATCCAGAGAGATTAGGGGAAAAATGCAGCACATGGCAGTAAGGGGCTTACGCCACAGCTTGTATTAGTTCAGGTGAAAAGAGTATTGCTTTTACATAAAACTGGACAAATCCAGCCACAATGCATTTCCCGTTGGACCACAATGGGGTCCTCTATCTGTGGACCTCACCTCCTGTCCCCCACGGGTTCCCCAAAGCTCCTCTATCTAAACAGGAGGAGAGACGGAGGGAAGGAGGAGAAAACACAGACGGACAGGAGCGGGAGGAGAAGATACGGAGCAGCACCAAACTTCATTTTCAGTTTACACGTCGTCAGGAGGTGGCGAAGGCGTAATTTCCACAGGGGACAGGGGGGGGTCATGACCACCTCACTTTTCTAAAATCCCATTTTTGTCCCCTCGACTTTTACAACTTCGGTTAAATTCACCCACAAAAGTTCTTCTATACATAGTTTCCCCCCTGACTGTCCGTCTGTCGTAAACAAAGACACAGAAGCTCTGAGTTTATGAAAAATGCTGAAATCATCCAAATCTGCATCCAAATAATGACCTTATACCAAATAAATAAATGGATAAAGAAAGGCCGGGGATAGTGGATAAGACATAAGATCGATCCCGGTGTTTTGCAACTGTACGTTGATCATTAATTATATTTATAGAGTTATACAATTTGTTAAAGCTGCCAGATTGAGTTGTGTCTAAATGATACCAGAACAAACCATAGAAACTTAAAAACATACTTTCTTTATAAGCGCTTTATTCAGGGCTGTGTAAGGAAAGAAAACACAGAATAAAGAACTAAAAATCAGTGTTTCTTCAAAGCTTTTGATGAACATGGAATATTAGGAAGGGCTTCAAATGCAAGTTGAGCTTCTACTAAAGACGTGAGCTTTGTTTCTAACAGGAGGTACAATTATCCAGAGAGGTCTCCTCCACTTCAAACTAGTCGAACCCTGAGATTAAAAAAGTCTGAAGAATCCACCTTCAAGTTTTAAATTGTAACAAAAGTTGTTTTTCACATTCTGCACTCCTAGATGTGTAGAGAATTTCAGGAGGACTTCCCCCAGAAATCCTCCTGACCTGGTTGTTCACAAATAGACCTCACAGCGGGAGACTATCAGTGTCGGACAGGAGGGGGGTCTGCGGGGTCTTCTGAGGCAAGACATGGCATAAAAGGAACATCATGCAAGTGGTGGATGAAGCCAATACACAACGCTATTATGAGAATATTTGCTTTCACATCAGTGCTTAGTGTAGTTCGACAGATTTAGAATATCAACAAATAGTAGAGAAGAACATCCTGGAGAACAGAAAACGTAATGCAGACGTTTAATTACGTGCACAGAGATCGTAGTGGTCGCGTGTATACACTCTATGCACCGTGCAGCAGTCACAGTATAGAAACGTCACTCCCCCCTCCCATTGGCTCGAGGTGAATTCTCCGGAGAATATCCTGCTGTGTTCTCACATCAGCTCACTCGGACTTGCTGCGGAAAAAATACTAGGGGGTCTGGCAGGAGAAACTCCGGGTGAAGTCTAAGCGAAAAATGTGGCTGTTTGTGTTCACATATACAGCTAATGAATCAAGTTAATGTCTGCAGGCTCACTGGTTTTTGTCCTGTTATTTCCTGTTTGATGATTAATCAATCTTCCATTAGCTACTTAGAAAAATTCATTACTTGTCACTGTTAATGTTATAAAGATTGATCATGATCCAAGAACAGATCTTTCTACAGTCTCACCCTTTTCACAACACAAACATTGAGTAGGGAATCTGTAAAACCACATCTCCCATCATGCATTGCGCTTACTGTACATGTCCACATGACATAATTAAGACAAATATTAAAGGTCTAAATGTTCAAACACTGGTGAGTGATTGAAAGAGCAAATCATGAAGGGAGAAGGTTTCAATCTTCAACTCGATAACTATTTAAAAAGCAAAGAAATGAAGGCCTGTCTCTAAAAGAAGGATGTTTTATTATTGTTGTTGAGGTGCACACAAAATGTGGAGTATGCTCCCTGGTATAAAAAGGAGAATATATGTAACCCATAAGCTGGAAGTTGACAGATTCAGCCATAAAGTTAGAGACAAATGAAGTTTGACTCGTAAAGAGTGGGAGCAGAGACAGTTCGATGAATGTAAATCAGATGTTCAAAGAAGCAGAAAGTCTGTGGAGAGGTTTGTTGGAAAATTCAGAATGAATACCCTGAAGTGATTGAGCAAAAAGGTCTCATTGTCGTCTCTCACTTAGACGCTGAAGTCTCCTTTTCTACTTTCACTGGGACTTTTATCTAAATCTTCTGTTCCTCAGGTGCGTTTATCTGCCCAGTTTTTCATCTTGAAATACAGGTTGAGGGGAGCTTGGCCTGCGCACTTCTTTATCTTTCACCTGTCATGTACAGTAAGCCCGGCTAACAATGGCGCCTTACATTACATTACACGCCCGCTCTGTATTCACGCCGTCCCGTCAGACATCTAAAGCGGCTCCGACACCCCTCCCATCCTCGCTATTATTGGCAGAACAATACCCTCAAAAAGCCAAGATGGTCAAAAAAAAAAAGAGGGCTCGTATCTGCGATGGCGCTTAACATCAATTTGTGACACGATTAATCAATTTGGACCCTCTCTCTCTCTGTCTCGTCACTGTTGTCACTTTTAAATAAAGAGCGGCGGCGGTTTGAATGAGCCGGGGCTCATCGCGATACGGCACAGGTTAAGTAGGAGGCGCATGTTTTAGGATAGCGCCCCGCCGCTCCCTTTCGTCCTGAAACACTTAGCTGGTGATTAGCATAAGCTGATAGCGCTATCAGGAGCGTGCCATAGAGGTGACCCTGAAGCCCCCACCTACTCCTCCTCCACCAACACTACCACCACCCATCCTACTCCGCTACCGCCCCCCCCACTCCCCCTCCACCACCACCTCCTCCTCCTTTGTCCCTCTGAGAAGGTCTTATCAGGGATGTACAGGGCCTCTGTAGCCTCCTGGGGAGAAGATGGAGGGAGGAGGCAGAGGTGGGTACTGTAGGGTGTAGGGGAGGATGGGGGGGTAAATGGGAAAGAAGGGGGGGGGGGCTCATTGTGTCTTTGGATGTGTCCTCTAATGTTTTTATGCCTTTTGAACCATAATATTAGATGATAAACTTTGTCTCTGAATCTCTTTTAAAAGGTTGAATAGAAATGTAAAACATCTGAAAGAAAAAAACAAAACATGCGCCAACAAACCCCCAAAACTACAATTCCCATCAGCCCTGGCTTTCAGTGTGTTTTCAATGTTTTCAAATGTTAGCTAATGACCATTGATAATGAAACCTACTGAAAATAAGCATATTATTAAGGTTATCATTGAAGTGTTTTAGCACTCTGGGGTTAGAAGTTAGCTTAATGAATCGTTAGCTTGGCTGTAAATTCGTAAAGAACAGCGTTAAATCGCCTGTAAAACACAACATGCTTGAAGTGCTTCAGATCATGTTTTAGCATCTAAACTACAACGCAGACTTAACCTGCTGATTGAAACTTACTAGCCAAGATCTGTCCTTTATATCTTTTTACAGGTCATCTTATTTTTAATGCTAGCTGATTATGTAACTAATCCCAGTAGGAGGATATCGACTATTTGAGTGATTCCTGTGTCTGTTGGAGTCATCAGCCCTACATGAAGAGCCTCTATTTCTGGTGAGGGACCAGAGCATGTTTTGATCATCACTCCGTCCATTATCTAAACTGCTTATCCCATTCAGGATCGTGGGGGCTGGAGCTGAAATACATGTACAGACCAAGAAACCAATCAGACTCACATTCACACCTACGGGCACTTTAGAGTCACCACTTAATCTAACAAGCATGTCTTTGGACTGTGGGAGGACGCAGAAGTACCAGGAGGGAACCCACGCATGCACGGGGAGAACATGCAAACTCCACACAGAAACGCCCTGCCTGGCCGGGGAACCAGGAACCTTCTCGCTGTGAGGCAACAGCGCTAACCGCCAGCCTGCATGTGTCATGTAATATGTAATATCAGAGTTGCTTGTAAAGAAGGAGAATATTTTACAAGTCTTGATTGGAAAGGGGAATAGTAGGCCAGAATGTTGAACTGTAAGGAACTTCTATTAATGTCATGTTATGAATTTACTTTTTTAGCCTCTTAGAGGACAACTGAGGTGTTTCTTGGCCTGGGTCATATTTTGACACATTTGTGTTGCTTAAATGACTTAAATGAGGGACGAAAGGCTTCAGACATTTTACATGTGGACCTCTTTGGTTCATGATTTTGTTGGCTAAACAAAATAGGGTGAAAGGGACTCAATTTAAGAACAAAGCAGATCCACGTCAGATGTTGAAAAATCAGCTTATTGTCGTGACATAAATTAATTCAGACTGTTTAGAAGTTGTTGTTGAACAATAACGGAAAAAGTTTCATTGATTTGCATTTAAAAAAACCGTCTCCTCTGTGTGAGTTTGACTACACAGAGTCTGACCTCTGGGTTTGTTTCCAACCTGTGTGAGTGTCTGACAGCTTTTGTTTCCTGTTGATGCTTTAAGTTCTGCCAAGGACCCCAAAAAAATCTAGGTTGAAATGAACTGAGTCTAACCTTTGATATATACCAGTTTGTTAAGAGAAAAGAGTTTGGGCTGTAGTCATCACAGGCCAGTTATTCAAAAGAGTAGGAGTACAAAAAGAAGAAGAATGTAAGAACGCCTTTGTAACTAAAGCTTGCTCTTAGCCGACTGTGAACTGTATCTAGGTAAACCTCTACCTCCCCGTATGTGTTTCTCTCCTACGCTAAAAGTTTGAAGCCTTAGTCTAAACTTTGAAGCGACAATCAAACCCAGAACGAAGAGTTGATTCACCTAGATTCCTGTCTTTTTATATTCATGTTACCTATTTCAGGAGGCGGCTGCATCTCTATATCACTCCTACGACACCACGGTGAGACTTTTTTTTGTTGCTGTGTTTTTGTGAGAAAAAGTATGATGAAACCCGGAAACAATATGCGCACATAAACACAAAATGTGGCGACACATTTCTTGAAGGTAAGCAATTTCCATGCACGTTAAGGGCTTAGCATCGACGCAGCACTATTCATATCAGTTTACCATTATGATGCAAATGATAACAGTGGTGCCTGGCTGCCTTCGTTCTCCCTTTTCTTCTGCACTTTTACTACCAACAACACGGATGCACACCTACATTTCAGTACGCACACACACACACACACACAGACACACAAATGTTAAAATTCACCCGGCTCCATTGCTTATCCCCTTTGTTTGAGCTGATTGGATCTGTGGCGATCACATGTTTACCCAGAGCGCTATCTCTTTGAGAAACCTCCGTCACGGGTAGCGGAGAGTAACGTTTGCCTCTTTTTGTGTTTTCCTTTTATTTTGGAGACGGGCACGCACACACGCTCTTTATGTATATATGCTAATAGGCTGGCTAACACGGTTTCACACTGTTTGTTTCTGAAAATGATGCAACTTGCCAGACATCCGTTTTTCTGCTGATGTTCACATTTTCTTTTTTTTTTCTCCCCGTTCTCTCTTTCTCAGGGCGGGCATTTTACTCAGAGAGAGATGGAGAGAGAGAGAGGATGATGAAGAAGAGAGGAGGAGGTGGGCAGGAGGAGGGGAAGGGGCGAGAGGGAGGCGTGTGTTCAAAATCCACAAAGGTTTTGTAATAAATGCATCGACGACAATAAAAACAAAAACATTAAAGGGAGAAAAGACGTGTTTCTGTGTTAAACAATTAGTGCTGCAGCATTAGAGGCGATCAGGAGGAGACAAAAGCTCGGCAGCAGCAGGGGTTTACCCCAGACACAAAGACACAAAGACAGATGCTCTGCAGCCCAGCCAAGCTACAGCAACACACCAGCTTCACTGGAGCTGAGAGGAACCACATCCACAATACAACTGTCTGAGGCTGTGTAATAGTCCAAGCTTGAAATGCAACTCTTTTTGTACGTTTATGAACATACCTGTCCTCAGAGGTAAGAGTTCGTGAGAGTTGAGTCTCAGTGCAAGCTTCTTGAAGATCTTTACGTTACATTTATCGAACTGATAGCTATTATATTTCTACAGAAACTGACAAACAGGAAGTTCTCACACCAGCAGAATTTCATTTTAAATTGTGGTCTGTTCCTGAATATCAAAAAAATCATTGAGTCAGCGTGAAATGTTTTGATATTATTTGTGAATTTTCAAAGTTTCTTGATTTGCTGTTGTGATTCAAACATTGTCTGATTTATTTTGTCTTGATTAAAAAGTGGGCCCTTGATGTTTGCTACCTAACCAGTTCTCTGCTTCCTGTTTGGTGCTAAAGAGAGAGCACAGCTGTTAATGTGTTGGCAATTTTCAGACGTTGTCACTTGCATGACAAGACCACAAAACTTTTAACAAGATTGTCAATTATTTTGGATCATGTAGAGGAAGAGAGGTCTGGTTTTAGACTGCACAAACCCAGCTATATGTCTAATTTACAGAAAAGAATGGAGATGACAGGATCGCATATCGACCCTGAAATATCTTGAAGGAGTTGTTTGATGTAAGGCTGAGATAGCTAACTGTGTATCATTTAAAAAGTCCATAAATCTAAGTCTTAAAGGGACAGTACAACCACATTAGAGTTTATGATCGAGCAGTTTTAAGCTATACAACTTGCAGCGTGCATGACAAAATGCAAGAATACATGCTCGATTCCATACATGACAACATTCAAGAAAATGTCAGCCTCCGAAATCTTTAGCCTTGTTCACACTTGCACAAAACTCCAGAGAAACTTCTGAAGTTTTCGAGGCTGAGCTGCATATTAGGCCCCGTGTCCACCTAGCGTTTTTTTTCTGAGCGCCAGCATTATTTTTTAATTGTTTTAAATAAAATAAGGAGAGAGCGTTGGCAGCAGCATGGTTGCTCTGAGAAAATGTGCAGCGCCCAGTGCCTTTTTTCTGAGCGCTCTGCCCTTTTTTGTGCGGCCGCTCCGAGCGCTTTGAGTTGAAAATCCTTCAACTTTTTAGAAAGGTGCTGATGATGTCACTGGCACTCTTTTCCAAATGTATGATAATCCCCGTAGTTTTGTACGCACATCCTCTTTGCTCTATGACTGTTGTCATAAAGGCAGGATGGACATGCATCGCTCTTATTCTCAGCACACAAACGCTTCGTGAAACGGCTCGTGAACTCACAGCCAGCACTTTTCTCCCCGAACAATGTTTAAAGTAGCTCAGAAGGATATAAAAAATGAAAGGATGATGGGCATAAAGCTCCTGCAGTCTGTGTGGTCAGACTCTCCTTTCAGCTCGCGTTGACCATGAATGTGTGTGAGAGCGTGTGTGTGTTTGTTGTGAGTGTGTGAGGGACCCCCCCTGTGGTGGCGACTTACTCTGTACATTCGACTCAATGGCTCCAGTGTTCATGCGTGTTCTGTCTGCATGTGTGTGTGTTACTGTGGCACTTAACCCTGTGACCGGTTGTGGAATGAGCTCCACTGAAATCGCTGCTGAGCCTCTCGACCCCCCCACCTAATGCTGCGGTGTTCGTTACCACCCCAAGAGAGACCAACACACACACACACACACACACACACACAGGCGCTCTCTGTGTCCTCATAGACGGGGATGGCGATGGCGTAAAGCCTGCTGTTTAGACTCTGTGTCTTTGTTCGTCCCTGATGGAGCCTCCTCTACCTGCATGAGGGAGGAAGTCTGCGCTGTTTCCACTTTAAAGTCAGGAAGTGTTTGATTCCCTCAGTTTCCTCCTCTACTAAAAGCTCATTTCATCTTTCCCCCCACCAAAACCGCAGAGTGACACAACACTATTATTCCCCTCAGTCTGCACCCTCTTTCTTTAGCTCTTTGATTCACAGAGCAGCCGTTTCATTAGCACTCATTGTCACACACTTGTTGCATGAATACAAGAGAATTGATCACCTGCTGCAGCGACTGATGTGTGTTGACTGAAGTCGAAGGGGTGGAGTGTGTGAGCCAAGTGTTACGCAGGTAAAGGGTGACTTTGGACTATATATATATTTATGTGTGTGTGTGTGTGTGTGATTGTGCTGTGGGGTTTTATATGTGGTCCATGTGTCTGTGGTGGCCACTACTCAATGGCTCCAGTTTGTTCCTACTAGGTCGATCTTTCTCTTTTGAGCTAACGGACAGTGTCTTTGAGTTTCTTGAAAAGCACTTTACAAATCAAATGTGTTGTTGTTATTATATGAAGCTTCAGCAGGTCTATCAGAATCTTATGAGTCCACTTCAGAGATGATTATTTCCTTAACTCGCATCATTTTTTTAGGTGTCTCTAAAAATTACCCCTCTCACTTTAACCCTACAATAACAAGTTTAAACATCGACCCTGCAACCAAAAGTTGAACTTTAAAATCACCTCTGATTCATCATTGTTCTGAAACAGAGAAAAAGCCTGTAACTTAATCGGTCGTAATGTCTTACGCTGCAACACGTGTGTTTATTTCTGTGATTGCACGTTTTCTCTCATCATTAAAGACAAATCTCAAATTGAATTCCTCCGAGATATCAAATTTGTCGTAACTTACAGGAATTTTGCATCAATGCATGGGTGTAAAGATACCACATTTTCTAAATTATTCCAAAACATGAATTTGTGCTATTTCAGATATAAATAGTTTTTCTTTTGTTTGTTAAAAATGTTGTTTTTGTTTTTGGCAAGTTGTATGGAAAAGTGATGTTTAATGAAATAGAATATAAAAGAACATAACATTTCAGTTTTAGTCTTATTCTGTATTTATATCAGCATGTTTCAAAAACAAGTGACCAACCTTTATAGTCTGATTGTTTTAAAAATAGGGAATGATGAGTTCTATGTTTGGGACTACGGGGTCAAAGAGTTCAGATACTAGCTCACTTTGAGATGAAGAAAGTAGAAGTAGTAGTTATTTTTAGAATAAAGAAATGTCTTTGTTGGTTCTTCTTCCTACATGAAGGAGAAATCGTTAGGACACATAGGACAAGGGAGAGGGGATCCCCGTCTTATTGAAGGTGAGTACGCATCAACACTTCCTTTCCTCACTCCCCAGAACACTCCCTTGATGCCATCAGAAGACGAGCAGCTTCTTTAACCCCAACATTAGCCCCGCCCACTGAGGGTCAAACTTCAGCTCCATAACAGACCCAGCTCCCCCCTCTCGTCTCTGAAGATGTGTGTGGATCTGCAGCGCGGGTCACCGAGCTGTCAGATGCTCAGAGCTGACTTCACGTGCGTGCTGTTGTGCGTGCGGGAGGTTTTGAGGTGGTGAGAAACACATTGTCGCTCAGATAAGACATAAAAAATGAGCGTGCCATGTGAGACCGGCCAGTTACAGCAGGGGTCACGAGAGGTCAACGTCACGGCATCAGTGGCAGTCTGACACACCTCCTGTGAGGGGCTCATATTCTAAGTATGGGGCCTGTCAATCAAACGGTTACCAGACAGGATGATGGGACGTTGAGTACAGAGTCGATGAGAGCTGTTACTTCATTTTTATTTTCTAGATTAAAATCAAAGTTTTAATGATTGAAATGAAACTGAAAAGTTTCATAAAAGACTAAATACCCATCTGTTTGAAGACGATGTTATTTCTTGAAAGTGCAGCTCCTTCTGTAGGATCTGAACAGAATTAAGAGGGAATACTTCCTGTTTTATAATCGGTTGTTAATTTCTTGAACATGCTTCCTGCAAAGAGGACATCTATCTAACTATCAAGGTCATAAATATGTCTGAATCTTTGCAATAAAGCTTGCAATATGTTGTACAACACTGATGTATTTTAGCCTCCCTGTCCTCAGAGACTTTGCGAATATCTTCTGTTCCTGTGTCGTCGTCGTTTTTTTTACGAGAGCTTTGGCATCTCTGAAGAAATTATTTTCTGCCAACTTATTTTTCAATTCTCAGGCAGCCACATCCTCCAATCTGTGAGCAATGGACTATCTTTGTTTCTTCAAATATTGTTCTCAATCTCACTCATCTCTTCACGCAGTGTGCTGTGCATCATAAATAAAATGTTAACAACGAGCAATAATGATGCAACTGATCACAGTTCATGGGAGGTTTCATTTAAGCCCTCTCTGATAGGAAACCATTTTCTTTCTGGACAAGTCGTCCCCCCCCTTTTAAGTGATGCACTTTCCCTAAAGTATTTTCATTTAGTAATCTTGACTTCATTGTGAATTTGTCTTTGACACATTTGTATTTCTTTTTGTCTTACATGTGGCAGCTTCAATTTGTCCCTAAAACATTAAACAGACGCTCTGAGATGTGAACTGGCTGTGCGTAGATGACACTATTATTGCACTGATATTTCTCAGCCTAATGAAATCTGCTCTGCCTCGCACCGATGCAACACTGTTAACTTTGATCTCACAATTAAGTCCCCATGAACAGCTAATAAAGCATAATCTGCTCTGTATCTGCTTGTCTGCACCACAAGCAAGAAAGCCTTTTAGCATATCTCCGCAGCAGCTTCTGACTGACACTTTGTTGCTCTCGGCTGAAACAGTGACTTATTTTTATCACGCCCCAGATAATACAATCAAGTATTAAGGAGTTAAAATCAAACTGGATCTGCATCGGTTGAGTGGCAGAAGAGTGGCAGATGCCTGCAGGGCTTCTAGTTATTCAGTCTCTTCTCCTTTTTCATCAATCTCCCTCGACTTTTCGGGAGATAAGTTGACATCCCTGAATACAAAACAGCAGGGCTGCTTTTGTTGCAGTCTCCTCACAAGAGGTTGTTTTCTTCTATTTCTGAGGCTATTTTGGATTTATCTTAACTGCCCATTTATTAAATAAAAAAACAAACAAATGCTGCAAAATGTCCTCACGTCAAACTTTTCAAATATGGCAGCTTGTTCAGTTTTGTTACACTTTGAAATATGACAACATAGCTGCTCCAGGGAGGGCTCCATGGTGAAGGTGTAGTAATGTCCAGGTAGGGCCCGATCACACAGTGATGCGTCTCACTAGGTGCGGAGGCTCCAAAAATCAAAAAAATAATAAAGTAAACAGTATGGTGAATTCTACCATCTCTTCAGTGAGCGCTGTCTAGACCAGTGGTTCTCAACTGGTGGGTCGGGACCCAAAAGGGGGTCGCAGAGCATTTTTGGTGGGTCACGAATCTGTCCCTGAAAAAAACGTGTTTTTTTACCGTTTTTGTTTTGTTCAGTTTCTTGCCTCCGTCACATGTTTTGTATCGTCTAAGGTCCAAACTGCACAATTTTTAAGTAAATCAATCTGACTGCTTGAAAAATATCGGACATTTGGGTCACAACTTCTCATTGAGGAGTTGGTGGTGGGTCCTTGAGAACCACTGGTCTACGACGATGAGCGCTTCCAAGCCGCCTGTCGGCCAAGCTGGAGTCAGTCTTCGGCCAAAAGTTACATTAATGAATGTTGCGTGACTTGGTATTTTGAGCTGAAGAATTTACATTTACATACATACAACTTCTATGCCCGCCCCCAAAAAAGCTAGAAAAACGTGTTGCACAACATCAGAGAAGAGCGTCTGGCAAGCTCGCTGTACCGTAGGAAAACAATGGATTTGCTGGTGACGCTTTTATTAGCGATGGATCTCTGTGTGATCAGGCCCTTAGACTTTTAAGAGATGCAAAATTCGCAAGACTCTATGATCAGAAAAACATCTTGGTTTGGGTTCCAATGAATACAGAGTCATGTAAAGTCAGCCCAGCAGCGTGAACAGGACCCCTATACGAAGCAGAGAGTCCTTGTCTCACCCTGAAGGGGTTCTAATTGTTTAATTCACTGAGCACTCGTATTGCTTAAAACCGTATTATCATTTTAAGAGGCAGGGTGGCTCTTTTCTAGTTACATTGTTGATGTCTGCACTGTGAAGTTGTAGTTTGAGAAAGTCACTAACGTGTGATCTACAGGACGTCATGAAGGAATGAAACTCAAGCTGTATCCAGATTTTGGAGTTTCTGATGAGCTCGGAGGAGAAAGAACAAAAAAAGGCTGCTAACGACATCACTGTGCGAGATAACGCTCATAACCTTTTTATACATTTGGTTGCAATGTCCCTACCCTCTGATCAGACTTAATGACGGATCAGAACAGTCTGAGATTCCTGCTCCGTGATAAGAGCAATCTTAGGAAAATTGCGTTTTCTTCACGGGATGTATTCCTGTGTTTTTTCTCCGAAACAGACAGACGGTAGCAGTTTGGAGCCGCACGTTTAGAGGATGGAGAAGGAATGTTTTCCACATGAGTGCTGATTGTAACAGTTAGGTATTTTCCTCTCATCTTTAACTTGAAATTGATGTTGCTCAAACATGGGCCAGATCTGTTAAGCATGCACTGATGTATATGTTTGATATGTATGGAATACGATTACAGCAACAGTTCACATGAAGTTCATGCTTGTGTTGGCTTAAGGTGGAAGCAAACCTAAAATATGACTCGTTTTTTCAGCATCAAAAACCATACAGGATGCAATGGGTACTGGACTTGACCTTTTCTAGTCTTCTGACTACTCAAAGCGCTTTTACACCGCAGGTCACACCTACACATTCACACACTGATGGCAGAGGTTGCTATAGTAACCATCAGAAGTATCTAATTCCATTCATACACATGCGAACGCCTTGACAAAGCAACGGGAGCATCTTGGGGTTAAGTGTCTTGCCAAAGGACACATCGGGCATTTGGCTGCAGGAGCTGGGGATCGAACCCTCGACCTTCCGGTTGAGAGACGACCGACTCTACCAGCTGAGCCACAGCCGCCCCTATGCAAGAGGAAGACTCCGCCAAATTGGAAGTGAAGAGCCTTTTTTTTTCCGCCGAGGTTAATCCTTCAATCAGATCTTCAATGAACACTTCAGTCTCAAAAACAACAGCACACTTTCCCTGTAGTGAAAACGTCACACTTTTCATCTTACACCTGTTGTTTTGGTTGGAAAGAATACTTTGAGGTCAGCGGGATCTAACAAAAACATTTTCTGTTTTCAGGGATAACACTTTGTGATGGATATGTTTGTGAAGGAAGAGAAGCAGATAAGATTAGAGAGTCTAATAAGCAGCGTCCTAAGTCTTTCTACTGGGACCTGAGCGTTAGAAGAGTCGGACTTTTCCCCTCACGACTTTATGTTTGAGTCTCAGGGTTTGTAGGGTGAATTATTTAAGTGCTTTAAGAGTGATTTAGCAGTTTATCTGTAATCACGGTGGCTCCTGCTGGCCATGAATAATGTCTACATGTGTTTCAGCTGGCTTCAAAACGTTTTTTTAATCTTCTTTTTTTGTGTTTTGCTTCAGTTTATCATCATGAATAATCATCGGAGGGGTTTGCAAAAGAAAATGTCTAATGAGGCACAGTGTATAATTTCTGTCGCAGGGGTTTCTCGTTTAAAACAATAACAAAAGACACAGTTTGATGACGTCACCAAGGAGCATGAGATCATGGGAGTTGTTGTCTAAAGAACCACAATCGATCTGATGCGACTCAGAAATCATTTCCTTTTTATCATTCTAATGAAATATCCACAAGTAAATCAGCCGGACTTCTTGTTACCTATCTGAGGTATGATCTGGTGTTTCCTGTGTTTCTGAAGAGGACCAGCCAGCAAGTGAAACAACACGATATGTTGAATTAAAGAACAGATTGCTCTGGATACAAAGAGTTAAAAACCTACGGGATAATATGACGACTCTACAAAGTACGAGCTCTGATGCACCTGTGTGAGGAGTCAAAAGACTGATTTGGACTTGCGGCCATTTTTTTGTATTCACTTTTAATTTTCTTCAAGAAAAAAGAACGTTTTTAAAACCTTTGAAGTGCTTTGTTAATGTGTATAAATGTGTTGTCAGCGGTCATCTTACTATTACAAAGTGTTTTGTTGAGGATTATCGTGTCGATCTTTATTAAACACTCACAATTATTCCACTTAGTTATTCCAAATATTCTTTTAAGACTTGGTGTAAGCCACTAAGAACTAAAAAAACAAACTCAACCACACCTCGTACAAAATGTTTTAAAATAAGCAAATTGAAAATAGCTGCAGTAGCTTTAATCAACTTTTGTTTTTATGTAAAAGTCAAAAGTGCAAGAAGCACAAGTGTTTACATATCTTTTAAATCAGTATATCAGTAATTGGATACAGGATTTGTCGACATTCTTGAGGTAACAGAGAACAGCCAATCACAATCAGAGCCTGTTTTCTTTAAATGTTCTTGTAAAAGTTCAAACTGCCCCCTTTTTCCAATCTGCAACTTTGAGTTTAATTCTGCTTACTCTTGAAACAATCTCCCGACCTTTCATCAGATGTGTCGCCTGCGTCAGACTGTATTTACCCCGAGAGCATCTCTTCTATCTCCTCTGCCCCGCGGATCTTCTCTCTGCTTTATCAATTCTTTTTAAAACATCAGCTTTTCAGAGAGCTGTTCAGGGCGCGATGTGAAAGGAGGGCAGTTTGAATATTCGAATCGCACAGCTTTTTTTTCTTTAAAGACAGGCCTAAAGCATCATCTGCAATTACACCATCCGTTGTCAAATATGTTTGCATATTCAATATGAAAAAAAGCTGCTGGATGTGGCTTAATTTAAGCAGCCTCATAGGCGACATGCACACTCTTCAACAATGTGCTGCACAGAGATACCTTATTAGCCTTATTATCATTATTCCTCCTCCTGATTGTTGTCCTTCACCTAACTTTCCTCTTTATCGTGCACACACAGAGCAAACAAACTCTGCAGACGCCCGTGGCTCTCTGCAGAGACACAAACTTGGTCGGTTGTAGAAATAAGAATTATTAGACCGCCGATGCCAGGACTCACGAGGAGTGGGCTATGTTGTCTGACAGGTATGTTGTCGACCGAAAGGCAAAGACGTTTTTGAATTAATGAGGCCAGGTGACGGAGAAAAAGCAGCAGAGCTGGAGCCAACTCTCTCGCCTGCAGTTTACTGGAGACCTGGTGTGCTTCTTATTTAAATGACTGCCCTTGATCTCACTGATCAACAGGCTATAGGCTACTTAATTAAAACTAACAAGCAGTGCATTAACACCCTGCCGGCACGCTGACACCGTCAACCCGGTTATAAGTAAGCAGCACCCCCCCCGGGGAGACGGGTGCAGGGATCCAGATGCAGGTGAAGCAGAGAGTTGATTTAAAATGCCAGAAAGAAAGATGGCAGCTTTGTGCGCCCTGATTGAAGGCATTTCTCACTGTTAAAGGGGAGTGCATGTGTGTTATATGTGTGTGTGGGTGTGTGCAGAAAAAAAAAAAGGCGACATACCCGCCAAGAAAGGCCAGCGGCGTGCTTTATAGATGGACGCTTTTGATCAGAAAGGCCGGTTCATCTTCATGTTTGTGATGGCCTCTCTCTGAAGAGTCAGACGGGAAATAAGGTGGAAGAAAAATGGAATTAGTTAACCAAGTGTAACCACGTTTTACTCCAAATGTTGCTTTTACACATATTAAAGCGTCTAAATGACAAACAGATACAAGAAGTTTTGGAATTGCTCGAGTAGATTGCTTCAGTTAGCAGCCTTGAAACAAGCTCTAACGCCTGCAATGTAATCTTAGATGTAAATAAACTAAATCAGAGCACGTCCACTGAAAGAGTTTTTCTCCACTTGTAGCCTCAGATTGTGATTCAGGTGTCCTAAAAGCAGAGGTGAAAGATTACTAAGTACAATAAAGTAATTAACCAAACGGTCGCCGGTTCAAGTCCTGGTGTGGACCAAAATATGGAAGTTGTTCCGGTAGCTGGAGAGGTGCTGGGTCACTTCCTGAGCACAGCTGAGGTGCCCTTGAGCAAGGCACCAAACCCTCAACTGTCTGGTGTGCAGCAGCCCCACTCTGACATCTCTCCACTAATGCATGTCCACAGGTCCTGTCTGTGCATGTGTGTGATACGGGCCCATGTGTGTGAGAATAAAAGAGTGTAAAACCATTCAGTTTCCCTCAGGGATTAATAAAATATGTAATATTCAAAAAAATCTTTCTTTTCAATATTTCCACTTCCTGCTTCTTGAAGCTTCTTCTAAACTTTATTAAAAAGTTGCCTGTTCGGAGGCTATTTGTGTGTCTGTTAGTTGTTAGAAACACATATTACAGCAGTGACTTTTTATCTCAATGAATTCATAGTTCATTTAAAAAAAAGTTTGGAAGCAGAACTTATTTTGTTCTTCATTTACAACTCCATGAATCTCCTCTCGGCCCTCTTTAGTGATCCTGTGAAACTCTGGAGGTTGATAACCACTCATTAGATCTTTGACAAAAACTACAAGTGATCAAAATCTATCACCTTTTTAGTCTGCAGAATGAGTACTTTTTAAATAATGATATGAATATGCTTTTATTTCTGTAATTTACGTCAATAAGTGGACCTCTAATTGGAGAACTACAAATCAAGTTATTTTACGTGATGGGATTGGTCATTTGACTTAAGGTAAGGGTTGGATTAGTTTCTTCCAAAGAGAAAGGAGTGAGACCTCCTGTTTAATAAACACTCGTTACTTCTGAGTAAAGTAACGAGTAATCTGTTTCCTTCAGAGTAATGACCCCCTCCTCTGCGTTTGTGAATGACTTTGTGACGACCTCTGTTAGAAATGGCCCCCCTCCCCACCCCACCCCAACACCCCTCTCCACCCCTCATTCGCAGAAAATGGAAATGGCTTAGCACTATCGCCGTTGCCCCGGCAACCATCTGAGTCCCCCATCTCGCGGTGGAGAAATGAGTTCTGAACGGGCTCGAGAGAGGCAGGGATTAAACATGATCCCGCGGACGGACTGTCAATCAAACGCACAACTCTCCAACCTCCCTCTATTTTCCCCCCCCAAAAAATAAGAATTACACTTTGTGCATTTTATTTGGATAAATCTGTAAGAGAATAAGAGGCATTAAAGTGATAATGAATCCGGCCTTTTCTTGTAAGCTATTAAAGCAGGGAACTCTCCTGGTTTAAAAAAAAAACAAATCTGTTATCCTGCAGAGGATTTAGTGGTGGTCGTTATATTCCAATGCCAAGAGGCGATGGATTAATTTAATTAGCCTGGTGGAGATTAATGACAATGCATAGGCCTTTTCTGCAGATAAGCCTTTGCACCGTTAACAGGGATGTGTTATTTTCAACACCAATGTGTGTCTAATTTGGGAAACTTGTGGTTGAAGTTAAACCCTCCTAAAATGACTCGAGTGGAGATTTGTACAGTCTTGGTTTTGCATGTATCTCTGTACATGGAGATTAATCAGAGGGGGGAGGTCCACTGTGATTGTATGATGTCATCATACTGAATTAGCTCATTTTAGAGATGACACACAGACGTATTAATATTCTTTTTGTGTGTTTTAAACAGAAACTGAAACGCAGGGTAACACATTTGTTGTTTTTTCCATTCCACTAGACAAGAACTGAAGTCTAATATCAGAGGATGTGTCTCATGATAACTCCCTGATGTGCTATTTGTGCTGAGTAGTACAAATGTGCCTTTAGTTAGCATGCCTGTTTATGCACCATGTGATTAACTTCAGTGCTGCAGGTGGGTTTAAACCGTCATAACAGCCGCTTTATTGAGCTGTAGCAGTAATATCATGACATCACAATTACAAATAACTCCTTTAAAGTGTTTCTGATCTTTAGTTTAAAATATCAGGATCCATGAGTCAATGGTTCCCACCCTTAAAATGTAAGTGCTGTCTGCTTGTTGCGGATCCATTTTGACCAATCAGAGATTGCAAACTGAAGAATTAATCCTGCTCTTGGAGGAGTAATCAGATTACAGGAACACATTCCTGGTGCCAGGCTGGCAGAGACTCCTCACAGAGCGTGAGGAGGAAGAGGAGGAGGAGGAGGAGGAGGAGGAGGGCTGATGGGGGGGAGCAGTGAGTGAGACCCTGTGCAATTTGATATTTGCCTCTTTGACAGTCATTTAAAGGGGATCTGGAGAACCCGATATCCGGGGACTTGCCACCCCCCCCTCCAAAGGCTTTTCGGGACACTTTAGCCAGGCTCGGCTCGGCCCTGCAGCGCCAGTGAGTCGCCAGGCAGGGTGTAAACGTTAAATGTTGGCTATTTGTTCCATGGATTGCGAGGAAAATCAAGTTACTCTTTCATTCATCCTTTTTTTTTTTTACCCCTCCTCCCACTCTGTTTCTCCTGCTCTGCTTCCCCACAAGCAGTCATTGACTAAAGCAGCTCAGGGAGTCTCCTAAAAACGCTCTAACGAATTAGAAGACAGTTTATTTAAGAAAAGGGAGGAAGGGAAATATTTTGTAACAGCTGAGACTGTACAGACAAAGAGTCCTGACGCAGTGGAATAGGAGGTTATCTGCTTGCATTGCGGTTCCTTATCAGTGGATAAATATTTGTATATCATGGCCGACCAGGGGGGGCTCTGCAAAACCCTCTGACGTGTTGTTGTGATTGTTGCAACACAGGTGATCTACACTGAGATAGAAGTACTGTATGCATGCGCGGCTGCAGTGTGGGGGGTCGAAAAAACGCCTCCCGCAAAGCCAATCTTTCAATTATGAGGTTAAAAGAGTGTGTGTTTATAATAAACGGCTGCTCATTAAAGAGGGAGTACATTCCCCCGCAGATAACAGGCAGGTCGTATTGTGAGGATGTCTCCTGGGAGGACTCCTGACTGAATGTTTGTCCCCAGCCTCGCATCTCATTATGAGCTCATCTCCACATCTCTATCTGCAGAATCAGGGCCGCAGCATCAGCCTCCACTGGATGTGACTAAAGATTAAGATTTTCTTTCACAGTGTGAGAAAATCAGGCTATTTTCAGACACCCCCCCCTCCCCTTTTTTGAAGCAACGGCCAACGTGATCTTGTCTTTCATATGAAACCCTCGCTGGACTCCCAGTTGGCCCACCCAGTCCAGGATTATTCTGCTCAGCCAGGGAAGAGAAGGAGGAGGAAGGGGAGGCAGAGGAGGAGGGGAGGGCTTGCCTGGATACCCAGCCGCCTGCCTGTAAGTGTCCATCCCCGGTTTGTTTGACATGGCACTGTCCCTGGGTATAAAACCGATAAACATCTGGTGGTGCTGCCAGGACATTGGAAAATGAGGGATTGGTGGGGGGAGAGGAGGGGGGCAGTGAAAGAGGCAACAGAAAATCATAATGAGGAGAAAGATGGGCAGAGAGAGAGAAAGAGAGAGAGCGATGCTGATCAGCTAATTACAGCTGCAAATAAAATGCAAATTTATCCTGGCACGGTGAGCACGCCCAAGTTTAAACACGGCGCCGTCCAAAAACTCAGAGCTGCACGGGCACGCTGCCAGTGACGACTTCCAAACAAAGACTCATTATCCAATAATAATAATAACCTCTATAATATTATTAATATAACTGAAGATGACGAGGGCTACATGTGAGGAAAATTCTTTTAGAGGTCTGACTTTAAACTCAGAATAAAGACTTTAAAATCCTGATTGCGCTTTTCATCTCTGATTTCAGAATTTATTCCCAGATTTTCACTTTAATCTCAGATTACCGACTTTAAACTCAGATTTCTGACTTTTTGTTAATCAGAATACAGATTTTTAAAGGATAATTCTGACTTTATCACCACAAATTTAGCATTACAAAATTCAGATTTTTGCCTTTAATCTCAGAATTGCGTTTTATTCTCTTTATTCCAATTTAATTCTCAATACCGTAACTTTGTTCTCAGATTCGCAAATGAACTTCAGAATCCAGATTTATAACTCTGATTTCTGATTTTAATTTTCAGGATTAAATATGAATATTGTCTTTATTCTAAGAATTCCGACTTTCAACTCAACGTTTTGTCTTTTTTATTTCAGAATTCTGACTTATTCTCCAGATTTTAAATTTAAGATTTTAATTTCAGATTTTCACTTTGGGTTTCAGAATTTGATCTGTCTTGCAGGAGACAAATAATTAAAATTAAAGGTCTGCATAAAAACATGTTTTAAATACAGAATTTTAAATCCAAAATCCATGCCAGAAAATAGAAATTCTCAGATTAAAGTGGGACCTCTTAGTTAAAAGCTTCAGCACATTGCATCCTACTGGTTGTCAGACTACGATAGGCTACACCCCCCCTCTACTCCTTTCAATGAAAAAAAAGATGGCACATTTCCCAACAACAGTGACACCACCATGCACGTGCTGCTCCACATCCACAATTCAACAATTACAGTTCCCCACACTGTAGCCTCTATTTACACGGGAGGAGGTGGGGGGGAGCTACATGTCGTCCCCCATCTTATGTAGTGATTAATGATACACCACCACCCAAAGATTAATCATGGAAAATTAAAAAAAAAAACTTGGAGATGCTGCACGAGGACTGCAGTAGATCAGGTGGGCTTGGAGATGGGGATGTGAGGGGAGGTGGGGTGAAAACGAATTAGCTTCATCGAATCTTTTTAGATGCAAATATTTTGTTATCTCCACTTTGCTGCACTGTTTTCAGTGTTTATGATTAATTATCTCTTCTTGGTGAAAAATAAATCATGCGAAATTAGGATCTAGCTGACTCCACCGGCGTAAGCAGAGATGGCAGGTCGATGCTGTTAATTTCAGGTTGAAATTGACACACTAATTATAGTGCAGAGTGCTGCTGGAACACTAGCAGGCAAGATTATACCTCTGTGCTTCTATTTTTTCTTCTTTTTTTTTATCAGATCCCCCTTATATTTTACCAATTAAAAATCGTAAAGGCATTTCATTGCCCCAGGATAAAAAAAAGCTGCCTCTCTCCTAACATGGCCATCACTTTCCCCCATCAGATTCATTGTGATGTATTAGATGCAATAAATTATCCCATGTAACAAAACATGGCGAGCTGAAAGGCTGATAATCTGCAGAGGGGAGATAAGGATTCATTATTCCAAATCATTATGAATCCAGCGTTGGCTGTGACTTCTTTCTTAATCAGCTTCTGTGATCCTGGATACGTGAAGGGAGCAGATAAGAGCAGAGTCGTTTATAATTCTCCCCACCTCGGCCTAATATTTTAAAATAAAATCGCAGGGAGAAGCCGGCGTGAAGGGAAAAAAAAGGAAAACACACACATTGGCTTAACGTTTGGAGGGCTGCACAGGACGAGAATAATAAAACACATTGAGGGAAATAAATAAGTAAATAGATAATGCGTGGCCCATACATTTTTGGAGGTGTTTTGTCTCAAATTAAGGTCATCTTATTCGACATTTACAGCGAGGAATCGTGTAGGCAGGGGACAAAAAGGGAGATATATACTGCAGCGTTTATTTCACATTTGGAGTGGGAAGTGTCTAATAAAATTTAGGCTACACCAGGAGGCTATAAAAGCGGGTGACCGTAAATGATTTCCTCCGTTTATGCACTAACGGTGCAGAAAAGCCACGGTGCAGCAGATAAAGCGCTGCTCCACTGGATGCTGCACTATTTGAATCTGCAAAATTAACCCCTTAAAAAATGTGAGCCGACTGAAAATGCTGCAGTATTTAATCAGGACATAAAGGTGACATTGTGACGCCTCTTTTCTGAGATTATAAATATCAGCAGGCTGGGGTAGTTGGCGGGAATAAAAGGCCAGTGTGCGCACGCGGGCTTTGCTTGTTATTACGGCCCGTGCAGTGTGTGTACCGGAGGGTTTGTGCTTATAGCTTGTTGTCAGGCTCTGCTGTCACGAGGGAGCTCGCGTCAAATTCTACATTAATCACGCGATTTCACGGCGGAGGGTGCACGCGGGAGAAGAGGGAGCGTGACTTTGGACTTTAGGCATCAAGCTCGGTTCTGGAAAACGCGAGAAAAAAAAAGAGAAGGGGGCTACCCCCCTTTAGTGTGATACAGTGTTAGATCAGCGGCATCCAAGCCATTTACAGTCTCCATTTACAATTAATTAAGGATTGACTTCACAAAATCTGCACCCCTCCTCTCCCACAAAACGCATTTTATATCCACTCCCTTTCAAAAAATTATTAATTTTATTTCCCCCTCTTATTCAATTGTATCCCGACTAAACAAGACCAAATTGATTCTCGTTATATTCCCTCATAATTAATCTTTTTACAACACCTATAATATGCTTTAATTATCTGGTTGTTTTTCATTAGCGCATATCAAAGACATCAATGTGCACATTTATCAAATCCGCATATTAAGTCCACCTTTACATCGAAATCAGCCCCAAAATAAGCACTTTATTTAAACGCAGATTAATAAATCATTACGATCTGGATGTGTTATTTTGTAATTCTATTTACTGAGATACTAATTCCATAAATGAAAAGCTCTGCTTACCCTGTATGCATGCGTGGAAATACTGAATTATTCATTGGTTTTAAAAAGACACATTATGCTGAACATTTGCATTCGTAAGTTTATACAACGCCAATTATCTTTAATTTATTACCTTAATTGAATTTCTTCCCCAAAGATAGATTTGGGGTGTGATCAGTTTACATTCTCCTTCGAAGAGGCACATGAGAGATACCAAGCCTGCAGCATCCTCCCTCTCCTCCTCTTCCTCTCCTCTCTTTTCCTCAGTGCATTTCACACAGAGAAGGATCGGATTTGCTTGGTGCTCCTTTCAATGAACCATGGTGTCAATAAGCAGGCTAGCAGGCCTCTATATGCTCCGGGTTAGTGCTAGATGTATGTGCCATTTTTTTTCCAGAACAACTGCTTTAAAAAAAACAAAAAACAAGCCAAGGCCACAATGCACGCAGCTCCAATCTCACATTAGCATATCGATACGGAAAGATTTCAGATTTTGTTTGCTTACACATTGTTCAGATGTAGCTCTAATTGCTGTGGAGTTTGGCGCGGATCTCCTGTGTTGATTAGACACCCAGGCTATACGGCTTCATCTGTCCTTTTGTGGCAGAGGAGAGAAAGAGGCTCCTCTTCCAGCACAAAAGGAGGTGCAACATTTTGTGTGTCACGCAGTGATGTTGTATTCTGCCCTGAAATATCTGCACCATTCTTACAGGGATGGATATATAGATAATACACATATAGGCCTACACAAGGTTCAGAATTACATATGCACAATTTGTCAAAAAAATGTCCTTATTTGAACCATTGAAATACGTTTTCTTATTTCTTATTCCTTATTTCTAACTACGAAAACATATTCTACTTGTATTAATCGTTTTTTAGAGAGAAATTAGCCTATGGTTGTGGGCGTTACCTGCATTGGTCAGGTGTTTCCTTACATTTATCTTATACACATATTAGCATAACAAAATAAAAAATATTACCAGAAATTCATTTGGGGTAAAAACTGGGAACATTAAGTGTATACAAAGATGTAAATAAATAAAAAACTAAGATCATAAATAGGGTTAAAACATCTTAATTTATGGTCATTGTTTTGTATTGGTTTTGATTTGGTTTCTATTCCTCTTTCTTGTGATGTTTCAGACCCGGAAGCGCTGGCGTGCACTTGTACAGTAAGTACGGTAAAGGAGGCCGCCTTTGGTTGGCCCATACGCGCGTGCAGCCTGCCCGGTAGCCTATGTGTGTGCGTGTTTCTCCTCGTTATATGACGCTGTGACTCCGGGACCAAGGGAGCGCGCACCACCACCACCACCACCACCACAGCTTCCACCTCTGTGACAGACTGTGTGTTATTTCTCTCTTCCTACGTCCACAGCTCTCCTCACTCTCGCCCCTCTTTCTTCCCCCCCTCTCTCACTCTCACCCTCTCTCTCTCTCTCTCTCTAAATGCCATCGGCGCTGCCATCTCTATGTCACTCTTTCTTCACATCCGCAGAAAAAAACCCGCCTCCATCATCCGTCCAGCGTCCACAACTACAGGTCAGTAAATATTTAGATTCGCTCTGGAGCTGGTGCAACCTTAAAAAAAGAGCTCCGTCCAATCGGCTGCCTCTTCCCTGTCAGTGGTATTGATATGAGAGCTCACTGATGTTGCTCGTCTTATGAATGATGGGAAACTTTTGTGAACGGGCTTTGTATGCTTGGCTAATTCAAAAATAAATGAAATAAATCGAAACATTGAGCTAGTTAACGAAGCTGCCTTTGGTTACATCTTTTTCTGTTGCTGTCCACTGTGCTGCTGTGTGCACTTGCTTGGAAAAAGGGGGGGCTGTAGTGTTGATACCACCGGCTATAACACCCATAACGTCCGCCATTGTTGCCGTTAACGTCATCTCGAGCTGCTGCTTTTGTTGCCATATTCTTTCAGCTGGCTGACGCGAAATTAGCTCTGGTCAAAAACAGTAACTAGCGTTGAGTTTGGCGCTCGTTTTCCCAGCTCGTTTCAAGATTGACACGTTAAAAAAAAAGCTGCATTTCTTAAAATATTGAGCCACCTATCTTTACACCCCCACCCCTCCCCAACCTAGCGCAGATGAGGGGTTTTAACGACCTATTACCTCGCGCTCAGGTTGGTGGTATAGGCAGAATCTCATACAAGCCGTGAAATTGATCTGATTACCTTGCCGGCGGGTCATAAAAAAAAAAGGAGTCAGGCTTGCTGAAGCTGCGGTTCCTCTCCGTTATTAGTCGCCTCCATCTCGTCTATGGTCGGTATGTCTTGATATGGCGGAGAAAGAGAAGGAATAGGACGCTAAATTAAGGGCATCTCACGCGCACAAGTGTCACGGGCCAGGAGGTCTAACGGTTATGGCGAGAGAGAGAGAGCTCGCGCACACTTGAACTGAATCCAATGACTATTTAAAAAAAAAAAAAAAAAAGATTTTCTTGTAATTTAAAATAGCCAAACGTGACACATTTTGGTTAAAATAAATACGTGTGTGTTAATTAAATATTATAAATTGTTTAAACCGAGACACAAGCCACGAAAGACCGTGTTTTAGCGAGACAATGAGGGGCAGTAGGTGCTGTGGTTTCTTTTGAGTCTCGTATCAGTGTCGATTTATTGTTTGGATATAATGGAAGTTGTGAAACACACGTCAAATCTGTGCCTTTATGTATAATATCCCGTGTGATGAAAGAGAAATAATTCGTTAATGAGTATGAACAAGAAGTGAAAAAAAAAATACAAATATAAACGAGTTAGTTTGTGTTGGGGTTGCAGAGGCCCCGCATGTGCTTTGAATCAAAGATTACATCAGTGCGTCTGGCGAGCAGCGATATAGACGCAGATAAGCATCACAAGTCAGAAAATTGGCAGACCATTTTGTTTTTCTTTTCTTTCTCTTTTTCTTCTTCGATGGGAAGAATGACACAAATTAGCCTAAGGAGTGCTACTTTTTTTATTTTTCCACACTCGAAGAAATACAAAAAAAAAAAAAGAAGATGATTTAAATGTTCATGTTCTCGTTTTAAATCATTCTAGGAAATGCACTTTTGGGTTTTTCAAGTTTCAGGCGCAGAATTTGACGCCCTCGTTTTGTTCTAAGAAGCCGAGTGTGTTCACATGCTGACACAAGAGCAACACTGAGTGTTTTCTTGAAAAGACATAGAGAGGTTGACAGATGACTCAAGGTGCATACGAACAGCTAACGACTGGTTTCAAAATGTAGCCAAGAAAAGAACATTTAACCCGTGAAATAGATCACAATTACACATCCTATCACAATGACTGGAGCCTGTAGCCTTCTCAATCAAACCCTGGTTATCGACTCGGTTATATCAGACAACACCTGCAGCTTTACACTCTTCATCATTTATTAGGCTAATTATTTAGCCTAGCCTTCATAACACGTAGCCTATAGTGAGTGTTTCTTGTATTTTACGTTCTTTACTGTGTAGTTTTTGTATTTACTTTGTAAAGACGAAAGGTTAATAAAGGTCGTGTTTATTTTGGACGCTTTAGGAAAAATATAGGACACATTATGGACCAATAGCCAATCAAAAAGCTTGTGATAAAACAGCCTAAATGAAATATAAATGATACATGTTCTTTAAAAAACAACATTTCTTTACATGTATTTTATTGTTAAAATGTTACGAATAAACAGCTGACGACAACAAGCATTATTAATATTACATCATGACTATTATTATTATTATTATTGAAGTAGTACTACTGGTGATACATTATTATTATAGTGCATTATTATTGTTGGTGTGATTTTATCTCATTGGCCAATCAGATGACGAAAGGAAATTATTATTCAAGTTGGAAATCCATGTCAGTAATTGATGATGCAAACACACACACATACAGGAAGTTAAGGTACATAACACACGCACACACACACGCACACGCACACACACACACACGCACGCACGCGAACATACGTACAAAGAGACGTTATCTAAAACATTTCATCCCACACACACACTGGCAGTGGAATAATCCGTTCGTGTCTTAAATTCTCAGCCGCAGTGTAGAAAAAGAAACTGTGCCATGTCGTGATTTTAATCAAAGCTGGCTGACATAATCACTCAGAAATTATCTCTGCCATCACAAGCCGGACTGGCCCCTCGCCTGCTTCTATGAATCAACCTTTACGCACAAACGCAGCGCTTCTATTTGTAGGCCATTAACTTCAAAAATAGACCCAGACCCTCTCTCTCCCTCTCTCTTTCTCTCTCAGACACTGAGGGAGACAGAAAGCTGAAGCCACCGTTTCTCCCTCCGTGGAGACAGTTTTCAGGATTATAAATGACAACTTTTTAAGAGAGCCAGCCTTATTCTGCGCTGAATAAGCTCCGGCGTTATTGACACCGAGGCTTGGGGAATCAAGTCATGGGACGGCTTCCATGTCCCTTTCTCTAAGCTTCGATACATCCAGTCAAGAAACAAAAAAACATAATCGGGATTTTAGGCTACATTTACCGTCATGTGTTTGCCTCTGAGCACCTATAACGGGGACTTTGTGGATAATGGCCTCCGCGATACTTTTCAAGAGGATAATTACACGAGTCCGCTGACAGCTTGACAATGGCAGCTACAGCAGTTTGCATCCAAGTTCAGTCTCAGGTTTGCATGCCTCTCTCTCTCTCCCTCCCTCTCTCCTTCTCCCTCTCTCTCTCTCTCTCTCTCTCTCTCTCTCTCTTTCCAGGTGTAGGGCTATCCTGGAGAGGAAAAATAGCAAGCTTTGCCAAGACTGCCTCAGTCTGAGCTCCCACGCGCCCAGCTAGGAACAACCTCCAAAAAAAAAAAAAAAGATAAAATAATTTAGGAATTTATCAAATAATGCTGTCATCACCTTGACCTCCAAGTTTGAAATCGTAGCTGTGAAAATTCAACCTTAACCAGGAAATGATCCTGCTATTGAAAGGGTTATTAATGATCAATTGCATGCATTATAGTCCCAATATATTCCCCATTAAACCGACCATACCTGGTATTAGACGGTGACAGGATAATGCTGATACCTACGCGGTGCAAGGGAAGGGCGTGCGCGCTCCCGCAGCCAAACACGCGCAAGCTGTGAGAGAGAGGGTTCATTTCCTGACTGTTTACACCGCGCGGTGACGTCACATCCAGTGGCGTCGCCGAGGCTGCCCCCACGACACACATTTACACACACACACACACACACACACACACACACACACACACACACACACACACACACACACACACACACACACACACACACACACACACACACACACACACATATATTCTACTATTACAAACTGCCAATCTGGAAGTGCATGGAGAAGCCAAACTGGGCTTCTTTAGACATAGAATAGTTCCCCATGGAGAAGCCCCCCTGTCCTGAGGTGAATAACACACGTGTGGCACTGAGCATACAGGGTTAATTCCTCTCTGATTTAAGGGGGAAAGGTTGCCCTTTAAATTGCTTGAATGTTAAACTTGCAAATAAGAAAAGATGAAAATCGAAGGGGGTTAAATCACTCCCTGTGCGCACTATCGTGTTCCATTTAATGCACCGTTTTGAATAAATAATGACATGCTCCATTGTTGCTTGTCTGTCTGAGTCTCTGCAAGGTTACAGCATGGATACTGGTGACTTAACTGACAGCTTTGAAAAGCCTACATTAAGATTGTATTTATAAGCATACTTTTTGAACTCTATAAGCTTCTGCGTCCTTGCTTCACTGAGAGGAGATCTGGGTTCAGGTTTTTGGATGTTGCTTTTAGAATAATGTGGCTGTCACCGCGAGAGGACGCACTGTCACAATTTTAAGAGCGTGTACATGTCCCGCAACCTGCCTTTGGCCCCCGAGCAACAGGCTCAGCATGCTGCAGCCTCTTACTACGTCTGTGCACAGAGAAAGTGCAGCACCAGGGCAGATTTGAAACACAAATTCGCCAAAAACATTTTTTATTTTCTTTCACTACTTTTTTTTTCATTATAGAATTTTTTTTGTATGTATGTATAAATGTTCCCCTTTCTAGGTGTATTTGTTGTCTACAAAGGCATACTTTTATTTACGTTACGTTAATGTACGTTATCATCTTTAAATGTAGACCCTATTTAAAAAAGACGTAATAACTCTGCACCCTTTGGGATGCTTTCATGCGTAATTTGGGTTTAAGTTTTATCAGGCCTATTAAAAAGAAATATCCTCATTTTAATAATATCTTTTTGGGCAAGGTCATTGAAAAAAAATCTTGCAGTACTTACTTCTGCATCTCTCCTTGGCCCCACGTTATATTCAATTAGGGCAGGCCCCTCCCCTTAACTGATGACACTGACAGACCCTCCTTAAGTTGCGTCGCGCCACAGCTGTCTGCAAGCATTGAGCTGCCTGGCGCCATCCTGAAAGAATGCCTTCACTGTAAAAAAAAAAAAAAAAAAAAAAGAGAAAAAAAAGAGAGAGGGCAGCTAGAGAGAGTGAGAGAGAGAAAGAGAGGTAGAGCAAGGGTGAGCGAGCACGATCCACACAGACGAGAGGGGAAAGAGAGAGAGAGAGGAGTTAATGGAGAGAGAGGCTACAACTGCGCACAAACACAGATTTGATCAGTGAGTTTAACTTGCTGGTGCTGGTCAGAGTGCGGTGAAGTCTCCGCTGCGCTCGTGCAAATCTCTACTTGTTGAGCTGAAACACCAAATTGTTTTTTCAAAGAGGAAGAAGTTCAGGAACTCTGCGTTGGACTGGATTCCGTTTTGGACGTATTTATTTTGTTGCATTTGTAATGTGGGGTATGTTTCGTGTTTTATTATCCTTCATTTTGGGGTAAACTGACTTAAGCTTGCCTGTTTTAGTCGTGCTGCATGTGAGCAAAAAAACCTAAGAATATAACACATTAAATTCTCCTCTCTGTCTCCAGGTGATCGGAAGCACGCGCGGAACCTGTGGATTTAACATAAATAAACGGATTTTGGACTGATTCTTTCTTATCTTGTGACTCGTACCGGTTTGCATGAACATTTGCTGAAGAAAAAATACGCAAAACACACAGAAAAGCATGGAAGTAAGTGCGGATCAGCCACGATGGATGAGCCATCATCCCGCGGTGTTGAACGAGCAGCATCCCGGCTCACATCACCCGGGCCTCGGCCACTCATACATGGACCCTTCGCAGTATCCCCTCGCTGACGATGTGGATGTACTCTTTAATATCGATGGACAGGGGAACCACGTCTCTCCGTACTATGGAAACTCTGTCCGAGCCGTCCAGAGGTACCCTCCTCCTCCTCACAGTAAGTAAAAACGGCCTCTTTAGGCCTTTTATTTATTAAATAATGAGCACGTTATCCTGTTTAGACCCTTCCGCGTAATTTAAACCCTACAGCAAATATTAAATTACAGACAGCGTGTTTGGAATTATTTGTATAATCTGACTGTGAGCCGGGCCAGGTTTCGGTTTTGGCCTGAGTCTTTTTCTGAAAAACCTGATAGCTTTAAGTGTTGTGAAACCACGCCGTAAATATGCATGGTTTACCTCGAGTCTGTCTTTGGTTTCTATCACAAATCTAAACTTCACAAACACTGAATTACATTCATCAGAAATGTCAAAGAAATGGCTTGACAAATAACGTGCGTAAAATGTGTTTTCTGGATCAAGCGAGTGTGTATTCTAACACTCGTTTAGGCACGTCAAATAATAATTTAGCAATTGCTTAGAAGCATGTTTACACAATATTTAGCTCTATTATTGAAAGCTTTTCATGCGCACTGAAGTCATTTGTGGAGTTCCCTTTACTGTAGAATTTAACTTCCTCAACAATCAATCACGACGTAGAATCTTTTGAGTCTTTTTACGTGCATGTTGTTGCCTTCAAGGCCTGCAGAATGAAGAAAGAAAATATTAAAATAACATACATGGAATTCTAGTTTTAAAAGGCAGTGTCACCTCTCATGAAAGTATTATGGGGACTGATTAATTGAGAGTTTTCTGTTAAGCGTACAAAAATAAAAGGTAAATCTGTGCGTAAAAGTGTTCTATCTTTTGGCTAAAACGTGAATGTTAATCTTCTAAATATCAAATGCATGAATGTGTGTGTTTGCTATTGAACATGGAGAGCAGCTCGTAATGTGTTCCTGTGTTTCTGTGCTGCTTCAGGTAGCCAGGTGTGCCGTCCCTCATTACTGCACGGCTCTCTGCCCTGGCTGGAGGGGAGCAAAGGCATCTCCCCTCACCACAGCACTTCTCCCTGGAACCTGAGCCCCTTCCCCAAGAACCACTTGCACCACGGCTCCCCGGCAGGCCTGTCCGTCTACCCCCCGGCCTCCTCCTCCTCTCTGTCCACCGGCCACACCAGCCCGCACCTCTTCACGTTCCCCCCCACCCCTCCTAAAGACGTGTCCCCGGACCCAGGCATATCCACCCCCGGCTCAAGCAGCTCGGTGCGGCAGGAGGATAAAGAGTGCATAAAGTACCAGGTGACCCTGGCCGAGAGTATGAAACTGGAGTCAGCTCACAGCCGGAGCGTGGCATCAATCGGAGCAGGGTCATCCTCTGCCCACCACCCCATCGCCACATACCCATCCTATGTCCCCGAATACGGCCCAGGCCTCTTCCCACCAAGTAGCCTGATAGGTGGGTCATCTTCTAGTTATGGTTCCAAAACAAGACCAAAAACAAGGTCCTGTTCAGGTAGGCGTGCGCTTTATTACATTCCCTTTTGATCTAACATTATATTCCCCAGATTTGCAGCCTTAATGATCAGCCATGTTTAATCTCATACTTTAAAAAATGCCCACGAGGAGCTCATTCATCCCTCACTTTAAAAAGAAAGCTCCCAATATGGGGCTAAAGGCCAAACCTGAATTCTTTAGAGACGCATCAAAATGCCTCAAAGCTTTTTCTTTCATCATCTGATAATAAAAATATGAATACAACCAACTTAATTTACAGAATTTATTTAAAAGCAATACGATTTAAAATGAATTTAATCAAAAAGAATATATTATTAATGATAACGTTAAAATAAAACTATTTTTCTTCTTCGACCTATTTGGATATTTTCCCAACAAAATCAAATCCTGATAAAAGTAAACGAGTCCATGGCCAAATGCTGTGATTAATTGAGGTCATTTTTTCCACCTTCCTCTAGACCAACACAGAGAGAAACAGAGACAGAGGGGAAGCCAGCTCTCTGGGCTGTGTCGCCCCGTTTATATGTTTAAGATAATCCCATTACTGTCAGACCAGTGCGCGCCACAGTTGCATTGTTTACCCAGCGGTTCAGCACCGGATGCTGCATGTTCATTCACAGGGAAAAAGCGGGTGAACCGTCGCCCAGGCAGAGAGCACGAACCTGCACCGAGAGGGAGGGCAGAGAGAGAGAGAGAGAAAGAGAGAGAGAGAGAGAGAGAGACAGACAGAGATATATTACTATTTATGCAGAAGAAGAGGAGGGCTGGTAATTATTTTTAAGGTTATGTCTGCAGCTGAAAAACCAGTTTGCAGTAATGAGATTAATATCAGCGCTTTTGATGGGAGTATAGAAAACAGTGGATTATCTGATGCATATCATCGGGATTATTCTGCATCATACACTAATGCAAATCAAGATTTTTAATTCGAGGATAATACGAGATAATGTTCATTTAAAGATATGAGCTTTCCCTTTAAACTTGAAGAGAATTAAGCATTTATTTGAAAGCTAAATTGTGCATTACACTAAACGTGCATTGCAAAAGCCTGATTTTATTTATTTTTTTACATCTCAAGTCGTATACATTGGATGAGTTCTTGTTTGATTCTAGCAGCTGTAAAGAAGCACTTGTCCAGGGTCTTGCATGTCTATCACATCTCAAACGAGACGAACTCGAACATGTATCTCTCCCTCTTTCTTTCTGTGTGGCTGTTAAGGAGAAGTCTGTTTTAACAGCTCGAGTAGAAAAAAGGGGAAGTGTGGCTGCATGAAAATGCAAAAAGGCTCTCGGCGTGAGCACAAAAGCGCTGTGTGAGAGTCTCTGCTTTCAAATAATGTGGCAGCTCCACTTGTTTCAGTTTCAGGGCCCCTTTCTCTCTGCTCTATAATCAAACTGTTAGTGCGCGGCTCACCTGTCGGTGTCACTAGAGAAGTGCCAGTCAAAGCCCCTCAATCGTTCAAAACAAAAGGACACAGCCCTTTATAAAACTGTTAAACACACAGCCGAAGTACTAAATAGCGTTCTTTTGATTATAAAAACCGATAAATTAGCTGATGAAATAAAGATAAAAGGTCTGTTATGAATAGATTTTTTTAAATAGTCGAAAACCAGATGGCATTTTGCACAGTTTTAAATAACTCAGGTAGCTTGAAGATTTTGTGGTTTATGAAAAGATTAAGGACCTTAACACAGATGCTGTTTTCACAACAACATTAACCACATTTTTCAAGTGTCTGTCTGTGTGTGTGTGTGTGTGTGTGTGTGTGTGTGTGTGTGTGTGTGTGTGTGTGTGTGTGTGTGTGTGTGTGTGTGTGTGTGTGTGTGTGTGTGAAAAATAAAATACTTGCTGCAGAAAACCCATGCATATGTTTGCAATAATGTATTATTGTTGATGTTTTTTGTTTGAAATATAGCATGATGCATTGTGCATGATGTATAACATTTAGCATTTTTCTCTGACTTCTAACCTTTTTATTTCCAGCTTATTTACATGCATAAAGAAATGTTTTTTATTTATTTTATAAAGGGATCCACTGACCAGGGTGTGTCCATGTTTTGTGTGTATGTGTGTGTGTGCTCTTGCAGAAGGTAGAGAGTGTGTAAACTGCGGGGCCACGTCGACTCCGCTGTGGAGGCGGGATGGTACGGGTCACTATCTGTGTAACGCCTGCGGACTCTATCACAAGATGAACGGGCAGAATCGCCCCCTCATCAAGCCCAAGCGGCGGCTGGTACGTCTCCTCCACGTTTCCTTCTCTGTTGATGACATTCTCCGTCTCTCTCTCTGTTTTTTTCCCCTATCCAGGAAGAAGTAGGCCTATTAGCTGCAGGAAATTGACTCGACAAGTGCAGGTCTCTGTTTTCAGATACTACCATAGAAAAACTGCACATTTTTTTCTCATTAAATGCAATGACGATGCTATTTTTTATTTGCAAGAATGTCATTGATTCACATCGTTTTAACTACATAGGCCTCTTTTAAAAGCTGCTACTGTAGCTTATTGCAGTGAGGCTGCAGGCCTGCATCCATAGATCGCACAAAAAGCTCCATCATGTGCACATTTAGTAACATTTTAGCATTTAGGTAACATTTGCAATTCAGGTGGAGCTGTTGTTTTTGCAGGGAAAACCCCTTTCATGTCATCAGAGCTTGTTAGAGGAGTTCCCCTCTGCCTTATTATGAAAAAAAAAAAAAAAAAAAAATCTTTCGAGGCAAAGCTTCATGGCTGCAAAGTGCAGTCCAGCCCTGCACGCTCTGGACCTCCATAATGTGAAAAGCCGGCTTCCCAGGAAAGGGCTGCCGGATATCTGAGCAGCGCAGATAAGTCGCTTTTAACAACACAAGCCCCGCTTCCCCAGTCAAAACATGCAGGGCTGCAGAGACCCAGCCGGGCCAGACACACAGTCACGACTTCATATTTGTTAGTGTTGTATCTTAAATTAAAGATTATGATCAGATGAGGGTAACTGCAACGCCACAATTGACTTCGTAGATTTAATTTGGAGGGCAAATATGAGAGACAAATTGCAAAAAAGTGGAGGCCAGAAAGTGACACCAGAGGAGAATTTATGATCGTTTCTATGATCACTTTTTACCTTGATAACATGATGTGTCGCCAAAACGTCAAATATGACCCATTTTGTGTAGAAACTATAAATGATATAGAAACAAACCAGTATTAGCGTGTATAAAAAAGGAAAAAGATTTAAAAAAAGATTTAAAAAATGACAAAAGCACAGAAGAAGGAACGAATTATACGCAGACTTAACACACGCGTCATATAAAGACGTAAAAGGGTTTATTGGCTATTCACAGCACACAGCAGCAGGGGTTATTAGGCCACCACATGTGTATAATTGGAAATCCCTCCGAGAGATAATGTAGTCCTTTACGTTAGCGTGTCCTCTGCGGTCACCTGTCTATTGATTGTTTTTAGAGATTATAACATCAATGTCAAAGGCACTGCAGCAGACAGGCAGGCAGCTAAATCCATGAGAAGACACGACTTTCACTGTGTCAGGATGAAGGAGGCTTTTAAACAAACAACTCTGCTCTCAGCCTGCAGCGAAGCCAAAAATAAACGCATTTTTTTCATCATGCTTTTAATTTGCGTGCAATTATTACAACGGTGTTCCTTTCACTGCTTTAGATATTCATATTTACCCACACCCCCCTCCAAAAAAAGCCTGCTCCTATATATAACATAAGACCCTTTATAATCGATACCAAATCTCTCCATGAGCTCGTTCAGGCCCCTTTTTCCTTCTTTTCTTTCTTTCCATGTGAATTGTTTAGCGCCACGAGGTCGACAGTTAAAACAAGCTGCGCACTTAAAGGGGGGAATTTAATCAGATTTAATAGCTCTCCCATTTCAAGGCACTGCTTTTATGTCTTCTGTAAATATTTATTCTGCACGAGGTATGCGCTCTATGGCGCTATTTTTAGCCTCGAGTGAAAGCAGCTCAATGTTTTTTTTTTTTAGGTATTTCTGTCTTTATTTTGGAGCTACTTTCAGCTTTTAGTTAATGCAAAGAATAAAGGATGTGCATTGAGTGTATATGCAGTAAAATACAGCATGCTTTAATGGGTTCTTGGATGGATTTGCACAATATGCGTAAAATAGACTTTGTTTCAGTTATAGATCATATAGAAAGTCATGTGCAATATCCCCTGCATACAGGGCTTATAGAAGAAAACACAAACATTACATTTGTTGTAAGAAATATTGCAAACGCATATTTTTCGTCATATATTATTGAAATTATAAAATAATTGGAAGCCCTGTATGTTCGTGTTAAATCTGTAAGAATTAAAGTCGATGTTGATTGGGTTATTTCGCGGGTCATCTGACCTTTTTCTGTCCTCTCTGTGTTGCCGTATACAGTCCGCAGCCAGACGGGCGGGGACGTCATGCGCAAACTGTCAAACGACAACGACGACGCTGTGGCGGAGAAACGCCAACGGGGACCCGGTGTGCAACGCCTGCGGCCTCTACTATAAACTGCACAATGTAAGTAGAAAATACCTCCATGAATATTTATTTTCACACCTGCATCTTCCTTCTCCTCACGTCCTGCTGGGCAACTTCCTCCTCCTCCTCCTCTGAATATTTATCTGACTCGTCCCTGCAGAGGCTTTCCGGGCCACGCTGATAACAAATACTGTAGAATTAATATGATTTATTGGCAGTAAGTGCGAATCTAAAATGTATAAGAGCGGAGTGAACTAAGCCCGCAGCCTGCCGTCGTTTTGAATATTAAAGAAGGAGGGGGCTTAATTAAAATTCCATTAATTTCCAGGCCGACTTTTCTTTTTTCTCTCTTGCCTTTCTCCCCCCTCCCTTCTGGAGTTTGAGTCCCCCCTCTGACCACCAATCCAGTTTGAGTCGTTTTGGGTCGCCTCAACACATCACTTCACATCCTCCATCTGAAAACCCAGGGGACTACTTCAGCCCCCCACCCCCCTCATTTGTGCTGCACAGAGCTGTCACTTTAAATCAGCACTACATTGTAGTTCAAACTATTAATAAACAATCATACAAAGCAGGCTAATTATAGCTCATATTTACTCCTGTCAGCAACTGCAGATTTATTTTTACTTTGCAAGAAGTAGCTACAGATACTTTTGTAAAAAATGACTCAAAGTAAAGTGTCCCTCTGAAGGACATTTATAACAACAGAAAACTAACTGTACTCACGTCAGATTTGGGAGATTATTACAATGATCGCTTGAAATTTGAATTAAATATTAAAAACAATGATCTGACGGGAAATAATGAACCCTCAGCTCAGTTGTGTTTTGACTGTTTCGGTCACATTATGTCTGTAAGTGAGTGACGTGCACTGATGACTGTCTTTGCAATGTGTTAGTGTCACATTCCTCCAGATGGACGTCAGTTTTGAAGCTGCAACATCAGGAGAAAATGATGCACAATAAGTAAATTTGACAATTGATTTATCCTGAAATGCATGACAGCTAAAGTTGGGAGTCTGTTTTGGAAATGTAAGGAGACAAAAGTAGAGAAATGTGTGTTCAAATGTAGAAGTTAGAATCAAAGAAAGTCGTGAAAAAATAATGTGCTCAGGAAAACCAGATTTGGAAAGTAGCGTGCAATAACGCAAAACAAAAGTAAAAGATAATTGTGCTCAAATGCAGTAAAGATAGTGAGGAGGCTGTTTTTAAAATGACAGTAGAGAGGTGTATTTAAAAATGGAGAGGGTAAAAGTGAAGTTAAATAAATATGTATATGTAAATATGTCAATGTCCTGAAGTAGAGGAAGACAGGATTTGTACTTTTTAAGAGAGTATCCTGCGAGTCTCTGTTCAGTCTTTGTCCCCGTTTACTTTAGTCCCCGTTTACTTTAGTCTCATGCTTTTTGTCAGTGCAGACGGGGAAAAGGGAAGAAGAAGAATATTTCCTTGCTACGTATTAGCGTCTGAACTGACCCCGACCTCTGGGCGTAATTGGGAAGTTTGTTTTGGTAAATCCAGACTTCTGTTTTGGATTTCTCCCTTTGAAACAAATTCCACATTCTTCATGGGGAATTTAGTGCATGTGTGTCCCAGAACACCTGATGGAGGCAGCTTGTTGTCCCGTTCACTTTGAGATAAAAAGCTAACTCAGTCTCTTTTAAGTTATCAGGGGGTTCTGAAGGTCTCGTTTTTTTTCTCTTAAGTTTGACGACTTTTTGTTTTAAGCGCTTGAAGGTTTCAGGTGTTGGAGAGGATGTGAGAGGCTGTGTGTGTTTGCTGTGGCGGTCATTGACTGGAAAACACCTTGGCGTGGCTTTTTGTTTGAAGTCTAAAGGGCGGGCGGTGGCCTGAGCGCAGTCCGGAGGCCCTGGGTTTCCTCTGCGAGACATCTCAGGCATCAAAGAGGCCTGAGCGGGCTTTAGGTGGGCGTAGAGCTGGAAGGGAGGCAGACGAGGCAAGAGAGAGTGAGCCACATCTTAGAGAATGAAACCACAGATCTCTGCCCTTTGCTAATCATCCAGGCCACTCCGTGAAAAAAAAAAAAAAAAGAGTCTCAGACAACGAGGAAGAAATCCCCGCTCCCATTTCCCCGGGAAGAAAGATCAGGAAGCCAGTCGGCCTCATCCACCTCCCCTCGTAATCCTGCCCACAGTCCCGAATTCCATCATCCAGCTCTCGTTCCCGGCTAAACCGATGCTGGAAAACGGCAGCTGGGGCCATTTTGGCCAGGAGAAGGCAGGGCCGAGCGGTAGAGGAGGAGGGTGGGAGAGAGAGAGAGAGAGGGAGAGAGAGGGAGAGAGAGAGATAGAGAGGAGAGAGGAGAAGTTGGCGGTCATCGTTGCCATGTGTCTCTGTGGTCGACTGGCTCGCACATGAGCTGCCAGACACTCTCTCCGTCTCTTCCTCCATCCTTCCCTTTTTCTTTCTCTGTTTCTTTCTGGCATGGACGCAGACTCAGATACACTTCAGCCTAAAAGAATCAACACACAAACAACAAGGCTAGACACACACACACAAATGTAAACAATCTTATGTTTCAGGATGGGACAGTCAGATTGGGTTATAATGGAACTCTATAGCATGTCAATATATCTCCCTGAAAACCCCGAATCTGCCTGAGAGGACGCTTAACATCCGCATTTCTACTTCTCTTTAAAAACCTATTGACGGTTCCTTCACTCAAGCTCCCACAAACACACATTTAATGTTTAGGTTTTTTTTTCATTTACTGTCACATTTTATGTAGCTAGCAAGCTGTTTAGCATCCTTTTGATTGCTTAACTTATTAAAAATATTGCTGTTTTTGGTTAAAGTTGACAGAAAAAGGGACACAAACCTCCTCTATCGGCAGCTTCAAACACCAATCATTGACCTGACGAAACCCTCCTTAGAGTCTAATGCAGGAACAAATGTAAATCTGTGGAGTGAAGTAGCTCTCTGCTAGCTGTTTCATGGGAACTTCAAGCGTTCTCTGCAGGTGTATTTTCCTGTCTTGCAAATAAACGCATCTTTTCTGCGACTACATACTAACCTGCCATCTTCTCTGTCTCCTTTCGAGAGCAGATCAACCGACCTCTGACCATGAAGAAGGAAGGCATCCAAACCCGGAACAGGAAGATGTCCAGCAAGTCCAAGAAGAGCAAAAAGTCCCACGACAGCATGGACGACTTCTCCAAGAGCCTGATGGACAAGAGCAGCTCCTTCAGCCCGGCCGCCCTCTCCCGCCACATGTCCTCCTTCCCCCCCTTTTCGCACTCCGGCCACATGCTGACCACCCCCACACCCATGCACCCTTCCTTCGCTCCCCACCACCCCTCCAGTATGGTCACAGCTATGGGTTAAAACCTGCACCGAACCCGAACCCTCACCACTTTAACCCCTCGGTACCTCTGCTGACCTGCTCTCACTTCCTTTAAAGACAAATAAACTTTTCCTCTAAGCCCCTCCCCCCTCTCCCAGGCGAGCTGCGGTGCCACGACAACAGCCTCCTTTGTCTTCGGTTGTATCTTATTTTTATAAAATCAAAGTGTACCTCTGCGATGTGAATGCTTTGCAGACTTGACTTTTACCTTTGGCGCACTGACCTCCAATGAGGAAGAGTTTTTTTTTTCCTCCAGCACGGGAGAGAAAGAACATTTTCTCTCCCCCTTAAACCGCCACTGCTCTCCTCCCAGCTGATCCACACGAAAAAGGACCTCCATTTCTGTACAAAAAGCCATTTTTCCACACATCACAAAAACAGACTTAAAAAAAAGAAACTGTTACTCTCACCCTGAATTCCCAAACCCGTCTCTCTCCCTCTTCAACTCGCACCTGTGTAACAGGAACCCCCGCCCCACTCCCCCACAAGCCCCTCCCCTTTCTTCTTCACCGAGGAGAGACAGACATTGAATATATTTGTACAAATTGTATGAAATACAGTACATTTAATGAAGACTTTTTAATTAAGTAAGAAGAAAAAAAAAGGAAAACATGCCCCCGGGCAGCTAACGACGAGAAAGGGTACGAGTCGCGGCAGGTGAAGAGGACATCTTTGGAGGAAAGAAAAAAGGGAGGAGAAAAGAGAGGAGAGACTTTGAGAAGGGCAGGCCTCTGTTTTCGCCTGCGTGAATTGCGTTGCATTAAGTTTGCAGAGAGTCTGCAGCTCCGGCTGTAGATGTCTCTCTTTTTTTATTTTCTTTGGATGTGCTATAGGTCTCGGGCAATTGGTTTGTGTTGCACCTACACACACACACGCATAAACACACACATGTACACACACACACACACACACACACACACACACACCTGAAAGACTTTCTTCCTGCCCACAGATTATATGCATTGTGAAAAAAGTTCCTGTATTTGTTATTTGTATGTATAAATCAGAGTACCAAAAATACGAAATAAACAAAGATGTAGAATTATTTCTTTATGTTATGCAGACTGAATGGTTGTAAAAATTTAATAATAATCACTAGTGTAAAATATGACTGCTTTTTTGTTTCGTAATTTTTTTTCCCTCTTTGAAAATAATAAACTAGTTTAATCTCTGTTGACATGTTAGCGCTGTGGTCCAGAGCCGTCTTTTCTGTGTGATCTTTGACACCCACTCTTCACATGCAACCAGCAACGGCCGCCATCTTTATTTATTATTGTTATTTCTTTACCCAGCATTCACAGGGGCGGCTCGCGAGGGTCAGTTAAGCACAAACAGGAAGAGCAGAAATAAACAGAGGCGATGCAGGAACAAATCAAACAGCAGGGTCAGAGAGGCCAGCCGGGCAGAAAGAGCTTTTTGTCTCATCCGACAGATTCATAAATACACACTGAGCGACACTGTGTACACACACACACACACACACACACACACACACACATCAAACAACTATCAGTCATTCAGAGCGGAGGATTCATCAGGAAGCAGCATCATTTCAGGCATTTCCTCCGACCTTAGATCAATTATCAAACTATTTATACACCTTATCTCACAAAGAAAAGATGCTGACGTCTAACATGTACGGTTATATCTGTACGTTTTCAATCTTTTAAAAGGAAAAAAAAAAAATCTCAAACATCTCATAAAACTTAGCAATGTTGCTTTTTGTACGACCACTACTGCTGATAACATCTAAGAGTTGAGCCCGGGAAATAACAGGAACTATGCTGGTTTGGGACCGCATCTTTAGAAAACTTTTTGACGTGCGACCCGAAGAGATCGGGACTCCAATTGAAGAATTTGAGAAAAGCCCACCGGTCAAATACTTCTGGTTTTTCAGACCACAAATTAACTACACGACCACATCGTAACAATGCACCGCAGTCTGTATGTGACATGCAGCAGGGAGGGGGAACAGAAAGAAAAAAAAGTACCTCGGTTACTTTTGTTTGGACAGAGAATACACTGCACTAATGATGTTTTAGATCTGGAAAACCAAACTTGACTTATTTTGAATTGAATGTTTAGAATTCTCTTCTTGACCACAGTCACAGTTCAAGCCTAAATCTGATACAAATGTCAAATGTTTCTATTAGATTAACTTATCAGGAGTCACATCAGATTGAATGCAACATGCATACTGCTGACTACAACACACAGGGTTGTTCTGACTTTATTTTTCTCACCACAGTTTGATTGTGACGCACTCTAACACAGTTCTAAAACAGAGCATGAAACTGATGCACAGAGAGTTTAAAGCTAGCATATCCCGAGTTAGACCTTTAAATATATAGTGGAATAAAATATTGAGCATCCAGTAACATTAAACCACATCACTCAGAAGACACAGTTAAATGCGTACGCACAATATAACAATGAAATTAAATAAAATTGCATCATGCACCTGCGACACTCTGCAGATTCAAAGTGTAACAGCAGCTGTGAAGTCGTTTCTTAAGAGCTTCAAGGGTTTAAATCAATGGCTCTCAACTGATCCAGCCTCAGGGCCCAACAACAACAAAAACTCCTTCATGCAAAATCTCCACACAAATGTCTTTCTTTGTTTACATTTTGTTCATTTGATTGTGCAAATGTACAAATTACTGCTCTGACTTTAAGAGACTGAACAGTTAGCTGAACTGACAGTGAAATGTTTGCCCCTCTTCATGATTATTTCCATTCTTGGAAAATGCGACGTCTGCTCATTAAATGTACTGAAGTGACTGAAGTTCACCTGCAGGATGCTTCGTTTGTCTGCATGCCTGTCGATGTATAACCTGTTAAATCTGTGAGTATCTTTAATAATAAAGTAAAGTGACGTTCAGATTGGCTCGACGGGTGACTGACAAAAAAGTGGTCAGGAATGAGTGAAGGATGTGATGCTCATCTTACAGCTGCTCTTCATAAGAAAGTAAAAAAAATAGAAATGCTTAAAAAACAAAGGCCTTACATTACACATGGCATGCACATGCATTCAACTGCAAAAATACAACAACAGCATCACGTAGAAAAAGGAAATATAAATGATGATTATGTTAAAGTGTGCATATTATACCACGTGTGTACAATACACGACATAGTGCAGAGATGTCTTTCTCTGTGCATGCATGGACTGTATCTGCACATCGATCAACTGTAGCAATAATAGTTCAAGAAGTGCAAACCAAATCACTAAACTTTTAACTACAGCCATCTGATATTATTTCACTGTGTCATAGACAGAAACTCTAATAAGATCCTAAAACGAACAAAGTCTTATGCATGAGACTAAAGAATTTCCCAGGACTGCTGAGACTCTATGCTGCAGACTGAAATTGAAACAGCATTTGCAGAACAAATCCACGACAAATCACAGCTGAGCATTAATGTTAGCTGCAGCGTGGACATTACACGTCCTCACAAGGAGCCTTCTTACAATTTAAATAGGTTTTTATGCCATCAAAGCTCCCACACAAAGACAATTAACTTTTTATTACAACGCACAAACAGATTCTGGATATTTGAAAAATTACAGGCGGGTTTTGTAGACGATGGTCGACACCAAAAAGGAAGGAAATAGTACTTTCTTAATGCACTTCATCAGTCGAGTTAAGTCGATCTTCATTGATGCAACATCCACTTTCCATTCTTGTTGCTATTATTGAGATGTTGCCCTGGGGCCTGCACGTTTATCAAACGCATCTCCCTCTTCGTCTACGTCATGTGGACTCTTGGAGAACCACATTTCCAATATTGGACTATATTTGCACAAGTGGACGGCCAAATCCGCCGGCTGCAGCCCTCTCATGCCTCCCTGCAGGAAAAGGCCAAACAGGAGTCAGGTATTTGGCGTCATTTGTTTCTGAGCTGCTGTGACCAATCGGGAGATTTGCTCCTGTGTTTTAATAGTGAGGTCAAGGGGGCATGTGGGACGGGAATGGGAATAGTGTGTATGTGTGTGTGTGTGTAGAGGGATTGAGGAGAGCTCTGCCCTGTGCTGGGACCCCATGGCCCCTGGCTGACCTCTTCTTCTGTGGTGTTTGGCTGTGGACGTCTGCCAGGGGTGAGTGGACGTGCAGCTCAGGTGAGGTTGAATGACGAACTCTCTGTGATCTCGTCTTCTTCTTTTCTCTTCCCTCCATCATCATCATCGTCATCATGGTCAGAAAAGCACTTATTTCTGTCTCTCTCTCTCAGTCCGTCTGTCTGTCTCTCTTCCTGCGTCTGCCTCTCGTCTTTCAGGTGAGGACGCTGACAGATTTGTGGCTTTAATCGGCTTTAAGAAACAGTTCGTCTTCATCACCATCAGCAGAGGTCAGGTCAAATTTTGGGATCAACTTCTCTGAGGAATTTGGTGAATTCTGATGCCTAAAATGCACTTTTATCTGTCAAAAACTGATTTTGAAACGGTAACTAAACATTACAAATCATCAGCCTAGATATACTGAACACACTATAGATATTGTGAAATTGGATGCTAATAATCTAATTTAACTTTTGTTTTCAAATGCTCTTTTCACTGGTTAATCTATTGGTTATAGTGTGATGAATCTAAATGCTAAATATATATATATATAAATATATGAAAGGATAAACACCTCTTTGACACAACTGCATGTTTTCATATAGTTGTATTTTCAATTGAAAAAGTAAAAAAAAAATCCCCTCACAGAGCTAAAAATGATCATCACACCTCAGGAAGTAGACTCGTGTTGTTACAGGATGTGTCAACACCTCTCTTCACTTTAATGATGCTTTCTGTCAAACATTCAGCTCTGTGTTTGGGCGTGTTACAGTTTCCTTTCACATACAAACACAGAGGTTTGTTATAAGTAATATTGGTTTGAAGGCCCGACCGACCCGTGTGAGTGTGGTCACATGTAGGCTAGCTAGCTTTGTGTTGTGGTTTTGTGAATCCTCTAAAATCTCTCTTTAAAGTTTGTTCTGTTTGAGGGCTTGAGATAAACCACACGTATTGATGAAATACCACTGATCACTCATCTCTCTACAACTTTAAATGTGAGGATTTAGTGACATTTTAATGCTAAATATGAAGCTAGAGCTAGCAGCAGGTTAGCTTAACTTTGTGTAAAGACTGGAAACAGTGGGAAAAAGTTAGCAGGGTTTGTAAAAACATATAAGAATATATCTAAAGCCCTCTAATTAACAGGCTAGCTCGCTTACTTCACACCAAACAGAAGTCATTCAAAACCGCCGAGAACAAGTGTTGTTCATAACTGACACAAACTCAACATTTTAAACAAGTGGCAACATCGGGGGTTGAAAAATGAAGCCTATACATTAGTGAAAGAAGCAGCAGCTCCTCGATCATTCACTTGAGGCTGGCTTTGAAAAGCCAAGGAATTCCCATTAGCTCCCATGTTAAAAAGTCAAATTTACAGCAGATATAAACATGTTTACAGCCAGCTACAAAACATGATTTTGGTCTCTATAGCTTATTGCTTTATTCGTAAAAGATAACATTTATGGGTGTGGTTGAGTTGACTGGCAGGTGGCCGATTGGAGCCATGGACTGTAAGTAATTATGGACAAAGCCTGAGCGACGTCATCTATTGACTCTGCAGGGCTGTTGTACAAGCCCATCCAAGGCAGTGGCCATATTGGAAATGATGACTCTTTCAAACTTTCAGTCAAACTAACAACAGGCAAAGAGCTGGCTCTGAGGCGGGTCTTAGGTCTCCTGATAAAATGCTACAATGTGTTTCAAAGGATATTTTCTTACGGGATGTGTATGAGGACTTCCAAGTCTTTTGGAGTCAGCCTCAAGTGGACATTCGAGGAATTGCAGTTTTTTTCACTTCCGTATTGGCTTCATTTTTTAACACCAGATGTTGACGCTTGGTTGGAGCCAGCAACCAAGATTCCTTCAGCCAGCCCCGGTAACCACCTCTTTGCCTCTTTCTAGATTAGTGGACAGTAAGTTAAACTAAGGGTTTCCAATATGGCGCTCGCTATCTTTGGGCTTCATAACACCTCTTCAGAAACCAGTGGGTGTCGTCACTCAGACTACAACCATGTTTTATACAGTCTATGGTTGTTGTTGTTTTTTAAAACTTATAGTCATAGGACATAGTCAGGCTAGCAGTATCAACCTGTTTTCAGTCCATGTCAACCGACTGTAGCTTTAAATTTAACAGATTTAAAGTTTTCTGTTACTGGTATTTTTAGTCAGATCTAAAAACAATGCAAAAACAATTGCTGATATTGAAACCGAGAATGTATTGATTTTTTAATGTATGTGTTTGTCGGGGTGTATATGGAATTTTTTTGTGTAACAAATGATGTTGATGATTACTGTCAAAAAATATGAATCCCTGCAGAGACTATATGAAGTACTTCAGGTGTCAAATTAAGGGCCATGAGGAGTATTTTATGCTCCATAGTGAGCTAACATGGACTGTATTGGAGTCTGTGGTATCACTAATCTCCTCTGATTTCACTTTGATACCATTACAAGATAAACCAAACACTTTATTTAGGATCCTAAAAATTAGTATTGGATTACTATCGTCTTTTTTTGAAAGTAAATGGCTTTTGTAGTTCTTATCCCGTTCCTTTTGTTTCCAAAGACCTGAAGCTTGAAACATGAGGGATGAGCTGCCGCGGCATTGTGGGAGTTCTCTCACTTGTTCGAGACCCCCTCGCCACTTTGAAAAGAGCAGCCTCGCGTTGCATTGTCTCCTTAACAATCGTAAATTTGAACCATAATCTCCCGTCACAACACAGCAGATAAAAGATAATTATCTCTTTTACTGAGGTGCCCTGGGGCTTCTTGGACGGCCTAGCAGACAACATGCCTAAACCCTCATCCCACACACACACACACACACACACACACACGCACACACACACACACACACACACACACACTCAGACTTGCAACAGGCTTTGGAGGCTGCTGCTGCTGCTGCTATGATGAGAGATTTGTCAACTGATGAGTTTGTGTGAATGTGTGCATGAACAAAATGCATCCAACCCTTCTCTCATGGCTCTAAATAAACAGATTTCTCTGTTTTTTTCCGCAACAAGGTTTTGAAAAATGTGTGTTTTTCACCTGTTTAAGATTCCGAAATGGCTTTTTACGGAGAAAAGGAGGTGGCACAAAGTTCACAGGTTCACTGAGGGAGCAGCTTGGAGGTACAAGCTCAGTCTGTGAGGGAAAATGTCAGAGAGAATGAATGAGGACCTGAGAGGGTCGTGAAGAGCGTGAGGTGAAGCGTTTCAGAGAAAAAGTTGAGGCATGAAGGATTTGGGTTAAACAGAGGTGGAATATTTTAGAGGGAATAGAAGGTTAGATGAGTGAAATACGTTACCAGCAAAGGAGAAAGAGTACCAAGTTATACTACTCGTGTTAGAGTTAATCTTCTACTTTAGCAGAAGTACAATTCTTGTGATAGACCTACTGGATAAGATAAGATAATTCAGAGAACATAGAACTATAAACGCTTTTCAAGCTCAGCTTATTAGACGCTAAACTGCAACGGTACGACTACACGGCAATAAGCATTATTCTAATTCAAAGCTAGCTAGAAAGAAACGATTTCTTGTTAATAAAAAAACAGAGCAGAATTTTATGTTTTCATGAAAATAACTTTTAATTCTTTATTTAAAAAAACTGAGCAAATGTTTTTAGTCAGAGTTACTAAAACGGAATAAGTGATACAAGTACAGATGGGTGTCTTGTGCACAATTTTAATAATACAAACATTTAAAATCTGTAAAGTCAGCATTTTGTTTAAACGATCAAGTACTCCTTTTCTTAGTTCAGGCGTGATCAAACTGGCAACAATGCCTGATTCCTCTCTGGGGATTTTTTTATTTCTCTGTAAGTGAAATGTTTTCCATCACACCCCCCCTCCCTCTCCCTGCAGCACCTCTGGAGTGTACTCCCGTGTATTCTGCTGAACCACACGGCTCTCAGGACATGTTTTACAGCCTCGTCCCCATGATTGGCGCTAAGTAACGGACAGCAGTCTCTCCCAGCCCCCGGGCCAAACTGAACCTCACCCGTCAAAGCCTCCGTGGCAGCAGCACATTTGCATGGGCCCGCATCCACTAACTGTCACTGGGGGTTTACCCAACGTCGTATGAAGCCTTCACAGAGCGGGAACAGTCAGGCAAATCACCTGAGCCACGCAGCAACCGACTGATAGCTGACTGGCATCTCTTAGCCGCATCACAAATCCACAGAGAAAGTAGAGCAGACAGGTGCTTGTACTCCGCTCATTTGGCTGCAGAGCCAGGGGACATGCATTAGCTAAGCTGTGTTTGATGACACGATCTTGGCACCATCTGCAAAGGTGTGTTTGAAGAGTGTGTGTTGAAAACCACTCTGTTTCTATCTGGGCCAAGTCATACGTTAATCACCTTTTAATAAACTGCACAAGAAGTACATATCTTAAGACAGATGTTGCAGCTTTTTTTATCTCTGCATACTTGTTTTGGGAATGGGTTTAATATTTTGAACTTGCAAAGTATATTTTCTCATTCCTTCTATGATTACTTACACTAAAATAACAGCTATGTTTTCACATGTGACAATGAGGTTGAGACTGAAGCATCAGCTTGACACCCATGCCAAAAAAATGCAAGAAAAAAACATCTGCCATGTACAATTTCTTGGCACAAAAGTCAAATTTGAAGATGCAGAATTCACATCTTGCTGCACACCAGATCTCTTGAAGTTATTCCTTGTATGGGCTTTAGAGTCAGCGCTTTCCTGGAGCGAAAGATTTGTTTTGTATGCATATTCTTGTCAACACATCACAGGCCCTGCAGGAGAATCCACATGATCAACAAATTACGTTTGATACATCAAACAAAATTGAAGAAAATTCTGGTATTTTTGGAATGGAAATGGGTCTACAGGCTGCAGAACTCTCTTATCTCATGCAGAAATGAGCAAATATCTCCTAGAGATGTGATGTGCAGTCAGATTTGCTTAGCAGCGTTCATGCCAGGTATCCTCAAAAAAGTAAAATCATCTCTTCACACCTGAGTGCTGGACAGGTGCATTAGAGAGAAGAAGAATCTGCAAGCATAACCCCTCAGGAGGCTGTTGTAACATTGCACAATATGAGAAAAGGGAGCAGGCATATGTTGAATCAAAAAGGCCCAAGAGCGGAACCTTGCAGGACTCCACAATTGATTAAAATCGATCCGATGCCCCCATTTTCATATAAAAAAAGAAACAAAGTACTGCTTATCTTGTACTTATGATTTGAACCAATAAAGCACTGAACCAGAAGGTAACAGCGACTTTTCTGTAACTACTGAAATGTATATCTAAGACTTAAAAAAGTGCAGAATCAGTGATTTGGTGCAGTCTAAATCTGTACTGAGATGCTTTTAAAACTAAATTAATGTACAATATTGGTTATTTTATATTGTTAGCTTTTGCGTATGATAATATGACCTGCCTGTTTTATTTTGATGCCTTCTTTATGCATTTTATTACTTGGATTTTGAAAGGTGCGTTATAAAAGAGGTTATTATTTACATTATATATAATAAAAGGAATCCAACATCTTGGAAAAGTTGTCACAGCTTTCTGCCGTAATAAAGTAAACACCATTCTAGTTTAGAAACCTATTTGGAATTTGTGTGTTTGGCTCTCCAACACAGCATGATACTCACAGAAATTGGATTGCTAACTTGCAGGTTGGACTTTTTTGACAGCCATCTGTGCTCTTTTTGCTGAAGAATCTGCATTTGGAGATCTGCTTTGATAGCATAGTGGACTCAATATAAAAAGGGGGGCTCTAACTTTTGAGTGAGTAGCCAATGTCAGTTTGAAAACCACTATTTGGAACATTCTTGTACACTGCCAGTAACTTAAAGAAACTTTCCTGATGTTGTCTTTGATACCACACGCCTTTAAAGATGCTGAATATTGCCACAGGTGACTGGTTTTCTGGACCTTTAACCCAAAAAATTCCAGTTCCACAGTCGGCCTAAAACCCCCCCGTGTAAGTCCAACTCTAACTGCAACCTGTGAGTGCGTGTGTGATCATGCATGAGTCGACTGCCAACAGTTAGAGTAGCTACCTAACTAACAAAGGGACTGCTGTGTCGGTCGGCTGTCCAGAGCCCCCGGGGCTGTTTACACATGCCATTGTCTCCCGCAGGCCAATCAGACAAGCCTTATTAGGTAAATAAGCCTGCTGCAGCCAATCGCTGGCATGCACAGCAGAATCTGGGCTGGTTATCTGCAGCACCCCAGGAAGTAGCAGAAATGTTGATGGAAGTGACAAAACTCCATCTCTTACGCTCTGACTATCTACCTCATATCTCATTACGGACTTAATTCATGCATCTGTCTCTGCTCTGATTGGAGAGTTGATATCTCTCAGCTCGCTCATCATCTGTGGCCGATGGATTTCATAGAGCAGCTTAAGCATCTCTGATAATAAATTAACCATCAGGAGACACAATCTCAATTTTTTTCCAGAGTTTGCACAAACACTGACCAAAAGTGGGGGATGTAAAAACGATGAACTGTGCTATATTACAGTGAAATGCACTTGTGACTGGATTCTCTCCTGCCAACACAAAAAAATAGATTTTTGTGCTTAACTGATGTGACCTAAGGTCATAACTTACAAAAACTGAGCTCTATTACCATTCTTTTTTGCAAGTGAGCTAATCATTAGCTACGTAAGTACATGTTTGATATTTACGATTCCAGATCTCGGAGGAATCTGCATACCATATGTATGTGTTAACTCCATCATGAGCAGTAAAATGATCATGTTGACACCACACACACTTGAGGAATATTTGGACATCAAAATAGGCTAAGCAAAAATGTCAGAAAGCATACAAAAACGTTACAAAATAGTTCCACATGCAATGGACCCATGAAACTGAGGATGACAGTTTGAACTGATTGTAATTGGTGATGAGTCAGGTCTAGACATATTGGATCAAAGATTAAAGTACTGAATCTTTGGAAGCGAAGATTTCTCCTGATTTAAGTCAACATAACACTTTGGAAAGAAAAAGACCTTGCTGCATGACACAGTTGTAGTGCATGCAACCTATATTAAAGATATTGAATAACTTAACTTTAGTTAGTTTTATGTTTTAGTTGGTGTTTGCAGAAGTTGTTGCAAGAGTTTTGTCCATTAGATGGTGTAAAATTAGAGGAAATGCCAACGCAGCAAAAAAAAAGACATTCTGTTTGTTGAAACATTTGGAATTTGCAGCTTCAGAGACCCACATTGATGCTGCTGTTTTTCTTAGCTTCGTACAAAATGTGTACCGTTGCCCTCCTTCTGCCACTGTCCCTTGTTTCCTGGTCCTTATAGCCCCGCTCTGCTCCCACAGCCGACCACCACCTCCCTCTGGGAGCTCTGGGAGTGTTTGTACTGGAGGCAGCCAGCAGAGACGGCTGGTGTTTTCACAGTGAAATCTCTTTCCTGAGGTAATGCTGGCCTGGGTTGACCGCTGCAACGCGTACAGACCAGCAGCGGCTCTGGCAAGAGGTCATGAATGCTCTATGATCACATCACCATGGATCTCTACAGTTCAGCAGCTGATATTCCCTCTCAAATAGGATATCAAAAGCGCTGTAGTTAACTAACCTTCACTATCTGCGGGATGGAACTGTCTAAATGAACCTGGCCCACAACATGTTAGGAAAAGTTTAAAGAAATCATGCAAATGAATATAATAACTATGGGATTTAAAAACCATTACAGAGGATAGATCAAACATCCTCTGCTCATAATTATTCTTCCCAAAGTCCCATTTCATTTTGGAAAATTAAAAAGAGATTAATCGTCTTGCTATTGACAATTTAAAAATATATGAACTTTCAACATTAAAGGGCTTGACAAAAATGATTTATGGATAGATAGCTGAACAGATTGTTTGCCCTCCCAGTGTGTATTGTTGCCTGAAGCTGTCTCAAATATTTTAGTCATTACCTGTCAGTCTCACCTTTAGCTCTGGCAGGCTGAACAAGTCAAGTTAGCACGTGAGACTTGTAGTTAAACTCTGCACTCATGGGAGAATGCTATGTTGCAAGAAGAAGAAACATTTTAAAAGGGGAAGATTTTGCGCAGTAAGGTTAAATGCATTTAAAACCAGCTTTCAGCCTTCAATTCAAATGTTCTCTAAGAACCATGAAGAGAAATTATCCTCATCGTATCAAAAGAGGTGGACATAAGTCAGAGGCTTTCAGTAGAAGAACAAGTACCTAGAAATCATACTATCACATGGTATGAAGTACTGTATAACAAATCAAAGGGAAAAGCAGACAGTGTGACACTTAAAATCTCAAAAACACTGATATTCTGTATCTTGAGCATGATGCGAATGCAAACGCAACATTTAAAACCAATTGGAGGCAAGAAAGTGTGAGTTTGGAGCCAACAAAGTCCATACTTAGATAACACTTGAGAAAGTTTCACTGAAAGGCAATTGATTTTTAAAACTGAAGTCAATGCTGAGGTGCAAAAAAACTGCAGTTCCTCAAGTGTCCACTTGAGGCAGACTCCAAAAGTCAAGGAATCCCCATTAGGGTCAATGTTAAAACATACATTTTTAAAGCAGAATTTAACATGTTCACTGTCTGGTATAAAAAGCAATTCTGGTCTCAATAGCTCGTTTCTCTATTCATACACACTGTATGGGCGTGAATTTTTCTTATAACTCATCTGTTTTGATGATATTAAGGCCAAGAGCTATGCATACTTTTGCATAATTATGGGCGTGGGTAAGTTGACTGACAGGTAGATGCATTGTAGTTGTTTGCCAGGAGGCTTAAGGCCCTCCTCGGCTCAGCTTGCTTGCTTCCATATTGATTAAAAGTTAACTGAGTCAGCATTTCCAGTGTGGTGACTGCCATAGTACAGCTTCATAATTCCTCTTCAAAAACTAATGGATAACTGAGACCTTGTCCCTGTTTTACACAGTCTATGGGTTTTACCAAAGAGTTATCGAAGCTGTGTTCCCAAGTTCTTGACAGCAACGCATCAATGGTTATTAGCGTGTGAAGATTGATATAGATTTAGGATATTCAAAGGACCAAGAATTCCAACATCCAAGTATCTTAACATTGAGAATTCTGCACAAATGTATATCCAATTTCAACATTCAGTGCCTTTGAAGAAGTCTTGTGTTTGTTTTGATATGAGGCTTCAAGTTAGAGTGTTCAGATCCTGTCCCACATCTGGAATTTCAGTTGCATGTCTTTGTATTAATTGTTGCCATGGTGTTTCCCCAATTGTAGCCTCTTGTTAAAGATGCTTATCGTCAACCACACCTTACCCATAATTTCCCTAACCTCATCATACCATAGTTACCATGCACAGGTATCACAGGAAGTGAGAGTTTTGTAAATTGTTGTAGTTGGGTGGCATCATAGTACAGTGTATTTGCCTCACAACAATAACGTTCTGTGTGTATACAAGCCATCCAGCAGCAGCCTCAGGCCTTGCGGTGTCTAGGACTTACCCAATGTACCCAGTGTCAGCTGGGATTGGCTCCAAACCCCTCACAACAATGTAGGGATAAGTGGTAAAGCTCACGGATGGATATAGTTGGAAGTAAATGGAAGCCTGGTTGAAGGGTTGTGTATCCAATACATAATAAAAAAAGTTATTTGTAGACTAGATGACTCAATGAGACAGGATACGATACACAGCATGACGCTAATGCCAAGCAACACATTTTAAACCAATAAGAGGCAAGAAGCTGTGAGTTTGAAACCAACAAAGTCCAAAATACATTGAGTTTGAAAAGGTTTTACCAAAGACTTGGCTTACAGTATCATTCACATTTAGACTGATTTAAGCTAGCTGTCATGGTGACCTGATGACCACCAAATTAATGCAGATATGATATTGCATTGGTTCCCAAAGTAGGGGTGTGATGGTGGTTCTGATGGTCTCCAGCTATTGTGTTTTACTCCATGTCCATTCATGGGTTCTATGGTCTAAAAGGTCTAACATTTGACATTCTTGTCATTAAAAAGTTGAAGAACCATTATTATTATTATTATATGTTAATTAAAAATCCTGACGTCCACGTCCGTCATACTAACCCGGTTTGGATCGCGTCCAATAGCTGAATTGTATCCACTCCTAGTCTAGCTCCAGGGGTCAGGGACAGGGTCTCTGCAGACTCAGTCACCACCACACATGTATGTATGTGTATGGAGGCCCATACGTGATGATTGAGTCTTTATGTTTTAGTATTCAACTGTATTCATATTTTAGGATTACTTAGCCAACAACAAGTGTTCTTACAAACCTAGTTCCTCAAGCTACACATTTCAAAGGAAACCAGGAAGTAGGCATGGTTTAAAACTCTGGCAGAGCAGTCTGAAGAGAATGAGACAGTAGACGAACTTGAGGAAGGATGGATTAGGCTGGGGGAGGACTGTATTCACTGTGGCCTCTAATTTACTTAAGTGCAGTCTAAACAGCGGGGCAGAGATAAGAATGCTGCTAATAGACCTTGACCTCTAGTGACAGTCACACAAAGCAGACGGACAAAGACCCCAACATAACTTCTTCTGACGACCTCCAGGCTCAAATGTTCGTCCTCTAGATTCAACTTGAGAGCTGAAAATATGAGCTCTCTTTTTGATTACTAAACGCATTCTTTGAAGTCATTAGTAATTTTGATTTGTAGGTTACCTGAGGCCCTGTAGTTCGAATGTCTTTGATGATTCACCTGAGCTACGGTGGGGTTGTTTACTGGAGGAATTCTTCCATGAGGGCCTTACTCAGGATAATATAAGTGTGGGTGTGGTTTATGCAGTAATAGAAAGATAAACAGTTCATCTCCATTCTGCTCTGGGGGGGGGAAGTCTGTGAAGCTCTGCACTTAATGGTGCCTGCGCCAGCAATTTTTAAGCTGCAGAATAAGCAAAGTAAAGACACACACACACACACACACGCACACGCACACGCATACGCACACGCACACACACACACACACACACACACACACACACACACACACACACACACACACACACACACACACACACACACACACACACACACACACACACACACACACACACACACAGAAATATGCTTAACCCCAGCAAGGGAAAGCAATCTGTCAAAGAAGCATTGCAGAGAAAGCAGTGTGGGGTTGCGTAAGAGAGGAGCAGATGAAACGTGGGAATGCGTCGCTGTCAACACCTGAACCAAACGAGACAGTTTGTTTATCCGAACACCTCCCGATCAGCAGCCGTGAACCAGGAAGCAGCAGGTGCCTCGCTCCAACGGCAGGCACTGTATTGTTGACAGTGGATAAACAGGTTGGGGTTGGTATGGGGTAGTTTGAGAGAAAAAAGGAAGGGGGTATGCGAGGGTTGGTGTTTTCCCCTAAACATTGGAAGGAGGAATTAGCCCTGACTAGTTCAGTGTAAAATTTGAAAGTGTAAGCCGTTTGTTGTTTTCCACTCCCAGTTGGCGTTTATTAGTGTTGTCTTATTGCGGCTCTGCTGAACAAGCCTGGCCCATGTTGTCGCCTGGCAGGGGCGACACTGGGATAAAAAACCTAGTGAGGGGAGATGGCTGGCGCTGGGGGAAGGAGAGTTTTCATTGTGCCTCCATTGTGGCTCTGTCACTCTCTGCTGCCCTGGCTGGTTGTCCCCTTTAAGCAGCCCGTCCATGTCAGCAGAAATGAGCTTTTTCTGTCTTCTTTTCTTTTCTTCTTCTGCTATTCACTCGGCTGTTTCTTCGAATGTCTTAAAAAAAACTCAGATCACACGGTTTTAGCACATTAACACATCTGCGGCTTAACCTTGAGAGCCGGCCTATTGTCGCCAAACGCAGAGAGCAGCGGGACAAACAAAAGTTTGGATCGTCAAACGCATACATGGCTTCATTTTGGAACAATGTTGCTCTAAATAAACTGGAAAAAAAGTTGTTGCACACAAAACTTTGGCTTCACAGTGGGGGTATTGTTTCATGTAATGTTTCATCAGTGCAGAATGCTGTGGGGCGCCCCGGCAGTTTCTCCTGTTCTTACTCATGGTGCCAGATGGAGGGGGAAGGTTTGCCTCGGGGCAGGTGAGCAAAAGGGGAGATGGAGGTGGGGCAAGATGAAGGAGGAGGACTCGGATGACCAGTTTTACCTGGGACTGACTCGAGCCCGTCCGGACATGCAAGAGAGAGCTCAGCCCGAGGGGAGGAAAGAGAAAGAGCAGGGCAGCAAGTGAGTCTTCAGAAAAGGAAAACACCTCTTATCCCTGCTCATCAATCTTTTTTTGTTTGGCCTCAATAATTTTTTTTTTTTACTTCTTTGCTTCTATCGTATTCATCTCCATCACTCCTTCAGTTTTCTTCTCCTTCTTAAGTTAGGGCTGTTTCTTCGTACAGTTTCTCCATAACTCTCACCTTTGAGATTTTTTTTTTTTCAAAATTCCAAGGAGATGAAAATGTTCCTCCAATTGTTGGCCCTTGAGGAAATAAACATAAAAACTCCCACATAGCACAAATTGTGTGATGAATAGAGTTGGGGCAAGCCAGACGTTTTTAAAAGCATTTTCTTTTCTTTGCTGGTTGTTTTGCCATTGTTGTATTATTCACACTTTGTAATTGTTATCAGATCTTAAAGTCCATTGATATGACATTGTTGAGCGGATTGTCTTGGCCTTTTAAAGGAGAGAACAAGGGCCCGTATTCACAAACAATCTGAGAAACATCTCAGAGATCTCCTGACTTAGCTTAAAGAATCCTAGCAAGCATGTTCAGTTTAGGAGTGATTTAGGAACATTCTCAGAGCAACTCTGAACAAGTTGTGATTGGTTTATCCCCAAAAATTTGAGGCGAAAGCGCTCTCTTAGTGATAATGGGCATAGATGACGGTGAAATTGATTGGCCCAATTATAGAATGCAGTCAGACATTGTGTAATTATGAACACTACTGTATGAAAGCAGGTAAAGGGTCTTAATTAGTGATCGGATGCACCTGTGGAGGTCACCACATGGAGAGACTCTCAACATGCATGTCTCACTTTGCACTGAAAAAAGTCAAAGATAGTTGAAATGAGTGTATGAATAATTGTTGTCTGTTCTGCCTAACCATGAGTCAACAATTTTCTTTATGTCGCTTTTGGAGAATATTTCTCAATTTTCTCCTCAGCTTGAGAAACTCTTCATCCTGTTCAAAGTCCTCCTCACTCCTCCTAACAGTTTTACACCTTAGGATCTCTCTTAAGGGCTAAGATGCTTTGTGAAAAAAAAAATACTTCAAATTCCAGTGAGTACGCCACATGGTTTTGAATGAAAAGGCAGAAATTCCTGACACATTATTCAAAAGTCTGACATAGCTGCGTCTTAAAAAACTCTTAGCTAGCTAGTGTGCTAGCCAGTTTATCAAACAAGCTAGGATGCTGAAGTCTCATTGTTCCTATAAAGAAAATAACATTTGATATAGAGTGACTGTTTGGTGTGATAAAGCTTTATTCATTGATGATCCACAACTGGTAAATCAAAAATAAGGTTTTATTTTAACATACAAACTAAACAACTATTTTAATACTTAAGTGCTAAAAAAAAACTCTGTGTCTAGAGCAACTGTCTTTTTTATCAATGGGTTCATTTTTGGTATGATAAGGCTCAAAGCTCAGCCCTGTTATTTGAAGACATGTGATCATTTTGAGAATACGAACCAAAGTCTGCGTTGTTCCACAATGCAAACAAAACTGTCTGAGTTTGCTTAGCAGTTTTCTTAGCGTCTCTAATAACAGAGGTCACAATACAAACAGTCTAGTAAAACTATTTACAGATGGATCACCATTATGTTCCACCTGAACACAATGTCTTCTGACGCATGACGTACACTCCCATTGAAAAGTAAAGACGAGGTCTGCATTCCCTCTGCCACGTGTGTGTTCTTTGCTCTAAGTCTGCCAGGCAGGGAAAACAAACCGATCTGAACTTTCCTTCACCCGGATGTCAATGCCTCACAGCGAGTATCCCTGTTGAAGGGTGAGACAGGGTGGGATATTAACAGTACTTCATACAGATATTCTACCAGGAGTTTACTTTCTTTTCTATGGTTCATTTTACTTCTACATTCCTCCTCCAAACTTTCTTTTCATTTTTATGTTGTTGCTTTTCTCTGGTTTGAGCTGTAAAGCAGGTTGAGACACCAACCCTGACTCAGTCACAATTTAAAAGAACATCCGTCATATTACAGGGGAAACTTCAGAATACACCTCTACCTTACCTGTGGATCCTGATTATACCCTGCCCCTTCTTTCCTTCCTCCTTTCCTGTGAAAAAAACAAGACACTGAAACTGTGATGAACCACAACCAGGTCAAAATACAGTGGAGTCATCTAATACTTGTTAGATTGTGTAAGTCAAAGACCGTATCCCCCAAATGTCAGTGCTTCGTGTCATATAGGAATTCTTTTCACTTTAAAAAATGGTAATAATTTCTTCTTACACTTTTCAATGGATTTCACAGGCAAATGTCCGACTTCAGAATTGGAATTTTCCAATATCCAAAAAGAGTTTTGCCAGGTTTGGTCTTCTACATCTCTATCACTTGGTGTGAGGTGGTCATTTAGCTCAGTCCATTTTTCAACAAACCAAATTTTGGGTCATGGGAATAGTGATTTAAATGGAAAGAATTTATTAAGTTGTTTTTTTGGTATATTTCCTCAATGAACATCTATCTCAACAGAAATCTAGTTTTAGTCTTCTAAGCAGTGACCCTGACAGATACCTGGTGATTGGAAAATCATAAAGTCCATTTAAGACATCTTAAATGTCTTACTATACAGAATGGTCTTTCTAAAGTTGCCTAGTGTATTGCATACTTTTGTTTAATAATGCCAACAGCTCTTATAGTTCTAATGTTTTGTCAATGCAGGTCAGAATTTGTCTTAGGTTCTGGCATTACATTTTCCCTGAAGCCTCACCCTAAGTCAGGTTGTTTTTGTGTCTTTCTGGCGAAGCATTGCCCAATTTTGTTCTCGACTGCATTTTGCAACTCAAATTTCTGACAGTTACGGTCAGAGAAAGTTGATGTTAAAATCTGATGGTGATGGATTGCTGACACAGTGACAGGTGAACAAGACCACTTGAGGAAAACATTTTTTTTTAGAGCTTATTAGGTCATTTGGTTGAACTACTTTTAGGTTTCCCTGATGTTCATGTTTACTCTTTTCTGTTAACCAGAATACAGCAATGAACATCCAATCTCTTTCTTAGAAATTTGCAATGAGGATTTGGACATTTTCACACCGGTTTCTACACATATGTTGCGATGACCAATGAATTTTGCTTGTGTCATACCCACCTGTTAACCCTGTGGTATTCTGGCTTTCTAGAAAACCACCACTTGTAAAACGTATGAGGCTCCTATGACCATAAGGAGACCGTAATGGCCTCTCAAAATCAATGTCAGCGCCTGTTTAGATTTAATTAGCAGCCTCAGAACAGGTTCTCTGTGTGAGTGCATCCACTTAGAGGCCCCTCATTGGATTTTCACGTTCACAATGGAAAGACTGAAGCTTCAATTCTCGTAATCCTATATGTGCACTTGCTGGCCTGTCCCTCGAGGGCAATGCACTGTAGTGCTCTCTCTCTAGTGCGGTGTGTGTGCATGTTTTTCATTCATTTGTCATAAAACATATTTGTCGCATTTAAATGTGCCTTAAGTGCGTGTGAGTGAGTGTGCGTGTCTGCTCGCACAGCGGTTAGATTGATTGAGCAGTGAATTGTGAGTCCCCTGGGTGTTTTTTGAGCAGCTTGTTGTTTCTGTTTTGTGGCTTCACAATGGGCCTGTGTGTATCAGGGTGGGATTTGTATGCATGTGGGTGGGAAGTGTGTGAGTTTCTGAATGTATGTGTTTGCGTGAGTGGTGAAGGGTTGGAATGAGAGCGTAGCGTAGCTTTATACTTGCCAAGCTCTTCAGCAACAGGGAATCAAATTTTTTAATTTTTTTTCTATCTCTGCTTCGGGTAATTCCAGTTTCAAAGAGTAGCAGGATGACTGTTAAAGATGATGTAGCCAGTCCTATTTTTATGTAACTGTCATTCTTGCTTCACTACGACTTGTTGACAGATTGAAGATTCTTAAATATCTGCCAACGTGGTGTCTACATTGCCGTAGATTCCTGAGGTCTGACTTTCATCTGGATTTGGATGAACTTGTTGTGAGGCTAATTATTTTCAAAGACAGCCCCAGCTTCAAGAGATGACTCCGCATTAGCCATGTTCACAGCTGGGCAGCCATTTTCCTGTGATGTAACATCCAGATTTGGAAACTTAAATGCTTCCCTAATGTTGTTGAGTGTAGCCTATTCCAGATTCGGAAATTGTATTATTGTTACCTGACATATCAGTTCATTGCTTCCTAGTTGACCAGAATCTAAAAAGGGACAATGGTTAGTAAAATCAAAAGAACATTGAGCTACTCTATTTCAAGGTTAAACAACACAAAATTACAAACGAGAACAAACAGCTAAGTCAAAACAGCTAACAGCATCTTTAAACCAAAAACTAGCTACCATTAGCAAGCTAATATGATATTATATTGGTGTTAGCCGTAAGTGTTTAAATGCTAACATTAGCTGTTGTGTAATAGGCCTAATGGCAAGCTATCAAATATGTTGGTTACCATCTAAGAAGAAAAATATACACAATTTTCAATTTGTATTTAGCTAGCTTAAAGTACCGTTAGCTTAAATTTATGCCTTACCTATCTTACCCCATATCACTTTCTAGACGTAATGATAGCTAGGATATGGTTGATTGTTAACCTTGATTAACCTTGCTGTATGTAGTAAATTAGTTTCAATCGTGTAGTTTTACTTCCAGATATTGTGTAAAGCCTTTCTTATCCAAGTGCGTAACACTAACAGTAGCTACTGCTAGTTAGGATATGGCTGAATGCTAGTGCTAGCTGTTTTCTATACATTATGACTCAATATCCTTAACTTTTTTAGTTGCTGATTCAAAGAAAATGATAAATATTTGTCAGGCTTCCTTTCTTTGTAAGACCATCTAAAACACAGCAGAACTAAAACAATATTTGACCTTATTGCCTCAGAGTCAAAATGGTCAATTAGCATGAGAAAGTGTTTTAAATGTTGTCCCTGAAACATCTCCAGGTCCACCACTCCTCTTCCTGCTCTTCTCTCTGCTTGACCGGCCCTGTGTGACCACCAGCTTTGGGCCGTAGGAGGGCCGAGATGGACTTCGGATGAAAGCTGTGATTGTTGCGTAGTGGGACAGGTCCCCTCTATAGCACCTGGCCATCTGGACATTACATCCCCCAGAGCCGTAATGGATGCCCTCCCTCCTCCTCTAACTCCTGGCTGAAGACCCATAATGGACACCCTCTTCAGCCCCTTAGGGGAGCCCCATTGGGACCTCAGTTTGGGAGGTTGTGCAACTGGATAATGGGCTTCATTTAGAGCCCCATTCAAGGTGAGGCCAGAGCCTGCGCCACGGAGCTGTGAACTGCAGTGGAGGGGTTGCAGGGGGTCACGTCAAGGTTCATACCGCCCTGACCACCAGCCGGTAGTTAAAACTCGATCACCACTGCCGTCTCATTCCATTAGCTGCCTTCTGCCGCTGTGGAGACAGGTGTAAAGAGGAGGGTCTTGTGTGCAGGTGTGTAGGCATGATTCAGGTTTCATGTTAATGCTAGTTGTCCATTTTCAAACCAGAGGGAACATAATTAAATCTGATGGCACTGCATTGATCCAAACAAGAAAAAGGGAAGTATCCATGCCCTTTTGTGACCTTTTTTTGTAGTGCAACGAAAAGACAGCAAGGTAAGCCTCAGACAGGTGTGTGAGTCTGTGTGCTGGAGAACCACTCTCCACTGCATGAAGGAATGTAACTATTCATTAACAGAGGGAAGTCATTGGTTGATTTCGCTCCTTTTCGCTGCGGGGCTCCTCGCAACATTAACATTTCCATTTCCACACCATGAAGTCACACACTGCAACACACTTCTGTGCACGCATGCACACAAACACATACTAGTCCACTTGTATCCGAGCACACACGTGCAGAGTACGTGAAAAAGGTGAGTCACGCTTGCTATAATTCATGCTGAGAGGTGAAATGAAGTGCATGAGGACAGGTTTTTGGCATGTGAGGACATAATGTGATTGTGGCTGTGTGTCATTTTGTCATCGAGTTCTCCATATACCATTAAGGGCATTATATCATATATTTACATTAATATTCAGACGCACTAAGGACACATTATTTCAACTTTGGGCAAATGTTTTAGCCTGTAAACAACTGCATTTTCTTTAATAATTGGACACTCACTCCTCACATTCCTCAAGTGGTGCAACTGATGAGACAAGATTTGACATGAAAAACATTGAGGCCGACTGAGGCTCGTCCCAGAACAGTTGAACTTTTGTCCCGGCTGACTCTGCACAGACTATGCTAACTTTCTTTTTTGGAGTTACTCGTTATTTTCTTTCTGCCTGCCTCCCAATCTTCTCCCCCCCTGCCGCTGGACATTGGGGGAGGTAAAGAGTTTGAGCAGCTCCCCGTCCCCCAGGGGCCTCTTCATCTCACCACCTCAACACTTCTCCCCTCTCGGGAACATGTCAGGTGTGATTGGAGAAGTGAGACAGAGATATTCCAATTAGCTGAGCGGCTGTATTACAGTGTTCAGCTCTTGAGTCTCGCTGACAGGAGGGCAGCTGGAAAGTTGGATTGGAGACTGCTACTTTATTTAATGGGGCCTCGGTTGATGAAGGAATGCAGCAAAGTGAAGTCAGGAGTCTTTAAGGGAAAGTTTTAAACACTTTTACCACGAACAAAACAAATTAACATTTTGGAAAACAAATAAAAAAAACACAGAATCTTGGCGGAAAGGGAATGTACCAAATGCCAGAAGTGACCAAATGAAAAGCGAAACTGCCTAACCTGGCTCAAGTGGGTTCCACCAAACGGGCAAAAACATCATTCAGTTACCATAAACTCTGAATAACACATTTGGAACAGTCCTTCAACCTAAACTAATTAATTGCCCGCTAACTCAATCACTTCAAGGTCACTTTTGGCATTTGGTACATTTCTTTTCCGGCAAGATTTTGTCATTTGTAAATTTGTTATGAAGACTGGCAAAAGTGTTCTGCCACTTGTTAATGTGTCTTAGCGTTCGTAAAAGTGTTTTGCTTTTGTAAAGTTCTTTCATAAAATGCAAAATTGTTCTACACTTTGTAATTTTGTTTTAGACTTCCAAGCCACCGTACAATGTGTAACAAATTACGTGCAATAAACTAGAATTTTTAACGCCGTTCTCTCCCTGCTTGATTAAATACCTCCACTTAATGTGAAAATGCCTTTGTTTGGAGGCTCAGTTAGAAAAGAAACGCAGCATTGCTTGCACAAGTTCTATCATCTTATCAGCCTCTTGTACAGTTGTTGAAAAACCATTAGTCCTCTTCCCTCCTACAAGTCTAGTGTGACATGTTGGCATGTTTTAAAAACTCCCAGCGCGTGCTTTGATAGTTTTTCCCAACACATTTTGTCGACCTTTTCTGGGGCAAGGTGACGTTATCAGCGTGAGGGATCTTATCAGCTGTGTAATGTGTCATAAGTGGTAATGTAACTGAGGTGTGTGTCTGTCTGTGAGTGTGTTGGGTTTAGGTGGATGTGTGGCGGGGTGATGGTGACGGCGATAGGTGTGATAGATGTGCCGATGTGCCAGTCATTTCTGATACGCCGGTAGCCCGAGGGGTGGGGTGGGGTGGGGGGGGGACAGGGGAGAGGAGAAGAGATGGGCCGGGTTTGATAAATATGGGAGAGATTCCATCTGCAAACAAGGCAAACGTTAGATCTGTGATTAGGACTACATGTCTGAAGGCTGCTCTCGCTTTGGAGGACTGAGATTCATGATTTTTGTCGGTGACAGCAGCGTAAAGTAGCAGAGATAGCAGAAGAAGAGAACAGGATGTTGGGTTTGTAACTGGAATTAGTGAGCGAGCACTGAGAGAAGATCTACTCGATAAATAAATAAACTACAAGAGATTAACAACACAGGTTCCCTCACTGTATGACATGTTAGCACTGCTTTCTCCGACACACTCCCTGTTTTTGTGTGTGTGTGTGTGTGGGGGGCCACGTGGAATGTTTCTCTACCTGCATCGACAGGTTGCTCCGCTCTTCTTCTCTACCTGTCAGACCCGCGGGGCCAGGTCAGAGCTGGGTTTGTGTGTCTCTGTGTGTCTTTGTGTGTGTGTGTTTGAATGCATGGGTGTGTTTCAGGGGGTCTTCATGTTTACTGTATGCTACTTTAAAGCATGCTTCTTAATGTGGGAACGTGTTTGTATCCGTTTGTCCACTGCTTTCTTTCATCGTCCCGAGGCAAGACATGAAGTAAAAAGAACAACGGGGAAGTGATGAACGAAGAACTAGAGTCCGCTATACGACGCTATAATGAGAATATTTGTTTGTCAGAAAAGGGACCAAAGCTAAGTAGGAAATCACTTAATGGGTCATGTGTGTAATGGAGGTGTTGTTATAGTAAGAGCTCAGGGGGAGGCTGAGGCTGTGGTGGAGTGGCCCAATGTGAGATCTCTTCATGGCGCCTAGAAATCCTGGAGACACCCCTGATTGAATCATTTCTAATAATAATACAAATACGAGATTTCAAGGGACCCAAGGACGCTTTTCATGGTGGAGGGACAAAAGATGGGAGACCGATGGAGAGGCGGAGTTAAGGGAAGTTGTAGTCTGTGGAGACGACAGTGAAATCGATTGGGCCAAATTATAGAATCCAGTCAGACATTGTTAACACTATGAAATTAACATTTCTGGCGTACTTTAAAAGTTTACAGCCTACAAGATGTTTGAAATCACATGACCACTTGTGCAGCAGCTTCTTCACATGCTGATCGTTATAGCGGCAGGTAAAAGGTCTTAATTAGTGATTGGATGCACCTGTGGAGGTCACCACATGGAGAGACTCTCAACACGCATGTCTCACTTTGCACTGAAAAAAGTCAAAGATGGATGCATGAATAATTGTTGTCTGTTCTGCCCAACTGTGATTCAAAAATATTCTTCATGTAGTGTTTGCAGAACATTTCTCCCTTTTGTCCTCAGCTTGAGGAACTCTTCATCCTGTTTAAAGTCTTCCTCACTCCTCCTCACAGTTTCACACCTGAGGAGCTCTCTTAAGGGCTAAGATGCTTTGTGAATAACTTTTATCTTTACAAGGATCTAGTCTTAACTTTAAGGGGAAACTCTTAGAAAATGACAAAAAAGTTGTCTCAGAACTTTGTCACTAGGAGCAACTCTTAGTTTTTAGGAGTCTTCGTGAATACGGCCCCTGGTAATCTTGGTGTGCTAGCTAGGTTAAGCAGACGCAGAATTCAGAGAATATGTCCTCTTACTATGGTCCTCAAAACAAATAAAGTTTCATCGAATGTCACATGACTCTATTGACCGGGAAGCTATGCTACGTGCAGCAGCATGGACTTTGAGAGAGAAAGAAATCGCGGGTACTGCAGAGAACTTTATAATCCCGTCTTTCTTTAGTCCTATCTGTTGGTCAGCAGGCGAACACGTTTTCACTGTGTCTCCATGAGGTGTAACGATCTTCTGTGAAGATTAAAGCTTTTTGTGGACATCTGTTTGAATCGTAGACTTTTATTGACCAGCCGTTATAGTGAGTCCCAAATTGAAAATAAAAATAAGGAAACATGAAATCTTCTACCAACAGGAAATGACTAACGCAACAGCAACGTCTGGGTAAATAACGTAACAGAATAAGGCTAATTGAGTTGTGTTAGGCTGCTCCAACATTAACCAAGATTTTCCAAATGTAGTCATCATCCTGTAAGTCAGCGCTGGAGAATTGACTGTTTGAGGATACAAAAAAAAATCCCAACGAGTGTTTACTTTTTCCCCTTAAATCAACAAAACAGCTTTAAATAATAAGGTTTGGTTTCCTGCTTGCTCACAGAGGGAACTGAGTCACCCTGATTGTAGCAGCAGAAGAAGAAATTTGGAGGGCGGGACTAAAGTGTGAGAAAAAGAAACTGTGGCGCTACTTTATTCCAGGTAAAATAATACTGCGGGTTTGAAAGGAGTAACAGGTAGAGAGTAAAGTGGTGGAGGGGTAGAAATTAGCTTTCTATTTCTGTTTCAGCCGCCCGGCGTTTTGGAGTGTTTCTCTTTCAGGGATAGTGTGTCGCTCGCTCTATGGAGGGCCTTGTTCCTGGGCCTGTATTGTTTTACCGGATCGCCCATTGTGCTCTCAGACAGCGTGGGGAGGGGGGAAGAGGGGAGTGGACCGGTGCCAGCCATGGTTACACCGGCTGCCAGCCTCCCACCAGCACACACACACACACACACACACACACACACACACACACACACACACACACACACACACACACACACACACACACACACACACACACACACACACACACACACACACACACACACACACACACACACACACACACACACACACACACACACACACACACACACACACACACACACACACACACACACACACACACACACACACACACACACACACACACAGAAACACACAAAGCGGAATCGAGAAGCCCTGGATGAGAATGGCGGCCATGGATGGATCAGAACCACTCAGGCCCAACCAGGGCTCTGTTACACAGGCATGCAGAGACACACAGAGACACAGACGCACACACACAAAGAAGCAGTGAGTATTGACTTGCAGAAGTAACTCTAGGCACCCAGCCATTTACAGACAGACACACACACAAGATACCTGGATGTATCCATGTGAATATACAGTTACAAGCAGGGACGGCTGGTATAAATGGGATACAAGGCTAAGCCCGCCCTTTTCTTATACAATAAAGACGAGAAAATGATTCTTCACATAATTCAAGAGATTTTTTTAAACTTGGGTGAAACATAGAGAAGAAAGCTTTACTAATAGTAACAAGAAAAACACAAGATATCTGTAAATGGACTATAAAGGATGCTACGATGCTACTGCTGTAGCATCCTAGTGTGAATGAGTGACAGGTGTCATCGGGCGACTTTTGACCAATGACACAACGTTAGCATCACAGATTGTGGAAATGCTCAAAACATAAGAAACAATCTATTTCACAGAACATTGTTGAGTAAATACATCGTTTCAGAAGCTAATTGCGATGCTAATTCTGTTAGCCTGTCAAAGGCAACTTCCATTACATCTTAGCATCAAGCTAACCAACATCCCTGTCCATCTGTGAAAAATTGCAACCCCCCTGGACAAAAATTAATCAGCTACCTTTCCGTACAAAACCGTAAATACAGAAAAACATTCACAACAACATTATAGCGAGCTAGTTCAAGCTAATGCACCTTTTTCTGAACCAAATGACTAATACTAAACTGTAAAAAAAAATGGCTTGCCTGGCTGCTTTAGTAACTGCTTATTGTTCTGTAACATCTGTTATTATTATTGTATCATTATCTTGCAATCAACAATTGCTGAAGGCTAATTTTGGATTGTGGTTAATAGACGACGCCTCTCACTGGGTGTAGCAGGGTGACAGATTTAGGCGTGTTTACAAATCAGCAGCCGTCAACCACATATGACACATTTGATCTCCTTCTAATGTTTGTCTTCACTTCATACCTGTTACTATAGAGACAAGTTAATGGGTTTGATCTATTTGATTTATGTTGTAAAACTTTCTATCATATATGAAATGACGCAAATATCAAAACATTTTTTTTGACAATATTGTTTAATTTTCCAACGAGGCAGGTTGTAAATAAGACGAAATAAGAAATCGCAGCAGAGCTCAGTCTGTAGGGACTAGGGCTGAGAACCGGTGCGGACCAAAGTATGGAAGTTGGTCTGGTTACTGGAGAGGTGCCAGGTCACTTCTCCAGTATTGCCAAGGTGCCTTTGAGCAAGGCATCGAACCCCAGCATCTAAAGGAAAGAAGAACTCAAGGCATTCAAATGTCTTCACACATACAAACCTGTACTTTGGGGACATGTCCCGAACATTGAATACTGAGAAGTGTCAGATGTTTTTTTTCTGTAACAAGGACCGACAATTGGAAAATGTTATTTGAGCCCATGTTAGGACAAAGTATTTCACATGATGTCATCTGCAAACACTGAGAAGAAGATTGCAAACAGACATTGAAAGGTCTGCTTACAAAGTTTGTGCATATCCTTAAACTTACATATCTTCATATTGTGTGTAAAGAGTCGTGCACAAAAACAAAATACCCAAAATAGTTTGCCCAAACTGCATAAACTGACAGTGTGTGTGTGTGTGTGTGTGTGTGTGTGTGTGTGTGTGTGTGTGTGTGTGTGTGTGTGTGTGTGTGTGTGTGTGTGTGTGTGTGGGAGGTCTGACTCATCCCCTCACACATGCCAGGTTTTATTAGAATTAATAAAGATATAATGATAGGCCTCCTGTGATTGTAAAATACCCAGACTTGGCACCCATCCAGGGAGAATCGCTTCCTCTGACAAATTATTGTTGAATTACAGGCAGCAATCTGTCTGTCTCCCCTCATTTTCTACAACCACTTCCCCCCCCTCCAAATCACTTTGATCTGTCTGTCATTTCTTCTTAAAGATTATCCTCTCATGATGATGCCATCGTCTCCAACAAACTGGAAGGTGATTAAACTCAACAAATGAAATCACGAGTGTCCTGTGATGTTTGTTTTTTTTATCCCTTACTTCATGGCGTTTGCTCTCTTTCTGCTCCTCTGTTCTCAGCCACAAAGACAGAATTAACACTTTTCTTTTCTCAGTTAGCAGTCTCCTTTTAGCTGTAGCTTTGTCACAGACTGTTTAGATTATAGCTATAGAGTTCACGGGCAAGCAAAAGAAGCTACAACTAGTCTCAGTGTGAAATGATAAAATGCCACAGTCATACCACTTTGCTAAAAATAGCAAGACAAAAACAAAGCAACTCAAAAAAGTATTTCATACCAAGAAGGCACCATCAATGGCTGCAAATAAGTCTGTGAACCATTTTGTCCAAAATTGTTCCAATGAAAAATCTTACAGCTCTGCAGGTGGACGTTTTTTTGTCGTAAACCCCCCCAAAAAACTAATCCATAACAAATATCTGCATGTAAATGCTGTCCATGTGTATATGGAACTTTTTGTGCCTTTCTTGCATAAACTGTAAGTATTAATGGACGAAGCCTGAGTGACGTCAGCCATCTCTTCCTGCAGGGATCGGAGTCTCATCGGGAGCAGCCGCCATGCTGGAAATGCTGTCTCAGCCTAACTTTCAGTCAACCTAACGACAGACTGAGAGCTGGAGCTGAGGTGGGCTTTAAGCCTCTTGATGAACGTTACATCGCGCTCACCTGTCAATCATGTCAGCTACGCGCCTAACACGTATCGTTTTTGAAATCAAAACTGAGCCGTTTTTTTGGAAAAGTCCACCCGTACAGTGTGTCCCAGTGATGACAATAACTAATCAGACCTATTTCGTTTTTTGTACCAGGCTGTGAACATGTTTATCTATGCTGTGAAAATGGCAATCTTGCACTGTGTTCACATCACATCTAAGTTTGGAGATGTGGGCTCAGTCCTGTCTGTTTGCTGATGCAGCTCTTGCAGCATGTTTCACTCCGATGATGATGACTGTACTCCTGAGTCACATCTTACATTTTCATACTGAATGCTTTTCATCCCCTGCAGAAACAGCAAAAAGAATGACCTGTGTATGATAATCACATAGCTTACATATGAATACAAACGGCTCATGTTAATACCGTTTAACCTTAAGTACATAAGCACAGTAAGGTATGGGGAGTGCCCTGACTTTATTGGGATTAAGAGCAAACAGTCAGAACATGTCTGCACCTTTAGGGCTAAGCTAGTCGCTGGCCTACAGTTGCAGCTCGTGTTAGCATTTCAGTGACAACACTTTCTCTCCGCTCTGTGTGTCTTTGCATATCCTTTCACGGTAAACTGCAGGGGTAATGAAGAAATCTGTTGAGTAATACCTCACAACACGACTGAATGGTTTCTTAGCGGGACAATAAACATGTGAAACGCTTGCACAATAACGGCCGTCTAAATCCACGCTCGGGGGCAATGAGGAGGTGCGAGGAGCTTGGCAGTGTCTTCTTATGTCTCATCTTTCTCTCTTCACAGCCTCCCCTCTTCTCTCTACACACTATGGGTGAGCCTGAACCGAGAACAAAACCCCTCTTGTATGAAATAGATGGAGGGTAATGTCGAATCGCAGTGGAAAAGTTTGCATAGGTTTCTGTGTCTTGTTTTGTGCAACTGATATCATGTCTGGAGACGACACCCTCTTCATTCAATCTCCTTTGTTGATTGTTTTCTATGGTTATCCAGACATGTAGCTATATTTTCTTTATATTACATACAAGCTAGCTAAGGAAAATCTTCTGAAACCTGATATGTTTGAGATTTCTCTCCGACTAATTTGAGCTCTAAGATGGAAAGCTTGCAGATAAGATGCAGTGGAGAGCCCACGCACACAAATTGTGTCAATCATCAGTGCAAGTTGCTATGTGACCGAAATGATAGTTGGGGAAGTAGCTCCTTTTTTGGATGCACAATGTGTCTGTCCACTGTCCAGTAGAAAGCCCTGGCCTATCTTCTTCTGCTGAGGAGGAGAAGACGAGCAGCAAAGTGGAAGAGGGTGTGGGGTTATGTCAAACTTCTCAAAGGCTAATGTGTAGATCTAATAAGTGTCAAACTTCTCACCTGTTCAATTTCCATCTGTTACATTTCTGTGTGTCTTCTGCATGGCTTTATTTCTGCCCTTCATACTGTTTAATTGACTTTTGTGATTACATCAAAACACACCTGAAAGCACACACACAAACACACACACACACACACACACACACACACACACACACACATACACGCGTACCTTACTGAGAGGGGACTATACTACTATACTACAATTAGTCGTGATGTCTTTAATCATAATATTACTTTGCAAACAGTCTCACACACACATTCACCCCCCCCCCCCCCCCCACACACACACACACAAATGTGCCTGATTCTTTGCAGTAACCCCCTGATGCAGAATGGCTAATCACAGGTGTGGATTTTTAAGTGATTGCTGTGTGTGTGTGTATGTGTGTGCATGTGTGTGCGTGTGTGAAGGATCAGGTGGATACTTAAAGGGCTCTTGTTGCCTTTCACTCATGCTCAGTGGTAATCCTACAGGCCTTAATGCAGACACTGTTACTCAGTTACTGTCAAATACACTTCAGGCAATTTGTCATCTGATTTACTGACTGGTTTGTGTGTTTATGAGACTTTTAACTTCCTTACAGTTCTACAATGCATTTAGCAGACGCTTTTGTCCAAAGTGACATACATCTGTGAGTGAGAACAACACAAGCAATGATCTATAGAGGAGGAAACAATGTCAGTAAGTGCAGACAGACCGCTTTAAGTCCGATTGGACACAGGTGCTGACAGGAAGTGCACAAGATTTTTTATTAATTTGGACAGAATGGGCATGTTTCAGGGACAGGCTCACCACCCAAAGAGACAGGACTCAAACCTGACGTAAAAAAAAAGTGGATTGATCATTTACTTTATTATGAAGCATGGACTACCTAAGGAAACTAGGATGCTTCCGGTTCCAAAAACGTTGTCCCAAGGATGAAATATTCTGCATTCATTGCCAGGTATTAAGAGTCTTACTGACTGATGTAATCCGTTTTCGAACCTCCTCATTTAACCCAGAGTAATTACTAACAGGTCCAATGTCAAACATCCCCTCTATTCAGACTAATCTTCTGATTGACATCGATGGAAAAGGCGATGCTTGAACCGTGAATCAGTCTGTATCAATCGTCTCTTCGCCACTTTTTCCTGAACGCTCTGAATGGTGTCGGCTTCCATAAACAAAAGCGTGCAGTAAGAATCGAGTGCGCTTTTCCACAGTGTAACACAACACAGCGCCGTCATACAAGCCTCCTCCTGCTCTAATAATATGGATCATTACTTTAGACCCCTGATATAATTTATTAACAGGCCCAGACTGAAGCCCGGCTCGCTGCTTGTGTGTGATGAGGAGAGGACAGAGAAAGGTTTCCTCTCGGATGACGAAGTGTTTGTTGATGCCGGCTTAATCTCAAAGGTGGATTTTTTTAACCATTGTGGAGAAAGTCTTTGTGTTAAGGAAAAAAAACACTACTCAATGTAAATGAATGGGGGATCAGGGTTAACCCCTCTAGGGAGTGAGTGAGAGTGTGTGTTTGTGTGTGTCCGTGTGTGTGTGTGAATCTAGTTCAGCCATCTTAATCCAGCACCCAGACTCTTGGCTCCTTGGCTCATCAAAGTGAGAGGCCAGAAGTAGCCAGGCCAGATTTAATCTTTGTGTGTTTGTTTGTATGAGCGTGTGTGTGTGTGTGTGTGTGTGTGTGTGTTTATGTGTGTGTTTGTTAGAGAAAGAGCCTTTGCATTGCATTGTGGCCCCTTCATACGCTCAACGGCTTTGCGGTGTGATAGCAGAGCTGAGCTAACGTTAGCATCACTTCTATCTTTTGGTCAACAGCGAAGTGAGAGAGTGTTTCCATTGTTGCAATCACACACTCTCTCTCTCACACACACACACACACACACACACACACACACACACACACACACACACTAAAGCTGTGTGATGGTGTGGAGCACCGTCAGCTGCAGATAAACTGACACAGGTATGAGTTTGCACAAACATAGGGAGGTTTGTGTCAGATAAAAGGCGAAGAACACGGTAAGGGGGGTTTGTTTTTTTAAGTGTTACTGAGATACTGTTGGAAAAATGTGAGTGTGGATATTGCTTGTAGTGTTAACATGGTGTCAAAGATAGTCCGATTTTAACGCTAGAAAAAGATAATTAGAGCACAGCTTTATGTCTGTGTGCATGCCTGTGCACGTCTTCAGATCTACATTAATAATAACTGGACAGAAACATGTGCTAATATCTGGTCTTCATGCATTGCACGTATATCATGCAGGACTTTTGTTCTGCAAATGTGTGTGTGTTTGTGTTGACTGTTTTTGCCAACAAAGAACAGATCAACTTAAAAAGGACTGAACGAGTACAACTTAGTGTCATTGTAAAGTGGATATTTCCTGCAGTGTGGTGTCGGGGGATGATGCAGGAATGGAAATCTACCTGCTCATATCAAGCCTTTCGTCACAGCAGGTAGCTGCCAAGATACATAGATCACTTTATATTAAATTCCTTTAACTAACCTGACACACAGCTGTAAATCAGGGCATGAAAGGGAAAGTTAATCTGTTGCTCTCCTTCTCCAAGTCTCCATCTCTTCTTCTTCTTCTTTCCATAACTTTAATGTCTTTTGGTTAATATGCCAAAAAAACTCTGGACTGTCTTACATCTCCCAGCGCTGAGGTCACCGCGGGTCAAACCACTTAACATTCTCCATTTTTCCGTTTTAATGGTTTTGTTTTTGGCTTGATTACGGGTGGATTCCCCCCTTGACAGATTCTTTCATCCTGTCTCTACGTATAATTATGTATAAATGATTCAGACTGAAATGTGCTTTGTTAATTTTCCCAGCGTTCCCTAAGGTGATATTTACCCATGTGTCTGAGGGCCGATCAGCGAGACTTTTCGCCTCATTACGACTCGGGCTAAATGGGTTAAAGCCTGATGAACGTTTCCAGGGAGGAGAGGTCCAGATTTCCTTTAAAGCTGTATCTGCAGCTCGCAGTTTTTTCCTGGGCCGAACACTTCCCAGCCGATGTGACAAATGAGAGAAAACTCATGTTAAAGTGTTTCCTTTCATTTTTCCAGGGATCGGTGCGAGGCTACTTAGTTGAGGAAGTTTGAGTTCATTGTGGAGATTTAATGTCAATCGTTGCATTGTGAGGTTTTTCTGATGTAGATTGAAGGGTTAGAATAACAACAATGAACTTTCACTGACCAGTCAGGCCTGCATGAGCCAGCTTTACAAAGTGATATCAGTGTTTTCTAGTTGTCATTTCACATGATGATTCCCTCTGCTTTTCAAACCTGGGCTGGTTTGTCATTTGCCTCCAGATTCTGCATGTATCTGACCAATTCTGTTTATAGTAGTATTTTGTAAAGTTATTTTTTGGGGGCTTTTTGCTTTTATCGGACAGGACAGCTGAAGGGAGACAGGACATGTTGGGAGGAGAGAGTGGGGGATGACATGCAGCAAAGGGCCGAGGTCAGATTCTAACCCACAGGCGCTGTGACGAGGACTACAGCCAACGTACATGGGCCATGCGTAATAACCACTATAGGCTATCCAGCCCCCATACAGAGTCTATTGAGAGGATATCGAATCAAAGTCACTTTCTCACATACACTGGAACCCTGATCTTATCCAGATATTAATCTAAGGATGTGTGAAGACATACAGTAATCAGTCAAATCAGACGTTTAACCGTCGTTACCCTGACATCGTCCTCAAGCAAAGTTTGTGGAGTGTGCGACTGAACCAATGTGTGAGAAAAACGAGAGGAGGTGTTATTGAAGGGGATGATTTTGAGTGTATGTTCCATAACATGTTCTGGCTTGCCTGAATGTTTAATTACACTCTTGTGGATTTTGTGGATACGTTCAAATATACAGTATGTCATGATATTAATTCAAATACAGTCTTTACAAATAAGTCTGCCTCCTCGAGGTCTCAGTCTCAGTCTGTGTAAGGACTTGGGTTGGGTGCAGGAGGGTCGTCGGTTCAAGTCCAAGTATGGATGTTGGGTCTGGTTTCTGAAGAGGTGTCAGCTCATTTCCTGAGCACTGCTGAGGTCCCCTTGATTAAGGTCCTGAACGCCATACTGCTCGGGCACTTGTTCACGTGCAGCCCCCTCACTCACTCTGATATCTCTTCATGCTGTGCACGTCTAAAGGATCCTGTTTCTGCGTGTGTGTGTGTGTGTGTGTGTGTGTGTGTGTGTGTGTGTGTGTGTGTGTGTGTGTGTGTGTGTGTTTGTGTGTGTGTGTGTGTAATGTTCAATAACATTGAAAACACAGAGTTTCCCCTTGGGGATGAATAAGGTATGTCGTCTTCTTCTGTGTGTCCTCCAATGCCATTGTCCTTGCTAGCACAGGGTGTACCTGGAAAAGTGTGTTTGGTAAGGTTAAGGTGCTTACGGGTTCCTTGTAAATCAGAGGGGGCATAACAAAGCATTGGTATCTGAAGACCTGGGGATGCAAACTGGCTAGAAGACCTTTTAAAGTCTCTGCAAATGCAAAACAAATAAATAAAACTTAGCTGGATTTATGTTTGTTTTTAATGCAACTTCAGGTTTCACTCCAGGATCTGTTTCCCACACTAAAAACTGGTTTCACTGGACCTGCAGATCAATCAGCATCTCTGTCCCGTGACAGCAGCATGCAGAGGATTCAATACTGTCCGAGCTCATCAGATAATTCCCACATTTTGTCCCTCCTGTCCTTTTGTTCCCTCTCATTTTCTCCTCTCCATATCTGACACTGATGACTCTCACAGCGTCCTTATCGTCAGGTCCAGGTTGTTTTCTTTTTTAATTAGCGGAGGCCGGGACACAATGGGGCCTGTTGCTATCTGCGATGACCACCTCTATGAATCCAGCTGTTTTTAAAGGGGTCATCCCACTCATCTTGTCCCACTCTCTCCTTGTTCTCCAGAGAACCGTTTGGGGGTCCGGGTTCCCAGCGCCTCGGGCTCTCTCTGGAGACCAATATGGACTGATGGGCAGATAGCGTCACTGCTCTGCTGCATGAGGGGGAGGATTGGCAAGTTAATGAGACTAAATGAGGGCCAGAGAATGGAAGGTGGAGGGGTGTGAAAAAGGGTTTTGATGAGGGATAGTGATGGTTTATTTTGGGGGGTAGATTGTCTGCCTGTGAAGTCCTCCCATCAGTAGCTTCTGTTTACCCACACAGGCTGCTCAGGGTTTGATCTCTGACCCCTCCAATAAGTAACCTTGACAGAGGATCAACATCAATGAGGCAATAATGGTCAGAAAGCATAAGCTTCTCTGTGCAGTCTGCAGGAAAACTGCTGTTTCTGGACAGCCATATTTAACACTTTTCAGAACTGATTCTTGGGATTAAATTAGTTTACAAAAGAGCCAGTTCACTCAGCAGCCGGCGTTGTATGGAAAAGGTTAAACAACACTGTAATACTTTTTAATTCCTGTTTAAATTAGACCCCTAGCTTAGCTGTAAAGTGATGCAGCAGGTGATCAGTCAGTGTGCCCAACAAGTGCTGCTGGCTTCTTTTGGCAGCAGCACTTGTTCTTCCATTGATGACTGAATAAACTGTTATAAATCTTTTACAATGTAAGAGTTCAGAAATGGAGGTGATTTTAGACACTTACAGATATCGCAAAAACGTCCCCAACGGGTCCGAGTCCTGAGAAAGTGATGAGCTGGAAGGTCACATTGCCACGTCCTCTGCAGGCCGAACGACGACTCGGAGAGATAGCGAGGTTTAAATGAGACTGAGAGGACGCCGCCACAGAGGCGACGGCCTCTCTGGGGATATCACAGACATCGCTCGTACACAAATAATCTCAGATTCCTCTAATGTGCGACAGATGAAAGCTTCAGATCTTGGTTTCTTCTGCGCATATAAGTAGGTCACCTCTACGAGTCATTAGCCTCATCACTTTCTATTACATATTCATTGAAGGAAATGAGTTTACATGTGGATCCCCCCTCCTCTTCACCCCTCGTCAGTACACATGAAAGCTCGGGCATAAACGGGCATTCTAGTGGCGGGCTGATTGTGCATCTCCCCTGTGGTCCTGGTTTGTATCAGAGAGCATTCAGAGCTCCCAGAGGACTGCCTCCTTTGTCGGAGCTCGGAGGAGTTAAATCGTATATAAAACAAATTAATTGCCCCTGTTAGATCACTCAAGCACTCACCCAGGGGAACATGTGCTTATCACACACCCAGGACACACACACACACACACACACACACTCTGCTGTTAGCGTTCCTGTGCCTGCCAGCCTCAGCTCTCTGTGGAATTAGGATGAGGAGGAGGAGGAGGAGGAGGGAAGGTACCTCCTCTCCATCTGTTGGTCTCCTCAGAGTCCTGACTCCTGCTTTAATTACAAACACTCATCCTTACCTATCCCATCTCTGCACTCCATCTGTCCCACCCAGCTCCACTGTGTCTGATAGGGACCCCTCGTGTGGTTTATGGGGCCAATCCTGCCCGCTCTTACAGTGCTGATGAGAGATTTTACAGCCTGACGGCCCGCTCCTCATTCAGCACGATCCTGTACTGTAGAGGTCACTCTGATTGGAAACCTTTACGGCTAACACTAACGGCTGTCACGGCAGACAGCACAGCAGGCCCCGCGACGGACGTTTACGGCCTCGAGTGTGTGCTTGTGTTGAAGTGTGTGTGTGTTCTGGGGGTGCCTGTTGAGGCGTTTATTGCCTTGTTAGAGTGTGTTTAACGGGATTAGACCCGTTCACTGTGTGTTGATATGTGAAGAAGCAGCGTTATTGAAGGTGATGATATGTCAGGCATACTTCTTCTACTTCTGCAACTTTATTCTGTTTTATTGAAACATGCAAAATATATCAGTGTGGTCAAGTTAAACCTTTAAAAATGCACCTTTGCAGTCATTTTTGGGGGGTTACAAAAGTTCAAACCCAACAAGAAGAATCTCTGGACTGACAGGCAGCTGGAAGTCAACTTTTTCCTTAGTTTTGGAAAGTGTGAAATAAGTCTGACTCGTTGAAAAATCTTTGCCTTTGAAAAGGTATCAGTGTCAGTAGCATGCAGATATCGTCCCGATTCAGACTGCCCTTTCAAGCGTTGATAGTTACACTCCTGTGACGTTTCACCTTCAATCTGAAGGTTTTGGAGGCGTAGTGGGGGGACAAAGTGAAGTCTCAGGAGCTTTAAGTCTAAATTTGCGATCAGGAGTTCCTTAATGTTTCTTCATTGGAAAGTTTGAACTATATGAAAGTAATTCTGTGAGTTGATAGTGTAGATCTGTTTAGTTTGTTTTTTACTAAATCAGCTGCTTTATTGCATTTCCAATACGACGAATCAAAAAGTTTGTTTCATTTGGGAAAACTCACTTTGATGAAGATTTTCTCCCAGATTTCCCGATGGGTTTGAGAATCTTCTTAACATCAAAATAAATGGAATGAAAAGAGATTACAGGTATCAGTTGTGTTAAACTCCTCCATCAGTGTAAAAGAAGCAGCAGTATAAACCACTCACCCCCGCCCCCCCCCCGCCCCTCACAGTGCCTGTATTAGCAGGTTTTTGGCTCTGTTTGTGTTGACTGTATTGAGCGTAATTGAGTGTCATTTACCTCCTCCTGTGTTCCTGTGTCGCTCCGCTCCGTCATCTGTCTCCGGGGTCGAGTGGACCTCCAGCAGCACAATAAAACTAAATTGGTTATTTGTTTTCTGCGGCTGTGTCTGAGCAGGGGGCCCTCCGACGCCAAATATCAGGCCATACAGAGCCGTCAAAGCCGACAGAGGGAGGCTAACACACCGTCATAATGTTAATGTAGCCCCTGTAGTTTGATTACAGATCCATTGTTCGGCAGATTGACTTGTTGACCTGTTGAGTCAGGGCTGTGTGCTAAGAAACAAACAGATTCTTATCTTTTTGAAGGGTTTAGTGAGAAACAAGAATCAGGGTCAGTTTTGGCAACAGGATGAAGGAATGGGGCGAATCTTTTTAGGTTGTCTGATAATCAAATTAAAATACGGTTTGTAGTCGCTGTCAATAAAATGCGTTCAGAACACCAGATGACTTTCATGATTCCTGTGTGACAACTGTGTCCGATGAGTTTGTCAAACTGTCTGTGAGTTCTTTAGTATCATGTTCAGTCGACTGTCCTGTTACTGTAAACCTGCCATTTAGGACTACAAATTAAACGTAGCTTTAGTGCTGATTCTGGCATTTTTACTGTACATGGATGCTATTTGATGATAGGGTTAGGGGTTACTGGCTAACCCAGTTGATTAATGTGCACTGCCCTGATTTAATGACTTCAGAAATTAAAAATGCCATGCAGAAAGCTTCTCATAATAAACACCTCCAGAAGCAAATAAAAAGAACAATAACTTCTTGAATCTTTGACTGGGTTCACCTTAGTTCATCATTATTTAAAACATGCAGTTTATTTTATTCAGTTGTAAAAATGTTGTAGCTTGAAATTGTGTTTCATTTGTCCAGATTTTATTTCACGTCTGGTTGAATTGGTTTGACGTCAGAGAAAGGAAATGATTATTTAAGAAGGAAATAAGAGCGAACATGTAAGTTGAATATATACAAACATTTTATTGTTGATATGTCACATTTAATATTATATTATATATAAATGTTTGTTTTCTATGTTCTGGTATTGTTTTTTTCTCATCTTTCTTTTGAATTTGATCAAATATTGAGTCATTTTATTCTTTGATGCTTTGGAAAAACTTTGAACAGAAAGAAAAAAGAAAAAGAAAGAAAGAAAAATGAAATGACTGAACAAACGAAAGAAAAAAGAAAGAAAGATGGGAAGAGACAAAAGTTAAAAAGAACAGAAATAAATGAAGAAGAAACAGAAGCAATGAAAAGGAAACAAGAAAGAAAGATAAAAAGAAAGGAAAAGGAACTGAGTGAATAGAAGGTGTGGCAGTATCGATCTGAGGCCTGATTGGTTCAAAGACTTCGGCCCTTATAGAAGTCACTGAGGCCCAGGTGGAGCGACCTGTAACGTCCACAAACACAGCGACACCCCGAGCCGAGCCGAGCCGAGCCGGTCGGGCCGGTTAGCTGGAGGACTGGAGGCTCCCAGCAGGACTAAACAAACTGCTCAGTCAGAGCTTTAGCAATGCTAATGCAGCTAAAGACCATAAACGTGTGTGTGAGTGAATGGACTGTCCCCAGGGGGCCAACGTACCCCTGTAATCAGCCGACCCCAGAGCACTGTGTGTGTGTGTGTGTGCCTAATAAGCTCATTCACCTCGGGGCCGGTGTGTGTGTGTGTGTGTGTGTGTGTGTGTGTGTGTGTGTTTATCAAAGACATTCTTCTGTCTCATTCATCCATCTCTAAACACTCGGAGTCTTTGAGTGAAATACCAGAGAATTCACAAGTATAAAGAATTAAATACAAATAAATAAAAAATACATCTAAAGTCACTTCTGTCTTTGATCAAGACCCTTAGAAACGATAAACTCCTCGTAAATATTAGATTGTATATGAGATAAAATGTCCTTTTTTTATGTTAAGTTTGGACCGTGGGCGACTGGCGGTTCCGTCCACAGAAGGAGCCGTTAAGAAGAGACACAATGAGGAAACAATGTGAGGAACAGTAACTCAGGATTAGAGCAGAGGTCAGAGGTTAATGTCTCCTCTTTGTTGTTTTAAAGCCCAACACGTGGAGGACTTGTGTGTGTATGTGTGTGTGTGAGTGTGTGCGTGTGCGTGTGACTGGACTGTGTGAGTCAGGTAAATTGCTAATTTTGCTTCTCCAATTAAAAAGTTGGCACTTTAATTTTGTTGCATTGTTGTACCTGACTCCACCGATAAAAACAAGACAGAAGAAGAAGAAGAAAAAGTAGGTAGAGGAAAAGAAGTAGGAGAAGAAGAAGCAGCGGAGGAGGAGAATAAGAAGAATAGGAGGAGAACCAGAAGGAGAGGAAGAGGAAGAAGGAGGAATACAAGGAATGAAAGATGGAGAAAAGAAGTAGAAGAAGAAAGAGGGTAAAGAATGAGGAGGAGGAGAAAAGGGTGAGAAAAGGACAAGGTGAAGAAGGAGAGGAAGGAGAGGTACAAGAAGAAGTAGTAGGCCTAAAGATAAAGAAAAAGAAGAACCAGAAGAAGAGATAATCAGTGCCACTCTAATTGTGTTAAGAGAAGGAAAGGAGGAGAACAGGAAGAATAGGAAGAAGAAGAAAGAGAAGAAGAAAAAGTAGTAGAAGGAGATTAGGGAGAAGAAGAAGGAGAAAAAGAAGTAGTAGAAGAAGAGATAATCAGTGACACTCCTCTAATTGTACTTGGCAGCTTCTCCACCACACTGAGCTTCAAGTAAACGATATTTGCCGGCTGACAGATTCTCTAATTACAGGTTTTCTGAGTCCTACATGTTGTGACGCTGAACGCTGCCTGAATGATTTTAATACTCGGCTCTGTGAGTTTTTTTAGGGGGGGGGTGCGGGGGGGGGGAGAGAGATTTTTTTTAAATTCCAGAGCAAACGTCTTCCTTCTTTTTAGAAAGAAAAACGAGCAGTGACTCCTCCATCGTTTTAAAGAGCATGTGATTGATATGCCGGTGTGATATGTTGGCCTCCCAGTCGGCTGTCTTCTTGAACGCACACAGAAAGTTGGCACAGCAAGCAGCTCTTCCAGTTTGATTTGTGAGCTCTCACTCTGTTATTATTTTGATGTCTGCTCTCCATGGTTATATTAACACCTCATTACACTTGATTTCTTGTCTGTTTGCTCTTATGACTGCTTTTCTTTTAACACCTTGGCTTTTTTATTTTTTTATTTAAATTTAACTTCAACAAAATAACTTTGACCTTTTTTTTCTTCGTCTACGTAAGATCCAGACTCATTACCCCTTGATAAGTGGGGCGGCTGTGGTAGAGTTGGTCATCTCTCAACCAGGAGGTCGGGGGTCGATCCCCAGCTCCTGCAAATGTTCCAACATTTACAATTAAATATTCCTTTTCTTCTAAGAACATGCAGTTTCTCTGTAGTCGTCCCGAGTGTTGTCCTATCCTGACCCCTAGCTTGTGTTAATCTCTCGTCTCCCTGGAAGAACCAGCCCTGATAATTACTCTGAGAAACCCAGATCAAATGCAAACTCTTCAAACAAACAAGCTTTCCCATGAACCCAAGCAGCAACACATCCCTCCGGAGCTCCACGCTTCCCTCCCTTCACCGTCATCCATCAGACCTCCACAGAAACAAACCAAGTAGCCCTAAGAGCTTCCAACTTCCTTCCTCTTCCCTCCTCCATCTCTGTGTAATGAGCGTGATTATCAATCCAAACACTACTTAACAATAATTGCAGCATTAAAGGGTAGCCATCTCCAAGGCACTTCCCGTCTGGGGATGACTGACATGCGAGCGGCTTCCTGCTTCCTTTTCCGAGTGAGTGGGCGTACAGGAAAGGGAGGGGCCTTCTGTGACTAATCACTGCGGCCGCTAGGAGCTAATGGGCTAACGAGGTTTAGTAATGTACCATGACATAATGAGATTTTGTCACTCTATAATTATATGTCGTGAAAGCTTTAGAGGTTTGATGGGTTTTATATAGAGGGGCAGGGCTGCAGAGTGACGCCTTATCAGTTGGTGTTGCTTTCAGGGAATTCTGAGTGTGTTTATTTCAAATGTTCCTTGAATGCAATGATTGTATTTCAGACTTAAGAGTGTATCAGCTTGATCTCTCTAAGTCTGACGATGGATTATGTGGAAATATTGATTGATTTTAGTAAAGTGGAAGTCAGCAAAGTTGGTGTAGGATTATGGCTGGAGGCGATACTGGTTTTGGTGTGTTTGTGGGTCTTTATGGGGGGGATTGGATTCTGTAAATTTAAATCTATATGCAACTTACGTTTTTTGTGACTCAAACACCAATTCAGACTTCTTAATTAAACAGAAAAGACAAGTATGGTGTCTTCGGCATAAGGTAAACCAGTTTAGCCATTTGACACCTTCACCCCCACCTGCACACCCGCAAACCGGCTAAAGTTAACCTGGCTCATCATCAGCTATTCTTACCCTGAGAACCAAAACAAAAGGAGCTCGTCACCGTCGGACACACAGAGCTTTCTCACACTTTTTGACATGTTTACACTCCAAACAGAGTTGCTGAGAATGAGACTCGTCAGCAGCCTTCCCCCATACGAGCTGAGCTGTCACACACACACACACAAGGATGCTAAAAAATACTAGCATGTTTTTCCATCTATTACCCCACTGGGCCTCAGTGTGTGTGAACACGTCCTGCATGTGGCAGATCTGTCCTTGTCTGTAACTGTCTGTCTTTGGGTTAGTTCAGCACTGTGTTGATTGTCATAAACCAGTCTGTAAACTACACTACTGTCATGATGTCATTAATCACTCACTCCAGCATCAAGGAAGTGGTGACACAGTGTTTAGCTTTTTAAAGAATGGAGAAGTAACTGCAGGAACTACATACAAGAAACAAGATATGAGGTAGATATACTTGCAAGTGTTGTTTTGGCTGAACACCTTGCATGTTCATTTGTTTCAAGCACTTCCGTATTTTAGTCGACATACTCAGACATTTGTAGACTCATGCTAAGGGAATATTTTTTAGTGAATATGCTAGAAAACACCGTCAGTGACTTTAGACTCTTTAGGAATATTCCACAATACTTCCTGAAATGCACTTTCATTGTTGTAATCACGATTAATAGCTAATAGTTAATCATGATTAAAAACAATTTTACTTGCATGTTCGAAATTCCATTTTTTTAATGCTTTTATTTTGTAATATGTGCTGTCTTAAGCTAACTTTGCTTCACTTCCTGTTTGGCTAAAAATAACGAGCTGTTAAAGGAACATGCAACTATGTCATGAACTGAATTGTTTTACTACTACAACTGTATTTCCTGGTCTCTTGCAAAGCCATGAGGGCTGGGCACTCTGTGTGCATGATGTGAATA